>CM070560.1:47375927-48855927 GCA_036346405.1 Phyllostachys edulis | reverse complement strand
GGCAAAATCAGTTGAATTTCTCACCTTTCAGTTTGCTTGAAGATTCATGCTCAGGCTGGTGGCGTGGTAGTCTTCTCGGGTCGTGCTGACGGCGCCGGCAAGTTAGCATTAGATCTCCATCTACCGTTCCAAAAACTCGAGTCCACAAAACTGTCAAATGTGAAATGGACAGATCCATTTAACTTTTCCCTAATGTGCCGCTGATTTTAGATAGTTCAGTTGACTTTTGGCACTACTTGATTACTTGTCAATACATATGGACATGGCCAGATTTATGATTTTTCTGGATAAAATACTGCTTGTTGATATTGAAAGAGATGGATGCTCCTTCAAGTTTTAAAGGTGCTAGACTAGATTACTAGAACATGAACACAAGTCCATGTCACGCCTCAGAACAGTGAATGCAATCATAAGGTCAGAACTTATGTTTCCTTCCTGGGACATGATACTGACTAAGATGAGAATGTTCGGTCCA
Source organism: Phyllostachys edulis (assembly GCA_036346405.1). Taxonomy (NCBI): domain Eukaryota; kingdom Viridiplantae; phylum Streptophyta; class Magnoliopsida; order Poales; family Poaceae; genus Phyllostachys; species Phyllostachys edulis. The sequence continues at coordinate 48,855,452 of CM070560.1, read as the reverse complement.
GGAGGAATAGCAATCCTAGTTTGATGGATTAATCTAGCCAAAATAATTTGTCTGGCCCTTAATTGGGACAGGCATATTGGTGTTCAGGGTTCATCTATCTTTTCAATTATGGTATTGTTATACACATTTCAGTAGCGAATGTTGTAAGCATAGGGGCTGTTTAGAGAATTTTTTGTCATGAAATAATCTTTTTCGAATAATATTTTACTACTAACCCGGCACCAAATTTATTTCCAAATCTAACCCTTTTGGCCACGCCATAGCCCGTGACGTGACAAATACACACTGTCACGCCATCAATCCTAGCGTGACCAAACCCTGCCATGTGACAGTGTTGTTTTGCCACGTCACCACCATTGGTGTGGCAAAACATGCCATTGTTTTTGGCTCAACACTAGACTTACCTCGTGACCTGACAGTATTGTTTGCCACGCTACGGATAGTAGCGTGACCAAAAGAATTAGATTTGAAAATAAAGTTGGTGAGGGGTATTAATAAAAATAAATTTAAAATGGTTAAATAATAAAAATTGTTCCTGATTGGACTTTGGATGAATGCCACCATTTGCCACATTTATTTTATTATTATTTTTTTTTTCTAAGGTGTGGCAACTCACATTTTTTGTGGCACCCAATTTGGTGGCCACAAGTTAGGCAAATTTTAGTTAAGTGATGTGTCTATGACAAGTAGGGTATGATGCTAGGAAATTGTGGCAAGCATGCCACAGTTGTGGCGCCGAAGCAAACAACTGCCATAAAAAGTCAAATATGCCTAACTCAAATGAGCAAAATGTGTTGCCAATCAAACACACCCTAAGCTTATGAGCAGGCAAAGCAGGGCACAAACAAAAAATGGCTGATTTCAGTTCTGTCGTTCCACTTGGTTGGAGTCCATAATTCCTCTTTTAATTTCCTGGTCTTTAGTGCGTTCACAAATATTCAGGATCTAAGTATTGAAATTACAGGAAAAATTATACATTTTATTTTGAACTTCTTATTTTCCAAAGCATTCACATTTTCGAAATTCTCTCAATTTTTGCTTAACGTCCTTTTTTCAGTCAGTTGCATTGCCAGAGTTTTTTATTTTAAAAAATCAGTTGCACTGCTAGAGTTGACTGTAGCATTTAGGAAAGTAAGCCATCTATTTTGGCTGCAAATTCTAGTGTTGAAATGTGGTGTACTAAGAAATCGTTGAACCAACATATTTTATTCGCACATGCTCATCTTCTGTTCTTGAAACATAATAATGACTTTGGATGAGAATAATCGTTCCGTTTAAATGAAGGCGGAAAGGGGGCGAGGGGAGGCCACGTAGTCTTTTTTTGGTGGACCATTCGATCATTTTTCATTCGTTTGTCCACCGTTTGATCCGTTGTTTTGGTCTGGCTTCGCTTTGGCTTTTGCAGGCTCACGTAGTTGTCTTCACATTGCCTTATGCGCGTTCGCGCCGTTCGATTAGCCGTTCCTTTTGCCGGCCATCGGATTGTGTTGTCCGTTGCGCTCGTGAGTCCTGAGTTTGCCCGAGAAAAGTCATGCCTACTGTTCGCCCGTCTGTCGTGCGCTTTTATCACGTTCGCACTATGGTGTGTTATGCTCGTCAATCCGTTCGCCACTTTCCAGATTGCCTACCCACCTCGGTTCTCGTGCCTCGTTCTTTATCACGTCTTTCATTGCCCATTCCTTCTTGCGCCTGTTGGGTTGTAGCATTGTCGCTTCACCACATAGCTATGTGTGCACGTCGGGCTTCGTTCGCTTGTCACGTTGGCGCCTCGGCTCTCCACGTGCGTGCAACGGCCGCCCTTCACTTGTGACAATGCGCTGCTCTTATTCTTCCGTCGCTCGGTCTCCTATGCTTTTCTCCTTGAGTATGTCGTCGCTTTCTCTTCTTTGTCCTTATCGCATGGTTGTCTTTTCCGTGTGACTCGCCGCAAGCGTTCGTTCGCTCCGTCTCTCTATCGCTTTTCCTTCCTTCTCTACATTTCTTCTTTCCTTCTTCTGTGCCTGCCTCTCTTCTTGAACCCCACTTTGCGCCAGTTGTTCTTATATTTGCCGCTTTATTTCTTTCATTCGGTTCTTCCCTCTTTTTGCTCTTCTTGCTGGGTATTTTTTTGTGGATCTGGATGCACTTCTGTAACATCCCAATTTTCAAGGCTTTTTGAAAATTTTCAAAATAAAATTAACCATTTGGTTATGTTGAATTACTAAAGCTTAACTTAGAAACTTTTGAAATTAAAAGCAATTTAATATGAATTAATCAAACTTCAACTAATTCAAAATTTGGTTTATTTTGAGTTTATTGGAGTTCTCTGGTAATTAAAATTTCATTTCTATGTTTGTTACGATTCCCGTCGGCTCGTTCCTATCCCCGTGCACCGATCCGGACCACCCTCTCGGTGTCGACCACCCTCCCGGTGTTGACCACCCTCTCGGTTTCGACCATCCCTCTGCTCACCTTTTTCTTCCTCCCGTCGCATCACGGCCGGTGCAAAATTCCTCGCGTATTAAATGTTGTCACCTCCGTAGCGCCCGTTCCCCCTCTTTTCTCCTCTCCTACCTACCACCATCCCCTCCCTCAACTGCCGGCTGTGGGCCCAAGCCGCGCCGCCACAAATCCCGCTGCTCCATCTTGTCTCCTGGTCCTCCTCCTTCCTCCTTAAATAGAGCACTAGGGAGCCCTCGCCCTCCTCTTGTTTTCCCCTCCCCCCCCCCCTCTCTCGGACTCCTCCGACCGCATTTGGAGCCCTTCACCACTGCCTCTACCGCTGCCATGGAAGCCTCTCCAGCAACGTGCTCGTCGCCATCGACTTCGCAAGCCCGCCGCCTACCCCATGCTCCCACCTCCCCTTCTCAGCTATAAAAGGAGGCTAGCAGCTCCTTCCTCCCTCTTCCCCTCCCCTCTTCCTCCATTCTTTTCCCAAGCGAAGGTACAACTAAAGCACAGCAGCCAGTAGGCTCCATTTCTTCTCCAGTGTGGTTCGTCTGTGAGCTCTACCTCCTTGCTCTCCCTCTCTGGTGATCGCTTCTTCATGCCAACTGTGCCACGGCGAGCCCCTTTGGCTTCGTCCTCCACCCCTCTGAATTCGCCCCTCTCTCCCTTTCTTTTCTCCGCAATCATGATTCTCCTGCCGACGGTCGAACCACCTTCCTCCTCACATTCCGCCGTCGTCGTTGATTCCCCGGTGACATCATCCACTCTGTTGAGATTCGTCTCACGACGTTCTACGCCATGCTCCCTTCTTTTTCTCCGAAGCACCGTCAGTTCGCCGGAGCCCCGTGCACGGCTGAACCGTACGCCACCACGAATCCCACTCGCATTCCTCGTCGAACTATGCGCTGCCTTCGCCTATATAAGTGAGCACCGTGTGCTCCCAACCTCCCTCTTCGAATCACTACCAGTCCCTCTCTCTAACTCCTCCCCATTTGCCTGGATTTCGTCGGCAACCGTGCGCTGCTGAAGCTTCTTCTCTACTGGAGCGCCCACGCCATCTTCGACCGCCGCCACCGCCGCTTCCTCCTCTCGCCGCTAGTCGCTCTGCCGAGCCTCGCTGCCGCCACCGTCAGCCTTGAGCTCGCTTCGCCTCCCTCTCTCCGCTAGTGCCCTTGCCACTGGCCATCTCGCCGCTGCTCTCTTTGTCACCGCCGGTAACATCCTTCTGACCACTTGTAGTCCAGCCTCCTTTCGACCAAGTAGTCGAACCTCCTTCCGACCACCTGTAGTCGAACCTCCTTCCGCTCAGGTAGTCAAACCTCTTTTCGACCACCTGTAGTCGAACCTCCTTCCAACTACCTGTAGTTGAGCCTCCTTCCGACCAGGTAGTTGAACCTCCTTCCGACCAGGTAGTCGAACCCCCTTCGGACCACCTGTAGTAAAACCTCCTTCCGAGGGCCCGTTCGAGCCCCGATTTGAGTGATTCAAATTTCTAAATTCAGTAACTTCCTTTGGTTCTAGTTTGGTAATTTTTTGGATTTTATTTGGATTTGTTGTATTTATTTGGCTCTTTTCGTACATGTAGATTCTAGCTTCTCTAAAGAATTCATGGAACCGTATGCCGAAGAAACTCAAGCCTTTAATGGAGGCAAGTTGTAGACTTTTGATCATGTCATACCCAATTTAGAAAATTATATTGTTTGATATAAACATGCATAGCTAGTTGTATAAAAATGGTTTTAGGAATAGTTAAATACCTACTTGACAGTATGACTCATTAAATAGTTGTGAGTAACATGTTGACATGTACCCTTGGACACCATAGGCTGGGTAATCTTAGTTGGACATTATTGTAATACCAACATAGGTGTGTATTATGCTCAATCATGCTTTAGTTATGCGATGGTTTCTCGATCACATGATTTTCATAATGATTAATCTTGACTTAATGATATATGAAATTGTGGTGGAGCCACTGTTATTAAAAGTTGTTGTGCTATGGCAAGGGTTGTCATTTGGTCGGGTTGAACCAAAAATAATTTCAAACTCAGGCGAATGATCGTGCGGTAAAGGGGTTGTAGGAAGCACATTGGGATGAGGATGTTTCGTTTGAGTAGTCTCTAAGGACTTAACTTTGTGCGCCATTGATCTTGGCCTTACCGTACAACCACAAGTCTATTTATGGGGTGGACCTGGCCAACTAATTAGCAATGTTTTGAGTCGGTTCTGTTCGGGTTGATAAGTAGCGCAAGAGGGGGCTGGATCGAGGCGAAACCTTAGCAAGCAGAACCGAGTCAAAACAGAGCTTTGTAAAAGCCTTGTGATAATCACTTAGTCGCACACCTCGGAAGTGTGTTAAACGGACATTATAAGATGATTATCTCTTGTGGGTTAAGCTGTACAACCTCTGTAGAGTGTAAAACTGTTCGAATAGCCGTGTCCCCGGTTATGGACAATGCCTGGTGATTTCACATGAGGGGTGGATTTTCTCAAAAATGTTAGAATGGTTTGGTCGGGAAGTGAATGGGGTGTTCACTAGTCGTTTCAAAGAAACTTGATTACTTATGTATTAATCTTTCAAATTTTGCTTTACAATCTACTTACTGTATTTACTGTCAATACCGCTTTCTGCAAAATAGCCATAAAGCTATCCTTGTCAAGCCTTGCATAATACTATTTGTATACATTTTCCCGCGACTTGCCGCGTACTTTATGTACTCACGGCTATACGCCATTTGTTGATCAGTCGCCGAAGAAGAACCAAGGAGCACTGAGTTCTACGAGGAAGATCTGAAGACTATGTGAACCAGGTCACGTCCTCCACTCGATTACCTATGGGCATGTCGGATGGTTGCCAAGAGTCATTTTGGTTTCCACTGTAAGTTTATCTTTTGTTGTTAAGCCCTACGTGGCAACCTCTATAAGAATTGACCATAAGGTCCTTTTGCTACTTAGTAATATTGCTTGGACTGCTTCATTAGCTACCTTATTGTATGGATATGATAACATCGATGTTGCAACTGTGTGAGCTAGCTACTGATCTGGGACTAGTTCAGAATACACAAAGGGTCTCGGAGTTGTATATCCGGGGTCCCGACAACTTCTTTTTGGGTGGATCTTCCGTACCTTTCTTTCTCTTCCTAAACCCCACTTTGCGCCTATTGTTCTATATTCTCATCTTTACCATTGTTTTCCTTCATTCGGTTGTTCCCTCTTTTTGCTCTTCCTACTGGGTATTTCTTTCTGGATCTGGATGCACTTCTTTTTCGGTGGAACTTTCGTTCTTTACGTTCGCGCTTCCGCGTGCTTTTTTCCATTTATTCGACTGTCTTCCATTTATTCGATTGTCTTTTCTGCCACTTTTTTTGGGCTTCCTCTATTTTGCTTTTCATGCAGCATGCTTCTTTGTGGATCTTAATGTTTTCGCCTCTCGTCAGAGCTTTTGTTTTTTCCCTTGCTTGCCTGTTCTTAGATTCCTATTTATACGAGCATCTTTTCTATGAAAGATTTTGTTTGCTTGCTGTTGCAAGTATTCTTATTTTTCTTTGTTTTGGGTTTGCCTGCAAGTACTTTCTTTGTGTATTTAGTCGGATTTACACTTTCACATGCTTATTCTTGTGCTTAGGGGGTTCTTCTTTGTGGACATGGCTGGGTCTATTTTTGGTTAGTCTTTTTTTTAGGCTGTCGATCTCTATTCCGTTTATTCTTTACATATCTCTATCCTCTTGTTCGTTGATTCTCTTATTTCTCTCCTATTTCCATGTCTTTCTCTTTAGGGATTTTTCCCGTTGGTTTGTACTTATCTCGCCGCGAGTTTTGTTGTATATTATTACGTATTTCCCCCTTATTGTTCTATATGTTTTTCCGCTGCCTTCTTCTTCGCTTGCTTACATATCTTTCCTTAGCCAATTTGGTCCAACCTATTCTCCAACATATTTACCCTTGTGTCTATGGGGTTCTTCTTTGTAGATTTGCTCCAACCTATTTTCATTCGCTCTTTTTCGTTTCAGGGCATTCATCTGAAGCCAATTTCTTTTTTTTCGAATTTTTTCTTTTTCCCCTGTGCTTCTTCGGTCGTTTAGCCGTTGTCGTGCCTTCGTTTTTACATCTTCTTCTGTTCGTATGCCCAGGTTTGTCATGAACATATTTTACATGTGTTTTGTTGGGTTTGTTCTTCGCTTTGTGCGTTCTTCATGTTCCTCGTTTGCCTACAGGCCTTTCCGTTCTCGTCCTGCTAACCTCTGTTCTTCCACATTTCTTCCCCTAATACCTGGGTGATCCCTATTGGTGGATCCACTAGAATAGTTTTTTGGGCTATTTTTCCCTTTATTCTAGTGAAGAGTTTGCTCGGTTCTATTTTCATCACCCCCTTTTCGTGCTGGTTCGTGTTTTCCCCTTCCTGCCTAGGTTGTTCTTAGCTGTATATTGACTCCAAAAAAAATTTTGCTGTGGTTTGTTTTATCTGTTGATGTGCTCATATCTATCTTCCATTTGACTTTTCACACTGCTCTCAAGAGGTCTCCCCTGTTGTTCTCCGTTTGTATTTATCCCTTTCTGATCTTGTTCGCTATAATATCACTCATAGATCAATTTTATATCTATTCGAATATGAACATGCAGAATCTACACCCGATGTCAATTATTCCTGCTCTTTTTATACATAACTAATGTTCTTATTATAGTTATGATGCAGCCGCCATAAAATGATTTGCTATCTCGCATTTGCATATATCTTAAAGTTAATGCCATTTTCTCACATCCAAACCTCATATGTGATCTTTGTTCCATAGCTTAGAACACAGTTTATCTACCGAACCTAGATGAGAAGATCTCCAAATAGATCAGAGGTATAGTGTCTACTGTGTCTACATTTACTTTTCCATACCTAACTTATCCAAGCAGTTCTACATTACTTCTATTATAACATTTCGCTTTGTATTTCATATGTAACAGAATGTAGACCGTATGATACTGCTGCACAACATTTGTTCGGTCCCTACACAAAAGATCTAAGCCCGGTTTTGTAAACTGCTATGACAAATTTTGAGCATCTTTTGTACTTAATCCATAACTACGCACCCAGACTATGGGTTGTATCATATTCTCTAACATGTTGTAATATTTTGCAGACAAATCGTTGTATTTGATTCTCATCTGTACTTAATGTAGACTTTTGTACCTACAACAATGCCCACTAATGGCTGCTATTGCCTATGTTTCAGTTTGTCTTTACTTTTTCTACTCCGTATTAGATGTTGCGACTACCGTACTGACTATTGTGCACGCCAACGTTCGAGCTATATTAAACTCTCAAATACAATTGTCAAACAAACTATACAGGTTTTCTGGTTGTCCATAACCATTATTTTCCCTACCAACCTGTTTATACTGTATCGTAAAAACTTTCCCTTTTTCAGCACGCCAAGCGACGCGCAACCTTGATTGACTAGTAACCTTGATTGAGACTGGCATTTCGATATCTAGGTTTACACATAATCCGTTAATGGGAAGACACAGTTTGTGCAATATGATGATGGTGCAGCTGGCGTTTCACTAGTGTTTGTCTGCAAGATTATGACAGCTTATGAGCATAAAGCAAAGTATGCAACAAATTTGAATACGGAACACTTTGCAACAGCTCTTCAAAAAGACCAGAGAATCTGCAACATCAGCTGACGGTATGAACGCCTTCGCCTTCCAAAACAGCAACAGTTTCTCGCAGTTTTCTCAAACTGCCTATCCATACTTATGACAACGCAGTGAAGTAAAACATGTGGATTACCACACATGCAAAGCAACTGTTAGGCAGCAAAACAAGCCCTAAAAGCTCACACAGTCATACATGCAAGCAGTGTTTGCCTGCCACGGTCACTGTTGCGCAGGCAGGGGGCAATTCCTGATGATATGATGTTAGTGGTCAATGTACATGGATTGTTTCCACCGGGGGAGGTTGATGGAAGAAGCACTTGGTAACTGAAGATCTCCAGCGATCCAATTGCACCAAACTGTGAGTGAAGATCTCTGACGGTCCAATAGCAAGTAACTGAACCAGTAAAGAAGCCGCTGAAATATAATCGACATGTCTTCTCTCAGAGATACTGATCATGTATCCTCGCCCGGTTCTCTTCCCACCATAACCTGGCATGCATCTCGCTGAATCTCTCTCGGCTGCACAAAGAACAGCCATTGAAGAGTAAATATTTTTACCAACACCAAATCAGCAGTTGTTCTTGAATTATACCAACATCTTGCATTATTGTTATTGCAGTTTCAAGAAAAACATTTTACTATTGTGACATGTAACATTTTTTTTAAATAGCTGAAGGTTGGTCCAGTCAAACTTGATTCGTGTACTAGGTAAATATAAGATAGACTAGGATCCCCTTTTCCACGGAATTTTCATTGAAGTGTCAGGGATCCAGGCTGTTATCTATCAGGCTTGGATTACTACTGGCATACTAAAGTTAATGTTCCACTCAATTTTTGCTGAAAGTTCTGTTGTAGCAACAGTTTAGTTGGCTAGTTGAGCAGTACTATCTATGACAGCCCGAGCTTTCAACGCTGAAAATACGACAGCACCAAGCTAATCCTGTGACTCCTGTCCACAAACCAGATTGAGTAGAAATAGCAAACCTGAACCGGACCCGTCGGAGCTCTCTGATGGCACCAGGCAAAGCCCGGACAGTAATGTATACACCAGGCTCATCCTCCTCTACCCATTCCCTCTCTTGGTCACTTGCATTGCTGACAGATACTGAAAGTTCACCAGATTGATCCACCTCTTCAGGAGATGAGCTTGTCCTCATTGATGCATCCATGGATGAAGTTTCTGTCTTTGCTCCACTAATGCTTGACAGCTTAGGTGTTGACACCAGCCCAACCGAATCACAGCACTGGTGCCCATGGTGGTGGTGATGCTGGTGGTGGTGGTGATGACCATTACCAAGGTGCTTAGACTGGTGCTCAAGGGAATCTGATGATGAATATCCCATTGCTCTACCACCCGTTAGTGGTCTGTGGAAAGTGCGGGGTAGACGCTCATTATTAAGTGGCGGCGTCGTTGGGCTATCCTCCTTGGAGCTCTGTATGAGGTGCAAGTCATGCACATCAGGTAGACAAGGTAAGAAGGCATGTTTTAAATCGTCAGAATATATATCTGGAAAGGTTGATTAGAAGGATCTCTTACCTCATCTTCAAACTTTGGAGTACTAGGGAGAGGAACAGATTGCTGGTTAAACCTCTGAACATTGTAGAGCTCCATGACTTTTTCGTAATTTTCAGCCCACCATCTTTGTGCTTGCCATTTGTTGAACATCTCACGGCTATCATGCATCAGTTCATGCACAAAAATTACAGCAGACACTAGTAAACACATTATCAAACAAGCTCTGAAACAAGAAAAACTTGTATTATCATCATAACAGGTATGCAAACATGGTATGTTACAAGATATATACACAAGTAAAAACAGAGGCAGAGCAAATATTGGAACAATCTGACCTTCTCTTGTTCCGAAGATACTAAGAGGGATGTTGAAATCATACAAATTACTTTGTCCTCACCAATAAACCATGTTGCTGTCTAATTGTTGATATTGGATTTCCATGTTCTACGTATATATCCACTGATTGGAAATTTTATGTTCATGGGCATAGAACATAGTAGCACAGTATGGAGGAACCAAATTTATTAGCTCTCAAAGACGCAGACTATCAATAGGATACATCCTACATGGAACATGTCCAAAGGCAAGTCATTTTTCTCCAGGGACAACATATGATAGTTTGGCAAATTAAAAGGGATTAAGACTGAAGTTGCACCAGAAATTAAGTACAAAAAGGTCAATCTCTTGCACACAGAATCTTCTCTCAACTTTCTGCGACACACTTAATACTTCTTGTGCATAAAAACTCCCTGTTGGCAAATAGCTCAAACAGTAACCTCTACCAGTTATTCTGCTTTGCAGAAATCAGCGATGCATGTTCGGTAAATATGTGTTTCATTTAAATCATGATTTGTTCAGTTCCCCACCCCATGATGACCGAGTTGCTGTCCCTGACATAGCCTGTATTTAAATAAAGCGCCAAGACACTGAAACCTCCTGAGATAGTGCAGATTTTTTGTGGGCATAATTATGGTAGTGAGAACAAAGGATGTGAATTAGCAAAAGAGAAAGGAGGTGTGTAGGCAACTCTAGTGTCTTTCAATTGGAAAAGAACTAAGTGATAAAGCTTTAAGATAATTATTCCTGTACAACAAGTCAATAACCCCATAATATACCAGAGTCAATAATTTATTAAAGGAAAGTCGCTGGTGTGGTTTGAATTGCCACTGTGAGAAATTGTCACTTGGCAGTGCTGCCCAGAACATACCCATCATAATCTTCACAGCTAACTGTGCAGATGCGAAGATCTGGCCATCAACTGCTCTGAATATTTAAACCACATTCAGCAATAGGTACATAACCTCTGTGAAGTATGAACTATGAAATGATGTTTACTGGATCTAACAACAACATAGCAAATAAAAACATGTGCAACCATGGAATTCCAGATCAAATTCTAAAAAGCACCTCCTTGCCTAGATCTAGAACCGAGAAAATAAGCTACAAGTACACCAGAGCTGGGGGTGAAAATGGATCGAATACGAATCGAATAGTGGTGAAACCATATTTGTATTCGTATTTTTTAAACGAATACGAATTCAAATATGCTTGAATACGAATTCAAATATGCTTGAATACGAATACGAATCGAATGTCATAACGAATACAAATGTGAATCGAATATCTACTCAATTCGGTCAGATCCACATATCCTCATTACTTATGTAATGTGAAGATATTAGTGAAGATTTATCCTTGTATAGCCACACTTAATCATTATAATCTATTTATTTCACCTAAGGGAACATGAATTCACATTAAATTAGAAAAAATCATCCAACTAATTAGGCATACTGAAATAAAATACTTATATTGTTTCATCGAATTCGAATTCGAATTCAAATACGAATACGAATAGTTCAGATAAAATAACAATTTGGATGGGAAAATTCCATACCATATTCGCATCCATATTTTTTATGCAAATTCGAATACGAATACGAATACGAATAGGAGATAAATTGTTAATCGGATGGGAAAATCTATACCGTATTCGTATCGTATCGAATATGGTAGTTGAATAATACGGATAATTCGTATCCATTTTTCATCCCTAACCAGAACCCATTTATAATTCCAGTTTGTCTTCTCCCAATAACATAGAAATCCTTCATTTACACCACCTTTCCTGTGACCCTACTAGTGGCAGGCAATCAAAGTAGTAGGCCATGAGGAACTTCTCTCAAAAAATTCTTAGTAATACTGCATTGTCTACAGATCTTAAAAACAGCTTGACAAACTAAATCTGCATATTAAGAATTTATCACAACCAAATTCACTAGCATCATTTTTCTTTTATAATGTACTCGTGTATATCAAGCTTATAAGTCGTTTATAAGATCTACATAGAAAGGCAGTACTACACCAATAAAATAGCAAAAGAAGTGCAACCAATCCAAAGATCCAGGTTGGATGGCTCCCCGGATGAGCAGGGGGTGGAGGGACCCAACTAGATTAATAAGATACCAAAGCAACGTTACCCTTTCTCTATTATAAAGGACAAAGAAGAAAGAACAACACCACTTGCAGTTTTCTGTTCTTTAATTCCTTTCCATTAAGACTACTCAATAGAGGAGACGTGCTGGGATAGTGGGCCTCTCCTGTCTTCACCCTATGATCTCTCCTACAGCAGGAACACCAAAACTAGTACTAAAATGTATGAGATGGATTCAGCAAAGCGGTAATATGCAAGCTGGGCGTCAGAGCTACTCCATCCTATTTAGCTGAGCTTCCGTAGTAAGTAGCTAATTTATTTACTTCTCTCATGCATAGTTTGAAAGTACAAATCTAATCTCTACAGCATACAGGTAGACAGATCCAGATTTCGTCCTGTTGCAGCATGTGAATGATTAACTGGGTGCTCTTTGCGGGAATCATACACTTTGCCCCCATGCAGTTCAAAGAGCACAGTGTACCGTTTCTAGCATGGAAATTTGGTCGGAAATCATTACATGGTACTTTGAGAAATAAGAGATTCACAGACACAACACACAACCACAAAAAAAAAGTCCTTTCATCCCGACCACTCAACTGCATATTGGACAGACAAACTTAGAATAGCTGTTTAAACACTACACTGCATGCCAAAGCATCTAAACGCCTCTTCGTCACAGAGCTGAAGGCTTGTGGCATGTGCACAGAAATTACAGATGCTGAGATTCGCACACAGTGCCCCCAAATTTAGAAATCTATTGTGCACTTCTCGAAAAATTCCTTCTAATTATAATTCATGTCTTGATCAAAAAAGAATTTAATTCACGTAATCATACGGACACCTAAAGTGATCCCCAGCTTCTGCACATCTGTTTCCTTTTAAAGCTTCGTTAGAATGCGGGAATTTCGTAGGAAAAGAAACATCCACTTTCACTAGAAGCGAGGTTACCTACGAAATTCCTATATCCTCACTGTTTGAAAGATAGTTACATTTTATCCTTTTCTTCTCCATTCTATCCTTAGTGGACAATCTCTTTTTGTCAAATTCCAAACTTTGGGTGAAAGCAAAGGCAGAAAAGAAACAACAACAACGGCCAAAAGCAAGATAAAGCATGTATTTGTCTCATTTGACCAAATAAAATTACCAAAACTCAACCCAAATTCTTTAGGAACAAGTTCTACATTTCTTTCTCAGAAGATCAAACTTTTGAGCAGCAATGAAACATTTGCCAATTCTAACTTTCTTCTACATCTCTGTCCCTCTATTCCTACAGTCACAGGGCAATTCTTCCATGAAATATTCCAGACATGGAGCTCAACCGAAGTTAAAAATAAACAAAAGGATTCTTCTGTTCATAAGTGCACATAAAAATCTGAACCAAAATAACTCAAAATTGTGTTCTTTTTTGTGACGAAGAACCACACTGTTCTAAATGCAAACATTTGGCACGGATGAGCGCAAGACCTCACCTGAATCGGATGCGCTTGAGGTCGTTCCCGCCCTGCCGCAGCGAGAGGAAGGTGATGAGCACTCCGGGCTCCACCTGGGCGACCCACTCCTTCGCCTCGTCGTCCTCGCTGCCGCCCGCCGCCGTCTCCTCCTCCCCCTCCTCCTCATCGCCGGCGAGGAAGTCGGTGCGCGCGCTCACCGACGGCGTGGCGTCGCCGCTGGACATGGCACCGCCGCTGCGCAGCCTCGGCGTCGAGGCCGCCGAGCTGCCGGCGCGCCGGTACGCGTAGTGGAAGCGCTCGGACCCAGAAGCTACCTCGGAGTCAGCGTACGCGCCGCGGTGGTGGTACGGGTGGTGCCGCCGCGACGCCGCCGCCGAGGAGCCTGCGCACGGCTTGCAGTGCCGGTACGCACCCGACGCCTTCAGCGCCATGTCCTTGATCTGAACCCAAGAAAAGCTCTCGTCAATTCAAACGTCCCCTCACACTCCACACTCAATCTAGTGCGCGTAAGTTATAATCATCAAATATATTGGGGCAATGGGGCGGAATGATCCAAATCACAAGCTCGATATCAACATTTCGAGAAACCCCGAGATTTTGGAGAAATTGAGACCTCCCAATACCTCAGAACCCTTAAAAGTTGCAAAATTCGCACTAATTTCTTCTTCTACCAGGCCAATCAAGACACATTTGATCAGAACGGAAGCAAATTTACCACTAAACTATCAAATAAGAGCAGTTGCACGTTCCGTTCCGCCTTGTGATCAAGAAATCAAAAAAAGCACGGGAAGTAACCCCAGGAGTTCTTGATCCGAAGGGACCAAACTCCAAACCTCGCAAATAACCCACCTGGGCGGTGAGCGCCTTGATGGCCTGCCTCGTGCTGGGCGTGGCAGAGCCGCTGGCGCCTCCGGCGACGACGGCGTCTTCGTCCTCGGGCGGCTCGTGCAGCGGCGGCGCACCCCCAGCGAGCTGCTTGGAGCACGCGATGCACGTGAGCATTGCCTCCTCCTCTCAGCGCGTGCGCGTCCCTCGGATCCTGAGACGGAGAGGAGGAGAAGGAAGGCGTGGCTTTATGAGCGGAAGCTCCCGCGTACTGCCCCCTCCTCCCCTACGATAAATTCGAGCTCGAGCTGAGGGCATTAATGGTGGATTAGGATTCGGCGTTAAAAGACATAGTCGCCGATTGGGTTTATTTTACTCTTTTTTGGCGGTGGTTTAGTTGCGCCTACTGTTAACGCCGAAGCACAAATTTTATCACTCGGGGCATTTTACAGAAAGGACCCTGCTAAAACTCAAAGTTACAAAACAAAATCCTTGAAGATCTCTGGAGCCAAAGGTTGAAGGTTCTTTTTGCCACGTCTTAGTCTTCGTTTGAAACGAAGGAATTTTACCGGAATTTCTCACGAAATTTACATGGTACAGTTCAATTCCTATATGAACCAGGAAAAATTCTCGTGTTCCAAGCGGGACCTTTGATCTAAATATAATAAGATTCGCCAGACAAAAGCAAGAACAAGGCTCAAGTTGGTGAGGACCTTTAGCGATTTCGTGATCTGTACCCTCATTCGCAGCATAAGCTCTTTTGAATAAAGGGGACTGGGGATTCGAATTGCTAGGGATCTCAAATTTCTCAAAGAAATCTCCCTCATTCAACCACACCCTAGATGTGTTTCAAATCCATAACGTCCATTAGGGGCTGATAACGGGCCAGCTCAGCTCGGCTCGGCTTAGCTCGTTAAAGCTCGTTAAGAAAACGAGCTCGTCTCGACTCGTTAAGCTAACGAGCAGAATACCAGGCTCGGCTCGACTCGTTAAAAAGCTTGAACTCGGCTCGTTAAACTCGTTAGGCTCATTAAGAAAGTCAAGAGATCACAGTTTGGGGCTCGTTAGACTCGTTAGGCTCGCTAAAAAATGAAAATCAACCTAATAAAAATTTTAGAAAGTTAAGAGATCACAGCTTGGAGCTTGGACCTCCTTGGACCGTCTAAGGGTTGCTGGATTGGGCTAGACTGGTACTACTGCTAAACTGTGCTGCTTTTTTAACGAGCTAAACGAACTTAACGAGCAACTCGCGAGACAGCTCGAACTCGGCTCGTTAAGAAAACGAGCTAAATTGCCAACTCGGCTCGGCTCGTTAAGGGACCGAGTTCGAGCCGAGCCCTTAACGAGTTGAGCTGGCTCACAAGTTTCGAGTTTTTTTCCACCCTTAACGTCCATGGGGTAGGAGTGCACAGCGGTGAGAGCGACACCTTGCTCCGAGCATTTGAAGGCGACCAACAATATGAGCTTTGGAACTCGATGTCGATCTTGATTCACCGCAACACAAAACAAATCACATAACGGGAACTACTAGGGGTGAAAACGGGATGGATATTTCCCACCCGATCCGGAGCCAGATCCAAGCGGGACCGGATTCAAGAAGGCATCTCACTATCCAGCCAGATCCGGGACGAGATCCGGATAGTTGAATCTGGATTCGGGATAGGATACGGAGCAAGCAATATCCGGCAAATCCTGGATGGGAACCAGATATCAGGATGTTTCCTTGCCGGATATCTGCTTCCTCTGCTCCGCCTCTGCATCCTCCTCCGCCCCCACTGCCGCAGATTTCCTCAAAGAGATCACCTCTCTCCTCGCTGTCGGTCGCTTCCATGCTTCTGTTAGCCTCGTGAAATCCCTCCTCATCTCCTCCTAGTCCCCTGCCGCCTCCGTCCCCGACCTCAGGGCAAGCGGTGTGGCTAGGGATGAAGGAGGATCCGACGACGGCGACGGAGGGGTGGAACTCGTGGAGCTGGAGGAGGTAGTTGTAGCCGTCGTCAGGGAGGCCGAGCTCAAGGATCTCGTGGCAAACGTTGTCGGGGAAGGGGCCAGAGGTAGAGGAGAAGTGTTTGCACTACTACAAAAGGGGTTATCCTAGACGCCTCATCACAGACGGTTCCCCAGAACCGTCTGTATTAAATATAATCACATACGGTTTTGGTTTAGCACACGTCTGTGTTACTGGCTGCGGTAAAAACCATCTATGAAGATGTAATATCACAGACGGTTCATGTTTAAAACCGTCAGTGAAATTATCACAGACGGTTCGGATTAAAAACCGTCTGTGAAATAAAGAATTGTCTATGATATTTCACAGACAGTTTTTAATCCGAACTGTCTGTGATAATTTTGTATCTCAGATGGTTTGTGGCTGGAAGTGTCTGTGGTATGTTCAATACCGCTTCGCCTCCCACGCGATGCGTCTTTCCGTCTCCTGCGCCAACATTACTCCTTGCATGTTTTATAAAAATGATCATCTGTCACTGTACTCCTCACACATCGCTCTACTCTCAAGCACAAACGAGATCATCCGCCATCGTACTCCTCACACATCGTTCTACTCTCAAGCATAAACAAAATAGCTCCCCACTCTTCTCCCCTGACACCGGCATTGATGGCCCACTTGGCCATCCTGTACAAGCACCTTGCCGGTCGTACGCTGGCGGAAGCTGCGAAAAGACACTGTGATTACAGTGTCCTCCCTCCTCTAGCGGACGTTATGCTAGGACACATGAAAGCGACGTTGCGTCGTCTAGATGACCTCCTCTGTCATGTCTTCCGGGTGGTCTACTGCTTCCGACAAGCTAACCTCATCATCAGTGTAGTCCTCGAGCAAGAGGTTGCACGTCTACAGGAGGATTACCGTCGCTTGGAATGCGACATCAAGGCGACGAGTATGGAACGATCGCGTCGATGGTTAGAAGTGTTTCAGGCTACCTGTGCTGATCCTGAACCCTCCGATGCCGATGACGTCGCCTACGAAGCTTTGATAATGGAGATAGCAGGCTACTAGGGCCACTAGAAAAACTTGATCTTTTATTATTTCTACTTTTGTAAATCTTTTGTAAGAAGCGACTGGCCACGCTGTTTGGCCATATGTAAATACAAAAAATGATATAAAAAATCCAGTTTGAAGTTAAGTTATTGTCTATACTGAACATGTTTACTATCATAGGCGGTTTAGTGAAAAAAAAACGTATGTGATATATAATTATCACAGACGGTTATTAACAATAACCATTTGTGATAATGAATACTTCACAGACAATTTTTTTAAATATAACCGTCTTTGATATATACCACTAACGGTTTGTGGTTGGAACCGTCTGTGATATTTTGCATACTATTACAGGAAACCAGCTACTTCACAAATATGTCATAAATTACAACAATGATACACACACAGACAATCTTCTCCAGCCACTTGATATGGTCCGGAATGCGCTCCATCTTCAACTCCAGCTAGCCTCTGCTCCAGCACAACTTCCATTCTCTGCTCCAGTCCAGAATCCATCATTTTCCCTGTATTACTACGCTCTCTTGCTTTGTCTGTGGTGTCTACCCACTAGAAATATTGACATCTTCCAACGTACAGAACCGTGCAAACGCCAAAACAACACACACATTTCATAGCTACTGGAGAAACATCTAAACCACAAGAAATCAAACTCAAGTTTACTTACTGAGAAATAAGGACATTTGTAAAACACCCGACCAGTATTTCCCTCGGTGTTGGCGTAGTACACATTTACTTGCACATGGCAGTTAGGGTAATCCACCTGCTTAGCAGTGGCTAGCTCTAGGGCCCTCCGATTCGGTGAGCTCGACGCCTCAGACATATAGCCCTCACTAAAGAGGAGGAGATGGGGTGAGACCAGAAGGAGAAAGAGCTAAGCTTAACTACTAGAAGAAGATGAGAAAGCTCAGGATTGGCCCTACTTATGTTGGCGTGCGAACATTCTTTGGCTTTAGAACTATCGTAGGCAGTTTAGTGGAATAAACCATCTATGATATGTATCACAGATGGTTATAAACTACAACAGTCTGTGATATATAATTATCACATATAGTTATTAACAAGATAGATATGTACCACAGATGGTTATAAACTACAACAGTCTGTGATATATAATTATCACAGATAGTTATTAACAAGACTCGTCTCTAGTAAACACAGCTACTTTGAAGAAGAAGGGGAGTACACCTAAGAAAGTAACCAAGCCCACCGCAAAGCATGATTTTTTTCGGGGGGTCGTGCACGCAACATGAGGAGGATGAGATAGCAGCCACGGCCAACCCCATCAAACCTGACACACTTTCCTAGCAATCATGCTTCTTGAACTCACAGGGGCTGGTCATACCGACCAGCCAGAAAATGCTAATGAAGTAAGAGTGTGCCAAGTCAGAATACAATCACAGTATGACCAGCCCCTGTGAGTTCAAGAAGCATGGTTGCTAGGAGAGTGTGTCAGGTTCGATGAAGTAGGCTGTGGCTACCGTCTCATCACCTCATGCTGTGTGGACGACAACCGAAAAAAAGATCACGCTTCGTGATGGGCTTGGTTGCTTTCTTAGCCTTACTCGTCATCTTCTTCAAAGCAGCTGCATCAGAGATAAAGGAATACTAACATTAGGTCACCAAGAACAAATAGAAATACAAGCACACTTGAAAATCTATAGTATTTTTTTTTCACCAAACGCATCTTTATCTCCCTCACAATGTGAACAATGAGATGGACTATAATATCAAAAAACGACGAAGGGAAATACATCTCAAAATGACATAAAGTCGTCATCACCTTGTCCTGCAGAGCATCCAGTCCTTCGGGATCGATGACCTTCTGAGCAATTATGTTAAAGAAATAACACAGCCTCGTGATTATCTCTCGGATCTTGATCAGTAAAATACTTCTAATTACAACAGGGAGCATCTGTGTCATCAGCACATGACAATCATGAGACTTCATGCCAATTAACTTCAAATCTTCTATCGAAACAAGTTTCTTTATGTTGATGGAGTAATTGGACGGAGCTTTCATACCATGCAAGTACTAACACAGTTCAATTCTTTTAGCCTTGGACAGAGTGTAACAACCAAGGGGAATGTACGTTCGTCCTTTATCGGTCTTTGTCGGTGCTAACTCAAGTCTAATGTCCATATCAACCAAGTTAAGCCGTGTATTGACACCATTATTTGTTTTGTCACGAATATTCAGTAAGAGACCAATCAAGCTATCACATACATTCTTCTTTACGTGCATAACGTCGATGTAGTGGTGAACTTTTATGTGCTCCCAATAAGGTAAGTCCTAAAAAATATTGATATCTTCTTCCAGATGTTCTTCTCATAGGTCCTCGATTTATGTCACTTTCTGAGCACAACATATAAATCCTTAACCATATCATAGATCTCTTTTTCGCTTAAATGCCTTGAAGCTGAACTGTCTTCCTTCTCTCCGTCGAATTGTTTCTTGATCCTACGGTATGGGTGAGCCCTCCGAAGGAACCTGCGGTAACGCATATATACAGTTTTGTGCGAGTGCTTCAGCCACACATTCTCGTTATCATCTAAGCAGTGAGTACAGACTTTTACCCCTTTTATACTCTGGCCCGACAGGTTAGCAAGGGCAGGATAATCATTTATGGTGTAGAACAACAAGGAGCGTAAAGTGAAGTTCTGTCGTTTGTACACATTTCATACATGTACCCCTTTGGTCCGTTGTATTTTTAGATCTTCCACCAATGGTGTTAGGTACACATCAATATCATTCCCAGGTTGCTTCAGCCCTTGGATAAATATCGATAGCGAAATATACTTTCGCTTCATACATAACCAAGGAGGAAGGTTGTAGATACAGAGAGTCACACGCCAAGTACTATGTCGGCTGCTCATGTTACCAAAAGGATTCATTCCATCTGTACTCAATTCAAACCTTATATTCATCGGTTCCGCACCGAAGTCTGCAAACCTCCTATCGATGTTTCTCCATTGGGCAGAATCAGTAGGGTGTCTTAGCTTTCCATCCTGCTTACGCTGCTCCGAGTGCCAACGCAGCAGTTTTGCCTCATTTGGGTTCGCAAAAAACCGCTTCAAACAGGGAATTACAAGAAGATACCACGCCACCTTAGTAGGAGGTCCTTTCCTCGATTCCCTCGTTGTCATCTGATTGATTCTTACGCTTGCATCGGGATGTGTTGCACACCAGATATACATGTATGTTTGCATACTCTTTACGGTAGATGATACAGTCGTTCGGACATGCATATATTCTTTCTACTTACATTTCCAATGGACAAAGAACCTTTTTGGCTTTATAGGTGGTTTTGGGCAACTCGTTTCCATCCAGAAGTATGTACGCTAAGAGACCTAACAGTGCCATGAAACTCTTGTCGGACCAACCGTTGCTTACCTTCAATTTCAGCAGTTCAAACACAGATGACAACCTTGTGTATTTCGGCTTGCAGCCCGAGAACAAAGGCTTCTCCGAGTCCTCCATCAAGCTCTCGAATTTATCAAACTCTCTCTCACTATAGTTCCCTTCTGCATCACGAAGCATCTAATCCAGATTGTCATCATGCAGGCTATCCGAATCGGAACCATAATCGACATCATCCGACGGCATATCGTTGACTTCGTCGGCAATGTTATTATTACTACCTTTCTATATAATCTGCTCTTCACCGTGGCTGATCCAACGTTTATACCCCTTTTTGAAACCCATTCGAATCAAGTGTGTTTCGATCTGCGCTCGGTTCTTAAACATCTTTAGATTCTCGCAGTCAATGCATAGACAATACATATATTCCACCCCCTTATTCAACATATCCTCCTCGACAGCTCTTGTAAAAGCAGACACGCTATTAATGTACCCTTCACTCACATGGTTCTCAGTGCACATCCAGCTTCGGTCCAACTACGATACGCATATAACAATTTAGTGTTAAATATTTAATTAATTAACTAGTATACTATATATGATCAAAAGTAGCTATATGTAGCAAGAATTAATTAAATTGAATTAAGTAGAAATAGAATATGAATTGGCTAAACCCTAAACCCTAAACCATGCTGGATGTAAATAATCTTCTCTCTACATCAAGCTAGATCTAAACCATCTTCAATTCTCTCTTTACAAAGCTAGATCTAGAATATAATGTAATCAGGAACAAATAATTACTAACCATAGATAGTTAAAAACAAATGGATCTACAATCACTCTTCCTTTAAAAGAGTGAACTAATAAAGAGAATGTGTTTGAATTAGGACAATGAGCTAATAAGAAAAAAAAATCCTTCAAAAGAATGTAAGAATAGAGAAGGTGTTTGGATAGTGAGCTAATACGTACCATGCTAGATATAAATAATCCTAAATCTACGGTCTCCTTTCACCAAATCGTCTCAAAGCGCCACCTCCTCAAAGAACATAACTGGAGTTTAAGACAAATCTGTCAGGGTCGGGTGCAATAAGTGAATTTGTCACAGACAGTTTTTAATACAAACCGTCTGTGATGAGGACGAGAAGTCACAGATGGAACCGTCTGTGATACTTCTCAGACGGTTTTCAACATGAACCGTCTGTGATATTATCTCTTCACAGACGGTTCTTATCGCAGCTAGTAAAACAGACGGTCGCTAAACAAAAACCGTCTGTGATTGCATTTAATACTGATGATTTTAGTCAACCGTCTGTGATGAGACATCTAGTATTAATCTTTTTTGTAGTTGTGTTCTTTGCTCCACCCGTTCTTTTGCTTGATATGCAGAGTTTCTCGGATTTTTGTTTTACATCCGTGGGATTAAATTCCTCAAGAGTGGAACTGGCCGCTCTCCTACGTGACATCGGTAAATCATTTTTGCCCCATTTGCTCCATTCTTGATTTCAGTTACACATGGGTGCAGTGGACTGAACGGGCTTACTCAGGCTCATCAGGCTAACCGTATCTCGACCGATACAACACGGTCCATGAACTTAGCGTGTTGTTCCTGGATCGGCAAGGCACAACCTGTTTAACTTGTCGGGCTAGTCGGACCATGTCTAAACAGGTATGTGCGAGGCCACCCTTTTAGACACCTCTAATAATACTTTCCTTTGCATGTTAGCCACTTGATCCACACAAAAAAAAAGGGGTCATGAGATCAATAGCTATTACAGAATGCTTAGTAATGGAGCTTTAGACGAAATAAAACACACTTATAATATGCTTCTTTTCTCGTGAAATTCATTCAAAATCTTTTGAGTTTCAAATAAACCTAAAATCCAAACGAAGATTAATTATGTGGGTTTTGGAAAGTAGGACAATGGATCAATGATGTCTAACGCCTCGATGAAACACGGCTACAGGAGGAGGTGCATCACACGTTTCAAATTGTATGCAAAGTAGTCACTACGCCACAGCACAATATTGAGGGCTGAAGTCTGCTGGCAAAAAGTCGAAGCAACGATAAACTCTCTGCCAAGCAACATCGATCGAATCAGATCAGGAAGTAAGAAAGACTCAAAGAAGCTACTCCTAATTAAGAAACCAGCTGGCCAGCGTAAAGCATATTTGAAATTCCAGATAGTACAATGGGATCGATCGGATGCAAACGCAAGTTGCGCTAACCTAATGGCTTAAGAGACTCAGAAAAGAAACAAGTACAGCGTAAAGCTTAAACCAAGCAACTAGTAACCAAGTTGAGCACGAGATCGGCGAAGTGATTCCTTGGAACACCAAGACTGATGCACGACGTAAACCATCGGTAACGGGGCATGTCTTGCGTCCTGAACAGCCCAATACTCAAAGACTTCGCACACGATCGAGGTTTTCTTAGAGGTCTGGCACTCGCTGACAAATGGGCCACCGTAAGACAATAGCCCGTGTATCGCGAGATGTTCAGGCCACCGGAGAGCGTGCAGTAGAAAACAAGAAATGATAGGGCGGATCTTCCCATGCGTTAGCAATCTAGATTCAATTCCCAAAAACTGATCTGAATTTCAGCTAGGAGCGATTACATTTTTAAGTGAATCCTGTATATGCGCATCCATAATGTTCAAAGGGACTAAACTTGATACATAGGGAGTGGTCTAAACTTGTAAAATTTGCTTTAATGTGTGAGATCAGTTGGTGAGATCTAAGTTCAATTAAAAAAACGAGAATCATCTCACTCTCTTCTCTCTCTTGCAACTGTTTCTCTTTTTCTCCTTTTTAAAAATTATTTTTTAATAATGAGGAACCGAGACTTAGAGAGGGACCGAGTCTTATAATTTTAGTTAGGACCTCTTTGCTTGTAATGTATAGGACTAGGTCTTAATAAAAAAAATTCCCTAAGACCTTTTTTTATGTACACATTGTGGATGCTCTAAGAGTATCACAGTGCATGGATTCCTTTAAAGGTCTTAAGGTGACACATGTGAGAGAATCTTAACTAAGCAAAAATGCCACAATTTATGAACTTCTTTAATATCTATTGGTGAGACCTACACTCAAATAAAAACCTCTCCACAATCCTTTTCTCTCTCCTCATATAGAACCGATTCCTAACTAGGCCTCATTTCTTTTTTCTCTTTTCTCTATTCTAAGACCCCCATCTTACAATGTGTAGTACCTTTTTCTCATTTTCTCTCTTTTCTGAGACCCACTTTCAATCCCACGTTGCGCATGCTCTAACATCTCTTCCCCTTCAGCCATGTCACAGGGCAAACGTGGCTTCGATCCGGCCCAAACTAACGCCGCAACGCATGACCTGTGGCGTGCGCACATCCGTGATCGATTACCTCCGTTTTGGCACCGCCGCCGAGGTGTGGCAAGTAATGGCCGGCATGCGCACGGCACCCATGCGCGTCGAGCTCGTGCGCGCATCTATGGCCCCGTTAATGGGAGGAGGGGGACAGTAGCAACCCAGATCGGCATGAATCGTCAGGAGCGAGGACGTACGGCCGGGGACACGCTAGATGTTCAAAAGGATCGGCATGAATACTCAAGCCGCATTGAATGAATGAACAAAGCAGCGTGAAAGTCTATGATCTGCGATGCCGGTGTCTCGTTGGTACCCTGCTCCTCCATACCTGAACTAAAGACAGTATAGTAGTATCACACTACTGGTCGTTGCTCAGCTGAGACGGTGAGGCGGGGGGCATTGTGTTAGGTGGCGAGAGAGTCATCCTTTCTTTGGCTGTGACGTGTGACTTATGTGTATAAGAGTCGATCGGTGTCTGTTGCTAGTTGGTATTGTCCTAACATGCATGTTAGGTTGTTTCACTAGATGTTCAAAAAAATCTCTTCCCGTCTGTATTATCTATCCCGTTGGGATGATCACCAGATCTTTTTTTCATCTATTTTCTTCTGCCTTATTAATGTAATGTGCAGGGGATATGGATAGATTGCATGCACTCCAGGTCAGAACGAGCTCGAGGCACGCAGACTCCTGAAATTTCTAGCGTGTGTACTGTAGAGAGCGTGCGCTGTCCCTGGCTCCGTGTACTCTCCCTATAAAAACGAGTCCTTGGAAAAAATGGAGAGGAAAATAAACCAAGACCCTGGTATTGCTCAGATGGCCCGTCCTCAAAGATGATAATGGGCCGCATGGACATGAGTTGAGCCACCTTTCTTTGTTGGGCTCTGTGGCCGTTGCAAGATATCACCGGGCGTGGGCCGTGAAGACAGCGAGCCCCACCCCGAAGAGACAGGACAGCGATTCCAGCAGGAGAGACACAGAGGACAACGAGCTCGTAACCGCCGGCGTCCGGTCCTCCTATTGGCATCTCCGGCGACTCCCGGCGCAACCACCGACTCACCGAGGTAGGCTCCTCCTTTTTAATTTCCACCTAGCGTTTCAAATCTTCGGTTATGATAACCTCTTAGTGAATTTCAAATTTTCTGTTCCAAATTGCAGTAGGGCAAAATGGAGATTTCACTGCCTCACCGCAAGCCGCGGCTTACGGCGGTGGCGACTGGCCTGGACTCCCTCCTGCCGGAGATCCTCAAGAATATCATCTCCCGTCTCATGCTCCGCGACGCCATCGGCACCTCCGCCTATCCGCCATCTCCCGTGCCTGGCACCGCCTCTGGGAGGCCACCCCTCCCTCCATTTCGAGTGGCGCTATGGTGGGGTTGGATCCCGCCATCGTCGATAAGCGCCAAGATGCTACTCCGCCACGTCATAGCTTGACTTCCATCTGCCGATAAGGCGAGATCCGTAATCTAAAATGACCGGGTGTCCCATATATATTACACATGTCTAATTATGAAGCAATATTGTATAGAAATTAGATACTATGTGTTAAACAATTCAACATGACGGATGAAAAAATAGCCATCAAAGTGCTTACCAAAACAAATGATCCTACATTCCTAGTAGTAGTTTTGGTTAACTGTGGCAAAGTGAATAAATGATAGATAAAGTTCTAAACCATGGACAAAAGATGGTCGGCATTGACAAAAAACCACATTTGACATTGATAGCCTACAAAAAAAAATAGAAAAAATCGCTTAGTAAAATTTTAAGTAAAAGAATAATGAATTTATCGAAACAAAGATAAGTACATTACATTTTATAATTTCTTTGTACACTCCCTTAAGTTCTGGAAGCGATGAATTACAATATCATTGGTAACTTTCCCTATTTCGCATTTCTCCACAAAGCAAATAAGGCTATCTCTCAAGAAGTCATCGCTAATGCGATTACGCAAATATGTTTTCACAATTTTTATAGCTGAAAAGCATCTCTCAACTGTAGCAGTGGCAACAGGCAAAACTAGTGTTAGCTTCAAAAGTCGATAAACTAAAAGATGGCAAATATATTTCCTTATCTTTGCAAGTTACATCCCTGGTCTCATCAACTAGAAAACAAAACACATTATGTCCAATTTCTTTAAGAATAGATTGTAATATTTTCTGTACAAAATAATATACTATATCCTTTTGAATATTTGGAAACACTATTAAATTATTTCCTAGAGCATTGTGTAGTCAGCCTTCTCTGGGGTTAGTACAAAGTACTACAAACACGTTAATTGCTGCCCATATATATAGGGGTGGACGAATCTAACACATACATGTATGTATATAATATACCGCCTAGCAACCTACTAATATACACGCGCTGCAACACAATATAATGAATGGAGTAGTAGCTTGATCATGCATGGAGCTAGGAGAAATATATTAATTCGTACCATGTATGGCTGCACGCCCGCCCGCATCGCGCAGCGCTGCACGCATGCCTGCTCAGCTGCCTGGGCCACGTGCTCGCTCCCTCGGCTGGGCCGCGCGCTCGCTCCTCGGCTGGGCCTGCGCGCCCGGAAAGGGAAGCTGGCCCACGCGCGATCAAGCTACTTGATAAGTTGTGGATTCCAGAGTACTACGATGACGAGTACGATGAATGGGTAATTGAGGCGCCCAATCTCCGGCGCTTAACTATTTTTTCAAGAGTATGATTACGGATGGCAGATCATAAGAGCTTCCGTCTATCGAGGAAGTGGAAATCAAAACTGACAGCTACACTAGTAGCCTTGCTTTTGTGAAGCTTCTCACAGGGTTGGCCCGAGCCAGGAAACTCGATGATTTTTTTTTAAATTTTTTTTTTAAAAATAATTACAAAAATATATAGTCTCCCTCAAAAAATTAAAAATATGTGTTACTGTCGCCAGTTAACTGACGACAGGAACCCTCTCCCCCTCATGTCGCCGATCCAGGTACCTGTCGCCAGTTGAACTAGCGATAGGTTCCTGTCATCAGTTGAACTAGCGACAGGTACCAGAAACCCTAATCAGGTTTGCCGCCTTCTGATTTTTACACATTTTGAATGGTACAAAATCTGTTAGACTCGCAATAATATTTTGTGATCGTCGTATGTTGTTCTAGTGCGGTGAATTTCTGATGAATTTTACGAGAAAGATTGAGATATGAATGATTCGTAAGTAGGAAGGTAAGTGATATTGCGATGCGCCCGGGAATTCATACACTTACTCATGTACATACACTGCAAATTATGTAAGGAAACAAATGTGAACTTGCCATTACTATCAAAACTACGATAAATCACACTGATATTACATAACATTCAGTAAAACATCATAACACTTAATCAAAATGATAATTCAGAACATTGCCAATAACATTGGTCGCAGCCTCAAAGTCTCACATGTGGACTGTCTTGAGTTGGGTGACCGGATGAGGTTCCCGCGGCGACGTCCGGAGTGCCGATGTCTCCTTCGTCCTAAGGATTTCTCGTGGGACATTTCTTGAAGGTGTGCCTAGACTCCCTGCAAATGGAGCACTTCTTCGTACAACGTCCGATTTCTGCTTCATCCATGTCGTTCTTGATGCGCCGTACCTGTCGCCGGCCAACCTTTCCCTTGAGCCTATCAATGTCCGCGGCCCAGATTAGTTGCTCTCAGGTCGGATGGCCAGTGAAATGGCCAACCACAGCGTAACCATACATCTCCGTGGTCTAGGTTTGCATCACCGCCTCCTTGATGAAATAGTTAGAGAGGTACTGACCGGGATACTGCGCCACCATCGAACATGCGGCTATGACATGGGAGCAGGGTCTGTGCAAAAGAAGGGGCTTGTTGCAAGTGCATGTGCAACTACCGCGGCGTAGTATGCACTCGTGGGTGACCCTCTCGCGGTTCGTCCCACGGCGTCCTTTATCCCTGCACATTATCTCGAAGCGAAGCTCCCTTGTGCCCATCTTGAATGCCCGGTGCATCTCACCCTTCTTGCTCTTCTCCTCCATATACTTGGTGATCTGGCAGAGTAGAGTATTCTGTCATTTGCCATGGCGAGCGACGCGTTGTTGCTTCTGTCAACAAAGTACTTCGTCGCATCATGAGAATTGCCTCCACAATACCCACCAAAGGGAGGCACCTTACGCTAATGACCCAAATTGTACACCTCGGCTAGATTAGTTGTCATGACACCATATCGAGCGCCACCCCTATCATGGAGCGGCGACCACTTCTCCTTAGGCTCGTGCTCAATCCAACCGAGAAGCATCTCACCGCGCCCCCATCCTCCTCGCCAATCCGGAGCATCTGTGGGTATCTCTAGCAATGCTTGGGGCTCGGTCGGCGCTTAGGCGACCCTTCTCGCCGCCTCCTTCGTGTGTCTTAGTCCACTCATCCGTAATCTTCTAGAGTGTTTTGAATTTCCGCCTCTTGGTTCGGTTGCATGTACCGCTTGAACAGTTCATTAAGTCTTTGTTATGAGCGCTTGTAGAAGTTTGCACCCAAGTACCTCATGCACCACCTGCTCTGCAGATCTGGCCATGAAAGTGGTACGTTCTCTCCTTGTTGTAACTGGGTTATTGCACGCAGCAGGCCTGCATGCCGATCATGTATGAGGCATACGTTGGGACGGTCTTGCACAATAAAAATCCTCACGTTCTTCAAGAACCACAACCAGCTGTCCGTGTTCTCGCTTTCAACGAAAGCGAATGCCACGGGAAGAACTTGATTTTTCTCGTCCGTCGCTATTGCAGTCAGTATCTGGCCCTTGTACCTCCCAGTCAAGAATATGTCATCTACGCACAAGATTGGACGGCAGTACCGGAATGCATTGATGCATAGACCAAACACAGAGAATGCTCGCTGCAATACCCATGCTCGCTGCAATACCCTCTTATTGGCCCACTTCGGGTGCGTGGCATCTTGAATGTCGATATGGGTGCCATGATTTCTGTCTTATATGACTCGAAGTTGCCCAGGGAGGTTGTGATAGGAATCCTCGAATGTGCCCCACCTTGATTCCAATGCCTTTTGTTTTGCCCTCCAAGCCTTGGCATAGCTAATTGTGTATTGGAATCTTGCCTCAATCGACCGAATGATGGATCATGGCTCAAAATCTAGATTATTCACGATCTCACTGTACATAAGGTTGGCGATGAAGTCTGATGATAGGTTCCGATGGGATTGCACTGACTCAGAAACGACGCATGTGTGAGGGACCACTATAGAGCACTTCCAGTAGGTGTCTCACTTTGGCTGAAATGCATGCACTCGCCAAGGGAATCCCTCTATGCCGCACTTCACGTCGTAGAATCTTGGGGTAGACTTGACGACTTTGAATGTGCGCTGCACCGACAAGGCCTAAAATTTGACCGCGTTTTGCACGGCCTCCTTACATTTGTACATAGCTCCTAGTCTGACCTCACTCTGGTTGTACTCCCACGACACACGGGAGCCTTCGTTGATGATGAGGTTGTCGAACTAGTATGTGTTCCAGTCGGATGGAACCGCCTGTTGATCCATGTCATCCTCGTCGTCGGAATCTTCATCTTCAGACAATGCCATGTAGTCTCGGTCTTTAAGATCCATCCTTTGCACTACGGCTTCGACCTACTCACTCTCGTCAGCAAGACCACTATCTTGCCTGACCGTAGGAGCTACTTCTGCAGGATTTTCATCGACAGCATCAGCAACTCCGGGAGCTTCAGCCATTGTGTGCGCCACACTGTGGCTGCAGTCCCCGACTTCCTCTTCGGCCTCAGCACCCCCTTCTTGTTCAGCCGCGGGTGGAGGAGTGGGTTTGGCATATGTTTGGACCAGAATGACCAATTTCCACCCTGCCTCCCTCGCGATGCGTATATATGACTACCATGAATTTGGTCCCTTATGCTACACTAACTCCCAATATGTGAGCTGTACTCTCCGCGGGGAAAGGCAACTCAATCTCAGATCATACACATCGCGGTCCACTTGGAATGTGTGGAACAATCACCGCATCACAGCGCCCCATGTACGCTGCTCTGGTCTTGCTAGGGTCACGGTCGCCGATTGAAAATAACACAAATCAATCCCCTTGGGACCCTCCATAATAGTCCCTTGACCATAGTAAATTTTGAAATCGACGACGTTGGACATATTTAACGCACTACACCACAAAAAACATTTCTGCGATTAACCGTATATCTAAAACTATACTACCAATCGAAAAGTATTATGTAAAACTATATTGCATTGCGTAACCGTACATCTAAAACTATGTAATTCATTCAGTTAAAAAAATTACCCGAGAGATAAGCAATCGGACGGGCAGCGCTTCGCTAGCTTCTCTCCTCTCATCTACTCTTCTCCCCTTCTCTTTTTTCTGAATAAAAATGAGTCATGTGCTGAATTTTAAGGTTTCAAAGGGATTTTATATGGTCAGTCTTCCTGTCGCCAGTTCAACTGGCGACAGGAGGAGGAGGAGAGGGTCCCTATTGTTTTTTTAAAAAATTTGAAACTCGAGCTCGAGATGCTGGTATATTGATTTCTACTCACAACAGCTGACTAAACGTAGCTTTCCTATGATACAAACTTCAGCGATATGGCTTGTTTGATTATTCATATCCAACCAATATCCCATATTGGGATTATGACGCTAGTCCAGATAATGCTCATGTGTGATTGAGATATTTGGTTCCTCTACTGTAACAAAACAATGGTGCATACTGGTTGGGTTCCTCTGGGCATTCCATGACAAATGAATCCTCTAAGTCAAAGGAGATCAAGAAAGACATATTGCAATTGGCCAGCTATGAATCAAAATTTCTCATCCGCCTTGATTTGGACTGGCCAAAATTCTTTTATAATGGCCTGATTGTTCAATGGACTGGCCAAATTCGACAGCAGTGCATCCTAATATGTGCACTGAGGAGGAGCCAGGGAGGTGTGGTGGCCTGACGCTCATGCTAATCTGTACTCAATGATAAAATGTGGATCCTGATCTGAGCATGAGGGGAGCCGGGGAGGTGTGGTGGCCTGACACTCGTGCTAACCTGTATTCAAGTTTTTTTTGTCAGTGAGTCAAAATTACAACATACTCCCTCCGGTTTTGTATGTATAACGTCGGTGGTATTGCCAAGCTACTATTAGGGCATCAAATAAAAAAAACCAAAGGGAGTAGCATTTTTCCTTCACATTCGTAGACATGGCAACATGGCCCATAAGTTATTTTTCACGATAGCTTTTTAGTTAAGTTTAATCTATTATTTATTGAGAATCTCAGCACACCTCCCCTATTATGGGTTTATGGGGACTAGTCATGTGCCCGTTCGTTGCAACAGAAATTAAATTTTTGTACAGAATATGTTGTTGCAGCTCACCAATCTCCCTATTGTCATTCATAAGTTAAAACTTCTATGCCTTGCAGCAGATCCAATAAGGTTTCCTTGCTGCAGATTTGACTAAACAATCATGCAAAATAAATTTAGTACGTCAAACATATTCAGATGGTGAAAACAGACAATTAGTCACAAAAGAACATGGAGATGTATTGATTCTTTCGGACAACATGAATCATGATATAAGTAAAAAATATTGTGTTTACAAAGTACATTTGTTATTTACACAGTTTATTAGCACAAAACATGAAAATATATATTGCTTGGGGTAGCATGCGCCTCATTGATGTTGTTTGCTTGTATGTTTTTCAATTGATTGCCTCCGCCAAGTAAAAAAAACCAAAAAAAAGAAAAGGACGCTGAGACCTCTGTAATGTCTAAATATGTCAATAATTAAGGATCCTTTTAAAAAAGGATTTATCTATGCATGTCAGCTGCCCTCGATAGCTGGATAGTTATACAATAGCATTGCGATTGCGAGTCTGTAGAGCTCATTCACTTAATACGCAAGTGGGTAACTCCGAAGAACCAAAATTCCTATCTTCGTATAACCAAATATATCGAAGTACCAAGAGCAACAAATTCATCATTCCAAACAACATTTACCTGTACAGAATGACATCATCGCCTAGCCAGCTTATCACCGACATTCTCCTTCTAAACCTCACACTCGGTCTACGTAAATTTCATAGATAAACTTATTTGTTCTGAATCCATGTTTGCAAGACTTTACAAGCTACTCCCAAATCAACAGAGATCGAAGGTTGATATGTGGTTCCAATTATATCACATCAGACACCTTACAAATTACTATAAAATGGCCATGATCACAAATACATCTATAACTAATAGTAACAGTAATCAGATTGTAGCTCACTAAACAGGTGTTTTGGCACCATGGCAATTCATTGAGATATCAGAAACTCATAATTTATCTCATGTGATCCCAGTGGAATCTTAGTTCAGGAAAAAAAAGAAGAGAATCTATACTTACATAGAAAACAAAAACAAAATAGAGCTTATTTTGGATGCTGCTACTACTACTACAGAAAAGGTCTTCATAGACAGTTCAAAAACGTCATCACAGACGGTTTCATGAGCCGTCTGAGTTTATGGGCCAGTGATGACTAAGGTCATCATAGACGGTTTTCAAACCGTCTGTGATGCATATTGTCACAGACGGTTATTAACTGAGAACCGTCTGTGATAGGTAACTATCACGAGATGGTTTTGGTGAAAGCAAATGCTGTGATGTTTTTCTCTATAAAGCCTCCAGCGGTATTGCTTGTGCCTTTAAAACTAGCATATATATATATATATATATATATATATATATATATATATATATATATATATATATATATATATATATATATATATATAGTGCGTATATGAGGAGGATGAGACAACGACCACGGTCAACTTCATCGAGCCCATGCAAGTTTAAAAATGCAATTTGCAAGGAGATTGTCGGGACATCCAATTACAGTTATGTCGTGACACCACTTCCCGATCGAGTACTGCTAGCGCTTAAAAAGTGACGTGGACACGCAAGTACTCGATCGAAAGTGGCATCACGATTAGCAACTAGGTAATTGGATGTTCTAACGCTCTCCGGCAAACGTGCTGCTTAAACTTGCACGGGCTCGATGAAATTGCCCGTGGCTGCTGTCTCATCCTCCTCATACTGTGTGGACGACCCCCCGAAAGTGGCTGAGGGACTTAGAACAATATATATATGATGCCGGTTTAAAAGGCACAAGCAGCCACTACTTGGAGACTTTATAGAGAAGAGATTAGGAATAGAATGGTAGGACGTAACTGGGACGTAAGGGTAGGAGAACTTGACCGGCATGAACACAGTTACACAGACAAAGGTGAAATGAATGGCGAGAAGCAACGGATGACAAATCAACAATAAGTCATAACATACATATCACATATTTTATACATCTATTTTTGTAAATCATCAATCATACATATCAACAACCCATAATTCACCAAGCAAGTTTCCACTATCAATAGCAGAGACAACACTTGACACTTCTGAATAAGTCATAACTCATAACAATATAACATATCAACAGCCCATACATATCAACAACCCAATAAGTCATAACATATCAACAACCCATACATATCAATAGAAGAGACAACACTTGACACTTCTGAATAAGTCATAACTCATAACAATATAACATATCAACAGACAACAGCCCATACTTATCAACAACCCAATACTTCAATAGCAGACAATACTTGCACTTCTGAATTCACTCATTCAGCAATTAGCAATCAGCACAAGTGCACAATCATTGCATTCATTTATATTTATGATTTCTCTACTTCTCTCTACATGTATGTATTACACACAAGGTAGTTAAAATCGTGATCCTACTCGTAAAGTCGTACGATTCTACGATCCCAGGATGGCATGTCGATCCAGATCGCACTATGGATCGGAATCAGGTAGAATCGTGGTAGAGTCGCGATCCAAAGGGTAGAATCATGTAGAATCGCAGAGTAGAGTCGTGGTAGAGTCGTAATTTTTTTTTGCAATTTTTTTAGAGGCCCGGCTTTGCTGATATTTTGTTTTAGAGCAAAATTTGTTGATATTAATTTCTGAGATTGACCATGGCAATTCATTGAGATATCAGAAACTCATAATTTATCTCATGTGATCCCAGTGGAATCTTAGTTCAGGAAAAAAAAGAAGAGAATCTATACTTACATAGAAAACAAAAACAAAATAGAGCTTATTTTGGATGCTGCTACTACTACTACAGAAAAGGTCTTCATAGACGGTTCAAAAACGTCATCACAGACGGTTTCATGAGCCGTCTGAGTTTATGGGCCAGTGATGACTAAGGTCATCATAGACGGTTTTCAAACCGCTCAGGATGTATATTATCCTGAGCGGTTATTAATCGAGAACCGCTCGTGATAGGTAACTATCACAGATGGTTTTTGGTTGAAACCGCTCTGTGATGACTTTTTTCTATAAAGCCTCCAGCAAGGATTGCTTGTGCCTTTTAAACTATATATATATATATATATATATATATATATATATATATATATATATATATATATATATATATATATATATATATATATATATATATATTCTTAGTCCCTAGTCACTTTGAGAGTGCGTCCATGCGGCATGAGGAGGATGAGACAACGACCACGGTCAACTTCATCGAGCCCATGCAAGTTTAGAAATGCTGTTGCAAGGAGATTGTCGGGACATCCAATTACAGTTCGTCGTGACACCACTTCCCGGTCGAGTACTGCGGCGTTTAAAAAGTGACGTGGACACGCAAGTACTCCGACTGGAAAGTGGCATCACGTATTAGCAACTAGGTAATTGGATGTTCTAACGCTCTCCTGGCAGCCGTGCTTCTTAAACTTGCACGGGCTCGATGAAATTGCCCGTGGCTGCTGTCTCATCCTCCTCATACTGTGTGGACGACCCCCCGAAAGTGGCTGAGGGACTTAGAACAATATATATATGATGCCGGTTTAAAAGGCACAAGCAGCCACTACTTGGAGACTTTATAGAGAAGAGATTAGGAATAGAATGGTAGGACGTACCTGGGACGTAAGGGTAGGAGAACTTGACCGGCATGAACACAGTTACACAGACAAAGGTGAAATGAATGGCGAGAAGCAACGGATGACAAATCAACAATAAGTCATAACATACATATCACATATTTTATACATCTATTTTTGTAAATCATCAATCATACATATCAACAACCCATGATTCACCAAGCAAGTTTCCACTATCAATAGCAGAGACAACACTTGACACTTCTGAATAAGTCATAACTCATAACAATATAACATATCAACAGCCCATACATATCAACAACCCAATAAGTCATAACATATCAACAACCCATACATATCAATAGAAGAGACAACACTTGACACTTCTGAATAAGTCATAACTCATAACAATATAACATATCAACAGACAACAGCCCATACTTATCAACAACCCAATACTTCAATAGCAGACAATACTTGCACTTCTGAATTCACTCATTCAGCAATTAGCAATCAGCACAAGTGCACAATCATTGCATTCATTTATATTTATGATTTCTCTACTTCTCTCTACATGTATGTATTACACACAAGGTAGTTAAAATCGTGATCCTACTCGTAAAGTCGTACGATTCTACGATCCCAGGATGGCATGTCGATCCAGATCGCACCGTGGATCGGAATCGTAGAATCGTGGTAGAGTCGCGATCCAAAGGGTAGAATCGTAGAATCGCAGAGTAGAGTAAGTGGTAGAGTCGTAATTTTTTTGCAATTTTTTTAGAGGTCTTGCTTTTGTGATATTTTGTTTTAGAGCAAAATTTGTTGATATTAATTTCTGAGATTGAAACTATAAATAAATAAGGAGCATGCAAAATATTATATTAGTGTGGCAATGCTAGTACAAATATCTATATTATGAGTTATGACATGAGCAATCTTGAGCTTGATAATGATAAGCTATTTTTATTCTTGTAGTATGTCTAGCTGCTTTTAAGGAACATGCAAGCGTTGCAATTAGATATTGATTTACAAAACTTGTGAATATTTTTCATTAATTGTAGTAAACTAGTCAAGGCCATTAGTCGTTCTCTCAGAGTTCGTAACTATATCACCCATCATGTCAAGCATTCATTATGCTTTTCTATTGTGTGATAAGAAGTGTTTTGCCCTTTTTGGTAATAAGTAAGTGGTAAACCTTATAAGAGTCATACAAACTTATAGTATAGATGTTAAATATGTGTATTTTTACAAATATGTAGAATCGCCGATTCTACGATTCGATACTACGACTCGATCCTACCGGAGGCAAATCGATCCGACTCAGGATCTCGACTTTGACTACCTTGATTACACATTTACACTTCTCTGCAATGATGCACTTCTCTTCATGTATGTATGTATTACACATTTAGCATCTGGGCTCTGGCCAATGGCCATCACCATCAGCATCAACCAACAACCAGACAACATCAAGAAGACAAGAAGGGGACTTACACGTTAGTGGGAGAGCTGGAGAGGTTGGAGGTGCGAGGGAGGTCCGAGGTAGCGCAACGAGCCGGCGGCGAGAGGGAGGAGGAGCTGGAGCTGGCGAGGGAGAAGGACTGTGGCGGGCGGCGCAATGAGGGAGGAGCTGGAGCTTGATCCCAGAGTGCAGGAGGAGGAGCTTGATCCGGAGGTGCGGAGTCAAGGCGAGAGGGAGGAGGAGCTCGTTTCACATGAATACCAACAACACAAACTAATAGGTGATAGATCTGTCTTACCTCAACATCGCTGGTGGAGAGGTAACCGGGAGGAGGACGAGGGAAGGCGCCAAGGTAGTTAAAATCGCGATTCTACTCAGAAGTCGACGATCCCACGATCCCACGACGACCTAACGATCCAGATCGCCTTCGCGGATCTAATCGTAGGATCGGGTAGAGTCGCGATCCAAAGGGTAGAGTCGTAGAATCGTAGAATCGCAGAGTAGGATCGTGGTAGAGTCGCAAATTTTTTTTTGCAATTTTTTTCTTTTTTTGCAATTTTTAGGGCCCGATTTTGCCGATATTTTGTTATGACATGAGCAATCTTGAGCTTGATAATGATAAGCTATTTTTATTCCTGTAGTATGTCTAGCTACTTTTAAGGAACATGCAAGCGTTGCAATTAGATATTGATTTACAAAACTTATGAACATTTCTCATTAATTGTAGTAAACTAATCAAGGCCATTGGCTATTCTCTTGTAGTTCGTAACTATATCACCCATCATGTCGCATACCATTATGCTTTTACTTGTGTGATAAGAAGTGTTTTGCCCTTTTTGGTAATAAGTAAGTGGTAAACCTTATAAGAATCATACAAACTTATAGTGTAGATGTTAGATATGTGTATTTTTACAAATCCGTAGAATCGCTGATTCTACGATTCGATACTACGATTCGATCCTACCGGAGGCAAATCGATCCGACTCGGGATCTCGACTTTGACTACCTTGGAAGGCGCGCAACGTCACTGTAGTTGTGGCACAACGGTGGCACTGAAAAAGACACTATCATCGTACGAGTGTCTTGTTCAGTGAACTGTGGTGTCACAACCGTCGGCGACGGGAAGAATGCATGGCGGCGTCGGCGACGGGGTCACTCGAGTGGGGAGGGGAGTGACGAGTTAGAGCACAAACCCTAGCGGGCTCCTACTAATAAAGAGACTTATCACAGTCGGTTCTATTATGGAACCGTCAGTGATACTTATCATAGACGGTTCCACAATGGAGCTGTCCGTGATCTGGTCTCATATCACAGACGATTCATTACTAAAATCATCTGTGAAGTATCACAGACGGTTGTTTGTTGAAACCGTCTGTGATACTTAGTAATATCATAGACGGTTCTTATTCAGAACCATTTGTGATATACCTCTTCATAGACGGTTTTTAGCGCAGCCAATAACATAGACGTTAACAAAACCAAAACCGTCTGTGATTGCTTGTAATATAGACGGTTTTGGGCAACTGTCTGTGATGAGGCGTCCAGTATTAGCCTTTTTGTAGTAGTGATCTTTATCTTTATTTGACCTAAACTGCCTCTTCTTGAGCCGTCTTGCATCACGGTTTAGTCAAAGGTCACCAAGGCGGTATTTTGGTAAAGTTACCAAAATACCCCTTCTCGTTCCTTCTCCAAAGACCGAGTCCAATCTTCATGAAGCAATCCCATGCTTCGCCACGTGTAGGTTAATCAACGACTCTCTTCATGTCGATAAGTCTATCCCATCCGGCTCCCACCGAAACCACCATGGCACTTGCACCGACCCTTGCGCCGCTTGATGCAACCTGTCACACCAAACTTTTCGTTCGGTCATCCTTATCCATTTTGTGCTATGCCTGAGTCCACTGGCTTCACCCGGCATCCTCGATTGTTCTGGACCTCAACTCTCTAAGCCTAGTCCCGATCATCCTCATCGTTGACCGTCGTTGATCTCCAAACCTCCTGCACAACAGTAGACCAATAAATCGATTCCGAGAACATGTTCTTCGCAACTTGACCCACGTTAGTCAAAACATGTATCATGCAATATATATACACTGAAACCCATGAGATTAACTTGACCTACGAACATCGCCACCATGCCGCGATGAGCGAGGTAAAACCATCGACCGCCACCCATGGCCGCTCGACGCTTCTAGCTGATCGACTACCCAACTGGTTGGTCGATCGCCATTGGGCGGTTTGACTGATAGCACAAGAACTTAGCCGGATTTCCTTCCTGAAAATTTGAAACCTCTCTGGAAATTTAAAACAAATAGAACTTTTAGCTCGATGCTCCAAAATTTATGAAACCAAGTGCAAAAGAATAATCTCTCTTGTCTACACCCTTTATTTTTGGTCCAGCTTAAAATTTAAAGAACACCTTTATGACCGGTCAGATCGCCGCCCACGGCCGGTTTGATCGCTAGCCACTTGGTCCGCCCAATGACCGGTCTAATCGCTAGAGGTGGCTGGTCAAATCGCCACCAAGGCTAGTCTAACCACTTCCCTGGCCTGTCTGACCGCCTACTGCCTGACAGTATCTGAAATTTGCCAAAAACGAATGTTTCGACAAATCCTCTCTACTATTGCTAGTTGTATTATCATCCTAAGATCGTGAGCATATCCCCATAATATCCACACTTATGCAACTCTAGGAACATGTCAAACAAACATTGATATAAATTGAATATAGGGGACATATCCTATGAAAATAGCCCAAATATTGCAAATGCGTGCAAATCAAATATAATTTTTTTAAAAAAGATCTCCAAAAATTACAAGATATAGGAGATTTTTTAAAAAAAACTTTCATATTTGATTTTCACGCATTTGCAACATTTGAGCTATTTCACCGGATATGTCCGTGTGCATCCTAAGCATTATAAGAAGGGTGCCACTATCAAGGAATACATGTCAGATAACAGATTTCCACTTCTCCAATGATGTAGCTTCCACTTTTGCCCAATGGCTAAATTGCTTGGATGAATCACACAATAC
This sequence comes from Phyllostachys edulis, assembly GCA_036346405.1. Taxonomy (NCBI): domain Eukaryota; kingdom Viridiplantae; phylum Streptophyta; class Magnoliopsida; order Poales; family Poaceae; genus Phyllostachys; species Phyllostachys edulis. The sequence continues at coordinate 48,816,012 of CM070560.1, read as the reverse complement.
ATTTAATTCTAAACTATGCATTAGGATCATTTCAGGGCCTGCTTGATGCGTTTTGAGTTCGTTAGTAATCTCTACTACTTAAATATTGCAATTGGTGGTGGTCGTCTATCATCCCATCATCATTCACATCCGTCCGATCATCGAGTCACCAACCAACGGACCAGATCAACTCACGTGGTGAGCAACTCGCGTCACTCCTCTCGCTCACCCTCCCCACATGCGCCAGCAACTGCCTGTGCCCACGATCGCATCCCACTCCGCCCTCTCTCTCCCTTTCCTCTCTCTCCCTCACAATCCCCACCCACGCCGCTCGCTTCCCATTGTGGCACCGCCCTCCCTCCGTCTCGTCTCTCTCACCGTCGCCAGATCCGGCCTTTTCGTACCTCCCATTCCCCTCGTCTGATGCCGCAACACCCTCGTCACCATTTTCTTTTACACTTCCCCTCCCACACCCGATCTTCCCCATGCCCAGCGCCCTCTTCCCCCGCTCGACGCCGCCGACCTCCCTCTTCCGGAGATATCCATCTCGATCTGGCGGCAACACACCCTTGTTGCATAGATCCGATGATAGTGTTGGATGGTCGTCCCTCCTGTGATCCTCTTCATGTAATCCTTCGCTTTCTCCTCCGTTACCACCACTACGGGGAGACGAGACAAGATGTCACCTGCCGTTGATACCAATGGGTCAAGGAGTGGTTCGTGCCCCCCCAACCCCCTCTCCTCTCCTCTCAAATTCTAATATGCTTCTCTTAGTTGGGAGCTCTATTGGTTTCTAGTTCATGTGATTTGGAACAGATCCCCCTATCTGCTCTTTATTACCTCTCCCAGGGTTCCACAGGACCTGGTCATCACCGGTGGCCCGTGCGCTCTCTACAAGTGGGTACGAGGTACATTCCCTGCGCGCCATCAGGAGTGCCAAGTGGTACATTCTTCTCCTCTACGGATCCACGGCGAGGCGAAGTCGGTGTTCTAGGAGTGCATGGAGCCACGAGCGTGCGTCAAGGCTACGTAGGTGCAGAACTGCATGAGACTGCGGACAAGCGTTCTTTGCCAAAGACGGTGTCCTTGGCGGCACGCTGCGGCGAAGTGGAAGCGGAGGCTTCGGTGTGGGGGCATGCAAGGGAAGACGATGGAGCACACGGCAGTGCTGTGAGCTCAAAGAAGGAGGAAGGGAGTGGAGCTGGGAGGTAGAGGAATAAATTCTTTGCTACGTCTCATTTTTGGCTCAACACGGCGAGGCAAACGCATTCATCCTTATGTAAAGGTGGGTTGCCACGGCAGGAATCATGCACCTTGACGTGGCTGTGGCATGAGGGCGGGGGCATGCGGCGCAGCGGTCCTATTCCTATGACGACGGGGATGGTCATTGTATCAGAATGAAGCAAGCGGACATATGTGATGGCTAGCAGGCAAGGGCTGCAACGTGATGACCACCTCCTTCCAAGACAGTCTCAAATATTGTAAGAGCAGATTATCTATGTTCTTCTGCTGATTCTTTGTCTAGACTTTTCTTTTGTTATCTTGGTGTTTTCTTCAGGTTATACAAACAAAGCATCTAGCTTACATTTGTCAAGGTGAAAAAACAGATACAGTAACTACTCAATCTACATAGTTAGCCAGGAGCAAGAGATTTGATCTATCAAGTTTTTGTCTTTCCAATGCTTTCTCATGTTGTCATATTTGTTCTTACCTCTCACCTTTACATTCATATGCCCTGTAATCATGTACAGGCATGTACCAGGATATGAACAAGCCATACTACCTTCTAGCTTCAGTAAAAAAAAGCTTCCTTAGAAGCCTAAGCAGTGAAAAAGAATATTTCAGCCAAAAGATCGTGTCATCGGCATGTTCACTACATGCTAATCTCAAATTAGATTGACTAAGTATAGTTCTGTTTGACTCGCTACGCCCAATAGTTATTTTGTTAGGTTTTTATGCAGACATGGTTGTGCATCAGCATCACCACTGCTACTTATTTGTTCTGCCCAAGGAATTTTGCTCTTCGCTGTATGCTATGATGAATCGCTTTGCTGCTTGCATCACCAAGTGTAAAATCACTCTGCTGCTCATAAAATCACTTTTTTGCTGCTATTATTATATGCATATGTTAGCACTTCTCGACCACAGTTGTTGCCTTTAGTTCCATTTCCTTCTCCTACCATCGCTATGGTCCTTATCCGATGGATTGGTATGAGTTATCTTCTACTTTATGCACTGTGTTTATTCATTCATATGTCAACTTCTACTAAAACAGTCGTCCCTGTACATCTATTGCACTATTGTGCTCTATAGCATAATATGGTTTCAATAGTTGGTGTATGTATGTTTGTGCTTTTACCTTCCCAGCCCCTAATGTTGTTTCTTCTAGCAAATCGATGTTACATTAGCATGTTTCTTTTAGTTCAGGAGATGAGCCACTTGCTGGATTTGATTGTCAATACAGTCGCAAGGAAGTACTCCCTCTGGAGCTTCTAACTCGTAAGGTTAGTTTTCACTGCTATTCACATACTATATTAGCTCAAAATTATCAACAAAAGGAACTTCTATTCACATAAATGTATTGCCCTTGTTGAAGCATTTTATAATTTTCTAAGTACTGCAAGTGGTATGTTGATTAAGTTGTGATTGATTTGTCAGTTTAAAATTGATCCTTCTATGCTGGCTAATGTTGATGAGTTGGGTTTTGACGTTACCACATCGGTCTGTAGGCACCTATCAAACAGCTGTCATGTCTCTCGGTGGTGCAGCCGCTTATTCATTGAGTTTTGTTGATTTATTATGTTTTGTTCTCACGAGTTGATGGTGACTGGGGTTGTGATGGGCCGGTCAATAAATTAAACCATAAGTTTTTACCTCATTGCTTCAAGTGATACTCTACTTCACTGCATGGCTAAGAATAGAAAAAATGGTAGCTTAGTAATAAACTAGTAAATATTTTGAAGTGAACATTTTTTCCTTCTTTTTGTTACCATTTTTTTTTAACAAATGGACTTCAAGATTTTCCACAGAATTACAGATGGATTAGGAGGTAAAACCACTGTAATAAATTTGTCCAGCAATTTGGTTTATTTTCAGATTTGGTTATGTGCATTTTCAAGCATTCAAGGTCGCTGAATTGGTTCTCAACAGCTCAGGTGTAACTCCTATTGCTCTCAAGGTAACCAGCAAGTTTATGTTTTACTCTGCTACAGGTGGGACAACATTTGAGGAACCTTCCATTGCTATCGAGCTTATGATTATGTTTTACTCTAATGCAGGTGGAACAACTTCTGTGGTTCAGAATTATCCATTTTTTAAATTATTTTTCAATCGATGCTTCTGTATCATTTCCATAATTTAATTCTTTTTGTGTGTGAGCTTAACGGGTGCTTGTTAGGGTCTTCTCTCTCAGCCTAACCTCCACTATAAAAAGGAATGTCCATATTTTAGTTCGCATGTCCCTTCAAGAGAAAAACTCTAATTTGTGATTTGGGATTTTGGAGTAGTTGAGGCTAGAATTTGTGAGAGATGGATTGATTGTATCCTCAAATGTTGACCTTTTGTAACACCCTATTTTTCTGAGTCTTTTTTAAAAAATTTAAAATAAAAAGAACCATTTGGTTTTGATGAGAGTTCAAAGCTTAACTTGAGATTTTAAAAGAGCTTTAAAGGACTAAATCAAACTTCAACTAAATCAGTTCGGTTTCTTTTTGAGTTTGTTGGAGTTCTTCCTTTTTCGCTCTATGCTCTCCTTCGGCCCAGTTCTCTCTTTCTTCTTTGGACCTCCTCCCTTCGTTTGGATTTGAGGGTCCAGACCTCCCTTCGTTTGGATTTGAGGGTCTAGACCTCCCTTCGTTTGGATCTGAGGGTCCAGACCTTCCTTGGGTTTGGACCTCCTTCCTTGTCCAGACTACCCCTTCAGTTTGGCTTTCCCTTGGGACACGTCCACCCCGAGGCAATCTTGCTTGGGTTTGTGTTTCAAATGTTCTTGATTTCAAATTCAAATTCGGGTTGAATTCCCCCACTCATTTGAACTTCCCTTGTGTCCGTTCGGACCCCCCGCTCAATCCTGACCTTCATCTCTTGTGGATCATTCGATCCGTGTTGGACGGCCCGATCTTGTTGGCACATTCGGCTGGATCGAACGTCCCAATCGCTTTGCTCCGTTCGATCGGAATCCGACAGCTCCCACCCCTTCGCGCCTTTTCCCTCGCTGTTGCTCCCCTCGTTTGATCTCATCTTGACCGTCAGGACCTCCCTCGAGTTCATCCTGGCCGTCAAGACCTCCCTTTGATTCCATCTTGCCCGTCAGGACCTCCCTCGAGTTCATCCTAGCCGTCAGGACCTCCTTTTCGGGATCTCCTCCGTTGGATCCTCCTTTTCGTTTGATCTCCCTTTTCCTTCGCGTGGTCCGATCTAGCGCCCGCGCCTTCCCCCTCTCAAGGAGTGTCCAATTGAGTTTGGGCGGTCCGATGGAGATAAACGTTCGGGCTGTCCGAACGTTCCTATTGCCTTGGTCCACCCGATCAAAATCGGACGGCTCTGTTTCGTCGCGCCCTTTTTCCTTGTCTTTTGGACCTCCTCCTCCTCTCGACCTCTGGTCTTTTTGCAAAGACCACCCTCCGATCTTTTTGCAAAGATCACCCTCGTGGTCAAGACTACTCTCTTGTGGTCACGACCTCCCCTCCTGGTCACGACCTCTCCTTTGGTCAAGACCTCCCCTTGGTCTTTTTGCAAAAACCACCTTTGAGGTCATGACTTCCCCTGGGTCACGACCAATCCTCCAGTGGGACCACCTTATCAGGTCCTCTACTAATTTCCTTCTTCCTCTCGTTGTGTCTTAGTACCACGAGTCTGCGCGCATTAAACGCTGCTGCAGCACATTAAATGTTGTCTTTTCCCTTGTACCCCTTGCCTCTGTTGTCTCCTCCTTCACCTGCTCCCGTCTCCTCCTCCACCTACCCTTGAAATTGTGAGCCTTTGAAACTCTCAGCAGCTCTGGCTATATATAATCTTGAGCAGCTCTCTATCCTTGTCTTTTTCTTCATTCAGTCGTCTTGCTCTCCCGACCAGTTCCTTGGACCTCCTCCTGGCCGTTGAAGTCTTTCTGTTGGTTCTAGTTCGGTGTTTCTTTGGAGTTCTTTTGGGTTTTACTTGAGCTTTATTTGAGTTTGCTTTGTTCTCCTGTGTAGATTGCGACGAGGCTGAGGAGCCCGAACTCTTTGAAGAAGAAGACACCCAAGCCTTCGAGCAAGGCAAGTTACACCCTTGAACATATTGAACCCAGTATCTCAAATTATTTAAGTTGTGTTTCAAATTATTACTGCATGTTTATTTCAATTCAAGTAATTTAAATCCCTGTTTTAACTTTATAGTTATTCCTAGTTCCTTTGTACACCCGAATTTGATTACTAATCCGATCACCCCTTGTCACCGTAGTAAAGAGCTAGTTGGTACATTAGTATGAACTAGCATGTTGCAAAAATCTGTGCTTAGTCAAGTTTAGACCAAAAATCTTGTTTTGGGAGTTTTGCTGCCAAAAGACCATTGTTGTCTAAATATTTTTAACCATGACATTGGGTTATCATGGAGGTTTTGCAAATGTTTTGGTAAAGCAAAGAAAAGAAAAAATTGATTTGGACTTGGGCGAATGGGCTATCTAGTTGGTTCATGTTGATGCACGGGATCGTGTCATTTATATGGCCGATGCCCATGGGTTTGTGGAAGTTGCCCAAGTCAGTTGAGGACCGGTCTTTGAGCGTTCCTTTGCTAGCCACACCGTGCAACCGCATGTCTTGTGTGGGCGGGACCTAGCTGACTAATTTGCAATGTTCCATCGCGGTCAATCCCATTGATGCGATGGGTAGTCATGTGATGACCTGTTAGTCCTACCTGGCACAAGAGGGGGCCATAACCCTGCGGATGGGTAGTCCAAAGGGGGTGAAACCTTAGCGAGGGTGGACTGCGGTGGAATAGAGCATTGTAAAGGCCTTGTCATAAGCTCAGACCACTTACCTTCGGTAGTGAGTGGTGGTATCGACGGATGCCAAGCAAACTAGAGAAATCATGTCGTGTGGGTAAAGTTGTACACCTCTGCAGAGCGTAAAACTATTCAAATAGCCATGTCCACGGTCATAGACATGCTAGCAAAACCACTCCAAGTTAGCTTTTTGGTTTTGTGTTTCAAATGACTTTGTTAAACTGTTTTAGATCTCTATCCAAATGGGTTTTGGGCGGGGAGCCTTGTGACAGGAAGGTATCCTTCACCACCTCGTTGATGAATATTATCCAACTGTAAAGCTAAGACTTTGAAAATGAATTTTAATTATTATTCCATGCTTTGGAACTTATTACCTGTAATTGGAAATGAACACGGCTTTATGCAAAGACAACCTTATAAGCCTTCCTTTGAGATATTCTTGTATGCATATCATTCTATTATTTGACGGGTGTAACTTGCGAGCACGGTTGTTGTGCTCATTCTTGCTTGATTTGATAATTGAGTAGGAGAGGACCTCTATGATGAAGAAGAGGACCAGGTCGACTAGGCAACGCCCTCCAGCCGATTGCCTGTGGTGTATCGGGTGGACTTGTTATTTTGCTTCCGCTGTGTATTTTGCTTTTGCCGGCTTGTAAGCCATCCTTGTAATCAACTCTTTTGTTGTTAATAAAGTTTGCGTTGATGAATGTTACCACTATTGTTTGCTGTGTGAGCTAGCCGTTGATCTTTGGGACTAGTTCGGAACACAGGGGACTTAGGGCTTTTCCAAGTCTCACGACCTCCCCGGGTTTGGTCTCTCGACCACCCTCGAGTCGGGTCGTGACACTTGGGACGTCCTAGGTCTTAAGACCTCCTCGGGTCCGTTCTCTAGACCTCCAGGTGGTCCTGCTGGACCTCCTGAGAAGTCCTGGAGGACTGTCCAAAAGATCCTACTGGACCTCCTAGGAGGTCCTGGTGGACTTTCCGGGTGGTCTTGGAGGATCTCTCGGGTGACCCCGGGTCGGGTCGTGACACCTTTTGTCCTTTATGGTGGAGTAGTTGTAAACCAACTTATATCTCAAATCAATGTAAGCAAGATTTCTTCAAGATAAGTCACTTCTTGTTCTTGCTCTCTCTTTGGTGACGTTTGGGTTTTTTTGTGATCCTTTGGTTTTCCTTTGGTTTCTTGTTATGATCTTGCTTGTTGTGACATGTGAGAATATATCTAGTATGATCTTGAACATCTTTTACCCACGAGTAAGTTTTGGGATCAAAGTTTGATTTTTCTAGGTTCTTGTGCCCTTGTTCCCTCATCTATGAAATTTATGGAACTTTGGCATTGATCTTCCCGATCGTCGATTGGAATAGGTTCTTGACCTTCATGATGAGCTATGGTTGAAATTTGAGGGGATTTGGATCACCGGATCAAAAGTTGAGTCGATTTGGGATTTTGATTTCATGCTGATTTTCCTGTTCATCGTGCTGGAGGTCAGACAGCCCCTAGTGAAAGGTCAGATCGTCAGGCCATCGGTCAGACCGCCCAATCTGAGAGGTCCAACTGTCCAACTCATCTTGTTTTGAGTTTTGAGTGTTTTTTGTTGTTTTACTTCGAGTTTCCGATTGGATTCAATACAAGACTTCCGTTGTGTTTGTACGTTGATCTTTATAGTTTTCATAGCTATTGGAGTGATATTTGAGCTGAATCCAATTAAGGTGAAAAAGAAGTAGTGCTCCTATTCAACCCCATTAGACAGTTTAAGTGACAAAAATTATTGTAAAACCCCGTGTTCATAGTCATAGTTGCACAAAACCATAAGTTCAGTTTGGCTAACTGCACTCAACCCCAAGTTTTATTGTCGCAAGTTTTCACGAAACACCACCCTAACCAAATCGCAACTTGCCGGCATTGGGACGGATGTCGTCGGGTGGAGCAGATCGACGACAGAGGGCAACTCTACGGTGGATCCGCTCGCTGGAGGTAAGTGCCACTAGCCAAGAAACCTGGGGGTTTTGCAACTATGACCATAAAACCTACTGAATTCTGAAATTTACTCTAAAAAATAAATCTGCACACCATACCACACTGAGTCCCACGAACTTATCTAGCTATGCCACTTTGATAACTGAGCTTGTCTATTTTATCAATTAGATCCTTGCATGTCATGCCAAATAGCACAATTATGCAAGTCCTGGGACCAGCCAAGTTAATATGGGAAGATTAGGCCATTAGGGACATAAGTGAAACAACCGGACAAGTTCAAGAAGCTCTGGTAGAGTTTAATTTTAATAAAATATTGACCAAGGAAAGAGCAATGGATTGAATTTAGTTTCTTTGTGCTGTATAATCAAGTATATTTCACACTGCACACAGACTTTCGCTTATTGTCTAGCATCTTATCTACACTCTGCTTACTAAAAAATGTTCCAAATCTTGACGAATTGATTTTTTAGGTAATGTTGAATGTTAGCCAAATATTTACTTTGTAGATCTCGTTACCCTTTTTTTTTTTGGCTATTTTTTGGCAGATTTGGTTTGCCCATGGTCAGGAAGCTGAAGTAGGCGTTGACCTTCTTAATGCGCAATGGACTGATGGTTGTTTTGCCAACCTTAAAAGTGTTAGAATGAATGATGCCACACGCTTGAGTTTGTTCTATCCGAGGCACGGCGATTTCAGGCTTTTCATGTTTGCGCATGTGACACTAGCCCGGACTCTTATGAAGAGGAACTTGTCGAGATAACAAAATATAGAAGAGCTTTTCCACAAGCAAAGGTCTTCTTCAGGCGCATGGAATATGATTCAAATACTGTTACGCTAGTATTCGTAACTTGCCAACTACCTCTAGTTGCGTCCTCCACCCCCACCCCCTGCAAAATGATATGAACCCAATCAAGTATCTTTACAAATTTGAACTCTATGAAATAATCCATCATTTTGGATTTCAGGTGTAAAAGGCAGCAAACTTTGTAGTCCTATTTCGTATAAAGGAGAGAATTAAGCAGGCAGCTCCGCAGCTAGCAGCTTATAACTGGTGTGCCGAAAATTAGTGTGATTCTGTGGCGTCCCGATGTCATCACCTCGGAGGATAATCACACTTAAATATACGGATTACTATTCATCTGCCCAGTAGAACACCACCCCGACGAATAGCAAGTCTTACCAGAGTCCACGCAACAGAACAATATGATAGAAACTGTACTTTTTATTCTAGTTAGCCACGCAAAGTTATGGTTCTTACAAATAGTAATTTACAACTGCAAAATAGGACTAAGTCCCTTCGCTTGCCTTCCTTGTTCCATCGGTCTTCTACTCGTGCCCCACGCCGAATATGGTGCCCACCTTGCCCTGCTCCTCGTGGTAAGCGCCCTCGTCTCCTGTGGTCTTATCGGTACCTGCGTGTCCTTCGTCCCACTCAGGATAGTTCCTGGCCGGACTAGGATCTAACAAAGGAGAGTAATAGCAAGTTTGAGTACTAGTGTACTCAGCAAGCATTAATAGCAAAAGATGCACGAGATGACTCATCTCTGGTTGTTGTTACATTTTCCAATTCATCTATCTTTTCTGGAAAATATTTTACCAAGATTTAGGTTGCAATTTTAATTATGAAAAGACTACTTATCACTCGGAGAGAAGATAGACCCTCAGTGGTTCCCGTAGACTCCAATCCAGGAGACATGCATGAATTCATGATTTTATTTAGCACTGCGCAGGCTTATACCACTTTACCCATAGCTATTCTGAGCTCTCTTTGAACTGGGTTCCCCTGCATTTTCTTTGATGCGGGTTTGAGATCAGAATACAAAATGTTTTTCAAGTTACGTGATTAAGTCTCTATCCATTACTTTCCGTCGGTGCTGGCCTCGTCACGGTGCTGATCTAGTCAACCACCGAGTTCTAGTAATGTTGGTTGGGTCGGCTATCTCTCCAGACTCAACACTCCACCGTGCGATACTATAGCGCTTTGGTTGGGCCGGCTTTCCCTCTAGACCCACACCACTCACCCATATTACTTACCCGATGTGGAGAGCATAATTACATAACAAGGTAGTATTTTCTGCCCGCCGAAATAGGTAAATGGTTGGCACTTATAGATTACGGCCTCTAATCTGAGTAAGAGTTTTGTATGTTCTTATATGTTAACTATATATAAAGGGGTCTCACCTCTTCCCTCATCATCATCATCATCGTTTTCCCCTGCCCGAGCCCCCTTTACCATCCTAGTAATTCTCTTTCCTCAACTCATTCTCATTTTTTATCTTCTCATTTTCATCTTAATCTGATTTAATTTTGAGATATAGTTTTGATGCATGTACATATATGATATAGTAATATACAGTTTACATTTAATATAACTATATTCATGTTCAAGAGATAAGCTTGCCTTTGTAGTCGTAGAGAAAATCGGCGTTAACGAAATCGATATCAGCTGCTCCGGTCAGTGTGGGTTCATCCTCTGTAACTATGCGGTACCAAGAATATTATACAAATAATTACCTAGTTGATTTTGAGTGATATTATGCGTACATAAGTTATTGGATTTTATTTTGTTAGCATATTTTAATTTAATAACTTTTTTCGGATCCCCCGCTAAGTTAGCACTTCCCATGTGGTCGTTATACGGGCTAATCGCTCTAGGGCCGAGGTTGCCGAAAATCACATGTTAATGCACGGAAAATAAAATACTACTCGTACTCGCATGACACTAAGTCTATCAAATTTTATTCGTGCTAATACGCCTAATTGATTTTATTTAAGTGCGCATGAATTTATTTGTCTAATCCCACGATTTCATCGGTGCTTACTTTCGATAAATATTCTCAGATTAATTTTACGCATTTGCCCATTTTATTTTCTAATGGCCAGTCTACTGATATCTATCTGTACACGGTCCACAGATTTATAGAGTCTAACAATTCACAGTGCCGATGTTTACTATTATAAGCGCTCCATCTTTACTGCTAACTCTATCATTACTAACTCTATCATTACTAACCCTTAATAAGATTTACCTAATTATCCCCCACCTAAACTCCTTTTCCCTAATCCCCGATTCTCCACCTAATCCCATTTTCTCTCTCCTACTTATCCTCTCACGGCCGAAGCTTCTCCAGTCATCCATCTGTTGATTAATCCTTAATGCATTGTTTATTTTTGTGTTTACAGATTTCAGTTTTTGCTTTCATGGCATTGTGTACTGGTAGTAATGCTATGATGATGCACGTCCATGAAGTGCATTAACACTACATGTAGTAGAGGCAGTCATGGCATTGCTGTGCATTGATATTTACATGTAACGGTTGCATGTGCATCAGAGCATTACTAACTAGACTAGAAATGGTTGCATGTGTATTAGAGTGAAACGTGCATTAGAGCTGGACGTGGAGCAGTTACTCATTTAGCATTAGCATTACTAGTATAAATAAGAGAAAGAAAACCAGAAAAGGCTGTGCACAACACCAAAACGTTTTGTGTGTTCATCTTCTCCTTGGAGTTTTCAAGTGTGCTCGTGTGTGTGTGTGTGTAGACACCGGCGGTGCTAACAATTAGTATCAGAGCCTGACTACCATGGCCTCGCGATCCTAGTCCAGCTCACGTACTCCGCCCCGGGAGCGTGGACGGAGCATGGCACGAAGGGGAGGACGCGAGTTGGTGGTGCAGGAGCGCGTCGTAAGGGAGACGACGGGATCGGTCGTCTACCCCACGCTGACGACGACAAACTACACCGACTGGGCTCTCGTGATGACGGTGAACCTGAGGGCACAAAGACTGTGGGCGGCAATCAATCCCGGCAACGCTAGTGAGAGGGAGGACATGATGGCACTTGCAGCCATCCTCCGAGCTGTGATGCCGGACATGCTGTCCACGTTGGTTGTGAATAGGGTTGAAAACGAATCGGATGATCCGGACGGAAACAGATGGTCTCGGATCGGAATTTTTGGGATAATTTTTGGATCAGAAACAAATTCGGATTTTTTTCGAAAACGGAAACAAATACGGTAGTCATGATATCCGGCGGATACGAATACAGATTCGAATTATCCGGATAAGAGCACATCCGGATATCCGGAATTTTCATAATAACCTGAGCCCAGCCCACACTCACCAACCAGCCCACCACGGTCTACTTAGGCACTAGCACTTAGGGTTATTAACTTATTGACTTAGGGTCGGCATCAGCGCACCGGCGCCGCCCATCACCTTGCCTATGCTCTACTCCGCCGTGGGGTGGTGTTCTTTGTAGCAATGACGACGAGGAGGCTACGGCGACACCGGCGCCGTCGTGGAGGAGCCAAGGACGGCTCGTCATCGCCCATCGTCTGTGGGAAGTAAACACAAAGGTTGAGCCCCAAAGAACATCTTGGCCTTCCTCCATCTGCTCTCCATCCGCGCAACCAAAGAAAGAATCGGTTCAGATCAAGCGACACTACTACTAGTCCTACCACAACTACTACTAGTTGAGCCGAGCCGAGAGCTTAGCTACGCCACGCTACTTGTAGGTGCGGTGGTTGGTGAGGTCGAGGTGGAGTTGCGGCGCTTTTGCTTCGTTGGGTCGTTGGCGCCATTGCTGAAGTGGAAGCCACGGGGAGCAGAGCAGCACCCACCAAATGGAGGAGGCATAGCTTAGCTTGGAAAAAACAAGAAAGGAGGTAAAGAAGAAAGAAAGATAGAGGTACTCACTGACTTCTGTCTGCGAGAGATGAGAAAAAGGACAGAGAGAGAGAGGGAGAGAGGGAGAGAGGGGAGCAGCATTTTAACAAAGTTGTATATGTTGTGAATGTGCGACTGTAATCAATCAATTTTGTCTACAACAACAGAGATAGTTTTTTTTGTATGATAGATTTGCCAAAACTTCCATGCATTTAATATGATACTTTAACTGTCCTATCATCTTTGCTAGATCTTTTGCATAACAGTAAAAGAAGAAGGAAAAGATGACATCTGATGCTTCTCATGCATTTTCCAGGGCCGAAGTTGGAGGCTTATAAAGACATGGCGAGATGCTGCTGGCCTGCTGCTTGTTAAGACATGATATCTTGGATTCTTGGCATTATCTTGTTAAGTCATGAATGAACTAGGTGTGATGAGCTAAGTATGAACTACGTTTAATGTATGTGATGAATTAAGTTTTATGTATGTTGACTTGTGAGTTATGACTTATGAGCTAAATATGGTACACTAAGTGTTATGTTTGTGATGAACTAATTAATGCACCTTGCTAGTGCCAATATTATGTGTGGTTGTTGAAAATATGAATAATTCATGAATGTTTGCATCAAACAAACTAGTTATATGTTTTCGTTAATTTCTGGCATGCAATTTAAGGGGTTTTTATGTTCCAAAAAATATCCATGACTGTATTCGTTTTGATTCGTATTTGATATTATTCACATCCGTATTCGTATCCGGGGTATCCGTATTCGAATCCGTATCTAGAAAAAAAAATATGAAAACAAATATGGCAGAGCCATTATCCGTCCGTATCCGATCCGTTTTCACCCCTAGCTGTGAAGAACACGGCCAAGGAGGCATGGGATGCCGTGAAGATGATGAGGATGGGCGTGGATCATGTCCGCGAGGCAAACACGCAACAACTGTGCAAGGAGATTGAGGACATCCAGTTCAAGGAGGGAGAAACGGTGGACGAATTCTCCATGAGAATTACGGGACTCGTCAACCACCTTAGAGTCCTCGGCGACACGATGGAAGAAGAGAAGGTAGTGAAAAAATTCCTTCGCGTTGTGCCATCCAGGTACACCCAGGTGGCAATCGTGATCGAAACGTTGCTTGATTTAAGCACGTTGTCACTTGAGGAGCTCACCGGTCGGCTTCGAGTGGTGGAATAGCGATACGGGCGCGACGACACCAGCAGTACCAGTACACGGCTACTCTTATCCGAAGAGGAGTTAACGACAGCCCTTCGCAAGGAGTTCGAGGAGTGGCTCATGCGCATCAAGAAGAGAGAGCAAGGCAACAGCTCCTTTGGCGGTGATAACCGTTATTGCGACAAGCCACGTGGCCATGGGCGCGGCAAAGGCTGGCATGGCGGCAAGGACGATGGCTCGTCCAATGTGCGCCGTGACATGTCGCAGGTTCAGTGCTACAACCGCAATAAGTACAGGCATTACTCAGGAACTGTCGCAAGCCTAAGCGTGCTGAGCAAGTTAATATGATGCAGGTTGACGACGACAACGACAACGACGAACCTACGCTTCTCATGGCGTAGGTGTGCGCGCTCACCGAGGCTTCATTGGGCGCAGGCACTGATGTGGTGCTTAGCGAAGTGCACGCGTAGGTGCATCTAGGGCGCGATGAGGATGCCCATGAAGACACTTGGTACCTGGACACCGCTGCTAGCAATCACATGTCCGGGTTCCAGGCAAGCTTCGCGGAGATGGATGAGGACGTCACCGGCTTCGTCAAGTTCGACGACGGCTCGGTGGTGGATATATGCGAGCGCAGAACCATCCTATTCACCTGTCAGAATGGGGAGAACCTTGTGCTGATGGGGGTGTACTACATCCCACAACTGAGCAGCAACATAGTGAGCCTTGGGTAGCTTGACGGGAACGACTACCAGACGCTCATCCAGGACGACGTGCTCACTATTCGTGACCAACAGCGTCGCATACTTGCTCAGGTAAACCGTACTCGCAACCGGCTCTATGTGCTCACCCTCAGTATTGCACAGCTGGTCTGCTTGTCCGTGTGGTATAGCGATGGCGCGTGGCGACGTGCATCGGGCGCGAGAGCTGGTGGTGTGCGGCGGCGCACGATGACGGGGTGGAGCACGAGCGGCCAAGGGGCGCACGTGTGAAATGGCGCCGCAGCGACCGTGCACACGACGGTCTGCGTAGCACGTACGGCGGTGGCGCGCAGAGTGGGCAAAGGCGGCGCGGAGGGTGACGACGGCTTAGGGCGCACGCCGCGTGGTGTAGGCGGGGCGGAAGACTTTCGGTGATACCGGGCCGACAGCGGCTGTTGGAGGTTCACGCGGAAGCCCCGCGGAGCGGCGGCGCTTAGTGGGCAGTGGGGCCGACGGTGGTAGCTTCAGCCCCAGGTGACGCATTACGGCAGCTCAACCCAGGGCTCGTGTGGCGAGGCTCTGGGCGCGGCAGCACGTTGGCACAGCCTCGGGCGCACGCAGGCACGAGGCACAGTGGCTGCGCGAACATATGGCACGACGTCAGGCCAGCGGCCAGCGGCACGAACGTGGCATGAAGGGTGCGACAAGCGACGCAACGAGTGGCGCGGGAGGCCTCGCAATGGCGTAGTTGGCTTGGGCAGCCTGCAGGGCGTGCACGAGCGATGTGGTGAGCGCCAGCGTTAGGCCGGCAGGGCCGCGCATGGGAGCGCATGCATGGCACACGGCTTAGTGGCAGGTGGCATGACGTGGTCGCCGCACGGTCCCACCACGGTCGAGGTGTGACACCAGGTGGCGCACGGCAGTCTAGGATATACTCCAGTACATTGCTGGTAAGCGGAGCTATGACTGTCGTTACGCGAAGAAATTGGAAGGACCACGGTTTGTCGGCTACAGCGATAGCGACATGGTCAGCGACGTCGATGACGTCATGTTCCAGGAGCTACGTACAAGGATCGGCATCGTTGAGATCAAGAAATCGCATCAAGGATTAGGGGGTGTTTGTTGATTAATCCTTAATGCGTTGTTTATTTTTGTGTTTATAGATTTCAGTTTTTGCTTTCATGGCATTGTGTACCGGTAGTAATGGGATTAGGGGGTGTTTGTTGATTAATCCTTAATGCGTTTTTTATTTTTCTGTTTACATATTTCAGTTTTTGCTTTCATGCCATTGTGTACTGGTAGTAATGCTTTGATGATGCACATCCATGAAGTGCATTGATGCCGCACGTAGTAGAGGCAATCATGGCATTGCTGTGCATTGATAGGCATTGCTGTGCATTGATATTTGCATGTAACAGTTGCATGTGCATTAGAGCATTACTGGCTAGACTAGAAACAGTTGCATGTGCATTAGAGTGAAACGTGCATTAGAGCTGGATGTGGAGCAGTTACTCATTTAGCATTAGCATTGCTAATATAAATAAGAGAAAGAAAAACAGAAAAGGTTGTGCAGTTTGGCAGCATCAAAACGTTTTGTGTGTTCATCTTCTCCTTGGAGTTTTCTTGTGTGCTTGTGTGTGTGTAGACACCGGCGGTGCTAACACCATCTTCCTCATTCCTCACTTCTTTCTTCTTCATTCCATTGCTTCTCCCTGGATCCCCTTGCTCCTTCCTCCATGACGCCACACTCCCCTGCCCTCGGCTTGGTCGGCGCTGCGCCTGGCCGTTGTGCTCCTCCCCTGGTTGGCCCGCGCTGCTCCTCCTTGGCTCGGGTCACCTCTCGAGCGTCTTGCTCCTCCTTGGCTCGGGTCACCTCCCGGGCGTCCTGCTCCTCCGGCCCACGTCGTGACCTCCCGCACGCCTCCACCGGCCTGCTGGCCTCTGGCCACCAGCCGCCTCCTCCTGCGACCACGCACCCGTGCTGGGGCCTGCTCACGTGTGCGCACGGCCCGCGTCGTGCTCGGCCTCAGCTCCGGCTCGCCTGTGGCTTAGCCCGCCTGGCTCGGCCTCCTACTTGACCCCGGCTCAGATCCGCCCCTACCGGCCCGGCCTTCGGTTGCCGGCGCAGCCTGCAAACCCCTCTCCTCTCCACCCTTCTATTACTTTGGTTTTCTTGTTAATCTACCTTCTGATTTTATTGTTGGTTGATGCAAGGTGACAGAGAGAGATGTGTTTTCCTGTTGTTACTCATGTATGCACAAGGTGATGGTTTTGGGGATGGCTATTGGTGGTGGTGCTGCTACCGAGGCTGCGTGCACTGAGGTATACCGCTACTCTCCTTCCTCTCTACTCCCTGACCCCTCCCCTTGCTTTGTGATGTGAACTGAGAGCTATGCTACTACTGGGGGATGCTCTCTGTACATGTGTAGTTCATCCTAGGGTATGAATGGCAAAAAGGCAGAGGAGGCATGAATATGGTTTACCTGATGGATTGGGTTTGGTCGTTTTGGGGTAGTGGCAAAGGTGGTGGCCGGTTATGGTCACGGTGGCGTTGCTGGTAGTGGGTTTGGTCATCGTCCTAGTGGTCGTTGTTGGTCTTGGCTTGGCACCATTCTTGCTTCTCCAGCCTTCCCTTCCTCTATGCTCCTCTCCTTCTTGCTCTCTATGGTTTGGATGGTTGATGGTGACGAAGTTTGGTTGTGGCTAGGCAATGGTGCTTGGCTTGGTTGAAGTCCTGCTTCGGTTGTAACCCTGAGAATGAGGGGAGAAATGAGAGAGGTCCTGTGGGGAGAAGCTTGTGAGATGGGAGGCTTTGTGTGGCTTCTATGAAGTGTCTTGTGAGGGAGTGTTTATTGGGGAAGGCTTCAGCTGTGAGGCTTGTGAGAAGCAGTGAGGGAAAGAAGGCTTTATGGAGGGGGAGTGCATTTGGCTGTGAAGGGCAGTGACTTTTGCCTTTGCCGATTGCCCTTATCCCTTAAGCTCTCACATGCTACAACTAGGCCATGGTCCAATGGTCCAAAGGGTGTTTTGGCTGCTATACTCACAAGCATGGGTGTTGGGTTTTAATAAACGCTGAATGATGAAACCCACATAAGTGAACGGTGCCGATTGGCCTTAGTTAGCCTCGATATCTTGATGATCAAGATGCTGGCTGACTTAGGTTGGTCTGGGGAATCCGGCTATACTTAGTGAAATCTGACGACATCCTACTATACTCTAATTTCTATTTACTGCTCTTAGTTTGGCTTGCTAATCATTTTCTGCGTTTCTTGACGAGCGATGAAAATGTGGATCGATGAATGGTTCTATGGGCTGGTGATAAATGGACTGATGGCAAGGAGGGCTTCGACGACATGCAATGCAATATTTTTACTTTAATCTTTTGTACTTGAAACTTGTAATTTAAATTGTGGACTGATGTAAATAATTCCTGTAATTTATTTGAGAGTGAAATAATGTTGTATTGTTACTTTCTGTTTCATTTGTAATTTCCGGAGATGGATTCTTGTAATTTAATTTTGAGTTTGCATTAATATTTCGCTTATACTTGTAATGGATTTTTGTACGAGTCCAAGAGATTATATTGGTGATTTATTATATATTATATATTGAAATTATTGACGATGACTCTTGGTAATAAAATCGAGCATGAATTTGTTTGGCTACGTTAACAAACTGAGATTATGTTTTGATTGTGCTTAATTGAATTTTTAATTACGGCTAATTGCCGATTAGCGTTGCTTAGCTCAAGTTAATTATTTGAGTTCTCACAGATTCCTCATATTATTGCATGACGAGAACTGAAGATGGGTAGATTATGTCGCCATGATTCCAAAAATCATAGAAAATTTTGCAGACGCAGTTACAGCCCAAACATACAGTAATCAAGGGATGTTTGGTGTTCTAGCTGAGTGAAAATTAGAACGCCTATTGGCCTATTTTCTGGTCGAGGAATCCGCTCTGACGCGACAAGATCAGAATCCTGAAGGAACTGGGGTATACCTAGTTCAGTTGAGCCCTGGGCACTGGGGTCACCGTCCAAAGGTCTCCAGGACTCGGACACGAATTCACTGACATCGAACTAAACTCGATGCCTGCCGGCTAATTGGCTAAAGGCCACCTGCTAGGGCCTGCGATCGCCGCCGACGCGGATTGAAGGACTGCGCCACATTTGGAAGCGGGCATCGACGTGTAAGTCATTCAGGGATTCGTGGGGAGGGGAAGAACTGTCAGTGTCACACTGTCACTAGAGGGCAGGGTCCGCTGGATGGGTAACCTGCTCCGGCTCATACTCATTTGGCGCCGTCTGCCCGTGGCGAGGCGGGGCTGAGACGACAGCGACGGGATGCTGAGCAGGTCTCGTTCCGGCCGTCGTCACATCGGTTCCGCGGTCACAGACTCACAGGTGAGAGTTTTACTGCCGCGCGCAGAATCAAATTTAGGTAAATCGTTATTCTAAATGGCACCAGAGGCCCCGCAAGTCTCTCTATAAAGGACCCATAAAATTCAAGCAAAATTCACTTTTATTCGGAAAAAAAGAGAAAGAGGGGGGAGGGAAGAGAGATGAGCAGAGAAGAGTAGAGGGAGGAAAGGAGCTAGCGAAGTGCTGCCTGTCCGGTCGTCCACCCTATAGGTAATTTTTTTAACTGAATGCATTAGATAGTTTTAGATGTATGGGTACGTAGGGTAGTATGTTGTACTGCATCCTTTTAGGTGTGTAGTTTAGTTTTAAATATGTGATT
The DNA here is from genome assembly GCA_036346405.1 of Phyllostachys edulis. Taxonomy (NCBI): domain Eukaryota; kingdom Viridiplantae; phylum Streptophyta; class Magnoliopsida; order Poales; family Poaceae; genus Phyllostachys; species Phyllostachys edulis. The sequence continues at coordinate 48,796,788 of CM070560.1, read as the reverse complement.
AATCATAGAAATCTTGTTTATGATGTAGTACGTCGAACACGTTGGACACAATCAATTTAAAATTTTACTACGGTCGCTGGACTGTTCAAGATGGTGCTGAGGGGGTTGATTTGTATTATTTTCAATCGGTGATCGTTAGCCTAACAAAACCATAGCAGTGTATATGAGGCACTATGATGCGGTGGTTGTATTACACCTTCGAGTTGGACCATACTCTGCACAATTTGAAATTGAGTTGTCTTGTCACCCGGTCACCATAGGACAAACATTGGAAGTTATTGCAGCTCAAGGGAACGAGGTCATGACAGTCATACCTAAGCATGACGAGAGATTGCGGGTGAGATTTAGTCCTTCTGGCTCAGAAATATGCCAAGACTATGCTTGCATCTGCGACTAAATAAGGGGTAGTTGGTGGTGATACCGAAGAAGTTGGGGTCTCCAGCCACAGGGTGGCGCACACAACGACCAAGGGTCGGGGAGTTGTTGATGTCACCGATGAAACCTACACATGGTGAAGCATGGGATTGCTTCATAAAGATTGGACTCGGTCTTTGGAGAAGGATTGAGAAGGGGTATTTTGGTAACTTCATCAAAATACCGCCTTGATGACTTTTGGCTAAACCGCGGCGCAAGACGGCGCAAGGAGAGGTGGTTTAGGTCAATTGCAGATGATGACGACGATTTGAGAAGTGTGTATGAGTTAAACCATTTTGTGCGTGGACTTAACGGATGCTCGTTAGGGTTTTCTCTTATATCCTAGCCTCCACTATAAAAGAGGAGAGTGCTGGTTGTGCACCTCCCAATCCTTGTATCTAGAAACCCTAATTTATGTTTTACGGATAGGAGAGGAAAGTGGAGAGGTTAGGGTTCTTGAGAGGTGGATTGATTGAGTGCTCAAGTGTTGAGCTTTTGTTCTCCATGGTGGAGTGGCTGTAAACCAACTTCAATCTCCAATCAATCCAAGCAAGATTCTTCAAGATGACTCTTCCCTTGTTCTTGCTCCCTTTTCGGTGATTTTGAGTTTTTGATGATTTCTTAGTTTTCTTTTGGTTTTTTATGGTGATCTTGCTTGCTGTGACATGTGAGAATGCATCTAAGATCATCTTGATCATCCTTTACGCATGAGCAAGTTTTTGGATCAAAGTTTAATTTTGACCTGTTTTTGGAGCAACTTTCACTCAAACAGAAAAAGGTCGGAACTTTGCTAATGGACTACACGATCTTTGATTGAAATAGGTTTCTAACATCTTAGAGAAGGTATGTTTCAAATTTCATGAAGTTTGGAGTTGTGGATCAAAAGTTGTTTTTGATTTGGATTTCGGACTGAGATCGTGTTCATCGTGCTATTTTTACTGTTCATCCGGTAATACCGCTACTGTTCACCTGTACTACCGATTCTCGGTAATACCGCCAATGTTCACCGGTACAACCGACACAGCTCATCAGTACTGTTAACGGTCACTGTTCATCAGCGTATTTTTGCGTTTTTTTGGTTGTTGTGCTTGGGGGTTTGGATTGGATTGAATACAAGTCTTCCGCTATACTTGTATATTGATCTTCATAGCTCTCATAGCTATTGGATTGAATGTTGGAAATGTGGATAACATTTTAATTCCAGATTTTATTATGAGGCAAAGATCACAAATAACTAGTGATGCGTAAATCGATACTAACAGCAGGCTACTCATTGTACTTCTAAATATACTCAATAAAAGATTTATAACAGAAAAGTCTGGTCGTAAGACTAACTTACAGTCGAGCTTGATGAAGAATAGGAAGCAATGCAGACTCGATGCAGTGTAGATCGTAGATGTCATAGTGCAGCAAGCGGTCACGCAGATGCGCTGCCCAGAAACCTTATTGCCACCCCGTGCAGATGAACTCTACGATAAAGGTTCGGAGATACCGCTCACCCTCCTTCCCGGTGCACGCCGAAGAGAAGGGACGGCTTGGTTCAAAACAGCACAACCCTCCAGCACAAGAGAACAGAGAGGAAGAAGCAGAATGATTGGAATCGAAAAAGAACTCCTTTGGTTTGGACCTCTCGAAAACCTTTTAAGGGTCGAGTCAATTACTCTCAAGTAACTGCTCAATAAAGCACACATTAGAACACTGGTAACTGCTAATTAAAAAACCAATGAATGGTAATTAAGCAGAATTAACCATATCCCCGACACATCGTTAATCTTGACTTTGACCTTGGTCTCTGACTTTGACCACGTTCTCTAAGGGAGGTCCAAGAGGATCTCCCGAAGAGGTCTAAGAGAAACCTCTAAAGGAGTATGTTCTCTCCATGGCCATCCAGGAGGTCTTCCAGGACCACCCTGGAGGTCTTCCACAAGGTCTTCCAGGACCACCTGGATGTCTTCCACGACCACCTAGGAGGCCTTCCAGGACCACCCAGGAGGCCTTCCAGGACCACCCAGGAGGTCTTCCAGGACCAACCTCCTGGACCGCCCAGAGGTCTTCCAGGACCACCCAGGAGGTCTTCCACGACCACCCGGAGGTTTTGCAAGACCACCCAGGAGGTCTTAGAGGAATGCACAGTCAGCAAAAGAAAGGTGGACTTGGTTCACGACACGTTCACGGTCGCGACGTCGCAAGTCACAAGTCACGCGATTGCCACGCGAATAAATACGTGCGCGTGCGTACGTGAGTGTGTGTGACTTTAGCTATAGTCCTCCTCATGTCACCCCATGACATGTATCAAGGGGTAGCAAGGACTCCACCTTATAAATTGCTCTTCCACAACTAGGCTAGGCAGTATTGGACTAAACCATGCATGCTTTGGAATTTAGGAATGAATGTGCCTTTACAAATAAGGGCCCAATTATAACAATCCCCCACCAATTCCAAGGCAAGGAGCAAAGAGTAAGATAAAGACTTTTGTGTTGAAGAGTTGTTAATATACCAGTCTTTCGGTGTAAGTCCCGTACGGGTTGAACTTACACCTAAAATAACAAGATTCATCTTCTCACAACTGATGAATGGACGATGCCTTGAATTCACAGTCATTCATGATTAGATTTCACTTGAAATCTCAATTGGTACTAGGCTGTCAAAAAACCAAGCCTAACCGGAGCTTTATATGGTCATGCTCCCTTATCTGCTCATGAGCTTTCTAGAGAATGCCCCTATTCTCGTGAACTACGACCTCAGTTAAGCTCAAGTAGGTGTATTCATTCTAGGTATCCTGTAGGCTAATACCTTTTTCCCTCATTGGATACTAGAATACATTAAGGCTTTAAGCCATCTTCTTTCATACAGTTGAGAGTACTTTGTCTATCAGGACACGAGTACATAGTTTATTAAAATTTACTCTCTTGTTCAAACATCAACTTGTTTTTCCCATTGCCTAAGTCACGGGATCTCCGATAAAAAAAGGTATGGGTTACAGTTGAGTTGTAACTCCAATGGGCCTCATTCCCATGTCCATAGATGCAACGGAAATTGCCTTCCATGCTAGCCCTTTTGTGAAAGGGTCTGCCAGATTTTTCTCAGTTCGTATATAATTCACAGTAATCACTCCGGAGTTCTTTAGTTTTCTGACAGATTTAAGCCTACGCTTCACATGTCTGGAGGACTTCATGTTATCCTTAGTACTTGTAACCTTAATCAACAATGTTTGATTATCATAGTACATTAGGATTGCTGGTATTGGTTTCTCAACCAATGGTAAGTCCAACAGAAGCTCTCTAAGCCATTCAGCCTCAACAGTAGCTGTGCCTAGTGCTACAAGTTCTGCTTCTATGGTTGACCTTGTCAATATGGTTTGTTTACATGACCTCCATGAAACTATAACACCTACAAGGGTAAACACATACCCACTTGTAGCTTTGACCTCATCTGCATTAGAGATCCAGTTTGAATCACTATATCCTTCTAATACAGATGGATACCCAATATAGTGAATTCCATATGAAGTTGTGCCTCTCAAGTAGCGCAACACTCTCTCAAGTGCCTCTCAGTGATTATCTCCTGGGTTAGAAGTAAACCGACTTAATTTGCTCACAGCAAATGATATGTCAGGTATTGTGGCACTAGATAGATACATAAGGGACCCAATTATTTGTGAATATCTCAATTGATCTCTACCTAATCCCTTATTCTTTCAAAACTTAACACTAGCATCATAAGGAGTTGGGGAAATCTTGTAGTTCTCAAAACCGAACCGAGTCAAGATTTTCTCAGCATAGTGGGATTGGTTTAAAGTGATCCCATCCTCATTTCTGATCAATTAATACTCAGAATAACATCTGCTTCTCCTAGGTCTTTCATATCAAAGCATCTAGAGAAGAAAGATTTGACCACATCAATAATAGCAGTGTTTGTCCCAAATATAAGTATGTCATCGACATACAAACACAAAATCACCCCTTGACCCCCACTATAACGATAATACACACACTTATTTGCCTCATTTACAGAAAAACCAGCATATGTTAAAGTTTTATCAAATTTCTCGTGTCATTGTTTAGGTGCTTGTTTTAGACTATACAAGGATTTGATTAATTTGCATACCTTACTTCGTGTCCAGAAATCACAAAACCATCCAGTTGTTCCATATAGATTTCTTCCTCTAACTCTCCATTAAGGAAAGCTGTCTTCACATCCATTTGATGAATGTGTAGACTATGGGAAGAAGCTAGTGCAATAAGCACACGAATGGTGGTCAATCTGGCAACAGGAGAGTAAGTATCAAAATAATCCTCACCTTCTTTCTAGGTATAACCCCTTGCCACAAGCCTTGCCTTGTACTTATCAACAGTACCGTCAGGCCGGCCTCATTTTCTTTTTAAAGATTCGCTTGCATCCAACAGGTTTACACCCGATAAGACGTTCAATGATCTCCCAAGTTCCATTAGCCATGATGGAATCCATCTCGCTATGGACCGCCTCTTTCCAATACTCAGCATCAGGTAATGCATAGGCCTCTGAAAGAGTGTTTGGCACATCATCCATGAGATATACAATAAAGTCATCGCCAAAGGTTTTCTCAATCTTTTGTCGCTTGCTCCTGCGAGGAGCCTTTTGGACTAAATTGTTATCTTCTTTAGGATTATCACTCATTAGTTCAAAGATGGTGGTAGGTTCAGGACTATTATTCATAGTTTGATTATCCTCAGTTCGAGAAGTACTTCCTGCAGTTCTCATAGGATAAATATCCTCAAAAAATGAAGCATCTCTGGACTCCATTATTATGTTAACAATAATCTCAGGAGTTTCTGATTTTACTATTAAGAATCTATAGGCCGTGCTATTATAAGCATATCCCAGTAAGACACAATCGACTGTTTTAGGTCCAAGTTTTCTTTTTTTCTGCAATGGTATATTGACTTTTACTAAACACCCCCAAGTTCGCAGAAAATTAACATAGGGTTTTCTCCCCTTCCATCCCTCATACAGAGTAATATCACAACTTTTAGTGATTACTCTGTTTAGGACGAAAGTCGCTATCAAAATAGCTTCCCCCCCACCATAACTTAGGCATACCGACACTCTCCAACATGGCATTCACCAAGTCTGTTAGTGTCTGATTTTTCGTCTCAGCCACCCCGTTTGATTGAGGTGAGTATGGTGGTGTAACTTCATGGACTATTCCATGTTCAGCACAGAATTGGGAGAATTCATGAGAGATATACTCTCCTCCATGATCAGACCTTAGTCTTTTAATTTTCTTTTCTAGTTGGTTCTTAACCTCGGCCTTATAAATTTTAAAGTAATTTAAAACTTCATCTTTTGTTTTCAGTAGATACACATAACAATATCGTGATGCATCATCAATTAGAGTTAGAAAATATCTTTTGCCTTCTTTGGTCAACAATCCATTCATCTCACATAAGTCAGAATGGACAAGATCTAAAGGTGTCAAGTTCTTTTCCTCCTGTAACCCCGTAAAGGGTTTTCGAGGTTGTTTTGCTTGCACACAAGTTTGGCACTTTGATCCTTTGACAATTTCTCATTTTGGAATTAAATCTAATCTGGACATTCTAGCAATACTATCAAAACCAATATGACAAAAACGAGAATGCCATATATTGGCATCACATTTATTCAAACCAATTGCAACATTCATATTATACTCTAAAGTACTCATGCGGAACAAGCCTCCGCTCTCATAGACTTTACCAAAAAAGTTACCAAACTTAGACAATACAATTTTATTTGACTCAAATACTAGCTTATACCCATCCCTGCATAGGAGGGAACCACTACAAGATTCTTGTTTATGGTTGGCACATGTTGCACGTTCTTCAAGTGGACAATCTTCTCTGAAGTAAGCCTCAGATCCACCATGGCAACACCAAGAATAGAAGCATGTGACCCGTTCCCCATTAGGACGGAGGAAGCCCTGGCTACCTGATAAGAAGAAAACAAGGAAATATCAGAACATACGTGAACATTAGCTTTAGTATCAACCCACCAATCAGTGGATTAACATGCTGAAAATACAACAGGTGGATTACCATACCCTCCTGTTGAGGCCTCGCCTATGATCACGTTGACAGCCTTTTTCTTTGGCTGTACACCATCCTTGCTCTTGCGGAAATAACAGTCTTTCACCATATGACCGTTTTTCCCACACACAAAGCAGGTGATGTTCCTCATATCCTTCTTCTCAGTTTTCTTCTTAAAGCTAGTTGTCTTTTTTGGTTTAAAGGCTTTGTTATTCTTGCCATATCTCTTCTTTATGACATTTGCATTGATCTGATTGTTCTGACTAGAAGTGCTTGGTACATCTTTTGCTCTTGCCTTTTCTTCCACATCAAAGGCAGTAATGAGATCCTCAATAGATATCTCTTCCCTCTTGTGCTTTAAGCCAGTGGCAAAACCCCGCCATGAAGCAGGAAGTTTGGCAATAATGTCCGCAGCCACAAACTTAGGAGGCAAAACACAACCCAGATGTGCAATCTCTCCAACCAGTAACTGTAGCTCATGAGCCTATGCAACTATCGACTTAGCATCGTCCATGCTGTAGTCGAAGAATTGCTCGCACATATAGAGCCACCGACCAGCCTCAGCTTTGGCAAATTTATGCTCAAGTACATCCCACAACTCTGTGGCGGACTTGAAGTCCATGTACACATCATAGAGCTGGTCGGACAGTATGGTCAGTATGCATCCAAGGGCTGTGTTGTTATCTATGTCAAAACGCCTGGTCTGTTCATCCGTAATTGGATACTGTGTATGGATCACCCACCACAGCCCCAAAGACATGAGCCAAAACTTAACCTTTGTCTGCCATCTACGAAAGTTCTGACCAGAAAACCTCGTAGGTTTCATAGCATCAGAAGCATCAGCCATTACTAGATCACAAAAATATCCACAATAAGATTTCTGGATTGTTGGAAATGTGGATAACATTTTAATTCCAGATTTTATTATGAGGCAAAGATCATAAATAACTAGTGATGCATAAATCGATGCTAACAGCAGGCTACTCATTGTACTTCTAAATATACTCAATAAAAGATTTATAACAGAAAAGTCTGGTCGTAATACTAACTTATAGTCGAGCTTGATGAAGAACAGAAAGCAGTGCATACTCGATGCAGTGCAGATCGTAGACGTCGCAGTGCAGCAAGCGGTCGCGCAGATGCGCTGTCCAGAAACCTTATTGCCGCCCCATGCAGGTAAACTCTGCGACAAAGGTTTGGAGATACCGCTCACCCTCCTTCCCGGTGCACGCCGAAGAGAAGGGATGGCTTGGTTCAAAATAGCACAACCCTCCAGCACAAGAGAACAGAGAGGAAGAAGTAGAATGATTGGAATCGAAAAACAACTCCTTTGGTCTGGACCTCTCGAAAACCTTTTAAAGGGTCGAGTCAATTACTCCCTAGTAACTGCTCAATAAAGCACACATTAGAACACTGGTAACTGCTAATTAAAAAACAAATGAATGGTAATTAAGCAGAATTTACTATATCCTGATTACACGTTGGTCTTCAGCTTTGACCACGTTCTCCAAGGGAGGTCCAAGAGGATCTCTCGAAGAGGTCCAAGAGAAACCTCTAAAGGAGTTTGTTCTCTCCACGACCACCCAGGAGGTCTTCTAGGATCACCCCGGAGATCTTCCACGAGGTCTTTTAGAACCACCCAGGAGGTCTTCCACGACCACCCACGAGGTCTTCTAGGACCACGTAGGAGGTCTTCCAGGACCGACCTTTCGACCACCCGGGGGTCTTCCAGGACCACCTAGGACGTCTTCTAGGACCACCCAAGAGGTCTTCTAGGACCACCCAAGAGGTCTTAGAAGAATGCACGGTCAGCAAAAGAAATGTAGACTTGGTTCACAACACGTTCACGGTCGTAACGTCGCAAGTCACAAGTCACGCGATTGTCACACAAATAAACGCGCGCGCGTGCGTACGTGAGTATGTGTGACTTTAGCTATAGTCCTCCTCATGTCACCCTATGACATGTATCAAAGGGTAGCGAGCACTTCACCTTATAAATTGCTCTTCCACTACTAAACTAGGTAGTATGGGATTAAACCATGCATGCTTTGGAATTTAGGAATAAATGAGCCTTTACAAATAAGGGCCTAATTCTAACAGTGAAAATCTTGTTGAACCCGATCAAAGTGAAAAAGAAATAGTGCTCCTGTTCACCCCTCTCTAATCGTCATTTCGGTCAAATTTCGGTCCAACAGTAATTATTTCTGGTATACCATTTTGGGCACTTGATAAGTACATTCGTACAGTGTTTTCACTGCCTTATTAGTTTGTATGAATTCGACAAACACATGTTATATTAACTTTTGTTCACAGCTTACAATATTCAGGCTAGCATGACCATTGCAAAAAAATATATATTTATAATCATCAAATATGTGCACTTTTCTCAAAATCTATAGCAGCATGAGGTAGTCCAGACTTTAATGAAGTAGTGGGTTGCACTTCAGAAAACTATCTGCTACCTGTTTTTTTTTACATGTTTAGCCCATTGCAATTTATTTTCCCCCCTGTATTTATCCAATAACTTGATCGACAACACGAGGTGGAGGAGACACAGGCAGCAGGCAGCAGGCAGCAGGTTGGTGGATGATGCACCCCCTCGTACGCGGCATCGGCTGGATCCAGAGGCCGTGGCGCAGCTGGAGCACCTTGAGGAGGCGCGGCTAAAGGCGCAAAGGGAGCGGGAGCAGGATCTTAAGGACTGGATATTGGAACTCAAGGAGATGGCGCACGAGCGTGAAGGGAGGATGAACCTGCGCAACACTTACATTAGGTGTTAAGAGTACTTCATGTCTACCCTAAAGGTACCTAATTGTGTACTGGCTTGACCGTCTTATGTCCTACAAACGAATGATTCTTACTGGTCTTATGTCCTACAAACGAATGATTCTTACTGGCTGATGGCAATGCAGTCTCTGTCTGAGCACTGCAATATTACCCTTTCCCCGTTTCCAGAGCATTCATCAACCCCGTCATCTCATCCGGTAAGTTCTGCTTGCTAATTCTATGTGACAGCAATTGTAGCACGTCTGATATGCAGTCTCTGTCTGAGCAATGCAATATTACCCTTTCCCCGTTTCCAGAGCCTTCATCAGCCCCGTCATCTCATCCGGTAAGTTCTGCTTGCTAATTCTTTCTGACAAGTCAACAATTGTAGCACGTCTGATATGCTTGTCTTATATAACTTTTGATGTCAAAGGCCACGTCCAGATCGGCACTCTCCTGCCGATCCTGTCGTCAATGGTGCTGGCAATGCCCATGCAGATTGTCCAGAAGGCCATGTCGTCATGGTGCTGCCAGTGCCCATGCCGATTCTCCGGAAGACCATGTGTGACGAGTCCACCCCTGGCTTCATGATTTTAGTCCTTTTCTTTCTTATTTTTCTATCTGTTTTAGCTATTTCAGCTTGCTGGCACCCCGCACCTGGGCTATATCGCTGAAGTATGTACCGATTGCTTCAACTTCGGAACAATGCATGCCCTGTTTATCATTTCTTGATTGATGGTGTTGACACGTCCACCATGGAGCGTGAGGGGCTAGAGCACTTGTTCTGCTTGTCACACCCTTAGTACCTTTGTAATACCTTTGTCATTATTTGCATCATAAATATAATTAGTTCTCTTCATAAAATTGCTAATTGTGCATATTTTGAGCTTTCAAAACACACTATCAATTATTAAGATACTATATTTAATGTATTTTTCATTTTAACTTTATTCCTCATAATTAATGTATCCATTTGTATTGCACATAATATTTAAATATGTATTTGCTAGCTTATCTCATGATAAGCTTGTCCCCACTAGCACCCCTCTATTTTCGTACCGCCTACGCCACTATGTGTCATGTCAATATTTGATATGTGGTGATATTTGTGAATGCTAGTACCAGATCTATGTGCAAATTCTAATGCTTTGTTGTTGGATTTTTATGTTGCTTTCAACATTTATTGTGGTTATTATCTGTTTTAATTCAATGTGGAATATAGATATATGTGATAGGGAATTATTTGATGCGGAATCTAACTCGAGGAATTAATACTCGAGGCGCCGAGGACGGCTGTACTGGAATAGGTAGACATATTTATTGAGATCGAGTCTACTGGAATTTAATATGCATGCGTATGATTAATCCGGATACAGCATAGGGCGGAATAGCTGGGTTTGTTTTGCAGGATTGGCTCTGCAAGCTGTTGACCCGCATGATCAGATTAGAATTGATCTCGTAAACAATCTGATCATGGCATATGACTCATACATGTGTGCTAGGGACTAATATATTTTAGACTCATTAAACTGGCCTGTCTGATCGTGGTTGGTGACATAGTTCAGGAGTCTCACGGTGTACCAGAAACAAGCGGGTCAATTATAATACCTAGAAGTGGAGTCTATAAATAGGTCCCTACCCTCTAGCCTCGGAATGCGATTGTGAGCGGCACCACGGAAAAGGCAGAGGAATAGAGGGTAGACCGAAAAGTCTCCATAAATCAATCTAGGGTTTCGAAGAAATGCTAACATTGGTATCATAGTCGGATACGGAGTCGGCGCTCACGGCGAACGTCTACCGCCAGAAGCAAAGCCAATCTCTCAGGCGTCCCCATCGCATCAATACGCGTCCAAATCCAAGTCCCTTCTGCATCACTCGTCTACTTCCGCTGCGCACGTCGTCGGTCTGTAGGTCCGAGGCCAATCCCTTCGCCTGTGGTCACGCTGCGCATGTCCTGGATCCGCGCGTCACAACTCATCGATCTGCACGTCCGTGGATCTCTTCGTTGCGTCCACGATGCCTCCGTCGGTCATTAATTGAAGTCACGATCAGTGGATCGGTCCGTCCATGAAGATTGGCTCTTTTCTCATGAAGCAATTCTCCTGTAGCATCCTGAAGCAAAAGCAAAAAGGAGGCGGCAAGCTATCATGTCATCCTTTTGACTTCTGAGTACCCGTAGCATCCTGAAGCAAAAGCAAAAAGAAGGCAGAAAGCTACCAGATCATCTTTTTGACTTTTGAGTACAGCAACAAGCCTAGTATCAGATTGATTTCTCTTCTTCGTCGTGGGAAGCAGAAATTCAGTAACCCTACAGATTTAGGTATCTTCTCGCAATGGCAACCAACAACGTATTTTCTGAACTACTTAGACTTGCAAATTGGATGGCTCAAATTTTACGGTTTGGAAAAGAAAATTCACGTTTTTGCTTTCTGCTGAAAACATTGATTATGTAATAGACAAAAACGAACCAGAAGAGCCAGAAACAAATGCCACTGTTGAGGAAAAAGAGAATTATGCAGAAGAATATGAAAATTGGACAAGAGATAATAAATGGGCACACATTTTTATGTTGGGATCAATGACTGATTTTTTAGCTGCTGAGTATGAAGGTGAACGGAATGCGCAGAAGATAATGCATAATCTGGAACAAGATTTTGGTGAGGTATATCTTATTAAAGTGCTTAATCTTGTTAATCGTTTTCTCTCCACCAAGATATATGATGGTACTTCAATTAATGAGCATCTCAATAAACTCTATATTTTAGCAGAGGAATTTAAAAATGCTGGCTATCCTTTTTCTGAAGAAGTGCAGGTTATGGTTGTTCTGAACTCTTTGCCAAGTTTATGGGAACAATTTAAGATATCTTTCTTTCATTCTGAAAGGATACTCAATATGCGCACTCTGAGACATCATTTGCTTATGGAAGAAGATAGAAAACTCTCTCAGGGAAAAGAAAGAAATACTCACAATTCTGAGTTACACCTTGGAGAGGAAAAAGGTACTAATAAAAGGAATTGGCAAAAGAGGAAGTCTAATATTGATTTGAGAGAAAAGCTTAATAAGAAACGCGATCGGGATGATCGTGAAAATTTTAACTCAGTTCAGAGGAATGATAAGTACAAGAATTCCAAGTGTCACAACTGTGGTCAGTATGGGCATTTCAGAACTGATTGTAAGAAAAAAAGAAGCAGAATGAGCAAATGAATCAAACCAAGCGACCAGTTGAGCGTAAATGCGATTCATCGCCTAACGGTATGTCTAATATTTTTGTATGCACTGAATCTTTATTTACTACTACTTATCCAAATAGTTGGGTTGTTGATTCTGGTGCTACATCTCATATTACTAAAGATAATAGAGCTTTTACTTCTATACGAACAATTTCAAGGGGAAATAGATATATCTTTTTGGGCACTGATACCAAAACTGATGTACTTGGAGTTGGAAATTATGTCGTGGAACTCCCCAATGGAGGAAAATTATTATTACATAACACTTTATATTCACCTAGTATGAGAAGGAATTTAATCTCTGTTGCTCAGTTAAAATCTATTGGTTATGATATACTTTTTGGAAAAGGAAGAGTTAAAATATTGCTCAATAGAAAATTAGTGCATACTAGAACTTATCATGAAGGTCTTTATTTTCTTGATGAGCTATCAAATGATGACAATATTGATTGCTTGGTTGGTGAAAACAACTCCATAGTGAGGAATACTAATGATAGGAACACATGCTCGGAATCTTATTTATGGCATTTACGATTTGGTCATATATATAAAAATAGAATTAAGAGGCTTATTAATTCTAGAACTTTGCACTTTAAGTGGGAGGATTTTGGTATTTGTGAGGCATGTATAATGGGTAAGATGATCCGTGCGCCTTTTCCAAAGGCGGAAAGATCAAATGAGCCTCTTGCCATTATTCATTCTGATATTTGTGGAGAGATGTCTACTCCCACTTGAGGACATAAGATTTATTTTATCACATTTATTGATGATTATTCAAGATTTGGTTATGTGTATCTTCTTAAACATAAGTCGGAAGGATTTGATGTATTTAAGTCATTTAAAATTGAAGTAGAAAATCAATTGAATAGAAAGATCAAAGTTTTGAGAACTAATCGTGAAGGAGAATACACTTCAGGAATATTAAATGATTTTTGTAAAGAGCATGGAATTATTCATCATTATACCATACCTTACACTCCACAACAAAATGGTGTGGCTGAGCGGAGGAATAGAACACTTATGGATATGGTTAGATCGATGATGGCTTATTCAGATCTTTCTTTATCTTTTTGGGATGAAGTTTTGCATATTGCTGTTTATTTATTAAATCATTCGTCATCTAAACCTGTAACAGTTACTCTTTATGAGTTGTGGACTGGAAGAAAACCCTCACTTCGCCACTTAGCTGTTTGGGGTTGTAATGCACAAATTAGAGTGCCAAATCAAAACCGTACAAAATTATAGCCTAAAAGCACACCAGGAATTTTTATTGGTTATTCTTTGGAATCAAAATGGTATAGGTTTTATGACCAAGAAAAAGATAAACTGATGGAAAGTAGGGATGCAATATTCTTAGATCAAAACACACATCGCCGTGCTAAGTGGGCGAGGGTGGAATTATTGGCAACTCCACCTGAAACACAGATGGATACATCTGGTATTAATTCTTACACTGAAGGAGGTTCAGCTCTTGAAGAAAATGCAATCCAAACTCCTAATACTAACATACTTAGGAGAAGTAGGAGGAATTTTAGTACATCCCAATATCTAAATGATTATTATTTGTTCTTGGGGGAAGTTCACTCTAAAATTTCAGATTTGGAGGAAGAACCAAAGACTTATAAAGAAATAATAAGATGCTCTCAATCAAAACTATGGGTGGAAACAATGCGGGAAGAATTAAACTCGATGAAAAGGAATAAAGTTTGGGAACTTGTTGATCTACCAAACAACTGTAAACCCATAGGTTGTAAATGGATTTTTAAAAGGAAATTGAATGCAGCAGGTTTAGTGGAAAAATATAAGGCTAGGCTTGTTGCTAAAGGCTTTACATAAAGGGAAGGTATTGACTTTGTGGAAACTTTTTCTCCTGTTGCAAAGTTTACTTTAATTCGTATTATTAGTGCTTTGACGGCTTATATATGATCTTGAGCTCCACCAAATGGATGTTAAAACTGCTTTCTTAATGGTCTTTTAGAGGAGGAAATATATATGATACAGTCGAAATATTTTAGAGAAAAAGGAAATGAAAATAAGGTTTGCAAGTTGAATAGATCAATTTATGGTCTTAAACAAGCTTCACGTTAATGGTATATTCTTTTTGATAATGCTATCACGTCATATGGTTTTTCAATGACGGAAGGTGATCATTGCATATATACAAAAGTTATGGGTAATTGTTTTGTCTTACTATCTTTATATGTTGATGATATTCTCATTGCTTCTAATGATAAAAATACATTGATGAAAGTGAAAGCTTGGTTGTCTTTTAAATTTGATATGAAAGATATGTGAGAAGCTTCTTATGTGTTAGGAGTTGAATACATAGAGTTCGGAATAAAAGGATTCTTGGGTTGTCTCAAAAGGCATACATTCGAAGTGTTTTAAAATGATTTTCTATGAAAAATAGCAAACCTGTTAATGTACCTATTGTAAAGGGAACTAAACTCAGTGAGGAATTATGTCCAAAAACTCCTGAGGAAAAGGCTAGAATGAATGGTATTCTTTATTCTTCAGCTTTGGGATGTCTTCTGTATGCTATGTTATTTACATGACCTGACCTTAGCCATGCCATTGGAATTCGTAGTAGATATCAAAAGAATCCTGAGGAAGAGCACTGGAAACAAATCAAATATGTACTGTGTTATATGAAAGGAACTATGGATTATTCATTATGTTTTAATGGTCATAATCTTCAGTTGTAGGGTTATACTGATGCTGATTGGTAAGGGGATCCGGATGACCGAAAATCAACTTCTGGTCATCTATACTTTGGCAGGAGGTGCTATTTCTTGATGCAGCAGGAAACATGATTCAGTTGCTCTTCCTCTACGGAAGCTGAATACATTGCTGCATCTGAAGCAGCAAAGGAAGGTGTATGGCTGAGGGAATTTCTTGCATTACTTAAGGTCGTGGAAAGTGCATCACAACCTGTCACTATTTTCTGTGATAATCAGACAGCGATCAAGGTCTCAAAGGATTCTAAATTTCATAGTAAAACTAAACACATTGAAGGAAGGTATCATTATATTCGTGATGTAATAAATAGACTCAAATCTATTTGTTTAGTTTATTTGCCTAGCATTGATATGGTTGCAAATCCACTGACTAAGCTAGTTAGTCAAGAATTATTTTCTAAGCATGTTAAAGATATGTGACTTCAGTTTATTGATTGGAATGTTTTCAGCCAAGCGGGAGATGTTGGATTTTTATGTGGCTTTCAACATTTATTGTGGTTATTATCTGTTTTAATTCAATGTGGAATATAGATATATGTGATAGATAATTATTTGATGCGGAATCTAACTCGATGAATTAATACTCGAGGTGCTGAGGACGGCTGTGCTGAAATAGGTAGACATATTTATTGAGATCGAGTCTACTAGAATTTAATATGCATGCGTATGATTAATTCGGATACAGCACAGGGCGGAATAGCTGGGTTTGTTTTGCAGGATCGGCTCTGCAGACTGTTGACCCACATGATTAGATTGGAATTGATCCCGTAAACAATCTGATCATGGCACATGACTCACACATGTGTGCTATAGACTAATATATTTTAGACTCATTAAACTGGCCTGTCTGATCGTGGTTGATGACATGGTTCAGGAGTCTCACGGTCCTGAACCATGTGAGTCAATTATAATACCTGGAAGTGGAGTCTATAAATTGGTCCATACCCTCTAGCCTCGGAATACGATTGTGAGCGGCACCACGAAAAAAACAGAGAAATAGAGGGTAGACCGAAAAACCTCCACAAATCAACCTAAGATTTTAAAGAAATCCTAACATTTGTGATACTCGGGTGACCTGGCAAAATGTACCATTCCCTAAAATCAACATTTCTGAACTACTGGTGTACCATCGCCAATTTCACCGTGCAGAGAATCGTCCTATTTTACTTGATATTGAGGAGCTTAGCAGGAAATTCCTATTTTCCGAGCTTTCTTCTGTGGGTAGGCAGGCTATTTCAGCGGCTCATCTGTGCATGTTTAGTTGGTCAGGGTGCACGTAGCTTAGCTAAATAGTGCACCAGATTTCTTGTATGTTAGCCATAGCTAAATTAGTTCGGACAAACATAGATGGACATGATTTCTTCTTAATTAGATCTAACATTCCAACGGATAGAAATTTAGCACTTAATGATGTACTTTTTTTAAGAAACCTTAAAAATGATGTAACTCCAGAACTCGGGTTTAGGAGTTACTGTGACTTCCACCTGCTTAAAATCTGGGCCGCTCAATTGCAATCCAACGGCCAGTACGATCCAGGACCGACCGACTGTATCCATACGAGGGTATATCCCGTCTTGGTCGCCGCTTCCAAGTTCCAAGGCCATGGGCCATGGCGATAGCGGTGGCGGTGGAGTGGCGGCGGAGGTGGCAGTCGCATGTTTCAGCGCTTGATTTTCGAACCGTAGCAAGGGAGCCCGATCCGGAGATCCCTCGCCGTGGACTCGAACACGCCGGCCCGCCCTCGGTCTCGCCGAGTTTCTCGTTGGTTCCGTAGGGATGGCTCTACGGTCGTAGATCTCGAGCTCTACTGCATCAACACTGCGGTATAGATTCTAGCTCGTCCTCGCATACTCGGATTGCCGCACATAGCGTAGAAATCGAGCGATTTCTGTGGATGCGATTGGTGTTGCTTTCAATCACGGCGTCTAATTGAGGTAGAACGTGTGCTGGAATCATAGGGTGGGTTTCTGCGTGGTTGCTTTCGCAGTTGGGAATGATCAAATGAACTGTTGCAATTCGTCTGTTGCGTTTGCGCATCGTGTTTTTGTCTCTCACTCGTATGCATGGCTTGGGGGCGGCTGATAGATGCATCATACATTGGATTACTGTATCAGTAATTTCAGTATGTTCAACTCGTGCGTTTTAATTTTTTTTTAATTGAAAGAATTTAGCTCACCTTGAACCAGCCCAGAAGCCTATGCAACCACGCAGTCTTGTTCATTAACTGCCGTTTTCGGGTTTAACAATGGAAGCAAGTTTGATTTATGTAAAGAGTTATATTCCATATTCGCATTCTTGTTCGAGATTCGAGAATATAATCAAAGAATATAGTTTTGGAGCATAATTTTCTATATGATCGCCTTTCTTATATTTTTCTCCTCAAACATTCATTTTTTTGTTCATATTGAGTATACATGTTTAACCTGTCTCTTGTGGATGTGAATCTGGTGAACATATAGGCAGCTGCCCACATGGTTTAGTTTGGTATTTAAATTTTCAATTTGGTACATGTAATTTCAGTCAACTACAATTCACACACCAAAGTGACTCCAATTCTTGTTTGAGAACCTAAGGAGCTTAGTCCTATCTGTGAATTTCTGTGATTTTTTTTTTGGTGGGACGGCCAACATATCATCAACTGCCAGTTACTTCGAAGTTCGAATGCACCTATTCTTGAAAGAACTTGATGTTTCGATAACGTCAAATGCTAGCATGCGAACTATTTATCTGAATACTTATTCCAATATTAATGATAATGTCCCATTCTGTTTTATTAATAGGGTTGGATCTATGGGACTCAGGAGTCAGGAAGTCGAGCAAATGAAGGCTGCCAGGAAGATCAGCATGCTAATGATACGTTTGTCAAGCTTATGTTTGCACCAATGAAAAAGACTATGCCTCTTGGAAGAGCTGAACTTTATGGAGTTTCAGTTTCTTCCAACCAAACCAGAGTACTTCTAGTACTCTTGCTTCTGATTGCCTATGCAATAATGACAAAGCAGTCATATCCAAGAACTTCACCTCAAGATCAGATCTTCTCAATGGGTACAGGATTTGCACATCAGTAAATATTCTGATTCTGAAACGCTCTAGTGCTCAATCTTTCATAATGTGCATGTCATAAATATTCATATTCTGTCCTAGACAAAGTAGTTGGTATAGTTCTTTCAAAGGAAGCTTAGGATAACTTTTGAAATATGTACTTGCCGTAGAGCACCACTCAAAACCATTGGAAACACTTAAGATACAATGGCTTTAGCAGTCCAAAACATAACTATGTGATTATATTGAGAAATGCAGCAGGGAGGATGGAGTGGACAATGTCTTTTCGTGAGTTCCATATGTGGGTTACGTCCCATGTGTAAATACACTTAAAGGGATTCTGATGGTTATTTGTCTATAAGGCTAAATAATTCTTTAAAAGTGTATGTGGTTAGGAGATAAGATGTTATTTTTATTAGGAATGTTGAGTTTATGAACTTCTAGTTCTAGGGCACATCTTACATTCATGTTGCTGAACTTATATTGGAAAACATCATTTTGGTCTCGAGTTTAAATAGCGCTGTTTTGATCAGAAACCGCATCAGTTTCATTTATGTCGTAGGGATACCGTTACCATGCATATTCAGGAAAGTAGAAGACAAAATTTGTCTCTGTTAGGCTCAGAGCAACTGTTATTACAAGTAACCTTGGCTCTTCTGATTTTTTTCAGCTTCTTGAAGCAGAATCAGGATGCTAATTGTGACACACCGGAGAGAGATAGGGGCTGCAGAAATTCAACAATTTTCCAAAAGCATGAGTGCATGGCATGCTACTAATAAGAACCATTCAGCTCATCATGTAGGTTCAATGTCACAATTAATGTATGAAAATGCTGCTCGAGGCAGTTTCTACGAGCTGTCGTGCTTAGCAATTTCAAGAATCATATGATTGACCAAGGCTCTGTTTTTCAATTGCGATGTGCTTCACAATACTCAATTTCATATGCTATTCTTAGACGCCTTCATTTGTTAATTGCTTATTAACAACAATATTTTACTAGCTATGGTAAATATTTTCGATAGCTTGATAATTGCAAACGTAGCCCAACACTTGTAGGTGAGATGTCAAGCTACCATGCACCAAAAGAGCAATTCTGGACTAGTCCACATTATCAAGGAATGATTGTTGGAACACCCATACAAATAAGTGTCTGGGGGAAAGGAAAAAAGGCTAAGCCTATTGAAACTGGCATTTCCTGACAAATTATTGTGCTCTATCTCAATTCAACTTTCCATCATAAGTGGTCTTTTCAAGGGAATTATTGCTTGACTTGCTCGATTGGGAGTCACCGCTTCTAGTTAAATTTCCACTCTATGTTTCTCTAGAAAGCATTATCCAAATTTACTTGTACTATTGCAAGTACTACTTTATATGCATCTCTACTGCATCCAAACTTCTCCATTTCTAAGGATCCTAGTCCTGTGCCATTAGTGTATGAATTGCATTTCATCGCTTGTCTGGAATATTTCTCTTTGTTTCTAAGGGAAAAATTATTTTCTTTTAGAAAGACTTTGCTGGTGTACCTGACTTATTACACGTCATGCTCTGCTATCCATATCAGACGATGTGTGATGTGAACAAAATAAATACTAGATTGATGACACGATCAAGGTTGCCAAGTGCCAGCACATACATGAGAAGAGAGACACGCAGGGAGACTCTGAGAAATCATTGCCGTCTTGGCAAACTGATTACATGACACGGCGACGACACCATGAGGAAGAGTTTTCTCTCGTATCCATAGAAAAGGTGGAAAAGAATTTCCCTCCGATTCAAACCGGACTGCGCGACAACACAATTTGCACCAATCAACACATGCACATGCAATAAAAAAGAAGAAGAAAGGGAAATAAAAACAGCATATGCACAATCCAAATTCCTTCAGCCTGTTCTTTCCACAGTTACTTGTTTATGATGGATAAACTGCACCAAACTAAGTGACTTGCTTTGTTTTTTTTTTCTCGGGACAGGCAAAATATTTGTGACTTGTTTTGTTGTAGAGTCTTATATGTTGATATTAAACATGGAGAAAAGCAGGTGCAAGCTAATCTCCAAAATCCCTGAAATTTTTGCTCCAATTTTTGCCATGAAGAGAGGCACGGATGGACGTGATGGCTGCTGCTTGCATTGGCTCCTTCCGGAGCATTTCTGAAGGACCCTGGATTTAAACTTCCCGTGCAAAAGAATCGAAAAGCGATCGGAGCCCAACCGTAATCGGTGCAGCAAAAATTGCATGCAACAGTGGCGTAACGCTACAAGCTGGCATACGATTCGCTAGGCCACCCCGGATTTTGATCGGCACAAGTTACAGGGTTGATGGTCCCGTCGACCTTGACATCTTCATGCAAGTGGTGCCATCTCTGCACTGACACGAACGCCGGTTTAATTTCAGCGATCGGCAACCTGATTCGTGTTTTAAATTTGTATGAGTATGTACAATGGGTTTATGTCAGCTGTCTGTAGTCGTTGTCATGTAAGATTTTTGCTGACGTGGATGAAAGAGAATGAAGAGATAGAAAGATGCTGTCTACAATCATGTAGTCGACTGTATCACGAGAAACAAGGAAAGTATTAAAAGATTGTGTATTCTATAAAGACAACTAAAAAGACAAGAATCGTCTGCATCTTATTATGAAAGCTATCTTTAGTGCTATCTACAGGTGACATGGAGAGTTGCTATAGACAACAGCTGTCTATACCATTGTACATACCCTAAGTACTCTGTACCCTCACAATCAATATCATCAGAGCTCACGTTTGTTGTGGCTGAGGTTGTATTCTCTAATTTCTCCTTAGAAAACAAGGCACACATTTCTTACTTTTTCCTTAGGAAAATTTTATGAATCCACCGTAGTAGTCCTAGTCCATAATAGGATTATCCCACGTATTGCTACAAGAATATAATGTGTGTTTTATTTGAAATTGGACTTGTTGTTTCATTTCTTTCCCGCTCTAACAGGGTGAGCACACCAACCAAGAATAGATCTACCTGCTTGTTTGGCTTTAATATTCTTTAGAAATATATTATAGGTCGTAAAATACATTTGTATGATCTATCGAGTGTTTTCTTAGGTGCATCCGTGTCCATTGGATCCAAATCGGATGACAGAAAATGAGATGGCGCAGTTTTTGCAATCAGTTTTAGTACTAGAAGATACATAGATGAGTTTTTGGCTAAAACGGTGTTGTTTCATGACGAAATAGCAAAAATAGTCTTTTCGCGAACGAATTAGCGAACTGGGTGTGCGGTGGTCATCTATCGAGCGCCGTGCGGCCACCACGTGACTTACCACGCACCAGGGTATCCAGGGTATGGTAGGACATCTATCGGTGCTATTTTTGCCATTTCTTCGTGGAAGAGTTATTTTTACTATTTCGTCGTGAAATAATATCGTTTTAACAAAAAAAACTCTGCAAAGATACACTTTGAGACACGGATTCAAAGCGTACAGTGTTGCTATTAAGCAATATGTGCTTTCCCCCTCGAAAATATGATAATTTGCAAGGAAAAGGAAGTGGAGAGACTAGTCTACAGTTTTCCTTGTTCCTCTCTGAATCAGAAGATTCAGAACTCCCCCCTCTAGTACTAAAAGTTATCACTGAAATACCGCATGCTAATCTGAGCATGAGCTAGGCATCCAAAGATTATAATTAAAGGAAAACCACACAGTTGATGGCTGCTTCTGTTGAATGATTCTTGGACCTACATGAGGAAAACAATGGAACGGCACTTCCAACTTCCAAGCCCGTAGAGTTGCTGCAGTGGGCTTGCATTTCCTATGGAGAATTAACACTGCACAAGCAACCATAGCTAATGAAACCACTTGGTTGGAAGTTATGGAAACTTCAGTTTTAGCAGGAGGGTCAGTGTGTTGGTGGTGGTTGGGGGGCGCTAGGCACCACACCCCAAAAAGACTTGCAACCAAGGCAAATCTGGTCTAGAGCAAGAGGTGCTATGTGCCCATGTTTTTGCCTATCGAGAGGAACCACCTGAAGTGAAGTGATGAGTTGATACAAATTATTTCCAGTTACAAATGCATGCATAGCATAGCCCCCCTACCCTTTCCTTTCATTCACCCAATAGTGGCAGACAAGCAAACGCTAGACCTAGACCCGATCATTTGACATCCATCTTTGCAATCATCCATGGCACACGAAAAAGCGAAAGAGATGACTTCACTCCAGAAATAAAAAAAACATGAAAAATATAAGAACGTAACTCTAAAAAAATCGTAAGAACTTCACGTAAAATAGCGCAGTTCTGATTGGACCAGGGAAATTTCCGCGCCACAACCGAGACCAGTTAAAATAAACGGAAACATTTCTATTCAAATTTGCATCTTCTAACCATTTATTGTTGTTTTTCGAAAGACGGTGACTATTTGATGATTTTTTTGGCCCCCTCACACCACATGAATTGCAAAAATAGCTCACGTGCCGCTGTATTTGCAAATATAGTCCCATTCCGAGCGCGGGTGCACAGGATGGTGACACGTGCCTCCTTTTGCGGTCGTGAAGTGCGGAAAGTGAGGGACGAGTGCAGACCAAGGCCACCGGCGCTGGAGGCGTGTCGCCCGGCCACTTGCCGGGGTGGCGAAGCACGGGAAGGGGGCTTGCCGCGGTGACGCGCTAAAAGAGCCGGTGCCCACCGCTTTCCGCTGTCGCCGCTAGTTCCCGCGCCGGGAGAATCGCCACGCTGGCCACTAAGTTTTCGCGGTTCCCCGAGCGCGAAAATAGACATGTGTCGCGCTCAGAGTATTCCGCGCTCTGAAAGATACCAAATTTGTAAATATAGCGGTTGGGACACAATTTTTGCAATTCACGTGCGTGTGAGAGGGCTAAAATTAAAAAAAATTCCTATTTGACGTCCGCGTGTCCACTCGATATAAACCCCTCGACCCAAACTACCACGAGAGAGGCAGGGACAGAGCCCAAGCAAAGCGAGCGCACGGTGACATCACAGAGCTCAGCTAAACTAGCGGCTGAGCCTCAGCTGCACAGACAAACACAGCAGCAAGAAACGCGCGCCCAAGATGATGCTCGCGTACATGGACCACGCCGCCGCCGCGGCCGCCGAGCCGGACGCCGCCGAGACCACCGTGGCCGCCGACGCGGCCGAGTGGGCGGCGGCGAGGACTTCGGCGGGCTCTTGAGCGCGCGCCCCGCCGCCGTCGTCTGCCCGGCGAGCGCGGAGGACGTGGCCAGCGCCATCCGCGCGGCCGCGCTCACCACGCACCTGACCGTGGCCGCCCGCGGGAACGGACACTCGGTGGCCGGGCAGGCTATGGCCGAGGGGGGGCTCGTCCTCGACATGCGTGCGCTATCCCGCCGCATGCAGTTCGTCCTCTCGTTACGCGACGGCGCAGCCTTCGCCGATGTCCCGGGCGGCGCGCTCTGGGAGGAGGTCCTCCATTGGGCCGTCTCGAAGCACCTCGCCCCCGCCTCCTGGACGGACTACCTCCGCCTCACCGTTGGCGGCACGCTCTCCAACGGCGGCGTGAGCGGGCAATCCTTCCGGTACGGCCCCCAGGTGTCCAACGTCGACGAGCTGGAGGTCATCACCAGCGACGGCAAGTGCCACGTCTGCTCCCCCTCCTCCCACCCCGACCTCTTCTTTGCCGTCCTCGGCGGCCTCGGCCAGTTCGGCGTCATCACCCGCGCCCGCATCCCCCTCTTCCCCGCGCCCCAAACGGTAAGCATGCAAGCCGAAGGAACACCCAACACCTCGCCGTCGGACGACGCCCAATCACCGCACACTGACTGGAGAGCTCGCGTCCTTGCAGGTACGGTGGACGCGGGTGGTGTACGCGAGCTTCGCGGACTACGCGGCGGACGCGGAGTGGCTGGTGACGCGGCCCTCGGACGAGGCGTTCGACTACTTGGAGGGCTTCGCGTTTGTGCACAACGATGACCCAGTCAACGGCTGGCCGTCGGTGCCCATCCCCGGCAGCGCCCGCTTCGAGCCGTCCCTCCTGCCCGCCGGCGCCGGCCCGGTCCTCTACTGCCTGGAGGTGGCCCTGTACCAGCACCGCCACCACCGGGCCGACGACGTGGACAAGGTAGGCGAGGCAAGGCAACGCAAACTCTACTGTAATTGCCCCGCGCGCCCGGTGGTGTACTTTTCTGCGGGGATGTTTGCCTCGTCGTGTATCTTCCGCTGGATTCTGTGACGGGTGCCTCTCCCCAAACTGCCCCCGCGTGTCCCGCCAAACACCCGGCCCCCACCAACCCACACCCACTCACTGGTTGCTGCGCGTTCCAGTACAGCGGCAGGCAGCGCACGGCCGCACCGCACCGCACCGCACGGCCGCGTCCGGATCACGGGCTCACCGCCGATCTCGCGTGAGGTGAGCACGCCCGAGCGTGCGTACAATGTGGCTCGAGCCCACCCCCACCTCACCTCAGCGGCCGTGACGCGATTCCCCCGCCGCGCCTGTGACGAAGCGGATCCCGTCTTTTGTCAACACCCCCCTCGCCGCTCGGTCTCCTCACGTTTTGTCCCCACGGAACAGCTCATTTATACTAGCTAGCTCTGCGCATGTAACCTGACACGAGTGTTGTTGTTTCTTCTGCCAATTCGATTCATTCTCTCGTGCTCATGTTTGTTCCGTTTGTGCTGTGCCGCGCAGAGGGTAAGCCAGATGATGCAGCAGCTCAAGTACGTGCGGGGCCTGGAGTTCGCGGCGGACGTCGGGTACGTGGAGTTCCTGTCGCGCGTCAACCGGGTGGAGGAGGAGGCGCGCCGGAACGGCAGCTGGGCCGCGCCGCACCCATGGCTCAACATCTTCGTCTCCGCGCGCGACATCGCCGACTTCGACCGCGCCGTGCTCAACGGCATGCTCGCCGACGGCGTCGACGGGCCCATGCTCGTGTACCCCATGCTCAAGAGCAAGTGAGTATGCTATGCGCACTGCGACGAATGATGATGGTGCACTAGTTCCTACTTATTTGAGCTGCTTTTGTGGCGCTGTCGTACTAGCACTGGCCCCGTTCGGTGGTAGAGTTGCCGTTTGGGGCAGGGGCAGGGGCAGCGGCAGCGATCACGCATGTGAGCCTCCCCTGCTCGTCTCGCTGACGTGGCGGCGGCAGCGTTTTTGACTGGGATTATGCTGTCTGATCAGATAATTTGCCCGTCCGTACTTATAACAAGACGGACGGACGGGTCTCCAATTCCCCATCCCGTTCTGTTTTAGATTTAGCCTTGTCATCTGCCCCATTAGGAGCCACTAACTCAGGTCCTATGATTGATAAATTATTTCTGTCCGGCTCGGCTCACTGCACTCACCATTCACGATTCCGCGTTCACCCATTTCGGTTGATTCAGGATATATAATTATTTCACTTTGCCGTAACACGTTCTGTAACTTGCTGCCGCAGGTGGGATCCGAACACGTCGGTGGCGCTCCCGGAGGGCGAGATTTTCTACCTGGTGGCGCTGCTCCGATTCTGCCGGCCCTACCCGGGTGGCCCGCCGGTCGACGAGCTAGTGGCGCAGAACAACGCAATTATTGACGCCTGCCAGTCCAATGGCTACGACTACAAGATGTACTTCCCTCGCTACCACACCGAATCCGACTGGGCGCGCCACTTCGGCGCCAAATGGAGCCGCTTCGTCGACCGGAAGGCCCGGTACGACCCGCTGGCGATCTTGGCCCCAGGGCAGAGGATCTTCCCCAGGGCCCCTCCTCCGTTGCCGCCCGTGTGATCATGTAACATGGGTGGGGCGGGGTGGCCAATCGAAACCATCAAATTATGGTGACGACGATCATGCTGTTGTTGGCGATAATGATGACGGTTATCCTGCTGATTCTGGATGATGGTGATGATGAAGATCGCGACGAGGACAATGATGATGATAGGGTCATTATTAGGTACATTTGGGGGGCAAAGGGGATAGATGTATGTGTGAAGGGATTCAGGGGAGGGGCAAAGGAAAATGAAAGGTGTAACCTTTTCTTCTTCTTTTTTGTTCTTTGCCCTTGAGCGGGTGCTGAGGTTGAGATACAACGACGGTGACGCGCGCGCACACACACATCTCGCGGCCACTTTCGTTGGGTTTTGTCCATTTGGAAGCGGCCCCTCGACGAGCCAGTTGTAACTGTTTGCGTCTCTCGGCGTTTTTGCCACTACCAAGGGTAGCCTAGCGTTTCAGTATATAGTGAGTTCCTTATCTACTCTGTAGATTATATAAAGAGGGACTCTCAATCTTTGTACGTGTTTTTGTGGAAAATAAATAAAAAGAAGAAAGAAGTCCCTTCACATCCATGTGTTCAATCTACTATTCTGTACTTATGTGCAATTCTACGCTTGTCTACAAGATGATCGCTCGGACTGGACTCGCCAGCGACGGTTCCTTAACACGTTATCAGCACGATCGACTCCGGCCTACCTATAGTCTTACTCTACTCGGATCGAAAAGTAACCATCGAAGAACGACGCTCGTAGATCGAATCGCTTTCTAGATCGCTTTCAATTCCACAAATTTAGCTTTCTAGATTGTTTCCAACGGTGCAAATCCTCTCTAATCTACCGTGAGCCGACTTGAAGTCGCCGGCACAATGCTGATCGGTAAATTGCATGAAAGAGTAGATAATGATTGCACTGTGGATTGTAGATTGTAAATCCGCTTTAATCTACCGCGAGCTTATTTGAAGTCATCGGTCAAGCCGATCGGTGGGTTGCAGAAAGAGTAGATGGTAATTGCACTATTCATAGATGAACAGTAGAAAGGAGAAAAAAAAGGTCGACTGACCACAGTATGGCCGCCACCACCACCACGCCTATTGCGCCGCCGCTTGGAGCCACACCACCGCCCTACTGGAGCCGCCAGAGCCGCCGACGCGCCACGCGTTCTGGCTGCGTCATGGCCATGCCATGCGCGCCGCCAAGTCGGTGCCACCTCGACGCGAGCTCCCTACCGCATGCTCGTGGCAGAAGAAGGCCACCGCAGCCAAGACCACGGCGGCGCCGCCATGCCGCATTGCCCAAAGCCGCCCACATGCGACTGCGCGTCCGATGCCACGCCGGCCTACCATGCCGCGACGACCGGCCACGCCGGGGACGCATGGCCGCCGCCGTCTACCACGGCCTCCTGGCGCGCTTGCAGCGAGCCTGTCAGCCACACCCACCGCCCGCGCAGATCGCGCCAAGCGCCATCGCACGCGCCTCTCGCTCCACGCCGCCCGACGTTTCACGCCAGCATGCTTCTGGCGTGTGCCGCCGCCGCCTCAACGCGCCGCCTCCACGCTGTGTGTCGCCGCCACACCGCGCTTGAAACCGCCGGTCGCCTCCTCGGACGCCCTTGGAGCCACTGTCGCATGGGAGCACGGGGGCAGGGAAACTCTATCCCTACCCCAACTCGATTAAAACGGGCCGGTGGTGGGCCTTAGTAGGCCGAAAAGGCTAAAGGCCCTGACCCAAAAGAGAAAAAAAAGGGGGAAAAAACAAAAATAATAAGGAAAAGAAAAGGAAAATCCTAAAATTTGCAAACGGGCCCTCGATTTATCTGAAAATTGTGCAAAAATTTATCAGAATTTAAATTTAGCGGTTTAGCCCGTAAAAATTGCTGAATTCACCGAAAATTCTATTTCGAGAAAAGGCCTTTGGAATTCAAATTTTGAATTTTTGAAGCATGTTTAACTTTGTTATTATTATTTCTATGCAGTTTATTTATTGTATTTACTATTTTGATTATCTAAGATTGTTTATATTGCTTTTAATCACTGAAAATAGCAGTAAATCATGAAAAATGCATAGAAAAATACGGGATCACGAACCGGGAGTTCGAAGAACATTATGAAAATTTTGCAACCATTTTATGCGGATTACCAGCAGTAATCTTATGAACTCTTTGTATGAATATGAAGATGACTGGCATCACGAGCCAGGAGTTCGAAGAACTGACCTAGCATGGTCAAAATTTGTATAGAATTTGTACCAGTCTTCAACTATGTGATAAGGTAATCACGGATGAACAGAAGATTGAGAATACTCTCTCTACATTTCACCCGAATGCGGTGCAATCCGCACGCAACTATCGTCAAGACGACTACAAGGAGTATGCCGAATTGATTGACATCATGCAAGTTGCGGAAGCTCAAGATGATGTTCTAAGGAAGACCTAAATCTCACAGCTGCCTAGTAGCAATATTGACCATGAAGCCGATGCTAGCAATTGCAAGGTGAGAAAGCCTCTCATGAAGGAGAGGGGCAAGAAGGTTAAGGTCGTGGGTCACACGTTATTGATGCTGCTTTCCAGTGTAAGAAGAAGGGCAAGGACAGCATGAGGCACATCTCGCCATTGCAGGCACGGAGGATCCACAACCATTAGTTGCACTCAAGGATGTGGACAACCCAGTAGCAGTCCCCATCACCGCTCCTTTGGACATCGTAGCGGCCGCAGCCGTAGTTGTCTAAGAGGAAAAGATCGCCTTGGAGCAGATTACGGCAGAAGTTTCTAAGTATTTTGCTGATTCAATCTAGTGCACGCATTGCACTTAGATGTTTTTATAGCCACTTGCTGTTTGTGGTTGTGATGGAACATTGAATTATTTTATTCTTTGAATAATGGTTGTAAGCTCTAGGAGGGCAAATCATTAAATTCTTATGATGAGTCCTACAAGGCTTAATTTTCCTATATTTATAATAGGAAGTTATGTTCTAATATTTGAAGTAATAGAATGTGTGTGGTGCCCTATGGAGGAAGTGTGCTTAGTGGATAGCGGCACAACGAATACCATCTTAAGAGAGATGAAATTCTTTCAATCGATCAGCAAGAACGCTGGTAGTCTTACGACAATCGCAAGCAGAGATACTTGTATAATAGGTTCAGGAAGGACCACAATTATACTCCCGGTGAGCACAACTTTGGTCATTAAAGAAGCCTTGTTGTACCAAGAATCGACTAGAACTTTCAAGAATATTTGCGCTAGTGCACTACTACAGGAAGCCACATCACAGACGGTTCGGAACCATCATCACAGATGGTTTCCGAACCGTCTATATTTGTTGGTCTGTGATAACAGCGATTATCACGAGCGGTACAAAACCGCTCGTGATACGCAATATCGCAGCGCTTTTTATTAAAACCGTCTGTGAAGGCTAGTATCACAGACGGTTTCCACTAAAAACCGTATGTGATACGCGAATATCACAGACGGTTCTAAAACAATCGTCTGTGATACGTGAATATCACAGACGGCTTTTCTTGAGAACCGTCTGTGATATGCGCGTATCACAGACGGTTTTTTTTAAGAACCATCTGTGATATTCACGTATCACAGACGGTTTTTAGTCGAAACCGTCTGTGATACTAGCCTTCACAGATGGTTTTAACAAAAAACCGTCTGTGATAGTTCATACTCCTGACTATATTTTTGCTATTTTTTTGGCTAGCCTCAGGAATTGCTAGCCATGCCCTCTGAAAACAAGCATGCACAAAAACAGATTCATCAGAGATAATCAATTGTTGACAACTCAAAGTGATCATTACTCAAAATAAATTACAAAAGATCGCATTTGTTCAAGTATTGTCGCTATAGTTACAACTGGATTACAATTGAGTCAATTGTTTGCGTTGAGAGGTGATGGTGGGGTGATGCTTTGGGTTGGCGACGGAGTGAAACTCTCCGTTGTCGTTAATGATTTCTGAGTTGATAAAGGTGCAGAGCTTCCCTCGAATGTCCTTGATCTCTTCCGCAACGAGTCCATCACATTGTAAATCCAAGGCTTGTCGCTAGCAAGAGTAAAGTGGTAAGCTATATATATTTAAATTTATAATTAGGAAATAATTATTTCGAGATTGACAAACCTCATGATCCTTCTTCCTAGCTCTAAGGATTAGCTGCATATGATAGCAGACGTAGATTGCACATAACTCATCATCTTTTTGCTGGCGGCACTGCAAAAATAGAATTACATATATAGGTATAGTCAGTTTGAGACGCATTATTGTGAAGTATGATATAGGATTATCGTGTTGTAGCGCGTACCGGAAAATCCATCCTGTGTGTTAGTTGGGCGCTCTTTCCATTGTATATTCCTTTGTTGGCAACATAATCGATGAACGACTTACATTATTCGAAAAATTTATTCTCAGCCATTTCAAACGAATGAAGACTACAATAGAGTTATGTAAGGAGGAAATGAGCATACCTCCCGAGTATTCCTCTTAGAACGCTGAAGTCGTGCTTGTTGCGGATTAGGGAATCAAGGTATATCACATGGTTCCTCTTGGGTATAATAACTAAAAGGATCCAGTGGTACCTACTCATGTATGTCGCTATAGTCATTAAACCTAAGTTCGTGCTGTGTATAAAGTACAAATTAAATTTGTATAGCAAGTAGTGACACTACCCCTGGTTGTAGGGCACCACTATGTACTTCATGTTCTTCTGACAAAGCAATGACCTCGTTATGTATTTCTCGACGAAGGACGAGTCTTCTTGGATGGTTTGCAACGATACCACATGTGGGTCGTAGAAACCCACCGGTTCTTTCCATTCCCGGACATTTTTCAGCATGTATCTATACATAAGCAATGAGTTGTGATATTTATCGGTATTACATGAATGTAGAACTTGATTGTACACACTTACAGTGTCCAACATCGTAGAAGCAAGACGTCGAGGCCAACGAGGTTGAATAGGTCATATAAGTCGTTGAAGCCCACGATGAAGTACCTCGTCCCGTTGAAGAAATGCTTCTCCTCGTATCTGACGGTGATTTCAGTATCGCACCCATTCTTTTGGGTCTTCTCCAAGTACCAGGCATGCAAAGC
Source organism: Phyllostachys edulis (assembly GCA_036346405.1). Taxonomy (NCBI): domain Eukaryota; kingdom Viridiplantae; phylum Streptophyta; class Magnoliopsida; order Poales; family Poaceae; genus Phyllostachys; species Phyllostachys edulis. Next base: position 48,765,775 of record CM070560.1, on the reverse strand, counting down.
CTGACAAGCATATCCAGCGTGCATTAATACTGCGTCCGAGCACAACGGTTTTCCGATGATGTAGTTTTCGGGTATCGCGGACTTCCTGGACTTCCCGGACTTGGGAGGCGCTTTAACGTTCGTCGATTTCGATTTGGCCTTAGCGATTGGCAGCGTCTTCTTGTGAGACGACTCAGGAACCGATACGGCGGCACACTTTTGCTGTTCCTTCGGTGTCTTCTCCACGGGAATCGAAGAGGTGGCCTTGTGAGGCGAAACATGAGGTGGAGTCATCGAGGGTCCCGTTGGAGAGGAATGGTCGTGTCCAGATCGCGGCACTGCTGGGTCCAGGGCGATGTCCTTCTTGGGCCACTAGATAAAAGAGTGGACGGCATCCCCTAGTGTTATGATCTCTTCATCCGGGCGAATCTTCAGCGGGACGGCTAGGAAATTGCCATGTACCATATCCACCTGGACCCTGGCGTAACCCTACGCCAGCTGGGCACCGTGCTACACTGCCCCTTCCTCGTATGGATACACCATCCCCTGCGCAGCCTCAATAGAAAGGGACGCATCCATCCTCACTTGGAGCTTGCAAGGCGTCGGCTCCTACAAAACGATATGCAATTAGCTAAGGCGTCCTATAGGTCTATCTTTGGTGTATTCCATAGATGTACGTTACCTTGATGTCGTCTATCGGTAATCGGACGTCGTCATGTTCAGAATTATGCGCGGACACGACGCTACTCCGATGTCGAGGAGGACTGGCTCCCAAATTAACGGGGGCGGCTTGCGACTGCTGGCTCAGGAGTTGATTCATTTGATCCTGCAATGTTGCTATCTTTTCTTCAAATTTGTTAGTAATCATATGTACCAACCGGTCGTCGTGCTCGGCCTTGGATCTCTTCCTACTCCTATACGTGCAGTAGTCGTCCGCGAATCCATGACTCCAAGGTACGTTAACCCCAAGGCCTCGCGTGCGACCCGGGTGCTCCTTGTTTCCCAAGGCCGTAGATAGTATATCCTTCTCCCTGTCTGCATGGAAGGAGCCTTGGAAAGCTTGGGCAGTCAAGTCAAGCTGCAAGAGGTCATCATGTTATTATAGACACTATAAAGTTATGGACTTATTAACTAGGTAGTTCGACATATTTACCACATGTTGGGACACTTCCTGGTCTGCCGGGTTTGTGAAAGAGATGATGCCCGAAGACGAGACTTTTGCCCTCGCTTTTAACCAGCTTAGGGAATGCGGGTCTGTGATATCAGAAAATGGCCCGGTTGCGTTCTCCTCCTCTCACGCCCATTCTCAGATTTACCCATGCATTACCAGCGGTCCGAAGTCTGTCTTGGTGAGTGTTTCATGTTTGGAGAGCTTTGTGCGCCGCACTTTGCTCCTTAAATTCGATCGTCGTTTTCATAGCCACAAAGGTGTCCCATACTTCCCACGTCAAGAATCTATACTTCGCGAAGGGCGTCTGACCCGTGTTCACGTACTTCGTGACAAGAATACTCTTAAAGGTCCTCCACGATTTATCCATCGTGAGCATCGTCGTCCGTCGCACGCGTGCCACGTCTGCTTCTGGAATAGTGAACTTCTCTGAAAGTTACATCCCACACAAGACCTTTCGCTTGTTTCGTCAGGTCCTTCCACCTTGGTGTGGTGATGGGGACTCGTTCCCTTCCAAGTATCCTGTAGATGGTCCGAAATCTCGCTACTGATTTCTTGGGAATCAGAGGGACCCTAAAGTCACTGACCTCCGTGATGACCAGTCGGCCCATAGGCATTTTCGATTGTCCTCTGCCATCTCGCTTCCGTGTCATTATCGTCGACGGTGACGGCGGCCTCGTTGGCGCCTCTTCTATCTGCGGTGTCGGTGACGACGGCCTCGTAGGCGCCTCTTCCATCTACGGCGTCGGTGACGGCGGCGAAGACGGTGCCTCTACCATCTCGCTTACTTGCTATCTATATAAGTTACATATGCAATAAAATGGATTGCAGGTGTCCCAAATTAACATATACATTTAAACTTAATAATATGCTCAACATGTGCAATATTAGCAAATAATCATAATTAATTCCAGCATAAATATGAAACAATTAAGCATTAATCCAACGACATTTAAATTTAAAACAAAATAGAATCAAGTAAAACGATCGACGAAGGAAATGCTAAGCAAAGGTTTAATCCTCTAGGGCTCGCCGCCTCCCTGCTCCTATTATAACACCCCTTAATCCACCAGCTTCTCTTGTGATCTTTGTATAGATAGAAACTAGTGATACAAATCTTTTGCCCGAGCCTATCTTTGCCCGAGCCTACTTCATCGAGCCCGACACACTGGAGTGTACCATTTGTTTCATACCGTGGAGGATTGGCATGAAGCAAAGGTACACTCAAGTGTGTTAGGATCGATGAAGAAAATGCTAAGCAAAGGTTTAATACTTCATGTACAGAAGACTAGCCTTTAATGAAGACATAGAAACAAAATAGAATTAAGTAAAACGATCGACGAAGGAAATGCTAAGCAAAGGTTTAATCCTCTAGGGCTCGCCGCCTCCCTGCTCCTATTCTAACACTCCTTAATCCACCAGCTTCTCTTGTGATCTTTGTATAGATAGAAACTAGTGATACAAATCTTTTGCCCGAGCCTATCTTTGCCCGAGCCTACTTCATCGAGCCCGACACACTGGAGTGTACTATTTGTTTCATGCCGTGGAGGATTGGCATGAAGCAAAGTGTTGGAAGAATAATTCATCTATCATACTGACGGGGCCCGCCTCTCAGAAGACACGCATATAGACCCGAGAAATGCTATTGTGCTCATAGAAGACTGTGATACCCCTTGCTTGTACTCATAATGTAACTATCCCCCAAGGGGTATTCCCGTCATTTGTACAGGCTTGGGAGCCTATAAATACCCCATGTATCCCTCCTTTCAAGGGGATGGCTCTCTTGAGCAATAAAGAAACATGTTCAAACTGGTGAGCCCTCGGGGGCTCCCTCTCCGGAGGTAACCCCCCGTTGGCTCACCGACAGGAGTAGGGCGGTCCTCTCGGACCCCGAACCCAGATAAATCCTCGTGTCATTTCTTACTCGTGGACGAGGGCCCGTTAGACGGCCGACGTCCACCCCCTCACTCGTGTTTGGTTTTTACACCTACAACATTGGCGCCGACCGTGGGGACGTAGCTAATCGATGAAAGGCTATGTCTCCTACCAAAAAATACTCTAAGTCCACAAAACCTCCTCGGCTCCGGAGGGTATTGATCTCGTGGACGACCCATCCGCTCTTTGAAGGAGCCCCAGCCGAGCACTCTTGTCAGAGATTAGGGCCATCCACCTCGGGATGGCAACATCCTACATGCCCTGGGGTTCCCATGTGCGTCCTCCTCCCTTGTGCGGGTCGATGCGAGGCCCAGCTAAGGGCGAGCAGTTCAAGGCACCCTCGTAGTCAGAAGGCTAAGGATTCTGGGGCCAACCATCACTCCCGGGACGCATGACGTCCATGCGGCACGAGCGATGAAGGCTCGCTACGAGGCCTGCCCCCTAACGCGCTACTGTTAGGGGACAGTCCCGACATATAAATCTCGTATGGGCTCTCAAGACACTTTCCCTCTAAGGGATTTCACCCTTGTGATGCGTAGGGCGTACGACCTCCGCGGTCTCCCCTAACAAAAGTCCATGGTGGCTTGGGCGTTCGTCGCCTCCACCATGGCGGTTCGTGTCCTACTGGCCCTAGGGCATGAGCGACCACCCCCGTGGTGCATAGGGCGTACGACCTCCACGGTCTCCCCTAACAAAAGTCCATGGTGGCTTGGGCGTCCGTCGCCTCCACCATGGCGGTTCGTGTCCTACTGACCCTAGGGCATGAGGGACCACCCCCGTGGTGCATAGGGCGTACGACCTCTGCGGTCTCTCCTAACAAAAGTCCATGGTGGTTTGGGCGTCCGTCGCCTCCACCATGGCAGCTCGTGTCCTACTGGCCCTAGGGCATGAGCGACCACCCTCGTGGTGCGTAGGGCGTACGACCTCCGCGGTCTCCCCTAACAAAAATCCATGGTGGCTTGGGCGTCCATCGCCTCCACCATGGCGGCTCGTGTCCTACTAGACCTAGGACATGAGCGACAACTTTGGTCCAGTACCAAGTTGATGAATGTGCTGAGGATTCGTCGTCCTTAAACTCCAGGCCACGCGCCGAACGACCTCCGGGTCCCCACAGGCATAGCTCCATTGATTCGCAAGGGTTAACCATTCTCATGCATTCCCGATCACCACAAAAAACCCACCTACGGGGTAAAAGGGCTCCATCGCCCTCATAGTTCGACGCCCCACGACTTAGCCTCGTGGGCGCCATTGGTGTGCCCGTGACTTACTATTGAAGGCACACATCCAAGGTGCCCATGAGTTAGCCTCATGGGCACCTCCAAGTACATTAGGGGCTACAACCTCTAATGGCCATTCAGTATCCCACGACTTAGCCTCGTGGGCGCCTCCGTGTGCTCTGTGACTTAGTGCTGTGGGCACACCTTCTAGGTACACATGAGTTAGTTTCATGAGTGCCTCTAAGTCCACTGGGGGGCTACCACCCCTGTGGGCCATTCGGTGCCCCACGACTTAGCCTCGTGGGCACCCCTCCGATATGTCCATGACTCAGTCTCATTGGCAGCTCGAATCATGTACCGTCGACTTGGCTCGAATATTGATCAAGGACTATCATGCTCGCATAAGGCTATCACCTCGGAGATCTCAGTATCGAAAGTGATGGGATTCTACTAGTCCCTCGGCAACACTTCGATCAATGCTCATGTCAAACAAATGTTATCTTGCTACAAGAAATAAGTGTTGATCATTCTCTTTTTCCCGCAGAGACGCTCGTGTTATCTACCTGTCACTACAACGTTTCTAGCTCGAACCGCGACCATTCTGAGGAGTTCTACTTCGACAACTCTCATCAATCCACGGAGCAAGAGGAGGACGACTTCGCCTACTTAGGCTTCACTTCAACGCACCGCCGGCCTCGAAGGCTATGCCTCGGCTCGGCGGCCTCGCGTCCAAGACTTCCCCTACATAGGCTTCGCTTCGACGCACCGCCGGCCTCGAAGGCTATGCCTCGGCTCGGCAGCCTCGCGTCCAAGACTTCGCCTACATATGCTTCGCTTTGATGCACCGCCGGCCTCGTAGGCTATGCCTCGGCTCGGCGGCCTCACGTCCAACACTTCGTCTACTTATGCTTCGCTTCGACGCACCGCCGGCCTCGTAGGCTATGCCTCGGCCCGGCGGCCTCACGTCCAACACTTCGCCTACTTGGCTCCGCTTCGACGCACCGCCCGCCTCAAAGGCTATGCCTCGGCTCGACGGCTCTGTGTCCACGGCTTCATCTACACAGGCTTCGCGCCGATGCGCCGCCCGCCTAGAAGGCTGTGCTTCAGTGGGCCGGTCTTGCGTCCATGACTTTGCCTGCACAGGCTTCGTTCGGATGCATCCCTTGCCCTGAGGGTTGGGCCTCGGTGGGGTGCCTCAGCATTCAGTACTTCATCTTCAGGGATGGAGCAACAAAAACCACCCCACACGAAGGGCCAACGAGAAGCGTCAATTTAGTACCTGCCCTCACGTGGAGCACTCACACGATATGGAGTACAAAATAAGCATAAGTCTTTGGGCACCCACGTACCCACCAAGCCAAAATTGGCTATGTCACAGGTGCCCTTGCGCATATTCCTCAGCTCTCGTGCCTCACGCTGCACCAAGCCAAAATTGGCTAAGTCACGGGTGCCCTTGCGCATATTCCTCAGCTCTCGTGCCTCGCGCTGCACCGAGTCAGAATTTGGCAAAGTCTCGAGTGCCTGCATTCCCGTCAAGCTGGAATTTGGCCAAGTCTTTGGCCAAGCATATTCATCAACAAGATGCAAGATCTCAGCACTCTTCCTTGCCCCTCTACCACCTCGTCTCCGCACGAGCCCTGCCCTCGGGGCACCTACGCGATGACTTTGTGTAACCACCGAGGGCCGTCGCCGCGCCTTCGTCGACATCGGGCCATCGCGCATGCCCTTATGCTCGAAGCCCTCCTTCGGGGCACCTACGCGATGACTTTCTGTAACCACCGAGGGCCGTCTCCGCGCCTTCGTCGACATCTAGCCATCACGCATGCCCTCATGCTCGAAGCCCTCACGCACCCTCGCGTGCCCTTGCGTGCCTTCGCGCATGCCCTCACGCCCGAAGCCCTCGTGCCCGAGGCCTTTGCCAAGTCCTTGCGCCCGAGGCCTTCGCAAAACCCTCACGCAAAAGGACTTCGCAAAACCCTCGCGCCCGAGGACTTCGCAAAACCCTCGCGATCGAGGCCTTCGCAAAACTCTCGCGATCGAGGCCTTCGCAAAACCCTCGCGCCCGAGGACTTCGCAAAACCCTCGCGCCCGAGGCCTTCGCAAAACCCTCACGCACAAGGACTTCGCAAAACCCTCGCGCTCGAGGCCTTCGCAAAACCCTCGTGCCCGAGGCCTTCGCAAAACTCTCGCACGTACCCTCGCGCCCGAGGCCTTCGCAAAACCCTCACGCACCCGTGCCCTCGCTCCCGAGGCTTATTGTTCATCGTCAACAAGCGAACACAAGTCACACACAAACGACTAGATAATGGCCTCCAAGGCTCCAGCTGCAAACTGTTCATACACACGGCAAAAGATCTACTACAACAAAGGCGGAGGCATTTCATCAAACAGGCGGCGTGCAACGCCGAAATGAAAAGGGGGGCCTGCCCGAAGCCGCCGCCGCCGGCCCTGCTGGCCGCTCCGCCGCCTCCATATGGCCGCCGCTATGGCTAGCGTCTCCGAGCAGCGCGCCATCCACCCGAAGCCGCTGCCGGCCCTGCCGACCTCGGCCAGCACGTCCCATGGCCAGCCAAGTGAGGCAGCTCCACGCGCTCTACTTGACAAGCGGTTCACGTGACGCTGACAAGTGGGCTCAGCTCTCCTCAAGGCAGCCGCCGCCTGCATCGAGCCCGACCTCGGCAGGTCCCTCCACGCACAGGCAGTCAAAGCCGCCTTCGCCCGCGACATGCTCGTGGGCACCACGCTAGTGTCCATGTACTGCAAGTGCGGCCTCCTAGCTGACGCGCAAGTTGTTCGACGGAATGCCGGAGAGGAGCGTCGTGACGTGCAACGCCATGTTCTCCGGGTACGCGGCGGCTTTAACCAAATATCTCGTATAGCTCATGGCACCCGGCCGCCAGGGCACCTTGCGTCCCACCGGTAGCGCCCTCGGTGCGCCGCCCCAGGTGCGGTGGCTATCACGCGCTAGCGCCAGCGCCGCACCGCATGGCGCCGAGGGCGGCGGCTTGAGGGAGCGGGCCGAGACCGGGCAAGAAGACGGGCGGACTCGTGGCGGGCAGGCGGAGGCGTGGGCAGGGGAGCCGAGGAGGCGGAGGCGGCGACGGAGCGGCGCCATAAGGGGAGGCGCGGTCAGCGGCGGCGACCCGGACGAGTGGAGGGCGCCGGGAGGCCAAGGTGGCTTGAGGGGCGGCACCAAGACCGAGACGCAGGGCGGCTGGTGGGAGGCAAGACAAAGGGAGCTCCTGGCCGGGCAGGCCATGAAGCTCCCCATGGCGGCAAAGATGGAATGAGAGAGAGAAGTTTGAGAAAGAGATGGGAGAGAGTAGAGTTAAATTTTGCACATGCGGTTGAGAAGATAAGAAAGAGGCAGCATTTGTATTCGGTTGAGACCTGAGAAGACCAAAGATGTTCCCCAATGCAAAAGAAATAGAGAAGAAAACCTGTAGCCTTGGATTCCATTCGGTGGAGTTGTGCTGGACAGCATCATGTGGCAAGCTTCACGTGAAAACAGAAAAACAAAAGGCAAGGCACATGGACCTGCATCCAAACAGAAGTACAGGGACAGCTGGCCCTCATCCAAAAGGAAATTTCGAGAATCCAATGCCTAGTCAATATTGTGACTGGAAGCCAACGATTCATAGCACACATTTCCAAAGTGCCGCACCGACCATTCAGATTGGCATAATATGGTATTTTCGAAGTGCATTTTTGGACGCAACCACAGTTCAAATCTGTTAGTACTCTCTGAAATATCAACCTCTACGCGAAAAGCACAATTCAAGATTGCCCCTCTGGCGTTCCCCCAAAACACCAAGGGGCAGGGGGGCTAGTGTTGGAAGAATAATTCATCTATCATACTGACGGGGCCCGCCTCTCAGAAGACACGCATATAGACCCGAGAAATGCTATTGTGCTCATAGAAGACTGTGATACCCCTTGCTTGTACTCATAATGTAACTATCCCCCAAGGGGTATTCCCGTCATTTGTACAGGCTTGGGAGCCTATAAATACCCCATGTATCCCTCCTTTCAATGGGATGGCTCTCTTGAGCAATAAAGAAACATGTTCAAATTGGTGAGCCCTCGGGGGCTCCCTCTCCGGAGGTAACCCCTCGTTGGCTCACCGACAGGAGTAGGGCGGTCCTCTCGGACCCCCGAACCTGTATAAATCCTCGTGTCATTTCTTACTCTCGTGGACGAGGGCTCGTTAGACGGCCGGCGTCCACCCCCTCACTCGTGTTTGGTTTTTACACCTACAACACAAAGGTACACTCAAGTGTGTCAGGATCGACGAAGAAAATGCTAAGCAAAGGTTTTACGCTTCATGTACAAAAGACTAGCCTTTAATGAAAACATAGAAACAAAATAGAATCAAGTAAAACTTTCTTTTTGGATTGTTGTAAAAAATGTAGTTTTAGCAAAATTTCAGAATTAATCCCAACAAAATTAATTAGCATTAAAGCATAATTCCTAAAGAATTTAACACTCCTTAATCCACCAGCTTCTCTAAGGAAATGCAAAGGAATCACAGCGGTTCTTAATAAGAACAAATGCGGACTAAACTCTCGATTAATAAAAGGTCTAGAGATTAACAGTGCACAAACACTATTCCAACATATTGATTGATGATATTATGTGCTCTCAGAAGGAGAGTAGCTAAAGAACAAGTCTTTGCCATCTCAATCCTATTGTCTATACTCTTCATTAAATGAATATGATAATATAAATTCAAACTATGAGCTCTAAACAATACTTTGCTTAACTGTCAAATGATCTCAATTGTTAGCAACAGATTAAACTTCCAATCAAGCAGAGGTTGACTATAGAGATCAAGATGGCAAATGAAAAGTTGAATGAGCTCATACAGACTACTAGAAGAATCACAAACTAGTCATTAGATTACCAACTAAAACCGAATACTCTCAATAGGCGAACATGAAGACATAGGTTCAGTTGATAAAGCCGATTAGGTCGACATAACGATATCCACTTCAAATGCTAGAGATCAAATGAACCGAAGAATCGAATAACTAGCTTTCAAGCCGAAAGTAACCAATTAATAAATACATCATATTGACAAGAGTAAGTAATACAATAGAGCTCAAGTATGAACTAACTATCACATTCAATCTCATTATAAGGCGAGTTCATCACAGAGCATGTCAACAAAGCCCAGCGATCAATTTGCAATATCTTGAGATTAGATTCGTAAATCGAGAACTAATACAGATCAAGGTATCAACTAGCTTTGCATATATATATATGCAAAGATCAACCGAATCGCCACAGAGGAGCAATACTATAGAGAGGATGCCGCACAAGAACTCATGGTGCAAGGAGGAGGTGGTGCGGGGAGGAGGCCGACGCGGGAGGAGGGAGGTCGGGGAGGAGGCCGACATGGGGAGGAGGGGCGGGAGAAGGCAGTCTGAGAGGAGGAGGCCGACACGGGAGAAGGACAGTGGGGAGGAGGAGGGTGCAGAGGTAGGTCGCCGACAGTGAGGAGGAGGACGGCAGTCTGTGTCGTCGATGTCGGCGGCATCGAGGTTGGAGGCGGTGACGTCGGGGCTTACGGCCGGGGAGGTGAACGGGGGTGTCGGTCGGGGGCGCCAAGGTCGGGGGCAGCGGCACCGAGGTCGAAGGCACCGAGGTCGGGGGCGGCGGCGCCGAGGTTGTAGTCGGCGGTGAATGGGCGAGCCCTAAACCCTAGAGGAGGTGAACGAGCGCGCGAGAGCCTAAGGGGCGCGGGAGAGGAAGTGACGAGTGAGAGCAAAACCCTAGCGATTCAGTCCTTATAAAAAGTATATCACAGACGGTTTTTAGTGAAAACCGTCTGTGATACTAGACTTCACAGACGGTTTTAACAAAAAACCGTCTGTGATAGTTCTTACTCCTGACTACATTTTTGCTGTTTTTTTGGCTAGCCTCAGGAATTGCTAGCCATGCCCTCTGAAAACAACCATGCACAAAAACAGATTCATCAGAGATAATCAATTGTTGACAACTCAAACTGATCATTACTCAAAATAAATTACAAAAGATCGCATTTGTTCAAGTATTGTCACTATAGTTACAACTGGATTACAAATGTATAGGTGAGAAAGATCCTTTATGACTGGCTATCAATATCAAAGATGACAAGTCCATAACACATCAACACATGACAATTTCACATTGACATCAAAATATATGAGAGATTACAAGTCCATAACACATGATGTTTTGGAATAAATTAATTACATTAGAGTAAATTCTTAATTAAAATATAGGCCTTCTTGATGATCGACGCGCATATAGCTAGCTTCCTCACTGGGTTCTTCCTCGAGCCTAATGCCGTTTCCGAAAGGAGGCAACTTGTCAAATTGATTGTATTTTTCCTCGTCCACTACATTCTCAACTCCGACAATCCTCCTTTTTCCATGAAGAACTACGTGGCGCTTCTTATTTGTCGGGTCGGTTACATAGAAGACTTGAACAACTTGGTTAGCCAGTACGAATGGTTCGTCTTTGTATCCGACACGTTCGAGGTCCACGGTAGTGACGCCATACTTGTCGACCTTCACCTGTGGGAGATGGACCCAATGGCACCGAAATAGGGGGATCTTGAAAAGCACGTAGTCGAGCTCCCATATCTCCTCTATTTGCCCATAGTAGGAGCTCCTCAGCCCATCGGTACTGAATGCATCTATGCGGAACACCGTTTAGATCATGCTCTTTCTATCCTGAGCTGCCGTATAAAATGTGTACCCATTTATGTCGTATCCTTGCCATGAGACAATTGTAAATTGTGGCCCTCGTGCCAACCATAGCAGTGTATCATCACTTGATGACCTCCCAGTGATTCGCACCTTTAACCATTCGTTGAACCAACGGTTGTGCTCTCTCGTGATCCAAACCTCCGACCGGTCTGGATTCTGTTGGCATACCATGTCTTTGTGCTCGTCGATGTACGGGGACACTTGGGTCATGTGTTGCAAGACCGTGAAATAGGCTTGAGCGTATGTATCCAGATCGGGAGTGATTGATTTCCTTCCGATGGTCCCGATACCATCCAGTCTCCCCTCATGGCGAGATAGAGGCACACCTATCGGTTCCACCTGAGCTATGTAGTCAACGCAGAGCTCAATGACCTCTTCGGTTGCATAACCTTCGATGATGCTGCCCTCCGGTCGAGATCGATTCCGTACGTAGGACTTGAGAATTCCCATGTACCTCTCGAACGGGTACATATGACGCAAGAACACAGGGCCGCATATCTTTATCTCTTTCACAAGGTGAACAATGAGATGGACCATGATATCGAAAAATGACGGAGGGAAATACATCTCAAGATGACATAGAGTCGTCACCACCTCGGCTTGCAGAGCATCTAGTCCTTGGGGATCAATGATCTTCTGAGCAATTGAGTTGAAAAAATAACACAGCCTCAAGATTGCCACTTGGATCTTGTTCGGCAAGATACTTCTAATTGCAACAGGAAGCATTTGTGTCATCAGCACATGATAATCATGAGACTTCATACCAATTAATTTCAAATCTTGCATAGAAACAAGGTTCTTAATGTTAGCGGAGTAACCAGACGGGACTTTCACACCATGCAAGCTCTAGCACAGTTCATTTCTCTCAGCCTTGGACAGAGTGTAGCAAGTTGGGGGAAGGTACGTTCGTCCTGTATCGGTCTCTTCTGGTGCTAACTCGGTCCTTATGTTCATATCAACCAAGTCACGCCGTGCATTAACACCATCCTTTGTTTTGCCACTAATGTTCAGCAAGAGACCAATCAAGCTATCACATACATTCTTCTCTACGTGCATGACGTCGATGCAGTGGCGAAATTTTAAGTGCTCCCAATAAGGCAAGTCCCAAAAAATTGACCGCTTCTTCCAGATGTTCTTCTCACGGGTTCTTAATTTACGTCCCTTCCCAAGCACAACATCGATATCCTTAACCATATCATAGACCTCTTTCCTCTAAAAGCCCTTGGAGTGAATCGTTCTCCTTATTTCCGTCGAATTATTTTTTCATCTTGCGGTATGGGTGAGTCTGGGAAGGAACCTACGGTGACGATATACACGCTTTTCTTGCGAGTTGTTGACCATACACTCTCCGTAGCATCTAAGCGGTCTTGGATGAGCTTTGGCTCCTTTTGTATCGAAGCTTGAAGCAGGTTACCAAGGGCGGAAAATCATTGATGGTGCGAGAACAACATGGCGCGTAAAGTGAAGTTCTCTCGTTTGTACGCATCCCATACCTGTGCCCCTTCGTTCCACAGTGTCACAAGATCTTCCAACAATGGTGCTAGGTACACATCAATATCATTCCTAGGTTGCTTGGGCCCTTAGATAAGTAGTGACATCAAAATGTACTTCCGCTTCATACACAGCCAAGGAGGAAGGTTGTACATACATAGATTCACGGGTCAGGTGCTATGTCGGCTGCTCATGTTACCGAAAGGATTCATTCCATCCGTACTCAACCCTAACCTTATGTTCCTCGGTTCAAGACCGAACTCTTTGAAGCTCGATCGAAGTTTCTCCTTTGGCGTAATCGGCAGGGTGTCTTAGCTTTCCATCTCTCTTACGCCTCTCGAGTGCCAACGCAGCAATCCTGCCTCCTTTGGGTTCGCAAATAAACGCTTCAAACATGGGATCACAGGCATATACCACAACATCTTAGCAGGAGGTCCTTGCTTCACCTTAGCAGTATTCTGACGCTTGTATCGAGATGCTTTGCACACGGGACATACATGCATGTCTGCATACTCTTTACGGTAGAGGATACAATCGTTCGGACATGTATGTATTCTTTCTACTTCCATTCCCAATGAACAAATAACCTTCTTTGCTTGATAGGTGGTGCTGGGCAACACGTTTTCCTCCGGAAGGATGTCCGCTAGGAGACCTAACAACGCCGTGAAACTCTTATCGGACCAACCATTGCTTGCCTTCAATTTCAGCAGTTCAAGCACGGTTGACAACCATGTGTATTCCGGCTTGCAGCCAGGGAACAAAGGTCTCACGGAGTCCTCCCTTAAGCCCTCGAATTTACAAAACTCTCTCTCACTGTAGTTCTCTTCTGCATCGCGTAGCATCTGATCCAGATTGTCATCGTGCCACCTATCTTCATCAAAAGCACAGTCCACATCCGGCGAATCGTTGACTTCCTCGGCGATGTCGTCATTATTAACTTCTGGTATAATCTGCTCTTCACCGTGATTGGTCTAACATGTATACCCTTTTTTGAAACCCCTTCGAATCAAGTGCGCTTCGATCTGCGTCGCGTTGTTAAACATCTTGATTACGCAATCAATGCATGGACAAGACATAAAATTTATCCCTTCTTCAACATATCACCTTTCGTGGCTCTTCTAAAAGCAACCACGCCATTAATGTACTCTTGACTCACACGGTTCACACCGTACATCTAGTTTTGATCCATCTACACTACGCATGTAACAAATTAGTGTCAAATTGATTAGCGATTAATTTATAGCAAACATGAATTTAAATATGCAAGTGAAGCTTCATAACAAAGTTTTCTTTCTTGCTTTAGGCATCGATATGCCTCCGTGAAGAGAGAATTGTACCAACTCCAAATTTCAACATTTTCACAAAACATCTAGTCATAGATAACTATTGCATACGACAAACATCTAAGACCATACCAAATAGGACTAGAGTACTGAGCATCTAATCCTCAATTAGCTACAATGTATGGTAGAAGACAGGACGTTTCACATGACAAAAGAACAACCCTATTTGCATCCCATCTACCTGAATTTATAGTGATATGCTGATATTACTTTGGACTAATTAATTTGACCTATACTAAGGTTGTTATTTGTCTACAAAACCACATATGCCTTTTCATAGACATTATAAAGAAAATAATCATATGCAATCACCTAGTGGTCTTGCATATCAAATTTCATCACCAAGTATAATGGCAATAACATACTTACGCTTATTTAGTATTCTACGCTATGCCTCAAAATTCTAAATGTAGCCATCCATGGAGGTAACATAGTAACATGCATCATGCACTTGCCTCAACCACCTCGTTGCCTTGCGAACTTGCTTCAACTACCCCTTCGATCTTGCGCGCATTGGCAGCTGTCATTGTGCACTTGCTTCTTCAACAACCTCATCATCATTGGCCTCTCTACTCCTCTTCATCTTCTTCAATACTCGCTACAGGGCTCCAAGGACTTGCCATATTATTTCCAAGTTACAACCTAGCATAGAATGGCCATCAAAAATCAACAAATAGCAATACACCATTGACCAGTACCTCAAATAGTCAAACTACAGTACCTTGCAACATACCGAGGAATGGGGATGTGGCCAGCAGGAAAGGAGGAAGGATGCGGTAGTGCGTCACCGACGAGGGAGAGGACGATGGCCTAGGGATGCACATGGCCACGGGAGAGGGCAACGAGGTGGCGGCGACCAACGAGCCTGAGGATGCGCACAGGTGAGGACGACGGCACGGAGGTGGCGGCGGCGGTCTTGATAGTGGACACAAGGCCTCGAGCGGCGATGGGGAGGGCGGCGGTGCGGTAGAGGATGTGTCGGCGCAATTTATATGATGCCGAGATATCACAGAGCGGTTATTAATTGAACCGCTCGTGATAACTAATTATCCTGAGCGGTTCTCATTAAGAATCGTGTGTGTACCATCCTGAGCGGTTCTTGTTGAGAACCGCTCGTGATTAAACTCGATTATCACGAGCGGTTTGTGAATAGAACCGTTTGTGATAATTCCTGACGGCTCTATTAATGAACCGTCAGGATAGATGACTATCGCTGAGCGGTTCTAAAAATCTTATGCGTGATAAGCGCGCGCCGCCACACGAGGTTTGGATAGACCCAACACGCAGACGGTTCCAAAGGAATCGTCTGTGATGGGGCGTCTACTATAGCCTGTTTTGTAGTAGCGATGGTTTCCACGTAGAGACCGAAGAAGAGTATGGTAAGGAATACCTGCTCATTGCATAGCATAAAGAAGGTGCAAAAGGGTCTTAGAACAACTTCCTTCATATGAAGCTGGGCTATACTACACTAATATTAAGGCACCCGTAGCCTATACTGCCCTGAAAACCGTATTTAGAAGCTTTGAACTTTTCTGTCTCTGGCATGATAGATTAGGCCATCAGGTCTTAGAATGATGAGAATTATAATTAACAATTCACAAGGACATAATATCAATGTAAAGAATTTCACGAATCAGAAAGATTTTCTGTGCCACACATGTGCCACCGGGAAATTAATTACTAGACCTTTTGCTTTGAAAGTGGAGGATGAAGTCGTTGTATTCTTGGAACGTATCCAGGGAGACATTTATGGTCCTATACAGCCCCTGTCAGGGCCATTTAGGTATTTTATAGTGTTCAACAATACTTTCTCGAAATGGTCGCACTCATGTTTATTGCCTATGAGAAACCACGCTTTTGCAAAGCTAATCTCGCAGATAATTAAAATTAAGAATAATTTCCCTGATCATCATGTGAAATCCATCAGAATGGACAACTCCGGAGAATTTACTTTGAAGGCATTTGATGATTATTGCATGGCAATAGGAATTAACGTTGAACATTCCGTACCACATGTCCACACCTAGAATAGACTAACAGATTTTTGTAGAATTATAATTTACCAACTACATATTGGAGACACGCAGTCCTGCACGCAGTAACTCTCATCAATTTTAGACCATTGGCATATAACATCTATTCACCTAGGCAACTAGCGCAAGGGTCAACACCAAAATTTCTTATCTTCGCAGATTTGGTTGCAAAGTTTTTGTACATATACTACCATTGCAGCGAACTGTAATAGGCCCTCTTCGAAAGTCTAGGACATAATTTGGTTATGAGACAGTATCCATAATCAGGTATTTGGATCCTATGATTGGAGATTTGCATACCGCCCGCTTCGCTGATAGCATATTTGATGAGGATAGTTTTTCGTTGATGAGGATCTAATAATCCTCATTTTATTCATCTATCTATAACTCTTATTATAGATAGCGATATCTTTACACTTCCCATAAGTATATGCCTTATCCATAAGATAGAAGGTTGTAAGCTTTTCTACGACTATCCCCTAATCGTAAGTCCTCTATGATCAGTCTATGGTCGTAAGGTTTACTACGACCACCGCCTGATCATAAGTTTTTCTACGACCAGTCCCTAGTCGTAAACTTTTCTACGACTATCCCCTGATCATAAGTCCTCCTACGATCAGTCTGTGGTTGTAACCTGTACTACGACCACCACCCGGTCGTAAGTTCTTCTACGACCAGTCCCTAGTCGTAAGCCTTTCCACGACTATACCCTGATCATAAGTCCTCCTACGATCAGTCCATAGTCGTAAGCTTTACTACAACCACCACTTGGTCGTAAGTTCTTCTAACACCAGTCTCTAGTCGATGGAGCTTACAGACATGTAGGTCTGGTCGATCAGGGAGTTTTCTACACGATATTTAAAGATATGGGGTAGTTAATTATGTTGTTATTCCCTGGAATAACTACATGATTAATCTCTCTGTCCTGATGGTAACCGCCGGGCGAAGTGGGGACGTTACTACTCCAGAAATAATATCCAGTAACCACCTCATCACCTGAAGCGTTGAGGCGCCCTTTGGACTGGAGAAACCGCCAGCCACTTCGAGCACTATATAATGGGTGGAATCAGCAGACGGTAGGAGAGAAAAAAAGCGCAATTAGGAGCACAAGCCCTAGTCTTTCTCTTGGTTGTAACCAGCATACTCAATACAATACACACAGTAGTAGGGTTGTTATTCTCTCCGGAGAAGGTCTGAACCTGTATAAAAATCACTGTGTTGTTCTCTCTACGAGATCAATCTTAGAGACTCCCCAAATCAAACAATCATTACGTAAGATCGGTTCTAAAACACCGACAGTTGGCGCCGACTGTGGGGATCTCGTCTGGTGATTTCTCGTCAACGAGTTTTCTTTATTTTTCTCAACTCTTATGCTTCCATGGCAGGAGAGTGGAACGAGGAGAACTAATTCGACTTAGCCGATTACGCAGATATCGACATGGATGCCGACTTCGACTACGAGCCGAGTATCACTTTATCCAATGGTAATGTCATCTCTAGAGATCATTCGCCAGTTCCAAGAGACCATACCACCGATAGAGTTGAGGAGGGATCCTTATCCCCCACAACAGTACGTCCAATTGAGGGACTAGTTTCCTCAGAGGGTAAGGGTCTATCCGACCACGATCAGGACTGTACCAAGATAGGCTCACAACATGATGAGGGATCTCCCTCCAAATGTCCAAATCTGCCTGAGGCAGTCCGACCTGGTGATGCAAGTTCTAGAAGCCATCATTCCGGAGCTTCATCAACATCTGGTGGTCATCTCTTTCCGGTTAGCCCCACAGAGGATGGGGGTCGAGCATACTTGTCTTGCGAGTTCGACCATACCCTCGCAGGGCTCACCTGCGGATAGAGAGGGTTATAACCCGGAATTCCCCTTTTGGGGGGGGGGGAGGGAGGGGGCTTGCTCCAAGTCGTCAGATGGTGTCTTTCAACTACTCCTCAAGCGAGGAGGTCTCAAGCGCGTGTGGAGATCATCAACGGGAGGTCTTTATCCTTCCCTCAGATAATGATCACTCTCCTAGAGACAGGACTGAGGATGCTCTCCGTCGATCACACTCTATGACCCCTCATTGTAATGGTGATGACACCTCCGGTGATGAACGGGGTCAACACTCTGATGAGCGTGGAGGAAATCCTTGAAATGATCACACTCCATTGAGGCAAACTCAAGGATCGGATATGGACGATCCTGAGACAACCCGATGAAATAGAATTGTGGCTCAGAGAAATCTGCCTAGGTGCGTTCAGTATCAGTCGGAAGAAGCTCAGGAACTCCAACACATCAATGATTTGCTTGAGAACCCAGCTCGAGAACTTGCCTGAACGCCCGACTACGACCTCTTCGCCAAAGAGATCGCACTAAGGCTTCGAAGCGCGATGGCCAGACTCGAACATCCTCGCCGGCATCATTCTAGAAGTCATAGCGGTACGACTCCATCAGCTACTAGTTGTTCAAACAACTCACCCCACGGAGATCGGCACAGCAACAGGTTACGTCATTCCCCTAATCTTAACTCCAGTAGGAGAAGAGTTCCTCTAATGCCTGATGATCAACAAGCTCTCAAGAGAGGTGATCATTCACCACTTCGACCCAGAAATCTATAGTAGTAGACGAAATACGAGGAGTACTACCCTCGTAGGGCCGAGACGTATCATAAGTCGGGTTCACCCACGGCCAGGTATTGTCGTGTACGATCACCTGGCGACATCAATCCTTCTTTCCTGCAAAGAAGACATTACGACGTGATTACCGGAAGTAGGGCATTCTCGCCTGATCTTTGAGTAGTTCGCTAGCCATCGCGATTTCGACCAGTGAACATGGAGAAGTTTGATGGGTCTCAGAATCCCATTGAATTCCTTCAAATCGACACGACCGCTATCCGAGCAACAGGAGGAGAAGAGCGCATCATGATGAATAACCTTCCGATTGTACTCGAAGGATCCGCTCGACCGTGGTTGCTAAATCAACCACTCAAGTCGATCTATTCGTGGCAACACATCTGTGACCTTCTGCTGGCAAACTTCAAAGGCACCTACAATCTCCCTAGAAAGGAGGACGACTAGCACAGGATACAACAAAACGACCACAAGACCTTACGCCAATTCATCAGGTATTTTAGTCAGGTTTGAAATTCAATTCCAAAGGTTTCTGACTCATCTGTTATCATAGCCTTTAAACAGGGAGCCCGCAGCAGAAGGATTACAAAATATATCGCTTGAAATCCTCTGGCTACTGTCGCTAAACTCTTCGAGATGGCCGATCGATATACGACTGCTATTGAAACAGTCGAGTGGAATAAAACCATCAATCGATACGATAAGAATCCTCCAGAAGCAGGCGAAAGTAGCCAGAAGAAGGGCAAAAAGGCCAAGAAATCCAAGAGCAAGGCGAAGGCTAAAAACCTCAAGACAACAGTTCTAAGGAGGTCTTGGTTGTAAGTGATAAGGAGCCACGAATTTCCAAGCCATATCTCGATCGAGGCAAAGGTAAGTGCCCCGAGCGGAAGAACGACAAGCCTAAGTGGTATTATAAAAGCCCAAATTTTAAATTCTAGTTGAAAATAAAATTTAATTATTTTTGTGGAATTTTCTGAAATTTTAAAAGCTTTCCTCTATTTATTTCAAAACCAAAATAATTTATTTACAAATTAAATATAAATATAAGTTGGAAATATTTTATTTAAATCCAAAATGTCTTAGAGAATTTCTGTGAATTTTCTCATAATTTTTGGATTTTAATTGCTATTTTCTAAAGCCAAAATGAATTAATCGATTTAATTAAATAGCTAAATCAATTAAAAACCATCAAACCTCTTTTGGACCGAATCTTCCCCGCTCGGCCCATTTCCCTAAGCTTTCGGCCCGCCAGGCCCATTTCTCCCGCGCCCTCACCCTTCCTCTCTCTTACAAGGCGACCCCACTTGTCACTCTCCTCTCTCTCTCTCTATCACCGCCTCGGCCCCACCTGTCATTTCTTTCTCTCACCTTCTTCTTCGTTTCTTTCTTCCTCGCCCAACCCGCCGCCATTAGCGCCCGGCTCAAGCTCCTCAATTCCGTGATTCTCTCCCTATTTTCTCACGGGATCGCGCGCATTACTACGCCCCGCCATCATCGTGTCTGTTTCGGGCTTCCTCTCTCCTTTTCCTCCCCCGTAATCCCCCTAATCCCACCAGAGATCCATTACGGCCTTCTTGCGTCGCATGCTCCCACGACGGTGCCCTCGCCCTATAAAAGCATGCACCAGCATCGCCATCTCCTCCTCATTCCGTCCCCGCCACTCTCGTAGCTCCTCCCCTCCACTAGCACCCGGATTTCGAGGTTGAGCGCCACCAACCGAGCCTCGGTTTTTTTTTTCAATTCTGGCATCATCAGGGACGCTCCGATAGCCCCCACTGCACCTACGACGTCGCGTCACCATCGCCTACCCTGTGCGCCCTTTATCCCGCCCCGAGGACCACCAAAGCCCAGTCGCCCACCTTGCCCTAAAACCGCCGCCACATATCTTCTCGTCGCCGGCAACTTGGTCACAATCTGTCGCCGTTTCGGTAAGCATTAAGTTCAGTGACTCATTCTCTACCTATAGCGCACCCTCGCGTGGCTCGCCATGGTGCAGAGCACTGGGCCGCCGGCTTCGTGATGCCATGGCTGCCACATGGCAAGCCACATCATCGCCACCTCAACCACATGCTGACGTGTCCGCCCACGTGTGCGCACACGTGGCAATCCTCCTTTTTTTCCTTTAGTGTTGGACCGAAAAGGCGACTAGAGGGGAGATGAATAGGAGCATGATCACTTTTTCACCTTGATCGAATTCAATACTAATTTCACTCCAATAGTTATGAAACCTATGAAGATCAATATACAAGCATAGCGGAAGACTTGTATTGAATCCAAACAATACCCCGAAGCAAAAGACCTAACTCACAAAAACTCAAACCCTAATTGAGCTAGGCGGTCTGACCGGCGTGCATCTGGCGGTTTGACCGCTCCTGACGATGAACAGGGAAAACAGCCCTAGTTCAAGATCACAAAATGATCTAACTTTTGATCTACAAGGACAAACTCCACAAAACTTGAAACACACCTTTTCAAGGATGTCAGAAACCTATACCAAGCAACAATCGTGAAGATCTTTGCCAAAGTTCCGACCTTTTTTCATTTGAGTGAAGGTTGTTCAAAAATCGAGTCAAAACGAAAACATGATCTAGAAACTTGCTCGTGGGTAAGAGATGATCAAGATGATCCTAGATGGGTTCCCACATATCACAGCAAGTAAGATCAGGGGCAGAAACCCAGAGATAACTCGTGGATCAAAGAAAGACCCAAAATCATGAAATAGAGAGTAAGAACACAAAAGAACTCATCTTGTGAAATCTTTTCTTGGATTGATTTGATATGATGTTGGTTTACAGCCACTCCATCAAGGAGGGCAAAGACTCAACACATGAGTACGAAATCAAATCCAACTCTCTAGAACCCTAAGCTTCCACTTTCCTCTCTAAGCCCTAAATACAAACTAGGGTTTCACTTAGCCAAAGGGTTGAGGGGGTGCAGCCAACACCCTCCTCTATTTATAGTGGAGGCTAAACCTTCTAGAAGAGTTTTCCTATTGGGCACCCATTAAGCCCACACACAAACGGGTTTAACTCACGCACGTATTTTAAAGCGCCGTCTTCATCTCCTCTTGACCTAATCCGCTTCTCCTTCCGCCGTCTTGCGCTGCGGGTTGGCAAAAGGTCACCAAGGCGGTATTTAGGTAAAATTACCAAAATACCCCTTCTCGATCTTTTTCCAAAGACCGAGTCCAATCTGCGTGAAGCACCTCCATGCTTCGCCACGTGTAGGTTGATCAACGACTCTCATCATGTCGGCAAGTCTCTCCCATCTGGCTTTCACCGAAACCACCATGGCACTTGCACCGACCCTCGCACCGCTTGATCCAACCCGTCGCACTGAACTGCCCGTTCGGTCATCCTTGTCCAATTTGCGCCATGCTTGAATCTCTTGACCTCACCCGACATCCTCGATCGTTCTGGACCTCAGCTCTCCAAGCCTAGTCCTGATCATCCTTGCCATTGACCGTCATTGATCTCAAGCAACCTGCACAACAATAGACCAAAAAATCGTTTTTGGGAACAAGTTCTTCACAACTTGACCCACGTTAGTCAAAACATGTATCATGCAACACATATGCACTGAAACCCATGAATATGACCTAACCAAACAATCATCGCCACCGAGTTGGCCGATGAACAAGTGAAATCGATCGTAGCGCCTCCGGCGGTCGTCGATCACACTGCTATTCGTGGTCGACCGCCAGTGGGACTTAGCCAAATTTCCTCCCTGGAAATCCGAAACCTAGTGGAATTTTCAAACCAATAAAACTTTTTCCTAGAAGCTCCAAAAATTATGAGACTAAGTGTAGTAGGATCTCCTCTCTTGCCTACACCCTTTATTTTTGGCCCAGCTCCAAAACTCAAAATCACTTCATGGTCGGTTTGACCGATTTCCAAAAGCCGGTCTAACCACCACTCATGGCCGGTCAGACCGCCACCTTGGCCGGTCAGACCGCCACCTTGGCCGGTCAGACCGCCACTTGCCTGATAGCAGTTTGAACTTCGCCGAGAACGCGTGATTCGACAAACCTTCAACGCCATTGCCAATGGTATCATCATCATAAGATCGTGAGCATATCCCCATGATATCCACATCTAGAAATTAATTCAACCGAAAAGAAAATCCAGCTACTGACATTATGCTAACGCAATAAATCGAATGTCCTTTAGAAAAATAATTCGGGAAATTCAATAAAATCTGAAATTAGGGTTTTCTTTTAATTTAAACTTCTAGGAGCTCGTATTTCTTCATACGAACTCCGATTTAGGTGATTAAAATTTCTACATTTATATAAATTCAAGATCTAACTAAATAAACTAAAATTATTTGATTTGGAGTTAATTTAAATTTATTAGAATTTATTTGAGTATTATTTGAATTTGTCGTATTTTTTCGTATAGATTTCGACGACTCCGAAGAGCTTGACCCTTCTGAGGAATTAGATTATGAGGACTTCAAGCAAGGCAAGTTATACCATTGATCATGTTGATCCCACTATTTTAAATTTATTTAATTCTGTTTTAAATTATTATTGCATGCATAATTCTATTCAGCCATTTTAAATTCCTATTTAAATTCCTAGTTATTCCGATTCCTTTGTATAGCCAATTTTGATTATTGGATTATCATTCCCTTATCACCCTAGTAAAAATGAATTTTTTTTTGAAAATTATATGCTTAGTCAATGCTTAGATCAGAATTTTGTATTTGGGGAGTTTAGCCAAAGTATTCAAATTTGATTCAAATTGAGTCTATGGTATTGTTTTACCATAGAAAGTTTAGAAAATGATCTTACTTGTGAAATAAAATAAAATGGTTTAGACTTGGGCATAATAGATATTGGTATGGTGCAAGTCGATGCACATGATCGATTCATTGCTATGATCAAGTCCAGGGTTGTGGAATGTTGCCCAAGTTAGTTAAGGACCGGTCTTCGAGCCGCATCTTGCTAAGCTTCACCGTAGTACCACATGTTCTGAATGGGCAGAACTAGGCTTAATAATTTGCAATACCTTACTGATATTTATGCCATGTTGATGAATGAGTGTCGGTTAGACAGTAGTCCCACTGGGCGCAAGAGGGGGCTTTCAGAGGATGGTTAATCCAATGGAAGTGAAATCTTAGCGGGCATAAATACTTTAGGGTAGAGCATTGTAAAAGCCTTGTGATAATTGCTTAGTCGCACGCCTTCGAAAGCGTGTATTGGCCGACATTAAAAGCAAATTATCTCTTGTGGGTAAAGTTGTACCACCTCTGTAGAGTGTAAAACTATTCGAATAGCCGTGTTCACGGTCATGGATATGCTGAGCAAAGCCACTCTAAGTTAGACTTTGTTTTTGGTTTTAAAATGGTTTTAGTAAATGATTTTAGGATGGTAAATCCTTGTGGTAAATTGGGCGGTTAGCCATGTGATAGGAAGGTATCCTTCACCATTCATTCATTGAGGTTATCCACTATAAAAATGTTAATTTAAAATTTTGATTTTAGTTATAGAAAAAAAATGGCCTTGAAAATTATTATGTGTATTTAAAACTGAAAATGCTGCTTTATGTAAATTAGACCATATTAGCTTCACTTGTTTACTTATGGATGCATCATAATATTTTATTGGGTGTAACTTGTAATGTGACTATGGCCCGATCTTCCGAAAGGTAGTGATATGTCGATTGTGGAGAACACGACGTTGATGATCCAAAGGCTCTGACCAAAACAGATCGAACCCCTCGCAATCACTACACCACTGCTCTGATGGTTGTCAATCGTGCCGAACGCGGTTGACCTCGCCAAAAAGGCTATCTCCTGCAAGTGAATCGAGAACACAAGTAAGAGAGTAGAAGATGTAATCTGAAATTGTATTGCGAATAATTTTTAAGCTCACAAAGTTGGGGTTCCTCAACCGAACGTGTGGCGAAACTGCTATGTAGAATAATCTAAAAAGAAACCCACCGAAATTAAGGGATGGCGACCACTATGTAAAGGAGGAACAGGAAGGCGGCACAGACTGTTCATGCATGAATAGTGCCATATGAACAGTAACCCACACCCTAGGTGGCCGGCCATATGGGCAACATGGGCCAAATATGCCTATTACAAAGTTTGACTCAAACTAACAATTAAGGGGATTCAGATACAAGCCTTGTAGGCTAAGGAAAGGTGGCGCAAAACCAAGTAGAGGGTGGTAGAAACTCTTTGAGTTGAAGGCCACAAATTCTTCATCTCCTTTAGGGTGGCTTTAAAGTCCTGAAGTCCTCGCTGGAATTGTGGCCATTGTTTTGTCTTCTCCTTCCTTGATGCACATCAACTCCTTGGTGTCCATTCCTAGATTCCTAAGCACAAGCAAATCATCTCCATTAGACAGCATCATAGAGTTCTTCAATAATACACTTAGCCCTAGAAACAAATTTACCTGATAATTGAGTTGACGAGCACATGCCCGAATAATTGGACCTTGCACATCATTCATGACAGCAACCAGAGAAGTGTTCATATCAGTAGAAGTGATGTCCTCATCATCCTCCCCTTCTTGAATTGGAGTCGTCCTTGACTCAAGCTCATCCTCTGAGCCTAAGAAAGGTCGCAAATCTACAATGTTAAAGGTGGGGCTAACCCCAAAATCTGCAGGCAAGTCTAACTTATATGCAGTATCGTTAATATGCTCAAGCACTTTAAAAGGACCATCTGCACGAGGCATGAGTTTAGACTTTCTCAATTCAGGGAATCGTTCTTTACGCAAGTGTAACGACACAAGATCACCAGGTTCAAAAGTAACATGCTTGCGTCCCTGACTACCAACAAATTTATATTTAGCTTTCATAATCTCAATGTTCTCTTTAGTTGTCTCATGCATCTTAAGTATCAAATCAGCACGTTGTTGCGCAACAAAATTTACCTTCTCTGAAGCTGTAAGAGGCAACAAGTTGATAGGTGCATGAGGTATAAAACCGTAAACAATCTCAAAAGGGCACTTCTTTATGGTAGAATGCAGTGAGCGATTATAAGCAAATTCCACATGAGGCAAACATTCCTCCCACATTTTATGTTCTTTTTAAGCACAGCCCTAAGCATAATAGACAATGTTCTATTGACTACCTTAGTTTGTCCATTGGTTTGGGGATGACAAGTAGTGGAAAATAACAACTTAGTCCCCAACTTAGCCCACAAAGTTCTTCAAAATGACTAAGAAATTTAGTATCACGATCTGAAACTATCGTATTCGGAATACCATGCAAGCGAACAATTTCCTTAAAGAACAAATCAACAACATTTGTAGCATCATCACTTTTATGACATGGTATAAAATGAGCCATCTTAGAGAATCTATTTACGACAACAAAAATACTATCCCTCCCCTTCTTTGTTCTAGGCAGCCCTAAAACAAAGTCCATAAAAATATCTTCCCAAGGTGTGCTTAGAACAAGAAGAGGCATGTATAAACCATGAGGATTAAGTCGTGACTTAGCTCTTTGGGCCATAAATAATGCTGCCATGTTTTCATAGTTCAAATTAGAGCATATAATTCTTTATCATAGGTAGAATAGTTCAAACTAGGCCCACTTAATTTTTCACTAAAGTAAGCAACATGTTTTCCTTTTTGAATTTACACACCACCAAGACCTATGCCACTAGCATCACATTCTAATTCAAAAGTCTTGCTGAAATCAGGAAGTTGAAGCAAAGGGGCGTGTATCAACTTATCTTTGAGAGCGTCGAAAGCTTGTTGCTGTATGGTGCCCCAAGTAAAAGGAACACCTTTCTTTGTAACCTCATTCAGCGGTGCAACGAGGGTGCTGAAATCCCGAACAAAACGCCAATAGAAACCAGCGAGCTTGAGAAAACTCCACACTTGTGTGACCGTTTTAGGAGGCAACCAACTTTGGATAGCGATGATCTTGGCTTGCTCAACTTCAATGCCTAGTGGAGTAACAACATAACCAAGAAAAGAGTCTTGATCCGTGCAAAAGGTGCACTTCTCAAGGTTACCAAACAAACGTGCATCTCTCAAAGCATTAAAAACAGCACGTAAATGATCCAGGTGTTCTTCATATGACTTGCTATAGATCAGAATATCATCAAAATAAAACCACCACAAATTTTCCAATGAAAGCATGCAAAACTTCGTTCATCAAACACATGAAAGTGCTATGTGCATTAGTTAAACCAAAAGACATCACTAAGCACTCATATAGCCCGAACTTAGTTTTAAATGTTGTTTTCCATTCATCCCCCAATTTCATTCTAATCTGGTGGTACCCACTACTCAAGTCAATCTTTGTGAAAAGAATAGAACTACTCAACTCATCAAGCATGTCGTCTAACCTACGAATATGATGACGATACCGTATTGTGATATTATTAATGGCTCTACAATCAACACACATATGCCAACTACCATCTTTCTTAGGAACCAAAAGAACAGGTACTATGGCTTTCCCGTACGTACCCTCGGTCCAAAAGATCTTGGACTTATCGCTGAATTTCTTTAGTCTCCTCCGGATTGGTCCTATATGCCGCAGGGTTTGGCAAATTCGCTCCCGGAATTAAGTCCCGGGGGTATCTCAGCTAGAAACACATCCTCATATACCTGCAAAAGGTTAGTGGCAGCAGATGGCAAAGATCTAGATATATCACCAAGTGAAAATAAAGCATATTTGCATATCAAAGCATAGCATGACATATCATTATCAAAAATTTCAGTAAGATCAGATTTGGTTGTGAGCATGACACAACCCTTTAATTTAATTCCCTCAGTCCTAGAACTAGGTGCCAACTTCTCTTTCTTAGGTGGGAAAACGTTCTTTACTACTTGCTGATTTTTATATTCGTGTTCACGTTCTTTCCTCTCATTTTCAGCTATCTCTTTACCACATTTCACAATTTCAGTAGGTGTCAAAGGTAGCAAAATTATTTTCTTTCCTTTGTGCATAAGAGAGTATTATTACTTCTACCATGATGAGTTGCATCGGTATCAAATTCCCATGGATGACCTAATAAAAGTGAGCAGGCTTGCATAGGCACTGCGTTAAAATCAGCAACATCATGATAGGAACCAATGAAAAAATGCACTCTCGCAGATGTGAAATGTCACCTTCACCTTACCGCTATTGTTGAACCACTGAATGTGGTACAGGTGTGGATGCGCACGTGTGGTCAAGCCAAGCTTCTTGACCAAACTTGAATTCACCAAGTTATTACAGCTCCTGCCATCAATTATGACACGAACGCGGCAGTCCTTGACGATGAGGAACATCTAAAACAAATTATGGTGCTGTAGCTTCTCCGCTTGCTCCCATTGAGTGCTCAATACTCGCTGCACAATTATGGTCCTATATTTCTCCGTAGTAGCGACACCTAAAATTTCCTCACCATCGCTATCTACCTTATGATCATCATCATTACCTGCAATGTTAGCTGTAAGAGCATATTCATTCTCAACATCACTGGCACTTACATAACCACCGTTTTCTGTCGCAATGTATGCTCGCTGACATGATCAATCTTTCATGACGTGGCCCATCTCTTTGCAATGGTGGCACAAAATTCCCGTCGTGCGACCCGTGGAAGCAACCGATGAAGAGCTTTGCGCTGGTGCCTGCACACTAGTAGATTTGCTCGTCTCAGGAGCACGTGACGGTGGGGGTGGTGCTGCTAAATGCACCCTACTTACGAAGGGGGCAGAAGACCGAAAAACAGGAGGCGGGGATGTCTTGGTTTGCCCCGGCGTCGATCTCGATGTAGACGTACTTCCAAAGTTGTTTCATGTCCTTTATTGCCTACCCTGCAATTCCTTTTTTGCCAAACAAGCAAGTTGGAACAACCTATTGATATCATTATACTTTTTGTAATCAACTATGTCCTGAATTTCATGCCTTAAGCCCCCATAAAAGCGAGTCATCTTATCCTCCTCATCCTCAACAACATTACAACGCAGCATGCCTATTTGTAGTTCTTAATAATATTTCTCGATAGATCTATTATCTTGGTCTAAGCGCTGTAATTTCTTACGCATATCACGTTTAAAAGTAGGAGGAACAAATCTAGCACGCATAGCTACCTTCAATCTATCCCATGTATCAAGTGTTAAGCCAGAATTAACTAATTGATTCCACCAAATGATAGCAAAATCTTTAAATTCACTAGTAGCTTGTCTGACTTTATGCACTTTAGGCACTAAATAGCCATTAAATTTTTGTTCAACTATCATCTACCAATCTAGATAAGTTTCAACATCATAAACACCCGCAAAAGATGATATGGTAAATTTAACTTCAGCAAATGGGTCATCATTAACACGAGCATTGTGGTGCTAAAAAATATTACCTCCCATACCGTGACGGTTGTGATGTAGGTGGTGTCGTTGACGTGCATCTTGGTCAGCAAAAGCAGCGCTAGCATCGCGGTTTCTACTCTCGTTATCATCTCCCACCTCAAAATCTTGGGTATCACCTATTAGAGAGAAGAATTGTGATTACCTAACAGGCAACCTTTGCTCTGATACCACCTAATGTGACTGTGGCACAATCTTCCGAAAGGTAGTGATATGTCGATTGTGGAGAATACGACGTTGATGATCCAAAGGCTTCGACCAAAACAGATTGAACCCCTCATAATCACAACACTACTGCTCCGATGGTTATCAACTGTGCTGAACGCGGTTGACCTCGCCAAGAAGGCTATCTCCTGCAAGCGAATCGAAAACACAAGCAAGAGAGTAGAAGATGCAATCTAAAATTGTATTGCGAATAATGATTAAGCTCACAAAGTTAGGGTTCCTCAACCGAACGTGCGGTGAAACTGCTATGCAGAATAATCTAAAAAGAAACCCGCTGAAACCAAAGGATGGCGGCCACTATGTAAAGGAGAAAGAGGGAGGGGCGACAACATTGTTCATGCATGAATAGTGCCATGTGAACGGTACCCCAAACCCTAGGTGACTAGCCATATGGCCTACATGGGCCAAATAAGCCCATTACAAAGTTTGACTCAAACTAACCCTTAAGGGGATTTGGATACAAGCCTTGTAGGCTAAGGAAAGGTGGCGTAGCACCAAGTAGAGAGTGGCCAAAACTCTTTGAGTTTGAGGCCACAAATTCTTCATCTCCTTTAGGGTGGCTTTAAAGTCCTGAAGTCCTCGCTGGAATTATGGCCATTGTTATTGTCTTCTCCTTCCTTGATGCACATTAACTCCTTGCTGTCCATTCCTAGATTCCTAAGTACAAGCAAATCATCTTCATTAGGCAGCATCATAGAGTTCTTAAATAATACACTCCGCCCTAGAAATGAATTTACCTGATAATTGACTTGACGAGCATGTGCCCAAGTAATTGGACCTTGCACATCATTCATGGCAGTAGCATGAGGAGTGTTCATATCAGTAGAAGTGATGTCCTCATCAACTTGCGAGCACGGAAGTTGTGCTCACTCTTGTTGAATATAATTTATTCAGGTGAGGATCTTTATCAGGACGGTGAGGATCTTGACGACTAGGCCTACACCCCTAGACGATTGCCTGTGGCGCATCATGTGGCTCACCTACTATTTTATTTCTGTTGTGTTATCTTATTTGGCCCCAGACCCTATTTTGTAATAAACTCTGATTTATATTAAATAAATGTGTGATATAATTGTGATGTCACTTTTGTACGACTGTGTACACTAGCTATCCTGGACTAGTGTATGGAAACACAGAGAATTTGGGATCCTGCGTTCCTGGGTTCGACAGGTGTCCTTTCCATAAAAAGGAAGGACACGACCTTCGCAATTGCTGGGTTTTCTAACAAAAACTCGAGGACTATTACACTGGCAAAGGACCTCTCCCTACTCTTGAAGAGGTATGCCGAGTGAGTGGTCAAAAGCAATCATACGACAACGAGGAGATGCTGTTCCAAGATCCGGAGCATACCATCGAGCATATCTATGGGGAATCATCGACATACGAGTCAAAACGACAGTTTAAGGCTGTCGAACGTAAGATAAACTCCATTGACCCTCCTCTTATCAATAAGTTGCCGAAGTGGTCGGAAGTCACCATCTCTTTCGAGAAGGGTGACTGGTCGATCCCTTCGACTCGACTAGGTCGGTGATTGTGGTCGAGCCTACCATCAACAACTGTCGAGTAAATTGAGTGTTAGTTGATGGTGGTAGCTCGTTAAACATCTTGTTTACGAGTACACTGGATGAGATGCAAGTACCTAGGACCAAGGTAAGACCGGTATGATACTCTTTTCATGGGATTGTACTGGGGTCTTCGGCCAAACCTATTGGCCAAGTTTCTCTTCCTTTAACATTTGATTCTCCAAGCAATTTTAGGACAGAGAAAATCTCTTTTTATGTGGTCGATTTTGTTACGGCATATAATGCCATACTCGGATGACTAACTTTGGCAAAATTCTTAATTGTTTCTCATTATGGGTATCAATGTCTTAATATGCCAAGTCCCAAAGGAGTAATCACAATTCACTGTGATAAAAAGATGGCGCATACGTGTGACCGTCGATCCCTCGAGATGGTTAGCCAGATACCAACTCGAGAAAAAAAAACACGGAGCAGCTTTGGACCAAGCAATCGAAGCCTAAAGCTGCACCAAAACCGAAAGGGGTTTCTCTGGATCCAGAGGAGCTCTCGAAGATTGTTCGCATCGGAGATACTTCCGACCCGAAATAGGAAGACGCCCTCGTCACTTTCCTCCAAGCTAATGCAAATGTCTTTGTGTGGCAAGCATCCGACATGCCCAGAGTCCCTAGGAAGGTTATCGAGCATAGGCTAGCTTTACGGCCTAACAAGAAACCTGTAAAACAAAAATTATGAAGATTTGCACCTGATCGACGAGATGCTATCAGATTAGAATTGGACAAGCTACTTAAAGCAGGCTTTATAAGAGAAGTCAACCACCCAGAGTGGTTGGCCAACCCTGTAATGGTTAGAAAGTCTAATGGCAAGTGGCGTATGTGTGTAGACTTCACTGATCTCAATAAAGCTTGTCCAAAAGATGATTTTCTTTTACCTCGTATCGATCAGGTGGTTGATTCGACTGCTGGTTGTGAAACATTAAGTTTTCTAGATGCATATTCTAGTTACCATCATATTAGTATGTGTCTAGAAGATGAAGAAAATACCGTATTTATTATACCATTTGGAATATTCTGCTATGTCAAAATGCCATTTGGTCTAAAAAATACTTACGCTTCTTTTCAATGCTTGATGCAATCGACTTTTTCACCTCAATTAGGCCGCAATTTAGAAGCATATGTTGACAATCTAGTCGTAAAAAGCATCAAGCGAATTAATCATGTTTCTGACTTGTAAGAAACATTCGACAACCTTAAAAAAACACCGCCTGAAACTCAATCCTGAGAAGTGTGTGTTTGGAGTCTCTTCAGGAAAGTTGCTCGGATTCCTTATGTTTGTGCGAGGAATCGAAGCAAATCCCGAAAAAGATAAATGCCACTGTGCAAATGCACCCCCCAACCACGAAGAAAGATGTCTAAAAACTCACAGGATGCATGGCGGCTCGAAGTCGTTTCATTGCACGACTGGGAGAAAAATGACTACTTTTCTTTAAACTTCTAAGGAAACACGAGGGTTTCGAGTGGTCAAAAGAGGCAAACGCTTCTTTGAGGATGTCAAGTGGTATCTTACGAGTGCTCTTATTTTGGTTTCTCTGAATCCAGAAGAGACGCTTATAATATATCTAGCTAACACGCCACAGGAAGTGCGCGCAGTACTGGTCGCAGAATCTGAAAACGTTCAACGACCAGTTTACTACGTAAGTGAAGTTTTACACAGACCTACGAAGCGTTGCCCTCAAGTTCAAAAACTTCTATATGCCATCCTCATATCTTCGAGGAAACTATGGTATTATTTTTAGGCGCACAAGATAATTATGTCGTCTGAGTTTCCCTTAGGTGTGGTCCTCGAATAAGGAAGCAGCGGGATGTATGGCAAAATGGTCAGTAGAACTTGGAGAGTTTGACCTCCATTTCGTGTCCCGAAAGGCTATTAAATCCCAAATCTCAGCAGATTTTGTCACCAAATGGACAAATCCTGAACCTGTTCAGGATCCCCAATACGATACCCATGACCAGTGGATGATGTACTTTGACGGGTCACTTACGTTAAGTGGCTCAGGGGCTGGGGTGGTCCTGGAATCTCCTACAAGAGAGGCCTTAAAGTATGACATTCAATTTGACTTTCCTGCTACTAATAACGTGGTAGAATACGAAGGTTTGTTGGCTGGCATACGAGCTACGAAAGCGCTCGGGATTCGACGACTACTCGTGAGAGGAGACTCCCAACTAGTCATGAATCAGGTCAGAAAAGAGTACCAGTGCTCTAACCTAACCATGTCTCGGTACTTATCGGAAGTTCGAAAGCTTGAAAATCATTTTTTCAGTTTCGAGGTACAGTTTATCCCTCGAAAGGATAATTTCCTTGCAGATCAGCTTGCTCGTATGTCTTCTTCCCGATCACAAGTACCAAAGGAGTCTTTTTGGAGCAGCTCCAAAAGCCGTCTCTGGTCGAAACACCAGAGATAACTCCTATTGAGACAACATCTCTAGAATACGAGGATACCTGGATGAATCCCATCTACGAGTATCTTCAGATGGGTATAATACTCGATGATGATCTCGATGCAGATCGCGTATTCCGAAAGGCCAAAATGTATACTTTGGTCGAAGGAGTCCTCTACAAACGAGGCACTCAAGGGGTACTGTTGATGGTGTGAAAACCAAACGTGAGTGAGAGGGCGGACGTCGGCCGTGCTACGGGCCTACGTCCACGAGAGCGAGTGTAACACAAGGATTTATCTGAGTTGGGGTCGGGAGGACCGCCCTACTCCTGTCGGTGGCCTGCGGGGGTTCGAGGATCCCCCCGAAGGCTCACCTAGTGACTTGCTTGTATGTATTGCTCAAGAGTCCTCCCCCTTGAAGGGAGAGATATATGGGGTATTTATAGGCTCCTCAGCCTGTACATATGACCAAAATACCCTTTGGGGTTGACTACTCTATGGATACAAGCAGGGGGTATTACAGTCTTTCATGAGTATAGCAATATTTCGTGGATCTGTACACGCGTCTCCTGCAAGGCGGGCCCCACATGCAGGTGGGAGGAACTATCCTTCCAACACTAGCCCCCCTGTCCCTTGGCGTTTCGGAAGGAACGCCGAAAGGGGCAGTCTTTAAATGTGACTTTTAGGCGAAGGTCGACTCTTCAGAAGAGCTCTGACGGATTTGATAGAGCACGTGCGTAGACCACTGCAACAGAGCTCCAACGGGCCGCAAGGAAACACTCGGTGTATGTGACCATTTCTTTCCCTACATAGCTGTCCTTGTACTTGGATACAGATATGCACAGGCATACCATATCAACTGAACTATCATCTTTTCCTTTTTGCAGTGCACTTTTGCTTTTCTCCATGTGAGCCTGCGGCTAAGTGTCCTCATGTGCAGCAATAATGGAGCTATCTAAACCCATGGAGCCAGGCTGTGGTGCCATCCATCAAAGGAATCCGAGGCAGGCAAGTGACCATTTCTTGCTTTCTTCTCTCTCCGTGCTTCTTTCTCCTGGGAATACACTCCAACCAGATCAAGCTCGCAGGGTTTAAGTCCATGGACGGCGCGCGAGGGGTCCATCCGGGCGGCGGCGTGGGTGCCTGCGGCCGACCATCGCCCAACGGCGCTGCTCCTCATCGGTGCGCTCGACGAGACCGTCCGCCTCTGGTGCACGCGACGCGACTTTGCCCGCCACCGCTTCGCGCTTCGAGGTGCGTCGCGGTCGCGCACGCACACGCACTTCCTCGCCGCTATCGGTCTGTCTCGACAGCTACGTCCGCGTCGCATCCGCCGCTGCGTTCAAACACCGCGGCTCGCCCCGGTCCTCTGCAAGACTCCATCCATGACCGATGGAGCGCTCTGCCTGCTCGCCGACCCCTACGTGTCCGGCCGTGGCCGGTGGTCGGCCCGCCTAAAGCGCCCACGCGTGGGCTCAGACCGGTGCCGGTGCCGCCAGAGCCCTGGACGGTCGTCGACTAGATGGCCGCCGACCCGAAGAAACGCCGTGCCTCCGCGCAGGTGCCCTCCTAGCGCCTTTTTTGTCGCTTCTTGCTTCTTTCCCTTCCTCGTTCTCTTACTTATTTTGCTCCTGGTGATTTCTTCGGTCGAATGGGCCTTGAGCCGTGCATGGGGGCTCTCGCTCCCCGGTGGTCCTTCATACGGCTCTCCCTACCTGGTGCTTGGCGAATATCTGGCGACCTCGTCTCGAGCACCGCCATGTGGTTAGATCAGACCGATGGTGACCACAGCCCATCTTTGCGGGCGGCGCCACCACTTCGTCAGAAGCGCCAAGCGGCGATTCTTTGCTGCAGACGGCGGTGGCGGCGTGATTGTGCTTCGCTGGGTCCGGATGGCTCGGAGGTGGACAAACAGGGTCGATCGCCTTGAGTCACTTCGATCGGCCTCTGACGATCTCCCGCTCTCTCCATTTCACGGATCTCGGTGGCGAGCACGATCTCCGGCTCTTGTATCTTTGTTTTAGAGAACACTTAATCGCTCTGGAGCTATAGTCGCAAAATTGAATGTGGGAGCGGCAGTGTTTCTGGTGCTGTTTGCTAGCTCGCAGCTGGAGCCTTGGAGGCTTATTATCTAATCGTTTGTATGTAGTTTGTGTTTGTTTGTTTACGGTGAACAGTAAGGCTCGGGTGCGAGGGCACGAGTGCGTGAGGGTACGCGAGGGTGCGATGCTTCGGGAGTCCCGAGGCCCCGAGGGCGCGAAGGTGCGGGGCTTCGAGGGTCCTGAGGCCCCGAGGGCATGAGGGCGCGAGGCCTCAAGGGTCCCGAGGCTCCGACGGTGCGAGGCCTCGAGGGCTCGAGGTTTCGAGGGTCCCGAGGCCCCGAGGGCGCGAGGGCGCGAGGCTTCGAGGGTCCTGAGGCCCTGAGGGCACGAGGGTGCGAGGCCTCGAGGGTCTCGAGGCCTCGAGGGCGCGAGGCCTCAAGGCTTCGAGGGCGCGAGGCCTCGAGGGCGCGCGAGGGTTTTGCGAAGTCCTCGGGCGCGAGGGTTTTATGAAGGCCTCGGGCGCGAGGGTTTTGTGAAGTCCTCGGGCGCGAGGGTTTTGCGAAGGCCTCGGGCGCGAGGGTTTTGCGAAGGCCTCGGGCACACGAGGGCTTCGGGCGTGAGGACCCAAGATTCCCTACCGAATCTTGGGCACGAGGCCGCCGAGCCGAGGCATAGCCTTCAAGGAGGGCGTGCGTAGGCTAAGTCCTCCTCCTCTTGCTCGGTGGCTTGATGAGAGTTATCAAAGTAGAACTCCTCAGAATTGTTGCTGTTCGATCTAGAAACGTTGCTGGGACATGTAGATAACACGAACGTCTAAGGCTAAGTCGTGGGGCACCGGAGGGGCGCCCACGAGACTAAGTCGTGGGGCACTGAATAGCCACTAGGGGTTGTAGCCCCCTAGTGGGCTTGGGGGTGCCCATGAGGTTAATTCATGGGCACCTTGGACGTGTGCCCCCGATAGTAAGTCACGGGCACACCAGTGGCGCCCACGAGGCTAAGTCGTGGGACACTAAATGGCCACTAGGGGTGACAGCCCCTAGTGTACTTGGAGGTGCCTATGAGGCTAACTCATAGGCACCTTGGACGTGTGCCTCTGACATATAGACGTTCCCGAGGGGATGCGAATGTGTTAGGCATGGTTGGCCTTTGCCTGTATTAGAACAGGGCAATGAGTGACCCAGAGGTCGTTTCGGCGATAGCCCGGAGGTCAAGGGGACTAATCCTTAGCACATCCATAGGCTCGGGCACTAGGCCCGAGTCGCCACTTATACTCGGGTCCAAAGAGATAAGCCGCCATGGCGGAGTCGACAGACGACCAAGCCGCTTTGGTCTTTTATTAGGGAGACCACGGGGTCGTGCGCCCTAGGCACCATGGAGGTGACATCCTTGCGGGAAGGGTTAGCGAGAGCTTGTGTGAGACAAGCGAGACTTGTAGGGCGGTCTGCTTCCTAACAAAGAACAGTTAGGAGCGACCTTCCGATCGCGCAGATCGAAGGAGACCTCTCAATCGTCAACTCCGGCACAAAATTGAGAAGACATTCACAAAACAGGTCAATCCCTTTAACAAATACGTGTTAAGGACTACCCTCGATCCAGCCATAATTGCATAAATGTTGCCATCATGTAGGAACTTCACGTCTTCATTGCATTAAGTAAGATAGTGTTTACATCTCGATAGGTGCCACAGAGGCATACAAGAGAGTCTTAAGCATAAAACTTGTGGATTTCTTCATAAAGTCCACCTCAATCAAAACGATTGTCCCTCGTTTGGGCGAAGTCGGGTGTAGTGGTGCCGAGAGCATTTCCAATCGGAGAGGCGGTGACGGATCTCGGTAGGGAGGACGACCTTCACTCTGCACATGAGTGAGAAAGGGTCGTTTTGGTGGAGCGGTGAGGGTCGTGAGAAGGCCCCTAGGATCTTTGGGAGCTCCTCCGCCCGGTTCCCTCTTGAGTGCACTTGTTTCAAGGCAAGAACATATTCTTGCGAGGACTAGCCCATTGGTTCTTCCCACGGCCCCGAGATTGGTTTTGGACAATCCACCATTTCAAAGCGAAGGGTGGTCCCGATGGAGTTACAGGAATCTCTGAAGGCTGTAGCGTTGAATTGGGTATCGTTATCCACTGTGAGTTCCTTAGGAACACTGAAGCAATAGAAGATATTCTTCCAAAGGAACGCCATCATAGAGCAAGGTGTGATGGAGGCTAGGGGCTCCGCCTCTACCCATTCGGTAATGTAATTCACTGATGCTACCACACGCTTGTAGCCCCCCTTGCCCGGTGGGAATGGCCTGAGCAGGTCCATTCCCCATCGGGCAAAAGGCCAGGTGATTGGTATGGTGCGCAGGGGATTAGCAGGATCGTTGTGATTGGCTGCCATCTTTTGGCATCCCTCGCGCTTCCTGAGCGCGTCGAGGGCATTCTGCGCCATTGTGAGCTGATAGAAGCCTTGGCGAAATGTTTTTGTTATGGTTGCCCTTGGCGTGATGTGATATGTGCAGGGGCCTTCATGAACACCCAAAAGAAGTGTCATGTCTGACGGCAGCCACACGAATATGCCGGTGTTGGACTTTAAGAAATCCATTAGCTCCTTCTCCATCTTTCCTGGGATAACGACCCCGACTCTAAGAGACCGCGGGTCACCCTGGTCGAAGAGTCGTACTTCCTGCGGGTCCTCCGAATGAGGCTTAAGGGAGCACCTCGTCGGAGGGGGTACATCCTTGGTGTGCCTTGATGAGAGAGGCGGCAAGGCATTTCCTCCTTTGATTCCTTGGGTTCGAGAAAGTTGATGTCGCGGAGTTGGGCTGCTTTGCTTTGTGAGGTACAGACGGCGAGCTAAGTCTTGATCACCCCTCACGGAGATGACCCCGAGGGCCTGGTATCTTTAAGCATGTGAAGTTTTGATGTACTGCGCACGTAAGCGGTTGAGAGTTGCCCTTCCCATGATAGCATTGAATGGGGACTCGACGTCAACGACATCGAACCTGACGGCTTCCGTGCGGTGATTCTCCTGTGATTCGAACATCATGAGGAGTTCGATCCTCCCAAGGGGTTGAATGGATTTTCCTGGCACGAAGCCGGCGGGAGGGCGATCGGATGGCAGCAGGATGCCAGGATGATAGCCCCCCCGTGACTCCCATAGTTCCTTGAGTGCACTTAGGTAGAGTATATCTGCAGAGCTTCCTCCGTCGACAAGGATGCGGGAGACCTCGCAATTGGATATTGTGGCGCTATTACTACGGCGGCATCATGAGGGAACCTTAAGCCTTGTGCATCATCACCGTGAAGCTAAGAGAAATGATTGCCCATTTGGGAGGGACGCCTTGAGGAGCCACCCCCACAACGCTGATTTCTCGGGCATTCTCATACGTTGTCGCTTTTGATGCATGCCCGAGGACGAGCCCCTATTATGACATTTACTTGTCTTTGCGGTGCTTGAAGGGGAGTTCATGCTCAAGATCTTGCAAGTATTGCCGAGGGGTAGATCACCGGGGCCCGTGCCGGGGTGGTGGAATTGCTTGAAGGGCATCGCCTCGGCGGCCGTGGGATGTGGTGGTGACGCCGACGCGACTGGGCCGTGTTCGAGGAGCCGCTTCGCCAGTAGATCGGCGGCACTCGTCAGATCATGCCTGCTCATCTTGTGGTAGGCACACCAAGATTCGCCTTCTTGATTTGGATTGCTCCTCCTTTCATTGCGGCCTTCGTCAGACGCCCCTTCCAAAGGCTTTTGGTCTCGATTCCTTCTTGGGTCCTCTGGTGGAGTTGCTCCCAGCTCCGAGAAGGAGTGTCCATTTACAAGAATCTTGGAGTCACGCTCCCTACCAGAGTGATCCTCTGGTCATTGCCCTTCCTCCGGGGAGCTTTTTGACTTCTTCCGGAGGAGATGTTTTAGATCTGTGCGGAGAAGTCCCTTCTTAGCTGTGTCATCTTCTTCTCCCGAGCGTATTTTTCCACAACCTCAAGAGCTCATGGGTCGCCCTCGGGGATCTCTCCAAGCGATTGAGTTCTCTCGGGAGCAGCCCTTCTTTGCAAGCATTTATGACCGTTGAGTCTGGGGCATCTCATGACTTGGCTTCTCACTTTGGAAAAGCGCTTAAGAAATTCTCTTGTGGATTCACCCTTTTGTTGCTTTGACAAGAAAGAGTGGTTGGGGAGCATAGGGCGCTTATAGCTTCCTTGGAAATTTATACTGAACTCTTCCTCATTTGGTCCCAAGAATAGATGGAGCCTTTCTTTTGGTTGAAGAACGAGAACGTGTTGCTCCGGAAAGGAACAATGCGGGAGGCGTTGCACATCTCTACTTCTCCACCTCCCCTACCAATCGTAGTGGAGTATACTTCAAGAATTGTATGGGGTCGAGTCCCCATCGAAGGCCCGAGGTTAAGTGGCGGAACTTGATCGAAAGGAGTTTTGCAGATGTCTCTTGTGAGAGGATTCGATCTCTGGGACGCCCGCCCCTTCGTCTTGTGTGATGGTGATCGCAGGTGCGACTTGACAGCGATGGCGGGCTCTCTGAGCCGAAGAGCTGGATGCCACGGTGGCGGCGATGGTCTTGCGCGCATTGGCGAGTTGAGCGCCCACGCCGACTTGCAACTTGATCCGACCAGGAGATTAGTGATTCAAGATCTTCTTCGTGGCGGTGGTGACCGCGCTCCCAGCCGGATCCGACAGGCACGGGACACGCCTAGTGCCCGCAGAGTACATGCTCTTCGACCGCCTCGGCCACAGCCTCCTTGATGTGAATCTCACGCTTGATGAGTGCACTTGGGCCATGACGGTGGAATGGTCCTTCCACTCAAGGTGCTAGAGGGGCACCGGGGAGCAACTTTGGCCTCACGGGCTCCCTAGTCGCCTCGGCCATGTAGCACCTTGAGGATGGAGCCCAAGACTTCATCGGGGAGTTGACTCACCATCTCCGGTGCACGCATTTGCCCAGCAGAGGAGCTTGGAGGGAGGTCGCGAGCGCCTGTCCAGAGGTATGAACTCGGGCCTCGGAGGTCGGGTGACGGATGAATTGCAATGGAAACGACCGAGCTCCTCCCCATCCGAGCTTGGTGGGTGCATTGGCGAAGGAGCCCGCTCATCACCGGCGTGGGCGAGTGGAGGAGGTTGTAAGGATGCCCCTGGCCCTCCTCCGAGGAAAAATCCTCGCGACGGGTCGGTCAAGGCCACTTGAATCAAGGCGGTCTTTGGGAGCGGGGGGAGACGGCCGAGGGCAGTGGGAGTGCGATATGTGGCCATCATGTAGTCCACCACCTGCCTTTATGTTGCCTCCACCATTGCTTTGCAATTAGCGGCGTCGAGCCCCCAGAGCGGTGGATGGCCCCGAGCTTCAAAGAACATTTCGGGCCTCTTGCCTTGGGCGGACACCGCGTCACCGTGCAATGGAGGTGGGGATGCTCGCAGCCGGAATGCGCAGGACGTTGTCTCATCCCGGATGAATAGCTCCGATCTCGAAGATAACCCATGCCTTGGGCTTCTTCGAACGGACGGCCGTCCATGGCTCCCTATGCTCTAAAGTGAGAGGAGGCCTCGCAGACTTGGAGTACTTCTTGGTAGGAGCCAAAGCCTTCTGTTGATCAGCTACGCTCCCCACGGTCAGCGCCAATGTTGATGGTGTGAAAACCAAACGTGAGTGAGAGGGCGGACGCCGGCGCAAGCACGGGCCTACGCCCACGAGAGCGAGTGTAACACAAGGATTTATCTGAGGTTCGGGGTCCGGAGGACCGCCTACTCTGTCGGTGGCTGCTTGGGGTTCGAGGATCCCCCCGAAGGCTCACCTAGTGACTTGCTTGTATGTATTGCTCAAGAGTCCTCCCCCTTGAAGGGAGAGATACATGGGGTATTTATAGGCTCCTCAGCCTGTACAAATGACCAAAATACCCTTTGGGGTTGACTACTCTATGGATACAAGCAGGGGGTATTACAGTCTTTCATGAGTATAGCAATATTTCGTGGATCTGTACACGCGTCTCCTGCAAGGCGGGCCCCACATGCAGGTGGGAGGAACTATCCTTCCAACAGGTACTCATGCGATGCATATCACAGAGAGAAGGATTAAACCTCCTTCACGACATACATGGGGCATCTGTGGAACTCATACTTCCTATAGAACGCTTGTTGGAAAGGCCTTTCAACAAG
The DNA here is from genome assembly GCA_036346405.1 of Phyllostachys edulis. Taxonomy (NCBI): domain Eukaryota; kingdom Viridiplantae; phylum Streptophyta; class Magnoliopsida; order Poales; family Poaceae; genus Phyllostachys; species Phyllostachys edulis. Next base: position 48,724,546 of record CM070560.1, on the reverse strand, counting down.
GTTTCTACTGGCCAACAATCCTTTATGATGCCAAAGAGCTGGTTAAGAAGTGTGTACAATGCCAGTTTCATAGCAGGCAAATACACCGACCGACTCAGGTATTACAAATAATCCCTCTATCTTGGCCTTTTGCAACCTAGGGTCCCGATATCCTAGAACCATTTCCAAAAGCTCCAAGTGGCTTTGAATTCCTTTTTGTGGCTATTGATACATTCACAAAGTGGATTGAAGCTGAACCTGTGACTGGGATAACAACGGAAGCAGCAAAAAGGTTCATGATGAGAAGCGTGATTACTCGGTGTAGAGTCCCATATTGAATAATCACAGATAATGGTAAGCAATTTTTCAGCGCAAAATTCCAAGAATTTTGCGACGAGTTGGGTACCAAATTGTGTCATGCTTCTGTTGCCCACCCTCAAAGCAATGGGGCGGTCGAAAGAGCGAATGGCCAAATAATGTAGGGCATCAAAACCTGAGTTTTCGACCAGCTTATCAAGCGCTCGGGGGCTTGGGTACAAGAATTACCCTCAGTATTATGGACAATTCATACGGCTGCTAGTCGAGCTACAGGTGAAACACCTTTTCCCATAGTTTTTGGTGTCGAAGCCATGCTTCCACCAGAACAAAAGATCAGGTCGACAAGGGTTGAAACTTTCAACGACTTCGAGCAGATGACATCAACCTACTTGAAAAGAAGATAAACGAAGCTTTAATTTGTTCAGCAGTCTACCAATAAGCCCAGCACAAGTACTACGATCGTAAGGTCCAACCTCACAGCCTTGTTGTAGGTGACTTGGTATTGAAGAAGATTCAATTACAGTCTAATCGGATCAAACTTTTTTCCAAGTGGGAAGGTCCTTACACAGTGGTCGAAGTGACGCGACCAGGTTCGGTACAACTATCAATGGAAGATGGCCGAGTTCTCTCTAATTCTTGGAATATCGACCAGTTACGCAAATTTTATATGTAACCAACCATCCCGACAATAAAGCATCAGGTTCTTCCTATCTTTATTGCCTTACTTTGAGTAGCGCTTTGATAATTTTTTGATCATTTTCAAACACCCAGTCTTTCTTTACACTGGTCGAAAGGATGGTAACATCACCTAGTCGAAGCCTTTCCTTTCTGTATGTGGTCTTGCCTACTAGAAGAAACTTCCTAGTGTCGACTCGTTCCTAACTTTTGCCGCAGACACAAAGAGCTCGGGTTCAACAAACATGGTGGAAATATTTTCAAGCCAACTCTTATCACCTTAGTTTATTTCTTCAATCATTTTGAAAAATACTATAAGCAGAATACACTTTTGTAATTTGTTCGACTACTTTTGGTAAACTCGGTTCGTTACAACTGGTAGGAGAAAGACACAACACCTAGTCGAAGTCTTTTCTCTCTGCATTTGGTCATGCCCATTAGAAGGAACTTCCTAGCATCGTCTTATTTCTAACTCTTGCTACTAGAGCAAACCTACCGAGTGCACTGGAATAGGTCGAACGAATTTTTAAGGTACTCTAGATGTTTGTCTAACTCAAATTGTCGCTCTTGATTTGATTTATCTGGTCGGAGAGTGTAACATCGCCTAGTCGAAGCCTTTCCTTTATGCACGTGGCCCTACCCACTAGAAGGAACTTTCTAGTGTCAACTCATTACTACTCTAACAACCAGTGCATGATAATCAGGATCGAAAACTATAAGTTAGCCAAACCTATCTCTTTTTTAAGAAAACCTTTTTTCACACTATTTACTTAGTTTATCTAAATAAACTAAGCAAATAGTCGAGGGCTAGGATAAAGTTATTAATATAACTTTAATTCTTAGTCTTAATCACTTTTTTCATTCATTATCTTATGAGTTACTAACTACTCAACAAGGTGATTTGTAGGAAGAAGAAATGATTATATACATAAACAAAAACTTGTCTTTACATGTTTCTATTACAAACTACTCTGATGAAGGAGATCATATTTACATCTCCTCCGTGACTTTCTTGCTGATCGATTGTATTTCTTCAATCAACCGCTCTGCTTCTGCTTCAGAGCAGTCGAAGTTAGCTTCGATTGGCTGCAGACTAAGATTGGGGTCATAAACCTTAAGTTTTACCAAAGCATAACTTGCTGCACCTTCAACCGCCTCCTTTATCAAATCAGTCTGGTTGGTATTCAGAGTGGTCACCAACTCTTCCAACGTCCCTACTTGTTCTCCAATGGTACTCGTGTGAGCAATTATCATGTCTTCACGAGAAGTGACCTCATCAGCACGTAGCCCACTAAGTACATTATTCAAAAGGGAAATGTTGTCTTGAAGGTTGATCTTCATCGACTTCATCTCCTCCTGGTTACGAGTCGAAGCCTCATGGAGTTGTTTTATTTCGACTGCTTGCTCTGAAAAGAGTAAGACTAGTCAGACAAAATAACCCCTAAAGGACCAAAAACCTGGTCGCAGGTAAAGAGTTGCTTACCTGCTAGTCGAGAATCTAACTTCTTGACTTCATCATCATGAGAAGTAGTGCTTTTTGCATATTGCTCTTCCCACGACTTGATTGTCTGATCTTTTTTTAGTGATACAGGAAATCTCGTGAATAATCAAGGTCTTTTCTTTGTCCTTGATTTTGAGCTTGCCTATTTTGACCTCTTTTTCTGAAAAAGAATAAAGAGTTATAAAAAGAAAAGAAGGTCATTATCATAAGCGGTCTTAAGTTCAGAACTTACCGTTTATTCGTCCCTGCAACTTTTGAATTACAGAGTTTGCCTCCTGAAGCTTCTTTAGAAGGTCCTCTTTCTCTTTCCTTAGCTTTTTCGTTTTGACTTTCTCGTAGTCGAGCGAATCAGCCAAGGTCTTTTCGTAGCTCTTAAACCTATAGAGGTTAAAAGTAGACATGAGAACTGAATAAGTGGTCATTTTCTATGACTATTCTCTGGTCGTAAGTTCTCCTACGACCAGTACCTAGTTGTAAGTTTTTCTACGACAATCCTCTGGTTGTAAGTTCTTCTACGACTAGTACCTAGTCATAAGTTTTTCTACGAAAATCCTCATGAGCACTGTGCAAGTGGTCGAAACATAAACGACTATGAGTAGCAGTAACTTACCATCTCTCTGCTTGCTCACAGAGTTCCGTTTTCTCTTGTCATACCTGCACAAGTTGTGGATGGCATTCACCAATAGTGATAATTTTTTCCAAAGCTTTCTGCATGAAGAAAGACAGTGAGAAGCGAGAAAATCCACATACGTAAAAGTTGGGCGGCCGGTACTTACGTTAATGCTCGTTCGAGCAAACAAAGAGAATACTCTTGTAGGGTTCTTCAGTTCATCAATCTCTTGAACTCGGTTCCACCACACCTTTTTGAGACGCTCATCATCGAAAACATTCTGCCTGTTAGGAATGTCCTTATGATGGGAAACTCGGTTACGAGGCCTGAAAGTAGAAGACCCCCACAACGGAGGCTGGGCCAAACAACACAGAAAAGAAGTTGATGTAATCTTCTTCTTCCGATTCGGTGATGGCATCTTCTCCTTGGGGACTAGGGGGAATGTCTACGACGAATTCCTTCCCGGCGCGAAGGTCAGATGATCCGCCACCTTGGCTAGATGCATCTACCGCATCATGCACCGTTTTCGCCTGTAACACCCTGGTTTTTCTGAGCCCTTTTTGGAAATTTTCAAAATAAAAAGAACCATTTGGTTTTATTGAAATTCCAAAGCTTAACCGGAGTTTTTAGAATATGGAGTGTTTAAAATGACTAAGCTAAACCTCAACTAATCCAAAATTTGGTTCTTTTGGGTTTTACTCAAGCTCTCTGGAGCTATCTCTCCTTTTTCTTGGTAGGATCTCTTTTCCTCCATCCTGTTTGGACCTTTTTTTATGTCCAGACCTCCCCTTCTGTTGGCCTCTAGTGTTGTTCTTCTTCTTGTCCATTCGGATCTCCCCTTTTCTTTAGAAATCCCTCTCTGTTGAGATCTCCCCTCGACTCTGACCACTCTAATGGTCATCTTCGTGATCTGTTGTAATGATTACCCTTCGGGTCCAGATCACCCTTTTGATCAGGACTTCCCAGTTGTAGTTTAGACCTTCCGTGAGGTTTAGACCCATCTTTGTAAATTTAGACCTCCTTTGAAGTTTAGATTTCCCTTGTAGCTAGTCCTCCTCTGGGGACTAGACCATCTCTGTGGTTTTGACCATTCCCTCTTTGTTTGGGTCACAACCAGCCTGAGGTATTCCAACTCGGGTTTCTGTTTCAACCATCCTTGATATTTAAAATTCTACCTCAAAGTGAATCCTCACCATCTGAATCTCTTTCTCGTTTAACCTCCTTCCATTCCTTACTCATTTGAACCTCTTTAGATTCATTGGAATCTTTCCTTGTTCATTGGAACCCCTTTTGGGTTCACTTCAATCCTTCTCAGTTCTTTGGACCTCTCCGTGGCCATCTGAACCTCATTTGGACCTCCCTGGGTCCGAAAGGACCTCCCTTGGCTTCATCTTGACCGTTCAGACCTTTCCCATGTTGGACTTGACCGTTGAGATCTCCTTGATCTCCTCTTGCCCATCGGGATCACCTTTGCGTTTATCCTGACCGTCAAGACCTTCTCTGGACCACTTTCTGTGGATCTCCTCCGTTGGATCCCTCTCCCCTTGAAACCCCTCCATCTAGGACACCCTTCGTCCGGATCTGTTGGTCCAGACCTCTCCTTCGTTTGAATCCAAGGATCCAGACCTTCCAAGTGGTTGGATTTTCTCCAGTCCAAACGTCCCTTCCCAGGTCTAATTCTCACTCATGCTCATGTGAACTCACTCTCTATTCTGTTGGACCTCCTCCTTGTCTATTTGGACCTCCCCGTGTCCTTCAGGACCTCCCTGTGTCCTTTAGGACCTCCTCCTTTTCTATTTGGACCTCTCCGTGTCCTTTAGGACCTCCCTGTGTCCTTTAGGACCTCCTCCTTGTCTATTTGCACCTCCCTGTGTCCTTCAGGACCTCCCCTTTGGAGATCTTAATCGTCCAGACCTTCCCCTTGTTAGATCTGGTCGTTAAGACCTCCCCTTTGGTGATATTAACCGCCCAGACCTCCCCCTTGATAGATCTGGCTGGTAAGACCTCCCCTTTGGAGATCTTAACCGTCCAGACCTCCCCCTTGATAGATCTGGCCGTTAAGACCTCCCCTTTGGAGATCTTAACTGTCCAGACCTCCCCTTGTTACATCTGGTCATTAAGACCTCCCCTTTGGAGATCTTAACCGTCCAGACCTTCCCCTTGTTACATCTGGTCGTTAAGACCTCCCCTTTGGAGATCTTAACCGTCCAGACCTCCCCCATGTTAGATCTGGCCGTTAAGACCTCCCCCTCAGAGATCTTAACCGTCTAGACCTCCTCTTTGTTAGATCTGACCGTTAAGACCTCCCCTTTGGAGATCTTAACCGTTAAGACCTCCCCTTTGGAGATCTTAACCGTTCAGACTTTCCCCTTGAGGATCTGACCGTCAGGACCTCCCCTTACTCTCAATCTTGACCGTTGGGATCTCGTTTTGAAGATCTAACCGTCAGGACCTCCCCATTGCTCTTGATCTTGACCTTCGGACTTCCCGTGAGAAGGTTTTTTGGACCTCCTGTCCATAGAACCTCCTCATTGTTGTGTCTTTGGACCTCCGGTCCTGTGCTTGGACCTCCCCCATGGACGAGGACCTCCCTTGACCTCCGCGGGACCTCCTCAAAGTCTCTGTAGGACCTCCCCTTACGGTTTGACTAGCCCCATTTGGCAGTCACACTCCTTTTTCTTTATCCTTTGACCATGTCCTTTGCACTTGGAAGTCCTCAAAACATTTAATGCCTGTTGTGTCGCATTAAATACTGCCATCCTTTTTGCAGCAACCGTGCTATCTTTGTGTCACTGCTTATACTAGCTCCTATCTTTTCCTCACCTGCTCTTGACCCCGTGTGCCCTGATCCTCCTAGCATCTCTAGCTTTATAAGCTTGGGCAAACTCTCTTCCTTTGCCTTTTCCTCATTTTAGCTCTCTGGCTCCCACAGCTTATTCTCTAGACCTCCCTCAAACCTCCAGACCTCCCTCGACCACATCTCTAGACCTCCTCCAAGCCGTTGGACCTATTCCAAATTGCCAAGCTCTTTTGTGGTTTTTGTTTGATGTCTATTTGGAGTTCATTTGAATCCCTTTCTGATCTTTATTTGATCTTGAGTTGTTTTAAACGTGTAGACCTTAACGTCTCTGGTGAGCCCGAGCTTTGTGAAACAATGGATCTGTAAAGCTTTCAAGCAGGAGGCAAGTTACACTCTTGATCATATTGCACCCATTATTTCACCCTATATATGTTCAGTTTTTAATACTAATGCATGCTTACTTTACTAAGTTATTTCAATACCCGTCTTTAAATTCATAGCTATACCCAAATCCTTTGTATGGCCCTTGTTGACCTTGAATCAAACATATTGTCACCATAGGAAAACCTGGTTGCTACATTAGTGAGAACCAGGAGCAATTGTGAAATCTTATGCTTAGTCTTGCTTAGACCAAAAGTGTTTGATTTGGAAAAATTTCACCAACATGACCAGCTGCTGTTTAAAGGTTTTAAGCCATGGCATTGGGTTGTCATGGAAGCTTCTAAATACTTTTGAAAAGTAAATGAAAGGAAAATGGATTTGGACTTGGGTGAAGTGGTTTGCTTGGCTGGTGCAATGTTTATGCACGGACTCAATCCTGGGTAAGGTTGAGGTCCAGGGGTTTGTGGTGGTCGCCCAAGTCTGTTGAGGACCAGTCTTTGAGCCGCAACTTGCTATGCCTATAATGGGCTTTGCCTCACCGTACAACCACATGTCTCCAGAATGGGGCGTGGGACCTGGCCAACTAATTTGCAAAGTTCTACCACAGTTGTTCCACTTGGATGTGTGGGAGGTCTTCTATGGCCTATGGTCTTTCATAACCAATGTTTCCCACCGGCGCAAGAGGGGGCCCCGATCCTGCGGATTTGTATCCAATGGAGGCGAAACCTTAGCGAGGAGGGACTGTGGTGGAATAATGCATTGTAAAGGCCTTGTCATGAACTCTAGACCTCTTACCTTCGGTAGTGAGAGGTGGCATTGACGGATGCCGAGCAAACTAGAGGAATCATGTTGTGTGGGTAAAGTGTACAACCTCTGCAGAGTGAAAACTATTCGAATAGCTGTGTCCATGGTCATGGATATGCTAGCAAAAGCCACTCAAAGTTAGATATTGGTTTTGTTTGCAAAAGGTTCTGGATAAACTGATTTTGGGATGTCTATCCCATGGTTGGACGGGGAGCCTTGTGACAGGAGGGTACCCTTCACCATTTGATGATGAATGTTACCCAACTGAAAAATGGAATTTGGTAAATGAAATTTAGTTATTGTATAACCGCCTTGGAACTTAGTATATGTATTTGAAAGAAACTTGGCTTTACGCAAATTAACCATATTATGCCTTCCCTTTGATATCCATTATGCATGTCATTCTGTTATTTGACGGGTGTAACTTGCTAGCACGGTTGTTGTGCTTACTCTTGCTTGAAATAATCTTTTGAGCAGGAATGAAGCCTTATGATGAGCTGTACAGTGGACCAAGTGGTCCTACACGACTAGGATGCGCCCTCCAGCCGATTGCCTGTGGCGTATCAGATGGCCTTTATGTTTATCTTCTGCTGTGTTCTGGTTTGTTGGCTTGTATGCCTCCCCTTTGTAAACAACTTTGTTGATATTAATAAAGTTCTCGTTGAAGTGTATGCTACCGCTCTTGTACGCTGTGATGAGCTAGCTATTGATCCTTGGGACTAGCTCAGTTGCACAGGGGACCTTGGAGTGCCCGCTATCCTCCACGACCACCCTCAGGTCTGGTCGTGAGTGGTCCTGGGGTAGTCTCGGCCCTCCACGACCTCCTCTGGTTGGCCGTGGGAGGTCTTGAGAAGACCTCGGTTCCCCACGACCTCCCCTGGGTTGGCCGTGGGAGGTCTTTGGGGCGCCCCTTGGCTCCACGACCTCCTTAGGGACTCTCCCAGGACCTCCAGCGGTCCTCTGGGACCTCTGGGCGGTCCCGAGGACTTCCGAGAGGTCCTGCTGGACCTCTGGGAGGTCTCGTGGACTTTCCGGAGGACTTGGAGGACCTCTCGGGTGAGCCTCTGGTCAGGTCGTTGCCCAGACTTGGAGACCTCCTGGTTTAGCCGTAACAAGACCTCCTGGGTCCTGTTGCAGCTAAGCCTATAGAGACCTCTCAGGTTGGGTCGTTACAAGTGGTATCAGAGCTTCTCGACTGCAGGACGTAACCTAGTTGAATGGTCATTAGTGAAGATTTCAAAACTTATTTTACAACAAGAAAAGAATAACTTGTTCTCTCCTTATCTGGGTCATCTTTTTGTCCTTACCCCTTTCTTGTAATACTTTCCTACCCTATTCTCTCACCATTTTGCAATGCTCAATGGAACTCCTCTCCCCTGAAATCTCTATAGGGCCGAGCTCTTTGTGAGCAAGCGCTGGACGTCCCGAGAAGAATGTTGCGAATGGTTCAAGACCTGAAGCACATCAGGCTCTTGGGAACTATGCTTGTGGGGACAACATGTGCATTGGGATGCCAAGCTAGGAAGCTTTGGAGAATTCGTTTCGGATTTGATTTTTGGGGATCGTAGGATTAGGGATTTGCTGATAATTCTAAGGAGCTCTAGTGAATTCTGGAGTGTATTGGCGGTTATGCTATGTTGTGAAAGGCTTATGGAGGAGTAGATTGGTGGATTGAATAAATTGAGCAACTAGGACATAATTTTGGAACAAAATTTGGTGGATCACGAAGTATATAGGATTATGTGATTTTGATCCGATAATTAGGACAGACTGAGTTGCCCTTGCATCTGGAAATAGATTGTAACATTGGATTGGAAGCTTGAACCAAGTGTGTGGTTTATATTGGATTTAATTAGATATGATCAAATAGAAAATTTGAATTTGAAAGGAAACTTGACTAGATTATGGAGATAAGTCTTGATCAGATAGATCACGGAATTGCATAATTGTTGGACATAGGAAGGTATGTTTGGAGCATACCTTGCTAATAATTGATTGTGATCACATGAGTGCTGGATAAATGGTGATGATACAATAATCTGGTGGATAAAATGTAAACTTGTGGTTTGGAGAAGTCTCTTGGGAGACCTTTCATTTCAAAAATGGATTTAATAATTTTAGCCTGAGCTTGGAGTTTTCAGACCTAAGGATGTGATTATTGTTACTAAGTACTCATGAATTCGTGCTGAGTAGAAGCATGCTAATATAGTGGTAAATTTGTTGGATTGTTTAGGGCCATGCTCAGGGAGGACCCGTGAATTTTGATATCTTGCCAATAGATTGTGAGATTGAATAAATGTTTGGACCTCCTCTTAATTAGGTGACATTAGGATATATGAATCTGTGGATTGTGTTGTCTCTCTAGTTGATGGTGATCTTGATTGAATCGTTGTATTCTTTTATTGGGCGATCCTAAGGTATGTGAACTGGTGGATCCCAGAGATGGTAAGTTGAGAATCTTGCATGGATGGGAAGCTGATTTTACCTTCTAGCTAGCACCCAGCACTTGGTTGAAACAAGTGGCTCCTGGAGAGAGCTGGATGGAAGAAGAGAAGCAGCGTTGACTCCACCTTCCAAGGATACCACGTAAGACCTCCCGAAGACCTTGAATTGAAGACCATCTCATCAGCTCAGCCATATAGCTTAACCTGCCTAGACCCTTTACTCAGGCACTAAGTCGCCCGCCACATGAAGATAATCGATAGAACGCTATTAAGTTGCTTATTTCTTCTGGCAAACTTTTAAGCTGGTTCTTACTGGGCTATAGTTTACTTTATCCCCTCTTGGTCTTTTGTCCCTTCCCTATCCTTGGTCCCATTCCCTAACCCCCTGGAGCAACCAGCAGATGGTGGACTCTTGTCACCCTAAAGGTGGAAGCAATCTCAGCAATGTTAACCCTGAAAATGTCGATGCCGACGGACACCCACACTTGTCAGCAGAACTCCTCCATAATTTAAATCAATTCTTGGCCACCCAGACTCAGCTGATGCAACAGATGATACAACTAATGGATGCCAACAATGCTTCCTCATCCAATGCCCCTTGCAAGCATTGCATGATGGCTCAAGCAACCTCAGTATCAGCAGACAGACCTGAAGAACCAAAGGCACCCCCACAAATGGCTATCCGTTGCTCCTGCAGTGAAGGCCAGGAGTACTTGAAGACATCTTTAACCCCTGCAGTCCAGCAGCTCAGTGGCGGTCGCCAATTCACTCCCATTCAAGCCGAGGAAGACTGGACAATGGTTCCATCTACCAAGTTGTCTCAAGAAGAAAACGAACCGAAGTTCAGCAGGGCCGGTCCCGTGGTACCCAATTTGAAAACCCCCTGCCACCCTGAGGGCAAGGGTCATAAAAGGAAGATAAAAGATCAAGTGCAGGACATTATGAAGACCTCCAAGACCCATGGAATTGTCGGACCATCTTTCCAGAGCAAGACATCAAGGGACAATCTTCCTGAGGTTACCCTTATTGCAACGATCACACCAGCAGCAGGGAGAAAGACCAATGCAAAGATCATGTCTCAATTGCAAGAGTATGGAAGCTTGGGCTTACCAATGCCTCAAGAAGTAGCAAAGAATCACCCAATCAGTGCTGGTACCTCCAAGTCTCCTGTTCAAAGTCAACTAAGGGAGAAGCCACCTTGTGGCACTGAAGTCACATGCTTCTACTGCAAAGAGTTGGGACATTATGCCAATAAATGTCCAAAAAAGCAGCAGGCAAGGAACTCAGCCATCAAGTGGCAGCTCCAACTGAAGACTTTGAGCTATCCACCTCTTCTCTCTAGCCTTTCCGAATCTCGGGGTCGAGATTCCTTTAAGGGGGTAGGTTTGTAACACCCTAGTTTTTCTGAGCCCTTTTTGGAAATTTTCAAAATAAAAAGAACCATTTGGTTTTATTGAAATTCCAAAGCTTAACCGGAGTTTTTAGAATTTGGAGTGTTTAAAATGACTAAGCTAAATTTCAACTAATCCAAAATTTGGTTCTTTTGGGTTTTACTCAAGCTCTCTGGAGGTATCTCTCCTTTTTCTTGGTAGGATCTCTTTTCCTCCATCCTGTTTGGACCTTCTTTTATGCCCAGACCTCCCCTTCTGTTGGTCTCTAGTGTTGTTCTACTTCTTGTCCATTCGGATCTCCCCTTTTCTTTAGAAATCCCTCTCTGTTGAGATCTCCCCTCGACTCTGACCACTCTAATGGTCATCTTCGTGATCTGTTGTAATGATTACCCTTCGGGTCTAGATCACCCTTTTGATTAGGACTTCCCTGTTGTAGTTTAGACCTTCCGTGAGGTTTAGACCCATCTTTGTAAATTTAGACCTCCTTTGAAGTTTAGATTTCCCTTGTAGCTAGTCCTCCTCTGGGGACTAAACCATCTCTGTGGTTTTGACCCTTCCCTCTTTGTTTGGGTCACAACCAGCCTGAGGTGTCCCAAGTGGTTGGATTTTCTCCAGTCCAGACCTCCCTTCCCAGGTCTAAATCTCAATCATGCTCATGTGAACTCACTCTCTGTTCTATTGGACCTCCTCCTTGTCTATTTGGACCTCCCCGTGTCCTTCAGGACCTCCCTGTGTCCTTTAGGACCTCCTTCTTGTCTATTTGGACATCCCCGTGTCCTTCAGGACCTCCCTGTGTCCTTTAGGACCTCCTCCTTGTCTATTTGGACCTCCCCGTGTCCTTCAGGACCTCCCTGTGTCCTTTGAGACCTCCCCTTTGGAGATCTTAACCGTCCAGACCTTCCCCTTGTTAGATCTGGTCGTTAAGACCTCCCCTTTGGAGATCTTAACCGTTCAGACCTCCCCCTTCATAGATCTGGCCGGTAAGACCTCCCCTTTGGAGATCTTAACTATCCAGACCTCTCCTTTGATCTGGTCGTTAAGACCTCCCCTTTGGAGATCTTAACCGTCCAGACCTTCCCCTTGTTAGATCTGGTCGTTAAGACCTCCCCTTTGGAGATTTTAACCGTCCAGACCTCCCCCGTGTTAGATCTGGCCGTTAAGACCTCCCCCTCGGAGATCTTAACCGTCTAGACCTCCTCTTTGTTAGATCTGACCGTTAAGACCTCCCATTTGGAGATCTTAACCGTTCAGACCTTCCCCTTGAGGATCTGACCATCAGGACCTCCCCTTACTCTCAATCTTGACCTTTGGGATCTCGTTTTGGAGATCTAACCGTCACGACCTCCCCGTTGCTCTTGATCTTGACCTTCGGACTTCCCGTGAGAAGGTTTTTTGGACCTCCTGTCCATAGGACCTCCTCATTGTTGTGTCTTTGGACCTTCGGTCCTGTGCTTGGACCTCCCCTATGGATGAGGACCTCCCTTGACCTCCACGGGACCTCCTCAAAGTCTCCACAGGACCTCCCCTTATGCTTTGACTGGCCCCATTTGGCAATCAAACTCATTTTTCTTTATCCTTTGACCATGTCCTTTGCACTTGGAAGTCCTCAAAACATTTAATGCCTGTTGTGTCGCATTAAATACTACCATCCTTTTTGCAGCAACCGTGCTATCTTCGTGTCACTTGCGAGCACGGTTGTTGATATTAATAAAGTTCCCGTTGAAGTGTATACTCATCTTGCTCTTGTACTGTTGTGATGAGCTATTTGTTGCTCCTTGGGACTAGCTCGGTTACCTGAGGGACCTTGGAGTGCTCGTTGTCCTCCACGACCACTGCAGTGCAGTCGTGAGTGGTCCTAGGGTAGTCTCGGCCCTCCACGACCTCCTCTGGTTGGCCGTGGGAGGTCTTGAGAAGACCTCGGTTCCCCACGACCTCCCTAGGGTTGGCCGTGGGAGGTCTTTGGGGCGCCCCTTGGCTCCACGACCTCCTCAGGGACTCTCCCAGGATCTCTAGGCGGTCCTATCGGACCTCTTGGATGGTCCTGGAGGACTTCTGAGAGGTCCTGCTGGACCTCCTGGGAGGTCCTGGTGGACTTTCCGGGAGGACTTGGAGGACCTCTCGGGTGAGCCTCTGGTCAGGTCGTTGCCCAGACTTGGAGACCTCCTGGTTTAGCCGCGACAGGACCTCCTGGGTCCTGTTGCAGCTAGGCCTATAGAGACCTCTCAGGTCGGGTCGTTACATCGCCTCTACCTCCGCGACCACTTTCGTGGTCGCAGTCGCTTCGGCAGCAACCACTTCTTCCACCACATGGACGGTAGACAACCCTTCGACCACCGCCACTATCATTTCTCCGACTGCCGAAAAAATAGCAGTGGGTTTCTCGACAGAAACGTCCTTAGGGATTGGAGCAATCGGGCTAAGATTACAAAAAGAAAAACACGTCAGATGAAAGAAAAAGGTAAATGTTGTCCTTACACTTTTGTATTTTTACGTACTATCGCTTCCTAGACTTTATCTTGAATCCAGAGGAAACCTTCCATAAAGAAGATTTCTTCAACTTTTTCTCTTCGACCACGTCTGGTTGAAATTCGAGTTGAGGAATATGGTCAGCCATGACTACGTCTAATCATGGGTCTTGAGCGAGAACTGTCACTCCTTGAGCCCCCTGACTCTCCGGATGGCCGAGACCTGTCTCGAGCACCCCAAGAGCAGCACTTCCCTTGACTATAGGCCCTACTGGCGTAGTGGTTTTCTTCACAAAAGATATAAAGCTCTCGCAGTTCTCCTTTTCTAGTTGTTTGACAAATCCACGAGAGGCAAAAACTGCGAAAGTCTTGTTGTCGTAGTAAAATGGTACCTTGGTCTTGGGGGGCTTTGGATTTAAAGGCTTCGACCACCCTTACTTTCTCTGCAGCAGCCATATCTGCAGTGAATTTTGCAAAGGGCCTAGTCGAAGCAGCCGAACTCGAGCTTGTGTCTCCCTTGTTGGTGACCCTCGCAAGTCGACGCTTTTTGGCCAGAGGAGCCTTGACTTGCTCCGTCTCCGTGCTAACGACCATCAATTCGACCTCTTCGTCCTCTTGACGGTCTTGCACGCCTACTTTCTGTAGAAGTCAGAAAAAGAAATATTACTAAGCGGTCGTAAGTCCTTCTACGACTAGCACCTAGTCATAAGTTTTCTACGACAATCCTCTGATCGTAAGTCCTTCTACGACCAGTACCTAGTCGTAAGTTTTTCTATGACAATCCTCTGGTCATAAGTCCTCCTACGACCAGTATCTAGTCATAAGTTTTTCTACGACCATGAGATCCTAAAGATGAAATTAATCTTTGATTACCTTTAGACATTCCATCTTATCCTCTGTGGACAAGACCGCTAGGATTTGAGGAGACCGCTAGGATTTGAGGAGGCACCACATTGGATGGCGGGGATTTCTCACAAACGAGCTTGACTTAAGCATCAATTTTCGATTGTGGGAGATCTGCTCGGCAGCATTCCCAACGAAAAAGAGGCTGTCTTCACTAGTCGTCTCCCAGCAGAACCACCTCTTCTTTCATCCTAGCCATGACGATCGGGTGAACATCTGAATGTCTTCCTTCAACTTCCCATCATGGAGCTTTAGACCACAGCTACCGGCGACTCCCGCTATTCTGGTCATCCCGTAGAAATACTGGAATAGCTCCAAGTCGGCCGGAATCACCAAGTAGGCCTCACACAATTATACGAACACGTTCAACATCATGATGGAATTGGGAATGAAGTTCACCAATTCCACCCCCAAAGTGTTTAAGAACAAGTGTGAGGAAAGGGTGAGCAAGCAATCGAAGGCCACACTCACAGTATGCTTGGAAAACAAGAATCTGCCCAATCTCCCCTGACGACCAATGTTACCCAGCAGCCTCAATCCACTTCATGAACTCTTTATTTGGGATCTTCTCAGTGGCAACGAAACCTTCATCTTCGCCGCATCCATCGCCGATTCACCCCACTAGGAAGCGGTTCCGGCCATGTTTCTCAAGAGAGAGATATTTGGATTTGGAAAGGTCTCTAGAGGACGTACGATTTGGTTGGCGGCAGAGAACGCAAGAGCTTGATGAACAGTTGAAGCGATTTGGGGAAAAGCAAGAACCCTAAGTCTAAGCCACGGTAAGTTTTTATAACCGCACGCTTGAGATAAGAGATTGTGGAAACTCAATAGTTGCCACCTCTTCGGGAATCGCTGCAACGGATAGATTTGTGAGACTCAATTGAGATTCTTTAATTTGTTTGTTCGAGAAAACTGAGTCTATCTTTACACCTCAAACGAAATTACCTTCTTGACCAAGTCTATTTCTGGTCAAATGAAATACCAGTTGAAAAGCTTTTCCTTCGACCACCGTTCTTCGACCACTTTCTGGTTGTAAGATTATCTACGGCTTCTTTTTCAAGTAAGTTATTTTCACTTGAAGTTGGGGGGGGGGCTAGATGACGAGGATCTAATAATCCTCATTTTATTCATCTATCTATAATTCTTATTATAGATAGCGATATCTTTAGACTTCCCATAAGTATACCCCTTATCCATAAGATATAAGGTCGTAAGATTTTCTACGACTGTCCCCTGATCGTAAGTCCTCTACAATCTGTCTGTGGTCTTAAGCTTTACTACGACCACTGCCTGGTCGTAAATTCTTCTACATCCAGTCCCTATTCGTAAGCTTTTCTACGACTATCCCCTGATCGTAAGTCATCCTACGATCAATCTATGGTTGTAAACTTTACTACGACCACCACCTGATCGTAAGTTCTTCTATGACCAGTTCCTAGTCGTAAACCTTTCTATGACTATCCTCTAATCGTAAGTCCTCCTACGACCAGTCCATGGTCGTAAACTTTGCTACGACTACCATCTGGTCATAAGTTCTTCTACGATCAGTCTCTAGTAGATGGAGCTTATAGGCATGTAGGCCTAGTCGACCAGGAAGTCTTCTACACCATATTTAAAGATATGGGGTAGTTAATTACGCTATTATTCCCTAGAATAACTGCATGATTAATCTCGCTGTCCTGATGATAACCACCGGGCGATGTGGGGACGTTACTACTCCAGCAATAATCTCTAGTAACCGCCTCATCACCTGAAGTGTTGAGACGCCCTTTGGACTGGAAAAACCGCTGCCCACTTTGAGCACTATATAAAGGGTGGAATCAGCAGGCGACAGGAGAGAAAAAAAAAGAACAATCAGGAGCACAAGCCCTAGTCTTTCTCTTGGTTATAACCGGCATACTAAATACAATACACATAGGAGTAGGGTTGTTATTCTCTCCGTAGAAGGCCTGAACCTGTATAAAAATCCTTGTGTCGTTCTCTCTGCATGATCAATCTTAGGGACCCCCAAATCAAATAATCATTACGTAAGATCGGTTCTAAAACACCGACACACGTCATTAGGGGGAGGAGATTAATCCCTTGATGAAAAATATCAGGAAATAACGTGGCAAGCCACGGGAATCCATACACATGACCTGCGCACTAGTGAAGCAAATTGAAGTCCAGAAAATAATTGAAATCCAGAAGATAATTGATTTGTAAGTATTAGTGAATTAACTGCCTGACTACTTTAGTGATTTGAAGAGCGTGACCAATTCGCATGTGTCTGCACGCAATGAACCAGAGAGGGTTGAAATACCGAAGAAAGAAAAAAGGTATACCTAATCCCGTCTAGAGGCCTCAGAAAAGGACGAGAACTCTGGCCCCTCGAATCCGAAGTAACCGGGGGCGTCTGGTAAAAAAGGATAAGAATGACTTAACACAGTCGATCACTGAAGTTCCCTAGAACCAGAAGGGGAGCCAGTTGAGACCTGACACTAGTATAGAACTTTCAGGAAAAGACATACTAGATTTGAACATTCACACGGAGGAAGATATCAGTAGAGATGTGTGCGCACACATCAGAGCTGAAAAACTACAGGGACTTACCCCTGTAATTGGAAGCAGCAATGAACAATTAGAAGCATTAGAAGAATAGCCCCATGAAGAAATAGCTATAAACTTTAGGACCACGGGAGAATCTTTAAATATGACAACAGCCAATGTCGACATTTATTTTGCAAAGAAAATTGCCACATTCATCGATCTTGATCCAGAGCTTGCATCGCTCGCTGAATATAAGAAAAGATCAGATTGGGAATTGGAAGAAGGCAACATAAACTTGATTATTAACAGAAACTTGATTATTATCTTTGAATAAAAGAGATGTGTTTGAGCCTGTAAGCCGCACGCCTTCCCATGTGCAACCCGTAGGGTATAAGTGAGTATTTGTTTGAAAAGAAATGAAAATAATGAAGTTGTAAGAAAGGCATGTTGCACAAGGTTTCACTCAACGTCTAAGAGTTGATTATGAAGAAACCTATTCTCCGGTCATGGGCGGAACTACATTTAGATATTTAATCTCAATGGCAGTAAACTTGAATTTAGAAATAAAATTGATGGATATGGTAACTGCATACATTTATGGAAATTTAGATTCGGACGTTTATATGAAGATATCTGAATGTATCCCTGTCCTAAGTCAAGACAGAGCAAATAAAAATTTGTATAGTGTGCAACTCAAAAAGTCATTGTACGGGCTTAAGCAATCAAGCATGATATGATATAATCGCTTAAGTGACTTTCTATGCAAGAAAGGCTACACGAACAATGAGGATTGTCCTTGTGTATTTATACGACGATCCTAGGATGGATTTTTGCATAATCTCAGTACATATAGATGGATTGAATATCATTGGAACCCTAGAAGGTATTAAGAAAGCAAGCTCTTACCTGGAGTTGAAGTTCGAAATGAAAGATTTGTGTAAAACCAAATATTGACTAGGCCTGCAGCTTGAGCATGCCCCTGAAGGGATATTAGTGCATCAGTCAGCCTACACTCAAAAGGTGTTAGAAAGATTCGGCTTTGAAAAGGCATATCCTTTGAAAGTGTCAATGGTCGGAAGACCCTTGCATCAAGATAATGATCCATACATACTTAGAGAAGAGGGGGGGGGAGTCCTGGGACCAGAATTCCCGTACTTAAGAGCGGTAAGAGCACTCATGTATTTAGCAAGCTATACTAGACCAGATATTGCATTTGTCGTAAACCTACGTAAACCTACTAGCAAGATTTGGTGCAAAACCTATCAAAAGGCATTGGCAGGGAATAAATGACATCTTCCGATACCTCCAAGGAAGCAAAGATCTTGGTCTATTCTACAGAAAGAACTAAAACATGTCTATGAATGGCTATGCAGATGCCGGGTACCTATCAGACCTACATACAACTAAGTCGCAAACAGGCTATGTATTTATATGCGGTGGAACTGTAATTTTATGGAAATCATCTAAGCAAAATCTTGTATCAATTTTGACAAAACACTTGAAAATTATAGTACTGTACGAGGCCTCATGAGAATGTGCTTGGTTTCGACGAATAATTCACCACATCCAGCAGTCATGTGAATTGAGTACCGCGCAAACCCCCATTATTATCTATGAAGATAATGCAGCTTGTGTTGCACAAGTGCAGATGAGTTATGTGAAGAGTCAACTCACAAAGCATATCAACCACAAGTTCTTCTATGCTCATGAATTGCAAAAGATGGACGAAATTAAAGTACTGCATACTAAGTTATGTGAAAATTTTGTAGATTTATTCACTAAGTCACTTCTAGAATTTAGCTTTGAAATATGCATATGTGGAATTGAAATGATAAGACTTAGAGAAGTGCAGAATTCAGAGGGAGAATCTTCACGAACTCATTATTGAAACTTGATCATGAAAATCGAGTACCCAAAGAATAAATCCTAAAGATTAAATGAAATTGGGTGGATTGTACTCTTTTTTTCTTGACGAGTTTTCGGAAGTTTCTCAGCTAAGGTTTTTAATAAGGCAATTCGTTCAGCACAGCAGAACGTGATTCATGCACTCTTGCTCTAAAATTTTCTCACTAGGTTTTCATGAAGTTTTGATGAGGCATGGACATGACAGATGAGTGTCCAAGGGGGTGTGTTAAGAAACCTGAACCTAGGCCTCGCAAGCCTAGCCCATGGTGAGTTCCTCATCCACCCTGTAGACTATATAAAGGGGGATCCTCAACCATTATACGTGTTTTTGTGGAAGAGAAATAAAGAGAAGAAAGAAGTCTCTTTACATCCCTGTGTTAAATCTACTATTTTGTATTTGTGCTCTTGTGTGCAATTCTACGATTATCTACAAGATGATTGCTCGGACTGAACTCATCAGCAACGACTGCTTAGCAGCGTTCGCCAACTGTTCCCGTCTCCCTCCTCGTCTATTCCGCCTCCGCGTAGTTTTCGCCGGTTTGGTCCCGGCCCAGGCACCCCACATGGGAACGAGCCCGACCCGAAGGCCAGGATCGCGACGTGCATGCGCGCGCGGCCGTTGGTTCGATCCTCCCCTTGCCGGTTACTTGCAGCGTTCAACAACGGCGAATAAGTGGGATGCGTGCAGAAGCTAGCAGTGCGGCCAAACGGGCGGGTCGCACTCTGGCGGCTCGGCGCTCATGAGATGACGATAAATTTTGCGCGCGCACGCTGTCGCGCCGTACGTGCCGTCGTCTTCGATCGATCTCGCGGCGCCGATGGGACGGTACGAGAGGAATGAATAACTGGTTGCCGTTTTTGATCGGAGAATGTACGTAGGAGATGTGGCGGTGCGGGCTTGGCGGTGTGCTTGCTTGGCCGTATTGGCCACGTGAGCCGTGAGCGCCGATACTGTGCGCGGGGTATATCTTGTCGACAGCGCGGGCGGCCACATCGGACGTGACCGGCCAATAGGGTCTGTCGTTTTGGGGGGCAATTTTCCAAATTTTGTGGTCTATTGCACGATACTATTAGTCTATTACTTTCCTTTTCCATAGTCCCAATTGTGTACTGTGTTTGAGGAAAGCGGCCGAATTGCGACAGATTCGCCCTATTGTTAGCAGCATCCGTATAGTGACAAACAGCATATGTGCTTGAGGGAAACGTCCGTTTTAGTTATTGTACTACTAACATTAGACTGCAGGGCAAATTGCATGGCGAATTTAAGTCGTGACAATTGATCCCGTTCGGTTAGCTAAGAAGTGAAAAAGCTAGCATGACATGGGCATGCAATCGGTGAGGCGGTAGAACCCGTGTTGTTGTGCCACTTAATTAGCTCTATGCATAATCATTTGGCACGGCAGGATTTGCAAATTCTTGATCATGCAGGCCCTCGATCCTAAGCACGACAACCCATCCGTGGTAACAAATCAAATGTTGGTTCCAGAACAGTTCGAGCCAGGTCGTTCGATCGACAAGGACGGGTAATTTCGTACCTTATTTAGGGATAGGATTATGTTTCCTAGCTGTCAGGATCTTGTCACGTGTGGTCACAGAATATACGCTGGCCAATCGATGTCGTGCACAGAAAAAATCGATATTACTCCATAATGGAACAAAAAATTCCCTGTCGATTGGATGCAGAACTAACTCGCTCACTCGTTCACAGGGATCGATCGCTGTTGCTCTACAGGCTGCTGCTAATGACCTTGTCGAGGCCGATCGATGATCCTAGCTAGTCCATGACCATGCTTGGTCCCATGGCGCCCCAAGGGGATTTTATCCTATAAAATCCTGTAACTTATCCCCAGCCAGAATTAGGTAGACGAGGGTGACTCCTGGATAGATTAAACTACTAGAGCTAGCAATTAAGCTCTCACTCCCTTTAATTTGTCTGTCTACGTTGTTGCAATGGATCGATCGAGAGAGAATTTTATTCACTAACCGAGTGCTTTGCTTGTGAGGAGATTACCCTGCAAATTGGCTCAGATTATGCGCTCCTACGAGCTTTTAGGCGACAAAAGGCGCTCGCAGGATAGCTGCCTGAGATCGGCAAGGAGATCAGCAGAGATCAGCCGGGAAGAAGACACCGGCCGTTTTATATTAGTCCAAGTGCTGTCTTTATGACAACGCAATCTATCTATGAGTAATGTCCAGGCTACCATATCCATCCATCCATCTTTAATAACCTTTTTTTCTTTAGATAATTAAAAGAAAGAAGGCGACGACGAAATGTAATCTTTGGTGCATCATGTTCCAACGATCCACTTGGTCCAGTTCGTACAAAACTAACGACACGGAGCGATCAGCTAGCGTTGCGACTGAGCTCGATCGGTTTCTTTACTCTGTAGGAAGGAAAGGGACGGCAAGTGGAAGGGAAGGAAGCACTGAATAGTCAAGAGATTAACAACACATATGTGTAACTGTCATGGATAATATTTTTGTAATGAGAGATTGAGAGTGGCTTGACTTGAACAAACATGTGTAAAGTTTGTTTTCGCTCAGTGCTTGCAAATTGCTGTGTAGTCAAAAACTAAATTGACAACACAAACACCAAGTGTGAAAAGAAAACTTTGGCAATATGGGCTGTTTTGAACTGTTGTAGCTATCAAGCAACTGGGGAAGGATAGAAAATATGCAATCTCACTACAGACCTGGAACTATGTTTTTTTAAGGAGCGTGGCTTTTTCTAAGCATGGGTGTATCTACACCCATTAGCGGGGTAATTATATTGTACCAAAAAACCTCATAATTTCATGGCCATATCAACAATCTAGCGTGGAAACAAAAGTTTGTTTCACGAAGTTTGAACATTACATCCTTTCACTTAGGGGTGCAAACGGGTCGGGTAATCCCCGACCAATCCGGTATCGAATATGGCCGGTACCGAATTCAGGGAGGGAATTTAGTATCCATCTGGATGAGGTATCTGTACCGGATAGTTAGTCTCGGATTCGATAGCGAAATTGGAAGAGCTAATATCTGACCTAATAGCATCGGTAAGCGAATAGTCGGATAATTATATGACAAGATATCTGGTAAGCAACTTAGTCCTTAGCCCAACCGGCCCAGCCCATTGACACACCTCCCGGCCCAACTTAGTCCCTAACCTAAGCAGTGGGCAGCAGCCACCCACCGGCCACCGTGGCTTGCCGATCCTAAGCTGAGGCAATCGCACTGCCGCCACTATCGGACCAAACCAAGACATACATGCCACAATCATTGCTAGACTGGTGCAAGGGAGTCGTGTTGCCGCTGCCGAACCACGTCGAGGAAGCTGTTCCGCCATATCTGGTAGCCGGATCACCAGGGGAGGGGCACTGCCGTCGAGGGCCGGTGGATGCGGTGTCGCCACTAGCTCCGAACGCCAAGAGTCTAGGGGAGGAGCGCCACCACTAGATCCGATGCCGGGAGGCCGCACCGCCATCGGATGTTCACCTCACACCGCCAGATGGAGAAGGGTAGGGAGGATGGATGTGACTAGAGAAGGAGAGGGGCGGTGACGGGTTGATTTGTGGCTGCACAATGGGAGGAGCCAAGGAGGTCACAACCTCACAGGGAGCCGGGAGGAGGCAAAGGCAGATGGAAATAGATAGAGGAGAAGATGCTCTGTGGTGGCGGACATGAAGTTCCCAAAGGGGACATGCGAACGGTGTTGAACCACATGTCGTGTAGTGGGCCCACTACTACAGAAAAGGTCATCACAAATGGTTCAAAAATATCATCACAGACGGTTTCGTGAGCCGTCTCATTTTATGGGTCAGTAATGACATGAGAACATCACAGACGGTTTTTGAACCGTCTATGAAAAAAAACTATCACAGACGGTTCTGAACAATAACCGTCTGCGAGGGTCTCATCAAAATCTAACCCCTCATCTTGGCTAAAGACCTGAGCTACCAATCTAGCTTTGTTTCTAACCACAGAATCATCCTCATTTTGTTTATTTTTGAACACCCAATGGGTTCCTATAACATTATGACCACTAGGAGGTTCTACAAGGTTCTAGACTTTATTTCTTTCAAAATTCTCTAACTCCTCATGCATGGCATTGACCCAGCTAGCATCAGATAAAGCATGTGATATATCACGGGGTTCAAAAGAAACTACAAATGCAGAGTGAGAAAAGACTCACATCATGATACATGGAGTGAGTGACTCGCTTATGAAGATTGCTAATCATCTGATCTGGTGGGTGTTACTTCTGAATATGCAATGGAGCGCCTGGGGGAGACCACATCTCCTCAACCTCCGCAGGTACTGCTGATGATGAAGATGCAGCAGGAGCCTCAATTGGAGGTGAAGCAGTTGTAGCAGGTTCTGGAGCTTGGACATGAACATCAACAACAGGTGGAGGAGCAATATCAAGTTCATCCTCATCTTCTTCAACAAAAATGCTCTCTGTCACCTATAAGTCACCTGAAACATCGGATCTAGCTCCAGGGCTAGTCTCATCAAAAGTAACATTGCATGTCTCCTGGACAATGTTAGTTTCAACATTAAAAATCCGAAAACCCCTCGAATGAGCAAGATAACCCAGAAATAAACCATCACAAGTCATTGATTCAAATTTATCTAGGTTTCCTGTCTTGAGAATAAAATACTTTGATCCAAAGACTCGAAAGTGAGAAACAGAGGGTTTTCTGTCAAATCGAAGCTCATAAGAAGTCTTGCCCAAAGACAGTTTCAAGAAGACACGGTTTGAAATATGGCAAACTGTAGCAATAGCTTCGGCCCAAAACCTCCTCAGTGTGCTATACTCATCTAGCATCGTCCTAGCCATCTCGACTAAGGTTCTGTTCTTCCTTTCCACAACGCCATTTTGTTGAGGGACGTGTGGAGAAGAGAACTGATGCTCAATACCGCGCTCAGCACAAAAAGAGGCAAAAGAAGCATTCTTGAATTCCGTGCTATTATCACTTCGGATCGCTCTCAAGGCACCAGGAAGTTCAGAAGTCAAACGAAGAACAAGATCATGATATTGATCAAAAGCCTCATCCTTCGAAGCAAGAAAGAACACCCAAGAATATCTCAAAAAATCATCGACTATGACAAGAATGTACCATTTACCACCGACTGACCGAACCCTAGCAGGACGAACAGTATCCATATGAAGCAACTGTCTTGGTGCATCAGTCATGACCATAATCAATGAAGGGTGTGAGGCGGCAACTTGCTTGCCATGCCTACAAGGTGCACATACAACATCCTTGACAGCTTTGAGTTTAGGCAAACCTCTCATGAGATCAAGGCCGCTAACTCGTGTTAGATGATCAAAACCAATGCGCCCCAAACGTTGGTGCCAAAGTCAGACATCAGAAGAAAATGCAATTAAACACTTAAGAGATATAACAAGAGATTCAGAAAAATCAGCTACAAAGATTCTACCAACTCTAGAAATCCCAAAAACAAGCTCACCGAGTAATCAAGCACCACGATGATATTTTTCTAGAAACGAAGTTTCAGAGCCATCATCTAGAAGCTACGAAACAGAAAGCAAGTTGTACCTTAACTTGTCCACAAGAGCGACATCCTTCAAGATGAATCTGTCATTCACCTTGATTGATCTCGTTCCTTCAATTCGCCCTTGTGTATCATCTCCAAAGGTGATGAAGTCATCACCCGTCGACCGCGTGAAGGAAGTGAACCATCTTGAGTCTCCGGTCATGTGGCGTGAATAGACAGAGTCGACGAGCCACGTGTTCTTCCTCCTTCCGCGGTGATCCTGAAAATCAAGGCACAAACGAACGATGTGTCTCAATACCGGGGTTAGTTAAAAGCGACTTGGGAACCCAGTACTGAGACACACGTCTACGAGTAGTATGCAAAGCAGAAGTGCTATCCTTGATTTTATTTGTTGTTCTATTATGAGCAATGGTTACATGAAAATGAGATGCATCTTGTCTAGGAACATGATGATGAGCATGTGCAACAAATCCTAGACCAGGTTTCTTCTTTTCTAAGTGACCATGTCTCATAAAAGCTCTAGGTTAATTAGATGAAATTCTAGCAATATGTTTCTTAGCGTTCTTCAACCTACGCCAACAGAACTCAACCAAATGTCCACTCTTCTTGTAATAGGTGCAATGGTATTTGGTACCACTGGGAGAAACACCTTTTGACTCAAAAGAAGGTTGAACAAACCCTGCAGATTTAAACACAGTTTTTGCAGTTGGGTTTTGAATTCAACTAAGCCTTTTTCCAAGACCTGAATGACATTAGGCTTGGATTTGTCCTGGGCAGAGTTGTATCCTAAATCTTGCTTCTTATAAGGAGATTTAGGCGTGTCCAGAATCATGTCTAACTGTTTCTTACCTTTAGAGAAATTTTCTAGTGTGTCCTTAAGGTAAGCATTTTCTTTTCCAAAGTTAACACATGAATCACAAGTCTTGGCCTTAATGGCCCTAGCATGTTTCTCCTTAAGAAAAGCAACTTTAAGCTTATAGGCTGCACATGAGGCACAAGGTGTAGACTCAATTGTGTCCTTAAGCTTGGCATATTTAGCTCTAACTGCTTCTAGAATGTCTTTAACTTTGTGTTCACGTTCTAAGCAGAAAGAGCAAAAGCTAGATTTAACATTACCAGAGGCATCCAACTTACTAGACTCTAAGCATTTTTCACAAGGAGCAGATTTAACTCAGTCCTAACATTCTCAAGTTGGTGCAAAGCAATATCATGAGCAGATTGCAATTTGGATAGTTCAGAATGTAAAGCATGGCAGGATGAGCATTCATCATCATCAAGAGTCTTAGCATTTGCAAGTTCTAATGTCAAATTATCTACTTATGATTCTAAATCATTGTTCCTAGTCATGGTAAACTCTAAGGCCTTATCCTGACTCATGAGTTGCTCAAACATGTCATCGCATCTAGCAGAAAGAACATCATAGGAAGGAGGTACCTTATCATTGTCATTGATGTCGACGATGTCGGTCATGAAGCACATGCCGGTGAAGTCCTTGGCCTTCCCTTTCTTGTCTTGAGGGAGCTCCTCCTCCTTGTCCTCCTCGCTCCCTAAGTCCACATCGCTCATGGATTGCTCTCCAAAAGCGGCAAGGACCCGGTGAGTGGCCTTCATGAGCTTGGCAGCATTGTACTTAGGCTTGTTCCTTTGAGGCTTCTTTCAAGCTGGTTTTTCCTCCTTGTGGTTGCTCTTACCTTTCAGCTTGGGGCAGTTTGCCCGGATATGATATAGCTCTCCACACTCAGAGCACGTCACAGGGCCACCTTTCTTCTTGTTTCTAACATTGTTATATGCCCATGTAACTTTCTTGACTAAAAGAGCTAAATCAGCCTTAGGAAGACTCTCAAACTCTTCTCCTTGAACAGCAGATAAACACGCAAGAGAAAAACTAGAAGAAGACTCAAAAGAACCATCAGGAGTCCCTTTGGAAGGATCAGCCACCAAAGCCATGTTATCCTTCTTAGGAAGGATACCTCTCTTGATCTCATGAGTTTTGAGCTTGCTATAAAGCAACTCCAAAGTGAGAGTAGAGAGATCGACATTCTCCTCAATGGCAGTAGCCTTGATCTCCCACTCATTGGTGTTGATTGCAGCCAAGAGGTGGGTGGTATTCTCAGATTGAGAGTACTCAATATTAACAGCTCTTATCTAATTGATCACCTTGTTAAAGCGAGTAAAAACGTCACTGATTCTCTCACCAGGACGCATCTCGAATTTGTTATACTCTCGCTTGTAGACCGTCTGGCGCACTTACTTGATCTGGGACGATCCCTCATGGTAAGTTTCGAGGGTGTGCCAAATCTCATGTGCGGTCTCAAGGCTGCAAATCCTATCGTACTCCTGTCTACCAAGCCCAGCATATAAAAGGTTCTTTGCCTTGTTATTGTTAGCCAAGAGGGTTGCTGAAGCCGGTGAAGCAACTTCGGGCAAAACGAGCGGGGCTTGAACAACCTCTCATATAGCCTGTCATTCGTTCTCAAGGAAGACTTGCATGCGATTCTTCCAATAGGCATAGTCGAGCCCATCGAAGACATGTGGCTTGGTCGAGTACTTATCCATCGCCAAGTTCAGTGACCGGTTAAGATCAAGATTAAACTAACCGGGCTCTGATACTACTTGTTGGGCCAAAAAGGCGACTAGAGGGGGATGAATAGGAGCACGCTCACTTTTTCACTTTGATCAGATTCAACACAAATTTCACTCCAATAGCTATGGAAGCTATGAAGATCAATATACTAGTACAGCGAAATACTAGTATTGAATCCAATCCAAAATCCCCAAAGCAAAAGACCAAAGGAGCTCAAACCCTAATGGGCGGTCAGACCGCGTATTATGCTGGCATTCGGACCGACGCAGGCCCGACCGGCGGCAAAATCGCTGGATCGATCATTTGGCGGATCGACCATGCGTTGTAAAATCGATCCGACTAGACCTCGACATGTAATAGTGGAAACAAATTAAAAATCAAACTCAAATCGGTCTAACTTTTGATCTATGCAGCCAAACTCCACGAAAATTGAGAAACACCTTCTAAAAGATATTAGGAACCTATTCCAATCAAAGATCGCATAGATCCATGCCAAAGTTCCTATCTTTTTCAAATTGAACGAAGTGTGCTCCAAAACTGAGCCAAATATGACATATGATCTAAAGAATTACTCGTGGGTGATTGATGATCAAGATGATCCTAGATGGGTTCCCACATGTCACAGCAAGTTAGATCAAGGCAACAAACCAAGCAAAAACTCGCGGATCAAAGAAAGACTCAAAATCACCAAATAGAGAGAAAGAAAGCAAATAGACTCATCTTTAAGAGAACTTTCTTTGGATTGATTTGATATGGTATTGGTTTACAGCCACTCCATCAATGGAGGACAAAGACTCAATACATAAGCACGAAATCAAATCCAACTCTCTAGAACTCTAACCTCCACTAGTTCTCTCCCTAAGCAAACTAGGGTTTCAAAACAATGAAAGGGTTGAAGGGGGTGCAGCCACATCCCTCCTCTATTTATAGTAGAGGCTTAGACCTTCTAGAAGTATTAACCCTAATGGGCTCCCGTTAAGGCCCACACACAAACGGGTCACATACACACGTATTTTAAAGCGCCGTCTTCATCTCCTCTTGACCTAATCCGCTTCATCATGCACCGTCTTGCGCCGCGGGTTGGCAAAAGGTCACCAAGGCGGTATTTGGTAAAATTACCAAAATACCCCTTCTCGATCTTTTTGCAAAGACCGAGTCACATCTTCGTGAAGCACTTCCATGCTTCGCCACGTGTAGGTTGATCCAACGGCTCATCATGTCGGCAAGTCTCTCCCATCCGGCTCCCACAGAAACCACCATAGCACTTGCACCGACCCCTGCGCCGCTTGATCCAACCCATCGCACCGAACTGCCCGTTCGGTCACCTTTGTCCCTCTTGCGTCATGCTTGACTCCATTGACTTCACCCGACATCCCCGATTGTTCTGGACCTCAGCTCTCTAAGCTTAGTCCCGATCATCCTCGCCGTTGACCGTCATTGACCTCCAAGCAACCTGCACAACAATACACAAAGAAATCGATTTCGGGAACAAGTTCTTCACAACTTGACCCACGTTAGTCAAAACATGCATTATGCAACACATATGCACTGAAATCCATGAACTTGACCTAACCCAACACTCATCGTCACTTTTGGCCAATGAACAGTACAAGATCGGTCAGACCGCCATTGAATGATCGGTTCGATCACGGGCTAGCCCGACCGCTACCAACGCCGGTCCGACCAAGACTCAACCCGACAAAGATTCCAAACTTCGACGAAAACGCGTGTTTCGACAAACCATTAATGACATTGTCAATTGTAACATCATCCTAAGATCGTGCACATATCCCCATGATATCCACAGGTCTTATGGATGAAGTAATAGGCCCAAGCCTAGCCCATCTACAACGCCCAGTCCAGACCAGCCAAAAAGAAGAAGGCTTATCATATATATATAGGAAGCCTTTATTCTACTCCCTAGAGTAGTTACTCCCTAGTTTATATCTCACAATGTAGAGAGTATCTTACACAACCGAGAGTATGTATGTGTAGTATACGAGTATATAAGACCACCTAGGTGGTATTCACACATTTTCAGGGTTGGTATATACAATTTTGTAGACACTACCAGGAATCCGTATTTTCCCGAGTGGCCAAAACACTCAGGAACATAGTTCCCAAAGGCCGACCGTCGGGAAAAACCACTCGGGATAGTTTAGTCAGGAATCAAACTGGTTTCCCGAGTGTTTTGAGATTTACACTCGGGAAACATAACTTTCCCGAGTGTTCTAGATTACACTCGGGAAACATAAAACACTCAGGGAGAAATAATTTTCCCGAGTGTTTAGAATTACACTTGGGAAAGTAGGAAATTGTTCCGAGTGTATTTTTCAGATTTACACTCGGGAAATCTAGCCACGTGACAACCCAGCACACATGCAGATTCGTGATTTTTCCGAGTGTTTGGCAACTAAGGGCACTCGGGAAATACCTAAACAGTATATGCATCAATTTTGTACGTACAATGCATTTCATTTTAAACTAACAGGAAACTCAGCAATCAAACAGAGTATACATTCCACAGCAAGAAAAATACCACCAATTAGGCACAAATCATTACATATATAAATTTGACAACAATATTGACATAATGTTCGAAGTACAATGTAATACATCAACTCTGCCATAGATATGGATAATCCCTTGCCGGGTTACACGGAATCAAATCTAAGTAGATAGGGATCTACCGAGTAACTAGATGCGCAAAAGAGATACTAGAGTATACGTATTCGACTTCCAAAAGATTATAACCGTGCGCAACGACTGTGCTCTACACGGGCAATGTCGCCACCTTTGGACTGGAACATGTTATCTAACTTGATGCTGAAGCTTGTGACATTTGCCTTTTGATAGCTTCTTTGTAAGTCTTGTGTTGATAGGTCAATGTTGTCTCCAGCAAATCCTTCAGAGGGGTCTTTGGGTTCCAACCTACAGGTAATCAACATTTGGTCATTAACCACTAGTTAAGGTCTGTAGGACAAGAAAGGCGACTAGAGGGGGGGCGAATAGGAGCACGAACACTTTTTATCACCTTAATTGAATTCAATACTAACTTCACTCCAATAGCTATAAAAGCTATGAAGATCAATAATCAAGCACAGTGGAAGACTTGTATTGAAGCCAATCAAAACTCCGACGCAAAACACCCAAAATTACCAAAAACCCAAATCTCAAAGTGTTGGGTGATCTGACCTCTCAAATTGGTGGTCTGACTCTTTTGCCTAGCGGACAGACCGCTAATTTTGGCGGTCAGACCGCCCCTGACGATGAACAGGAAAATCAGCACAATCAGCCTGAAAAACCGAAACGAAAATCGGTCTAACTTATGATCCGTAAGGCCAAACTTCACGAAATTTGGAACACACCTTCCTAAGGATATTAGGAACCTATTCCAAGTGGAGATTGAGTAGATCCACGTCAAAGTTTTGACCTTTTTCTGTTTTACCGAAGGAGGGTTCAAAACCGGGTAAAAACTAAAATCTTGATCCAAATCTTGCTCGTGGGGGATTGATGATCTAGATGATCCTAGATGTATTCCCACACATCACAGCAAGGTAAAAGAGGACACGAAACAAACCAAAAATCACAGGATCAAGGAAGCACCCAAAATCATCAAAAGAGAAGGGAAAGCACATGAATACTCATCTTTCAACAAACACCCATAGATTGATTCACGATTTGATGCTGGTTACAGCCACTCCATCCATGGAGGACAAAGCTCAATCCATGAGCACACAACTCAACACATCTCCCTAGAACCCAAAGCCTCTTCTCTTTCTCCTAAGCCCTAAGACAAACTAGGGTTTACCATGAAGTGCTTCAAGTGGTGATAATGCCCCCTCTCTATTTATATGAGGCCTAGAGCTTCTAGAAGACTTAACCCTAATGGGCTCTGTTAAGGCCCAATACAAACGGGTTACACACGCACGCATCTCAAAGCGCCGTTTTCACTTTTCTTGACCTAATCCACTTCTTGACGCACCGCCTTGCGCCGCTGGTTGGCATTAGGTCACCAAGGCGTATTTGGTGAAATTACCAAAATACCCCTTCTCGATCTTTTCCAAGACCGAGTCCAAATCGCTAAACACATCCATGCTTCACCGCGTGTAGGTTGATCCAGCGGCTCTCATCGTGTCGACAAGTCTCTCCCATCCGGTTCCCACCGCACCACCTTGGCACTTGCACCGACTTCGCACCGCTTGATCCAACCAACAGACCAATCGCCTGCTCGTCACCTTCATCCATTCTGCGCCATGCTTGCGTCACTTGACTTCACCCGCATCCATGATCGTTTCGACCTCGGCTCTCCAAGCTTAGTCCCGATCCTCCTCGCCGCTGATCGTCGTTGACCTCCAAACCACAAGACAAAGAATAGACAAGCAAACACGAATCCGGGAACAAGTTCTTCACAACTTGACCCACGTTAGCCAAAACATGCAATATGCAACACATATGCAATATCAAATAAGGATATGACATATCCCAAAATCAATCCATAACTAAAATCATCATTTCAAGACAAAAACCGGTCGACCGCCATTCTCGGCGGCCCGAGCGCTCAGGACCGAACGTAAAATCAATTGAAGACAAGGCCGGTCGATCACGGATTGGCGATCGACCACACGCACTGCCTCGACCGCCACACGTAAACCGGTTCGACCGCTGAGACCTGACAGATTCAGTAATTTTGACGAAAACGATTGAAACTTCAAACCAAAAGCAACATTGCCAATTGTTTCATCATCCTAAGATCATGGGCATATCCCCATGATATGCACAATCTCCCCTTGACGAACACATTGGCAATCTCGTAAAATATGGTTTTGGGTTTTGAAAGGTAAAGTACCGACGTTAAGACAAGGCACAACTTGGTCCATTAGCAAGAGAAAGCAATGGAAATGACCAAGTGGCTTCGAATAGCATAAGCAAGTGAGATAAGGCAAAAGAAAGCACAAAAGCTTCAATTTCCAAAGAATAGCCAAAAATCTCACTTAGGTCCATATGAAAGAACAATTGTTCTATTTGACCTTTGATCATTGCGAGTCTTCAAGAATTGCAATTCAAATTCAGAAAAGAGCAATAAGACCAAAAGAATGCAATTGAGATGCTCCCACTCACTATGATCACCAAAGTTTCCAGAAAGTCTCATTTTCTCCCTATGACTCCAAAAAGCTCTCAAAAACAACATTTTCACAAATCTTTCTCCCCCTTTGACAATGAATTCATCAAGGTGCATGGAAGAAGATAGAGCATGAATGTAATCGAATGGCTGCAATTTTGTAATTTTTCATTTTTTCGGTTTTTTTGTTTTTGTTTTGTTTTGTTTATAACTTGAGCAAAAGGAGCCATGAAGATTATCCATGAAGACTGTACAAGTATTACACCAAGCCATATTATGTAAAGAAGCTATATTCAATCATGGCAAAACATGTACAGCAAAGCTAAGGCCAAAATAGCAATAATCTGAGATTAAATGAAGCGACAACATGACAAGGTGCTCAAGATCATAGTTTAACTAAAGGTATCCAAAAATGAGTCAGGACATGTCTATAAGCGAGATTGAGCCAGAACCTAGAAAAAGAGTCAAGTTTGAGCAGTCAGATTTGAAACAAATTGATCAAGCATTTAGAATTTAGCACATTGAGCACTTTGCTGAAAATGATTGGTTTTATCTTAGTAAAGCAAGTCCTGGACTAGGAGCCATCCACAACTGCCTTCTAAGCTTCAACCAATTGCCAATTTGTTTTCTTAGCATTGTGCTAGATCTCAAGCCTCACTGCGACCATCTCAAGCAACAAAAGCTTAAAAGAATAGTCTGGGTCATCCAAAACTCCCCCTGAGTTCATGCCTAGTGCAATGGCAAGCCGTCTCATGAGAAAGAATTGGTGAGATCAGTTTTTTTGCACAGAAAAAGCTCATTTTTCATTTACTTGACTTAAGAATTATCATAGCTCAATTTAAAACTCAAAATAAGTTCAAGACTCAATTAAGCCTATATGACATGGCATGAATCATGAGAGGATCACTAAAGCAAAACTAGTCACAAGATCCAACAAGTCATATTATAATTCAGGTTTGTTTCACAGATAATAAAGCTAGCATGGTAAAAGCTAAGCTATACATAAAAAGCCACAAAGAAGTCTAGCAAACTAGCACAAAACATGGCAGGGTATAAAGTATAAAATCATGTCATACAAGGATAATAATCAAAGCTCCACAAGGTTAAATTACAATGCAAGTTGTTGAATTTTAAAATGCATTATGATACAAATGAATGCAAAAGAGCAAACTCCCCTCAAAGCAAAGCCAAGAGAACTAATAACCCCAACTCTCCCGCAAAGAAGCAAAACGAGAAGAATCAAGAGCTTTAGTGAAAATATCCGCAACTCCGCCTCGGACTCTACAAAGTGAAGCACAACATCACCCTTCTCAACATGGTCTCTAAGGAAATGATATCTAACATCAATGTGCTTAGTCCTAGAATGTCAGACCGGTTTTTAGCAATGTTAATGGCGTAAGTGTTATCACGTAAAAGAGGACCACTATCCAAAGACAACCCATAGTCCCGCAGAGTAGACAAGATCCAGAGAACCTGAGAGCAACTACTGGCTGCAGCTACATACTCGGCCTCGGCGAAGGATCAGGCAACAGAGGACTGTTTCCTAGATGACCAAGAGATAAGAGATGTGCCTAAGAAATGACAAGTCCCAGAAGTACTCTTTCTATCCACTCTACACCCAGCAAAATCAGCATCAGAAAAGGCACGAATGGAGAGAGCAGAAGAAGAAGAATACCAAAGTCCAAAGTCAAGAGTGTCTCAAGGTACTGAATATGCGACGACCGCTTGACGGTGAGAAGCTCGAGGAAGCTCGAATCGAGCGCATGACACACAAATAATTGTATGTCCGGCCTCGACATTGTGAGGTAGAGGAAGGAGCCGATCATGCGGTATTCCTTCCGTCCACGGGCTCTCCATCCTCATCGTGGTCCAAAGACGGTGGTCGTGGCAATGGGAGTAGACATTGGCCTATCGCTTCCCATATCGGGTTACCAAGAAGGTCCTTTGTGTACTTACTTTGATGAATGAAGGTGCCTTCTTTCGCTTGCTTGACTTGAAGACTAAGGAAGAAAGTCAATTCGCCCATCATGCTCATCTCGAACTCCCTGCTCATAGAATCTGAAAATCTAGACACCAAAGCATGAGAAGAACCACCGAATATAATGTCATCCACATAAATCTGAACCAACAAAAAGTCATTGCCATGCCTGAGAGTGAACAAGGTTTTATCAACCAATCCCATTTTGAAATCATTTTTAAGCAGAAAACTCTTAAGCCTATCACACCAAGCTTTAGGGGCTTGCTTCAATCCATACAAGGCTTTGGAGAGTTTAAAAACATGGTTTGGAAACTTGGGATTTTCAAAACTAGGTGGTTGCTTGACAAAGACCTCTTCTTCTATGAAACCATTCAAGAAAGCACTTTTGACATCCATTTGAAATAGCTTGAAGCCCTTGGATGCCGTAAATGCTAGCAGAATGCGAATAGCTTCTAATCTAGCTACAGGAGCAAAGGTCTCCTCAAAGTCTAAGCCCTCTACCTGGGAATACCCTTGTGCTACAAGTCTAGCCTTATTGCGAACTACCAACCCATCTTCACTTTGCTTATTTTTGAAAACCCATTTTGTTCCAATTACATTATGATTAGGTGGAGGTTCAACTAAGGTCCAGACTTTGTTTCTTTCAAAATTTTCAAGTTCTTCATGCATGGCATTGACCCAAGAGGCATCAGAAAGAGCATGGGTGACATCTCGGGGTTCAAAAGAAGCAACAAAAGCAGAATATGCATGAGAATCAGGAGAGATGAACCTGGAGCGAGTGACTCGCTCATGTAGATCCCCAATCATCTGCTCAGGTGGATGCCGTCGCTGAATGTGAAGAGGAGCACTTGGTGCAGAAGTGGCCTCTACCTCACGAGCTGTGGAGGTAGGATCGAGCCACTCGATCGCTTCGGTGAAGGTAGGAAGAGGTCGCTCATCCAAGTGGTGTAGTAGAAGCAGTGCTCTCCAACCATGTCAAGGGACTTGAGGATGGATTGGGTCCTCATCCTCGAGTCATCATCGATTTAAGATGCTCTCGAAGAAACCTGTGTACTGCAAGATCGGGTCTAGTACCGGTCTAGCCTCATCAAAAGTGACTTCGCAAGTCTCAACAACTTTGTTAGTGTCAAAATTAAATACACGATAGCCACGAGAATGAGCAGGATATCCAAGAAATATGCCATCAGAACATCTAGATTCAAATTTATCAAGGTTGCCATGTTTAAGAATGAAGCACTTGCAACCCAAAATCTTGAAATGAGAAACTTTGGGCTTATGACCAAATCTGAGCTCATAAGAAGTCTTACCAATTACAGATCTCAAGAAAACCCTATTAGAGATATAGCAAGCAGTAAAGATCACCTTAGCCCAAAACCTCCTAGGTGTGGAATGCTCATCTAGCATGGTCCTGGCCATCTCTACAAGGGTCATATTCTTTCTCTCTACAACACCATTCTGCTGGGGAACTCTAGGTGAAGAAAACTGGTGCTCAATTCCCTTATCAGTGCAGAAAGTGGCAAAGAAAGAATTCTTGAATTCTGTCCCATTGTCACTCCTAATGGCTCTCAAAGCTCTAGGAAGCTCAACAGCAAATCTAAGGACCAACTCTCTAAAGAAGCCAAATGCCTCGTCCTTAGAAACCGAAAATAAACCCAAGAATACCGGAGAAATCATCCACAATCACAAGCACATACCATTTCCCACCCACCGATCGAACTCGAAGGACCAACAAAGTGTCTAAGTGCAAGAGTCGACCAGTCCATCACCATCACTAAGGTAAGAGGTGGATGAGAAGTAAACCATCTTACCATGTTTATGAGGTGTGCACACAAGGTCTCTAACGACCTTGACCTAGGCAAACCTCTAATCAAATCCTCACATCGACTCTAGTCAAGTGGTCGGGCCTATGTAACCAAGCCTCACGATGCCACAACACTAAACCATGGGAGTCGGTTACAAGACACCTAGGGCTAGAAGCGAGAAGAGACACGAAATCAAGACAGAAGATCCTCTCAAACCTAGAGATCTCAAAAACAAGCTCACTAGAGGAATCTAAAACCTGCACTCACCACTCTTAAATCTCACCTCTAGACCCTCATCAAGCGGTGAAAACAAAGCGATTATACCTCACTTACTTACCAAAGCGACGCCTTGAGCATGAACTTGTTGTTGACGCCAAGACTGTGTCTTTGGTCATCACGGCCCCAAGAGAAGCATCCCCAAATGTGATCAATTCATTGCCGGATGCACGTGTGAGGGAGGAGAACCATCTAGAATCTCCAGTCATGTGTCGAGAACAGCCGGAGTCAACAAGCCATATGTCCTCCTTCCTCGCACGACGGACCTACAAGGCACTAACAGAAACATCGTGCCTCAAGATCAAGTTAGTGATAAAAGACTTGGGAATCCAAGATCGAGTCACACGATGCTTAGGCAAAACAGAAGAAGTAGCAGTAAAATGGTTAGGAGCAAAATCATAAGAATGCACACGAGAACCACCTAGACCTCTCCGAATCGACCTACCAAAAGGTCGGTACTCCCCCTGTCTAGATGCTACCCGTGGTCTCTCCTCACGATGTCCTAAACCAGAACGCTGCCTAAAGCCACCAAAGGAGTCAAAGAAGTCATCTACGAACTCAGGCCTATGTCTAGCAGGAAAAACAGGCTGTTTGGCTCTAGAGACTATAGCAGGTAAAGAAACTCCTCTAATGGTCCTCAAAGCACTCATCCTCTCCTTCCTCTCAATCTTGGCTCTACGGAAGCAGAACTCAACAATGTGGCCATTCTTCTTGCAGAAGGTGCAATGGTACTTGACCTTTTGAGGGTCTCGACTGATGAAGTAGAAGCACATATCTTGCTAGAAGTGGTTTGGGCAAACCAGCAGATTTGAAGACTATCTTGGATGGCTTAGAGGGTTCTACCTCAAACAGCCACTCTCAACAAAGCTCTAACAACCTTACGTGGATGATTCTTGGAATGCTCTAGGAATCAAAACCTAGGCCACTCATTATTCACACTCACCTTAGATTTGTCTAGAATCATGTTGAGTTTCTTCCTCCCACCAACAAATCTCTCAAGAGTCCCTTTGAGATAGTCATTTTGTATGGCTAGTTCATAACAAGAAGCACACTTATTTGACTTGCTAGCCCTATCAGACTTTTCCTTATAGTGAGCTACCTCGGCTTTCAAAGCCTCACAAGACACACAATAGTTATCCCTAATCTTATCCAACTGCTCTTTGAACTTAACTCTAAAAGCTTCTTGTATCTTATCTACATTATGCCCAAGTTCAATACAAAGAGTATAAGAATCAGAATCAACAACTCTCTTGGAAGCAGTCATGGACATGGATTGTTCAATTTTAGCCTTTTCTTCTAGTGTCTTGTTTAAAGCATCATTCTCAAGTGTGAGTTTAACACAGTTTTCACATGAAGCAGTTTTAGAGTAAAGAATCATTTCAGACATCTCCTTCATTTTAATCTTATTTTTCTCACAATGAGAGCATGTGTGACTAGCATCAAATTTCATCAATTCTTTTGTAGCACTATCCAATTTTGATTCAAGCAAAGCACGTTTGAGCAAGATAATGGAATAGCATCAACAAAGAGTCACATCTAAAGCAATGGAATTCATACAAGCGAGGACTAGACTTGAGAGTTTCTAGTTCATCAAAAGCATCTTTCAGCTTGACTAGCAATAGAGGAATGAGCAGATTTCAGATTTGCTAGTTCATTAAGCAAGCTAGACCAAGAATCACAATCATCAGCAGGATTAATGGATTTGAGCCTATCAACCTCTAAGTTCAACTCATCAATCATGGCATCCCGCTTCCTAATCATTTTTCTTGCTTATACATTTTCTTTTCAAGATAGGCTAAAGCATGTTTCATACTAGTAAGTGAAGGACGACCTCATCGGGATCTTTGAAAAGGTCGCCGTCGTTGGAGGAGTCGACGCCATGGTCGCCGCTAGCCATGAAGCACATGCCGGTGAAGTCCTGGGTCTTCTTCTTGCCATGAGAGTCATCGTCATCGTCCTCCATCTCCGAGTCCACATCGCTCATGTTCACACTCTCAAGAGCGGCAAGGACTTGGTCGATTTAACTGCGATAGTTTGGCTTCTTGCCTTTCTTGTCTTTGGCTTGATGACACCTCCGAGAGTCCTTCTCCCCCTTGCCCTTCAGCTTGGGGCACTTGGAGCAAATGTGGTTAGGCTCACCACACTCGAAATAAGTGACAGGGCCACCTCTCCTCCTGTTCCTCACTTTGTTGTAAACTCTCGAGAATTTGGTGGATAGGAGGGCTAAATCATCCTCATGTAGCTTCTCTAGCTGCTCATCGCTCAAATAATGTAAAGCTGACAAAGAAAAGCCAGATGAGCCAAAGTCAAAGGAATCAGTCGAGCTACCCTTAGATGGGTCGACCACCAAAGCCATCGACTCTGTCTTGGGAAGACGCGAGATAAAGTCAATCTCATGCGTCTTCAACCTCGAGTAGAGCTTATCCATGGTAAGCTCACTCATGACAGTGTTGTCATTGATGGATGTGATCTTCATCCCCCAGACCTTCACCTCAAGAGCACCCAAAAGTCAAGGCGTGCGTTCTCGGACTCGGTGAAAACAAGATCAACAAATACAAGGTCATGAAGAATCTTGGAGAACCTCCCCCACAGCTCATCTAAAGACTCACCAGGCCTTTGCTCGATCTTTGAGTATTCTTTCTTGAGCTGGTTCTGTCTCACTTCCTTGATCGCAGTAGAGCCCTCGTGGTAGTCACAAAGGGTCCTCCAGATCTCATGAGCAGACCTCAAATGAGCCACGCGCTCAAACTTAGATCGACTAAGACCTTGAATCAGAAAGTTCCGAGCCTTGCTATTAGCCTCAACATCTGGAGTGATCACATCGTCATTGGCTGGCACGACATATGGATTTTTCACCTTAAGCCAAATAGCGTGCCCTTGAGCCTCGATGTAGGTATGCATGCGTGCCTTCCAAAGAAGCAAAATCAACTCCATCGAACACGTGTGGTTTGGTCGAATACTTGTCGGCCGCCATGGCTCCAAAGACCGTTAAGATCGATGAGAAGAGCTAACAGGACTCGATACCAATTGTAGGACCGAAAGGCGACTAGAGGAGGGTGAATAGGAGCACTAACACTTTTTCACCTTAATTGAATTCAATACTAACTTCACTCCAATAGCTATAAAAGCTATGAAGATCAATAATCAAGCACGATTGGAAGACTTGTATTGAATCCAATCAAAACCCCGACATAAAACACCCAAAATTACCAAAACCCAAATCTCAAAGTGTTGGGCGGTCGACCTCTCAAATTGGCGGTCGACTCTTTTGCCTAGCGGTCGATCACCTCGACGATGAAAGAAAAAAATCAGCATAATCAGCCTGAAAAACCGAAACGAAAATCGGTCTAACTTTTGATCTGTAAGGCCAAACTCCACGAAATTTGGAACACACCTTTCTAAGGATATTAGGAACCTATTCCAAGTGGAGATTGAGTAGATCCACGTCAAAGTTTTGACCTTTTTCTATTTTACCGAAGGAGGGTTCAAAACCGGGTAAAAACCAAAAACTTGATCCAAATCTTTCTCGTAGGGGATTGATGATCTAGATGATCCTAGATGTATTCCCACACATCACAGCAAGGTAAAAGAGGGCACGAAACAAACCAAAAACCACAGGATCAAGGAAGCACCTAAAATCATCAGAAAAGAAGGGAAAGCACATGAAGACTCATCTTTCAACAAACACCCATAGATTGATTCACGATTTGATGCTGGTTACAGCCACTCCATCCATGGAGGACAAAGCTCAATCCATGAGCACACAACTCAACACATCTCCCTAGAACCCAAAGCCTCTTCTCTTTCTCCTAAGCCCTAAGACAAACTAGGGTTTACCATGAAGTGCTTCAAGTGGTCGCATAATGCCCCTCTCTATTTATATGAGGCCTAGAGCTTCTAGAAGACTTAACCCTAATGGGCTCCCGTTAAGGCCCAATACAAACGGGTTACACACGCACGCATCTCAAAGCGCCGTCTTCACTTTTCTTGACCTAATCCACTTCTTGACGCACCGTCTTGCGCCGCTGGTTGGCATTAGGTCACCAAGGCGTGTTGGTGAAATTACCAAAATACCCTTCTCGATCTTTTTCCAAGACCGAGTCCAAATCGCTAAACACATCCATGCTTCGCCACGTGTAGGTTGATCCGGCTCTCATCGTGTCGGCAAGTCTCTCCCATCCGGTTCCCACCGACCACCTTGGCACTTGCACCACCCCGCACCGCTGATCCAACCGATCGACCAAAGCGTCTGCTCGGTCACCTTCATCCATTCTACGCCATGCTTGAGTCACTTGACTTCACCCGCATCCATGATCGTTTCGACCTCGGCTCTCCAAGCTTAGTCCCGATCCTCCTCGCCGTTGACCGTCGTTGACCTCCAAGCCACCTGCACAGCAATAGACAAGCAAACACGAATCCGGGAACAAGTTCTTCACAACTTAACCCACGTTAGCCAAAACATGCAATATGCAACACATATGCAGTATCAAACAAGGATATGACATATCCCAAAATCAATCCATAACTAAAATCATCATTCTGCACAAAAACCAGACCGCCATTCTGGCTGGTCTGACCGCCCCTGGGACTGAACCAGAAAATCAATTGAAGACAAGGCCGGTCTGACCGCCGGATTAGCGATCGACCGCCACCGGCGGGTCGACCGCCACACGTAAACCGGGTCGACCACCGAGACCGACAGATTCAGTAACTTTGACGAAAACGATTGAAATTTCAAACCAAAAGCAACATTGCCAATTGTTTCATCATCCTAAGATCGTGGGCATATCCCCATGATATCCACAAGGTTTTACGGGCAACATAGCCAGAACACATTATTGCACAGAGTAATACCAAGCTA
This sequence comes from Phyllostachys edulis, assembly GCA_036346405.1. Classification (NCBI taxonomy): domain Eukaryota; kingdom Viridiplantae; phylum Streptophyta; class Magnoliopsida; order Poales; family Poaceae; genus Phyllostachys; species Phyllostachys edulis. The sequence continues at coordinate 48,683,713 of CM070560.1, read as the reverse complement.
CCTGTTAATTATAGTCATGTTAGGAATTCTCTTATCACTATCATCATATCCTTCACCATAGAACTACTTCGAACTCACATCAATCATGGGTTCATCCAGTGGTGGCTCTCCTGAGACATTTGCATAGACCTGTACATGAAGACCATGTCAGATTTAGAACAGACACAAGTAAGACAAAATACAGTCGTAGTGTTAATTTTATACGTATAATGCATTTCATTTTAAACTGACAGGAAACTCAGCAATCAAACAGAGTATACATTCCACAGCAAGAAAAATACCACCAATTAGGTACAAATCATTACATATATAAATTTGACAACAATATTGACATAATGTTCGAAGTACAATGTAATACATCAACTCTGCCATAGATATGGATAATCCCTTGCCAGGTTACACGGAATGAAATCTAAGTAGATAGGGATCTACCGAGTAACTAGATGCTAAAAGAGATACTAGAGTATACGATTCGACTTCCAAAAGATTATAATCGGCAAGAACGATCGTGTTTCACACGAGCAATGTCGCCACCTTTAATTTGGAACATGTTATCTAACTTGATGTCAAGCTTGTGACATTTGCCTTTTGATAGCTTCTTTGTAAGTCTTGTGTTGATAGGTCAATGTTGTCTCCAAAGAAATCCTTCAGAGGGGTCTTTGGGTTCCACCTACGGGTAATCAACATTTGGTCATTAACCACTAGTTAAGGTCTTACAGGCAACATAGCCGTAACACATTATTGCACGAGTAATACCAAGCTACCGTTAATTATAGTCATGTTAGGAATTCTCTTATCACTATCATTATATCCTTCACCATAGAACTACTTGAACTCACATCAATCATGGGTTCATCCAGTGGTGGCTCTCTGAGACATTTGCATAAACTCGTATATGAAGACCATGTCGATTTAGAATGACACAAGTAAGACAAAATACGATCGTAGTGTTAATGGCATACCTCTGTCATCATTTCACCAATTCTCGACCGTGACTTCATTGTTAGGATTCCCAACATTGAAGATATGACCATTGGCTCGAACAGGATTTTCCTTTTCGTAGAAAAATAGGTATTTCAGCTCCATTGATGTGGCAAATACTAATGTTAGAACAAGGAATCAAAGAAGATTGAACATAATGCAACGAAGATATTCATTCTCAAAAAGGGACAAGTGTACATATGTTACTAAAGCAAGCCAAAAGCCGAGGAACACCTCACTAGGACCATCAACACCGTGAATAAAATCCATCCTTGGTCCAATCCAATTGAAGGTCTCACAATTAGAATTCAAGGCCATTTTTGCACCCTCATTTGGTGGAAACTCAAAATGCCCATGGTTACAAAGATAAGTTAAAGACTTTGGGTGTTGCTAATGACGTAAATACACAAGTTACTCTACTAACCAAAAATAAGCCTCTCAATAAGTGCTTTGCACATGCATATGACCATCTCTGCTTTGAATTGGACCAAAATGCAGGCGACTCATCTTCTTTCGGTAAGATAAAATTTAGGTTCCTGATCGAAAGGTAGAAGGCGCACAAACATCAGAGAACAACCAAATATGATCGAAACAATTATGCATACAAGACATGCAATCGTAACAAGCCTATGACAAGGACTGTTATGCCTTGTGATTTTTTTTTACAAAAAAATGATTCTGTAATGTTCTTCTAATGCACTTTGTGCACAACAAAGTTATGGAGAGGTTCAGAGTTCAGCCTTTTTTTTTTCTATGAATGTGTATTGCAGTTCAACTAAAGAGCATACACCAAATAGACTAACACATCAACAGTTTACCAACGAACTAAGTATTTACGTAGAAGTTAGCCTTAGTGCTAACACAAAGAAGGAATCCGAAGATTTTTTGCACATGATGACTGGACCCAGTTAGCAATGATCTCTAACAAGAACAACCTAAATAAATTGTAAAAGTATAAATAAAAATAATCAAATTATCCTAAATCAACTCATTAATTACTTGTTACCTGCTTGACACCGAGCACCAACGGAATAAGACATTTAGGCTCTGTTGCCTATGTAGACTCATCAATAAGAACCTACCAATAAAATTTGCCATCACCTCAGGATATAGTACAGAAAGACATCAAAAGTAGCATTACAATTTCCAAGCATATAAATCAATAACATGTACAATATTGTCAGGTGAAGATTACATAGCAAGCAGTACTTACTTCCAGGCTAGCTTTTCTTTGTTTATTAACAACTTGTTTAGCATAATATCTTTTCCCAGGAGGCACCGATTCATTGAATGTTTCATCCAAGGGAACTTTAGAGGGTACGATTTTATCTTGGCTCACCAGATGCAGGGCAATCCAACCAGCCTGATAGTAAGGATAATGTCAAAGGCAAGGATGCATATATAAAAAAACTACTTACATAAGTAAATAGTAACAATTCAATTATCACCAAACAGGATTATGAGAACACGTGACACATGGGAAAATTCAATAGGATACAAATTTACACATTTTCACATACAACACATACCCTGAGGTGCCTCTTTAATTCGGTTGTATCTACCGATTTTGCTTTGATTCATGTGATCATTCCTAATCTGTTGTGGATGTGGCTTTGATCCATAATCTTGTAGCTCTCTCTTTAACTTTCGCATCTTTCTTCACGCTCCTACCAAACACAAGATTACGAAACATAAAAAGGGTACCAATGATTACGTAATTCTTAAAGGAATTGGTTTAATAATTATTAACACTTTGCACCTTTTATGTTTGACAAAGCATCAAACTGGTTAGTTCAGTAACAAGAGAACGACTTAAACTGAAAGCATGAAAAACAAAAGACTGCAGGAAAGAAAGGAAGATTGAACCAAATTACCAATAAAAGTAAAAGGAAGACAAAGCTATCTTAAAATGTGACAATGTCATATTGCCATGGTCCTCATATTTCTGAGTGTTGTAGTTTTGTGTACTGCTTCAAAATTAACTTGTACCATAATACAAATTACAAAATCCAAAACCATGCCCTCAACTCAAGGAGGACCTTTATCTAATGTTGTTAAATAAACCCTCAAACATATTATATGCATATCAAATTGCGGTGTACCATTATCACCAAAATACAAAGCAATCAACTTATGTTAATAAGCTCTATTTATAGAGATGCCTGTGCATGACACAGTTTATTCCTAGAAGGGATTTTATGTACCCTTCGCATTATCTCAACAAAAGACTCAACATGTTCGTTCTGTGCAAAATCAACATCAATTGGCTCTTCATAAGTCTTGTCATCTTCGTCAAGCAATGGTGACGAATTCAAATCCATTGAGGATCCTTCAACATCCACTCTCGCATAAATCTCTAGATAACCGCTTGAAACCGACACCTTATAAGTAATAACGAAGCGAGAAAAAATATTGTATCGACTAATCGAGTAATACGCAATAGATAAACATATACATCTCCAAATAATACGGTAATTTCAACCGCAGCTTGATAAGTACAATACTGAGAAAGGCACTCAAACAATTAGTACTAAGTAACACAATGCATTAATTGTGCAAAACATAATATGTCATGGGAATACACTCCCCAAAATTAGAACAATGCATCAACCACCTAGATAATCAAGGAATATCTTCACCTATTTCTATACAAAATTGGTAGGAGATGATCAAATAAAGTTTTTATACTTATGAGTGGTATTCAAGAAAGAACATACTATTCATTAGATATCTAGGTTCCAAATCCATTTTCACATCACAGAGCAAGGGGAGAAACTGGATAGAAGGAGTAGTATACCTTAGTGCTTAGGAACCACACCTACCATCACCTTTAGGCCAAAGCTCAAGGAGCACAAACCACATCCATCAACCCACCATGCATGAAGAAGCATTAGCCCACCTCCAGCATTCACCTTGCATAAATAAACATCAACAAGCATCAGAACATAAACCAATCATTCATCAGACAATTAGTGAAGCCCAAATCCTTGCTGAGCCAGTAGTAGTGCAAACAGCCGAGGTCATGGCGGCGCCGGTGGCAAGATAAAATTTGGCCGGCAGAGGCGGCGCGGCCGAGCCGGACCGAGCCAGTGATAGCGGACCAAAGCGACAGAGCACAGACACAGGTGCGCCCAAGCCCCACGGCGAAAGCAGGATTAGAGACAAGGGCACATGGCGCAGGAGCCAGGCCGAGGGGAGGAACGGCGTGGGCGTCGGGGGCCTAGGCGGCAAGGCCGAGTCCCAAGAAGCGGTGCTCGGGAGGAGGAGGCTGCGCCATGAAAGTCACGGTCGAGCAAAACCAGGAGGATGGAGAAGTGAGAAGGAAGAAGAAGAAAGAGGAATGGGGGAAAGAAAAAGTGAAGAAGAAGAAGGGCAAGGCAGCGTGAGCAGAGCCAAAGGCGGTTGGGTGGAGAAGTGAGGGCAGAATCGGTGGTGAGCCAAAGTAGCAAAGATTAGTGGCGCTAGGGGAGCCGGAGCGACGGGGTGGAGGGGAGAGCCCAGGGAGCATTGGGGAGGGAGGAGGAGAAACATTTGGGGAAGAATGGGGAGCAGGAGAGCCAGACTGCTTGGGGGAGGTAGGGTTAGAAGCCAAAAAAAAGGTGCGGTGGGGAAAAGAAAGGGCGCGATGGGGGAAAAAAGATCCCGAGTGTTGTAGTTTCGATACACTCAGGATTATACTTCATTTCTCGAGTGTTATTGGAAACACTTGGGAAATTTATTGCTACCGAGTGTTTACTTTCAATCCCGAGTGTCCGATGAAACACTCGGGAAAGTCCTAAGTGTTTCCGTCTAGACACTCGGGAAACATATAGACACTCGGGAGCTAAACAGTTTCTGGTAGTGAGATATATATACTCCTTTTTATGTGCGAATATGAAGGTATTTACAAAATACGCTAAAAACTATGGACTCTCTTACAAATTTTTCGTGTGGTTCACATTGGAGTATCTTCTAATTAGTATATGAGTATACCCAAAGTGATAAAGGAGTATATCAAATTCTTTTAGGTGGTATATCAGAGGTAGGAGTAACTACACCCGGGAGTAGAAAGTATTAATCCTATATATAGGAAGCCTTTTTTTCTACTCTGTGGAGTAGTTACTCCTTATTTCATATCTCGCAACGTAAGGAGTATCTTGTACAACCGAGAGTATGTATATGTAGTATATGAGTATATAAGACCATCTAAGTGGTATTCACATATTTTCATAGTGGTATGTGAAGAGGACTTACGATTTGTCGGTAGTATATGAGAGGAGCTAGACGTCAACAAAAAGAATGATGAATCTTTGCATTGCGTCTGAATACATCTTCCTGCCGCCTTGCAGAACGTTTTGCCTGGCTTGTAGCTCCTAGTACTGCACACCTGGACATCTCGCAGACACAGTGTCTGTGCATGAAACCAAAGCCTTCTTCTGTTTTCCGGAAAGGGTGAAGGAAGCAGCAGCCAAGCTTTCCACCGTATCTCCCTCCCGGCCTTAGGTTTTACTCCTTCCAAGGAAATTCGCCACTGGGCTTTACCACAAACATGCATGCAGATATGGATGCATGGGTATCGCTTTATTCACACCGACGTTTAAGATCAGCAGATTCTGCTCGCTCGCCATGCAACCATGCAGGGTGCAGTGTAGATTAATTACTCTATTCAAAGTCGTCGAGCACCAGTGCAGGAGGAATTGGTTTGCACAGTGGTCATAGTTAAATCGGCAGGCACAAAAAATACAAACTGCATCCATGTGCGGACGCCATTGCTGCTGCCAGCTTCAGCTTCGGCAAGATCAGGGTACAAGCAAGCTGAAGCTGCATGCATGTGAGAAGCGTTGCGGCATGCATGGCATGGCATGGCATGGCTGCTTTGCAATAGGCCGTCCGGTTCCCAGGTTCTGCATGCATGGCACGGCTGCTTTGCTTGCTTTTGAGACAAATAAACCAACCATATCCTCTCTCTCTACCAACGCTTTCGAGTGCACAACAAAACGGGCAGCGTTGTCAATAAAGCAAAGATTCCGAGGTAGCCAGAGTCCGATATGCAGCCCGGCCCGGCCAGCAAAAGAACGAGAAATGCTCTGAATCCTCTGATGATCAGAACTGAGAAGCAAGAGTTTTTTTTTCTCATTTGGCTTTTTTTGGAATGAAATAGCAAATCTAGTATCCTCACGTTTGAAATGATAAAAATAACATCTCTAATGTATTTCCTGTTCGCGGAAACCACCTTCCGCGCTCCCCGTGAGTGGTAGGTTCGGATGAAGCATTTTCGCCGTTGCTATAGTACTGTCACCATTTCTGACTGGGAAAACTGTATTCAATCACTGTTTGTAACAACAGTGCCTCCGACCAAACGTGATGCTCACGTGGAGTGCAACAGCTACCTTCCGCGGACGGGGAATAAGATAGAGGTGCTATTTTTATCATTTTAGACGTACGAGATTAGATTCCGTTTCAAAAAAAACCAAATAAAAAAAACTCGAAAAGCCATGCTTGCGTGCACACTTGCACAGGACCTCAAGATCCCACTGTTGCTATGCATACACAAGTATTGTATACTCGGCCTCCTTTCCCTGCATAACATATTTATTCCCTGCCACTTCTTCGAAAGCCCTGCGCATTGTGTTTGAGAGAGAGGGAGAGATGCATGCAGCGAATATAGTGCTGACAAGTCTGCTTTGTACTGCAAAACTTGGACAGATTTCCTTTTGGGCGTTCAAAGTTCATGTGTTGTGTGTGTAGATGTGATCCTCAGAAAGCTCAGAGCTTTTCCGCATCTTTCTCTCTCCCCCTTCTCGTGATACTGCGTTTTGTCATGCTGGCTACAGTAGTGTTTGCAACTTTTCATTCATAGATTTAGCTTTCAGAATTTCTTTTATTAGTTTGGTGTTTGGAGATAGAATTAATATTCTGCCATATCTGATGACTCTGATGGTGGGTTACATGGGTAGCATCTCACATGTGCATTGTTTAGCATTTTGAATTTGAGTTTTATATATCTAATGTGTACATCCGAGCTAAATGAAAGGTGCTAAAAATATATATATAGGGAGTGACTATACATCACTCAATTATGGATTTCAGTCGATTTTTAGTCCATTGGACGAAAAACTAAGGGCCTAGAATTTTCCACCACTCTCGTATCCAGCCCACCCCTCTTAACCCTAATCCCATTTCCCTCCCCCTTCCCAACTGTCGCTGCCACCCCACCTGTCACCCCCCCTGGCTTTCACCAACCATGACCGCTTCCACCCTCTCCTACCGCTGCCTCCTCTAGCACCATCGCCTCCTCCTCTGCCGCACGCCTACACCTCCACCGTTGTCGCTGTCACCGCCTCCTAACCTCTCTCGCTCGTCGTCCCCACCGCCCCTCCCTCCTTATAAGCTTGGGCTCCGGTGACTCTGAACCCTAACCGAAGAACCTGAGCCCTAACCTTTCCAGCAGGATTGGCGGCGCCGCAGACAAAGGTGGAGAGGGTGGCACACGAATCTAGGTGCAAAATCGAATGGTAATAAATTTGATTGAAAACCCCAAATTTTTTTACTCGAGTGTTTAGTTAGCAAATCCAAAAAAAAAAGGAAAAGAAAAGAACCTCATGCACATTCGATCAGAAAAGCAAAATATTAAAGAGTCCCAAGAGTAATATTCATTTAAACCGTGGTGTGCTATTTTCTACTCCACTCCAACGACTAATCATGCATGCATGTAACATGATAAAAACAAAGAATAACACTATCTCATATCCAACAATATTTTCAAACGGTGATAAAGCTTGCAGAACATTCAACAAGAGACTGATGGGGAATAAAAATCGAACGATGCCTCAGCTCTACCAACGTACACCACCTATGACCTAACAAACTAAGCAGTTGCTTGCGCATTTATGCTAAAGCCATCCCTGAACTTAATTATAACATAACATTTCATGGAAAAGGTGGCTGTTTCCTATTTGTATACAATGGTACTCCATAGATCTTTAAAAACATGAGTTTAATTAAAACATGAGTGCATTGTGCTTGTCTTCTTGTGTGAACATTTTCTTTAGAGCATCTATCCCTAGTTGTGTAACATGAATACATCGTCGCTACTACAAAAAGACTAATACTGGACGTCTCATCACAGACGGTTGCCCAAAACCGTCTGTATTACATGCAATCACGCAGCGATTTTGGTTTTGCGACCGCCTCGTATTCTTCGTGCGTTAAAAACCGCTCAGTGAAGAGGTAATATCACGCAGCGGTTCATATTGAAAACCGTCGTGAAGTATCACGGATGGTTACAACAACAACCGCTCGTGATACTTCACGCACGGTTTTAATAATGAACCGTCTGTGATATGAGACCATATCACGGACAGTTCCATTGTGGAACCGTCTGTGATAAGTATCACTGACGGTTCCATAATAGAACTGGCCGTGATAAGTCTCTTTATTAGTAGGAACCCGCTAGGGTTTGCGCTCTAACTCGTCACTCCCCAACGCCCTTACCCGAGTGACCCCGTCGCTGACGGTTGTGACACCACGGTTCACTGTACAAGACACTCGTACGATATGAGTGTCCTTTTCAGTGTCATCGTTGTGCCACAACTATGGTGACGCTGCGCGCCTTCCCCTCTTCCTCCTCCCCCCGGCGTGCACGACCCCGGCTACCTCACCGACCTCCCCTAGCTACCTCTAGCTCCACCAACCTCAGCTTCGGCTACCGCACCACTAACACCGGCGATGTCAATCGAGGTAAGACAGATCGATCGATCTATTGGTTTGTGCTGTTGGTATTCATGTGAACCAAGTTGCAATGTGGGCTACCTAGCTAGCTAGCTTGATGGTCGGTTTGGACACCCTTGGCCTTCTTTGTCTTTCCCTCTTGTATTCTTTGGTGGGTGGATGGATAGATAGATCTGGAGGTGGGGAATGGGGTTGTGTTTGGGTGTGACTACTGCATGGTATGTTCCTAAAGACATTTTTTGTTTTCAATACGTATGATGCAGGGTGTGCTGCTGAAAAAACATATTGATGCAACCTTAAGAAGTGGCAATTTGAGGGAGGCAATTTGGTTGCCTCCTGGAGAGGATCTTAACAAATAGCTATCTGTTAATAGTAAGTCTGATCACCATCTATATACTCTTAGGATAAATAACACCATGTAAGTGTTTCATACATGGATATAGGTGAGTTTCTACAGGTTGCTGCTCTCATCTGCTTGACATGAAAACCGCAAATGTTACTAGTTGTGTTCACTAATGAGATATGAAATGAATCTCTAGGGACAACAATAGGATGAACTGTATATGAATATAGGTGAGTTTCTACAGGTTGCTGCTCTTATCTGCTTTATAGATAGAGAATTAACCATTAAAGAAAACTCTTTTTTACATCCTATCATGATTTCGTCAACTTACCATATATTGTTATCTTATTACCATTCATGTTTCAACATATTTTATATGTTTCACTGGACTTGTATTCAAGTATTATCCATGAGAGTTTTGTCTCAATCCTTGTGAGAGTTCTTCAAACAGTGGCCGCCTTCTCCCTAAGCCCGCCTCCCCTTTCCTCTATTTCTTGATCTCTTCTCTACAAAATCTCTAAAATCTCTTTTGCCTTTAAAAGCTTCATATATATATATATATATATATATATATATATATATATATATATATATATATATATATATATATATATATATATATATATATATATATATATATATATATAGAGAGAGAGAGAGAGAGAGAGAGACCTAATCAATTCAGCTAGCTAGCTCGCTCCTTGGTCGTTCATCCAAGGCGTTCTCTGAAAGTTGCTCTTATCTGCTTTATAGATAGAGAATTAACCATTAAAGAAAACTCTTTTTTACATCCTATCATGATTTCGTCAACTTACCATATATTGTTATCTTATTACCATTCATGTTTCAACATATTTTATATGTTTCACTGGACTTGTATTCAAGTATTATCCATGAGAGTTTTGTCTCAATCCTTGTGAGAGTTCTTCAAACAGTGGCCGCCTTCTCCTAAGCCCGCCTCCTTTCCTCTATTTCTTGATCTCTTCTCTACAAAATCTCTAAGTAGTGGCTGCTTTTGGCTTTAAAAAAGCTTCATATATATATATATATATATATATATATATATATATATATATATATATATATATATATATATATAGAGAGAGAGAGAGAGAGAGAGAGAGAGACCTAATCAATTCAAATTTAGCTAGCTCGCTCCTTGGTCGCTCATCCAAGACGTTCGGGTGAAACCTGACCTATTTCGTCGATCTTGACACACTGGAGTGTACGATTTGCTTCATACCTTGGCATGAAGCAAACCGTAAACTCCAGTGTATCAGGTTCGATGAAGTAGCCAAATACAGCCTAGCTACTTCATCGATCCTGATAAGGCATGAAGCAAATTGTACACTCTAGTGTGTCAGGATCGATGAAGTAGGTCATGGTTCACCTGCACGTTTAGGATGAATGACCAAGGAGCGAGCTAGCTAGCTGAATTGATCAGGCCTCGAGTTAGCTAACAAAGGCTACACACACACACACGCACACACGAAGCCGGTTTTAAAGGCAAAAGCAACCACTGCTTGGAGATTTTGTAGAGAAGAGGCTATCACAGATGGTTCCAAATACCAACCGTCTGTGAAACGTAAGCTATCACAGACGGTTTTTGATTATGGAACCGCTTGTGATAAAAATCACTGACGGTTCCATTATAGAACCATCTGTGATATATCTTTATAAGTAGGAGCGCGCTAGGGTTTGCGCCCTAACTCGCGTCGTCACTCCCCAACACCCTTACTCGTCCATTACCCTCCCCACCCGAGTGCCACAACTACGGCAACGCTGTCTTCCCCTCTTCCTCCCCCCCCCCGGCGTGCGCGACCCCGGCTACCTCTCCACCGGCGATGTTGAGGTAAGACAGATCTATCACCTATTGGTTTGTGTTGTTGGTATTCATGTGAACCGAGCTCCTCCTCCCTCTCGCCGCCAGCTCCCGCACCTCCGGATCAAGCTCCCTCCTCTCTACGCCACTGGATCAAGCTCCCAGTTCTCCCTCGCTGCGTCACTATTGATAAAAGATGTTGTGCCATGATTAGGGTGGTGATTTGGCCGGGCTGAACCCAAATGATTTATACTCGGGCGAGTGATCGTGTAGTAAAAGGGATGATTTTGGGATAAGGTTGCCTCGCCTGAATAACCACTAAGGACTTAACCTTGAACCATTGATCCGGGCCATATCGTGCAACCACAAGTTCATTTATGGGGCGGACTGGGCCAACTAATTAGCAATGTTTTAGTTCGGTTCTGTTTTGGTTGGGAATGGCGCAAGAGGGGCCCAGTATGGCGAAGCCTTAGCGGGCAGAACCGAGTCAAAACAAAACTTTGTAAAAGCCTTGATACGCTCTCTAGACTGCTTACCTAAGGTAGTGAGCAGTGGCATTGGCCATGACAGACCAACTAGAGAGGTCGTGTATTGTGGGTAAAGTTGTACAACTTCTGCAGAGTGTAAAACTATTCGAATAGCTGTGTCCCCGGTTATGGACATGCCTGGTGATTTCACATGGGGGGTAGATTTTCATGAAAAGTTGGAATGGGTTGGATGGATCTGAGTAGTTGATGTTGGTTGATGGTTGGGAAGTGAACAGGTGTTCACTATTTGTTTCAAATAAACTTGATTACTTATGTATTAATCTTTTAAATTATGCTTTTCAATCTAATTAATGTATTTACTGTCAATACTGCTTTCTGCAAAATAACCATAAAGCTATCCTTGTCAAGCCTTGCATGAATATTACTCGCATACATTTCTCTGTAACTTGCTAAGTATATTCAAAGCACTCACGGCTTTATGCCCTCTGGTTGATCAGTCACAGAAGAAGAACCAAGGAATACAGGGATCTAAGATGAGGAATACTTTGAAGACCATGTGAACTAGGATGCGTTTCTCCACTCGATTGCTTGTCGGCATGTCAAATAGCTTCCACGAGTTTGTTTATTTTCCTCTGCAAGTATACTCTGTTATCTTTAGCCCTGTGTGGCACCCTTTATAAGACTTGACCATAAGGTCATTTTTGCTATTAAATATTAATTTGTCTGCTTCATCTATAGTTTGTTGTACGGTTTTTGATACACCAATGTTGCAACTATGTGCACTAGCTACTGATTCAGGGAATAGTGCAGATATACACAGAGGTCCTGGATCCGGAGATCCTGGGTTCCGACAGCGGTGGTATCAGAGCTGTGTCGACTGTAGGATGCAACCATAGTTAGCATGGTCGTTTAGTCAAAAGTTTCAAAATTTATTTTATAAATCAAACCAACCCTATAACTTGAATAGTTGTTCTTCTCTCGTCTTATTCTACTCTTTCTCATCTTATTCTATTATTTACTCATCTTATTCTAATATCTTCTCATCTCATTCTTTGGTTCTTACATATTACCTTTTCCGAAACTTTGTTTTCGAATTTAAATTGACCCTCTCACCTTAGTAATCTCTATAGGATCGATTCCTCGATGATCAAAGCGCTAGATGACCAGGAAGTTCCAAGACCTATCATTTGTATCAAGTTGACCGTCCATGCAAGTTAGATTAGTAGTGTTGCCCCAAAGTTGTCCTTTTTAGTTTTAGTCTCGTTTAGCCCCCGTGGTTGGCTCTTTTGCTGGAGCGTTGCGTTTTATTGCTTCTTAAGAGCTCTCCAGCTATTTGTTCCTCGGGTTAAACCGACTCTCCCCAGTTAGGTTGGTCCATCTTTCTCCCTTGTTCTCACTCATCTATGTGCTGTTCCCCCTCATCCACTATGCTTTCTTCCTCTCGTCTATTAAACCTGAGAGGATTTATTTCAGATGGATCAGACCCGCACCTCAGCAAGTCTCAGCAAATCAGTGGACCCCAACACCAATGTTAACCCCAATATACCACCTCCTCTGGCCACAATAACAGACCAAGGCTTGGGTCAGTTTATGGCAGCTCAGACTCAGTTAATGAATGTTGTAATGCAAAATATGAATCAAATGATGAATCGACAGAATCAGGCTGCTACAGCCCTAGTCAACATGATGAACCAGCAGAAGCAGACTGTCGCTGCTTTTATGACCATAATAAACCAGAACCATCAGGCCGCTACCTGCCATCAACCAAACAACTATCACAAGAGGAAGATGGGGAATCAAGAACAAAATATTGCAAGAAACTCCAAGATTCGGGTGATTCCACCTCAACCCAACCCAGCACCAACGACAACCCCACTCATGACTCCAGAATCAGCACTACTTCCATCGATGCAGATGTTCCGCGACAACAATGGTGGCCAATCTCAGCAGGGCAAACCATCAAGAACAGGAATACAATGTTACAGGTGTCAGGATATGGGCCATTTTGCTTGGCAATGCCCACAAAGGCGCACAACAGTCGCCCCGGACAACATTACAGAAGCTACTCTGATCGCAACAATAACGCCAGCAGCAGATGGTAAAAACAATAGAAGATACATGTCACAATTGCATAAATACAGAGGTTTAGGCTTGCCAATGCCTCAAGAAACAACCATGAACCAGTCGGCCAGCTTGTTGCTCCCCAACACCTCCATAGCAGGCCCGTCACAAAAGAACGCCTCTCATGCCGCAGGAATCACGTGTTTTAACTGCCATAATATGGGTCACTATGCCAGCAATTGCCTACTAAGGAAAGCTTCAACATCAGATAGTCCCCTCTCAGAAGTCAGTTGCTTCATGTGCCAACAGATAGGCCATTATGCTCACAACTGCCCACAAAAACGTCGGGCCAGGACTCCAATTCCATTTGCAAGAGGACAAGTGAATCATGTCACCGTGGAGCAAGCCCAACCAGCTCAGAACTTCATTCCTGGTAAGTATCTAGTTAGTGCAGTGTCAGTTGCTATTTTGCCTCGCTCGAAGGAGAAAGTCGAATGGAAGAGTGAGCAAAGCTCAAGCTCCCGAACCTATTATCTAGTCAGCCCAAATCTCGAGGTCGAGATCCCCTTTAAAGGGTGTAGGTTGTAACATCACTATTTTCTGGGCTTTTTGAGAATTTTGAAAACTTTAAAAATTAACCATTTGGTTTTATTAATTTGCTAAAGCTATATTTGTAATTTAGAATTTTAAAAGCAATTTAATTTGAATTAATTAAACTTCAACTAATTCAAGTTGGTTTAATTGAGTTTTTCGGATCTTAATTGAATTTAAAAATCAAAAGTTTTATTTTAAGCTTTTTCTTGGTTTTTGTTGGATTTTAAAATTGGTTTTTCCTTTTGCCCTAAGTTGAAAATAAACTATTTGCAAAAACTAAAAGCAAAAGTTAAGCTGAAAATATTTTTATTAAGTTCTAAATAATTCAAGGGATTTCTGTGCATTTTTCTTGAACTTTTGGACGGCTTTAGCTATTTTCTAAAAATGATTTTCTATTTCTGGTATTTTATTTATTCAAAAATCCCAAAAATCCTCCTATTCATCTTGGGTCGAATTCCTTCGGCTCGTTTCCTATTTTTCCAACGCAGCTCAAAGACTCGGCCCATTCCATCACAAGCAATGAAGCGCCTCCATCGGACACCGTCCGATCTAGATCGGACGGCTCCCGTCCCTCGCACTTTTCCCCGTTTCCCCCTCCTCTCTTGTTGACTAGCGGGCCCGCACTGTCAGCCTCTGCGCCCCTGGTCATCGTCCTCCTTCCGACCGTTGCCGCCCTCGTCGGTGTAGAGGTCCGCGGCGCTGTTTTTTTTGCTTGTTGGCGCATCTGCCCAGGTCGTGACCGACACGCGCATTGAAGGCGGTGTGCTCCGCCGCACCCGCTGCCACCGCGACACCCCACCGTGTCATCCCCTCCGCGCGGAATCCGTGGAGCACGCAAGCTCTGGCAGAGCTCGCGCGTGCGCCCGCCCGTTGGAGCCCTATCTCTCCTCCTCCCCGCCGCCTATAAAGGAGCGGCCCACACGCCTCTCCTTCTCCTCTCTCTTTCCCCTTATCTCACTCCCTCTCTCCCGTCCTCACCGCCTCGGATTTCGTCGGCAAAGCTTCGCGACCGAACCTCCTTCCGCCGCCTGTAGCACCGTCGTGGGACCTCTCCGGCCGCCGTCGCCTACACGCTGGCACCACCTCGTCGCGGCGCACCCGGTGCGCACACTCACTCCTCCTGGAGGCCACCGGAGCCCCGCCGCCACCTCCGAGCCACCGCCTCCACCGCTTCTCGTCATCGCAGCCAGCCACTTCTTCGCCAACCGCCGCCGTTTCGGTGCGCCCTGGATTCGCCGCGTCCTCCTCTTCGCGTTGCCGCCTCATCGGGCTCGCCATGGCGTGAAGCCGGTGAGCCGCGCAAGTCCGTCAGCCGCTTCTAACGCCACCGCCGCGCCGCGTGGCTCGGCTCGCCGCCACTTCACCGCCAGCTCACTACCACCCGGCACCACCTCACCAGTATCGACGCGGGTCAAGATCGCTATCACGCCGCGTGGCCCGACCTGATGCCGGGCCCCACCCATCAGCGGCTCAGCCATTTTCGGCATTAAAATAAATCTGGAAATTTCAAAAATTCATTTCTTTTGTCATTTTATGTAATTTCAATCTTCCGAAGGCCATAACTTCCTCATTCGAACTCCGATTCGAGTGATTCAAATTTCTAAATTCATCTAAAATCATTATATTCCTATTAGTGTTTATTTGGTAATTATTTGAATTTTATTTGGTATTGTTTTATTTATTTAGCTTTGTTCGCACGTATAGATTAGGTGTTTGGGCAACCAGCGGACCAATTTAATCAAGCATCTCTACTCTTCAACGAAGGCAAGTTGTAGACCTTTAATCATATTGAACCCATTTTATAAAAAGTATATTGTTTGATATAAACATGCCTTGCTAATTTTATAATAATAAATGGTTTGGGATTAGTTAATTACCTAATTGCCATTATACCTCCTTGATAAATTGTGAATGACATGTATCCTTGAATGACATAACTCCTTAGACACCTTAGGATGGTTAATTATTAGTTGGACATGATTGTACTACCAACATGGGTACCGTATTATGCTTAGCCAATGCTTTAGTTATACGATAGATTCACGATCACATACTCAAAGAATGATTGAATTTGACTAAAAGAAATATGGAACTGTGGCGGAGCCACTATTGATAAAAGATGTTGTGCCATGACTAGGGTGGTCATTTGGCCGGGTTGAACCCAAATGATTTATACTCGAGGGAGTGATCGTGCAGTAAAGGGGATGATTTTGGGATGAGGTTGTCTTGCCTGAGTAACCACTCCATTCCTAATCTCTTCTCTATAAAGTCTCCAAGCGATTGATTGTGCCTTTATAAATATATATATATATATATATATATATATATATATATATATATATATATATATATATATATATATATATATATATATATGTGTGTGTGTGTGTGTGTGTGTGTGTGTGTGTGTGTGTGTGTGTGTGTGTGTGTGTGTGTGTGTGTTCTATGTTCTAAGTCACTCGGCCACTTCGAGTATTCAAGGCCCACATCACTTATATGTTTAAGAAAGTGATGTGGACGCAGTATTCGACCGTGGAAGTGGTGTCACGACGAGGTGTAATTGATGTCATTACAATTGGCAGTTTTCGTCGTTGCGCTCGCTCGGCGAGTACTGCGTCCACATCACTTATATGCCTCATCCTCCTCATGTCGTGCGGACTCAACTAAAGTGGCCGAATGTATATATATATATATATATATATATATATATATATATATATATATATATATATATATATATATATATATATATATATATATATATATATATATGTGATGCCGGTTTTAAAGGCACAAGTAATCATTGCTAGAGGCTTTATAGAGAAAAGTCATCACAGATGGTTTGACCATAAACCGCTCATGATATATCAGTCATCACAGATGGTTTCAACCACAAACCGTCTATGATATATCAGTCATCACAGATAGTTTCAACAACAAACCGTCTGTGATAGTTGCCTATCACAAATGGTTCTCAGTTAATAACCGTCTGTGACAGTATGCATCACAGACGGTTTGAAAACTGCTTGTGATGACCTTATGTCATCACTGACCCATAAACTCAAACGGCTCACGAAACCGTTTGTAATGACGTTTTTGAACCGTCTGTGAAGATCTTTTTCGTAGTAGTAGGTATAAGATAAACAAAGCTGCCTTTCTGTCATGGACACCACCACATTGGCCACATTCTTCTTTTAATTTCTCAGGAGGCTTTGTCTTGAACCTGAGTCAAAACGGTCAAAGTGGATTGTCAACTCACCGCCCCATGCCTTTTTTTCCCCACATGGAATATGCAAAAGAAAGGAAAAGATAGATTAGGCTAGAGTCTTTTCATGGCCAGAGCATCTGATTCTCCATGCAACTCAATGCTACTTGAATCCGGTGCGCGCCCACAGCTGCGATCTGTTCGTGGTTTTGTCCAACCTAAGAAATACAAAGAAATAAATACAAAGAAATAAAAGGATTAATGAAAAGAAGAGCTCAACAAGGAAAGGATCTGTTGATGTGCCTAAAAACCGGCATGAGTTGCATCATGTTTCACGCGTGTATACTAAAGATTTTTCATGCTGACACTGTCCTGAGTTTCTCTCAAGGCAGATCGAGCTTAAGATCTATGGAAGGAGCAATAGATGCTGCATGCAGAGAGCTGCGGCCTTCAGATTGGATTAGCATCCTCTGGTATTGCATTGGCAATGGCAAAGAGCATAGTACCGTAACATTTGGCAGATCTACGCAGTCTGATCCGGAAGAACATCTCAGATTAACCGTTACAATGATGCAACTGTGTTCGCAAATAGCGCTGATGCTACAGTGTTTTGCTACGGTGATACAGTTTGAACCGAGGTCTCATCCTTTCTTTTCTGATCGGATGGCCGCTACGCAATAATATGGTCTCAGAAGCACCGACATTCTTTGTACAACGTCAGATAATGTGTTTCCCTTCATATTCCTGTACATTGATGCAGCAAGATAGAGATGCGGCTAGAGACGACTCTACAAAAGATGCAGACAGACAGGCTACAAAAGAAGGGGGACGTACACAACTCCATACATAGGAGATCCTCTCCTTAAAAGGAGGATAACTAGGATTGCTGCAAAAGGAAGAACTCCTATTGGATTCTCTCCCTCTCTCTCTCTCTCTGGTTCCCCATGCAATTATAGCCCCATGATTTCACTTCCCAACAACACAGCAACAGTATCCTACCAGTGCTAATTGTTTCTTTTGTTTATGATAGGTAGTGGATTAGAGTACTAGTAGTGCTTAATACTATGTGTCTGTCCGTGTCCAAAAGGTTAACATGGGCTCAACTTGGCTTGCTCTTGTCACGAGGCGGATCTCGGCTGGGTTCTTCCCTTCTGCTCTCCCTGCCACTGCATCGATGCATGTGCCATGGCCATGCACGCAAGGTTCCCATCAACAAAGGTTGTGGGTCTTGCGGTTAGGAGTCACTGTTCAATAATAAACAGTGATTTTAGTACGCACGAAAAATACTCGGCGGTACCATCGTATCGTAGTATCTATTGTAGGCCATTATAGCAAATCAATCTGCGAAACCTTCGTAGAGAAAATACTATGTCAAAAGTATACTGTAGCAATTAATCTCATCTATCCGCGTTCGCTCCTCTAATGGCTAGGAGTTAACCTCTCTCACGAAGGCAAAGAAAAAACATCGAAATTGGACACAGGCCGCAGTTAATGGACGGGATAAAGCTATATATGAAGTTTGTTCAGAAAAAAAAACTAGTACATTTCTTAGTTAATTTTCACGTTAATAAAATTGGAAAAAAAAACCTAGAATACTGTGGCCTTTTGCTTGTCCCCTTCAGATCCTAAACATAGATTTTACCAGCACAGCTCTAAATAATGCACGACGCAAAAATCAAATGTACTCTGGGAAATCGTGTTTTTTTACATGAATGCCGCAAGAACAGTACTCCATACGTTGCTTTCTGCAAGATAATTTTGAAAAAGAGAGAGAGAATAGCATTGCCATTGGGCAAGGCAGAATCGCGCTCCTAAGATAATCAAGAAAAAAAAGGCATTGGTTTAGGGAGCAGAATCTTGCAAAAGCCTTTGCACAGTCCCCGGGTTCGCCGGAAGATAGCGGTCGACTTTATCTGGAGCGAGCGAGATCGTATGGTCGCTCTCGCTTTTCGTTGTGCGTGGATCGCATGAGGTTAGTAGGATACTCTTCGCGAGCCCCCAGGTTCACTGTTTGTTTAAGGAGAAAAGCGAGCTGTTCGTCCGGGTTAATTTCGCTTTAGATTTCCTTCTTTCCACAGGGGCACGAGAACCGATGCAAATCCTGCAGTTTTTTTTTTTTGAAAGATTATTTACAGCTGGATTTACTTTGTAAACAAATCTCGCCTTTCAGTGCATGATTAGTCGTCTGATGATCGTGTTTCGAACGTTAGGAAATTCCATGAGTTCGTGGTACGTGAAAGTGAGTACCGGCCCATTACCTTTTGTAAGATGGGCCTTAGCACATGAGTCTCCAAAGTTAGTGGGCTGTGGGATTTTAGCAATAATTGATTTCAGCTAGTTCGGCCGAGGCCAGAAATTCAGTGTCTCGCCTATCCCTTTTTCTTTGGGTGTGGTAGTGCTTTTGCTCTCTCCTTTTGTTCGGGATTGTTTTTTTAGCTTATTATTAAGAAGAGAGAGTACTTAATATAATAAAAATAAACAAGCCTTCCAATAGATTATTTCTTGAGCTTGTGTCTAAGACTTTAATTGCTACAAGTGTACATGATTCTTGATGATCAATAATGAAGTACAATTTTGTGGCCTATATGTTTTAGCTCATTTATCATATCGATAATGAAGCTGGCTTGCACAAATGATCTGGTGGATATTTTGCTTTAAGACAGTGGAACCCACAAAACACGGTTTTAGGTAACAAGTAAGTCTCTAATAGAGTATTTGGTTGTTTCTTGTGTCTTGGTATTAACAATTTGCTAGTTTCTTTATCTAGAAACAACCTCGCCTTCTGTTCTAACATTCTCTCCTTCACATCATTTAAATGCTGATGCGGCAACCCTTTAGTAACAACTGACGTGGACTGTTGTAGATGCTCTAATAAACGGTTGACGGGCTTAAACGGATGAGAAACGGTGGACAATATGATTTAACAGTAGTCATTCGACACATTCAGAAGCGTATTAAATTATTATTATTATTTGAAATCAGGAGCAGAAGCTATGTCATTTGTTTCAAGAAGAGAAGAATACAAACACCGATCTGATGGGCAAGGGACTCACCACTCGAATATCCCGGGTGTAGTTACTCTCATAATATATACCGATGATCAACTTCAAGATACTACCAACCTGAACGGGTTTTTGGGTGGCAAGGCATTAATTGATTCATTGATGATTTAGCAGTATACTACACCAACGGGGAGTATTATCCCGAAATGTGGATTATAGTCAAGTATAGGAAGTATGGAGTATGTTATGAAAAGCGAGAAGTATGGAGTATATTGGAGTAGTATAATGGGCAGGAAGTATACAGACGTATAGTTTTCTGAAGAACTCATGATGTAAATAACAGAGTATTAAAAAAATTATGAAAGCTACTTCCCACTCAAAATTACTGATATACTGAATTAATTGATTCGTTGATGATTTAGCAGTATACCACACCAATGGGGAGTATTATCCCCCGCCCCCAAAAAAAACATGCACACAAGCGGGTCTGGCTTCTTGTATTTATTCATGATTTGTGTAGTGTACCAAGAGGGAGTATTATCCCGGTATACAACATGGAAATTCTTCCTTCCCGAGTAGCACAAAATTTGATTATTTACACAACACATGGCATGTTTTGCCGGGCAACATCATCTGGAACCTAAATTATGAACATGGTATGTGTATACTAATCAGTGTTGATATGCGGCAGTCATCTGTGGTCGAGGTAGCCGGTACGGCCCTCTCTGCATATGAAATGTGTGTATATCCGAATGAGAACGATGACCCTTGTTGTGATTGTGTAATTGGGCGCCTGAAACTTCTCTCTTTTGGTGTATGTAGCCTCGCCGACGACTAACCATAACATACACAGAGTGACATAGGAGATATTAAACCAGGGATTTTTAAAAAAATAATCCTCTTTTATTCCGAAATACAGTAATATACCTGCTTTTTTATTTTACAGAAATAATATTTTGTCACCCCCCCCCCTCTTGACCGACTTGAGTCTAGTCACTCAATCAGTGGGCGGCTGATCCAAGTCGCCCAACGGTCTAGCGACACGTGGACTAGTCGCCCGCTGGTTGAGCGACGAGTATCAGTTGCCCAATGGTTGGGCGACAAGTCCTCCGTTGCCCAACCGTTAGGCGATTTGACATCAAGTACAATCCTTGCGTCGCTATACCGTTGGGCCACTACTTGCTATCAAGTCATCCAACGGTTGAGCGACTACACGGTTGTATAGACAGGCACACTCATGGTCTTTTTCGCGATTTCTCTCAGGAGAGAACTAGAGGAGCTCGAGAGAGGAGAGAAAAGGAGAGGAGAAGAGAGAACTGTAGGTAGAGAATCAGAGGAGGAGAGGGAGAGAAGGAGAGGAGAAGAGAGAACGACGGGGGGAGAAGCAGAGAGCCTGGGAGAGGGAGAGGAGCTCAGGAGAGCGAGATGAGGAGAGGGGAGGAGCTCGGGAGAGGGAGAGAAAGAAAAAGAAAGAAGCTCATCCATTCTTGTTTAGGAGAGAAGGTCTTCGTGTGAAGGTAATTGTCACATCTATTATTGGTTTAGCACGTATTCGTGAATATATTATGATAAATGGCTAGTTGAAATATTCAAAATATTTGTAGTGAGAAATCAGTCATGTCTGAGCCAACAAGATTAAAAGTGCATTACGGTGTTGGTACGATTCATGAAGGTCTATACGGTGTTGACCTAAGTGGTTTTCGGCAAGTCAGCATGGTACACCCAGATGCAGAGAATGCTCGAATAGGAGATGTCCTGTACTGGCTCACCTGCAGCTTCTCCTTGGACCCTGAGGTGTGCGGTGTCGTCCTATATGGGCTTTGGAGTCAATCTGCCGCGCACATTCAGTGGGAATTGAGCAGACTGATGCACATGGTTGTATGGAAGGGCTTTATGGAAGGCAGCCAGCGCCGTGGATACGAGTGTGTACTACTTATGCAAGCATGTCCGAAGGGAGTCAAAGGAGGCCCTGTCGACGGCTCTCGTCCGGTTGGTGGGAGCAGCTCGGGCACACAACATGTGGTTCATGAAGGGGACGCGGTGGCCGACGTTGCGGAAGAGGAAGAGGAAGATCGCACACCGCACACTCAGCTCACTACACAGGTAGATGCAGGGGAGCATGGCAACAATATAGTGCGTCAGATGGAGATCGATGATTTGACGGCCTGCGGGCAGGAGGAAGCTTTAGAAGAGGCTGACGATGGCTATTTTGACGAGGCCAAAGGTCCCATCCCGTAGGAATGGAATATGGTGGACGTTGAGGGTCTTGCCGTGCACGACGAGCACAAATCACCGTGGGAGTATCATGGTACGGAGGTTCGGCTTCATGTAATGTTTACTAACAAGAGATCACTGCAGGATGCCATTAAGCTGTGGGTCTTGTCCATGCAGCGGACGTTTCGGGTCCTCAAATCTAGCCAGGAGCAGTACATCGTGGTCTGCGAGAAGGTTGGTTATCCTTGGTGTGTGCACGCATGTAGACCCAAGTACGAGACTCACTAGAGGTCATTGCAAGCGGACACCCTGGAACTTTTTTTATACCTTTGGTAAACCCTGTGTAATCGAGAACGAACTTCTACATAATAGTTAGAATAGTTTAGCCCTGTAGCATCACTAAGAAGATCAAGAACGTTTGGAAATGCTTCAATTTTACCTCTAGGATCTAAAATAAATGCAAAATGCGTACAGGAAAGGGATTTCTCTCCAATATTTAAGGTATTTACTTTTCATAGCAATAATAGCATCGCGTAAAACTGAGTCATTTTCATACATTTTCAATTGAGTAGCAATCTATAAAATACTATGCACAATAATAGAAGATGTTGGATAGTAGACAACAGACAAAGCAACAGTGGCCTCATGAAATTTTTCTAAAAACTGTAGTGTCTTATCAGCAACGAACCAATGTTGCTCAGTTAGTAGTATCATACCGTCAATGCTCTGATAGTGTGTTTCAATAAAAATAGAAAAAATGCTCTTATATGGTAAAAGACTCTTAAGCATCAGGTAAGTAGAGTTCCATCTTATCGGCATGTCCAAACCGAACTTTCTTGGATGTACATCCATCGCACTACAAAAGTTCTTATATGCTGCTATTCTTACGTTCGAATTATTCAAGAAAGAAATCGCATCGCGAAAAGCTTTCATATACGGATTCAACCTCTTCAAACCACATTTGGCTATAAGGTTAATAATATGACAAACGCATCGCTGATGTAGTAAGAAGGAATCGACATATGTACTCAACACTAGAGTAAGAATATCTATGGCCCTAGAGTTCGAAGTGACATTGTTTAAAGTAATTGAGAATATTTTGTCCGTAAGACTAAAGTCTTCCACGACTTTGATAATACTGTCCACAATATTCTCACATGTGTGTGCTACATTAATTAATTTCAAACCTATAATTCTTTTCTCCATTACCCAGTCGTCATTAACATAATGAGCAACTACACTAAGATAATCCTCTCTAACCCGACCACTCCATATGTCCGAGGTCAGGGCTACCAAAAATGTGCACATACTAAATAGTTCTTTTATTTTATTACGGAGTTCATTGTAGTATTTTACTAGATCCCTAGTTGTTGTCTGTATAGAAACAACAGAAAATCTAGGATTATGCGCAGTCCTAATGTAATTTTAGAAAGCGGTAGATCCTTAGAAGCAATTAAATGACAGAAAAATTGACGGGCTACCTCAGGATTGTAGTCCCAGCTACGTACCATACCGTCGGGGTTGTACTACAGCTACGTCTGCCTCATCACCAATTCTTGCTTAGCCTTACAACTTGTAGCATGCCTAAGCAAGTGCTCCATTTCACCTGTAGACCTTGCAGATAATTTATTGCGACAAACTTTGCAAATAGCATATGGTACCTGATTTCCCTGTGCGTCTGGCTTGGTTGTCCTGTCGAAATTCTCCTATACTGCTGATGTAGACGACCTCGACTTCTTTGCTCCAGTGGTCGCCGTCGAAGATGCTGTCGTGGAGCCTGATAACGGAACTCCGCCTTACCCTTCCAGTTGGTTTGAGGCAACCGCAGTAGTCTCCATGGATGCAACTTCCTCTGGTGAAAGTCTATAATCACCGAGAGCAAAGCTATCGTAACTGTCCATAACGAAAACTACAAAATCGAAACTAACATTATTATTACTTTCATCTTAGCATAACAAGTACTAACAATAAAAGTATGGAAAAAAAATAGAATCGTACTTTTTTGCCGACTTGCTGTCGAAAATTGAATTTTCCAAAATTTGGCAAAGTTTTTTTTGAATTTTGCCAAATTATCTCACATCGAATTTGAATTTGCACATCAAAATTTGAAAGAGAGATTGAGGAATCGATGGGTGTTGAATGAGAGGGGGGGGTATGGTGGCTATTTATTTCAAAAAATTCAGGATTTTTTGAAATTTTTTGCTATTTTTAAAGAGCCAAACAGTCAAAACGGGCATATTCTAGTCGGGCCGTGCTATGCCAGGCACGACCCACGAGTCCGTTGCGGCCCGCCTCCTGCCTGCCTGGTCACCCGCACCCCAGCCCTTTCCCCCTACGCGTGCCCCTACCCACGTGTGGTGTGGCGATCTTGACACACCACACGCTTGCCACGCCGCCCTCCCCGCCTTCACCCTCCGCCCCTCCCGGCCTCCTCCCTCCACGCCAGTGCTGCCCCCTCGTCCTCCACCTCTCCTCTCCAACTCCTCCTCCTCTCGGCTCCCTTCTTCTCGAGTCGGCCCCGTAGCCTTCTCCTCCCTCCACGTCGACACTGCCCCCTCCCAGCCTCCTCCCTCCACGCCAACGTCGTCCCTTCCTCCTCTCGGCTCCTTCCTTCCTGAGCTGGCCCCGCCGCCTTCTCCTCCCCCACACCGACGCTGCCCCTCCTCCTCCCCCTCCCAGCTCCCTCCTTCTCGAGCTGGCTCCGCCAGCTTCTCCTCCCTCCACGCCAATGTTGCCTCGCCGTCAGCTAGCTGCTCCTCCTCCCTCCCTCGCCAGCAGCAAGCACACCTCCTCGCTCCTCCCGGGCTCCGGCACTCCTGTGCACAGGCAGCTTGGCGACCTGCCTCCTCATTTGTGGGCTCGTGGGCCGTCTTTGGGCTCGTGACATGCCTCGTATAGCCCAACTTGTCAGTGTCATCTTTGGTAGGCCCATCGTGCTGTGGGTCACCAAGCCTTTGCTACAGGGCTTTGTGCCGAGTTCGACTGATCCATGAACAGTGTGGGTCATGCCTTGCACTGGTTGAATAACAAGACAGTGCTTCGGGCGCCAGACAGACGACCATGGCCCATCCGCCGGCTCTACTCGTAGGTACTACAATCGGGTGCTCCTAAGAAATCCAATCCTTTTTGTGCCCACAACCCATTAAAAAGCATATGGATCACAGTGCGATTGAATGACAAGGAGAGTGGGAATAACTATACCTGGAGTAGTTAGTATTTTTCCTACACATACACACTAGCCGAAAGCCCGTGCGTTGCAACGGTTTTCAAATAAAACATAGTATAAGTTATAAACTTAGAAAACCAATATATATAAGGTAATTATCCCTATAAATGAAAGTTTCATACGTAATTTACATCCAATCAACAAGCCACATAGAATCTTTGAGTAAATATGCTGGGCCATTGGCCAGCATTTAGAACCGTTTAGATCCGTGTTTGGAGTGGACCAAACCCCGGCCGAGCAGGCCCTGAATTGAAACCGAAGAAGTGACAAATGTACAGCTCGATCGATCGTGCTTGTTTCACCTATTTCTGACCGGCCGGATCGACACGCACACCAGGCGCGAACGGAATACGAGGCTAAGCCAGCGGCCGCGTGTACGCTCCGGCTATTCACAAGTACCAGACGCGCGAGCCTCTGCCTCTCGGATGTGATATGTCTGCATGTGCATGGCCAGGCAAACATCGATCTCGCGTTGCCGTGGACGATCGGCAACTGCCCCTGGACGGACGGACGCTGGCTAGCGCGCAAGAAAGCGCGGAGACCGGCCTGCCTGCCTGCCGGGGCGTGCCATGGGGGCCCGGCACACCGGCACGGCGGCTGGTTTTAGCTGTCACACGGCGTCCCGTTACGCACGGCCGTCGTGCCTGCATTTCACCTCCTAGCTCATCCCATGTGAAGGCGCCATGCTACCGTGTGAAAGGCGCATGGGACCAGACGTTGATGCCCTTGTCACCATGCATGCAGGAGGGGCTCAGCCTGCAGGTGCATGGCTCGATCAATCGCGAAGTGAAGGATATTCCCCTTCTGATCCATGTGCACGTCGATATGGCATATCAAGATATATGTGGTAGCTATTGGCTATGTGTTATCCAAGGGGCAGGAAGCTATATGCAAATGGGCGTAAGATTGAAAGGTTATTGATGTAGAGACATCTATATTAGGTGGTTCCAGATTTTTCTCGAGTCATAGCCTTGGCAGACACACACACATATAGGGATATACTTCGTTCAAATGAAGATACATAATGCTATTACTTATCGATCACATCATATCCCTTTTTGGGTTCAGAAGAAAGGGCTGGGAGAATGAACGTCGACCATGTTGGGAGATTATGGACGGTGTTCCTTTTTAAAAGGGAAATGATAGGTGGAGGACGCATGGAGCGACTAGTTAACGTCGGACGCTACATCAGTCGTCCACGTGTAATGCATCTAAGCGTCGGACCGAGCGTCCAAGCATCGGGCGAGCGACCACATTACGTTCCCCATCCATTCGTTCCCATTCATTCATTCCATGTCCATTTCTTCCCCGATTCTCCTCCGCCCACACAGCGAGAATTTGGGTGAGCGTCGGGTGAGCGACCACACTGTGAGAAGGAGACGGCGAATCGTCTGGCCCCGCCACCGGTGACAAACACGACCTGCGACGTTGCAGGTGAGCACTTTGCTTGTCGTTGATTTGATGCGAAATGTGCGTTAGGGTTTTGTGGTGTGAAATGTGCGTTAGGGTTTTGGGGAGAGGGGTTTTACCGAGATTGTTGTGTTGAATGGGTGGGGATATGGGAGAGGGGGGTAGGGATACGGGTGAGGAGAGGGGATTTGGTTGATGTCGGAGGCTCGGTCCGACAAGCGGGGTGGGAGGAGAGGCAGCGACTAGCTGGGGTGGGCGTGTTGGTCTAGGAGGAGATACGGCTGAGTCGAGAATAGTGCCGGCTAGGGGTGGGAATGTGGGATTTTGGGAGTGGAGATGTGTGACGGTGCGAATGGCGTGATTGTGATAGGGGATTTTTGGGTTGGGAATTTGGGAGTTGGGATTTTTTTGCTGCTGACTGGGGTGTGCTTTGATGTTGCATGTTTGCGTCAGGAGGAGTTTTGTTCATGAACAGATAGGGGTTTATGGGGGTTCTAGAGTGAGATGTTGCATGTTTTTGTTTCAACATTGTGTTTGATTATGTTTTGTTTTGTTGCATTTCCATAGGCATGAATGCGGAAGGCGACAAATCATTTTTCAGACACTGTTTTGGTGCCAAGAGGTTTCAGAAAGTTGCGAGTGGACTAACCCCTAGACAGCGGGGTTTTGTTGTGAAGCATGGGTTCGGTCATCTTCTGGCAATAGCTGATTTTAATATACCAATCATATTACTTGAGTGGATAATGAGAAATGCCAGCCCACTCCTTTGCGAGTTCCGCTACCGTGGCAAGTCTATTTGTTTCACTAAGGGAATGGTGCAGAAGGTGCTTGGGATACCTTCCGGAGAAAAGCCCTTGAAAACAAGGGGCATGCAGAAAGATATCGGTGATCTTCGATATCCGTATAGAGTAGAGAAAATGGCACCTATATCGAAGGCTGTTGAAGTGATGATTGGAAGCGATGATGAAGATATTTTCATGAGATCGTTCATGCTTGTTGCATTGTCAACCGTCCTTAGTCCTGGCACTGGAAACATTGTCCACTTGGATTGCCTATTCAGCCTAGCTGACATATCAGAGCTTGGGGAATATGAATGGGCAGGTGACATCCTTTATGTGTTGATGAAGGAGGTTGAAAGATATCAGAAGTTGACACTGGAGCAGCGTTCCAGCCCTTTCCTCATTGGGGGATGTCTGCCTCTCCTTGTAGTATGTATTCCAACATTTTTTGTTTAATTCATTTTTTTTTTGTATATTGTTTGTTTTTTTGTGTTGAATGTTGTGAATCAGGTTCTTTATACCTTTTATGTGCAGATTATATATATGGATCATTTGGACCTCCCTTCAAGACCTCTATAGGATCATACAATCAACTATTCATGCCTTAGGATTTGTCACATATGCGATGAGAACTTTGCGTTTGTTGAGAAGGCTGACAAGAATCATTTGAATTTGAACAACACGAGTTATGGATCCCGTCCTGTATGTCACCTCACCATTTCTTTTATTTTTTGTCTTTTCTTTTTGTTTTTCGTTTGATATAATGATGTAGTCTACTGTTTTTGTTTTGTGTTTCTATGTACGCAGTTCCGTGAGCTAGCTTGCACTCCATATCACAATGGTCCAAGCAAGGAAAATGCTGCATCAGTTGACTCGGCATCCTTAGAGAAGTGGTTGCGAATGTCTCAGTCCAGCAGCCAATGCTCACATGTTTTTAAAGATTTTATTACTTGTTTGCATCATACTTATGTAAATGTTGCATTACTTTTATTTTTTTGCTGTAACAGTAATGTGAATTTGTTTCAACATTTAACACGACTTGTTTAATGAAAACTATCATTTTTTTGTCGCATCATCAAATGTTGCATCTTTTATATGCAACCCAGCCTTCTACATTTTTTACCACTTCATGTTACATTAGCGTATATTGTGTTTCTTAGCATGCAACTCCCTCCCTACAGTTCCCCAAAAACATTCAAGAAATCATTGAAAAGCATGACAAGTTGTGGGCAAAAGACATTGAAGCTGTTGTTGCAACATTGAAATCAATGCATACTAACCGAACAACTGCTCTGATAGCAGAAGTTAGAGATGCACTAGCACCAAACTTGGGGGGATAGCCCAGCGATATGTGCTTTCAACCAGGGGGTTCCACAGTTGGAGGTACTGCTGGCATTGCTGCAACAAATGTCGAAAGCATGCAAGCAAATGAATCTAAGGCAGATATTGTTGATGCTAACAGAGTGGTTGGTACACCCCCTAGGAGCCAATTTGTACTTGTAACCCCAGAAGATAACATCAACAGCCCAAATCTCGTAGATGATGGAAAGATTGTTGAGCAGGTAGCGGGGGGAAGCCCCACCATGTCTAATAGACGCTGCGCTAGTCAAAACATCGATTGTATTATGGCAAATTTGTGCTTGTACCAACCTGGCAGCTCAAGGCAAGGCACCAATAGCTATGTGCAAGATGTTGGCAGTCCAGCTGGGGTGGTTGAGGAGCAAATGAGTCCTAGTAGAAGTGATACAACACATTGGCCTTCTTACTGCAAGGAGGATCCAGATTTTAACCTATTCAAAGTTGGTGAACCAGGGTTCATTGATATATTCGAGAGTAACGATGGATCACATAGCAGCCTATCAAGCACTCAATTGATTTTTTCTGAGGATGTTGCTGCAGCTGTTAGCATTCCAATTCACAGCCAAACCAATGTCAGCCCCACCACCATCAAGTTGTCTAAAAATGCATGTAAGTCACCTTGTTATCACACACATATTGTTTATGTTTTTTTACTGCATACATAGTAACAAGTACTTATGTAGTTTTTTTGGGTCCTATTGAGTTGCAGCTGGCAGTGAGAAACGTGTTGATGTAAGCAGCGGCCCAAGCACACATGAAAAGAAGAAGAGGACAGCGAAGACATTAGAGGACATCACCAAGTTGAAGAAGTTCAAGGTGGACCCAATGGCTGAGGATATATATGCAAAATATATATCCACGCGATGTGTGAAGAAGGCTAAGAAGGGAGTCGTGCCGTGAGTATTTATTCGCCAATCAAAATCATCGTTTACATTTTGTTTCAAGAGCCTGAATTGATTGTTTCATTTTTGTCTACTATTTTGTATTCCAGTATGTGCAGTTTCTTTTTGTCTACTATTTTGTACATATTTCATGAGAATCTGGCTTGCTTGTTTGTACTACAACATTTTTTTTTGTATGAGTGCAACATATGTTGATACTGTGTGCAACATATATTGATACTGTGTGCAACATTACGTTTCATGAGAATCTGGTTTGACAAAATTTCATGAGGATATGGCTGTAACTGAACATGAGAATCTGGTTTTGCTTATTGTGTCCTTTTGTTTAATTGGTGGATACAAATTTGACAATTCATGATAATCTGGTTACTACAACAATTTTTTTTGTATTAGTGCAACATATATTGATAATGTTTGCAACACATTTTATGGGAAGTCAATTTGGAGAAAGAGGCATCCAATTTTTTTTGTCTACCATCTGTTCTGTCCCCAATCAAATCAATGACCTGCTTGTTTACTTGTTATTTTTAACTTGTTGCATCATACTTATGTAAATGCTGTATCACTTTCATTTTTGAGCTGCAATAGTAATGTAAATATGTTTCTACAATTAACACGACTTGTTTCATGAAAAATATCATTTTTTTTGTCTCATCACAAAATGTTTTAGTTTTTTTTTACTACAATCTGTTTGTCCCAAATCAAATAAATGTTTGCCTTGCTTGTTTTGCAGTCCTCCTTTTGTTGAAATTGTTGGATTCAACATATGTCATGATCATTTTTACAATTCACTTAAGCCTAGAGGGGACATTGACAATGAGTTGATGACTGTGTTCGTCGAGCAATTTAATGAAAATGCAATTAAATTATTGTTAAAAAAGACTCTCCGAAGAAATTTGCATTCACACCTGTTATCACGGTAAAGTAGTTAATAAAATTTATTTTTCGTGCATCATTTTTTTTGTTCCTTCTTTGTTGTAATTAAAATGGCAATTGTTGCATATTAATTTTTTTTTGTCCACTGATGTTGGTACTATTTTTGGTGTCTGTTCCTTTTTTTTTGTCCGAAACAGTCACAATTGCTCATGGACCCAGAAAACTTCATGCCACAGTATTGCATGAAAGCTCTGGAAATGATTGATGCAAAGCACAAATTAGCGAAAAAAGATCTAGTAATTTTTTCCTTTTTTTGTTTGACCTATACGTAGCATACAATTTTTAATCCATGTTTTTTCTTGCAGCTGTTCTTCCCCATTATGCGTAACAAGCATTCGGTCCTTATGTGCGTTAACATTTTGCATAGTCAAGTTAATTTCTTCAACTCAATCAAAAACTCAAGGAATTCCGATGCATACTCTGTAACAAATAACCTGGTTAGCAGATCCACCCATTTTCATGTATTGCCAGGTTTTATCTCTCTTTTTTGTCTTTTTTTTGTGGTAATATTTTTTTTTGTCAGATTGCAAACTTCAGCAAACTTGTGAACATCTCAAAAGTCATGAAGAAAGATGTCTCAAAGTTTCAGCAATGCTCTCCAACAGAGTACCCACAACAATCTACCCTGTATGTTTTTGATGTTTTCCAACAACTATCCTATTTTTTTAGTCTGCTGTGAATGCTTTTTTCCATTATGCAATCAAAATAACTAATGCACAGATTGGCTTCCCTGTGTCTTTACTGCAACAATTTATTGCAGTGAAGTCACAAGGAAGCCAATATGTTCCTTGTTGATGTTGCACTTTTTTAAATATGTTCTACGATTTTTTGTAAATGAATCTGGCTTCCTTGTGAATTTAACAATCTGTTTGTATAAGTCCTAGCTTGACAATTGATACATGTTTCATCTGGCTTCCTTTGTGACTTTGCAACAATTTATTTATATGACTACAACATATATTGATACTGTCTGCAACATTATTTTTGTATGAGTGCAACATTATGTTACATGAGAATCTGGCAATACTGAATGTTTCATGAGAATCTGGCTTCCTTGTGACTTTATCAATTTATTTTGGCTTGATATAATTGACACATGTTTCATCTGGCTTCCTTGTGGCGTTGCACATTGATACTATGCGCAGCATTTTTTTTGTATGGGTGCAACATATATTGATTATGTGTGCAACATTATGTTTCATGAGAATCTGGTTTGACAAAGTTTCATCAGAATATGGTTTCCTTGTGACTTTAGCAATTCATTTTGTATGATCTGGCTTGACATATAATATGTTCGTCGTGAATGCTTTTTTATATTATGTATGATATGTGTGCAATAGTATATTTTTTTTTACTAAACACATAATGCTTTTTTTATAACTAATGCACGTATCGGTTTGTTGTCTACTTTTTTGAATATGTTCTATGATTTGTTTCATCAATGTGTTAGTATTACATGTTTAAGTATTTTTATTTTTAATTGTTGCATCATACTTATGTAAATGTTGCATTAATTTTATTTTTTTGCTACAATAGTAATGTAAATATGTCTCACTACTTTTCCCTTTTTTAAAAAAAAAATAGTTTTGACTGTGGGGTGTACACGATGACATTTATGGAGAATTGGGATGGGAAGACACTGAAGCCATTTCTGTCGGTAATTCTTGTTTTTCGTTTTGCACATTGTTACTCTCATC
Source organism: Phyllostachys edulis (assembly GCA_036346405.1). Classification (NCBI taxonomy): domain Eukaryota; kingdom Viridiplantae; phylum Streptophyta; class Magnoliopsida; order Poales; family Poaceae; genus Phyllostachys; species Phyllostachys edulis. Next base: position 48,650,984 of record CM070560.1, on the reverse strand, counting down.
ATGTCACTTTTCACATCAGTGACTCACATGTAGGTATTTGCTTAATTTTTAAATGCAGGAAAACATCCCCAATTTCCGTAAGGTTGTTGCATCAAGGTTGATAAAGTCTCCACTCAATGTAATTGACTCAAGTTTTGTGCTTAGTGGGAAGGAAGAGCAGGGAGGCGGTAAATGAGATGATGCAGAGCTACAAGTCAGATTTAGCGCAGGCATAGATGTAGGAACTTATACCTTTTTTGTGGGGGTTAGAGGGAACAAGATTGATGTTCTCTTTGTTTTTTGATACTATGACATCACACATGGTTGGGAGCAAATCTTTTTGCGTGCTGGCGGACACAAGTGTGAATGTGGTTTTAAACACAAATGTTACTTTTTTCATTGTGAGTGGTAACTAGTTTTTTTGGTTATCTGAAAGTTTATGAACTAACGCTGTATTTTGTCTATGGCAACAAAGAATTTTGGTTGCACCAGATATAATTCTCAGTCCATGTTGCAAGCAATTACTATTAATGTTGCATTTATGGTTAATTTTTGTTGCAACTCATATCAACATATGTTGCAGCCATATAAACACATTGTTGCAGTCTGCCAGATGTTCCCTTTTTTGCAATCCATACAAACATCTTATTTTATACAGATCGTAGCAAAAGATCAAAAAAAATGTTCACATACAACGACGATTTTGTGAATATGGAATTTCTTTTTGGCTACTAATCCAAACTGATGTTTCTGCAATGTTCCAACTCCTATCACCATACCAATGCAAAGCAGACCTTTGCAGTCTTTTCCAGAACTTCTACAACATCGAAGCAGCCAAGCATAAAATTCCTTCAGGTTGAATCAATGACCAGCATAGATTCATGTGCCATCAAGGATTCTTTTCCACCACTGAATTCACTCCAAATGTACAAGAACAGATTGTCTTTCCTATCAGTAATAAGGAAACAAAAAACAAACTGATGTTTTTTGTTGTTGCGAAACTCTTCACAATGTCACAATATTATTTTTTTTATTACGCAAAGTTTGCAAAATAGTACATGTTGCACACATCATCATAATATGTTGCATACGCACAAACAAATTGTTGCACTTGTTACAGATAATCATGAAACACCTTTTTCACCTCGCATTTTTTTTAAAACAAAAAATAGTTGATTGTCCTAATGTCCCATGACATCTATAGGACCCACATTCTCCCAGACAACCCAAACATAAATCACAAAGAGTCAATAGTAGCTAAAATCAATTAGTTCAGTATAAAAGTCACCATCATGAGTACATGTTTTAAGCCATGGTTTTTTTACAGTATGTGAATGCATTAGTAAATCTACAACGTTAATTCCGTATCGCGATCTGCTTTATCTGCCAAAAATGAATCATGAATCTTGGCGAGCTCTATGTAACGGCACTTCTGCACATTGTGGGTATCCTCATTGCAGTATGAACAATGGATCTTTGTTTTTTGTTTTTTCTTCTTATCAGTTGCCTTCTCGATGGGCGGTTTCTTCCGCTGCGATTTCTCTGTTGGCCGCCCTTTGCGCACAGACCTTGGTGGGTTTTGCCACAACCCGGAAGCAGAGTTTTCAGCATCATCTTGTTGAGAATTAGCTGGATTGCCTGTTGCAGCAAACAAAACAGACAGGCTACTAATAGCATCCGATACGATTTAGTATGTTTCTTCATTTAAACATGCATCAGATACTAGATCTGTCATTTTTCTGCACAGCAAGTTATACCTTAACTTGTTTGTTGCGGGTACTCCAAAGGTTAGGGCTTGTCCTGAAAGATGCTCCGGAATCTTTTGAGTTGCTTGCTCAGGCCATTTTTTTCAGCAAGTATTGTTGAGGTATTTGTTGCAAATTGAGATGCGTCATCACTTTCAGGATGTGTGCACACAGAAGCCCGTCCATCTCAAATTTGTTGCAACTACACATATATGTAAAAGTATCTTCATGAACTGAAACTCTGAAGGTCTTGGGGGGGGGGAGGGTTCATACCCGGCACAACCAGTACAAATACCTGACTATGCCCTTCAAGCATAGTGCAACTATAATATGTTTTCTACATCAATTGTTCCTGAAATTTGTAGAATACACTTCTTGTGTAGAATTTGGATGCCACATTTTCCAAATTGTACCTATCAAATTGAATTCCCAATATCAATATATGTTGCACTCATACAATTAAATTGTTGCAGTGAGTTACACAACAAGCAAGCCAGATTCTCATGTAACATTAAGTTGATACAACCAATCAAATATTATACACAAGAGATATGAGTAGCTGAAACATTAAGTTTGATACCAATCTAATTGATTTCCCAAGTCCCAACAAAATATGTTTTTTTGTTGCGCGCAATCAATATATGTTGCATATACAAATAGATTGGCAAGCCGAATTCTCAAGACAAAAGCAAGCCAGATTCTCATAAAATTTTGTCAAACCAGATTCTCATGAAACATAATGTTGCACACAGTATCAATATATGCTGCACAAAGTATCAATATATGTTGCACTCATACAAATAAATTGTTGCAGCAAAGTTAACAAGCCAGATTCACATGAAATATTCAGTTACAACCAATCAAATATTTAACATTCAGTTTTATACCAATAAAATTGATTTTCCAACATAATATGGCTTTTTGTTGTATCAAACACAACAAACAAGCCAGATTCTCATTCATGAAACATACACACATAAATTGTCAAACTAGGTTATCATGACTCAATACAAATAAATTGTTGTAGTAAAACACAACAAGTAAGCTAGATTATTATGAAACATATACAAATAAATTGTCATGCCACAGTATCAATATATTGCAACAAGCAAGGCAGACTATCATGAAAACATTCGGTTGATAAGCAGTCAAATATTATACACAAGAGATGTGAGTAGCTGAAACATTCAGTTGATACAACATCAATGTTGTACAACACAAGAAATAAGAGAAACGTAAACTATTGGTCCAGCAGAATTTTTTTTTTTGATAAAGAAGATGTACCTGAACCACATTGGTGGATTTGTTGTTTCCCCTTTGAAGCCATCACCATCTTCTATGTCGAGTCTAGTATCCATGATGTACTCATACTGATTAACGAATGTCCAAACCGAGTCTTGAGGGTGAATGAGTTTCTTGAAGATTGCATTCAACCCTTCAGATCTGCCTGTCGTGCTAGTGAATAGGAAGAAATTTTTCCTGAAATACGCCGGGGCCCATGTGTGTTTTGAGTTCCACATGTTCTGCAAGTGTTGATTGTCATGCAAGCTGTATTTTTGCAACATATCCTGCCAAGAACTCTCAAATTCATCAACAGTTTCAGATAGATTCACACATGTATGCAGATCGTCAAAGAATCCATGTTTAGTTGAGATCAACCTTGCAAGCTTCTCCCGAGCTTTTTGCATAACGTGCCATTTGCAACATCTGTGGATGGCATCCGGGAACACCTGAGCTATAGCTACTTTCATCGCTCTATCTTGATATGTCATTATACAGATTTGGGGCTGCCCATTCATTGCTAGCTTCCAGGTTTCAAACAACCACAAAAATATTTTAGTTGTTTCATCAGGAAGAAGTGCACAACCAAGTAGGATGGTTTGCATGTGATTGTTGATCCCAACAAACGGTGCAAATGGCATATTGTATCGGTTGGTCATGAACGTTGTGTCAAAGAGGACACAATCCCGGAAACTCTGGTACAGCGATCTAGTTCGTCCATGTACCCAAAACAAAGCTCTAACAGCCTGATTTTCATCCAGTCTGACTACATTGCATTTTTTGGAAATACTCCATGGTGACAGCCATATCCCGGAAAGTCAGCCCTTGCCTCAAATTTGTCCTTAAGTTTCAAAACTCCATCTTCGTGAAAGTGAGGTTACGGATCGCACCATGAACATCACCAAGTAGCGCCATTATGTGTGATGTAGAGATGTTTCTATGGTGTAAAGTCTTCAAAAACTCAAAATCCTCCCAAGAGATACGACGGTGTGACCTGTAAAACCTTCTCCTTGCAACACGTTCCACCACTGGGTGGGTGTGATCCTCTTGCATAACAATAACTTTCCATTTGCCATCCCTCAGACCTACTGCCATGTGTGCCTTGCAACCAAATTTCACCATTCGGTTCTGTTTCCTTGCACCAATGGTTTTGACTGCAGAAATGCCAACTGAATTGTTTGTAGAGTTTTCTCCTTCTTCTACCAGCTTTCTTGCATGTGAGCACTCAAATTCTCTCCTAATGATTTGATTTTGTGACCTTGCTGATTCTTGAGCACGCTATCCTCATGCCGAAACCAACTTTGTATGCATAATCATTGTACACTTTCTTAGCCTCTTCAAGAGTATCAAACATCATCCCAACATAAGGCATAATTGGTTGAGAGCACACAACATCTTCATCTTGATCATCACATTCGTCACTCGCAACAACCACCATAGTGTAATCATCATCATCTCCAATTTTCAGCAATTCACCTTGGTCAACACTGATATCTGCATCTACCTGAACTAAAAAAAGTTGCAACTAAGATCTCCAATCTTGCAACATCACCATAAAAAGTATGCAACACTTTTTTTCTATATATGCAACATTTTTTCTCTACATATGCAACATCAACAAAGAACAGTACGCAACTTTCTTTACAATGTTCAAAAATTCTTGCACCTAATCAGGAGTACAATGTAAACAACATAATGCTTGCAACTACAACAATGCGCATGTTTTGTCACAACAAATCATCAAAGGTCTAGTATGACCAGTACATACCAATAACAGGACCTCGCTGCTCGGATGCGTTCCATGGTCGCTACTGGATGCACTCACTATGTTGACCGCCATCCGTTCGACAGCAGATTGTTGGGACTCGATATTGGATGGATCTGCGACAACGATGGGTGGCGGAGGCCTTGTGAAAGGATGATTTGGTGGTGGGAACTTGAGGTTACGGATCAGATGAGACATTGGGGTGAGTTTTGGGGATGAACTTTTGAAACGCGGCGGCGATTTTGTTGATGTCGGGAAATTGGGCGGAGACACGTGATGTTGCAAGATTGGGGCGGAGGCACGTGCGGGGGATTACGGGGCGGAGGAGATTGGGATTGGGCGACGAGGAAGCTTGGAGACGCAGTAATCTGGTGATATTGATACTGTCTGCGGGGCTGCATTGCGCGTGGAGTTTGGGAGCTCTCTAGATGGATGACCCATCGCTGCGTACCGTAATCCGATGGCCCATCGCTGCGTACGATGGCTAGCGCTCGAATGTACGTCCGAGCACTAGTCGCTCCCTTTTTAAAAAGAACGTTTGCTTTCACATCATATCCCATTTCCCATTTTTTAGCAAAGTTGGTCATATGTGCAATGCATGCATGCACCTGATAAACAACAAACTAAGATTTGGTCATCAGTTACTGGCTAAATGCTAGTAAGTACCGATCGATCATCAATCCGTGGCTCACTAATTGCTGCTACCTGTTGCATTTCTGATGCCCTTTCTATGAAATGAAAAATACACAATGTTGTTGAGGACACCAAGTGGTTACAAGCATACTTGTCAATACCATTCCGGAGGTTACACCGGTTTGGTTCTTGAAATGATACATTCCGGTACCGGTCCATACCACTGGACCTTCCGGAGTTTAATATAATAATATATATTTCTAAGTATATATATGTTAAATTGTATGCATACCAAATTTCACTTGTAATATTACTCCAAATACGTAGTAGTAGGATTAAATATAACATATATTTCAATGAGTTTAATAGACAGTATTATCAATTCCACGGGTATGGCCGGTATTGTCTAGTATCATAGCCGGTATCAAGCTGGTATGACCGGTATTTGTGTAAGGGCTTAACGGGTGCCCATTAGGGTTTTCTCTCTAGTCCTAGCCTCCACTATATAATGGTTGGTGCTGGTTTTGCACATCCAAGCCTTGGAAACCCTAATTTGAGATTTGGGGAAAGTGGACAAAATAGAGGAGGCTAGGGTTTGAGAGAGATGTACTGAGAGAAATATTGTGGGATTGGGTGTTCATCAGTGAGCTTTTGTCTCTATGGTGGAGTGGTTGTAATCCTTCAATTCCTCAATATCAGTCCATTCAATTCATGGTAAGATGAGTTCTCTCTTTTGTAATTTTAGGGTTCTTGTGTTCCAGGGGTTTTGCTAGGACTTGTGAGATCTGATCTAAGGTCATCTTGACCATTTTTCATTCACGAGTAAGCCTTCAGATCAAAGTTAAGTTTTTCCTCAGTTTTGTGCCTTCTTTCCCCCAATCAAGAAATTCATGGAACCTTGGCTATGATCGTCTCGATTTTCGATTGGAATAGGTTTCTAGCCTTCTTATTGAGCTATGTCTGAAACTTCAAGTGATTTGGATCTTTAGGTCAAAAGTTAGGTTGTTTTGTAGATTAATTGGCATGTTGTTTTTCAGTCAGCAAAGGGGAGCAGTCAGACAGGCCTCCAGGGTGGTCAGACCGAGTGTGTCTTTGCAGTCAGACCAGCTAAGGGGTATTGAATTACGATTTTCATGGTTTCAGCTCAAGTCTTCCATTATAATCTTGAGACCTTGATCTTCATGCTTTGCATACCTATTAGAGTGAAAAGGAAGTTGCATACCAGTAAGAAAAGGAGTGGGATCCAATTGTTGGATCAGGGAGGCGGCTAGAAGGGGGGTTGAATAGGCGCTGCACAATCGACAACCTCTTTAAAATCTTTTGCCTGAGTTTAACATTCTTTCACTCCAATAGCTATGTGGGGTTACGAAGATCAGAGAGAATCATCCAAACAAGAAGAAGGAAACAAGAAGATGAAGACTTACCAAAATCCCCACCAGACCGATCAGACTGGTGAACAGTAGCGGTCAGATAGGTGAATAGTAAAATCAGCACATAAATTGAATTTCAGCATGATTTTAAAATCACAAAATGATCCAACTTTTGATCCACAACTCCAAACTTCATGAAACTTGAAACATTCCTTCTCTATGATGTTAGGAACCTATTCAAATCAAAGATCTTGAATATCATTGCCAAAGTTCCAACTCTTTTCCGTTTAAGTGAAGGTTGCACCAAAACCAGACCAAATACGAAAATGATGATTGAGAAGAGTTCGTAGGAGGAAACAATCAAAGATAGCTAAGGATGGTTTTCCACATGTCCTAACATCCACAGTAATAGCAAGAATCAAGCTAAAGGCCCTCAAGAGCAAAAATTCTAAAATCACCATTTCTTCCACCAAAACTGGGCAAACTCAAGAACTTGCAATAGAAAGTATCTAGATAGATGGGATCTGGTCACCAAGAGATATATCCATCACTTACATGTCCGTACAAAGCAAGATCAAGAGGAGCGAAAGGAACACCCAAAACCAAACCAAATCAAGAAATCAATACTTGAGCATATGAGAGGAAGACTTGAACGAATTCAGAGATTTGATTTTTTTTTTCTTGGAGATGAATGTTTAGAGCCACTCCCTTTGGAGGTCAAAGTCACTAGGGTAGCACATACACAAGTGTTCTCATCTGTCTCAATTACACCTGTTCATGGGTGGCCCGGTGTAGGGCTTGAGACTTGATTTCCGGCCCAAAAGCCTGAAATCCCGTTGAAATAAAAAAAACTAATTCTTTTATTCTCAAAATAAATTAAATATTACTTTTTATTCCAAAAAATAATTAAAATAATATTTTTAATTTGAAAAATGAATTTTCGGGCCCGATCGGGTCGAGCTCGGGCTTGCCCGTTCGAGGCCAGGCTTTTATGGCCCGGCCTGGCCCGGCGTTTGAACAGGTATAGTCTCAATACATCTCTAAAACCCTAGTCTCCTCCTCTCTCCACTTTTCCCAAATTTCACATTATGGTTCCTTGGCTTAGATGGGTGTGCAAATCCTGCACCACCTCCTTATATAGTAGAGGCTAGATCTAGAGAGAAAAACCTAATGGGCGCCCGTTAAACCCACACACAAACGGGCTTCACTTGCACACGCTTCTTGAAGCATCATCTTTATCTTAGCCCTATTAGGGCAAATCCATCATGATTTGCCCTCCATGAAATATCCTTGACCTAATCAACTTAAGCCACCACTGTGGTTTCACTCACTACCACTTTTTTGGTATTGGGAAATTTGCCAAAATGCCCCTCTGCCGACCTTGCCTATTCCTTCACATGAAAGCATAGTCCATTCTTCGCCATCATCCATGTGGCCCCACTGACTTCCCGCCAAGCCTCTCATATGTTCGGATCCCACCGAACCGTCCTCGCTTGCAAATGGATCCAAGTCACTTGGCTCACCACATGTCTTACCATGCACCATGACTGCACCTGACTTCCCTAAGCTTAGTCCCGGTCCACCTTGTCATTCCCTGTCATGCCCACCACCGATAGCTCCCGCTTCGATTCCTTGTCTTCTCGACTTGTAACCACCCTGGTAGCCTCGGTCATCTTCCAGCGGCACCTTGATCGTTCTGGACCTCATTTCTCCTAACCTAGTCCCAATCACGTCCACCTCACCATGACGTTGTTCTGTAGTCCTATAACCATCACCGACAACCAAACTGTCACGTAGCACCACATGATACACAAAATCATCGATTTACACAATTGATGAGTCACGAACACATACCTTCAAAGATTCACTCCCGGAAGCATCACTTTACCTTAAGAGGTCTTGGTCAAACATTGTCTTCCACGGTTCTTGTCCATTTGCACCTTGCTTGAGTCCAACCATCTCACTAGGTATCTATGACTGTTTTGGACCTTGGTTCTCCTAACCAAGTCCTGCCCCTCCTCGTCGTTGACCATAGTTAACTCCAAGCCACTTGCACAACAATAGACCAAGCAACTATTTTTGGGCACAAGTTCTTCACAACTTGACCCACATTAGTCCAAATATGCAACATGCAACACATGCAATATTTCCATGACCCTAAGTCAAAACCCCAAAATAAGCACACCTTACCGTGTTGAAGCCGTCATGGCCGATTAGACCGTAAGCCTCCAGCCGGTCAAACTGCCAACTGGCCGGTCTGATTGCCAACCAGCGGCCGATCAGACTGCTTCCCAAACTCGAAAACACACATATCTAGACTTTTCGGCAAAACTCTATTTAGTTTCACGTTCAGTCTCTATTTTCAATGGCACTTGGTGCGAACGCACCCTCAAACACTCCCACACAAGTGTTTGGTGCATAATCCTCAAAAGCTCACACAAGCGCACACCGTCAGTCTGACCGTCGGTACTCTAACTGCAAATCTGACAATTTGGTAAACCGAGGTTTCTCCTTAAACAGCTTAACATCGATGCCAATTGTTCAACACAAATATTAGAACCATACACATGGTCTCCACACCTATTAAACATCCTCTAGTCACTATTTCGGTTAAACATATATGGATCACAAAATGTACCGGAAGCAAGAAAATAATTGTCCGCAGTTGAAATTTCACGTAATTACGCTCCACATTAATTACTGCATATATACAGTCATTTCCTTTTGCAAAGCTAACAAAGCAGCAAAGAACGGTGCAGTGTTTGTCTTCAGAAGCTTGCTACACATGGACGTACTGTTTGTCACAATGAAAGATGAGTAACCAAGGTTACCATGCATGCATGCATGCTTGCGTGCACTTCATCCGTTTCACGCTAGCTTAGCTACCACCACATGTAAAGAGTGCCTGAGTCCCTATCTATGTGGTCGTAAGAAAAGCTCATCTTGTTCTGGCCTTCCCCAATAATGCAGCAATCCGAGACCTTTTCTTCATCGAAGCCGTCCTTTCGGTGGACCATGCACAGCTACACGCTTGTCCACTGGCTCCCTCCCTCCAAAATCCTAACAGCGCCCTGCACGTGAAGTAGTCGCGCTCGCGCATGCGTCGCCAAAATTCACCCACGTTACGCTGTTCTACGACGTACATGCGCGTCCTCCTATATATACGCCTCGAGAAGCACAGTGAGCCCTAAGCTAAGCGGAGCACACACACCCAGAGCACACACACACACGCCCCCCTATAGCTTGTAGCTAGCAGGTAGCAATGGCCAAGACCGTGTTGCTCCCCGTCTTCCTCTCCTTCCTCCTCCTGCCCTTCTCGTCCCTCGCCCTGACCCAGGACTTCTGCGTGGCCGACCTCACCTGCAGCGACACGCCGGCCGGATACCCGTGCAAGGCCAGCGTCAGCGCTAATGACTTCTACTATCACGGCCTCGCCGCCGCCGGCAACACCAGCACCCTCATCAAGGCCGCCGTGACCCCGGCCTTCGTCGGCCAGTTCCCCGGCGTGAACGGGCTCGGCATCTCCGCCGCCAGGCTCGACTTCGCCATCGGCGGCGTCGTGCCGTTCCACACTCACCCGGCCGCCTCCGAGCTCCTCTTCGTCACCCAAGGCACCATCGCCGCGGGCTTCATCTCCTCCTCGTCCAACACCGTGTTCACCAAGACGCTGTACGCGGGCGACATCATGGTGTTCCCCCAGGGCCTGCTGCACTACCAGTACAACGCCGGCAAGACGACCGCGACGGCGCTCGTCGCGTTCAGCGGTCCCAACCCTGGCCTGCAGATCACCGACTTCGCGCTCTTTGCCAACAACCTCCCGTCCTTCATCGTCGAGAAGGTGGGCTTCTTTGACGACGCGCAGGTGAAGAAGCTCAAGGCTCTGCTCGGCGGGAGCGGCTAAATTGTTTCCGGCAGGGTTCGGTCGCGGTCTTACGCGGTCGTCGTGGTGCGAGATTAGTTTGCATGCGTGCGTGCACTTGTCATGTGAACGTCTGTAGTCTTTTTCAAGTTATGCCTGCTCATGTTAATTGCAGTTGAAGTGGTTCAATAAATTCTTTAGTTGCCATTGTTTTTGTTCAAATGAGAGATTAAACAGTGCATCCGACCGGTTTAATTAGCTTCATGATGGTATTTCTAAGGGCGCTGCTACAGCTCGTACATCCGACGCCGAGATTTTTCTCGTACGATTCGACACCGTTGGATTAAAGTAATGAAAGTGGATCAAAACCATTGACTCCAATCTGGCCATTTTGTTTAATTGATGTCCTCAATAGTGACCCCACACGTCTCAGTTACTCGATTAATTAGAAGATGGCGTGGCCTAGTGGTAGCATTTGTCATTCCGAAATCAAAAGTTGCATTGTTGCAACATTCTAAATACACATATGCAACAATCAAAACTCTTCGTTGCAACAAATCACGAAACTATGCAACAAAAAAAATCATGCCACTTGCAACCATTCATAGTAGGTGTTACAACACTCCACTCCGACACAATCATAACATTTTTGCAACATCAATCAGTTTTGAAATGCAATATTACTGGACAACGGTTGTAACATCTCTGGACAACGGTTGCAACATCACCAGACAATGGTTGCAACATCACAAATCAAAACAAAACATCTGGAAAAAAACGCGTTGAAAAAATTTGCAACATCGCCGTGAACAGTATGCAACATTTTTTTCTACAGATGCAATATTTTTTTTTCTACAGATGCAACATTTCAAAGAACAATATGCAACATTGTTTTCAACAGACCACAACATTGTTTTCAGCGGACCACGACATCAAAATTAGACACAACAGATGATAACTTGCCAAGTCTTCGGGTGGACCTCGTAGAGGCTGTTGATGCCTCGCCAGACTCGCCGGGCGCCACGGATCTGGCTCGGGCGTTCCATGAGCAAGAAGTTGCCTCGGTATAAGGGCCCAAGAGCGGACCAGCTCGAGGTGTGCGTGTGGGGAGTAGAAGCAAGAGAAAAAGGGTGAAGGGAAAGCCTGTGCTTACAGAGAGGCAGAAGAAAGAGAAAAAGTCGCAGGAAAAGTGTGCTGGAATGGAGAATAGGACTGAGAGAGGGTAGATGTAATGGATCCGTGGTGGTGGCCCCCCACAAATTAAAGTGAGAGGGTGTAAAATTCAGAGTGAACCATCCGGATGCACGGACGGTAGCATTTGCCTATTTCTAAAGTTATATATAGCCACTGGTCATTTGGTTGGTCAAAGCTCCATTTGACACTGCAGTGGATCATGGTCCGCTTTTAAGATCTTTCCTGTTTACCTGCTTCTTTACAAATGGTGATTGTTGTACTGCAAATATCAGAAAAAGATAGAGGAGTACTTTCACACCAAAAAAAAAACATAGGACTGATTTGTTAACCTTCAATCTAATTTGCCAAACAGGTACTAAATTTTTGATAGTCGAGTTTTCACACAACACTTTTGACCACACTGAACAGCAAGGCAACATCAAATTATACTTAACTTCTCAACTAATATCTGTGGGCAAGCCGGACTCAACAAGATGCAGGGGACGGATGTATGTCCATATGGACATCGGAGTTACGCAAGCTACTGCAAAATAAGTAGTCTTTAGTTTCTGGCCATGAAGAGCCTATCTTTTAATTCCTTATCCCCTTCCGTACTAAAAGAGTCCATCATGCACGTACCACAGCCTCTGACAGAAGATTGCGAAAATCATGGATGCTCATGTTTAATTTCGAACGGTTTAATAATTTTATTAATTTCTTTAGATGCCATTGCAATTTGTTGTGATGAGATATTGTGGTCTTCCTTAAGGTAAGCCATTGGTAATTTATTTAAGGTTCTATTTTGCATTGCGAGGATTGCGAGTGATCCACAGTAGAAGCATCGGGTCCAGATTCAGTCATCCCAATGCGCTTAAGCCCAGCTCATTGAATAAGTAAGTTTCCCCAAGCAGTTAGCCTGGATTACCGTAACTCCAAAGCCCAGCCTATGTAAGCCCAAATTTTGGCCCATTAAATGCTAGTAAGGCCCAGAGAATTGACCAATGGGCCCTAACCTGCAACTTTGGTAGAGTCGGCAACACGATCAGCATGGTAGCTTGATCTTAGGCCATCCACGATTCGATCTCTCTGTCTTATTTAAAACAAGTTCTTTCATCTCTTGAGTTTGATACTTTGAACTAGCTCCCTAAGTCGGGCTTTGATGCCAATTTTGTTTACTCAAATCAATCTATATGCCTCGCCAAAAAAAAAAAAATCAATCTACATGACTTATGTGAAGAAAGTTGGAGAACCAAAGTATGGGGAAATTCGGATGTCGTAAATTTGTGTTGGTCCATGAAAATGACCTACCAACTTAATTACTAAATTTGGTAAGTTGGACTTGACCCAATGCTGAAAGTACCTTAGGCTGGTCCCAATACTCCACCATGGTAAGTTCTTAAAATTTCATCGCGTAAAAGAAAAGTCGATGTGACATTGTAATTAAAAAGAGAGAGCGACTGGTATCTTATTTAGATACTACTCATACACAGTATCCTAGGTAGAAATACTAGTAAATACTCTATATCAAAAGTCTAGAATACCACACTCTAGGATACCATGCATTGAAAAGATGGTATCTAAATACTTTTCATGCAATAAAAAACTGTAGTAAGAAACCATCTATTGGGACTGGCCTTACGCTCCCTACTGCCAAAGAGTCATCGCGTACCGTATCCTCTGATAAAAGATGATGAAGTTGTTGACAGCCCATCGTGCCCGTAGAGAGAGAGAGAGAGAGGATGTTCGTTCTGTATCTTCTGATGCATTTTTCCATCTCGTGAGGTACACACGCAAGTCCAAGATTCATACATAATGGTAAAGGAGAGAATTCGTCGTGGGAAAAATGGGATAGGTGGGGTCAGTTGCCGCGCCGCCGCCTCATCATCGGCATCTCTTCCCGTCGCCCCCGCCCCCTCCGGACGTAACGTATAGACTAGCTACAGTCTCTCTAGCTAGGGTACCAACTCGATCGCGATTCGCACGCACGCGTTTCCCCCGTTGCAATGCAACTAGTTCCTTTAATATTGGGCGGACGGACGTACACGGCAGAATATCAACGCCTCGAGCTGTCCACGTATTGGGAAAACTATATAGTTTCGGAAATTTTATTGGACCCAACTAATAAAACCGGTAACCACTGGTTACAGGATATTTCGGTAAAATTTTGGATGAAAATTTGGAATTAAAATTTGATTTTTTTTTTCAAAATTTTCATATGTAAAGAGAAAATTTAGCTATATTTTGAATTAAAATTTCAATTAGGATGAAAATAAGATAATTCTCAATTTTTTAATTGGTATAAAATTTTATGAACTCAACTGATAACGCGGATATATACAGTTTCCAGGTCCACGTATGCCTCGTCAAATTCGCCCTCGTTGCACTCCTCTCCTCCTATATAAACACTCGAAGAATCACGCCAACACGTACACCCACTGGCACACCTAGTTGAGCTGTAACAGCCTATATAGCTCACGATCGTAAGCTATCCCGTTAGCCATGGCCAAGACAGTGTTGCTCCCTGCCCTCCTCTCCGTCCTCCTGCTGCCCTTGTCCTCCATCGCCTTGACCCAGGACTTCTGCGTCGCCGACCTTGCCCGCGGCGACACGCCGTCCGGCTACCCGTGCAAGGCCGAGTCCAACGTCACCGCCGATGACTTCTACTACGCCGGCCTGGCCACCCCCGGAAATATCACCATACCCTTCGGGGTTGGCTTGGGTCAGGCCTCCGTTCAACAGTTCCCCGGCGTGAACGGGCTTGGCATCTCCGCTACGAGGGTCGACTTCATGGAAGGCGGCGTCGTGCCGCTCCACACCCACCCGCGCGCCACCGAGCTCCTCTTTGTCGTCAAGGGCTCCCTCATCGCCGGTTTCATCTCCGCCTCGTCCAACACCGTGTACATCAAGACGCTGCGTGAGGGCGACATCTTTGTGTTCCCTCTGGGCCTCCTACACTTCCAGTACAACGCTGGCCCGACGGTGGCAGTGGCGTTCGCCGCTTACAGCAGCGTGAAACCCGGCCTGCAGATTGTGGACTACGCGCTCTTCGCCAACGACCTGCCGACGAACGTCGTGCAGAAGGTCACCTTCTTGGACGCCCAGCAGGTGAAGCTGCTCAAGGCTTTGTTCGGCGGCAGCGGCTAAGTCATTCCATCGGTCGCGACAGGGTTGTTCGTGGTCGTGGTTTCAGAAAAATTTGCATGCGTACGCGTACCTGCCATGTAAACTTCTGTAGTGTTTTTCAAGTTATTGTCACGATGCTAACTTGAAATTGGCTCAATAATAATTTCTTCGGATTTCCTCAGGAATACATTCTCACTACCTTACTCGTCATTCCCCTCTGCTGCTGGTGTCCGCAACTCTAGCAATGAGTTCTAACGAGACTAGCTAACTACTAGAACGTTTTTGCACGCTCCGCCACGCTGCGATTGCCAGCGTGATAGCAAGGGAAAAATCATTTTTTCGCACGGTAGCTATATGTATATGTTAAGGACTCATGATATCAGGCCAGGTCGATTTATAGATCTTGGCAGCAAACAGTGGTACGTAATGGTGTGTACGGAGAGGCAATACAGTGTTTGTAACAAAATGGTATTTACGTAAAGCTAAGACATTGTGTGTAACATAGTGCTGTGTATGGACAAATAATACGATGTCTGGTACTAATATATAGAATCCGTAGGTATGGAAGCATAGTAATCTATAGAATTCGTAGGTATGGATAAACAATACTAAGTAGTGATGATAAGCGTACTAACATAACAGAAAAAGGAACACATACATACAGCATCAGGTGGAATGTCTTAGAAACATGTATGAGCAGTACAGTTTGGTTTAAGAAACAAATAACATGTTCAGCGGGCATTAACCTGCATGTTTATACTTTTTTTTCCAGAAATGCTTGGCCTACCAAAAGGTGTAGCTTTTCATTGCGAAGACATTGCTTATAGACAAGTCTCTAGGGTTGATCCGAGCAACGGATTTGGTTAGCATTTTTTTGGAAAGTTCAGAAGAAAAGCTGCTTCGACAATATTAGAGAACACATAATGCAGAATAAAATACTAAGGTGCTAGTCATATGGTCACGTCCAGCACAAGCTGATCCTTGACGACACAAACATTATATGCATATTACCAAAATTTCTGAAAAAATGATATATGTATGACATAAAGATAGAAGTACAAAATAGTTTTTAAAAAGAGATCATATACCAAGCAACAGGAACACGGATTCAGCAAGGAATGCACTTGTTATATGCTTTCATTTGGCATCCATGCACCATTTGGCATCCATACTGCTTTCTCTTGGTCCTGCATAAACACCCACACTCATTAGCAATTTTGTCATATGATCTACATTAGCATCAACATGAGACCTCCAATGCTACATCTATCATGAACAATGTGAAAACCAACATTTAGTCACATGATCTACATTAGCATCTTGTTATTTTTTTAAATTCATGTATCAATGATTTCTGCTAGCTGATTTCTCATGGGTTTATTGCCCACCCTATGTTTTGCTTTGGTCTTTGCAGATTGTGTGTGATTACTAGCAACATATCTCCCATTGATGTGATAACACAGGTTCCCATACTCTGCGAAGAAGCCAATATTCCTTACGCATATGTTCCATCAAAAGAGGTATTCATGCTGCTCTGCACCTGCATTGTTCAGCCCCAGTTTCTTGTAATCACTTGGTAGGAAAAAATCGCTTGTTATGATCAGTTTACTAAGATGTGACAATCAAAGTATCGCGTACGTATCCCTAAACCAAGTGAAACATGTAGTGTGAAAGTAGTCTGTATTTTTTTATTGGTCTTTCACATGTTGATTCAAAATTTTCATTGTTGAATGGGCAATGGGGATATCATCTATGAATAGCTACATTTAGATTCTATTTCGCGTTTTACAGGGAGCTCCCCTAGATTGAACTTTGTTAGAATTTTGAAATGAAACCAATTGTCTTCTTCACTGTTTTGCTTCACTTCTAGGCAACAGTACCTGAATGAAAAACAAAAGGTTGTTCCTTGAGCATGCTGGAGTCAAACATTTGATTTACTAAACATAGAACTACTTCGATGGAACCAACAAATACTGGCTAATCATGGTTAATTGGGGATATCAGCTTCTTCCAAAAGTGGTAATTGGGGAGATTAGCTTCGTCCATAAGCTATATTATCTCTGAGCATAAGTATGCGATTTTCAATGACGAAATGGATAGACGAACAAATAATGGAACAGAGCTTACAAAAATGTACACATCATAATTTGCGTTACATGAAGCGGCAATGAAAGAGTCCATTGCATCTATCAACTGACAATCCATGAGATGAAATGGAGTGCTCTATAGGTTTTAAGATATCCTAACATAAGTCGAGAGATGCATGTGGTACATTTTTTTGTTTTTTCCTAAGAATAAATTTAGTGATAATATATGTGAGCAAGCTTGCTACAAGATTTAGAAAAGCTTCAGACCTTCCATACAGTGAATAGCACTAAAGATCCCAAAGTATATATAAATAATAAATGACTATTAACTATTTTAACATAGACTTGCTAAATCAGTTTCCAAAAAAATGATGATGGATTAATCTGTACTTGACCCCCGTTACATGTCCAAACAACTGGCTAAATCAGTTTCCAAAAAAATGATGATGGATTAATCTGTACTTGACCCCCGTTACATGTCCAAACAACTGGCTCTTGGTTTCGTACCACTCATAACTTGCTAAAGCATTTCAGAAGAATTTTACACTTGGACTTACATGCGATCACAAAAAACAATTTGTAATTATCATTTGGATATGTTCAGTATGTGGCTGAAAACAGACCCAGCATTGCATGGTCACCCAAGCATGTCCGAAATCAAACATTGGAAGCATGGTACAGATCTGAAAATATATGTTGTCGTAACAAGCCAACAATCAAACAATACAAAATGTTTGCAACCAAATAACCTAAGTCACTAAGACATAAAAGATTTTGTTGTACCTGGATGGATCTAAGTATAGCAGCTACATCATATATTGGGCTCCACTGACCCTGTAAGATATCTAAGCATATGCCTCAATCAGCATAAACTGCACAACAGAAGGAAAATATGTTAGGATGACAATTCAGTAGAGAGCAGAAGATATTAATATCCTATGTTTTAGGACAGAAAGATATGAACAAAGGAGAAAGAAAGCTGAAGCTTCATCGGCTAGAAATCATAAGCAATGCATCAACAAAAAAAACTATGCTACAAAGGGCGCAGCATGCTTTCTCAATGCAAGCAAGGTATTAATTTGAACCTAGGTATTCATAGCACAAAACTAATATCCTGAAGACTTCACAGCACAACTGCATAAGTGTACATCTATCAACCAGGTAACAGAAAACAAAGAAAATTCTTTAAGATGAATTTGATTTTGTTGAGTGTGCTATAGAGGATAAGCTATATGATATGAAGAACGCATGTGTAAAGCGTCCTAAACAACACAGAGGTAATTGGGGAAGCAAAAATTAATTTTTTATGTGAAATAGGAAAGCCAGATACGTACGACTATATAACCCAAATATGCACAGAATTCGAAAAATGTGAAAAAATATATGAATAAATGCAATGCTGGTCAACATGACACAAGCAGCTGCCATTAACACCTTCAGGTTGCCGCTTTGTTTTAGTTTGTTTAGTATGGAGTTTGGTTAGGCCTTATGATTATGTCATAGAGGGTCAATATGTCTATCATTAATTCTACAATGTGTTAATGGCAGCTGCCTGTGTCATGAACAACAATAGTAGCTAAGAGCCTAAGACCTTACAGGCTAAATCCTAAACTCTGCAGGTGAAGCGTAGATGAGCACCCCTTGGTATGGAGGGGGGAAATCATCTTTACCTGAAAACAGCATGATGTAAAGTATGACCTTATCATGATCCTCATGTGTCATACTATGAAACGGCATCAGGAAAGAATTGAAAACAAATCTTTAGAAAATTGTCATACTGGTATGGCTATGGATACATAATGAGGGAGTCTGGCCAGTACCGAAATTTGTGGTAGGTTCTTTCTACCAATGCCATCGCCAACTCTCTGTAGAATCCAAGTTACCAGGTCTGTCAAGCTTCTCATTTTTGAAATTTGAAACACGTTACACATGAAAGTCAGAATGCAATATAAATCACTGGGCATAACAAAAGACTTAAAGGATATTGATAAAATAATTCCTTGTTAGCATGAAATTAAGATGTGAATACATACCACAGCCTAAATCATGCATCTGCCTTGTTTGTCTTGAATCTTGAACCGAAAAGTATCGATAAACGGAAGTTTAATAAAAGGTTGATCTTCCTATATCTATTGTCTCATATGGCACTTTTGTTGACCCTTCACTAAGAAAATGGCAAGACAATTAGTCAGACAAAACTAAGTCCTCAGAATGATAAGATGCAAAAGAGATGCTAACCTTTTGGAGTTGTCATCATCATCAAGAGGTCCAATGGACATTGAAGAATCCCAGAACATCTACATCATAGCAGATGTTGCCTCAGATCCGGCTGCTCCACTATCTCCAACCTGAATACAATGCAATAATTATAGATTCAAGGGTCAGCTGTAGCTATTCCAGCACACAAGCTACACTACTTAATGGCCCATATGACTTATGTACCTCGTAGTTTGCAGAAAAAGATACAATGCATTCACTCAGCAGTTTAAGGTGCAAACTGAATAACCAAGTATTGTGGGGACCATCATATTGTCAACAATCGCTTTTAATTTCACATCCAAAAGTACGCACATAGAAGTAGGCCCAGAGTCTGTGTACACAAGGAAAGACAAACTGTTTCAAATTTCAAGCTAGATTCAGTTGGAAGGAAATTGTCACTAACCGTTGCAATTGCAGCATGAGTGATGTGAAGGACATCAACAACAGTTACAACATTTCCATCTGGATAGAGAAAACATATCTTTACCATTTAATAGCACTCCAAAAGAATTCAGTTAGATCTAATTTGATTGTAATTCATAGATGTACCCCTGTCTAAAACAGGCAAACTTAAAAACTTTCCATCATGCATTGTATGAAGGGCGTCGAGTATTGGAGTGTCAACTGCTGCACATTCAAGGCTTTGAGCCATGATCTGCTAAAAGAAGCTTCGGTAGCATTGGTATAATAGCACTGTGAAAAGATACTCATGTATTACCACAGGCAGGCAGGCACAACGACAACCCTCGTGGCCGCACCACTGGGCTGGTGTGGCCGACAAACCAGATCGGCTGTCGCGGTGGAGATAGGTTTGCGGGCGAGGAGACTGACGGTCCGGCGTGGTAGAGCATGTCATGGCATACGAGCGAAGGAGGCAAGGAGGCGGCGATGCGGCTGAGTATTACAGACTGAAGAGACCTCAGGATGTAGCTAGAGGAGGAGGGGTGTAGGCGAAAGGGAGGAGGTGGGGCACAGGCGAAGGGGAGTAGAGCGGGGTGCAGACGAAGTGGAGGAGGGAGGGCGCAAGCGAAGGGGAGGATGTGTGCAGCGCGGGCGAAAGTGAGGAGGCGGCACGGGCGAAGGGGAGGATGGATGCGACGCGAGCGAAGGAGAGGAGGCGGGCGGGGCCGCGGGCGAAGGGGAGGAGGAGGGCACCGCAAGCAAAGGTGGACGGTGGGTCCGTCACGACCGAAAGAGAGGACGGGGTGGCGGGGGCGAGGCGAGCGAACGGGAGGAGGGAGGCGGCTGGGGCGGCGTGGGCGAAGGGGAGGGATGTTTGGAGGAAGCAAGAAAGGACCAGGAAGGTTCGCGCGACCAAGCTTCGTGGATGGGAGTCATTGGCTCTCTGAGTAGCAGTGATAACAAGGCCCTTGGAACCGGACGAAGGCGTCACGCGACTGGGAAACCGGCTAGTAGCGCCGCTGGACCACGCCCACAATGAACCGGGGTACGAATTGGACACGTGTGCGCACCAGAACGCTAGAAGGCCCGTACGGCAGCGCTTTGGAGGCAGCATTATCACCGCAATTAGTAAAAGGGAAGATGCGTTGGTTGGGGGTGGGAGGATACGTGTCCTCTGCCTTTGCACCTGCTAAGGCAGAGAAGTACAGTAAATTGCCTTGGGCAAATCTAGCCCTTGGATCTAAAAGAAGGGGCTAGATTCAATGCTACATTATGGTGCGAACAGTAAAATGCTCCAGTAACAACAGTGGTCTGCCTTTTTGTTTCTTGCATTCACTGTTTTCCTCTGCCTTTAAGGCACTAAGGCGGAGGATATGATTATGGGGGAGGGGGACTGTGAGCAAATTTAAGAAGGTGGCGGTGGGCAACACCACAGTTGGCTATGCCAGTGCGTTTGGAAATCCAATATCACACGCTGGTAATCCAAAGGTAATGTCAAATTTTGGTTTTACCGTAATCCAAATAACGTTCATTTTGCCAAAATTTGGTTTTGCCCAAGTTTTGCCTATGCCAAATTTTGGCTTGGTTCATTAAGGCCCTGAACTAAACAGACCCATGGTAACAAAGTAACAAAATACTCAATGTTCGGTATATATATCCCGTCTGATGCTCAAGCAATACATCCAACAAATATTCCAACTATTCTATACTCCTTTTTTTAAAGCTATAGTCGTTGGTCATTTTGTTTTTAGGGCGAGAGTGAAACAACCCAAAATTTCAAAATCTCAAAACTTTTTGCGTTTTTGGCTAGAATTCAAGTTTCTTTCCCAATTCGGAAATCTTCTACCCATTTCCGCTTTCCTTTTTCGGCCATCCCATTTTTCTCAACTGAAAACGACTTCTCTCCCGGACGTGTTCTTCTCCGTGTGCTTCTTCCCCAGTGGCATCACCCCATCACGCCGCCTCCGCCCTCGCTTCTGTCAGCTCCTCGCCACCTCACCATGCCACCTTGCCTTGCCATCAAAGCAAGCCTGCAACCCCACCGCCACCTTGCCCCTCCCCAGCGCCGTTTGCGCGCGACTACTACCACGCGCTACGCGTGCTCTGCTCGTGCACTAGCGCCACCGCCATGCCCTGGCTATAAAAGCCCCCATTCCTGAGTCCTAAGCATCACAGCACCCCACCACACCACCCCCTTGCCCCTCCCCCTCCAGCGCCGGCGAATTTTGAAGAATCGCTGCTACCTTGTTCTTATTCCCCGACGAGCCTAAGGTAAATTCGCCACCCTCTTTGCTCCCCTTCCTTCACAACTCTGGCACTAGCTCCATCTCGCCACCCCGCTCTTTCCCCCCACCTTTCCCACTCCTATCCCCGTTAGAGTCTCGCCGGCACCGTGCTCCACCACTGCGCCGCCCACGGTGCATGTGGACAGAGCACCTCAAGGCACCTCCGCCCTTGCCACCACCACCCCTGAACTCCCCTCCGGCCACTGATGCTCGAGCCCCGGCCAATTTGGCCGAAGCATCACCCTAGTGCTACTGCCTTCTTCCCCTGCTCCGGTGTTGCGCCATCACCGTTGCCACCCCATCCCTGAACCTCCTCCACTTGTCCAAAGCCCTAAAATGGGTTGCTCTTAGCCCCCTAGGTGCTCCCTGCATCACTCCCCGCCGCCATCTCTCACCGCAGCCGCCGCTAGCCTCACCAGCGCCGGCTTCTTTGACTCTGGAGCGCGCTCAACCTCTGGCTACGCGGCTCAAGCCGCTCCCACGCTGGGCTGTGAGCCTGGCCCAATTTGGCTCTAGCCCAATTAAAGAATTGGGCGTAGACATTACTGTTCATTCCTTTAAGCCCAACTGTTTTTTTTGTTAAAGAAAAGAGTGTAGAAGTATTTGAGGTTGGAGTTAAGTTTTGTAGCTTGCAACTTATTAAAGTGTGTTTAACTTTTCGGTTGTTGCCGTTTAAGAGTTTCTTCAGTTTCAACAGCAATGTTTTATTCTTGTTCGTTGAGGTTGAAATTCTCTTCTGGTGGAACTTGTGTCCTCATCTGTGGTCTCGTCCTTTGTTTTTTCGAGATCATTGCTATTTGAAAATTTCCCTTGGTCTTATGTTTACTGCAAGTAGAAAACGTTTTTCTATGTGCTAAAAATTATTTTATTTGCCTCTTCTTTTCACAAAGGAATAACCGATTTGTTTTTACAAAACCTTATGAAGTGTATAGTGGCAACTGGTTAATAGTGGTCAAGTATATGATGTTGTGCGACCTTGGATTGCAAGTTAATTGAGGATCATTGGAAGATGAATTGATTTCGTGATATAAATCTTGTAGAGAATTGGATCTAAAAGGAATGATGGTCGTTCAGGGCAAAACTGATTATCTTGTTATGACTAGTAGAACCTATAGTGAATGGTGATCCAAAAACATATGTTCAAGTTGGTGAAGTATTGAAATCATTGAATAGTTAGAGTATTGCGATGGTATTTCTACAAGGTTGTGTAAGTGAAATCGAATGGTGTGGTTTAGTGAGGGTTCGAGAATGGTGAAGTTAATCGTTTTGGGTAGTTAACTGATTTGTGAGAAATGTTGATATTTATGACTGGGAATATTGTTTGAATTGTGGGAATTTTTAGTCATCGGATCTGAGGATTCCTATTAAGTATGCCAGAAGTTCATTGTAGGAGTTTTAGAGGTTGGATTTGGACTTTGCGCTTTTATGCTAGAACCTTTGTTGTCCAATGACTATGTGTGAAAGTAGTAGAATAAAAGTGGATTCCGAATAGTGCAATGATCATTGATAGAATCCTTTGGGTGTAGTAAATGAGCGCGTGTGCTGAGAATTTTAAGTTGATTATCCTTAACGCATTGAGGTGATGTGATTGTGGGTGAAAATCTTTATTGAGGTGTTGGGAATCATTTAACAAAATAATTCCTTTGGTAGAGGAGTGGACTAGAGTATATTTTATGGACTAGTAGAGTTCCTTTAGGTGAGTGTGGTTGTTGCTTTCGGGTTGAGCATCGCTTTGAGGTTGCTAGTTAAAAGGAAGGAGTTAGTGTGATGAATTAAAATCCCATGATTTGAGAGAGTTTATTCCTAAGAGAAAAAAAAAGAAATGAGAAAAAAAATTCTCAGGAAGTGAAATGTTCTCTTGATTCTTGTTTGAGCTGTGTGTTTATGACATAAGTTATTTGAAATTTGAGTTGGCTTTATGTTGGCAGGTTCAGAAAAAAAAAACAAGGAAATGATTAATTTGGGCATTCGAGTGATTCCACTTTTGGCTTGTGTGGTGTTTATGTGCAAACTGCCTATTTGGACAACGAAAAGGTTTTCGTGATGAATCTTCGATTTGGAGTTGACTCTTTTGATGGGGAGTTGGTAATACGTGGTTGCGATGAGAATCCTTTGCTTTTTTCCAGTTGGGTTCTTTCTGTAAGAGGATTGGTTTAATGCAAGTTGTTTGTGCGTCCCTTGTTAAAGGAGATGCTACTTGCAAAGGTGAAATGATTGGTTAAGAGAAGGGAACAAGAGTTCTATGTGTCTTGTGCAGGTTGTGTAGTTTGGTACCAAGGGGAATGTTGGCCCAAAGTACATCGGTTTGTTTCTGAAAGTTGCGGGGATTTGCGAAGATACCGTATCGCTAGGACCATCTTGAGTCCAGGCGTGGAGCACACAACGTCTTGTATGACCCGGTGTTGAGGGAGTACTTGAGGGATCTGGAGTGCGAGGTTTCATTAGAACCGTTGACGAACGAGTAAGACCGTACCTTCGAGTCCCATCCATTGAGTGTACCTGGAAAGGTCAAGACGATTGTTGAGGCATAAGACGTCAGTACGTCAAGGTTCAGTGGTCGCATTAGTCCGAGATAGAGGTGACTTGGGAGTTGGAGTCTCGCATCTTGCGAGCAATATCGAGTTGTTCACTTTGAGTGCGTGCTCCTTTGTTGTATATTTTCTTGTGGTTGTTCTATCGAGTAGAATGGCGTGTAGAATTCGAGGTCGAATTCCGTTTAAGGAGTAGAATGTAATATCCCGTTTGACTAAATAGGTAGTTGAGGAATTAGAAGAGATAATTAAGAGTAAAATTCAGAATTTTGTGGGAAGAGGCAAACAAACGTGGGCCTTCGGCCCATAGCCCAAGAAGAACCGGTTGCCCTCAAGAAGAAGAAAGGGATGGCCTGTAGCCCTAAAATCCCGTCGTTGTGACCCTGCCTCCCAGTGCCGCCGTTCCACGTTACGTGCAATCTTCCTCCATCTTGAGTGCCTCGACGTCCGTCTCGTCGCGACCCTAACCGCCGCTTGTGCTCACCTGCTTAGCTAGCACCCAGCATGCATGCTTGCACAGCAGGATCGGCCGGCCACTGTTGCCGAGCGCATGTTTTTTTTGATGTGTCCTCCGTTGGTAGCTACTGCGTGTGTGTGTGCTGCTCGCCGGCATGCTGCGTGTGTGTGCGCGTGTGGTGCCTACCAACTGCTGCTGCGTGTTCATGCGTGTATTGCTGCTGCTGCGTTTATTTCTGCGGCTGCGTGCATACGTTGCTTGCTACAGCTGCTACTATTGCTTACTGCTTTGCATGTTTTGTATGGCTAGATAATTCTTTGCATGCTTTGTATGGCTACGTGACTAGATACTAGCTTGCTGCATGCTTTGTATGGCTACATGAGGATTGAATAGTAGATAGAGAAGAAGGACCAAGAGAAAAGGAGAAACAAGGAAAGAAAAGGGAAGGGAAAATCAAGGATTAGATCAGAGTTTTGGCATCCATCACGTGGTAACAATCTGATTCTTTCCTCTCTGTTTTCTAGTTATTTTAGTAGATATTAGAGGGGAAGTATCAATTGTTCGTTAGGGGAAACGATTAGTAGATCGGGTCAGTCTGCAGTATTGTTGTACTATTTTTACGAGTAACATAGAGGTGTAATTTGAGAATTTCATCTACTAAAGAGTTGTAGAGAATTTAGATATATTTCTATAGAATATTTAATCATGTCGATCGGATGATTAAATTTCAAGTTACGAATTTTGTAAGCCTGCTATCTAGGGAGTTGTCGTCTTTTGGCATCATCTTGGTAGACTGTAGATTAAAATTAGTAAATGAGCTAATTAGGGTTTTTGATCTACATGAAAAGTGTAGATATCTATCTAAGGATTCTAGAGAGTCCAAGAACATGAATTTTGGTTGAATAGAACAGAAGTTTTGAAATTAGTAAACCTGTTGTGCAAAAGATAACAGAACTGTCTTCGGGTAAAGAAACGGGGTTGAAAATGGTGGAATCAGAGTTTCATCACAACTAGGAAAAGGTAGGTGGTTTCGTGAGGATTCCAGAAAGTCTTGGATGGGCGAATCTGGAGTTCATATGAATAAGTTAGAGACATTTTACTACTGGAACAACGGGTAGTGTGTCTGGTAGATTTGAGTTAATTCGGTCGGTTTGGCATAAGCATGCGAGATCGATTAGTGTGATGGATTGGTGCTATGATGATGTGCTTTTGATGATGTTTTTGAGTGTGTGTTATTACTTGCTTGTTCAGGGACTGTGGTCTCTTGCGTCGTGCCACAATTTCGTCATCCGGCTTCAAAGGGCTAAGAGGCAAGTACATGGTAGAGTGGTGAACAACGGGTTATTAACCACTATCATTGATATTACTTATCATGTTATTTATTATGCTTTCATTAAGCTTATTCTTATACATGATATTGATGACATTGAGTGAATGGGATTATGATATTGAGATAATGAGGATGAGATATTGAGTTAATGAGATGGATTATGTTGATGAATAATTAAAGATGTCGCATCATTTACATTCATCATGACGGGGAGTTGCATGAGCAGTCGGTGAGAAAGTCATGTAACTATTAGGTGAGGTCGGTGAGAAAGATACATGACTAGTCCGGAGTGCTCTAGATAAAATCCTACTTCGGTGGGTACTTCACGAGAGTGAAGGATAGAGTGTGTCATCGACGGGTGAACACTCCGCTATACCGGTATCAGCTGATGAGATGCATATGAGCATGAGCATGTTGGTGTATTCGCATATATGAGTAAATTGTTAAGATATGCAACTTTACCTATATGGAATATGACTTGATTGTTTGAGTACGAGAATGGCATTAGATAGATAGATGATGATGATAACCTTGATTATGGTTGATAAACTGTTGTTTATGGTTTTATTATGTATTTGCTGAGTCTTGGACTCATTCTTGCTCTATTGTTGTTTTTAGGCGATCGTTGATGATGTTTCACTCGGGAAGGGCTAGCACACTTGGAATCACAACCTACACCCAACTATTTGATTCATTGGACATGAGAAAATTTTATTATAACCTGATGAATTATATTAATGACATGATGGTGTTGAATAACCCTTAGACAGGTTGGAGTTAAATATTCATTCAATAGACTTTATTCGATTGGTTTTGCGTTGTTCGTGAATTATTAACTTGCTATGCTTTCTAGAGATCAATTATTTATGATTGTTATATCATTGTAGTTGTTTTCTTGTTATCCATGGACGGGTTTTTATCGTTGTTATGCTTGTTGTAATTATAGGATAATTGGTAGTTAGTGTAGTTAGTGGCATTCTGGGCTCCGTGTTGAGCCGGGGTGTTACAATATCCTACTAGGAACCACTAACGACTCGTAATCGGAAAGGGTTTCCGAGTCACAACCGACTACACATAAACCTAACGGGTCACACACTTAACGGGTTGGAACAAAACGTGTTCGGATAGGATCCGTCATGAGCACTATATAAGGAGATGCTTGAGGCTATTGGGAATAAGAGATTGACATGAGTTGCTCCACCGAAACCCTAGCCACCATCTTCCTGAGAGCTCTGACGTCCGACTTGGTGCTAGCACACCGGCGTACAGTTGTTCCTTCCCTGGACGTGT
The DNA here is from genome assembly GCA_036346405.1 of Phyllostachys edulis. Lineage (NCBI taxonomy): Eukaryota > Viridiplantae > Streptophyta > Magnoliopsida > Poales > Poaceae > Phyllostachys > Phyllostachys edulis. Next base: position 48,623,415 of record CM070560.1, on the reverse strand, counting down.
GGGTACCGTAGAGGGGCTACTGCGGTTGCTGTTGCGCTTGAGGATGATCCGCGATCTTCATAAGGATCTGCAGAAGTTGCTGGAGGAGACGATCGACTCGTGAGGACGTTGGCCAATCGACTACGACTACTACATCGACGCGCTCTACATTGGACCAGGCTGCTCTAACTCTTCTTCCGCTGCTCTACGCATCTGGTGGTAACAATCTGCGATCATCTTCTTGCTTGGCTTCTTGGTTTACGTGGTAGAATTTTTGAATTGTAGCTATCGTATCCTACCCGTATCCCTTCAGAATTAATAGAAAACTTTGTACAAGAAGGCAAGTAGCATTATTTTTTAACATTTTGAGCCTATATTTTCATGTATTTATATTATTACTTTCATTACTGTATTTGTGCCAATTACTTTAAATTTTGAAATAATACTTTTGAATACCATGATAAATAGATAAATCCTATTACCCCACATACAAACCCACCTATTCCTTGTAGGCCATATTCACCTTGACAAGTTTACATAAAATAATAGCTATATAAATAGCATTGTCACACAATATGTTTTCAAATTCTTAAAAAGAGTATTGCATTTCGCCAATGGTTTTGGTGGAGAGTTGAGGGTTGAGACCAAGAGGATGGACAAATAGACTTGGTAAAAGTGTGTTGAAGGTGGGGCAAGGATGGTGGAAAGCCACGAGTTGGTTGTTATTTCACCTCCCCACTGGAGACAAGTAAGGACAAGAACCTTGTGCCAAGTAATAGACACAGAAATCGCTCAACCACAGGTGTGATCATTCCAACATGGCTTAGTACACTGCTCTCCCGATTGAATATCTATAGGATGTTAACTGTTCTTGTGTGATAGAGCAGCCGTGGAATTGGGGTGGAACAGGAGTAGGCCTGAAGCAAGGACACTCGTAGGTCTACACTAGCAGTGAGGCACCACAAGATCGGCCGTGAGATCCTTTGTTGGTCGGTGGTTTCCGAGGGTCAGATGGTCAAGGTCCTACCAGGTAGAGGCTAAAAAGGTTGAGCAGTGAAAATAATTTGTTACCTCAGCTCAGTCGCACGCTAACGTGTTGCGTGTTTATGATCTGACAGTATGAGCTTGAGGTATCTTGTGGGTAATGTTGGGCAACTCTGTAGAGTATAATTAAAGGTATTCGAATACGCCGTGCTTCCGGTTAATGAAGCTATGTTCATGGGTGATTCCAGTACATGAGGCATAAGTAGATATTTTGAGATGTTAAGATGGTAATTGCAGTTGAGTAAACCCCCTGATGTTATATTTATTATTGTTTTATTGTTTTAAAGGTAAACTGCTTTAAAACTCAAAATGCATCCACATATACCTGTTATGGTAAACCCTAAATAATCCACTGAATTCCTAGTATATAATTAATTAGTTTTTCCATGCGTCTTGCTGAGTACGATTGTGTACTCATTCTTGCAATATTAACTACAGAGAAAACCTGGGAAAATAGTGAGGATCTTAATGAGCAAGATTTTGATGGAGCTACCGATGGCAACGATTATTGTTACTAGGTCTTGACCATGCTCAAGCCTTCCTATGGTTTTTAAGTTTTTTTTGTCATGTAATATATTAACTTTAGGCTTGGATGTCAGTGTCAGTGTTAAAACAGGCTAATAAGCCTTAACCTTGTGTAATAAAAGTCTGATTTTTATTGTAATCGAAAACTTGTTTGAGATACTACTTACTTCATAACTGTACATCCTGGATAGTTGTGAAAGGTTTGACAGTCCAAAAAATAGGGGCGTTACAGAGAGCAACTTGTATGTATTTTTCAAGAGAGAGCATAAGAGCTGCATGACAAGTTTATCGTAAGATATAAGATCGACCTACCCACATAAGGTTATCGTAACTATCTTACGATCGACCTACCCAAAGAGGTTTCAGGTAGGGGTGAAATTGGATCGGATATTTTCCGACCGATTTGGATGAAAACGGATTCGGATTGTCTCAGATAATTCTTGCATCGGAAACGGATACGGTAGCCCTGTTATCCGTCGGATACGGATATAGATTATCCGGATAGTACGGAGTTCGAATATCCGGATTTTGGCCCAAAAGAGAAAAATTAGATTTTAATTGATTTCCGAATTTCAAAATATACAACAAATCAAATAGCCTTTTAGAAAAATAGCAAATTGGGTTAAAAATTATAGAAAATGAAAAAATTCCTTGAATTATTTTGAACTTAATAAAATTAATTCCAACTTAAAGTTGGTTTTTATTTTTACACATAAATTATTTTTATTTTCTAAAAAATAGGAAAAATCTTTATAAATCGAGAAAATTCAAAAAATTAATCACAATTTTTCTTTTCACTTTAAATCCAATAAAATCCTAGAAAACTCAATAAATTTTATTTTCAACATTAAAAACTAGGAAATTAAATAATTGACTTTATTTTATTTTTCCTTTTTAACCAAGTAAACTCTTTTAAATCTCGGAAAAATATAATAAAATAATAACTTTATTAATTTTATTTTTGGTAACATACTTTGGGATGTTGCGATCAGTTGTGTATAGATTAACCATCCAGCCTCATCGATGTTAGTGTGAACTAAGTTTTATGTATGTAATGAACTAAGTGTGAATGTGTAACGACTTGTGACTTTGTGAGTTATGACTTATGAGGTAAATATGGTAAACTAAGTGTTATGTTTGTGATGAGCTAGTTAATGCAGCTTGCTAGTGCCAATGTTATGTGTGGTTGCTGAAAATATAAACAATTCATGAATGTTTGCATTAAATAAATTAGTTATATGTTTTCGTTAATTTCTGGCATATAATTTAAGAGGCTTTCATGTTCCGAAAAATATCTGCGACCGTATTCATTTTGATTCGTATTCGATATTATTCGCATCTATATCCGAAAACAAATATGGCAGAGCCATTATCCATCTGTATCCGATCCGTTTTCACCCCTAGTTTCAAGATGATAAGCCATTGAAAAAATAGTCTCCAATTTATGGTCCACAAGGACGTATCTTTTAATTTCCTTATCTCTCTGGTTGCTAAAGAGTCCATCACATACGACCAACTATAATAAAAGATGCCCTGCAAAAAAAAAAGGAGAAAGATGACGAAATTGGTGCCTGGTTTGGACCACATATACAAAAAGTACGCTTTACACATGCTCTATCTGGTACTTCCTCCGACTTTTTATTTTTGACGTTGACAAAGAGTAATTTTAAGCCAGGATGTCAAGTATTTGCAGCCGAAGGGAGTACATACCACGGATCCAAGAGTAATGAGATTTAAATCAATAATCCACGTGTCTTTCTTCAATGCACCTCTTTTAGAAAGGGAGAATTGAGGATTTGCCATTGTACTTTCATGTGTAATTTAGGATTTGCCACTCTTGTGAGGATGACATATGGGTCCATATGTCATCCTCACAAGGAGTGGTAAATCTTAGATATCACTTTTTAGGAGTGGCAAATCCTTAATTATTCCTTTTAGAAAAATATACAAATTTTAAAGCAACGTGGTTAGTGTTAGGTGGAGATAAATCTATATAAGCACAGAAAATAAATTAAATTAAAGATTAGATATAGATATATTTTTGAATATTAAGTAATGTAAATATTTTATTTAATTAATTTTTAGATTAATACAGATATAATCACACATAATATTAGCTAGTTTGCTTTAAGATTAATGTACTTTTCTTAGAGAAATGTTCTAAGCACAACCCGTAATCCACAGCATGCTAGCCACGTACTTAGGAATTGGCAGGGGTAGGATGAGTCTTCAACTTTACGTGCACAAGTCTTGGAGTCAGTGTGAAACAGTAGCACTGAGATTATGTTTGGTAGAGTTCTAGATTTTACCTATTTTTCTAAGAATCTGGAGTTGTCTGTTGAAAACGTTTGGCTGATAGGTTAACTTCAAAAATCATATGAGGGAGGATTAGAGACAAATAGACTAATCTACCCCTTGTACAGATACTTCAATTGTCTATTGTAATACTTGCTACGCAGGTCACTACTCACTAGACAGATAAATCAGCTCGGACAATGCCGACTCGTTTCTTGGACTTTATTAATTTTTCATGGAATAACAAGGTACTTTCATAGCCTATAAGTGTTCAAACGATAATTAAATGCTATTACGTACAAGTATTGAAATGATAAATGAGTGATAAGAAAAGACCACAAAATATTACAAGTAGTGTGTCCATCATTCTGATTGAGTAATTGCACTTGTAAGGTTATTACGGGAACTATCCATAGATGTAGCATTTGTTTGCGACGTCGACGCATCCGATGCATCCTGAGAAATGATATATTATGCGTATGCGAGTTGTGGGTGTACAATTGCACCCACCAAGACAATTTTATGTGATCGTTGATTTATCTTCGGCTTCTGTTTATGCGTGCTAAAAAGATGTACTGTATGCGTGTTCTTTTAATCGATAAAAATAAATAAAAAATAAAAAGTTGTCTAAAATTGCATCCTAAAAAGGACATAAACACTGGGGGAAATGCATTTGCAATGTAATATACGGCTTTAGGAAGAAATAACCAACCAACCAACCCAACAACATAACAAACATAAACCTTTGACTGAAAAAAAAATATCCTTTAGACTCACGGATCCATTTAAACATCCTAACCATCAACAGATAATAGTGCATTATCACGGGAAAAAACTCAAAAGCATCCACAACCATAAACATCAATCCAACAAATCTGCAGAGACAGGTACCAGAGAGTATAGTAGAGATACTAGGCATGTCCAAAGCAGCACAAAAACTCGCCACTCCGAAACAGTCTTATGACGAGAATCCATTAATTCACCCATCACTCAGGCACCCGAAGACGATGGCGCAGCGATGTCAGCAGCGCTAGAGCCTCCTGCTTTCCTCTGCCGTAGAGCATCCATGGCTTCACCAACCTTGTCCCGGAGATCTTCTGCAGACTCAATCAGGTGAAGCACCTCGGTCTTGTCCAGCTCAAGCAGCATCCCTGTTACCTTGCCATTTGTGCGACATGGTTAACATCTTGTTGCAAAGGCACCATGGGACTCGAGAAGCTATGAGGCAGCACTGCAGGGTAATTGACCCCATTACTGGCATTTGGCATGTACCCGACGCTTTGGCTGCCATTTGGGTGAATCTGCATGGTAAAAGCATGACATGTCATGTTAAGTGAATCCCATTTAAGGTGCCCTGGCTAAGGGCATGTACAATAGTACAGACAGCTGCTGTCTATAGCAACTCTTCATGTCACCTGTAGACAGCACTAAAAACAGCTCATACAATGATATAGACAGCTGCTGTCTTTTTAGTTGTCTTTATAGAACACACAATCTTTTAATGTTTTTCTTGTTTCTTGTACTATAGTCGGCTACAGGATTGTAGACAACATCTTTCTCTCTCTTCATTCCCTTTCATCCACGTCAGCAAAAATCCTACATGTCAATGACTATAGACGGCTAACATAGGCCCATTGTACATGCTGTAAGGGCATCTCCAATAGTCTATTTCAGTTGTCTCTAAGAGATGCCATATTGGATTTTTGCTGATATGGAGGAAAGAGAACTAAGAGAGAGAACGGGATCGTCGTTTTATGATGCGACGGGCGCGCACAGGAAACAAGAAATTAGCGTCGAATGAATTTTGCTGTTGGAGAGGGCTCGTCGCTTCCTCTGCCTTCTTCGTTCTTCTCGCCAGATCCGGTGCGTCGTCTGCGCGCGAAGCTTCTCCTTCCCCGCGGGTGAGGCTTTTCCTTCCCTGATATGCGCGCGAAGATTTTTTTTCTCGCCGCGTTTTTCTTCGCCCTCCATCTTCCCATGAATCCCATCGCCATCTCCCTCCATCTTCCCATGGCGCTTGCCGGCGCGTTGAAGGAAGGTCGAGCGCGCCAGTATGTGAACCCGCCGCGGCGAGAAATCACCTCGAAGCCCCGTGGCAGCTCGATCGCGATGACCGCGCCCGTGGCGCGCGTGGACGCCCGCCACAGTAGTGGTCTGCGCCGCAGAGCTGCATTGCGGCCCCATCTCCATCCCCGCCGCCATCACCGCTAGCTCCATCGCCTCGAGCACGAGGAAGGAAGCCGAGACAAGGGAGAGGAAGAGGTAGCGGTAGGAGGAGGGGAGGGAGGAGGAGTAGGCATTTGGGGTGGGGTTCTTGGCCGTCCGAGGTGAGGTGCGCTTGCTTTTCTTGTGTGGTTTAAGGAGAGAGAGAGAGCACAAGAGGAGGGAGGGGGGCCTGACGACAGGGCAGGTGGTGTGGTCTTGCCTCCCTCTCTCTCTCTCTCCTCCATGAGGCATCGAAGTTTGATGATTATAAGGTTAGCCCATCGATTGAGGTATCTGATTCTGATTTCTGATTTTCATGAATTTATTTGCAACAAAGATATTTGTTTGCTTTATCATCTGCTCCATGTCTCCATATTGTGAAAGATAGTTTCTTTTTGCAAGAAGTACTGTCTCAGACAGATTTTGTCTTGAAAGAAATGTTGGAAGAGGTATTGGATTTGATTTATTGACATGCTAGTTATGACTACATTGTAATTTTGGATGGGGTTAGGGCCTGCAATGATGCCTTTCCCTTTGTTACTGAAAGTACCGTACTGTGTATCGCCAGAGATGGATGCTTTACATGCATCTAGATTTCGTTAAATTCAGTAACGAATGATCTTCAAGTGCTTGGTTGAAAGTCGGTAGCAGTGGGCAAGTCTTTTATATAGACTCGAATTTCTAATTTGTGTAGTAGGATCCAGTTGCCGAGAAGGGTTATAGAGCACATATGTGGAATAGACCAAGATCTTAATGATAGGATTTGAGTAGTTCTTTGTAGAAGCTGTATATGTCATAGTTCTTGACATGCATAATTTGTTGGCCATCTAGATGTGGTTTTCTTGTGTGTGGCATCAATATCTATTCTTTAAATTGCATTACTTCAATGCTAGGACTCACTAGGAATCTTGATGAAATTGCGGGGAGATTGCGGTCTTTGTTATCTCAGTAGTTTCGACCAGAACTCCATGTTGACATACATAAACTAAATTGTGCCAAATAAATTTACGTGTTCAAATAAATGGTTAGAAGGAGCATTGATGGGTTTGGTTTCTTATAGTGCCATCCTTTAAGTTTGGTTAAATTTTCAACATTAGTAGGCCGACTTTCTTACTCATTTCATGAATGATGAGTTTGGTTTGTGCCAAAAGCGTTAGTTATGCTAAATGAACATTGTTTGCGACTTTGCGATGGGGCCATTAGGAACAAATTATTGTGAAATGTCGTGAAAAGAATTCCAACCAAGGTCTTTGAAGGTTTAATTTCATTATCGAAGCAGCTATTTGTCAATTAGTTTTCTGCATTCTTCACTTAAGTATTTGTGTTATACAACGTGCATGTGCTTTTGAGTTACTTTCCCCCTTATTTTTACCTTTGTGGAAGTAGGCGACTATGTAAACACTTCGATGTCTTCAAGGAACTTGTGATAATAAACGGTCGGTCTGTTGTTTCACTTTGTACTAGAGCATGCATATTAGTTTGTTGTGTTCTATCGTCGATCCTGTAATTGGAAATCTATTGCAAGTCACAGCTTAAGGTCGGAGTCTGCGGTAGGCCGACATCTAAAGCTTGTAGGAAAAAATGAGAAGGACAAAATTTGGATTACTGGTACATTATACCTTGCTTTTGCTAACTTTGGATTGCGAAGAGAAGTTACCCTAAATTTTTAATGCTTCTTATGCTTTCTAGGTTTCTTGAATTGGGGACTACTTTGGATCACGGAAAGTCAAGAAAAGTCGACAAAGCTGCTATCCTAAGTGATGCTACTCGCATGGTTATTGACCGTCTTTGCGCCAGCAGACTAAAGGATACTAATGACGATCTTGAAGATAAGATTAAAGAAGCGAAGGTGAGTCAACCTTTCTTACATTCAACCTTCTAATATCGAAAGCTTATGAGCGTGGTGCTTGTTAATAGCTATTACCTTCAAGACAACACATTGTTTTTTACGTTGGAAATACATCCTTATTTAACTTTTTTGTTAAGAGCAATCTACAATTTAATTTGAGTAAAACCTTTTATTTCTCTGTCCCCTTAGTCAGCCATCGAAAAGGTTTTATGTTCATGTATGCCAATCAGATCTTAGTCCAAGGTATGCAATGCTTTATGCTAGCTTTGTGGTTTATATATGCATACTTTGCTATTGTTAGGTTCATGTAAGACATTTTTGGTAATCACTTCCTAATATGGCGAGTAATTACAAATCACTATCGGCAGGACACAAACTGCATGTCAGGTTACTTATATGGCGATGCCGCTTATTACCATGGAACCTTGTTCATGTATTGTTCACGTAAAGCATTTACTTTTGACAATAATTACAATGAATTTTCCTTCTTTTGTATGGCGTAGAATTAGGTGAACATAATATTTTATCCGCCTCTTGCTCAAGTGATTGATCCGTGTTGCATGTTTTGGAGAATGCCAAAGTTGTTCTAGTCTAGTCATGTTATCTAAAATTTGTAACGAACTAACGATGCATCACATGACCTTTTTCTTTAAATTCCAGGCAGAGAAGGATGAACTTCGTGATGAGAAGCAGAAGCTGAAAGTAGAGAAAGAGAGTTTAGAGTAGCAGATGAAGCTTGTGACTGCAACTCCGGTCTACATGCCACATCCCACTCTGATGCCAGCCCCATTCCCACAGGCGCCAATGCCCCCCTTCCATGCCCACGGCCAAGCTGCTGGACAGAAACTGATGATGCCCATTATTGGTTACCCAGGATACCCAATGTATGACATGATATGTCGATTTGTTGTTCAGTTCTAGGGTTAGAATCATGCAAAGCTTCAACGTTTGTGAGGTTTGGTGTTAGAATTGTTGTTGTTTATATATGTAGATGTAACCAAATAACACATGTAGGTCACAAAGATTGAATTTAGTGTTGATCAATATGGTTATTTGATTCATGTAAAGCTTAAATGCTTGTGAAGGTGTTATAGACAACCTAAGAGACAAGCTATTGGAATAGTTGTGTCTAATATTGTCTCAAGATGACATGGAAGGTATTAGAGACAAGCTAAGAGACAAACTATTAGAGATGCCCTAAGTTGTAGTCACTGATAAAAGTAAATGGAAGCATCTTCTAGAAAACAACAGCAGTCTAAGTAACTAAACATTTAAGGCTTCAATGCTCCAATTGGGAGTTAGAAGATTTAGAGCATCTATAATAGTTTGTTTCTTAGCTTGTTACTAAGAGAGAGAGTACTCAATTTAATAAAAAAAACAAGCATTCCAATGGATTGTTTCTTAAGCTTGTATCTAAGACTTTAATTGCTACAAGTGTGCATGATTCTTGATGATTAACAATGGGGTACAACTTTGTGGCCTATATATTTTGGCTCATTTATTATATCATCTACGGGGGAAGTCAAGAAGACAGGCTGCACAAGATCCGATAGTTTTTTGTTGGTAGGTAGTGGGACCCACAAAATGAGTGTTTAGGTAACAACTAAGTCTCCAATAGAGTTTTTTGTTGCTTCTTATGTCTTGGTATTAACAATCTGATAGTTTCTTCATGTAGAAACAGTTTCACCTTCTCTCCTTATCTTATCTCCTCCACATCATCTAAAAGCTGATGTGACAACCTTTTAGTAACAGCTAAGGTGAATTATTGTAGATGCTCTTAATCCTTTTGTCTAGAAATCTGGACATCACATGACTGGATGCGGGTCATGCGTCTTCTGAGGATTGAAAACAAGGAACGTAAAACTAGGAATGTAAGATGCTACTACTCACTCAACAAAAATACCGGCTGCTGCTACATTTCTCGAGCCATTCCTCGATACCGAGCACCCGCCCTCTGGCCGGAGTGCCTTGATTTCTGCATGTTGTACGACATCATCATGTTGGGGGCACCAGACATCATTCCTAAAAAGAAATGCTGCTGATGCCCAAAGCCTGCAGCTTGTGGTGGGATTAGGCCAGGAGCCCCTGACCGAGGTAAAAGGAATATGTTTGTTTGACTTAGGTAAAACATCATTAAGTTCGATACAATAGATTATTGGTAACAGTTTATATTGACACCTTATTAATTTGCTCTTTTCGAATATTTAATTCACATTTCCGGTTTAATGGTCTGGCCTACATGCGAAAAGTCGTTTTTACCCCTAACTGAATGCCTCCCACAGATCCGCGAGCTCATAGTACGACATGCCCGTCGCTCCCCTCCCCCGTGCGCCACACCATTCTTTGGCTCTTCCCCTGCAACGCCATCCGCTCCCTCCTCATGCCCTGCTTCCTCCAGTGGCCCGACCAGGCCATGGCCACTGCTAGGGGTGTTCGTTCGGTTTTTTCGGTATTTTCGGTTCGGTAAATTCGGTATTGTTAGTTCGGTAAATACGGTGTGTTTAAAAATACGGCTCGGTTTCGGTAAATCCCAATTTTTTTCGGTACGGTATCGGTAAATCCCATACTTACCAAAATTGACGCTAATTAGCGAACATCGGCATTGCCAGCAATGCGGCCAGGCGGCCAGTGCCCAGCGGGCAGCGGCAGCAGGCCAGCGTCGACACTCGGCGGCACAGTTAAATAGCTGCAAGTTTTCAGTCATACCACCACTGAACTACCAGTAGCTCCGTAAGCTGAACCCTCTCTCTCTCTCTCTCTCTCTCTTGAAGTCAAAGTTATGTGTTTAAGCTTGCCGCATCAGACTAAAATACAAATGATCGTGGTGATCATATTTGCCGTTTGGTTAGTAATAAAAGTTTTGGCTACCAATTTTCTTCTGTCGATGAATTTTGGCTGATTTTTACCTAAATTTTTTTTAAAAATATTACTGTGCATACAGATCGATGTATTATTATTGTCTAGTATCATGTACTGACCAAATTGGGGAGCAAAATGCGCATCCAGGTCAACCCCTCGATCGTAAACCAAGGAAAATATCGGGCCAAAAAAATTAATGCAAGATCCGGAATAAACTTCATTCCATTACTGAAACTGAAATCAGTTGCTGCATAGCATATTTAATAGTAGATCAGGAACTTTTTATTAATTAGCTGTAGCACGTGGATTAACTCATGGCCTCATGGGGAAAATCAGGAGCGTGGGAATCAAGGAACCTCATGGCCTCATGGGGAAAATCACGACCGAGGGAATCAGGGAATAGGGATGAGGGTCATGGCCTCATGGGGAAAATCAGGAGCGTGGCTGTGGGCCTGTGGGCCGAGCTGCCGCGTGCGGAGCGCAGAACAAAATGCCTCCAGAGTGCTGCTCCAGAACATGAGTTCGGTGTTTTCGGTTTTTACGGTGAAAACCGAAAAACCAAAATTCTGAATACCGTACTGAGTATCGAGTACCGAATACCGGTCAAACCGAGTTGACCGCTAGGCATTTTCGGTACGGTTTGTTCGGTTTGGTTTGAAAATGTACAGCCCTAGCCACTGCCTTCAAGGCCCGCTTCGAGGCCACCGCCGGCGTCTCGGGGGTCATCGGTGCCATGTACACCACCCACATCCCCATCGCGCCCAAGGTCTCCGTCACCGCCTACTTCAACCACCGCCACACGGAGCGCAACCAGAAGACCTCCTACTCCATCACCCTCCAGGGGGTCGTCGGCCCCGACGGCGCCTTCACCGATATGCGCATCGGCTGGCAACCTCCATGCACGACAACCGGTGCTCGACAAGCTAGCCTGCACTAGCGTGCCGCCGCCCGGCATGATGGCGGCTCTGGGTCGTCGGCAGCGCCCGACTACTGCTCCGCGGTGGGTGCTCGTCCCCTACACACACCAGAACCTAACGTGGATGTAGCACACCGTCAACGAGAAGGTGGACGAGCTCTGACGGGTCGCCGTGGACACCTTCGCATGGCTCAAGGGGCGGTGGGCGTGGCTGCAAAAGCGCACGGAGGTGAAGCTCCAAGACCTCCCCGTGGCGCTCAGCCACGACATCGGCTTCCTCAAGGATAGCCACTTTGCGGCAATTATGGATGAGGTCCTGCACCAAAATCCGTTGGGATTTTGCTTGGAGTTTTGGGCATTTTAGCTGCTCAACTTCCGACTTGCTTAAAAATTGCATCTTGCTATGATTGGTTGCATCGATCTATGAATTTTTGTTGAAACTTTGGGGATTTTGGTTGCCCTACTTCCAATTCATTCTCTTCGTCCAGATCTCCCAAGCCCGCCTACTGTCTGCTGCCAGTGACCGCCAACGCCTACACCGATCTGCCACCTATAGCGCCGCTTCGCACATAGCCACAACTGCACAACAGCGATTCATTGCCTCCCTAGTATGGACGTGATGGCTAGTGGCTTGTCGTATGGCATTCCTTTGGGAGAGTGAAAAAGGGAGGGGTGGGATGGCTTGGGTGGAGTAAGAACAGATGATGGAGAAGGGTGGTACTGACTAACAGGGAGGAGCAAAAATGACCTTTCGCATATGTGTCAGGGTCATTAAACTAAAAATATGAATTAAATATTTAAAAGGGGCAAATTAACGAAGTGTCAATATAAGCTGTGGCAATAATCTATTGCATTGAACTTAATGGCATTTTACAGAAGGCAGAACAAAAATATGGCATTTTGGCAAATATCCCCAAGTAAAACTGACGGGGAGCAATATTTGGTGGTACTGTGGGTGTTATAGCTCCTAGGTTGGTAACACTAGCAAAAAAGAGGTCAACATCAGGCCTATGTATGCCTCAGAGAGAGCTTTCAACACAAAATTGTTGGAATATGGTAAACATCTCTAACGCATAACATTTGCAGAAATGATTATTCGATGCCCAAGAGAACATCAACATTTGAGAATATGTGCATAGACTACAAATGCAAAGTTGAATACAAACATCAAGAAAATTTGTTTTGTCATTACTCATCAACTTTATGTGCAATATTGAGTATAAGCATTATGTCCTCACTCATCAACATTGACTCACACTTGAAGGCTCACTCATTTTAGCACAAGATACATAACCACACATCTGGAAGTGAAAAAAAAAATCACGCATACATAATAGTAGACAAGTTACAAATGTAGGAAGACAATAAACCCATATGTAATAGCATTTGTGCTGCATAGTGCATATGACAGGAACTAAAACATAGGAGTCCGCTGACTGGCCAACGCTCGGCCATGAGGTCAAGGGGAAGACCGCCGAGGGGGGAGGCAAAGGCGGCGGAAACTGGCGCAGAGGAGGGGGGAATGGAGGTGGAGGGGGGACCGTGGCGGAGGGGAGGAAGGGGAAGCCCGGCATGGAGGAGGGAGGCCACAGAAGGGTCGATGCAGGGGTGGTGGGGCGGCGGAAGCCGATGTGGAGGAGGGGAACGACGGCCTCTAGTTGGAGATGACGACGCGAGGGGAATGCCATAGTGGGATGTGACGGGGGTAGTTCGATGTATTTGCGGGCAATAACTATGAACTTTAATGGGTATTTTCATTTCTACAAGGTTAGATTCCCACGAGAATCTACAGGAAGTCTACTTCTCCTTCCTAGTTCATTTTCGAGACAACTCCTCGTGAGAAGCAGAATCTGGTGGTTTTGAGAAGCTAGGTGTTTGGTATTGCTCCATGATATCCAAACGAGAAGCTAGAAGTAGGAGCTGTACCAAACAGAGCCTGAATCCTACCATAACAGATATAAACAGTAGCAAATCACCGACAAGGTTGGACGACATCACCGACAAGGTTGGACGACTGCCCAACTCCTGTTGCTAGCAGTTGCTTGCAAGTACAGGTGGGAGTTGTGCGTGTGTACGTAAGGGTCGTGAGCCCGCGGCGATCGGCACGGTGAAACTCCCGGGCCGTGTTGTGCTGATACAAACACCCGCCGGTGAGGCCCAACATGGCACATTGGCCTGCCGCGCCACCGTCGGACTGTCTCGACACAAGCACGGCACACACAGCTGCGGCTTCAAAGCGTGGTGGAAGCAAAGACGTGGGCGGCGGTCGATGGCGTCGAGGTGTGGCCTTGACGGAGGAGGCGGTGCGAAGTGCATATCCATCTTCTCGCTACTGCCGTCGCCGTCTTGTCTCCCTGCCGCCAAAGACGCTTTGGGAGGCGAATTTGGGGAGAAGCTCGCAGGTAAAGAGTCTGGGGTAGAAAGAACCGAAGAGGCGAAGTGGCAAAGAAGAAGACCAATAGAGAGAGAAATAGTTGGACAGTTTCTAAGTCTTTGCTTCAAGCCTTTAACCAGCAAAGAAAGCTAGCTAGCCTGTGATGCTGTCCTCGCTAGCTAGTGTCCTGTCGCTGCATGCGCTCGGTACTAGAATTCTTGGCTAATCTAGCGCGTTTTGATCACGTATTTGCATATATGACCGTATGCAGAATGTATTAGCAAAAATAGCACCGTTGGCGCATGGTGGTCGTGCACCAACACCCGAGATCACAACATGTGGCGTTGGCACACGGCCACCGTGCGCCAACATCGGCCTCGTGGAAGCGTCCAATTGAAATCTAATGGCTCAAAAGCAGGTGAACGTTCGGACCGTCCGAACATAAAGAGACTTGTGAAGCGTTCGATTGGCCATTTCAATCTAGACCGTCCACGTGGCAAAACACGAGTTTTTTAGGTCTTTTGAAGCATTTCAGTAACGCGGTACTTCCGCGATATAAAGCGGTACTACCGCTCCAAGGTAATACCGCATGTTTAATGGCGGAAATACCGTTTTCTTGGATCTACTGCTGAGCGGTCCTACCGCACATATGCAAAGGTACTACCGCAGGTCACTTGATCTGAGATGGATTCTTTGAGACGTCTGATTGAAATCGGACGGTCCAAAAACAGATAAACGTTCGGACCTCCGAACAGTGTCTAGATCTAACGGCTAAAACACGTGGTCCGATCAGCCATTTCAATCTAGGCCATCCACGTGGCAGGGCGTGTATCTTTGATGCTTTTGAGCGTTTCTGTGAAACGGTAGTTCCGTGGTGTGGAGCGGTAATACCGCGCCAAGGTGGTACCGAGTGTTTTGTGGCAGTACTTAAATTCCAGAGAAGGTGTTTTGGAGCTCTGGTTTACATGAAGAGCGGTATGACCGCAGTTTGAATGGCGGTACTTCCACATGGCGGTAATACCGTGTACTGTTCAAGATCTCATCAGAAGCGTCCACGTGGCTCCATCGTGGCCACTTAGGACCTCCCTAGAGGCCCTTACATAGCGTCATCAGGACCGTTCAGGATCTCCTTAAAAGCGTATGCATGGTTTCATCAAAACTTCATCAAAGGCGTTTACGTGGCTTGATCAGAGACGTCCAGGACCTCCTCGGAACACATACAAGGCTTGATCAGAGCCGTTCAGGACCTCCCGCGTGAACTTCCCACGAGGACCATCTCAAGACTTTATGCTCACTTCATACAGCAAATCATCAGTACAAACGGTGGTATCGGAGGCCAACTGGTTATAAAGAGCGGTACGACCGGTTCATGGTGTGGTACTACCGCGGTACGGTCGTTCCAATTGTTATTTGGTGGAACTACCGTGTTTCATTCAAGATCTTTTCAGGACCTCCCGCGCGGACCTTCCGCAAGGATTCCCTCAAGACTTTCCCGCGAAGATCTTCTATGTGGAAACTTACGTGTTTAAAATAGGAAAGATATGTCAAATATAGAAGGTTTGAAGATTGTAACCGAATCATATCTGTAAAAATTGGTTCGGCTAGGAATCCTGAGCTCTTACGGCTAAGACTTGCCGCCCTTTAAATAGAAAAGGGTCATGGCCGATTGTAAGATCATCAATCGATCAAATACCAACGCATCTACTTTTATTCATAGTTCCTCGTAGTCCGTGCCTTTCCAATCCCTTTTGCTTCCCGTCCGGCAAGATAGCAAGATCAACCCGTGCAAACACCGCCGTATTTGTGCCACGACTAGCTTCGCCTAGGCGGCTGGCGTTGGTGATGTGATCGGAGCACCTCATTCTTTGCTGCGCGATCGCGTGTTGTCTGTGCGCCAATTCATGCACAACACCTTGTTCGTCCATGTCGTAGTCCACTGCTGCTGGTGCATTCGCCAATCCTGAATATGCCCACCCGCCCTCGATTGCCTACATTTTCAGAAGGATTGATGTTAGAAAAGAAGACGTAAGGACTGCAAACATTAATCAGATGAAGTTTGACTCACAGTTGTACGGCTCGCTCCATGAGCTTACCATCTGGGCGGTGGCACGAACTGGTACTGACCAAACTGTCGCATTACGCGCTGCGGCGCGTAAGGCTCCACTATATGTGCGAACACTTGGTGGCAAGTCGTCGTCCACAGTCCTACGTCCTAGATGCATTGCACGGATAGCCCGTGCGGCGCTACCGTGTGTAGGAAATCATTATACCATGGACACCAGATGATGCCACTCTCATGCAATGACTCAAACTCGTTGTGGTACAACGAGTAGCACCTCGCCGGTCTTCCGCTGGCGTAGCGTAGACTAGCAGCAGTCCACCGTAAGCCCATGGTGGGCCCGTCTACCTGGTCATGCGGAACGAGTACGGGTGCGCCGCCCAATAGGGAAGTGCTCCCAACTCCACAGCTGCAGGAGCACGTAGCAGACAACCAGGTTGGTAACAGCGGTGCTGCGCTGCGAAGCGTCACACAACCCCCAGTACGTGGTGCAAAGGATGGCTAATCCCCAGCTATACTGAGGCATCGGCCTAGCCCCCGCGTCAACCAAAGACTTGGCAACGCGGATGAAGCCGAGGTTCAAAAGATCACCCTTTGTGGTTGGAAACAGGACCCAACCAAAGAGCTGGAGAAGGTAAGTAACGAGGTGCGTCCTAACGACCTCGTGAGGTGCACCCTACAGGCATTCACTGAACTGCCTCAGCCAAGCCCAGGGGACACCACGTGCACCCTCCGGGAGAGGTTGGCCGAACCGCTGCTCCAGCCTAGCCTTCCAATCCACCCCCGGAGGGCCCGAAACAAGCGGCTCACCCTGAATCGGGAGACTGATTAAGAACGAGATGTCCTGCAGGGTGACCGTCATCTCACCCCACCGAAAGTGGAAGGTGTGTGTCTCGGACCTCCACCTGTTGACAAGTGCCGATAGTTGGCTGGTGTCTAGGGTGAACTAGTGTCCGACGGAGACCAGCCTCGCAAGGGGCAACAAGCCCATGTCCCAGAGGATCGGGACGTAGCGATCATCCAGCTCCTAGTAATCCCTCCCCGCCCTAAGCAGCAGGGGTGAAGGGCCATCGGTGTCGCCGGCGATCGACAGCTTGCACCGGTGGTCCTCATCATAGAAGTGTTCTAGTAGCTCTGGTACAGACATGGCTTGCAACACATGGAATAGAGGAAACATTAGTGAGAAGGTGGCTAATGAACATAAAAGATTGTAAATTAATTGCAGAGTAGTTTTCCTGGGGTGATAAGCTACATGATAAGCTAGCTTAATTGCTGAAACATTACACAATTAAGTCCACTACGTGAGGAGCCTTCAAAATAAAATTCTTAATTTTTGGAGCTTATTTTCTACATTTATTGATTCGTACTAACAGGACACTTATACGAAATAGCGATAAAAATTTTGAACGAATAAAATTATAGAAAATTTATACAAGCAAGTACACGGTGTCAAGAGGCTCCACAAAAAATTTCATAATTTTTTAGACTCATTTGCAATATTGTAAAATTCCTTCAAATTTTAGACCCTAACTAATTACCTAACTAACTAACCACTAATTACCTAGCTAATTGGCTAGCACAGGGCCACCATGCGCCAATGGCTGGCGCATGGTCACCCTGAGCTAGCAGCTGAGATGGCGAGGCCGAGCGGGGTCAGCGCTTAGGTGGTGGGAACGGCGGGCACGCATCAACGGGGCCAGCGTTGGCGCATGGTAGCCGTGCACCAACGCCACATGTCATGATCTCAGGTGTTGGCGCACGGCCACCGTGTGCCAATGGTGCCATTTTTGCTAGTACATTCTACATATGGTCATATCTGCAAATACGTGATCAAAACGCACTAGATTAGCCAAAAATTCCTCGGTACTGTCGATACTGCTTGCTAGTATATTTATATTTATATATACAAATGCACAATATTTACCGATTACTAAGATGGCAGCAAGGAGTAAAAAATATATATACTGCATTTGTTTGGGCGCAGGTGTCACCAGCTAGTCCATGGACCAAAAGAGGGATAAAAAGGTTGCAATGCTACTGTTTACTTGTGATGATGTTACTGGTGTCATGTCATTACTCACCATTGTTTGCTAGTATTAGCAGCAGTGTTATATTATACTATAACTATACTATTAGTTTTTCTATTGAGTGTGAATAACTAAACTATTATTCAAGGATGAGAAAGAAAAGAGAAATGTTGAATGATGTGAAATTATGGACACTTAAAAATTAGAGGGGAAAGTGAAGGAGAAAGTGAAATTTCACTAATATTTTACACACACATTGTTACTACCTTGTTAAAAACCTTATGCCCCAGTGTGGGTTCCCTGGTAAGAAAAAGAGTACAGTAACTACATTCATGCATACATGTCAGCTACTCGACATTGAGATCGGCTAACACATCTACAATCTCAGGATCCTCTAATTGATGCTGATGTCGCTCTTTTGCCAATTCCCAGTCCTTGAGGCAGGTGATTGCCTCCACCATCTTGGGCATGAGAGATGACCTCATTTCTTTGATTATTCATTCTACTATACTAAACATCACTTCCGAAGAGATGGAGGATACTGGAACCAGTAGAACATCTCATGTGAAATGGCACAACACAGTGAATATCCGCTTGTTGTTCTTCCACCAATCGAGCCAGTATAACTTGCCTTCACCAGAAAGATCAGGATCCATGTTTGCAAAATCATGCTCCAAGTAGTGGTTCAGCTCGGAGATAGAATTCCAGCCGGCGCCGTTTGGCTATCTCGAATTTCCTCACTCCAAGTCATGTGCTTCCAGCACTTCGCCCGGCGCTGTTGCTGTCGGGTGCGGACCCACCAATATTGCCATCCGTGGAAGGGGTATCGAAGCCTGGCATCTCCATCGGGTCTGGACAGCGTTGGTACTCATCGTATCCCTCTGTACTGTCCATATGACGGTCATCCATACCGTAGTCCCCCATGCCTATGGAGAGCTAACGAGCATCGATGGGAGAGGGTGGGGGGAGGACTAGCGGAGCGGCAGGAGATTGAGCAGTGTGAGACTGAGTGTCTTCCTCTCCCCGCTGTTGCTTTCGTGCTACGACTCCTCAATATATAGCATAGCGCTACCGAGCTCTGTCGCTCCCTCCGCTGGCTCCATGCTTCGACTCCTTGGTAGCATGCTTTCTATTGTACAGAGCACTAGAGCAAAGAGAGAATCAGATAATAGAAAATGTGCTTCGCTCAGTGGTGAATAAATGAGCAAAAGACAATAACTAAAGCAAAAGAGAAGCTGAGCTTCGTGTGGTGAAGAAATGAGCCGCAGATGCATTTTTATAGGCAATGAGCATCAGAGAGAATCACGCGTAGAGGAGTGTGGTGAAGAAATGAGCTGTAGATGCATTTTTATAAGCAAGGAGTGTCGGAGAGAATCTCACGTAGAGGAACCACTGTCTTGCTGCCCGTTACCTTCTCTCTACTCCGTCTTGTCACCGGAAAGAATCTTGCGTAGAGAAGCCATTGCCTCTCTCCCTCCTCCTGGTGCTTCTCTAATCTCCATATCTTGTAAGTTCTCACTAATCCCTCCACACTGTTCCTGATTACTGTTGCCTCCGCTACTCCATTAGTCCATATGGAGTCTAGAAAACTGGACAGCTCCATGACTAGCAAGAGACAAGATAGGTCTGATAAGAAGTAGCCTTCCTGAGATTGGCCTCGTTGTCTTGAGCCCCCCATTCTGGTTCACGCTCAAGCCATACTCTAATCAAAAAGCAAATTTAATAAGCTGCATCAACTTTACAATACAAGCTAACATGCCAAGTTGCCAACACATACTGCCAAGCATACCTCTCTGGCTCTCTCCCCCATCACGAGGCCATACGCCTAGTGCCCATGCCACCATGGCCATCCGCCCATATCCCTCATCTGGATCTGGTGGTCTGGCCATCTCCCCAGACAGCCAGACCTCCACGGCTCAACCTCCGAATCACCTATCGGACCTCTCCCCATCTCTAGTCCCCCCCTCCACAACGGCACGGCCCACCCTCGGCCCTAGCACCGCACCTCCCCAAGTCCCCCTACCGCATTGCCCATCTCTAGTCTCCCCCCATGGCCCACCCCCGGTGCCGCGCCTCCCCGTGTCCCCCTGTCGCCTCCAGCCTCCCCCTTCTCCCCTTCTCCCGATGGCGGTGGCAGCGAGCTCACTAGAGCTGGTGGCGGACAAGGTGGAGGCGGCAAGCTAACCGGAGATGATGGTGGTGGGGATGTCTTTGGAGACGGTGGTGACGGCGAGCAAACGTGGCAAAGATGGCGCACCGAGTGCGTCCTTAGTTGACGAAGACAATGACGCTGACGCAGATGCGAGGGTCATGGTGCGGGCAGGCCAAGCGTGCCACCGGCATGTCACCGTGCTGCGGCCGTGCCGGGCTGGCCCGAGCACAGCCCCATTGGCCATGTCATGCCGTGCTGACCATCATGCCATGTCCGTAGGCCCGGCCCGGCCCACCTGTTCATGCCGTGCTAGCACAGCCCACCACATGGCGTCATACCGTGCTTGGGCCGTGCCGTGCCGGTCGGACCTCGTGCTAGCTCGGAATAGCCCGGCCCAACTCCCAGGTCTACTTGCAAGGAACAAACCGCTCACGATTTTCACTCTTTTCTTTCTTTTGTCTTCATTTGCACTGGTAGCTCTCGCTCTGCGTCTTGTTTATGTCAGTCATCTCTCTTTATTTTCTCTCACGCTTAGCCCTATCTAAATCATTTGTGAGAATTTTTTCCGGCGACATCGAAACCAGCAAGACTTTATCTTTGTGCATAAAAGAGTACTTGTTGGAGCGTCCATGATGTGTAGTATCCTTATCGTACTGCAATGGTCATCCAAGTAGTAATGCACAAGCTTGCATTGACACCACAGCACAGTCCACAGAGTCAGAATAGGTACCAACAGAAAAGTGCACACGTACCATCACCGTTACCTTCAACTTGCCACAAGAATTGAACCACCGAATGTAGTACGGCCATAGGAGCGAACCTGTGGTCAAGCCGAGCTTCTCAACCATCTATGAACTCGCAATGTTGTTGCAGCTCCCGCCATCAATTATCACCTTGCACGAGTGCTCCTTTATCACAAATTTCGATTGGAATAAATTGTGGCGCTGCCCTCTCTCTGCCTTTTCCATTTGAGAGCTCAGGACACGAAAAATGACAAGGCTTGCATGACTTGTATCGAAGGTGATTTGCTCTGAATTAGACTCCAAAGTGTACTGTTGCTCCTCGCGGTCAGATTCTTCTTCCTCCACGTCGATTGCTGATGTGTACTCATCATCTTCCCAAATGAGAGCTCGTTGATTTGGCAAATCACGCATGTAATGCCCCTTCCCCTTGCATTTGAAACACTATATCTCACTGGTTCTCCCCATACAAGCAATAGATGATGAACTTTGGGCAGGGGCAGCTATAGTTTTCTTCAAATCAGCAGGGTTTGGTGTTGTAGAAGTGGAACGTGTTGCTGATTGCTCTCGGCGGGGTGGTGTTGTGTTGCGGCCAAAATTGAACCCTGGCTTCTTGGGCTACAAACTCAAAGATTTCCATGGTACGACAGTACTGTAATTTCCATGACTAGACCGACTCCTCTCCCTTGCACTTGCTGCTCTACTTTGCATGCATAATGAAACAATTCATCCAATGTATCATATCGATGGAAGTCAAGGATGTTCTGAATCTCTTTGTTCAAACCTGCCAAGAAACGAGCCATCTTTGCGTTGTCTTCCTCATGCACATTGCAACGGATCATACCGGTCTATAGTTATGGATAGTATTCCTACACGGACTTACTCCCTTGCCTCATTCGCTGCATCTTATTAAGCAACTCATGCTCAAAATATGATGGAACGAATCTAGAACGCATTACCGTTTTCAATTCCTCCCAAGTGCGAGGTGCATCTTATCTTGGCTTGACCAAACCCCACCAAATAGATGTGTAGTTAGTGAAATCACCTGTAGCAGCCTGTACTTGGCAATTTTTGCAAATACTCATGGCAGCAAAACTTTTGCTCCATAAGGATCCCCAATCCAAGTAACCCTTTGGATCATCGAAGGCAAGAACAATAACTTGAGCTTTCCCATGACATCGTCACCCTAGGTAGCAGCACATGCGTGGTCTCTTATGCCATGACAATTGAAACCCAGTCACTCTTGTAGTCGTGCATCTCTCTTGTTGTAGTTTAGCACTATGTCGTCGACTTCATCATCAGTGAACTAATCCTCTTGGACACCTCCATAGGGAGGTGGGTACTATTGGGGCAGTATAGGAGCACCTCAATGTGCCCCTCCTCGTACCGGCTACCACGGTGGCACGAGGGGAGCAACAGCGGCGGCAACAACAGCAGCGGTGGGGGTTGCGGCCTCACGTCGATGGTTACATAGCGGTGCAACCGGATCATCGTGCGCAAGTTGCTCAGTGAAGTCACGTAAGCCTTTCTCCGCATTCTCCAAGCGTGGAATGACTTGTTCCTGCACCAAGCGCTCGAAGTTGCGGCAGAAGACATTCACCACTTGGCAAGAACGCGATGTCTGGTTGTCATTATGGCCATCACTCTCGTCCTAAGAACTGCGATTCGCACCATGATGGAATTCTTGAGACCCTACCATTGTTAGCACATAACAGTAGCAAAACCCCTACCAACTACTGAATTGAAAGTGGCACTCAAATCTCACAATCTTACCAACCGAAGCTCTTACCCTTCTCGTAGATCGATTGTGTGCTGTTGGTTTGTGGTAACTTTCAAACGGAAGTCAGTAAAGTGATTGCAAGGTATCGGCACATGTGATCAATGGCAAATATATGGAGCCCTAGGTATGGAAAATTTTAGTAGCAAGGAAAATCAATCTGAAATTTCAGAATTGCAAAACTGAGTAATAGTTTGCATAAGTACCAGTCTTAGTTGCTAATCACAAAGATGTAGCACCAAGAAAAATTACTCAATATGCAATTTGCGAAGTATACGCACACCCTAAAGTTTCAAGCAATTTCTTCTTCTTCTTTTCTTTTTCAACTCTTCTTTCTCCCTTTTTTTTGCACCAATACAAGACAATGGTATGTATAGATTTGTGTCGAAAAGAACTTTCAGACAATTGTATTTTTTAGTTTTTATAAATCTATTGCAATAAAACAATCAATGATCAAAGTTATGTTTTAGAGATCGTGTTAATGCCTAAAACAACATTCTTTTATGTCCGAAGCGTAGAGGTGGACTATTTTTTATAGCGGATAGTGTATATCGGCGATATGGCGAGTGCTACATGCTCACTATGAAACATTAAAAAATATATAAAGATAATCTTAAACTACAAAGTCTCATACATAATTTGGATAAAACATCCAAAATATCAAATCCCACATGTATATATCTAAGATAAACATCAAAATCATAAAAGCCACAAATTGTTTTGCTAATCAATCTTTATCCTCTGACAAAGAAAATAGGAAATCAACATCACCTTAATTTCTTCCTTTTTTCATTCCTTCTTTTGTCCACGTGGAGAATCGGTGTTTGATGCTTTTTTTCCCTCTTTCTCCTTTGATAACACAGGCATGCTAAGAGATGGAGTGTTATTAACTAGTAGAGCTGAGATTTGTGGGAATATGAAGATTAATTAATTGTATTAGGTGGGAATATGGAAGCCCACCAATGGAATGGCCGGTATTAATAGATATTACCAAATCAAGAGGTGTGCCCCTATGTCAGAGGTAGTTTGAATGTTATTGGGCAGTAGCACTAATATAGCTTATAGCAGATAGTGCGTGTATCGGCCCGATATATCAGTGATATTGCACTAAACCGCAACAACAACCGATATGTAACGCTCGGGGCTATAGCGTCGCTATAGCACGATATTTAAAAGCAATGTCGAGGATCAAATAAATGATAATATCATCATTGATCGGAATCAGATGAATGGAACAACGAATTCGTAAGAGTCCTCAGTTGATACACGCCAGGACAACAATGGATCAAAGTTCAAAACAATTCCTTTTTCCTTAAGTAGACCTTTTTCAATTTTTTTAAAATAATCATTATTTTATTCCGAAATACATTAATATACCTGTCTTTTTTTATTTTACAAAAATAATCATCTGTCGCTCCATCGTTGGGCGACTTGGATCTAGTCGCTCAACCATTGGCCGACTGATCCAAGTTGCCCAACAGTCTTGATCTCAAGTGAACTACTACACCGATGGTTGTGCGACTTGGATCGATTAAACTAACGGTTGGTATCGCTCCGTTGTCACTCAACTGATGGGCGATTTAAAATAATAACATGATTATTTTAATAATCCGATGGAAATAACTATGGGGGAATACATGGTAATTTTTGTAGGTAATACAATTAGCAAATCTTGTTTGTAGGTTGTTAATTTTTTTTGAAAATAAAATTGTGGTGACAAGGTTGGTTGGTCCGTTTGTAATTTTCGTAAAATCTCAAGGGTACGAAATCTGTTAGACTCGCAATAACATTTTCTGAGCGTCGTATGTTGTTGTAGTGCGGTAAATTTCGGAAGAATTTTGTAAGGATGTTTGAGGTAGTAATGATTTGTAAGTAGGAAGGTAAGTGATATTGCGATGCACCAGGGAATTCATATTGCGATGCTCATTTGACGTATTTGCCCTTGATAATTGATTTTGGTTTTGCTACCGGTGGACGGTGGTTGAGGTCACATAACTTCTAGAGAGAAACTTCCTGTCTTCGGCACCATTTTCTGCTGCCGCTGGCTATATATGGATGCTTTGGCTATCATTCACCTCACTCTTCACTTCCTCTTCTCCTTTCTTCCAGTCTTAAATCAGATGTCTTTGGCCTCATCTAACTTTCGAGTGAGCAGACAATTAGAATCACTGTGGCAGCACCTACATTGCCCTCGTTGCAGGGATCCGGCGAATGTGTTCACCTCACGTATGCCAACGAATCCATCCCAAGTCTTCATGAAGTGTTCAAATCTTACATTAACTTGTGAAAAATCATCTCGAATGAATTTCCTTCGAAATAGCATGCTGTTTTATTTTCAATTAAAGCTCCAATTCTTTTCCAAAACACAACATGTCGGTTTTGGCAGTGGGCTGATGAAGTTGTCCCAGTGGTTCGAGATATTGCAATGCAAATTGTGTTGGAAATATGCCCTAGAGGCAATCATAGAGATGATTATATTTCGTTATGTTCATAATATTCGATAATATATTATCTTGTCCCTAGAATAATATCATTAATATTTATTATCAAGTATGTGACTTGATTGTGAAACTCTGTATTTCTGCGATGATTATTCTTAAATGTTCCTTAGTTGGAAACATATGAGAACACATATGAATAGACTAATATATGTCTTGGTTGATGACTATGTTTCACGAGTCATATATATAGAGATATCAAACCAATAATATGGACACATGTTATCAAACATGGTGTTGGTTTGACCTACCTTGAGACATTGTTGAGATTGTTATGATTTCATGTGTCAGTAGTTGGTCTCAAGCAATGATGATGTATAATCCTTAGACCTGAGATCAGCATGATTTCTTACATATGTAATAGTACACTTAGGGGTTGCCAAATGCTACTCCGTAACTGGGTAGTTATAAAGGTAGCTTTCGAGTATACTCATAACAGGAGAGATATCTTTGGGCCCCTCGTTGTGGTCGGATAAACAAAGTGCATGGCCATGCCACTAGTGGTCGAAGTGTCGACCACATGAAGTTATTCGGCACTTGATTGAGAAAGTATTGAACAGTCCATGGATGACCAATTATCTCACCTAGAGTTCAACCAGATGTCGTGAGGCAAAGGGAGAATACACAAGTAGGTCATTCAGTTCGACCAGATACGAGCTAGTCGTATGGAGATACGAGCTGGTCGTAGACTGGTCGAACATAATCACTAACTGGTCGTAAGGAGTAACGAACTAGTCATAATTAAGCATTAACTGGTCGTAACTAAATATGGACTGGTCATGACTAGATACGAGCTGGTCATAAATGATAAGGACCTGGTCTTAGATCTTATTGCATTAAGGTTAGTCCGATATATTCTATGTGTGTTTGGGAATCGTTATGTCTTGCTAGGTATCGCTAACGACTCGTGGTCAGAAAAGAGTTTCCGAGTCACAACCGATTGCACATGAACCTATAGGGCCGCATACTTAAAGGGCTAGGATTTGATTTGGATGGTGATCAGAATTCTTGTAGGCTACGAGTTCCTAATGAGCCTCAAGTTAGAGACCCATCATGGATGCCTATATATAGAGGGGCAGTGCCATGGGGTGGAATAATCCTTTTTGGAGAATTCCCAAAACCCTAACAGCCACGCCTTCCTCATCCAATACCATGTTGTCGGTGCTAGCACTCTAGTGCGTGGTGTCCCTGCCCCGTATGTGTGGATGCCTTGAAGGTGTTGTTGCTAAGCATCAGCGCTAGGACGATCCGTAACTCGTGACAATCATAGGAGTAGGAGGAGAAGACATGCGGCGAGGACGACTACTACTGCATCAACTCGCTACATCGACTCTACTTTTGCTATGAGTTAGCGCGTCTAGTGGTAATCCCGTGATCTATTACTAGCAGAGGTTCCTTGGTTGTGCGGTTGACGAGGATTAAAATCTCTATGTATTACTTTAATACAAAATAAAAGACCATATGTTTTCGTGGTTGTAACCCCTAAGGCTAACGACCTCACTAGTCGTAAGGATTCCAGAGGTTACATAATGGGTACCCTGGTCGGACAAGGTCCTGTACCTAGTCTCCGACCAAGTAGCTGCTCGTAGGATTTATGAACTGGTATCTGGATTTAATTCCAAGTATATTCTTTACCGAGTGATGAATGGAACACGTGTTGTATGCTTCATACCACGCGACGTTGCATAATCCTAAGACACTGACAAACAACCACCATACGGTTGATTGTCTCACAGACGCTTAACTACAAAGCGGTTGATACTTTATCAACCATCGCCTCGCTCCGACCAGTCGCAACGCTTCACAACGGACATCTTCTCCAGGAGCAACTGCCACCTCTTCGGAAGTTATTTAAGGATGGAGCACGGGCGAAAGGAGATCATCTGGCATCAGATTAGAGCAGCGCAATCAGCATTAGATCTATGCTCCAAGTCTGATTAAATAGTATAGTAAGCATCATACTCAGTGTAACTAGGATTAGTCTATCGCCTGATCGTAGGCACCCCTTGTAATAGCCAGTTCATATCAATAAAGAGTAGTCCCATTCTCTTCCATGAGATCTGTGCTATTTTCCTCTATTTTATTTCGTAAGATCAGCGACTCGATCGTCGACAACAGTAGAATTTTTGTTTTGTGCTTTCGTAGCCTACCCGTAATCCTTCAAATTGCTGCCTTGCAAGAAGACTCCCATGGTGTTATTGCATTTCATCCAGTGGCTCAATCCTCTAATCAACAAATGCAAAATGAAGAGAATAGACTTAAAAGACTGGATGAAAGGATGGAAAGAGTTGAGAAAATGCTTTAGAAATTAGTTCAGATAGTTAGTTTTGTGATCTTTCTTCTATTACATGTTGTTCTTCCCAAGTAGAAGTTCAGTTGTAATGAGATTGTAATATCCACTTTTTATCTTTGCATCGCAGTCCTTCATGAATGAGAATAAACCAATAACATTATCTATGCATGCATTACATAATATGTCAAAATACATAGCAAGTACTGTTCCGCGCCCTCTCGGCCTAGCGTCGCCTAGCATTCTCGTGCTCCTACTCCTCGTGTAGCCCCTCCCGCCTCTTCTTCTCCTCCATCTCAACCTGCGGCTCTTCGAGGTCACGTCTTGCTTTTCAGAGAGTGATCACATCCTGCTTTACAGAGAGTGGTCATGTCTTGCTTTGTAGAGATAGGTCACGTCCTACTTAGCATAGCGATGTCACGTCCTGCTATACAGAGAGTGGTCATGTCCTGCTTTGTAGAGAGTGGTCACATCCTGCTTTGCAGATGGAGGTCACGTCCTAGTTTGTAGAGCGAGGTCATGTCCTGCTATGCAGAGTTAGGTAACGATGACATATTGACACTGCAAATGAAGTTAAAGTTTGCAATTATGATACAATTGCTAACTGAAGTACAAGTTACAACGTGCTAGTATTTCTAATAGTACCACGACACACACAACAAGAAGAGGTGCTGCACTTCACGTCGGTGTTCCTACGTGTCGGCAGGCGCCTTGCATCTTCTCGCAGTGTGGCCTTCATGGCCGCAGCGGCCGCAATGTCTACCCACTGTTACAGCTTCCCCTTCGTGTCCATATCGCTCCCAATGCGATGACTCTGCCGGCGGCCCTTCCCACCCTTTAACAAGTCAAGATCCGGAATCCAAGTCCTTTGTGCTATATCTAATGTGGCGAAGTTGCTCACAACCTGAAACCTCTTAGCTCGCTGCACCACACCTGCAGCACTCTCTCCTTCATGAAGTACTCCGACATGAAGTTCGATGGGTACATGTTGATAGTCCCACATGCGGCGAGGACATAAGAGCATGGCTTGTGGAGGCCCCTAAGAACCCAGTTATACACCTCCGCAAGGTTAGTGATCATTATTTCGTACCTTGCACACTGCGTGTCATACAGCAAGGACCACTTCTCCAAAGGACCAGCCTCAATCCAATGAGAGAAGCACTTGATATCCCTCGAGGTCCTCCGTATCACATGGGGAGGGTCAAGCTCCAGTGTGGTGTTAGGCGTTCGGGTAGCGCCGCCCCAGGAATGGGCGAACGGTTGTTTCTCTCGATAACGTGTGTCCTAGTGTGCACCTCCAACATCTTTCACAACGCATCAAATTTATGCTGCTAGTTCTGTATAGCCAGCCTCTTGAATAGCTTCATCAACGGTTGCTTCGGGAACTGCTTGAAGAAGTTGGCCCCTAGATGGTGAATGCACCATCTGCTCCTCATGTCTGGCCAAGGGAACGGCTCCTCGGGGTCTTGCTGAAGTTTTCTGATGGCCTTCATTATCCCGGGGTGGCGATCATGGATTATACAGACATCAGGACGTGCCCCAACTACTCCCTCCTTCAGATGTCGAAGGAACCACAACTAGCTATCGAAATTCTCATTTTCGACGAATGCGATGGCCAAGGGCAGAATCTGATTGTTGCCATCAACACCAATTACTGTCAGGATCTGGCTCTTGTATTTTCCAGTTAAAAACGCCCCGTCGACTAAGGTCATGGGCAACATATGCCTGAAAGCATCGATGTAGGCACCGAAGGCTAAGAAGGCCCTCTGCAATACCGTAAAACCTCGCGGTCTTTTGGATGGCTTGTCCTTCACAGCAATGTATATGCCCGGGTTCCTGTCCTACAGCACCTGGAGCATACGGAGAAGGTTGTCATAAGCTGCCTCGAAAGAACCGAACCTCCTTTGCAAAGCCTTCTGCTTCGCATGCCATGCCTTCGCGTAGCTAATCTTATACTTGAATTTCTTCTCGATAGCCACCATGATGTGCTTGGCCTCTAGGTCCATGTTCTTCACTCTCTCTCCGTACATGACATTCGCTATGAAGGTGGATGTTAGGTTGTGATGCTTCGGCAAAACACCACTGAGCACGCAGGAGTGCGCCTCCACCCTAGAGACAATCCAGTGAGTCTCGTACTTGGGTCTACGTGCGTGCACATGCCAAGGACAACCAACTTGCTCGCAGACCACGCTGTACTGCTCTTGGTTGGACTTGAGGACCCGAAATGTCCTCTGCATGGTAAGGCCCACAGCTTAATGGCATCCTGCAGTGATCCCTTGTCAACAAATATTACATAAAGCTAAACCTCCGTATTGTGGTACTCCCACGGTGATTTGTGCTTATCGTGCACAGCAAGACCCACAATGTCCACCATATTCCATTCCTGCGGGATGGGATGTTCATCCTCATTGGAAGAGTCATCGCCATCCTCTTCTAAAGCTTCCTCCTCGGCCTAGGCCACCAAGTCATCGATCTCCATCTAACGTACTATGCTGTCCACATGCTCCCCTACATCCGCCTGTCCAGTGGGGCTCAACTTGAGGTGTGCAATCTTCTTCTTCTAGCTCCTCAACATCGGCCACCGCGTCCTCTTCATGAACCGGACTATCTTCCTCTTCTGCTTACACGTCTAAGCTGCTCCTACCAACCGGACGATAGCCGTTAGTAGGGTCTCGTGCGACTCCTTTCGGACATGGTTGCACAGGTAGCACGCACTCGTATCCACAGCATCGATAGCCTTCCACAAAGTCCTTCCATGTAACCGTGCGCATTAGTCTACTCAACTCCCACCGAATGTGCGTGGTAGACCGACTCCAAAGCCCATGTAGGACAACATTGCACACCTCAGGGTCCAAGGAGAAGCTGCAGGTGAGCCAGTGCAGGACATTGCCGATTCGAGCATTCTTCGCGTCCGGGTGTACCATACTGACTTGCAGGAAGCCACTTAGGTCAACACCGTATGGACCTTCACGAATCGTACCAACACCGTAATGCACTTTTAATCTTGTGGGCTCCGACATAACTGATTTCTCACTACAAATATTATGAACATTTCAACTAGCCATTTGTCATAGTACATTCACGAAATACGTGCTAACCCAATAAGTAGCGATGCGTTACCTACATTCAGATGAGAACAAGAATGGATGAGATTATTACCTTCACGCAAAGACCTTCTCTCCTTATCTGCGAGATTTCTTCTTGTTTCTCTCTTACCTCCCGAGCTCCTCTCCTTCTCCAGAGCTAATCTCCTTCTTCCGAGCTTCTCTCCTCTCCTTCTCCCTAGCTCCTCTGCTCTCCCCCGTCATTCTTTCTTCTCCTCTCCTTCTCCCCTATCCCCCTCTCCCGATCTTCTCCCCCTCTTTACTTCCCCTCTCTTTCTCTCCCTCTCTTTTTCTCCTCTCCCGAGCTCCTCTCGTTCTCTCCCAAGACAAATGACGAAAGATACTGTGAGTGTGTCTTTCTATACAATCGTCTAGTCGCTCAACCGTTGGACGACTGGCAGCAAGTAGCGGTCCAACGGTTGAGCGACACGTCGATTGATCGGTCAAACGGTCGCCCAACGGTGGAGCGACAAGTGGATGAGTCGCCCAACCGTTAAGCGACTAATCAAAGTCACTCAACCACCGGGCTGTCCACTTGGCGCTTCATCGTTGGGCGACTTTGAGCAATCGCCCAACAGTGGCGCAACAAGATCCAAGTCGCCCAATGGTGGAGCAGCAGAGAATTATTTTTGTAAAATAAAAAATACAGTATATTAATGTATTTCAGAATAAAATAATGATTATTTTTTAAAAAAATTGACCTTTTCCTCATCGAAGATCGCAGGTTAAAATGTTAGTGTAGTCCAAGACCGCAGTCTATTAAATCGGATCACTAATACATCACATTGCAACACACCTGGTAAAAATACTATCAAATTACCTCACAATATATTTCTTTATTTCTCCTAATACATTACACAATCACATCTCTAATTTATATTGTCGTAGCTAAAAGGCTAGACAGTGGGTACGGAGTACCCTCCGTACCCTTTGTCTTGAAGAAGGACCGAAAGGAGAGAAGGGCCAAAGATTAAATGAGTATGTGTATTGCTTGTGTATAAATGAGAGCCATCCCCCTTATTACATGCCCATGGGGCTTTATTTATAAGAGGCAAGAAGGGACATTTACCTTCTTGCCCCCATAGGCGAGAGAGAGAGAAAGGGCATTTTAGGTACATTTGTCCTAACATACACTATATAGACCTGATTTACGCATGAACAGCATCCCTAGCGTCACACCGGTATTCCCAACGATCCAAGGGTGCGGGGCACCCCTTGGTGCCCTGCTACGACAACTCCCTCGTCTGCGTGGTCAAGGCGCGAGGACAGATCCCGTGGTCCCGAGGGGGCGGACGTGTCGTGTGCCTGACCCCTCGGGAGTCGGGATACCCCCAGAGAAGTTGGCGTGGATCGGCCCACTAAGGCCACAGGCCTCGGCGGGAGGCGTGTCGGGGCCGCCCCGCCGAGGCCATAGCCTCAAGGCGGCCAGGCGGGCGGAGCGGAGGAGCCGCCCACCGAGGCCATAGCCTCGAGGCGGGCGGGCGGCGGTCGGGCGAGCCGCCCGCCGAGGCATTGGCCTCGAGGCGGGGTGGCGTGTCGAGCCGCCCACCGAGGCCATAGCCTCGGAGGCGCGGCGGCGAAGTCGGGCGCGGCCGCCGCCCAAGGTCATAGCCTCAAGGCGGGCGGCGGGCGGCCGAGCAGAGCCGCCCACCGAGACATTGGCCTCGGCGGGCGGCGTGGCAGGGCCGCCCGCCGAGGCCATAGCCTCGAGGCAGGCGTGAGGCGGCCGGAGCGAGCCGCCCACCGAGGCATTGGCCTCGAGGTGGGCGGCGTGTAGTGGCGAGCGTGTGCGCCATGGCGATCGCTGCCTGTCTTGAATTTTGACTCTTTGCTCTGGTGTGGCGCTTGGGATGCTCTGTTGGGGGCCTAATACCAATCCCCCTTTATGCTGCTCCTAGTCAAGCGCCCTCGTGACTTGGAGGGTGCGAGGTCTTTGCCGATTGCAGAGTGGTTCTGCTGGGTTCGCTCGAGCTCGTCGATTTGGCGAGGGGAGGCGGCGATCGCCGTCCCCAACTTTCTTTCCTTGGGCTCGTTTGAGCCGGATGCTAGATAGGGCTCGGGAGTCCTAGCAGCTTTGTTTTGAGGGGCGAAGCCTGTGCCAAATCCGCACTTTTTAGATGGGGCTCCGGGAGCCCTAGCAGCTTTGTTGAGGGGGAGGCGAAGCCTGTGCCCCCACAATTTTTTAGATAGAGCTCAGGCGACCTCTAGCGCTTTGTTGCGAGGGGAGGCGAAGCCTCGCCGAATCCCCACACTTTTTAGATGGGGCTCAGGGGAGCCATAGCAGCTTTGTTGCGAGGGGAGGCGGCCGCGCGCCCCCCGCACTTTTTAGATGGGGCTCGGGAGCCCTAGCGCTTTGTTGCGAGGGGGGGCGAGCCTCGCGCCGCCCCCCACACTTTTTAGATGGGGCTCGGGAGCCCTAGCGCTTTGTTGAGGGGGAGAAGCCTCGTGCCGCCCCCACACTTTTTAGATGGGGCTCGGGAGCCCTAGCAGCTTTGTTGGGGGGAGGTGAAGCCTCGCCGATCGCCAAACTTTTTAGATGGGGCTCGGGGAGCCAGCAGCTTTGTTGTGAGGGGGAGGCGGCGTCGCTGCCCCCACACTTTTTAGATAGGGTTCCGGGGCCCTAGCAGCTTTGTTGCGGGGAGGCGAAGCCTCACGCCGCCCCATACACTTTTTACATGGGGCTCGAGGGCCCTGGCAGCTTTGTTTTGGGGGAGGCGGCCTCGTGCCGCCCCACACACTTTTTAGATGGGGATCCGGGGCCCTAGCAGCTGTTGCAGGGGAGGCGAAGCCTGTGCCGCCCCCACACTTTTTAGATGGGGCTCGGGAGCCCTGCGCTTTGTTGAGGGGAGGCGAGCTCGCTGCCCCCCACACTTTTTAGATGGGGCTCGGGAGCCCTGGCGCTTTGTTGCGGGGGGAGGAGCCTCGCGTGCCCCACACACTTTTTAGATGGGGCTCGGGAGCCGTGGCTTTGTTGTTGCGGGGGCGAAGCCTCGTGCGCCCCCCACACTTTTTTAGATGGGGCTCGGGGGCCGTGCGCTTTGTTGCGAGGGGAGGCGAGCCTCGCGCCGCCCCCACACTTTTTAGATGGGGCTCGGGGGCCGTGGCTTTGTTGTTGGAGGAGGCGAAGCCTGCACCGCCCCCACACTTTTTAGATGGGGCTCGGGAGCCCTAGCGCTTGTTATGGGGAGGCGAGCCTCGTGCCGCCCCCCACACTTTTTAGATGGGGCTCGGGAGCCCTAGCGTTTGTTGCGAGGGGAGGCGAAGCCTCGCGCCGCCCCCACACTTTTTAGATAGGGTTCCGGGGCCGTGGCAGCTTTGTTGCGAGGGGCGAAGCCTGTGCCGCCCCCCACACTTTTTAGATGGGGCTCGGGGGCCCTAGCAGCTTTGTTGCGAGGCGAGGCCTCGCGCCGCCCCCACACACTTTTTAGATGGGGCTCGGGGGCCGTGCGCTTTGTTGCGAGGGGGGGCGAAGCCTCGCGCCGTCCCCCCACACTTTCTTAGATGGGGCTCGGGAGCCGTGCGCTTTGTTGCGAGGGGCGAAGCCTCGTGCCGCCCCCAGATTTTTTAGATGGGGCTCGGGGGCCGTGGCAGCTTTGTTGCGAGGGGGAGGCGAAGCCTCGCGCCGTCCCCCACACTTTTTTAGATAGGGCTCCGGGGAGCCCTAACGCTTTGTTGCGAGGGGGAGGCGAAGCCGATTGCTATCCCCCCTTGGTATGTTTTGGTCTTGGGACCGTGCTGTGCCAGGGTTATTTTCACGCGCCGTCTCCGTCGAGGCAATCATGCCTGCAGATGATTCCTGCCTGCTGCGAGGCCGAAGGCCATGTATGGTGGCCTCTTGTTGCTGTCTCCTCTTCGCAGGCTCCTCGCGTTCCGAGTGTGACCTGATTGCTTGTCGCCGAGGCAAGGTCTTCGGAACAACTAGGTCTCTTCATGAGCAGCCTTGAATGCGCATGATCTCCCACCGAGGCGAGGCCTCTGGCGGGAGAGACTCCTAGTCGTGAGGAGGGGCCGGGCGGCGCTTGGTCTTGCGTTTAGCGCAGTTTGAAATGTCTCCCGGGCGAGGCCCTCATGGCGGAGACTCCCTAGTCGCCGGGCGGGGCCACGGAGGCGGCGAGGTGCGTGTTTGGCGCGGTTAGAAATGTCTCCGCCGGGCGCGCCCTCTGGCGGGAGACTCCTAATCGGCTGGGCGGGGCCTCGGGCGGCGAGGTGCTGCGTTGAGCTGTTAAAATGTCTCCGCGGGCGAGGCCTCGTGGCGGGGAGACTCCCTAGTCGCCGGGCGGGGCCTCGGGCGGCGAGGGTGCGCGTTTGGCTGTTAGAAATGTCTCCCGTCGGGCGAGGCCCTCATGGCGGGGAGACTCCCTAGTCGCCGGGCGGGGCCTCGAGCGGCGAGGTCTTGCGTTTGAGTGCGGTTAGAAATGTCTCCCGCCGGGGTGAGGCCCTCGCGGCGGGAGACTCCCTAGTCGCCGGGGCGGGGCCTCGGGCGACTAAGTGTGCGTTGAGCACGATTTAAGATGTCTCTCGCGGGGTGGAGCCCTCGCGGCGGGAGACTCCCTAGTCGCCGAGGTGGGGCCTCGGAGCGACTAGGGGTGCGCGTTTGAGCGCGATTTTAAATGTCTCCCGCCGGGGCGAAGCCCTCATGGCGGGACTCCCTAGTCGCCGAGGCAGGGCCTCGGAGCAACTAGGGGTGCGCGTTTGAGCGCGATTTAAGATATCTCTCCGCCGGGGTGGAGCCCTCGCGGCGGGAGACTCCCTAGTCGCTGAGGTGGGGCCTCAAAGACACTAGGGGTGCACGTTTGAGCGCGGTTTTAAATGTCTCCCGCCGGGGCGAGGCCCTCGCGGCGGAAGACTCCCTAGTCGCCTCGGAGTGACTAGGGGTGCGCGTTTGAGCGCGATTAAAGATGTCTCTCCGCCGGGGTGGAGCCTTCGCGGCGGGAGACTCCCTAGTCGCCGAGGCGGGGCCTCGGAGCGACTAGGGGTGCGCATTTGAGCACGATTAAAGATGTCTCTCCACCGGGGTGGAGCCTTCGCGGCGGGAGACTCCCTAGTCACCGAGACGGGGCCTCGGAGCGACTAGGGGTGCGCGTTTGAGCGCGATTAAAGATGTCTCTCCGCAGGGGTGGATCCTTCGCGGCGGGAGACTCGGTGGGTTTGTGCACCTCACACCTACGAGGGTGCGTTGATGTACGCCGGGGCTCGGGGCCGCACGCGGCATCTTTGTTGCCACGGTGATGGGCTTATTGACGATGCCATCCTTGTGGGCTTATACACCGAGGCCGTAGCTGCGAGGTGTCTTGTAGAGCTCTTCGCCATGCGCGGCGTCTTTGTTGCCACGGTGATGGGCTTATTGACGATGCCATCTTTGTGGGCTTATACACCGAGGCCATAGCCTGCGAGGTGTCTTGGCAGGGCTCTTCGACCATCTTGCGGCGTCTTTATTGCCGCAGTGTTGGGCTTATTGACGATGCCATCCTTGTGGGCTTATACACCGAGGCCATAGCCTGCGAGGTGTCTTGCCGGCTCTTCGGCCATGCGCGTTGTCTTTATTGCCACGGTGATGGGCTTATTGACGATGCCATCCTTGTGGGCTTATACGAGGCCATAACTGCGAGGTGTCTTGTTGGGGCTCTTCGGCCATGCGCGGCGTCTTTATTGCCACAGTGATGGGCTTATTGACGATGCCATCTTTGTGGGCTTATACTCCGCACCGAGACCAAAATATGCAAGTTTTGCTTATACATGCATATGAAGGTAAGTACAAGTGTAGCATCTCACAAGGTGGTACTGCATTCATATGAACTCGGTGATTTTGCTCAATGTTTCATGAACCACTGAGCTAACTTCGGTTGAACGACTGCTGCTTTGCAAAGCCAAATAAGGACAAGTACCAGCAACTCTGAATACTTGATCTTTTCCGTGCTAACGTCTCCCGGCTTTGAAAAAACACAACTGACATCCTTTCTTGCAAGCTCAAACATTGCAGTGAACTTAAAACCCATCCAAAGTGAGGATTAACCGCAAACAGAGGGACATACTCAAGATAGTATGCACCAGAGTATAAACTTGAACAGTCGGGAGAAAACGTAGCAACAATAGTGGATTTTGTGTGATGAACAATTACACATTCAAGATAAAGCCAACCGGAATCTCACCGAGGCGGCGTCGCGGTGCAGCCCGATGTGGAGCAGACCGGTGGCTCCGGAGGTGCTCTGGTGGCGGAGGTGGCGTGAGGAAGCTTGTGACCCGATGCGCACCTGAGGCGACCCGAGGCTGCCCCGGAGCATGGCGAAAGGGTCCCGAGGCCTGCGGCGCCGCGGTGGGCTCCGGGGGTGAGGAGGGGGCTTCGGGAACGAGGCGGAAACGGCCCGAGGGTGCCGCGCCGAGGCCAAGGTGGTCGGAGGAGGGCTCCAGGCGGCATGCCCCGAGGCCGGAGAAGGCTACCCTGCCGAGGTCTCAGAGGGTGCTTCGGGGGCCTCGCAGGGCCTCCGTACCCTTTGTCTTGAAGAAGGACCGAAAGGAGAGAAGGGCCAAAGATTAAATGAGTATGTGTATTGCTTGTGTATAAATGAGAGCCATCCCCTTTATTACATGCCCATGGGGCTTTATTTATAAGAGGCAAGAAGGGACATTTACCTTCTTGCCCCCATAGGCGAGAGAGAGAGAGAAAGGGCATTTTAGGTACATTTGCCTTAACATACACTATACAGACCGGATTTACGCATGAACAGCATCCCTGGCGTCACACCGGTATTCCTGACGATCCAAGGGTGCGGGGCACCCCTTGGTGCCCTGCTACGACATATATAATTTCATCGGTTTTGCTAAACAACTTTTGACTGTTGTCTTTTGTCAAAATAGTCAAATTTTCATCCATCTGATATGCTTTGAGATTTGTACTTCTTCTTATCTGATGAATTGGGTCCGGATTTATTATGATTTTTTCTTTAGAACATAACAGATTCACCACATTGCCGTATTTTGTTGATATAGAATTTCATTTTGTTGTCTTTGTTTTTGCTCAATCTCTCAAAGTATAGGTTAGATTTTGAATCATATGATGGAAATATGAGTTATTAAGACTTTCAAGAATAATTAGAGTGACCAAAAATAAAAATTACATAAATATTTTACTGTAATTTATGTATAATGAAGTTGTAAATGAACTAAAATTTAACTGTTTTGGGCCGAGAAAACAGTCGGATCTTGTATAGATGGACCCTAATTTCATACATTACATGCGCGACTTCGGCTAGCCGAGGAATAGATAGTCGATGTCCGTGTAACCGATGAGAGGACCTTCAGGAATTAGTATCCCGAGTATATTTGGTATTTTCTGAGTGTATTTGGTATTTTCCTAAGTGTCTGGGGCACTCGAGAAATTTTCGGTTCGCACGCTGCAACCCATTTACGCAGGATCAAGCGGGGTTAACAATTTCGTCAAAATTTCATCGAAATGGAAGAAATTTTGTTCATTTCACTGGGTGCCGAAAGAAACTGCTTTCGTTCAAAAAAATTTGGCCCATTTGAATTTTGCTCAAGCGAACATCCGGCTGGCCCAAGCCCAGTGCCTCCCTAACCCTAAGTGGAGTCCTAACCCCCCAATTCCCCACGAAGTCGCCGCCTGCTTTGTGCCCCGAATCCCGATCCCGATCCCCAATCTCCCTCACGCCGTCGCGCTCGCGCAACGCTGCCACCGCCGCCGACATGAACACCACGGAGCACGCCCTCCATCCGGCCAGAGCTTGTGCTGCCCGGAGGCCAGGTTTGTCGTCAACGCCTCCCGCAATCCCACTCTCCCCTTTCGCCTCCTCCCCCATGTCCTCTCCAAGCAGCAGCGGTGGCGGCGCAATAGGGCCTGGGCGGCGAGGGGCTCCAAGACTCATCTCCTCTCGCTCATCACTAGTCTCCCTTTTCTCTCAAAGGCGGGTCATGGTGGCGCAAAATGGCGGCAACAGGAGGCCGGCATGGATGTAGGCAGGGGGCGAAGAGGGCGATGCCACCAGCAGGAAGGTCGGCGGCCATCGCTTCCTTTGCACCAACTCCTTCTATGGAAGGTATGTTTTATGCTTCATTGCTTTCATGTGAGAAAAGATTTGGTTAGTGTCTTGGTGAAGCCAATCTTGATGTGACGAAAAGATTAGTGAAGCCATCATCTTGATGTCGATATCTATATCTGTAGCTTGTTGTTGGATTAATGTGTAAAATAAAGCAGATAGTGCTATTGTATAGCTTAGTTGATTCACTTCAATGCTTGTGGGGTGAACACTATAAGTGCAAATTGAATTCGGATTGCATGAATTATAGTGTACCGGATGTTTCATTTCCCATATAAGCTGTAGTAGTAAACTATTGATCGTGTTACTCTGAGATATGGTCGATTATTATCACGCTTATTATATATTTATGTGTTGCTTGAAGCCTTGAAGTCATGTTTGGGTCATAGAAAAATGTTATTGAAATATATTGTCATGGAAATGTAGGACATGGGAACGATGGAAATATTGACAATGTTTGGAATCATGCCACCAGAATTGGGACACAAGGCTTCATAGGTCGTTACTGCTCATTGATGAAGAAAGGTGGAGGTGCAACCCGGCTGAGGGAGCATCTGGGTGGAGTAGAAGGTGAAGTGAGATCTTGTGAACGTGTCCGCGAGAAGTACGGATTGCAATGAGGAAGTCTTGAATTTGTGGGAAGCAAAAGAGAAGAGAACTTAAGGAGAGCAAACTTAGATTCAAAGAAGAGCTTATGCGCGAATTAGAGGAAAATGAGGTAATTGATGTGCCTAGTGATGAAGAGGGCCGAGTGCAGTTGGCTATGTCGAGATCATTGAGAGATGTTCAACTTCGGCATGCAATGGAGAGGATGGGTAGCACATTTGTGCATGGCTCTGGGAGCGGGAGTGGGAGTGCCAGTGGTAGTTGTGTTGGTAGTGGTGCTAGTGAAACCTTACTCGTCAAAATACTTCACGGTGCAGGGGTTGGTCATAGTAGTAGTGCTTCTCACTCATTTGATCCACACCTGGCACGTAGCAAAGGGCCCATCCAGCCTAGGATTGACACCATGTTAAAGAAGGGGTCGAAAGAAAAACTTGGCCAAGCTTGGGCAAAGTGGTTTCATGCCAATGACATCACTGGTCGTAAAGCCAACTGCCCTTACTTTCGAGTAGCATTGAGGGTGACTCAAGAGCAAGGTATAGTGGAGCACCTCCCTAAAGGCACTGAAATTGATGGGACATACTTGCAAGCCAACTATAAGGATTTGGAGGTGTATGTCGAGAAATTTAAAAAGGACTGGGATCAATTTGGTGTGACTGTCATGTGCAACTCATGGACAGGACCAACCTCCATGAGCATCATCAATTTCATGGTGTATTGCAATGAGAATATGTTCTTCCATAAGTCCGTCAATGCAAGTAGTAGAATCCAGAATGCAGGTAATGAGAAAGATACTAGCAATTATATTTATTGTTCATTCTCATGCGCTATAATTTATGTTGTCGTCCTTTCCCATGCAAATTTTATTTACACGGAGATTAAGATGGTGGTCGATGAGATTGGCCACAAGTCAGTTGTGCAAATTGTCACCGACAATGGATTGAACTACAAGAAAGCATGTGCCAAGCTTATTTGCGAGTACCCAAACATTTTTTGGCAGCCATGTGCTGCTCACACTATCAACCTTATGTTGAAGGACATAGGTAAAATCCCAGAGGTTGCTAGTGTGGTCAAAAGTGCCAAACGGATTTGTAGATTCTTCTGTGACCACAACAGGTTGCACGATGAGATGAGGAAGAAGATTGGCGGAGAGTTGATTCGACCTAATGCCACCCGCTTTGGAACTATGTTTATTTTCCTTCAAAGTTTCTGGGATAGGAAAGACAAGTTTCGACAATGGATGGTGTCAGAAGAGTGGAGGGACAGTGATTGGAGAAGTGATCCTGACTATGATTATGTAGAGAACTGCTTGACAAGAAGTGGCTGGTGGTCTGAACTTAGGTGGGTCCTAGATACAGTGGAGCCACTATATGTTGTACTACGATATGCCGATCAACAAAAGATTTGCACAATTTCTGGATTCATGGCAAAGATGATGGTGGCTACGCATGCAATGGAAGCTCATCTTGGAGAGGGGACAGAGGAATTGGATAGATACATGACTAAGGTGCCCCACAGGGTTAGCTATCTATACAAGGACACTATGATGGTTGCAGGTAATGAGAAAGTAAGCTTATGAAAATATGTATTAGGTAATTCTCACGCATTCTAATGCACACTGTCTTTCTTTCCCATGTAGCTGTTGTCCTTGATCCCGAAGGACACTACAAGTACCGCTTTAGTAGCAAAGCCGACTATGTCGAAGCACTAACTGATGTAATAGGCAGGATAGCGGACTCACCTCATACTGCAGTGCAAGTACTTGCTCAATTTGAGATGTTTCATGCTTCTAAAGGGAAGTTTGACGGAGTGATGGCACGCCTTGGAGCATCCGTTGTTAGCCCAAGTAATTGAAACAAATTCGGATATAATGATTATTGAAAAGTACCAAGGTGAGAAACCGGCTAGGTTATGAGAAGTTGCACAAGCTAGTATATGTCCATTATAATTTGAAACTGCGCATCAGCAAAACGAGATTGAACAGGATGAGAAGGACCTTGATCCATGTGCAATAATGATGGATACAGCACTGTTTGATCGATCAAACCCAATCATGGATTGGCTTAATAAGTCCCAAAGTGAATCGTGCCCGATTCTAGATGAGGGAGGATCCCCATCTCTTGTTATTATAGATGAAATATGTCGAGAGAACTCAAAGAGGAAGCTTTCTCGTGCTGGACGGAAGGAAAAGGCGAAGAAAGGAAAGATGCCAATGGTGGATGAACAGGAAGAATTTATGGAGAGTGATGACGATGACGAAGAGGACGAATTTGAGGATACCTCATCCAAGGATGATGATGATGATGATGGTCATGATGATGGTAGTGGAGGACAAGAATATGAGGAGATCGTAGAAGATAGAGAGGCTCACGGTCATCGTCCTCGACGGTCAAAGCCGGTCAAGAAGAAGAAGAAGGACCTCTCAAGCCTCTATTAGCCTAGATATTTCACATGTAGTGAGCTAAAGTATTTCATAGCAATTATTCTCTTAAAGGCCTTCCTATCCGTACAATTCAACACCGAGTAGGCTAAACTATCCTCTTATTCTTCATGAGCATGTTCTTAAAGCTCTACAGGTTTGTCTTTCCATTTCATTATTTACAAAACTTGAATATTTTTTGTTTGTCATCATTGATGATATTGTGGGGGCTGCTAGGGAACATATGAACATTAGATTTCGTAAATGAATAATTTGGAAATTGGAGGGCAAAATATTAGAGTTCATGTGCTCTTGTCTGCTAGAAAAGCATTGGAACGGAGCTAATATATATGTATTGATGTGTACATACGTATGTATTGATGTGTATGGACTGACAGTGAGTCTGTGACACTCTCCTTTTGTTTTTTCAGCTAGAAGAGCATTGGAATGGAGCAGCAGCCATTGGAACGGAGCAGCAGCAAATCTGAAATCTTTATGTTGATTTGATGGTCTAATGATGTGTATTTGCAAGAATGTGAAAGGAGCAGCAAATCTGAAATTCGGAGATCTGAGATCTTTATGTTGAATTGTTGATTTGATATTCTGAATTTTGATAGCCTGTTGATGACTTGATGTGGCTTTTTAACCTTGCGCATTATTTCTGAATTTTGATAGCTGTTGATGTGTGTTATGGTAGATCAGAAATTATCA
This sequence comes from Phyllostachys edulis, assembly GCA_036346405.1. Classification (NCBI taxonomy): domain Eukaryota; kingdom Viridiplantae; phylum Streptophyta; class Magnoliopsida; order Poales; family Poaceae; genus Phyllostachys; species Phyllostachys edulis. The sequence continues at coordinate 48,580,938 of CM070560.1, read as the reverse complement.
CTTGAGCATGATTTCCCTGTTTTGTCGGACGAAATTTTGGTCGAATTTCGGCCCAATTTCGGTCTGATCTCGCCCAGCCAAATTGGTCACCACACCGAAATTTTAAACCGAAATACCGAAATTTCGGTCAATTCGGTCCTTTCGTCCAGGAGCAAAAAATTTTTGAAAACAAAAATATTTTCCCTGATCAGGAGTGTAGAACGTCTTCCGCACGTACTTATTCAGCCCGGCGTTCAGCCTGAACCGCTCGACCAAGTCCGGGTTCGCTATGAACAGCCGCCCGTACGACACGAGGTCGGCGTCGCCGCTGTCCACCTCTTCCAACCCGAGCTCCCGCGTGTAGCCGCCGCTGCACATGAACGTGCCCTGGTACGCGCCGCGCAGGGTGCGCATGAGGTGGCCGGCTCTCCTCGGCGCTGCCGTGCTGGCCCGACTCGGTCTGCACGTAGGCGGCAAACCGCGGCTGCGTGACGTGTAGGTAGGCGAGCCGTCCGGCTTCTTGCTGGAGGGCATTGAGCCGGTCGACGACGGCCATGCCGAGCTGCATGGGGTCCGAGTCGTAGGCGTCGAGGTGGTCGAAGGCTGGTGATACCCGTACTGCAACGCGTTCTGATCCTATGGCAGTGACCACGGCCTGGGTCACCTCAAGTAGGAACCGGCAACGGTTGGAGAGCGAGCCACCGTACTCGTCGGTGCGGTCGTTGATGCCGTCCTTGAGGAATTGATCAATGAGGTAGCCATGAGCGCCGTGGATCTCAATGCCATCGAAACCTGCGCACGCAATCCACCACCAGATCAGCAAATCAAAGGGATTTTTGGGGTTGGAGTGCAATGTTTGCGAATGTACGCGGCGGTATTTAGTTGTCTGCTTCGATTGCGTTTATGGCGGCTTGACGATATGCTCAACTATTTCCGGTATCTCCGACGTGGCAAGGCGCCTCGGCTTAGGATACTTGCCATAGGAGCCATCAGGCATCAATATCCTCCACCTCGATGATATTGGATTATCAGTTGAGGATATTGGAGCAGCACCGCTTGGCTGGTATACTGATCGACGGGAGAACAGTAGTGTTACATGTCAGTGGTATGTCTTAAAGAGACAATCATAGAGATGATTGTATCACGTCTATATTTATGAATTATATAATAAATGTTATTATGTTTCTTGGATGGATTATCATTTATAAAGATTAGCAAGTAGCTGACTTGTTAGTGAAACTCTTTAATTTATGTATGGTATCATTCTAGAATATCCCTAGTCGGATGTCACTGGTCGGGATACTAATGACTTATAGACCAGCACATGTATTGATTGATGATAATGTCTCATCGATCATAAATATGGGGGATATTGAATCAATAATGTGAGTAGATATTAGAAAAGATGATGTTGGATTGACCCACTTTGAGACACTATTGCTATTGTTATGTTTTCATGTATCATCAGTTGGTCTCAAGCAATGATGATGTATAAATCCTTAGCCTGAGATCAGCATAATTTCCTATATGTGGTACACTTAGAGGTTACCAAATGCTATGAAACATGTGGAAAGATGTGACTGGTCGGATATGAGATTTGCTTCTCCTAGCATAACAAGATATATATCTTTAGGCCCCTCGATGTGCTCGGATAAAAGAAGTGCATGGTCGTGCATGTGGTCAAAGAGTCAACCACATGAAGTTATCCATCACTAGATCGAGAAAAATTGAACAGTCTATGGATGACATATATCTCACGTGGAGTTCGATCAAATATCGTGAGACAAAAGGAGAATACACAAACAAGTCGCTTTGTCTGACCAGATACAAATTGATCGTATGAGGATATAGATTGGTCATGAGCTGGTCATACATGAGCACAAATTGGTCAGCAAACTGATCGTAAGGTGTTACAAACTGGTCATAAGGAGTTACGAATTAGTTGTGCGTGATAAGGACCTGATCGTAAATCATATTGCATAAGGCTCGTCCGATTTGATCATTATGTGTATTCAAGAGTCGTTATGTCTTGCTAGAAACCGCTACCGACTAGTGGGTCAGAAAAGAGTTTCCAGGTCATGGTCGATTACGCATGAACCTGCTAAAAGGTCATACACTTAATATGTTGAAACAAACTAGTTTGGATTGGATCCATTAGGCACTCTCTATAAGGGGAGACGTAGAGGCTTTTGGGACAAGTTGCACCACCCACCGAAACCCTAGCCACCACCTCCCCGAAGGTCCTGCCGTGCGCGCTGGTACTAGCACACTAGCGCATGACGCTCCACCCCTGGACATGCGGATACCGTAGAGGCGCTGCTGCGATCATTGTTGTGCTAATTGAGGACGATCCGAGACATAAGTAGGGAACACAAGAGACTGCTAGAGGAGATGATCGGCGGCCAAAGACGTTGTACGATCAACTACTTCCACTAAATTGACGCGCGCGGCGTTGAACCAGCTTGCTCCAACTTTTCTTCCACTGCATTGTGCGTCTAGTGATAACGATCTATGATCTCTTACTCGTACATTCAAAGTAAAAGATCCCATCCAAGCATAGATATGGTATGTGTCAACTGTTGAACAAGTAAATGATGAACGAGGTGAAATACTGAATCCCATCTATTACATTAAACAATACAATGTGATTATTCTTGGTAGTGCACTGACTGAAGACCATTGAAATTCAAATTTTTCTTCATTGACTATTTGAGAGAAGAAATGGAACTTAAAGAAAAATAGGGAACCTTGCTACTGCCTACTTGCCCAGATTCACAGCCTCAAACCTTACCGCTTTTGCTTATCTGTCGCCTTCGTTTATGGCCATATCATGCACAGTTTTCCGCCTTACGATGGTCTACGGCCTATCCAGAGATAGCGAGAAGCTGGCGTTTTTTGCAAGAACTAAAATCCCTTCGACCGCCGTCGGCCATCAAATGGCTGGTACTCGGTGATTTCAACCTGATCTACAAGGCGAGTGACAAGAACAAGGGCAACATTAACTGAGCAAGGATGGGTCAGTTCAAGAGCACCCTAGACGTCTACGAGCTCAAAGAGATGCATCTACAAAACAGAATGTTCGCATGGATCAACGAACAGGAGAACCCGCGACGATGGTCAAGCTAGATAGAGTCTTCTGTAATCTGGCTTGGGATATTCATTTCGAAAACCACATTCTGCACGCTCTATCTACTTCTCTTTCGGACCACTGTCCTCTTCTCCTCTCGAATGGCATCGGCCCGAGGCGGCTGGCTACCTTCCGCTTCGAGAATTTTTGGGTCAAGGTGCCCCGCTTCAAGGAAGTGGTCCAACAAGCATGGACATTGAACACTCACCATACGGAGCCGTGTCATAGGCTTAACCACAAATTGGGCACAACAGCGAAGAGGTTACGGGCTTGGAGTATGAAGTTCTTCTTGCAGGCAAAGCTACATCTTATCATGGCCCTAGAAGTAATTCTCCGACTCGATATAGCCTAGGAAAGCAGAAAACTTTCACGTTCAAAAAGAGGGCTAAAAGCAGGTCTTAAGAAAAGAGTTTTGGGGCTGGCAGTGATAGAACGCTCCAGGAGAAGGCAAAACTCCCATATCACAAATTTAAAAGAAGGCGACGCAAACACAAAGTTCTTCCATCTTAAAGCTAATTCAAGGAGGTGGAAAAACCACATTCAGTGGCTGCGCATGGGGCAGGGTTGGGTGCACACGCACGACAAGAAACGAGATTTCCTACAACAACACTTTCAGGACGTTTTGTCCACACCATCTACAAGAAGCTATGACTTGCATTGGGAAGCGTTAGACATCACCCCTCAAAACCTGGACAGTCTCGATGGACCTTTCTCGGAGCAGGAAGTTGCATCCACGTTAGCTCAGATGCCAAGCGATAAGGCACCAGGTCCTGATGGCTTTACGTTCATGTTCTTCAAAACTTGCTGGTCTATCATCAAGGTGGACAACATGGCAATTTTCCAAAGTATCTATAGCCTCAGAATGACGAGCCTCCACCTGCTGAACACAGCAAACATCTCTCTATTTCTGAAGAAAGAAGGGGTAGAGAGTACGGCAGACTACAGACTCATCAGCCTCATCCACGGGGTAGAAAAGTGGATAGCCAAAACATTGGCATTACGTCTAGCCCCACACCTACAAACGCTGATATCAATTAATCAAAGTGCTTTTGTAAAAAGGAGAAGCATACAAGACAACTTCCTATATGTCAAAAACCTGACAACAAGGCTACACAAATCCAAAACACCCATGCTATTCGTCAAGTTAGACATAGCAAAGGCTTTCGACTTGGTACGCTGGGACTACCTTCTAAATCTTCTCCAAAGAAGGGGTTTCCCCTCCAGATGGAGAGACTGGATTGCGTCTTTGTGGTCGATGGCCTCCTCAAGAGTCCTTCTCAATGGCATTCCTGGTGGCAACATCAGCCATGGTAGGTGTTGGAAATATGCCCTAGAGGCAATCATAGAGATGATTATATTTCATTATGTTCATGACATTGGATAATGTGTTATCTTGTTCCTAGAATAATATTGTTAATATTTATTATCAAGTATGTGACTTGGTTGTGAAACTCTATATTTCTGCAATAATTATTCTTATACGATCCCTGGTCGTAAACATATGAGGACACATATGAATAGACTAGCATATGCATTGGTTGATGACTATGTTTCACGAGTCATAGATATGGAGATATCAAACCAATAATATGGACACATGTTAGAGAACATGATGTTGGATAAGACCCACATTGAGACACTATTGAGATTGTTATGAATCTATGTGTCGTTAGTTGGTCTCAAGCAATGATGATGTATAATCCTTAGACCCGAGATCAAGATGGTTTCCTACATGTGTAAGAGCACTCTTAGGGGTTGCCAAACGCTACACCGTGAATCGGGTAGTTATAAAGGTAGCTTTGGGTATGCTCAAACATGGAGAGGAATGTGACTGGTCGGATATGGGATTTGCCCTCCTAACATAACAGAGAGATGTCTCGCCCTCGATGTGATCGATAAAGAAAGTGCATGGCCATGCCACTAGTAGTCGAAGTGTTCACCACGTAAAGTTATCTCGACACTCGATCGAGAAAGTATTGAACAGTCCATGGATAACACAACATCTCACCTGGAGTTCGATCAGACATCGTGAGGCAAAGGGAGTATACACGAGTAGGTCGCTTAGTTTGAACAGTTACGACTGGTCGTATGGAGATACAAGCAAGTCGTAGACTGGTCGAACGTAATCACAGAGTGGTCGAAACCAAGTCGTAAGGAGTTACGAGTTGGTCGTGATCAAATACGAACTGGTCGTATAGAGATAGGACCTAGTCGTAAGTGATGAGGACCTAGTCGAGATCATATTGCATTAAGGTTCGTCCGATATAATTTGTGTGTATTCGGAATCGATATGTTCTCGCTAGGAGCCGCCACGACTCGTGATCGAAACGGTTTCAAGTCACAACCGAACTACACATGAACCTGCTGTGGTCACACACTTAACAAAGTTGGAACAAACCAATACGAATACGATTCAGAACGTGTCCGGATAGGATCCGCCACGAGCACTATATAAGGAGGTGCATGAGGTCTGTTGGAAAGGATGCGTGAAACACCACCAAAACCCTAGCCGCCATCTTCCCGAGAGCTCCACCGGCGATTTGGTGCTAGCACACCGCGCACGATTGTTCCTTCCCGGACGGTGGATACCGTGAGAGGCGCTACTACGATTGTTGCGCTTGAGGACGATCCGCGATCTTCACAAGGAACCGCAGACGTTGCTTTGGAGGAGACGATCGCTCGTGAGGACATTGACGATCGACTACGACCATCGTGATCGACTCATTTGGACGTTGACGATCGACCACGACCACTACATCGACGCGCTCTTCGCTGGACTGGCCGCTCCAACCCTTCTTCCGCCGTTTCTCAAGCGTCGGTGGTAACGATCTATGATCATCTACTTGCATGGCTTCCTGGTTTGCGTGGTAGAAATTTTTGTTTGTAGCTATCGTAGCCTACCCATGACCCAACAGTAGGGGCCTGCGACAAGGAGACCCGCTATCCCCTTTTCTTTTCATTCTGGCAATCAACCCTTTACAAAAGTTGTTTAAAAGAGCAATAGATTTGGGTCTTTTGGAACCCAACCGTGGACGTCTACACACGCTCAAGACATCGCTATACGCAGATGACGTGGCAATATTCATTTGCCCCAACACAAGAGACGTGCAATCGACAGCCAGCATCCTACAACTCTTCGGGAATGCATCGGGCCTTGAGACTAATGTACACAAAAGCACAGTGGTGCCAATAGGGTGTGATCACATTGATCTCGACACGCTTCTCACAGTTTTTCCGGCCAATCGATCTAATTTCCCCGTCAAATACCTGGGGCTCCCTCTACATCATGAAAAACCAAGGAAGGTTGATTTCCAGCCGCTACTAGACAAAGTTGGGCAAAGGCTAGCGGGTTGGCAGGGTAGGCTGCTCTCCTCGGCTAGTCGATCCACCCTGGTAAAATTGGTGATGTCCTCGATGCCAACCTACCACCTTTAGAGGTTGGATTTGGGCTTTGCGCTTTTATGCTAGAACCTTTGTTGTCCAATGACTATGTGTGAAAGTAGTAGAATAAAAGTGGATTCCGAATAGTGCAATGATCATTGATAGAATCATTTGGGTGTAGTAAATGAGCGCGTGTGCTGAGAATTTCAAGTTGATTATCCTTAACGCATTGAGGTGATGTGATTGTGGGTGAAAATCTTTATTGAGGTGTTGGGAATCATTTAACAAAATAATTCCTTTGGTAGAGGAGTGGACTAGAGTATATTTTATGGACTAGTAGAGTTCCTTTAGGTGAGTGTGGTTGTTGCTTTCGGGTTGAGCATCGCTTTGAGGTTGCTAGTTAAAAGGAAGGAGTTAGTGTGATGAATTAAAATCCCATGATTTGAGAGAAAGTTTATTCCTAAGAGAGAAAAAAAGAAATGAGAAAAAAAATTCTCAGGAAGTGAAATGTTCTCTTGATTCTTGTTTGAGCTGTGTGTTTATGACAGAAGTTATTTGAAATTTGAGTTGGCTTTATGTTGGCAGGTTCAGAAAAAAAAACAAGGAAATGATTAATTTGGGCATTCAAGTGATTCCACTTTTGGCTGTGTGGTGTTTATGTGCAAACTGCCTATTTGGACAACGAAAAGGTTTTCGTGATGAATCTTCGATTTGGAGTTATCTCTTTTGATGGGGAGTTAGTAATACATGGTTGCGATGAGAATCCTTTGTTTTTTTTCCAGTTAGGTTCTTTCTGTAAGAGGATTGGTTTAATGCGAGTTGTTTGTGCGTCCCTTGTTAAAGGAGATGCTACTTGCAAAGGTGAAATGATTGGTTAAGAGAAGGGAACAAGAGTTCTATGTGTCTTGTGCAGGTTGTATAGTTTGGTACCAAGGCGAATGTTGGCCCAAAGTACATCGGTTTGTTTCTGAAAGTTACGGGAATTTGCGAAGATACCGTATCGCTAGGACCATCTCGAGTCCAGGCGTGGAGCACACAACGTCTTGTATGACCCGGTGTTGAGGGAGTACTTGAGGGATCTGGAGTGCGAGGTTTCATTAGAACCGTTGACGAACGAGTAAGATCGTACCTTCGAGTCCTATCCATTGAGTGTACCTGGAAAGGTCGAGACGATTGTTGAGGCATAAGACGTCAGTACGTCAAGGTTCAGTGGTCGCTTTAGTCCGAGATAGAGGTGACTTGGGAGTTGGAGTCTCGCATGCGCGAGCAATATCCAGAGTTGTTCACTTTGGGTACGTGCTCACTGTTGTATATTTTCTTGTGGTTGTTCTATCGAGTAGAATGACGTGTAGAATTCGAGGTCGAATTCTGTTTAAGGGGAGTAGAATGTAATATCCCGTTTGACTAAATAGGTAGTTGAGGAATTAGAAGAGATAATTAAGAGTAAAATTCAGAATTTTGTGGGGAGAGGCAAACAAACGTGGGCCTTCGGCCCATAGCCCAAGAAGAACCGGTTGCCCTCAAGAAGGAGAAAGGGATGGCTTGTAGCCCTAAAATCCTACGTGTGCAGCCCCTGCCTCCCCACCGCATTGCCTCGCTCAGGCAATCTTTCTCCATGCCGTGCCCTCGACGTCCCTGTTTCACGCGGCGCCTTCCGCTTGTTTGTGCTCACCGCTTAGCTAGCACCCAAGATGTATGCTTGCAAGAAGAGATCGGCCGCCACCGCTGTCGCATCGCATGTTTTTTGATGTGTCCTCCGCTGATAGCTATGCGCGTGTGTGTCTTTGCCGCCAAGATGTCGTGCGGTGCGCAGCGTGTGGTGCCCGCCAACTGCTGCTGTGTGTTCATGCGTGTATTGCTGCTGCTGCGTTTATTGTTGCGGCTGCGTGCATAGGTTGCTTGCTACAGCTGCTACTATTGCTTGCCTACTGCATGTTTTGTATGGCTAGATAATTGCTGCATGCTTTGTATGGCTACGTGACTAGATACTAGCTTGCTGCATGCTTTGTATGGCTACATGAGGATTGAATAGTAGATAGAGAAGAAGGACCAAGAGAAAAGGAGAAACAAGGAAAGAAAAGGGAAGGGAAAATCAAGGATTAGATCAGAGTTTTGGCATCCATCACGTGGTAACGATCTGATTCTTTCCTCTCTGTTTTCTAGTTGTTTTAGTAGATATTAGAGGGGAAGTATCAATTGTTCGTTAGGGGAAACGATTAGTAGATCGGGTCAGTCTGCAGTATTGTTGTACTATTTTTACGAGTAACATAGAGCCGTAATTTGATAATTTCATCTACTAAAGAGTTGTAGAGAATTTAGATATCTTTCTATAGAATATTTAATCATGTCGATCGGATGATTAAATTTCAAGTTACGAATTTTGTAAGCCTGCTATCTAGGGAGTTGTCGTCTTTTGGCATCATCTTGGTAGACTGTAGATTAAAATTAGTAAATGAGCTAATTAGGGTTTTTGATCTACATGAAAAGTGTAGATATCTGTCTAAGGATTCTAGAGAGTCCAAGAACATGAATTTTGGTTGAATAGAACAGAAGTTTTGAAATTAGTAAACCTGTTGTGCAAAAGATAACAGAACTGTCTTCGGGTAAAGAAACGGGGTTGAAAACGGTGGAATCAGAGTTTCATCACAACTAGGAAAAGGTAGGTGGTTTCGTGAGGATTCCAGAAAGTCTTGGATGGGCGAATCTGGAGTTCATATGAATAAGTTAGAGACATTTTACTACTGGAACAACGGGTAGTGTGTCTGGTAGATTTGAGTTAATTCGGTCGGTTTGGCATAAGCATGCGAGATCGATTAGTGTGATGGATTGGTGCTATGATGATGTGTTTTTGATGATGTTTTTGAGTGTGTGTTATTACTTGCTTGTTCAGGGACTGTGGTCTCTTGCGTCGTGCCACAATTTCGTCATCCAGCTTCAAAGGGCTAAGAGGCAAGTACATGGTAGAGTGGTGAACAACGGGTTATTAACCACTATCATTGATATTACTTATCATGTTATTTATTATGCTTTCATTAAGCTTATTCTTATACATGATATTGATGACATTGAGTGAATGGGATTATGATATTGAGATAATGAGGATGAGATATTGAGTTAATGAGATGGATTATGTTGATGAATAATTAAAGATGTCGCATCATTTACATTCATCATGACAGGAGTTGCATGAGCCAGGTCGGTGAGAAAGTCATGTAACTATTCCGGTGAGGTCGGTGAGAAAGATACATGACTAGTCCGGAGTGCTCTAGATAAAATCCTACTTTGGTGGGTACTTCACGGGAGTGAAGGATAGAGTGTGTCATCGACGGGTGAACACTCCGCTATACCGGTATCAGCTGATGAGATGCATATGAGCATGAGCATGTTGGTGTATTCGCATATATGAGTAAATTGTTAAGATGTGCAACTTTACCCATATGGAATATGACTTCATTGTTTGAGTACGAGAATGGCATTAAATAGATAGATGATGATGATAACCTTGATTATGGTTGATAAACTGTTGTTTATGGCTTTATTATATATTTGCTGAGTCTTGGACTCATTCTTGCTCTGTTGTTGTTTTTAGGCGATCGTTGATGATGTTTCACTCGGGAAGGGCTAGCACACTTGGAATCACAACCTACACCCAACTATTTGATTCATTGGACATGAGAAAATTTTATTATAACCTGATGAATTATATTAATGACATGATGGTGTTGAATAAACCGTAGATGACAGGTTGGAGTTAAATATTCATTCAATAGACTTTATTCGATTGGTTTTGCGTTGTTCGTGAATTATTAACTTGCTATGCTTTCTAGAGATCAATTATTTATGATTGTTATATCATTGTAGTTGTTTTCTTGTTATCCGTGGACAGGTTTTTATCGTTGTTATGCTTGTTGTAAGTATAGGATAATTGGTAGTTAGTGTAGTTAGTGGCATTCTGGGCTCCGTGTTGAGCCGGGGTGTTACAGTTGGTATCAGAGCGGGCTTTAGGTCCGTGCTGAATAGATTAACAACTTAGGTAAACTTAAATTGCTAAAATTTGCTTTAGGACTAGTAAAATAAACTAAAATTTGGTAATGGCTAATTAACTTAAAATTTGACACACTGGTGCACGGTCGGATGGGAATGGGCAAAGTACTACATTTGCGTTTCCGTTATGTCGTATTATTGATTTATGTTATGAGATGATTTTGTATGCTTATGATTTGATGACATGATTGGTATGTGCGATGATAGTCGATGTTGAGGGGTAGAGATATTGGTTGTGGCCATGGGCATGGCCAGGTTGAACCATCGTTCATGGTATGGGAATGGTGAAAGGTTTTCTCGGGTAACTTAGTTACAAAGGTTGGGGATGAGTTTCGTTGGAAAGGTTGTTGTTTTCCTTGAATTGCATTTAGTTATTCTGATTACTCGCTGGTTTTTTATGAACTTTCTTTGGATAGCGGTTACAATGCAGTTGGTGTGTTCCATTGGTCTTTATTGGTTCCATAAAGTGATTATTTGTTCTCCCGACGGTTGATCAGTTATTGTTTCTTTTGAACGTCGTTAATTTGCAAGATTATTCTTTTCACGAGAATTCTGCCTTTTTTTGTTGGGAATCATGATTTGTTTATTTCGCTTGGTATTTTCACTAATAGAAATAATCAATTGTAAGTTCTTTATCATGTGGGATGTTGATTTTACGTAGCTCTTTTGGAGTAATTTGAGCATTGAAGTTAATGCCTCTCTTTTATGAAAGAAAATCTTTTTTTTATTAAAAAAAAACCTTGTCATGATTAAGTGAGAGGATGTAATTTTAGAAAATTAATTGATATGGTATTAGTTATCAAGTTGGGTATGTAGCGTGGTGCATAATTAATCTTAACTAGTATCCTTGAAAGTGTAGTTGATTAATTTGATGTTGTTTTATAGTAGTTCTTGATGAATTGTGACTATGAGTATGTCTATACCTAATTGGAGTCAAAGGAGTTATTAACAAGGGTGGAGCATTGTTGAACTGGTTGACCATTAAAGTTATTTAGATTGCTAAACTTACTGGATTATTTGGTCTCAATGGATGAAATTAACTATGTGGGAAGGGAAAATTAAAGAGATGCTAGATTAGAGGTAGAACGGTTGAATATGTGTTTGTAAATGTTTTTGTGATTCAGAAGGAAAGTAGGTAGCAACTAGACTTCATAATAAAGCCAGTTGATAACAATGATGGTTGGAGTGCAATTATTGTGTGTTGAAGATTGGTGTTAGCATCACTAAGAGTTGAACTTATGGGATATATAATAGGTGACTTATGTTTATATGATGGTGAAATTGTTGGATAATAGTATGTCCTTGATGAAAGGGTTTTGATAGAAGCTTTTAATTTGTGTGGTAGATCTCCTATAAAATAAAGTGGTTGTTGTAGTGAGGTTGTAAGGTTTTGGTATACTCTCAATTTGAGGATGGGATGATAAAGTAGTATGGAACAATTTGGTGAGCTTTTGGGGGCGTTATAATGGAGGAGTAGACAATGACGATTCTTATTAAGAGTGTATTTTCTTGATGTTAGTAAGATTGTCAGTAGTGGATTGTGAGTGTGTTGTTGATTCTCCTAAAAAAGGGTAATTTCATAGTCTTTTGTGGCATAGCTTAAATGAAATGTTTCGAGCTTTGCATTTGTGATCTTTTGGAGTTCATGATTTATGTAGTAACTGAAATTAGTTTGAGCAAGTGACGTGTTGGAAAATTTTATTGGTTCTTAAGTGATTAATGTGATTTGGTCTTAAAAGCTCTTCTTGTTTGAGGTGGCAAAGTGATGTTGTAATTAAAGAAAATTGTTTTTTTTGTTAAAGAAAAGAGTGTAGAAGTATTTGAGGTTGGAGTTAAGTTTTGTAGCTTGCAACTTATTAAAGTGTGTTTAACTTTTCGGTTGTTGCCGTTTAAGAGTTTCTTCAGTTTCAACAGCAATGTTTTATTCTTGTTCGTTGAGGTTGAAATTCTCTTCTGGTGGAACTTGTGTCCTCATCTGTGGTCTCGTCCTTTGTTTTTCCGAGATCATTGCTATTTGAAAATTTCCCTTGGTCTTATGTTTACTGCAAGTAGAAAACGTTTTTCTATGTGCTAAAAATTATTTTATTTGCCTCTTCTTTTCACAAAGGAATAACCGATTTGTTTTTACAAAACCTTATGAAGTGTATAGTGGCAACTGGTTAATAGTGGTCAAGTATATGATGTTGTGCGACCTTGGATTGCAAGTTAATTGAGGATCATTGGAGGATGAATTGATTTCGTGATATAAATCTTGTAGAGAATTGGATCTAAAAGGAATGATGGTCGTTCAGGGCAAAACTGATTATCTTGTTATGACTAGTAGAACCTATAGTGAATGGTGATCCAAAAACATATGTTCAAGTTGGTGAAGTATTGAAATCATTGAATAGTTAGAGTATTGCGATGGTATTTCTACAAGGTTGTGTAGGTGAAATCGAATGGTGTGGTTTAGTGAGGGTTCGAGAATGGTGAAGTTAATCGTTTTGGGTAGTTAACTGATTAGTGAGAAATGTTGATATTTATGACTGAGAATATTGTTTGAATTGTGGGAATTTTTAGTCATCGGATCTGAGGATTCCTATTAAGTATGCCAGAAGTTCATTGTAGGAGTTTTAGAGGTTGGATTTGGGCTTTGCGCTTTTATGCTAGAACCTTTGTTGTCCAATGACTATGTGTGAAAGTAGTAGAATAAAAGTGGATTCCGAATAGTGCAATGATTATTGATAGAATCCTTTGGGTGTAGTAAATGAGCGTGTGTGCTGAGAATTTCAAGTTGATTATCCTTAACGCATTGAGGTGATGTGATTGTGGGTGAAAATCTTTATTGAGGTGTTGGGAATCATTTAACAAAATAATTCCTTTGGTAGAGGAGTGGACTAGAGTATATTTTATGGACTAGTAGAGTTCCTTTAGGTGAGTGTGGTTGTTGCTTTCGGGTTGAGCATCGCTTTGAGGTTGCTAGTTAAAAGGAAGGAGTTAGTGTGATGAATTAAAATCCCATGATTTGAGAGAAAGTTTATTCCTAAGAGAGAGAAAAAGAAATGAGAAAAAAAATTCTCAAGAAGTGAAATGTTCTCTTGATTCTTGTTTGAGCTGTGTGTTTATGACAGAAGTTATTTGAAATTTGAGTTGGCTTTATGTTGGCAGGTTCAGAAAAAAAAACAAGGAAATGATTAATTTGGGCATTCGAGTGATTCCACTTTTTGCTTGTGTGGTGTTTATGTGCAAACTGCCTATTTGGACATCGAAAAGGTTTTCGTGATGAATCTTCGATTTGGAGTTGACTCTTTTGATGGGGAGTTGGTAATACGTGGTTGCGATGAGAATCCTTTGTTTTTTTCCAGTTGGGTTCTTTCTGTAAGAGGATTGGTTTAATGCGAGTTGTTTGTCGCCCTTGTTAAAGGAGATGCTACTTGCAAAGGTGAAATGATTGGTTAAGAGAAGGAACAAGAGTTCTATGTGTCTTGTGCAAAGTTGTGTAGTTTGGTACCAAGGGAATGTTGGCCCAAAGTACATCGGTTTGTTTCTCGAAAGTTGCGGGATTTGCGAAGATACCGTATCGCTAGGACCATCTCGAGTCCAGCGTGGAGCACACAACGCCTTGTATGACCGGTGTTGAGGGAGTACTTGAGGGATCTCGAGTGCGAGGTTTCATTAGAACCGCGGATTTAACGAGTAAGACCGTACCTTCGAGTCCTGTCCATTGAGTGTACCTGGAAAGGTCGAGACGATTGTTGAGGCATAAGACGTCAGTACGTCAAGGTTCAGTGGTCGCATTAGTCCGAGATAGAGGTGACTTGGGAGTTGGAGTCTCGCATGCGCGAGCAATATCCAGAGTTGTTCACTTTGGGTACGTGCTCACTGTTGTATATTTTCTTGTGGTTGTTCTATCGAGTAGAATGACGTGTAGAATTCGAGGTCGAATTCTGTTTAAGGGGAGTAGAATGTAATATCCCGTTTGACTAAATAGGTAGTTGAGGGATTAGAAGAGATAATTAAGAGTAAAATTCAGAATTTTGTGGGAAGAGGCAAACAAACGTGGGCCTTCGGCCCATAGCCCAAGAAGAACCGGTTGCCCTCAAGAAGGAGAAAGGGATGGCTTGTAGCCCTAAAATCCTACGTGCGCAGCCCCTGCCTCCCCAGCCGCCGCCGTTCCCTGTTATGTGCAATCTTCCTCCATGCCGTGCCCCTGACGTCCCATCTACGTGCGCAGCCCCTGTTGCCGTTTGTGCTCACCTGCTTAGCTAGCACCCAGCATGCATGCTTGCGCAGCAGGATCGGCCGCCACTGTTGCCGAGCGCATGTTTTTTTGATGTGTCCTCCGTTGATAGCTACTGCGTGTGTGTGTGCTGCTCGCCAGCATGCTGCGTGTGTGTGTGCGTGTGGTGCTCGCCAACTGCTGCGTGTTCATGCGTGTATTGCTGCTGCTGCGTTTATTTCTGCGGCTGCGTGCATAGGTTGCTTGCTACAGCTGCTACTATTGCTTGCCTGCTGCATGTTTTGTATGGCTAGATAATTGCTGCATGCTTTGTATGGCTACGTGACTAGATACTAGCTTGCTGCATGCTTTGTATGGCTACATGAGGATTGAATAGTAGATAGAGAAGAAGGACCAAGAGAAAAGGAGAAACAAGGAAAGAAAAGGGAAGGGAAAATCAAGGATTAGATCAGAGTTTTGGCATCCATCACGTGGTAACGATCTAATTCTTTCCTCTCTGTTTTCTAGTTATTTTAGTAGATATTAGAGGGCAAGTATCAATTGTTCGTTAGGGGAAACGATTAGTAGATTGGGTCAGTCTGCAGTATTGTTGTACTATTTTTATGAGTAACATAGAGGTGTAATTTGAGAATTTCATCTACTAAAGAGTTGTAGAGAATTTAGATATCTTTCTATAGAATATTTAATCATGTCGATCGGATGATTAAATTTCTTGTTACGAATTTTGTAAGCCTGCTATCTAGGGAGTTGTCGTCTTTTGGCATCATCTTGGTAGACTGTAGATTAAAATTAGTAAATGAGCTAATTAGAGTTTTTGATCTACATGAAAAGTGTAGATATCTATCTAAGGATTCTAGAGAGTCCAAGAACATGAATTTTGGTTGAATAGAACAGAAGTTTTGAAATTAGTAAACCTGTTGTGCAAAAGATAACAGAACTGTCTTCGGGTAAAGCACCAAAATCCATCCTCCGAACCCTCGACCGATTAAGGAGGAGGTTCCTCTGGGCGGGGTCAGAAGTTTTAACAGGTGGGAAATGCAAAGTCAATTGGGAAAGGGTGTGTCACCCAAAAGAGCTTGGCAGTCTGGGAATTCTCAGTCTCTCTAGGTTTGCGAGGGCACTCTGGCTTCGCTGGCTCTGGTAAGAATGGAAAGTCGAAAACAAACCTTGGATTGGGATGGAAATTCCTTGCGACGAGACCGACATATGTCTATTTGCGACGGCCACCTCAATCACTTTAGGCAATAGGAAAAAAAGTAAAGTTCTGGACGTTGGCATGGCTTAATGGGACTTCTCCTTAGGACATCACACTGGAGATATACCGTCTTTCCATCTGAAAAAACAGAACGGTCCACGCGGCGCTGCAGGAAAGCTATTGGATACAGGACATAAATCTTCAAGGCTTTACCCCAGATGGACTAGTCCACCAATTTCTACGACTCTGGGAAAGAGTCCACCAAATCACCTTGGACCCATCGGCCCTGGATGAGATCATCTGGAAACATTCGTCAAAGGCTGAATACTCGGCAAAATCAGCTTATGCTCTGCAATTCCTAGGATCAACGACGACGGAGTTTCAAAGTCTCATCTGAAAAACATCGGCGCCACCTAAATGCAAACAATTCGTGTGGCTGGCGATTCAAAACAGACTATGGACATCTAACAAACTACAAGCGCGGGGCTGGCCAAATCAGGCCCTTTGCCCCCTCTGCAGACAGGCCCTAGAATCAGTCATGCATCCTTTGGCGGAGTGCAGGTTCTCTTGTCGAGTTTGGCAATCAATGGCAGACTGGGTGGGTTGTGCGCGGCTTAGACCACTCTACTGGCCGATCTATCACGACATAGAGGAATGGTGGAGGACAGTTTGCCACAGTGGTCATCTGCCGAGAAGGGCAACGGCCTCGATGGTTATCCTAATCACTTGGGAGATCTGCATAGAGCGCAATGCCAGGATCTTCAAACGTCGATTCTCCTTGACTTTGGATCTGGTCTCTAAGATTAGGGGAGAAGGAAGAGCTTGGACCCTGGCAGGGGGAAATATTGGGAGCAATTAATTCCACTGTAATTAGTTTTTAATCTTTCTTCAGAGTCTCGGCCCTAGTTTTTGTTTCTTGATCTTCTTTATTAATCGAAAAGGCAGCTCTCCTACCAGTTTCAAAAAAAAAATCCTATGTCCAAACTAAATTATCCCTAAATTATCAACAAACAACAACTACACCAGAGCACAACCTTTTTCCATACGGAAAAATATATATGATTAACTAAAATTCAGCAAAGGCACGTGACAAAATGATTTAAACCTACTGCAAGAAATCTCCAGGTAATTCAGTGTCTTGACTTTTTTACATCGATCTTATATCTTGATAATTTTGCTATGTACTAATCCAGATAGAGCAAACTATGTCATAATCGATTACCCTGCTCCATTATTTATAACTAGAAACAGGGCAGTGCTTATGTGCCGTCCATTGATCGAACCACAACCCACTAATAAAAAACATGGCAGGCCCACTTGATCGTAGCTAGTACTCTACCGAATATCCAACGGCAAATCGCCCTACCAAGCACTTGCATGAGGACCACTTGATCATAGCTAGTACTCCACCGAATATCCAACGGCAAATTTTCGAACATGAATCTTATTCACGTAACTAAGCCTTAGAAATTATAGAACTAATCATATTAACCTTATTCCAAACCAATCTGATCACTGCCTTGATATAACCACGCACTACGGCATACTCCGATGGCGGAATTCTCACCGATAGGAGTATTATGCAGTGTGGTCGTGAACAAGCGCAATAAACCATATGTTCCTTTTAGCTCATACTTCCTCGTAAACCCATCTACTACCACCAAAAACCGATCGATCTTATCGACCAGGGGCTAGGTTGTTCCATCTATATGAACCGATCTAGGTTACCAGACCCGATCAGTAATAGATCCAATTTACTACTACCGCATATCAAGTATATACGACCGATCCAGATCAAAAACTACGCAGGATGGCTCTGATACCACTGTTGAGGTACAGGTAGGCTACGATAGCAATAATTCAAAGATTTCTACCACGTAAACCAGGAAGCCAAGCAAGAAGATGATCACAGATCGTTACCACTAGACGCGCAGAGCAGTGGAAGAAGAGTTGGAGTAGCCTAGTTCAACGTAGAGCGCGTCGATGTAGTGGCCGTAGTCGATCATCCAGCGTCGAGCACATCGATGCAATGGTCATAGTCGACCGGCCAGCGTCCTCACGAGTCAATCGTCTCCTCCAGCAATCTCTGCAGTTCCTTATGAAGACCGCGGATCGTCTTCAAGCGTAACAGCAACAGCAGTAGCACTTCTACGGTATCCACACGTTCAGAGAAGGAATAACCGTACGCCGGTATACTAGCACCAAGTCGCATGGCAGAACTCTCAGAAAGATAGTGGCTAGGGTTTCGGTAGAGCAACTCACATCAACTCGTCACCCTCCCAATAAACTCAAGCATCTCCTTATATAGTGTCTATGACGGATCCTATCCGAACACGTTTTACGAATTGTATTCGTACTGGTTTGTTCTAACCCGTTAAGTGTATGACCCATTAGGTTTATGTGTAATCGGTTGTGACTCGAAAACCCTTTCTGACCACGAGTCGTTAGCAGTTCCTAGCAGAACATTACAATTCCCGAATACACACAAATTATATCGGACGAACCTTAATGCAATATGATCTATGACCAGATCCTCATCACTTACAACCAGGTCCTATCTCTATACAACTAGTTCGTATTTGGTCATGACCAATTCGTAACTCCTTACGACCAGGTTACGACCACTCTGGATTACGCTCGATCGGCCTACAACCAGCCAGATTCCATACGACTAGTCCGTGAATCGATCGAACTAAGCGACCTACTCATGTATTCTCCTTTTGCCTCATGATATCTGGTTGAACTCTAGGTGAGATGTTGTGTCATCCATGGACTGTTCAATACTTTCTCGATCGAGTATCGGATAACTTCACGTGATCGAACACTTCGACCACTAGTGGCATGGCCATGCACTTACTTTATCCGACCACAACGAGGGCCCAGAGACATCTCTCCTGTTATGTTAGGAGGGGCAAATTTCATATCCGACCAGTCACATTCCTCCGCATGTTTCAGAGCATACCAGAAAGCTACCTTTATAACTACCCAGTTACGAGTAGCAATTGGCAACCCCTGAGAGTGCTATTACACATGTAGGAAACCATGTTGATCTCATGTCTAAGGATTATACATCATCATTGCTTGAGACCAACTAACGACACATAGAATCATAACAATCTCAATAGTGTCTCAAGGGGGTTCTTATCTAACCTCATGTTCTCTAACATGTGTTCACATTATCGATTCGATAAATCTATATCCATGACCGGTGAAACATGGTCATCAATAAATACATGTGTTTGAATGAGAGTCACCGTGTTCCACCAAAGGACATTCGATTGTGGATACATTTAGAATGACATCATGTAAGTTAAAGAGTTTCACCAACAAGTCTCATACTTGTTAATCTTCATAACCAATGATTCATTCATGAAACAGAATAACATATATCCAATGTTATGAACATAATGAAATATAATAATCTCTATGATTGCCTCTAGGGCATATTTCCAACAGGCGGCGCACGGCGGCGGCACACCGGCGTGTGCATGGGCGCGTGGTGCCGTGGGCGGTGGGCGTGGTGAACTAGTGGCGTTGGCCGTCGGGCCACCGGCAAGCAGCGGGGCCGAGTGCCCAAGTAGGTGACTGAGGTGAGAGTGAAACCGTGAGAATTGAGATTATGACTTTGTGAGAATGAGATTGCGGTTGACTTTGTGAAAATGAGATTGGACCTATAAGAATTTTGGACAGGTGAGTAGCCGAGTAGGTGACTGTTGAACTGTTGTCTTCACTCTTCTCTCTTCAGTAGTTCAGTTCTTCCCCTTTGAGGTTGCGGAGAGGAGGCGAGGTGGTCGGCCGGGTCTAGTGGCTAGAAATCGTGATGGCTCCTGAAAAGGTCAGTCCAAGTCCAAAGGCAAGGGTAAGAATTGGTTGATTTGGTTCCTGTGATTTATTATTTATTATTTATATTACGCTACTGTCCAGGAATTCCATTAAATTGTGATTGGTTGATTATTTGATTTGCTAGATTTGAAGAACTATTTTACTATTTTACCGGGTTCACCACTTGCCAGATAGCGCGGCATGGTATTTCTCGATGTCCTATCTTTATCTTCACTTGTTGATTCCATTTAGTGTCGTATACTCGTATTGCTGTGATTGCAAATTTGCAATATAGTTTGCATATTGGATCGTGCTTGGCAGCTCGCGACTCCGCCATACTGGAATTCAATCCTAAGTCCGCCACTGACAATAAGGCCCTGTTTGGTTCAAAGGATTTTCAAAGGAAAAGCATAGGATTCTTGATTCCTCCGGAATGATCACTATTCACCCATTTGGTTCGTACGATTCGACGAAGGGAATTCTACAGGAATATTACTGTTCATTCCTTGCGTTAACATCCACTCGAACCTTAAATGTCCTCTGATTTTCTTTCGGACGAACAACGCTAATACTGAGGCGTGGTCCTACGCATCCATAGATATCCATCCGTTACGATCTATTTTCTGTTGCGGTGATCATCGGCACTCATGTGGTTGTTGCAAGGTCCGACGAGGAAGAAGAAGAAACGCATTGAATATTGATCAGCTCAATGGATGGCTGTAACAGCCTGGCTATTCGGAAGCCAAAATGTTACCTAAAGGATCTAGCATACATCTATAATGAGGAAGAATTTAAACAATATCTCATCTAATGACATAAAGAGATTAACATTTAATAGAACAAAGGCAAGAATATAATCTGAATCCAAATAATTATATCAAAGGGGTGATCAAAGACCACAAGCAGAACCTAAGCAACTATAACATGGAGAGAGATATCAACCACATCTAACTTTATTTATTACAGTTCATCAATTAACGAATGAAAGACATAACCAAGTCCTATTATTGAAACTGGAGCACGGTGAAATGAATGAATAGTGTGTGTCTACTCCCTCCCAAAAGAGTCATCATCAATGATCACCTAAAATAAACAAACAAAGCAAGAATGAGTCCGAGACTCAGCAAGTACGGTGAATAATTGGACATACAACAAATATGAACAAGACAACAACATTAAAGAATACGAACATAACACCGAATGTTTATATGAATGAATGGAATGGATGTATTTAATGAAATGAAAGGACTACACTCCTGCTTATACCGGTATAGCTAGTGACACACCCGTCGGTGTTCACTTAAGCCCGCATTTAACAAAATGCGGGGATCCAAATCCCGTATGAAGAACGTTTCATACGGGTGTCCAAATCCACCCACATTGGAATGGTGGGTCTTACGTGTCCATACTGGAATTGATGGGTCTTTATAATCCACTCCCGTGGATCCCACATTGGAATGGTGGGTCTTATATGCCCATACTGGAATTGATGGGTCTTTATAATCCACTCCTGTGGATGGAACATGACAATGGATGCATGGAATGAACTATGAATAATGAAAGACATCATCTCTAATCATGGAAATAACACATATGCAAGGAACATAAACATTGAATCTTCTCATGTATCATAGAGAAACACAATACTAACATCAAGCATTCAAAGATTCACTAATCTTAAGAATATTAAAGTACTTGCCTTCCACGTATGACGCTGTTAGTAGGCAAACTAATGTGCTCCTAAACCCAAGCCTCGCCGCCTACATAAATAAGTACTCAAATAAGAACAACATGGTACAGGACACTACCAGCAACGTTCTACAACACTTTCCCGATAACCCAAGAATTAACTAATAATCCTATTCTGAAAACAGACAACCCAATCACAGAAATGAATCTGGACAGCAGCACGAAATAACTCATATCTATTGATCTGGGACTCAGAACGAGGTGAGCCTAGATCCTATGAAAACTTAACGAACATATCTACAAAATTCTAGTTGACAAGATCTCCCATTTCGGCCAAAATAAAATGCTAACCGGTGGATGAAAGTACAAGACAGATTCTGTCTAGACGAAAAGGACAGCAGTAAAGAATATATCATAACTTTTGATCTACAACTCCGATTAGGGAATTCTTTATCATTCTGGAAAGGTTATAAAAATTTCTACAATAACCTAGTTGGGTGAAAACCCTGAATCTTCCATTATCATAATCATAATTTAAAAGGCAACTTGACAGATCATTCTCGTCAAGAATTCAGGACAGCAGAGAAGATGATACCATAACTTTTGATCCGTACGTCGGAATTTGGTGTTCTTGGCGGCTACGGAAAGCTAAGAACAATATCTATAAATCTCTAGGAGATGGAAACCTCCAATTCAGCTTCTAAGAATCCGAAATTGGCCACGCAACAATCTAGACAGATCTGAAATTCTAACAGCAGCAATTCAATCCAATCCAACTAATCGAATTCGTATCTAACCATCATCAAACAGCGGGGAAAGCACCTCGTTACCCTTGAAGACCTACGGGAAGACGATGATCTATCCTCGAAGAAGCTCCTCTTCTTCTCCTCTGTTTCTCTTCTTTTCTCCTTGGCCGGCGGCACCCGAAGGGTTCTTCTCCCTCCCTCCTTCTTGGACAGCAGCATGGTAGGGGGTGATTACTGTAGCGGTGGTGGTACTGTAGCAGGAGGTGCGCTACAGTAACTCTAGGGTTTTGGCTGCCCCTAATGGGCCTTTAGCCTAAGATTTAATTTCCTTCAAGAGAAATTCTGAAATCCCTTTTTAATTCCTGATAAAACGGTTCAAATTCAAGGTATTACAATGGCAACACGTTGTTCTGTCGCGATCTCCAACGGTAAAGATATAACTTTATTCTTGTGTTATTAGTATAAATAATTAGAAAATTATTTCTAAGAAAGTTATTAATGCCAAATTAGTCCTAGTTGACAGACACTGCCTCAGAGTACGGCTGGCAAATTAATGAGCACTGCCAGTCTGCCACTGATCTGCGAATCCGACTCCAACGGCCGTTTCCTTCTGTATATTTTTGTGCACGGCTTCAGAACCCGAGCTCGCATCGCTTTCTACATCCCGCTTCACGTTCTCGCGCCTACGATCAGTCCTCCACTCTTTTGCCCTAACCACCTCAATGGCCGCCTCCGTCCTGCCTCCACCGCCGACCCACCCAACCCACCTCTGCCCCACCCGCCTACTGTCTACAGCAGGGCCGTGATCCACGCTGGCGCCGGTGCTGCTCGCCAAGACCGCGAGCCAGACGCCGCCTCGTCCACCGCCGATCCGCTCCAATGCGCCGCGCGCTCCGCCCGCCGCCGCTGCCACCCTCCGCGAAGGACACCAAGAAGGCCAACGCCGAGCCGTCGCCGAAGCCCCCGGTCGCGTGCAGCAACGTGGCCACGACCCACGATGGCCGCCGAGAGGAGGCGGGCTCTGGACAGGAAGGTCGCGGGCTGCTTCCTGAGCCAGAACTGGGACGCCGCCGCGCGCTCGGAGGGGGAGACGGCTCTGCGGTGCCTGTGCCGGCGGCTCCCGCAGGGCACGCGCTGCGCGCTGCACCAGGACGCGCCGGGCCGGTCGTGGATGCCGGGGCAGGGCGGGGTCCCTCTCGTCGGCGGCGAGGGCGTGGTCGTGGTGCCCAAGGTGTGCACCGGCGCCGCTACCGCTGAGGTGTTCGCCGAGTACGCGCGGTGGCGAAGGGGCGTGCGGATGCCGAGCCGCTTCTACGTCGAGCACATCCGAACGGCCAACGCCGGACAGGACTGGAGGGCAGAGGCCGCGCGCCGCGGCGATGTGCTCTGCTGGGTGCCAAATTAGGGTAGTATTTAGAGTTTAGACATGATAAAAGGCATATTAGTTAAGTTAGTCAAAAATAGGTTTTGAATATACATGAATAATGTATATGTTACGATTGAGCGTATCATATTGCTCTCTGATGCATGTAAGCCTTTGTGCCAGGAACTAATGCATGAGGGTTCTAGCTTCTTGATTTCACTAGAGGAAAACCGTGTTTCTGGTGTGCAGTTTGCTCAAACTCGTACATTGAAGTCATGAAATTCTCCAAATTGAAACCCTAGGTTTTAACCCTATAATTTGACAAAAAAAACAACCAACGATCATCACATTGAAACCATGAATCACAAATTTTATCTCAAAGAAATCGGAAGAAATTGAAGAAAATTAGCAATACCATACACCAATTGCACGGATCATGGTTTAATCTGCTAGTTTTTTTTTTGACGTAAGAAGGTAGAGAAATCTCTACCTTAATCTGCTAGTGCTTGGTGAGAGGGAGACGGTCGATGGGCGACGAACAGGAGACATCGCGGCCGGCGAGAGCGGAGGCTCCCGGATCCTGCACCGGCGGGCGGCGGTCGCGACCACGCGAGGCGAGCATTTTGCGAGGCTGACGCGGGAGGAGAGGGCGACGTACTCTCGCACGCCGCACGCGAGTCGCTGCTGCGTTCGGGACTCGAAAGGCTGGAGGGATGCTTCCATACGCTGATACGCGTGTGCGGCTGTTGCGCTGCCTGGTGCCTACTGGCTCGGCTTCGTGGACCGTGGGCGTAGGCTGCGCTGTGGGTCTCCTGCTCGGTGCTGGCTACCTTGGTTTGGTGGGCTGAAAAACTTGGTAGAGGTGCATAGTTGGCGGCGGTGCGGAGTGGATGGAAGGGGAGCAGCAGTGATAATCGCATGCTGACGGGCCTCACCGGCAACGGCGGGCACGACTAGGTGTAGTGGCGAGGGGTTGTGTAAGGTATATCCTGAAACTGTCACTCGCTGGAGTTGCCGCCGTTGATTGCTAGAGTTGAACCAAAGAAAAAAATCATGGGGCAAATCGAAGGGGGTGAAAGTTAAAGTATTTCTGAGGTGAGAAAATACTACTTATTTGTGTTTTTCCTTTTTGGAATACCATTGCTCTTGTATTAATCTATGGACAATGATACGATTAATATGTCCGGAGCAAGAAGCAAAAATCGGACGCCTCGCTCATGTGGACCCGCCAAGACTCAATTCACTTTCCCCACCTACTCGTTTTTTTGTGTCATCTCTCCCGGCCACCCATTCCTCATCCACATTTCTTCGCCACCCATGGCTCTCCCTCTTACCTCTTGAGACTATCTACTACTCCGGCTAGTGGCGGAGTGTAACATCCCAAAATTTCTTTTTTTAAATTTAATTTTAAATTAATTATTTAAAATTGTTTGGATTTTATTTGGATCTTATCTGCATTTTATGTGTAATACTGGAAAGAAATCTCAAATTCTAAAACTCCATGTCCAATCTTTATTCCTAATTCAAACTCCTTATTTCACAAATTCAAATTCAAATTTAAATCTCCAGAAAAGTATTCGTTCAAATATCTTGGTCCAATTTATTTATTTTTGCCTTACTGAAGGAAATCTCAAATTCCAAAACTACATTTCCAATCTTTATTCCTAATTCAAATTCCTTATTCCGCAAATTCAAATTCAAATTTAAATCTCCAAAAAAACATTTGTTCCAATATCTTAGTCCATTTTATTTATTTTTGTCCTTCTCTCTTTTTTATATATATATATATATATATATATATATATATATATATATATATATATATATATATATCCCGAAGGGTCACCGATCCTAGATTCCTCTCGTAGAGACCTCGCTTAACTCCCACTTTCTTTGCATGCATGCAGCCAACGTGGGCATTTGGCTTCATTTGACTATAAAGCTCCCTCTCATTCTTTTATCCTTTCTTTCTTCTTTCTATTCCAAATAGTTTTCTTCTCCCGTGAGCTTCCTTTTCTGGCTTGCTTTCTCTAACCGAAAGCTCCCATGGCTGTCTAGCTTCATGGCCGAACCTCCAAGTTCGGCTTCCGCCACCGGCAGCGCCGCCCCGGCCCCACTCCACCGCGCTACCCTCTCTTCCTCTTTCTCATGCCTCCATGCATTCCTGCCGAGACCTTTGAGCTCTAAGCACCATTAATGGTCGGTTACTTCCTCCTCTCTCATTCCTTCCACTTAAAGCCTTCTATTCGAATTCGTTTGCAGCACTAAGTCCCTATTAAGGCCCTGTTTGGCATGGCTCCAACTCCCAACTTCATGGTCGGAGTAGGTGGAGCCATGCCGAACAGTACAGCTCTAACAAAAAATCGAATCTGGAGTTTGAGAATCTGGAGTAGGTCATAGTGTATTTTCTCAGAGCTGCGAGGAGGTTGCTCCCCGCATGGAGCAGTCACCCAGTTATGAAAATACCCCTAGAGTTAAGGTAAAATTACCCACCAAATGGCATCGAACAAAACCCCTCGCCATCCCCTCCTGATCCCATCTCTCCCCCGTTCGCATCCTCTCTCTTTCTCGTTCCCCCTCCCAACTCCCATCTGCCTCCCTCCGACGCTTCTCCACCGCCTCCGCCCACCACCTCCCCGCCGCCTCCTTCTCGACGTCGGCTGCTCCGCCTCCTTCCCAACGTCGGTTGCTCCTCCTCCGCCCGCCGCCTACCCCCTCCGACCCCTATGCCTCCTTCCCCTCGCCCTAACCGCCTTGCCCTATCGCCTCCACCTTCACCCACCACCTCCCCCCTTGACCCCCTCTGCCTCCTTCCCAACGCCGGTTGCTCCCCCTCCTGACCCCCTATGCCTGCCTTTTTCTCCCCAACCGCCTACGTCTTCCTTTCGCACCCGAGCCCCAGCCGTAGAGAAACCCTAGAGAGAGGAAAGGAGAGGCGGCGGCGACCCGACAGACGACCCCCTCCCTGGCGGTGATGAGGGCAGCATCTTCCTCCCCGGCGGCGACGAGGGTGACATCTTCCTCTCCGGCGGCGTCGGCTTCCTCATCCCCAGCGTACCCGGCCTCGACTTCTTCCCCGGCCTCGGCATCCCCTGACCACGGGGCTTGAAGGTGAGTCCCCGTGGCGATTTGCCGCTACCCCCATTCATTTTTTGCTAGATCTATGTTGATTTGTTGATATTGGTTGATTTGTGTTGAGATTTGTCAACATGGCCAAAAATATGTGTTCAGAAACAAATAAGACCCACCTATTCAGATGTAACACCCCATAAGCAATTCATATGCTAAAATATGTGTTCACTATGCACAAGCACAATAAACATAAGCAATTCATATGCTAAAATGACTTAATGAGTCCCATCTTTTGGATTATGCTCAAATATATTGTATTTGTCAAAAGGATACCGAGCAGAAATTTTGGTTTCTGTACAAAAAAGAAAAGAGAAGGCAGAGGCACTTGGCACATGATTATTGGATTCTCACCTTGTTTGAACTCTAAAATGCACCAAGATCGGATGGTGTTTTGTAACAAGGATGTGGAAAGGGAGGATGAATGTGTGATTTGCATGGAGACATGCACCAAGATTTCGCCAACCCCGCTTTGGTGAGGGGTGGCGATACTCGTGCAAGTAAATAGGAACATATCACATTAGTATTGATGCCAGCAAATTTTTTTTTCTGAAAACTGATCTTCGTTTGCACATTGTGTCAATGCAATTACATACACTACTACAGAAAAGGCCTTCACAGACGGTTCAAAAATGTCATCACAGACGGTTTCGTGAGCCGTCTGAGTTTATGGGTCAGTAATGACATGAGATCATCACGGACGGTTATTAACTCAAAACCATCTATGATAGTAGACTATCACATACGGTTTGTAGATGAAACCATCTGTGATAGTCGAAAATCACAGAGCGGTTTTAGATGAAACCGCTCGTGATAATCGATTATCACTGCATTTGTTTCATCTACAAACCGTCTGTGATTTTTGACTATCACAGACGGTTTCATCTACAAACCATCTGTGATTTTCTTTTGCATTGCTAAATCTATTTCTGTTTATTGGCTAGCCTCAGAAAATGCTAGCCATGCCCTCTGAAACAAGCATATCCAATTCGCATTCATTTCAGAAGCACATCAAATTTGCATTCATTTCAGAAACAAACACATCCAATTCACAAATCAATTAACTAAAATTAAATATTAATGTACATTTACACACATGTACCATTAAGTTCAATCTATCCCAATCAAGTTCAATCTACACTGTGGAAACTCCCATGTTCATTTATGACCTGACTGTTCAGGAATGATGCAAGGTGTGATCGAACTTTTATGAGCTCGCTCTGTTCCAACGTAGTTTCGGCGATGGTCGCAACCTATCAATAGGAAGGTTAAATTCGTGCTTATATAAATTGGTAAGTATATATGAAATAATTGTTGCAAGATTGACAAACCTGAGGATCATTGGTTATCGCGGAACCGATGAGTAGTTCCATGTTGTGGCAAACATAGTATCCACAGACGTTGCGGCCCGACGGCTGTTAGTGGCATTGTAAAAATAGAATTGGTTAGTTCGATAGGCATTACTACGAAGTGTTATATAGGATTAATGTGTACTAGCTAGCGAGTACCAGGAAAGTTAGATCGTGTTGCAGCGACCTTCCCCTGTATTTACCTCCTTTAGCATATAACACGTCGAACGCCCTACGTGACTCCAAGAAGTTAGCCTTAGCCATTGCAAAGGAAGGAAAGACTACAATAGAGTTTCTATAGAGGAAATGTGTTTACCTGTTGATTAAATTCCGGATAACTGTGAAGTTGTGAGTGGTCCTCTTTAGGAAATCTAGGTATATTACCTATTTCTGTTTTGGTATAATTACAATTAGAATCCAATAGAAGCTACACAGGTATGTCAGCATGGTCATTAAACCTAAGTTCGTGTTACTTATAAAGTACAAATCAACAAGTATAGCCAGTAGTGCAACACTTACCACTGGTTGTAGGGCAAAAGTATGTATTCCTTGTTGCGGCGAGCCAGCAAAAAATCTATAACGTAATCCTCGACGAACGTTGCATTCGCCTGAATGGTTTGCTCGGAGACCACGTGTGGATCAAGGAAACTTACCGGTAAATTCCTTCTTTCGGCTTCAAACATCATGTATCTATATACAAAAGCAAGGAGTTATATATAACATTTAACGGTATTACACGAACATTGACTGTGATTGTACACACTTACAGTGTGTAGCATCGCATGAGTGAGACGTCGAGCTCGTCGAGGTTGAAGAGACAGAACAAGTCCTCGAAGGTCACCATGAAGACACAGTCTTGAAGCTCGTGGTAAAAATGATCCAACTTGAACTTGACAGTGACACCCGAGCATCGTTGTTCATCTGGCTTGTTGGACTGTTCCATGTACCATGTATGCAATACCGTGCAAGCTGGTCCTAGGGTAGGGCTGTCTAACCTCTCGACCAACGGCTCGCCTAGCACAAATTTTTGGGCCAACGGCAAGAAGGGGATATCAAAACAGGAGTCGACTGTCTTCGATTTGCCCTTGCTGTCTCGCTTTGTATAGGTCGACTTCACAAGAGTCGACTAAGCACGAGGTGCAGGTGCATCAGTCAACTAAGCACGAGGTGTGTAACGACCCACCTCTAGGGCACTCGAGAGGTCCTCCAAGACCTTCTGGAAAGTCCATCAGGACCTCCCAGGAGGTCCACAAAGGACCTCTCGGGCAGTTCCCCAAGACCTCCCAGGAGATCCCGTAGGACCTCCTGGACGTCCAGGAGAACCCGACCCGAGAGGGTCTTGGAGCCAGGGAGCGCCCAATGACCTGCCACGGCCAAACCAGGGAAAAACAAGGTGGTCGTGGAGGTCCAAGACCACCCAGAACCTCACGTGTTCCTTCTCTGGTGAGGACATGGAGGTCCGAGCTTGCTCCCAAGTTCCCTGTGAGACCCGAGCTAGTCCCAAGGATCATGGCTAGCTCTTCACAGCACAAATACACAGTGGTAACATCCCGAATACATCTTTATTAAGGTAAAATATTTACAGAGTTGTTTACAAGGTGGCCTTGGGCCCAACATGAACACAAAAGAGCAAAAGAGCAACATTTCCATCAGCACGCCACAGTAAATCGACCGAAGGCACAACCTATTCGCTTTGGTCTTCTTCATCGCCAAGGTCTTCTCTCGCAAGGATTGCAATGAGCAAGAGTGAGCACAACAACCGTGTTTCGCAAGTTACACCGTGGGTTAGCAACATGACATGCATATATGGATAATCAAAGGATGGCATAATATGGTTATTTTGCACAAAGCCAATTTTCTTTCAAATACCATTACTAAGTTCCAAAGCAGGTCTTTAATAGCTAAAATTCATTTAGCAAAGCAATTTTTCAGTTGGATAGCATTCATCAACAGATTGGTGAAGGATACCCTCCTGACATTAGGCTCCCTACCCAAACCCATGGGATAAAATCCCAAAAACAGATTTGATAAACCTTTCTGGAAAACCCCAAAACCAATATCTAACTCCGAGTGGCCTTTGCCAAGACGCCCATGACCGTGGACACGGCTATTCAATAGATTTAACTCGCAGAGGTTGTGCACTTTACCCACATGATATGATTTCTCTAGTTTATCCCAAGATCCGTCAATGCCACCTCTCACTACCAAAGGTAAGAGGTCTAGAGCTTATGACAAAGCCTTTACAATGCATTGCTCCACCACACCTTTCCTTGCTAAGGTTTCACCCCCTATGGACAAAGAATCCAATGTGAAGCCCCTCTTGCACCAAAGGGGGAACATTAGGTCATAAAGGACCATCGGCCTTACAAGACCTCCCACACCTCCAATGGAGCAAAGCATATGATGGAGTTTTACAAATTACTCAGCCAGGTCCCACACCCCATTCTGGAGACATGTGGTTGCACGATTGTGGCATAGCCCATTATAGGCTTGGCATTGGTCGCTCAAAGACCGGTCCTCACATGACTAGGGCGACTTTCACAAACCCCTGGACCTCCACCTTTGCCAGGATAGAGTCCGTGCACAAACATTGCACCAGCCAAGCAAATCATTTCGCCCCAGTCTAATTCCAATTTCATTATATTTGCTTCCCCAGCAACACTTTCACATTTCCATGACACCCCAATGTCATGGTCAAAACATTTTAAGCAATATTTGGTCATGTTGGTAAAGATTTCCCCAAATCAATATTTTTGGTCTAAGCCTGACTAAGCACAAGTTTTTCAAATGGTTTTGGTTCACACTATTGCATGACCCAAGTTTGATCGAAGGTGACAATGAGTTCAATCCAAAGTCAACAAATGGCCATACCAAGGAAGTAGGTATAACTATGAATTTAAAGCAGTATTGAAATAAGCGGGTAAAGATAGGCATGCATTAAACTTTGAAATTGAACATAAATAGATTGAATTATTGGGTGCAATATGATCAAGAGTGCAACTTGCCTTGCTCACTATCCTGAGATTCTTCCTCTTCGAACCCTGACTCCTCGAGTCTTCACGATCTACACGTATGAAAGAGCAATTTCAAAGAAGGTTCAAATAAAGATCCAATTAAGAACAATAAGAAAACCAAAAGAACCCCAGAGGAAGTCCAAAACGCAACCAACAGAGAGGTTTAAATTCAGATTAGGTTCTTAGGGAGGAGGTCTAAGCTCACAGAGGAGGGTGGTCTTTAGCAAAGACCCCAAGGGTGTGACCTAAGCGAAGAGGCAAAGAGGTCTGAGCAATGGTTCTTGCAAGCAAGACCCAGAGAGGAGGTCCTCACACAAGGTCCATAGAAATCCAAAAGAAGTCCACAAAAGGAGGTCTGTGAAGGACACGACCACTTCAAGGCAAAGGATGAACACAAAAGTGAAGCAGACCACCAAAGGAACTTACGGTACAAGGAGTAATGGAGGGAAGGGAAGGTCGAGAGCCAAGTCTTCCTGGAAAGCCACCGAACGAGAGCCAAGATAACAGAGTGTGGAGAAAAGTGATGTGGTAGAATTTCTTGGTCCAATTGTAGTCGTGGTAGTGAAGAAAACTAGAAATACATATGTCAAGGATAAGTATAGAAATAGGTCAAAGATAGGTGAGTGGCAGAGCGGTGTCACTACCACCACCGTTAAAAAGTACGAGGAAGGACGACTTATGTTGCTTTGGGAAGGACTAAGAAAAATGTCGAGTACGCCTAAGTGACCCAATTCAAAGTAATTACCACGTATGTGGATGCATTTAATGTGACAAGACATGCATTAAATGCCCAAGATATTTTCGTGGTGGAGGAAATGAGAATGACCAAGTCGGTGAGTGGGGCCATCAACTTAGAAAGCAATCGGGTCAAGAGGGGAGGTCTTGCCCATGCAGAGGAGGTCCTTGAGGAGGTCCGAGAGGCTTAGGAGGTCTTAAGCCCAAAGGACAAGGAGGTCTAAAGGTTGAGGAGGTCCAGGAACTTCAAAGAGATCCGTGGTTGATATTAAAGGCAAGTTGAGGTCAGGCGGTTGGATCTCCAAGAGGGAGGTCCAACAGCCAAGATCAAACGTGCAGGAGAGGTCTGGGCCTTTGGGTTCAAAGTGAGGGGAGGTCCAAACCGTTAGATTAAACGAAAGAGAGGTCCATGCTGAGGGGTTCCAAGAAAGAAAGGTCCTAGGGAAGAAATCCACGACAGGAGGTCCAACAGGAGTTCGCAAGGATCAAAACAACCCTAGGGAGGTCCT
The DNA here is from genome assembly GCA_036346405.1 of Phyllostachys edulis. Lineage (NCBI taxonomy): Eukaryota > Viridiplantae > Streptophyta > Magnoliopsida > Poales > Poaceae > Phyllostachys > Phyllostachys edulis. The sequence continues at coordinate 48,548,637 of CM070560.1, read as the reverse complement.
TTCGGCCAAGAAGAAATATCAAGGGGGTTCAAATGAGTTAGTAAGGTTCGAAAGTATATAAAAAGTCCACTGGAATACAAGGAGGTCCGAATGAAAAAGAGGTCTGGGCCTAGAAAGGTGCCCAGGCAACAAGAGGTTTAGACTTAAGAGAAGTCTGAACAGAAAAGAGGTCTAATTCCAAAGAGATTCGAACCAACAAAGAGGTCCAAAGTGACCAAACTCAAAGAGGTCGTCCAGGACATAAGGGTACCTCCAGACGAGAAAAGGTCCAAGCCTCAAGGGAGGCCTACCCTCACGTGCCACTGGGGAGGTCTAGACCACAGAGGAGGTCTAAACCTACACAACCAAAGAAGATATGCTAAAGGAAGGTCTACTGAGCATACCACAATGAGGTATTAACAACTCAAACCTCTCCAACCAAACCAAACTTTGTATTCTCATCAAAACAAAATATTTTTAATTTATTTTACACATTTAAAAAGGATTTAGGAAATCAGAATGTTACAAGGTGTAGATGCATCTGATGCACCGGGCCCTTGCCGCGTCGGTGCAGTCAGCTCCCGTGGACTTGGTACCGTTGCAGGACATTCCTGTGAAGTTGACACCGGAGCAGGTAGCTCCAAGCATATGTCCCCCTTGGGCCACTAGATGAATGTTCCAACGGCTGGCTCTAGAGTCATGACCTCGTCGTTTGGGGGAATATGTAGTGGGACGACCTCGAAATTGGCACAAACATCGTTCACATTCACTTTTGCGAAACCCGGCGCTAGATTTTCACCGTGCACCAAAGCCCTGACACCGGATGGATACACCTGGCCCAAGCAGCATCTAGGGCAACAGAGGCATATCTCACTTGGAGCTTGCACTTCATAGCCGCCTGCATAACGATACAAAATTAGCTACTCCAACAGGCCTATCACTAGATCGAGCATTCCAGAGATAATAATTATTACCTGGATGTCATCGACATGAAGTCTGTCAATGCCTATTGGAGTATGGTTGGACGCACAGCTACTCGGAAGTTTAGGGGGCTGGCTAGCGCAGTAGGAGCAGGGGCTTGCAACTCCTTAAGCCTTTCCTCAAAGCTCTTCATCTGCCATTGCGACGCAGCTCTGACGCGATCATCGATCTCACGGGTGATCTCATCTCTGAGGGATTCACGAATCACCTCTCGTAGCTTTGCATCGCGCTTGGCTTTGGCTCTCTTCCTACTCCGGTATGATCCGGAGTCCGCTTGGAACCATTCTGCCCATGTAACATAAACACCAGCGCCTCTCGTGCAACCCGGATGCTCATTGTTTCCTAGGGCCGCGGAGAGTATATCTCTCTCCCTGTCTGCCTGGAATGAGCCTTGGGAAGATTGTGCACTCAGCGTTACCTACAATAGCCCGACATGTAATTTCACTTCCTATGAAGTTATGGAGTAATTACAAACTATGTAGTTTGATATCTTACCAGGCACTAGGACACTTCCTGGTCTGCGGGGTTTGGAAAGGAGACTTCCCCCGTAGACAGGGTACGTAACCTCCCAAATAACCACTGTCGGGCATGCACATTAGTGATCTCGGGAAATGGCGGGGAGACATTCAAACGGCTTGCCTGCTGGTCCTCATCCCTCCATATCGGGATTTTACCCACATACCCAGCGGTGCCGAGTCTGTGGGGGTGCTTGTTTTTGCCTGGAAGGCCGTGTGCACCACACTTTCACTCCTAAATTCATCTGTCATCTTCTTCGCCACAAACTCGGTCCAGGACTCTTCCAAGAACGGATACTTGTGGAAGGGCGTCAGATCCTTCTCCACGTAGTTCTTGACAAGCATGCTCTTGAAGTTCTTCCACGCTTTGCATGCCTGTAGAAACACGTGTCGTCGCACGAAGTCCCGGTGTTGTTCTGGGATCTCGAACGATCGGAAAATATCCGTCAGCAGCTCATCTTTCTGTACTTTGGTCAACTCCTTCCACGAATCGTAGGTGACGTTGACCCGTTGCCGTGCAGCTATTCCGACTATTCTCCGGAATGCGGCAGCTGCTCGGTAAGGATTGATAGGGGTCCCAGACTGATCGACCTCCATGATGGTATATCGACCCGCGGGCCTTTTCGATATTCCTCTTCTTCTACCGCGGTTGGATATTCCAGAGGATGGTGCATCATCAGACACATGAGGTGGCGATGACGAAGAATGAGCGGAAGACATCTTCACAAGAAATAGAAGTTCTGACACACATGAACATATTATCATAAGATTCGATCTCTATGTGTATGGGTATACACACCAATTAATAATAATTGGGATATGTAGGGAAGAAATTAAGACCAATACAATGACATAATTGACATAGACATGTAAATCCTCCAAGTCATTTAAAAGGAATAATATGCTCAACACAAACATCATGTGAACAAATGAAATCAGCATAAAGCTAAGATTTAACATTTTGATATTGCTATTACATGTAGAGTAAGCACTCCAATTAGAGCTCAAGTTCAAACCTGATTATCAAAATAATTTCAGTACAAGACTATTATCATCACATAGCATTTATCTCAAGCCCACCATACCACATTGCAATATATTCCAGTAGCAGTATCAAAACAAATACCATATGAATAACTGACTAGAACAAATACAAATTCCTAAAACAAGTACAATTATCATGAGTCAATGAGGACCATGACAGATTATTGATAGAAAGAGTGAGGGAAAGGGGCGTCGGGGTCGGCAACTCGGCATTGGTTACCTTTGGGTGTTGAGGAGAAAGACGAGCAGGGAGTAGTACCGGAGCAACAGGGCGGCGTCGAAGGGGAGGCACGCTGGGCTCGGGGGAGGGGAGGAGGCGGTGGGCTCAGGGGAGGAGGCGCGACGGGCTCGGGGGAGGAGGTGGCGTCGAGGACAGCGTCGACGGGCTCGGGGGAGGAGTCGCGTCGGGCTCGAGGAGGAGGCGGCGTCGAGGATGGCGGTGACGGGCTCGGGAGAGGAGGGAGCGAGGAGTTGAGAAACTTAATCGTTTGAGTGGGAGGCGCGGGCAAACCTTAGAGTCTGAATATAAATAGGGATGGACACCACAGATGGTTCTAAAGTAGAACTGTTTGTGAAACATAATATCACAGACAGTTCCAATCAACAACCGTCTGTGATATATGATGCATCACAGACGGTTCCAATCAACAACCGTCTATGATATATAATCACAGACGGTTTTTACCAAGGAACCGTCTGTGATATATAATCACAGACGGTTTGATCTACAAACCGTCTGTGATATTATTTTGTATTTGTTAATCTAGTTCTGTTTATTAGCTAGCCTCAGGAAATGCTAGCCATGCCCTCTGAAACAAGCAGAAAACACAACAAGTACATGTATATACATCCAATTCATATTCATTTCAGAAACAATCACATCCATTTCACAGTACAAATCAATTAACTCAAATGAACTAAAATTAACCATTCATCAGAACGTACATATACACACATTAATTGTTCAATTAATCTTTAAAAATTAGCCCTTCATAATGATTGACGCTTATGTAGCTAGTTTCGTCACGTTCTTCTTCCTCGACCCTTATGCCGTTTCCGAAAGGAGGCAACTCATCAAATTGATTGTATTCTTCCTCGTCCACTACATTCTCAATTCCGACAATCCACCTTTTTCCATGAAGAACTACGTGGCGCTTCTTATTTGCCGGGTCGGTTACATAGAAGACTTGAACAACTTGGTTAGCCAGTACGAATGGTTCGTCTTTGTATCCAACACATTCGAGGTCCACGGTAGTGACGCCGCATTTGTCGACCTTCACCGTGGGAGATGGACCCAACGGCACCGAAATAGGGGATCTTGAAAAGCACGAGTCGAGCTCCCATATCTCCTCTATTTGCCCATAGTAGGAGCTCCTCACCCATCGGCATGAATGCATCTATCACGGATACCGCTGATTCGTTAGTGCTCTTTATATCCACGAGCTGCGTATAGAATGTGTACCCATTTATGTCGTATCCTCGCCATGTCACTGGCTGTAAATGTTGGCCCTTTTGCCAACCATGTCAGCATATCACTTGACGAGCTCCTAGCGAGTCGCTCCTTCAACCATTGGTTGAACCGTCTATTGTGTTGCCTTGTGATCCAAACATCCGGCCGCTCTGGATTCTGTTGCCGAAGCACGTCCTTGTGCTGGTCAATATACGGGGACACTTCAGTTATGTGTTGTAAGACCGTGAAATGGGCTTAAGCATACGCATCCATATCTGGAGTGATTGCTTTCCTTCCGATGGTCCCGATACCCTTGAACCTCCCCTCATGGCGAAATCGAGGCACACCTATCGGTTCAACCTGAGCCATGTAATCGATGCAGAACTCAATGACCTCGTCGGTTGCATAACCTTCGACGGTGCTGCCCTCCGGCCGAGATCGATTCCGTACATAAGACTTGAGAATTCCCATGAACCTCTCGAACGAGTACATGCTACGTAGGAACATGGGCCCACACATCTTTATCTCCCTCACAATGTGAACAATGAGATGGACCATGATATCAAAAAACGACGGAGGGAAATACATCTCAAGATCACATAGAGTCGTCACCACCTCGTCCTGGAGAGCATCTAGTCCTTCGGGATCGATGACCTTCTAAGCAATTGTGTTAAAGAAATAACACAGCCTCATGATTGTCTCTCGGACCTTGATCGACAAAATACTTCTAATTGCAACAGGGAGCATTTGTGTCATCAGCACATGACAATCATGAGACTTCATGCCAATTAACTTCAAATCTTCCATCAAAACAAGTTTCTTCATGTTGGCGGAGTAATCGGATGAAACTTTTGCACCATGCAAGCACCGGCACAGTTCAGTTCTCTCGGTCTTGGACAGAGTGTAACAAGCAGGGGGAAGGTACGTTCGTCCTTTATCGGTCTTTGTTGGTGCTAACTCAGGTCTGATGTCCATATCAACCAAGTCAAGTCGTGCGTTGACACCATCCTTTGTTTTGTCACGAATGTTCAGTAAGAGACCAATCAAGTTGTCACATACATTCTTCTCTACGTGCATAACGTTGATGCAGTGACGAACTTCTAGGTGCTCCCAATAAGGTAAGTCCCAAAATATTGATCTCTTCTTCCACATGTTCTTCTTACGGGTCCTCGATTTACATCCCTTTCTGAGCACAACATTTAAATCCTTAACCATATCATAGACCTCTTTTCCGCTTAAATGCCTTGGAGCTGAACTGTCCTCCTTCTTTCTGTCGAATTGTTTCTTCATCCTGCGGTATGGGTGAGCCCTCGAAGGAACCTACGATGACGCATGTATACGGTTTACGCGAGTGATTCACCACACACTCTCAAGATCATCTAAGCAGTGAGTACAGGCTTTGGCCCCTTTTGTACTCTGGCCCGACAGATTAGTAAGGGTAGGATAATCATTTATGGTGCAGAGCAACAAGGAACGTAAAGTGAAGTTACATCGCTTGTACGCATCCCATAATTGCACCTTAAATCCACAGATTTTTAGATCTTTCATCAATGGTGCTAGGTACACATCAATATCATTCCCGTGTTGTTTCGCCCTTAGATAAGTATCGACAAACAAAATATACTTCCACTTCATACACAACCAAGGAGGAAGGTTGTAGATACAGAGCGCCACGAGCCAAGTGCTATGTCACGCTCATGTTCTTGAAAGGATTCATTCCATCGTACTCAATCCAAACCTTATATTCCTCGGTTCCGCACCAAGTCCGCAAACCTCCTATCGATGTTTCTCCACTAGGCGGAATCGGCAGGTGTCTTAGCTTTCCGTCATTCTTACGCCCTCCTCGAGTGCCAATGCAGCAGATTTTGCATTCTTTGGGTTCGCAAAAACCGCTTCAAACGGGAATTACAGAAGATACCACGCCACCTTAGCAGAGGTCCTTTCTTCACCTCGATTCTCTCGTAGTCATCTGATTGATTCTTACGTTTGTATCGGGATGCGTTGCACATCGGACATACATGCATGTTTGTATACTCGTTACAGTAGATGATACAGTCGTTCGGACATGCATGTATTCTTTCTACTTCCATTCCCAATGGACAAAGAATCTTCTTGGCTTTGTAGGTGGTTTTGGGCAACTCGTTTCCCTCCGGAAGCATGTCCGCTAAGAGACCTAACAGCCCTGTGAAACTCTTGTCGGACCAACCGTTGCTTGCCTTCAATTTCAACAGTTCAAGCATGGATGACAACCTTGTGTATTCCGACTTGCAGCCCAAGAACAAAGGTTTCTCTGAGTCCTCCATCAAGCCCCGGAATTGAACATACTCCTTCTCATCACAATTCCCTTCTGCATCGCGAAGCATCTGATCTAGATTGTCATCGTGCAGCCTATCCGAATCGGAACCAGAATCGACATCATCTGGCGGCATATCGTTGACTTCCTGTATAATATGCTCTTCACCATGACTGATCCAACGTGTATAACCCTTTTTTAAACCCCTTCAAATCAAGTGTGCTTCGATCTGCGCTCGGTTCTTAAACTTCTTCAGATTCTCGCAGTCAATGCATAGACAGTACATATATTCTGCCCCCTTATTCAACATATCCTCCTCGGCAGCTCTTGTAAAAGCACACACGCCATTAATGTACTCTTCACTCACACGGTTCTCAACAGACATCCAAATTTCGGTCCAAAGACACGGTTCATATTGAAAACTCTGGAAATAAATAAAAGGGTGACTTCGAAAGCGTATTTTCTAAGGCTTAATTATGCTTTTCAATAGAGAAAGCGCATTTTTCTCTGAACTAAAGGTGGCTTTTTTAGTTTTTACATTTTTCCAGATTTTATTAACTTATATGTGGGCCCTACTTGTCAGTGACTCATTTTTTATTTCATGATTTTATTTATAAAATCTATGGTGGTCCCACATGTCATAGACTTGTTAGTTTATTAACTAAATGATTAAAAACAGCAGGATTTTAAGCTCAAATTGGGCTTAGGGTGACATCGCATTGCTAATAGTCGTGGCTCGAGACCCTAAGGTCGCTGAGGCGAACCGACGGTGATGTCCCATGGCGGCGCCATGGGCTTCACTAGCAATTTCAGCGTAAACGCCTGAAACTACTCAAATTAAAGGATGCTTATGCTCCAGTAGCTCACCTCGATCACGAGGAAGGTGTCAATGAAGTCGGGGAAGGTCTAAGACGGCTGATCGTCGATCGGTGAACAGAGGCGACGGCGACAATAGCTGAAATGGACCACACGAGCGGGCTCAGTGAGGTGAGGCGATACTCAAACCGGGCACGGAGTGGCGATAGACTCACCGGGCTTGGAGATCTCCCGCGGTTACCATAGCACCAGAGATGGAGATCAAGAAGACTCTGTTGGGGATCTATGTACACTGTACCATCTATGGAGTTAATTATCACGGACAGTTTTCAACAAAAACCGTCTGTGAAGTCATATCACAGACGGTTTTTAGCATGGAAAATAACACAGACAGTCGGTAAACAAAAACCGTCTGAGATTGTGTTTAATACAGACGGTTTCAATGAATCGTCTGTGATCAAGCGTCCAGTATTAGCATTTTTGTAGTAGTGATAAGTCGTGCTCCCAGCTTCATGTCTTGTCTCATCTCATGATCTGAGTAAAATTCCATTTTTTTTCCTTTGCAGGTTGAGCTATCGTCTTCCTCTCCCAAAAAGAAAACAACAGAGAGATGAAGTGTGCATAGGGGCTACAAACAATAGCATAAAAGTAAATCACACCTTCGCATTAGAGAATAGAGATAGATGCTAAAGGCTTTCTGTAGTGTTGTCTGGTCTTGACCTTGCAAATCGTTTGCTGTCCTTGGTTATTCTTCAATCCAAGGGGAATTTCGTGCACATAACACGAAAAATGAAGGGTATAGTTTTACTGCTGTTCTTAGGGTGTTGTTCAATTAAGGGAAAGTTTGTACACTGTAGGCTACATGTCACATTGAGCAGTGGTTTTAGAAAATACTTGGGTTCAGCGATAACTGGCAGAAACATGTAAATGGTATAGACTTTTCCAATTGTAATATGTGCTGGTGTAAACGAGCTATATGATAATATTGCGATGTGAATATTCAGTTTTGAAGTAAATTTGTTTGTATGGTGTACTGTTGGATCAACTAAAGATTAATGTATCATGTATGCATCATGGACACATGGTCATGTGAACCTCCTTTCTTGAAGAGAAGGAAAAGAAAGATGAATCGACTTGCATGTGTTTCTGTTAATGCGGTTACTTGAGCAACGTTGTGTTGGCAAAAAAGGTAGTCTAGCTTGAATTGTCTAGTTACTATATAGTTGAATTGTCTAGTTACTGCATGAATCAGTATTCTTGCAAACTACCATGAAGTGCCCACAAACCAGGATGTGCATTTGTAAAACGAACTGATAAAGTTTTTTATTTGTACCACCTATATGTATGTGAAATGCTATTCAAACATGGCCATAACATGCTCATTAATCTATATGTTAATCTTTGCGTTAATCTCTAACAGTACAAAATCGTATGTACGTGAATTTCCAAACACAGGGTCGTAACATGCTCATCAAGCGTATGTAACGTGCCAATTGTATGTACATGGACTACTAAAAACGTTTCAAAAACGAGATAAACGAAATGTTTATCTGATAAAAAAAAACAAGTTACAAAACCAATGGTACTCTCGTCCCTTTACATAGATCATTCTCATTCATGAAGTTGGAGTTAGCTTCCTAACCAAACAACTCCTCAGACTACTCCAACTTCTCATGGGAGTGGATCCAAGAGTGAAGCTAGAGTTAGAGTTTCTAAAACTTAGAGCAGAGTCATACCAAACAGGGCCTAAACTCTCCCTTGATGCCACGCTTTCATTTGAGCAGCCATAAGTGTAACCACTGTCGTTTCATCACCCGAACCGATGCCCGTAGATCTTCACCTTCCCGATGATGCAGCTCTCGGTTGCAGCTTATAAATGGGCATGCCATCTCCTCAGAAATTTGGTTGCACTCTCTCCAAGTTGTAGAATCACGAGACCACAGCCGCCTTTACATTTCTGCTTTCCCAGTTCGGCAGTAGCTTCACTTGTTCCACAAAATCTCCATTCCGGTGAGCTAATCATCGAATCATCGTCATCCACACCATCGACCAACCCTCTACCATCTTCTGCTTGCTGTCCTTAATTCGGTTGCATGCTTGTCAATTGCCTTCTGTTCTTCTTTTGGCTACAGCAAAGCTTGTTTGCCTTCTGTTTGTAAGAAAGAAGATGAACAGTGTTCTGCTAGCTAGTTGATTCATGCATGGTCCTTTGTACTTGCATCATATTTTGGAGAATTGATTTTCTACAATTTCGTTCTCTCTCATACAAACTCCAAATCCGTTGATTCTTCCTTCTAAATTCATCTAAATTCATTCCCTACTTCCAATATTTATTTTATAATTTTTGGATTTTATTTGAATTTCTGTTATTTATTTGTCTCGTTTTGCGCGTATAGAATCTAGCGTTTTCGAAACCTTCCAGGAGCAATCTACAGAAGCATCTGTAAATTTCGACAAAGGCAAGTCATAGCCCTTTGATTATTTTGTACCCAGTTTGCAAAATTATATTATTTTATATTAACATGCATTGCCAAGTTTATAATAAAAGGATTTCGATAATAGTTAAATACCTACTTGTAGTATGACTCGTTGATTAATTGTGATAGACATGTTGACATGTACCCTTGGATACCACAGCCTGGTTTAATTTTAGTTGGTCATATTTTATTACCAACATAGGTATCGTATGTTGCTTAATCATGCTTTAGTTGAACGATGGGTTCCTTCACTATGTTAATTATGAAAATTTGACTTAATAATATATGGAATCGTGGCGAAAGCCACTATTATTAAAATTTGTTGTCCATGGCAAGGGTTGCCATTTGGACAGGTTGAAAGAAAATGATTTTATGTTCAGGCGAGTGGTTGGGTAATAAAGGGGGCGCGCGAAGCACATTGCGCGAAGCACATGGGATGAGGTAGTCTCACTTGAGCAACAACTAAGGACCTAACTTTGTGCGCCATTGATCTGGACCATACCGTACAACCACATGTCCAGGATGGGGTGGACCTGGCTGACTAATTAGCAATGTTTTGGTTTGGTTCTGTTTAGGTTGATGAACGGCGCAAGAGGGGGCCCTGAATGGCGAATCCTTAGCGAGCAGAACTGGGTCAAAACAGAGCTTTATAAAAGCCTTGTGATAATCACTTAGTCGCACACCTCGGAAGTGTGTTAAACGGACATTATAAGTTGATTATCTCTTGTGGGTCAAGCTGTACAACCTCTGCAGAGTGTTAAAAACTATTCGAATAGCCGTGTCCTCGGTTATAGACAATGCCTGGTGATTTCACACGAGGGTTAGTTTTTTCTCAAAAATGTTGGAATGGTGGAACGGTTGGGAAGTAAACAGGTTTGTTCACTAGTTGTTTTAAAGAACTCGTTTACTTATATAGTTAATCTTTTAAATTGTGCTTTTCAATCTATTTACTGTATTTATAGTCAATACTGCTTTCTGCAAAATAGCCATAAAGCTGCTCTTGTTCAAGCCTTGCATAAATATTATTTGCATACATTTCCCTATGACTTGCTGAGTACTTTATGTACTCACGGCTTTTCACCATTTGTTGATCAGTCATCAAGGAAGACCCAGGGAACACTAAGTTCTATGAGGAGGAATACATCGAAGACTATGCGAACTAGGGTGCGCTCTCCACTTGGTTGCCTGTGGGCATGTCGGATGGCTACCACAAGAGTTTCTTCCGCTGCAAGTTTATTATTCTATCTTTAAGCCCTGCATGGCAGTAATTGTAAAACCTTGACCATAAGGTCTATTGTTACTTTTTAATATTATTTGGCTTATTCTCAGCTATTTTGTTGTATGGATATGATTTCATCAATGTTAACACTGTGTGAACTAGCTACTAATCTTGGGACTAGTTCAGAATACACAGAGGGCTCGGATTTGCAGATTCGGGTCCCGACACGGAGCCAGGATTTCGCCTACGGGGGTGCAAATGTTTTTTTGCGATTACAAGGAAGACACATATACACACACTCCACTACACACGCGTGAGTGTGCCTCATATCACATGTCTAGAAAGACGGAGGATGGGAATAAATATGCGACCTTACAAAATATATACTGAAAGCACACTCATGTGTGCATAAAGGTGCGAACTTAAATGACATATTTCAACATAAAAGTTTAAATGACATAGTAAAGGTTCAAGTGGAACAAATTACAGGTTTCTAGTACAACCGACATCACAAAATATTGCTTGTGTTGGTGGGCTACTAACTATTGATTGCTGAGAATAACTTAATATAATTCATTATATAGTCTGTGTATTATACTAGGTATACATATTATATAAAGAGTCTACATGCAAAAAATTTGGGGGTGCAACTGCACCCCCATGCTCTAGTGTGGCTCCGCCACTGACTCCGTCGAGCTCTAAGCCGTGGGGTACGCATCGCATCTAGAGGGGCTCGATCTTGTGCGGTCATTTCCGCGCAGGCCTGGGCGTTCGTGAGATCGGTTGGCTCTGTGAATTTTTCGTGGTTTTTTTCAGACTTTTGGGAGTTGTTTTCTAGGTGGGAGCGTGGATTTGCGCTGGGTGGGAGCAGGAGGAACTTTGGAGGAGCGGTCGGGTGGATTTGAGGTGGGTTAGACGGAGATTCCCTAGAGAACCGGGGGTTTGTTCTCTGTGAGATGACTCCAGGTCTGCTGGCTGGCGATGGCGACAAGGTTGTGGTGTGGCCGCCTTTCGACTAATCCTTTGAGCTCATTCTCGATTGTTGCAAGAGGTAAGTCGAGTTGTTGCGGCCGTATTTTTAGTGTTGCAGACTTATGCACCTCCTCTAAAATTGATGTTGAAAAAAGAGTTTTATTTGTTGCAATAGCCTTTTCAATTTGTTGCTACAAGAGGTGTTTTTGTTGAATTAGTTATATTGATTTAGTGCACAAGAGTTCTTTCTTATTGCAATAATTATTGGTAATTGTTCCATTCGAGTTCTTATGTGTTGCATCATGGAGTTGGTGTTGTTTGTTGCAATCTGAAGTTGTTTTGTTGCACAAGGTGTTTATTTTTGTTGCTGGATCGACTGATAAGTTAAAATTTTGTTGTATTTTTTGTTGCATCGGATGAAAATTTATTGTAGGTTTACTAAATATTTGTTGCGCCTCATCGATTTTTTTGTGCCCTATCAGATCAAACATTTTAAGTTAGATTCAACGATGGAAAGGAACATATAATGGGAAAGCTCCCATTATACGTCAAAGTGCTAGTTGCCCCCTTAATCTATACCAGGAGACGTGCCCCTAGTCACCTAACATCGTCATCAACAAGCGGTGTCGCATAATCCTTCACCTCATCGGATTTTTGTAGCGTTCGAAGCCGTGTTTACCTAATCCGACTGGTTATGTCTTAAAAAAAAGAACGGGACAATGCTACTTCATATTCAACTTGGCTTCCACCTGGGATCGATATATTCCTTGAGGGTGTCTAGCTCCAGAGCTCAACCGCCTCACGCGCGCACTTACGTGCCGCAATACAATCACCTGCCGAGGCAGGTACTGTGCCCGGGGCACTGCTGCGCAAAGCCGTGCCTCTGGGGCAGGCAGCGGGCACCTGGCGCTTGTCTAGGCCAGGTGGGAGCAGCGCGGCCAGGTGGCGCGCGTTCGTGGCTTGGAGGCACGGCTGACGGTTGTCCAGGCGCGGGGGAGTAGCACAAGCGATGTGGTGACACCACAGCTGTCCGGGCGTGGGGGAGCGGTGAAGAACATGTCCGGGCATAGGGGAATAGTGGAGAATGCATGTCGGCCGTTGGCACATCGATGGTGTCATTTTTTATATCACGGCACACTGACGGCCAGATTTGTTAATACGAGGGCCAGATTTTTGCAGTACACGATTATTAAGCTAGTGAAATTCTACGCTTGAACATGACAGTTAAATTTGTTTCAGTAATGTGATTTTGAGCAAAGAAAACACACTACGTAGTACATACATGTATCAGGCTAGAAGGCATTCCATCCGTTCAAAATATAAGGCACATAATTTTTGCAGATTTATTTCAAAATACAAAGTGTGCATGTGAATTTATTGATATTTTTCTTTGTCTATCCTTATTTATAACGTACTCTCTCCTGCATCTATAAGTAACCCCTCACAAAATATTCTCTCACACACTTCCAAAGTTTTTATACCGTTGGTAACATGATCATTTCTCTCTAGTCTTTCTCTTGGTTTTACAAACCCTTAATTCCTATGCCTAGCCAAAATACGGAATGTTATGGAGGGAGTACTACGCCATGCCTTCCTTCACAAAATCCAACAGACTTGCTATAAATGTTCAGCAAAATAGATTGAATGCATTTTTTTAGACGTTGAATGCATTGGTTCATATCACAAAGCTGCATTAGGTCATGTACAATAGCTTACATCAGCTATCTATAGCCTCTGTTATGTAGGATCTAAACTGATGTGGATGAAAGAGAATAAAGAGAGATAAATGTGTTGTCTACAATCCTGTAGCCGACTGTAGCACCAGAACCAAGAAAAACATTAAAATATTGTGTATTGTCTACAATTCTGTAGCCGATCCTGTAGCCGACTGTAACACCAGAACCAAGAAAAGCATTAAAAGATTGTGTATTGTCTACAATTCTGTAGACAGCTGTATCATCATATCTTATTGTATAAGCTGTTTAATGCTGTCTACAGGTGATATAGAGTTACTATATATTTATACCTTTGTACGTGTCCTTAAAACAGCTGAACAATCCAATGAATCCGTACTTGCCATCGGCTGATTTATTGGGCCTCAAGTTGCTGTGGTTTTGGGCTAACATATTATCCTTTTCTTTCCGAGCGAAGGCTAGCCTAGTCTCCTAGTTTCACCAGTTTCTTGATCCATTGGAGTCGTTTTGTTCGCTCCAATAAGTAGGCAGACGCTGCTGTGTTTCAACTTCAAAATGGGCCGTGGGAATACTTCTCAGCTGCGCAACTTCGTAGGCTTATACTGGGTCGCGCTGCCTCTTCGTTTCCACGTTGGCCGCCCTATGGTTTGCTCGCGTGGCCATTGTACAAAGTTGTTTTTCAGGTTCCTCTAAAAAAAGTAGTTTCTCATGTCGAACTTGTACCAATATTCCATCTTGTCAAAATTCAGGCAAAGTTCATCTCAAAATAATAATAATAATAATAATAAGCAGCAAAGTTCGCACTCACCTAGAGATCGTGGTGCCATGCTAGGCTATGCTACGGTTTGCCGGACAAACTCATCTAGAGATTGTAGTGCCATACTGCTATAGGCTGTGCTACGGTTTGCTGGATAGGCACACATTCTAATAGACTTAGTGCACATAATGAATTTTTACCATGATTTTTCTGAGAAAAAAAACTTATTTGTAACGGGTGTCTTTGAAAATACTTCGTACTATGAAACTTTGCAAAATGGGTTGTTTCGTTTCTAATTTTACAGTATCTGGGCAACGATAGCTGTGGGTGATAATTGGCTGACTCGCTGCCCAGCCTGCCCTCTCGTAAGTATGTACGGTTTCTGCTAGTTTATTACGGTTGGTAGCATTGGTTAGGCTGTCAAGTGTCAAACATCACGGACAAATAAGCAGAGCCCCACGTTTGTTCGGATTTCGCACTCCATAAAACCATCAGCCATGTGCTAATCTTGTAATTTGCTGGCTAGTAGCTATAGAAAAGCAGATAGTCATCAATTTGCAGTGCTTGCATTCTTTAAGGACCGGCACATTCACTGTGAACTCGTACTCTTCTATTCTCACATGCATTTAGCATCCGATCCCTTAAAAAAAAAGCGGGCTTCAGAGCTCGCGGCTGTCAGAGCACTAGTGTCCACAAATATTTTTAAAAACTGATTGCAAAGGTTTCAGATTGTTACAAATTGAGAAGAAAATTGACTAGCAAAATGGAAACTACCCCAGGAAACATTGCCTCGTTTCTTCCCGTTTGGTTCGTAACAAAGCTATAGTCGAACGTCCAATGTCATTATATTCCAATATGTTGGATTTAAATCCAAAAGCTTAAGATCTTTTCAACTCAAACTGCATCTTTGGTTACTTTCTTCCATGTAGAACTCTGAGATTTTGCAGCAAATTGCTCACTCCCAAGTGAAATCTCTCATCCACCTACCCTATTGGTGTACTACTCGTTACAGTGACAAGATTTGTCAAAAAACATCGCTGGCCACCTACGAAGGTTCCGTGAGGACATGATTGCCAATAAAAGGTGCACTTTTCTTTCTATAATAGGTTTGCACCCATTCCCATTTAAAAGAAATCAAACTATAAGAGTTCAGAAGACAGCAAAGATACACACAGGTCTTTTCTAAGAAGCAGCAACATTGGAGACTAAGATTAATCAACAGGTTTTGAGAGGAGCTCCGACCCTTAACAAAATGAAAGCTTTATCCACTTCCATAGACTAATCTGCTGGTCCATAGCGTCCATCTACTTTTAACTCCAAAAACTTTAGTAGTAATCTTCCCAATTGCTGTAGTGTCATTGAGGAGCTCCTCCCGCTCTTCCTCCTTCTGTAATTTAGACTAAAATTCAATCCAATGACAAATAATATGAATAACTGAGATAGGTTCTATATGTCATTTTTTTCTAGAAACACGCCAAATTGCGTACTTTCCAGATGCTCCACAGAATGGCTGTTACACCAATCAACACCAACTTCCTGGTCTTCCTAGCAAACCTCCCTACTCATATAGAGAATAACCGGTCACTATCTACTGGAGGGCTAGGCAGGCCAAAAGTACAGCTCATGATATTCCAACTATATCTCACCAAAAGACACAACAAGAATAAATGATCAATACTTTCATCTGCCCCATAAAACATATTCCCTCCGTTTTAATTTATTTGACGCCCGCTAGTTAGTTTTTGCGCTGTTGAACGTCATTTATAATCGAACGGAGGTAGTATATTTTTTGTCACCCACCCAACCTCTGTGGAGAATATTGTCTTTGGTCCACGTGCACTTGATTATCCAATTAAATACAAATCGCGGATCATTATAAAAGACCACACCGACAGTCAAGTTAGGGATTTTAATATATCCCCTTCGTCGCAGTGGCATTAGCATTTCTAAAATAACGTTTAGTAACCACTGGAATAGACAGTACGCTGAGTTTTGTTAGTAACTTTCTAGCACAAACGCCACTTCGTCTCCGATCATTTTTCTACTCTCAATCTATTTAACATGCTCATTTTTTATGGAAGATTTAACATGCTCTTTAGAGATATTTGACCATGTAGATGTCATGAGAATATGCTTCTAATCTTAGTGTGTTGAACAATTGTCAATAGCGTCGAGGCGTTTGAAGAAACCCTCGTTTTCGGCAAACTTCATATTGCTGCCAGGCTCAGGAGGTCAGACCGGCCATGGTGGCGGTCTGACCGGCCAGTGCCAACGGACTGACCGGCCATGGGTGACGGCCAGACCAGCCGAGGGCACGACGGTCAGACCGACTACATACGGCGGTCTGACCGGCCTAAATGTCAAGTTATGAATTTTGAAAATCGGCCAAAAATCACATATAGAGGAAGGTGAGAGGATGTGTTTGCACTTGGTCTCATTGGATTTGGAGTTTCGAGCCGAAACTAGATAGAACTTGAAAATTCTAGAGATGGTGCAGATTTTCAGGGCTAAAAATTTGGCTAAGTTATTGGGCGGTCTAACTGGTCGTTTGTCGACGGTCAGATCGACTAGTCGGCAGTCTGGCCAGCCATCTCTAGTTCATGTGCGGGAAGGTGGTGAACATCATGGTTTAGACCAAAGGAATGGGGTTCAGTGCATATGTGTTGCATGATGCATGTTTTGGTTAATGTGGGTTAAGTTGCGAAGGATTTGTGCTCAGAAATGATTTCTTGGTCTCTTGTTATGCAGGTGGCTTGGAGTCAACGACGGTCGGACTCAGTCTTCGAAGAAAGATCTAGAATGGGTATTTTGGTATCTTCACCAAAATATCGGGTTGGTGACCTTTGGAGAAACCGCGGCGCAAAGAGAGACGGTTTAGGTTAAGTGAAGATGGAGATCACGAAGAGACAGATTTGAAAAGCTCAATTTGTCATTTGTTTTGAGAAGCTGCGTGAGTGTAAATCTGTTTGTGTGAGAGCTTAACGGACGCCCGATAAGGTTTTGTTTCTTGACCTAGCCTCCACTATAAAAGGAAGGGGTGCAAGATTTGCACCTCTTGAACCCTTCCAAGAAGAAACTCTAATTCGTGATTTAGGAAAATGGAGTAGATGAGGCTAGGGTTTGAAGGAGATGATTGATTGAGTACTCAAGTATTGAGCTTTTGTCCTCCATGGTGGAGTGGTTGTAAACCAACAATCTCTTAAATCAATCCAAGCAAGATTTGCCCCAAGATGAGTTCTCTCTTATTCTTGCTCTCTCTTTGATGCCTTTAAGATTTTTTTTGTGTTCTTTTGGTTTTCTTTGGTCTTTTGCTATGATCTAGCTTGTTAGGACATGTGGGAATCCATCTAGGGTCGTCTTGACCAACATCCACCCACGAGCAAGTTTTTTTTTTATCTAAGGTCGATTTTCCTCAGTTCTTGTGCCTTCTTGATCTCATCCAAGAAATTTGTGGAACCTTGGCTTCGATCATCCCGATCGTCAATTTGAATATGTTCTTGACCTTCTTGATGAGTTATGGTTAAAATTTCAGGACATTTGGATCATGGAGTGAAAGTTAGGTCGATTTGTGATCTTCGCAGCTCTTGTCGGGCCCGGTGGTCGCCGCCATCCAGTAGTCGATCGCCATCGAGTAGTCGCATCCGGCCATAACTCGGTTAGTCTGATTAGGTCGGCGGTCATACATCTCTGTGTTGTGTGGAGGTATTTTTCCTCGGGGATTACCGGGTTCAACGCAAGACTTCCGTTGTGCTTGTATTTCTGATCTTCATAGCTTCTATACCTACTAAGGTGAAGAAGAAATTGAACACCGTCAAGGCCGATGTCGGACCCCGGGCTTTGAATACCCGAAGCCCTCGTGTGTGTACCGTACTAGTCTCATGATCAGTGGCTAGTACACACATCCACAACGATGGCATACACATCCATCCATCCATACATACATACAAAATGAAACAAATGTGGTACATAACTTAAGCGATTACAAACTTTACATTACAAGGGTCGATCGGCCAAATAAAAGCTCGCCTATCAAAAGTAGCAAATGAAACAGCGGAAGCATAATGTGTAGAAAGTCCAAAAGTCTAGCAGTGTGCCCATCCAATCCCTCAGACAATCGACAAGAAACAAGTTCTAGAAAGACCCGTCACCAAACCCTCCGGTACCAGGTGCAAAGAACGCGTCGTCTAGCGTAGGCCCATCCTCTAAGTCTGAACAACAATTTAAGCAAGATTGAGTACATTGTGTACTCAGCAAGACTTGCAGTGTATCACAAAGCTTATATATATGCATGGCTAACCAGGGATGAAGCTCTATGCTACAAGTTATTTCCAGCATTAAGCAAGTTTTATTTGCAGTATCAATACATAGTACTTTGCAACAAAATTTAAAGACCAGTTAAATAGATATTGAACAACAAGGACGTACTTGAACAAATAACAAATCGCAACCCTCCTTGGCTGCGATCAACATCTTATTTTCAGCCATAGACATGGCACTCAACTCAAATAAGAACAACAAAACCATTCCCTCATTTTCCAACAAGAACCATTTATAAAAAAAAACCCAGACTATACCCGATGGACTGCACCAAGCACGTTCATGACCACGAGCATAGCTATTTAAATATATTTACACTCTACAGAAGTATACAACTTTACCCACAGTACACAAATTCTCTAGTTTGTTCGGCATCCCTCGATACCATCGCTCACTAACCTTTGGTAAGCAGTCTAGAGCATGCATCAAAACCTTTACATCACCTAATACTATCCTTGCACTAGCCCGGCGAATGAACACCCTCACTTCACCCGGGTAC
The DNA here is from genome assembly GCA_036346405.1 of Phyllostachys edulis. Taxonomy (NCBI): domain Eukaryota; kingdom Viridiplantae; phylum Streptophyta; class Magnoliopsida; order Poales; family Poaceae; genus Phyllostachys; species Phyllostachys edulis. The sequence continues at coordinate 48,529,624 of CM070560.1, read as the reverse complement.
ACCCCCGTCTTAGTGAGGCATTCACCGTTGTGTCGAAAAGCTTTGTTCACAATGCCTTGGTGAAGGGAGCTCCTTCGAATGCCTACACCGGTCATGCTCGTACTACTATGACCTACCAACGTGCAATGCTAGTTTTTTTTATGACTTAATTAGCTAAGGCCGTCCAATAACACATGTGGTTATACGCTTAGGCTTTACATTGGGAGCACTGGCGTTCGGTCCTTAATTGACCCGGGCGAGGATCTCCCCCTATCTACTTATGAGATACACCTCTCACACTTCTCAAAATATAATATAACTCGCCCACATCACAAACTAAGTTTTTATTTTTATTTTTATACAAAATAACAAAGGTAACCCCTCTGGACCATCATTTCAAAATCTCCCAAATTCACGTTCAACATTTCATTCATTTCCCAATTTTAGTAAATCTAGAGCCCAGCTAACCATTTGTATGATATTCGCACTCAAAAAACCCAATTCAACATCATTTATTGTCTAAATCATACTCTAATAGCTACAACAATAAGGATATCAATATATTTCAAGCAGGATAATGCATCGAATGGGATTATAACTATCATTATCCTCAAATATAGCAATTTTAAGCAAACATACACGCAAGCATAATAGATTTTACAAAAAGAAGTACAATAATTAAAATAGTAGGATCAACATGGTCAAAGGAGTGCTTGTCTTATTCTGGTTGATCTGAATACGAGGATGGAGAATCGTTGTAAAATTTGCTCGAACAATCGACATCTAATAAAGAAAGCCGGAAGCAAATTAAATATAGAAAAATAATTGCAACAGCAACAAAATACAAATATTTTTGCATAATCAGATGGAGCATGATTTTAGATGAATTTAGAAAAATATTCATCTTATTTGGAGTTCGTATGCAAAAGTTATTAACGATTCAATTTGCTTTGGTTTTGAAATTCCAGAAATTATTAAAAGGGTGACGTTGAAAACGTATTTTCTAAAATTTACGCTTTCCAATAGAGAAAGTGTATTTTTCTATGAGTTTTACTGAGGTTTATGTTTTCTAACAGAGAAAGCGTAGCTTTCTAACAGAGAAAGTGTATTTTCCTATGAACTGAAAGTAGCTTTCTCATTTTCCTGAATTTTTATTAACTTACATGTGTGGCCTACTTGTCAGTGACTCATAGTTTTATTCTCTGGATTTTTATTTATAAAACAGAAGCGATCCCATATGTCATAGACACATTATTCATTAACTGTCGGGACCCCGGATCTCCGGATCCAAAACCCTCTGTATATATCTGCACTATTCCCTAGATCAGTAGCTAGTGCACACAGTTGCAACATTGGTGTAATCAAAACCATACACCAAACTATAGATGAAGCAGACAAGTTAATATTTAATAACAAAAGGACCTTATGGTCAAGTTTTACAAAGATTGCCACACAGGGCTAAAGATAACAGGGTAAACTTGCAGCGGAAAATAAACAAACTCGTGGAAGCCATCCGACATGCCCACAGGCAATCGAGTGGAGAACGCATCCTAGTTTGTAAGGTCTTCAAAGTATGCCTCATCTTAGATTCCTGTAATCCCTGGTTCTTCTTCTGTGACTGATTAACCAGAGGGAATAAAGCTGTGAGTACTTCGAATGTACTCAGCAAATCATAGGGAAATGTATGCAAATAGTATTTATGCAAGGCTTGACAAGGATAGCTTTATGACTATTTTACGAAAAGCAGAATTGACAGTAAATACAATAATTAGATTGAAAAGCGTAATTTAAAAGATTAATACATAAATAATCAAGTTCTTTGAAACAACTAGTGAACACCCTGTTCACTTCCCCACCAACAACCAACAACTACTCAGATCCCTCCAACCCATTCCAACATTTCATGAAAATCTACCCCTTGCGTGAAATCACCAGGCATGTCCATAACCGGGGACACGACTATTCGAATAGTTTTACACTCTGCAGAGGTTGTACAGCTTTACCCACAAGACACGAATTCTCTAGTTTGTTTGGCATCCGTCGATACCACTGCTCACTACCGTAGGTAAGCAGTCTAGAGCGCGTGATAAGGCCTTTACAAAGTTCTGTTTTTGACTCAGTTCTGCCCGCTAAGGTTTCGCCAAACTAGCCCCCTCTTGCGCCATAATCATCCAAGACAGAACCGACTCAAAACATTGCTAATTAGTTGGCCAGGTCTATCCCAGTCTAGATATGTGGTTGTACGATATGGCCCAGATCAATGGTTGAAGGTTAAGTCCTTAGTTGGTTGCTCAGACGAGACTTTCCACATTCCAAATGTGCTTCCCGCACCCACCTTTACCACCACCCACTCATCCAAGCATAAATCATTTTCATTCAACCCGGCCAAATGAAAACCCTTACCATGGCACAACAAATTTTATCAAAAGTAGCTTTACACCACAATTCCATATATCATTAAGTCAAGTTCAATCATTCTTGAGTATGTGATCATGAATCTATCGTATAACTAAAGCATTGGCTAAGCATAATACGATACCCATGTTGGTATTACAATAATGTCCAACTAATAATTAACCATCCTATGGTGTCCAAGGAGTTATGTCATTCAAGGATACATGTCAATCACAATTTATCAAGGAGACATAATGGCAATTAGGTAATTAACTATTCCCGAAACCATTTATTATAAAATTAGCAATGCATGTTTATATTAAACAATATACTTTTTCTAAAATGGGTTCAATATGATCAGTGGTCTATGACTTTCCTTCGTTGAAGAGTTGAGATGCTTCGGTCGTCGGGTCCAAGAATCTTTTGAAACGTTGGAATCTATACGTGCGAATAAAGCCAAATAAATAAAATAAAATCCAAATAAATACTAAATAAGCACTAGCAGCAAGATAATGAATTTAGAGGAATTTAGACATTTGAATCACTCGAATCGGAGTTCGAATGAGAAAGTTATGGCCTTCGGAAGTTAGAAAAACACATGAAATGATGAAATGGGGTTTTCCTGATTTTTGGGATTTATTTTTGGAAAAGGAAAAGGCAAATATGATGTCAGCTGACGTCATCAGTGGATTTTCGGCCGAAAAAGAAAATTAGGAAATGAAATTGACATGTGGGGCCCACTTGTCAATGAGAGGGGTGTATGGTGGACTGGGTTCACACGGTTTTGAAAAGGGGTTAGGATGGGAGTGCCACGTGGGCGGCTGACGGGGCTACCACATGGGCAACAAGGGCTGACGTGGCGCTACATGGCGTTGACTGGGCTCCAGAGTGGCGGCCACATCACGCCGGCGAGGAAGCGGCGCACGGGTCCCCAAGGTCGCCGGCGCTACGTGCCATGGCGACGAGCGAGGGTGGTACCAAAAGAACGAGGGAGGCAAGGGGGTTCTGGTGCGCATAGTCTAACAGCTCTCCACATCGATGGAGGTGCTACAAGGAGAGTCGCATTAGTTCACTGACATCCTAGGGATGGTGTGGACGTAGATGCAAGGAATTTGACCGGGACTCACCGGGCTTCAAGGAAGAATGGAAATGGAAACGACGGTCGTAAATGAGGGAGATGATGGTAATGCTCGTTTTTACTACGAGTTTGCCTGCGTTGAGTGGGGGCGGTTAGATGAAAGGGTGTCGGAACACATGATGATGAACCCGAGAGAGGCTCAAACCTTATGGAGTGGCGGGAACACAGCAGCTTGGATCGAGTGCGTGCTGGAGTCGGGGACGAAGGCGAACACGATCAAGCTACGGGACTCCTGGGGCTACATTGAGAAAAGAAGAGGGATGAGTGATGCAAAAGGATCATAGTGGCGTGATTGTCATGGGTGAGGAAGCTCACCAAAGTGGCAATGGCGTGAAGGGGTGCTCTCCGGCATTGAGAACGACGCAAGCGTTCCCGCAAAACCAAGGAGCGATGAAGCTCGGGTTTGCGCGAAATAGAACGTGGACGAGCTAAGGATGACAGTGTGTGCTCTAGCGTTTAAGTAGCTGGGGCAATCACATGAGAAGAGCGTGCGAGATGCCGGTGGTCATGTGAGATACTCGCGGGGGCTGCTATGGTCTCTCCGTCCACACGGGAAAAGAGCATAAGTGGGGTGGATAGCATGGGCGGTAATAGGCGGAGGTGATAAGAGGGTGGTTGAAGCATGAAACTGTGGGCACTGGTTGCGTCCCTTAGGTGAGCGACGGAGCTAGCGAGGGCGAGCTGGTGCGCAGGCGAGAGGTAGAAGAGAGATGGTGACATGAGGTCCCGGCATGTCAGCAGGAGAGGGAGGCATGGGTTGCAGTGAGCGTGAGAGATAGATGGGCTGAGATGGGTTTCAGCCCAATGTCCGGTGGGAAAATTCGATTTTGCTTTTCAATTTTTCCAAAACTGGCTGAATAATTCCCGAATTTTTGTACTTAGCAAACAAAGTAAAAAGTTTATTAATTTTTTTGCGGAGGTTCCTGACCCAGTATAGTTTCTTGTGTAAATATTTTAGTATTTCATCTGCTCTGTGTTTTGCACGAAAATTCTTACAATTTGTTGGTTTGCGTGTGAATTCACTATTTGATTTATGCAAAAATTCAAAATCATGCTAAAATAGTTTTTCATACAACATTATGCCCAAAACTTATTCTCCTACTCATTTTCACTTAACTTTCCCAAAATATGATTTTTAGGGTGTTACAGTCGAAAAAGAGTAGTGCTCCGATTCACCCCGTCGTCGTTACGGTCCAGTGTACCAACTAGTACTGCCCTTTTTAAGATACTACTAATGTATCTTACACATCACTAGGGATGGCAGTTGGGCACGGCGGGTGTGGGTAGAGCTCGCCCATACCCATGCCCATGACTCTGATTTTCCCCCACGGGCATGCCCGCGAAGGACGACGGCGAAGAACCTCGCCCATACTCGTCACCCACAGGCATGCCCGTGTACCCGCGAACCTTACCCAAGCCCGTGAACTTCCGACATTAAGCACTGAGCTAACCCAAAGAGCTCCCAGGATATTGCAAGACGATACAAACACAATGTCATCTCCCATATTACAGTCTTCTAGCCAATCCTAACAACATAGCGATATATGGGACACATTTGGTCAAATGCGGTAAGGTAAATACTGCATTACCCAATAGTAGTCAAAGTACACTACAAAGAACATATCACCTACCCCGCCAGGTCCCATTTACAAACAACAATCCACATTCCAGGATCCATTGTTTCTAAATAAACCACAGGAGAAATAAGCACTCACCTGAGATTCATTCTTTCTAACTAAACAATATTCTACGCGATCCTAATAACCACGATTACAAGCAACACTACGCATTACAGGATCCATTCTTTATAACTAAGCCACAAGAGCAACAAGCATTCACAGTGGTCAACAAGCTCTCACCTGCGACAAACCGGGGGTGCTGCAGTGACACGCTGAACACGTAGGGATTGTAGCTATCGCGGTCGTAGTAGTACCTCATGACGACCCGCTTGAGGAAGCGGTAGTAGAGTGGCGAGACCTCGAGGTCGTCCTCGATGACGAAGGCGAACTTGTTGTCAGAGCCAGACCACCATGCCTCAATCCACTGTGCCTGGAGCCCCACGTTGGCGGTGCGGTAGTGCACGCGCTTCTCTCCGTGTGGCCAGTGGAAGGCGCCCACCGCGGCGAGGATCTCATGGGATGCGGCGAGGAAGGGAGCGGACGAGTTGGGTCGGCGGTGGTCGAGGAGGACGTGGAGCGTGACGCGGTCCCTGGCGTAGTTTCGGCGGGCGAAGCGAGCGAGGCAAGAGCGGATTGGGGCCGAGCGGTCGAGGCGAGGAGCTTGACGAGGAGGAGAAGCAGCAGTCCGGCCGAGTGGCGGTGGGGAAGGAAGCGGTCTTGAGGTGGGAGAGCGGTGGAGGAGGACGACGACGAAGAGGGAGACGGGGAAGATGAGGAGGAGGAGGAGGCGGAGCGGGACTGGCGGCTGGGAAATGGGAAATCGGGGTCGGGGTCCTCGGGGAGAGTCTGTGACTCTATGAGACAGTGAGAGTGAGTAACCCTACTAGGGTTTTAGTGGTCCCACCTATCAGTGCGTGTCATGGGTAAACAGGCAAGACGGGTGGAGTTCACCTATGCCCTCGTCCGTTTATCCGACGGGCAGAGAGTTTATCTCATTTTTATACCCGTGGGAAAAAAACAGCCTTATACCTGACTTCATTAGAGTATTTACCTGTCGGTACATAGGTAATTGAAGACAATTGACATCCTACACATCACCAGGGCCGACGTGTCAGTGAAATTCAATTCTGACTCGTGATTATTCCCTCACCTCATGGAAGGCTGCATTCTAACCGAAAATAGTCGGCAGGGGTATTTTGGGCAATCGACGCGCCAACGGCAAGTCACACCGAAGACACACACGGAGAGAGTAGAGCGCGGAGTAGGCGCACAACGGCATAAGAAAGAAAGCCTTTAAAGAAAGCGAGGTCGCAGCAGATCGAACGGAAGCAAAGACCTTCTTCAGCCAAGTCGAGCTCTCGCACCGACAAAGGCTTGTCTCAGATCCCAAGAACCCACTGCGCTTTGATCCGGCGCGCGCGCGCGGCGAGGAGGAAATGGCGATCTCCGCGCGGCCGCTCCTGGCCTCCGTGCTCCTGGCGCTCCTCCTCTCCGCCGCCTCGGCCGCCGACAGCAAGAGTACTGCTGCTCTTACCGTCACACCTTAATCTGTACTAATCGGAATTCTCTTCTTGTTGGTGGTGCCCCATGCTGCATTCCGTCGTGCTCTTACTTGTGTGTGCTCCACTTTAGGATTAGTGTTTGTTTACTGCTTGGTGCGCTGGTTGTTGGATCTGAGTGTTTTGGGGGTGTGCCGGGTCCGGGTGTGTGTAGCTCATATTGGGTCTTGTGGTTGGGGGCGATGTAGATTGACCGGGGAGACGGTGGTCTCTATGCCATTTGGGACAATTGGGTTGTGGAGATCACCATAATAGCCTCCAGTAATGCATGTTTTCTCTTATTGGCGTTAAAGATAGTTTCATTGCATAGGTAATTAACTAGTTGCCTCCTGAATGAGCTAATTGTAAGCTAAATCCTGGGGAATTCAAGTATAGTTAAGTGCACTTCCTTTGGCAAATGTTGCTTGAGACCTTACTGCATGGTTTGCTTTCTTTGGCATCCGTGGCCAGCCAATTCATTTGTTAGAATCGTGACAAGTTTGCTATGAAGGCTGTGGTGGTACAGTAGTTGAGGTTATGTACATTTCTGGTGGGTGGCGATGAATCAAACTATAAGGAGGGTTGGCCACTTTTCGTATTTTCTGTTTTTGAGATGTCTTGAAATACCCTGTTGGTTATACTGTACTGTCTGATTGTTCTGGAAATACACTAAAAAATATTTGTGGAAATCACTAAGACACTAACCATTACAACTTGGTTTTTGGAGACTGAAATACAGAAATATTTGTCGCAAAAAAAGAAAAGACAAGACAAGAAAAAGAAAAGCAGAAATGTTGTTTAATTGGTGGTGTGATGACAAAAACATGGTTTCTGTAGTGTACCTTGTGTTGCAGACAAGATGTGTTTAGCATTTATATATTTTTTGAGAAAATAAATTGTTTGATAATATGTTCAGTATATGAATTACACTAATCTTTATCAATATAAATTGACAGCCCGAAACATGGATAAATTACAAATGTTACTGCAAATAACACAAATTGTAGCACACTCAGTATATGCTGTTACTGTAAAAATGCAGATCTGACCATGTAATAGTTCTAAGGAAATAACATAGGTGCATGTCTGATATAAAAATGACCAAGTACCATTGTCATGGCTGCATCTTCCATAGGAAATAAGTTTACATGTCTGGGTCATTGCAGGCTTGCAGCTAGAATTCAGTTAGCATGAAACATTTTAGCAACATGACACCATCAATGTTGACCCTTGACAAAGAATGTACGACCTGGCTATACAATGAATTCTCCCATGCAGTTCTTTCCACCCTGAGAATTACGGGCTAGGCAATATGCAGTAGCAATCCAAACCTGCTTCACAATTATTTATCATTTGTTAGTCTAAAGGTATGTTAATTCTGAGTGGTCTACTGGATTACTTTATGTTTCTTCTAATCCATGGAACTGTCTCAAATATCAGTAGTGTCAGCCATTCTCTAAGACCTAATAGTTCAAAACTTCAAGTAGATCATACCTGCTAGGCTGCTATATTACGATTCTGAAGCCTCAAAGACTTCCATACAGGCATACAGCTCATCTCTGATGATTGTGAATTTTGAGTAAACTCATGTCTTTTGTGCATTTGTTGACTTCTATGTCCTTGTGACCTTTACACTACATCTACCGATTGCTCAATCACATTCCGGTGCATTTACATTTTCACTGCCTCTTGAACCTTGAAATTATAATTTTTTCTCCGATGTCATCCTCAAATTATCTCCTTTACAGACAACCCTGCTGATCAGCTTGTGGCGTCGATCAACAGCAACCGCACCGCCAGCAAGGCATCTACTCTTGCTGATAATCAAGGTCTTGGATGCATTGCTCTGCAGTACATTAAAGCATACGAGGGTCAATGCAACCAGGTGGGTGAAAGCAAGAAGCCTGTTGAATCCAGTTTCGTTGACACATTTGCCCCAAACTGTGGCGTCCAAGCTGCAACTCTTTCCAAGATTACCGGGAGGCTTCTGGCATGCCAATCCAACTACGTGCCTCCAGCTCAGGCCTTCAACATCCTGATTGACGACGCAAAGAGCCTTCAGGTATTGCATGACAAGAACCACACAGAGGTGGGAGCAGCTGTCAGTGGCACTTCTGGCGGTGGACCGTACTTCTGGTGTGTCTTGTTCAGCAGCGGGAAGCCAAATACCAGCTTTAAGGTAGACGGTGGAGTGCCCAAGACTGTCCGTCCAGGATGCTTCAGTGGCAACAATGACGACTGCGGTGGTGCCATTTCGATTGGTGTGAGTACATGGAGACTGGTGGCAACCCTTCTTTTTGCTGTGGCTTGTGCTTTCGCTTTGTGAGCTTGGGTAGAAATGCCATGTTGCGCCATTCTTTTGCTCATTTCAGACCTGGTTTGTACTTTTGCTTTGTGAGAACGAGTAGAATACCCTCATGTTGCAGTGCGGCGCCATTCTTTTGCTCATTTTAGAAGGTGAACTTTGTAAGGAGTAAGGACTAAGGATCATTCTTCGGCATTTGAGACAATGAGTTACCTGCGCGGGCTGTTCGTCTAATGTATTTATGGTATTTATGTGTACTCTTTTTGGTAACTCGCAATGATTCTAAGTGTCTTTTGAGTCATTCTGACTGTACCTCCCCCAAATGCGTTTTCGGATGCAATTGCTCTGTTGTAGTATCAAATATGGAACTTGCCAAATAAAAACTAAAGGATCTTTTGATAATTTCTTTTGAATGAGATCCTTTGTGGAATATCAATGCTTTGAGCATATATTGTTCTATGCACACCTCATCCAAGATGGCATCCAGAACTTCTGCATCTTGCCGCGTGTACAATTGTTTGAAGGGAGTAGCGAGGACTGATAGGAGCAACATGATGTAATTTCTTGGTTGAATAATCGTGTCTGATCATAGCAACAGCGTTACAGCGATGGCTGCTGTTCACGATGATCAGATCGCGATGAACTGCCGATGCTGAAGCATTCCGTCAAATAGGTGATGGGCATGTAAAGAAGTCGTCGGTCTTTGAGTTGTTTGAGGATGTTTGCTTTTGCAGACTTGTATTCCAGAAGAAACAGACGCTGTTGCAGTTCATTGGCAGTCTCGAACTCACAAAGCAATCTTCTCGTCACATCAACCACCACACACTCGCACCATCCGATAGGTTCACCCAATTTTTAAAATTGTTTGGAATCAGCTCTTAAGCTTGCGACCAGCTTCTTCACTTTTCATTCTTTGGCCAATTACCCCAATGTATGAGGTCGCGCCCAAGCCAGCTGAATCAGCCGTAGTACCCAGTTTGGGGAAATTGGAATGAACTAGGTGCTCTAAGTCTCGGGATAACGTCATTTAACCGGATTTGCATTACTCAATGCTCCTACATCAGCAGTGTGCCAGTGTCTACTGCATTTCAACTAGGATAAAAGATGATTGTGGGGGAAATTAAAGAAGAGATAGAAGCATTGTCTTGCATGAGACATTGCTTGGGCATACAAACCAACAAGGAAGATGGAGAGAGATGTGAGGGACGTGAGGCAATAAAGAATCAGGTGGGCCTGAGATAATATAAAATGATATGTGGAGCAAGTGGACTAGTTTCTTATACACGAAGGGTTGTGGGAGGTTGTATCTAGTGTTGTTTCTAGATGGTATGGAGAGCATTAGAAATAAATTTGAAGTGTCTGCACTTGGAATGCACTTAGGTGCGAATGTGAGATTACAAGCAATATTTAGGAAAAAAAACCCCTACGTCGTCCGGATCTAGCCAGATCCGGTCGCAGCCACCTAGATCCGGCCAAATCCAATGGCCTACGCCGTCCCAACTGCCATCTTTGTCCTCCTGAGAAGTGAGGAAGAGGTCGTAGAGGAGCGTGGAGCGGAGGGTATAGGAGCATAGCTTGTTGGCGAGGTGGAAGGAGAGGGAGCATGGCTTGTTTGGCCCTCCTCCTCCGCCTTCCCCGCGCGCAGCACACGAGACACAGGGCCACCTTCGTCATCCCCTCTGACGGCCAGTTCCACCAGATATGCCTTCTCCCACCCCTCTGAAGAATCTAGGCTCCATTTTAGTGTTTTGGTAATTAATGACGATCATGTTTATTGGACTAATATGTTTTATCAAGTAATTGAGAGGTTTAGTCCTAGACAAGATCAAAAGCATAAAAGGCACCCGATGAATGCACATCAAGATGATCTAGCTCAAGGCAAAGGTAAATAGTTGGCTAAGGACCTTTTCATAGTTTTTACCGATCTAGGTGTTTAGTGGATTAAAGACCAGATTGCTAGAATATATAGCCGTACTATTAAGAGGGATCTTCGGCTAGTAACTTGATAGCATATAGTGCCACATTGCTCAAATTCAGATGAATACTCAAATCATCTCAACTCTTGAAATATTCTTCCTTGGCTCTCCTTGATTTGTGTTTATGACCAAACTGACCGTATGCAAGAGGCAGATCTGATCGGGGAGCGGTCTAACTGCACCGGTCAATGTTATCCAGTAGGTTTTTCTATTGCCTCTGAGCACTGCGGTCGGACCACAATTGTTGGTCCGGTCTGACCAGCCTGCGGCCTAACCGGCGTGGTCAACGTTTTCCAGAACCATTCTCTCATAGCAAAATGAGTGAGATTTTGATCTCTGAACTGACCGCCGTTCCTTGAGCGGTTTGACTGGATGTGAGAACCCGAGAAATTAAACTAATATAAACATCGATAAGCGGTAATTAGTAGAAAAATAAAATTCATTTAAACAAGAACAAAGTATAAGCTCAGATTATTATCGAACACATCGCCAAGCCATTTCATATAAGATAATCCTATCAAGAGTTAATCAACAAAATTTACAATATAAATTATTGTCGTAAGAATAAATCATCGACATAATCTCAAGAGTCATTTACAAGAATCCATTTCAAGCATAAGAGAAATATTAATACAAACTCGGGATTATGTACAAGAATTTGTTACAAGCAGAAATAAAACAATAATACACTCTCAAATTGATTACAATAATTAATTTACAACATATCAAAATAAACAATTACAACTTTGAGTGCATTACAAAAGAATAAAATAAAATCTTGCATGCATATCATTAAAGCCGTCCTTGCATCCTTCGTCTGTATATCACTAGCCAGTCAAACCCCTTTTTCCTCGACCATCCCAAACCCTGCACACATTTCCATCGACCGCCAGCAACTAAAAGACCAGAAGAAAACCAAATGCGATAAAGTAGAGTTATAATAAAATAGATTGATGTCAGATTTCATAAGGATAATCGAGGTTCCCAGACTGACCTAGGTCCGTCGGCACTGTCTCACTTCTAGTAGGCTTCATCGCCTGGCAATTTAGAAAATCTGATACCCACGATATACCGACTTACATTCGCCGCAGAAAATCCAGAAAGTAGTATCAGAGCCACCCTTCGGACCAAAGGTCCATAGCCAAATAGTCATTTGTGAGAGCAAATAAGATAAGGAGAGGGCAATTGTGGCATGCACAGGCAAAGGAAAGGGCACAGTCGAAGCACCTCCCCCATAAGCTTCCCCCTCACAAGCTTCTCCCCATAAAGCCTCACATGAAGCAAAGCCAGCACCACTGCCTCATTTCTTCTCATAGCCGAAAGAAAACAACCAAGGCAAAGCAAGCAGCACACAACCAAAGCAAGCCAACATAGCCACAAGCCAACTCCCACTGCCAACCAAGAACAAAGCACTAGCCAGGCCTCACCACCACACCATTTCCACAACCAAGCAAGCCCACTGCCAACCATAGAGCCAACAACCCAAGCACAAGCAAGCCAAAACAAGCATCACCCACCATTACACCATCCACAAACCACCCACAGAGAGCAACCGGAGAAGAGGAGCAAAGGAGTTGGGGAAGACCGATGGAGCCAGGACGACAAGCGATGACTGGAACCAGAATCGACCACTGGAACCGAAGTGACTAACAAGAACACAAGGAGAGCACCATGATCACCACAGCGGCCAAGCACTACCATCCCTTTTCCCAAACTGACCAAGCTAACAGAGGTAACCCACCATTATTCTCTCCCACTATTATTTTTGCCCAAGCCAGACAACCCAGTATGAACTAAGCGGGCCAAGGTCGAAGGCACGGCGGGCATGAGGGCGGCATGACCATGCTAATGAAGCGTTAGGTGGGTATACAAGAAAGCAGGTCGAGGGCGATTTATTGGGGAGGAGGCGCCATGGCAAGGCGTCGGTTGAAGTAATGCTACAGGAAGAGCAATGGAGAATGGAGAAAAATGGGGAATAGGGAGGAGAGCAAATGAAGAAGATGGGAAGCCAGGGGATTTCATTCGGCCGAATGGGGAAAGTAGGAGGGAGGGAGGAAGGGAGAGAAAGAGAGGGGTAAAGTAAAAATAAAATAAAATTAGGAAAAAAGGTGGAAATGGAAATTTTTGGAAAGGGGTAAAGAGGTAATTTCTAATGAATATTAATAGTGGTATATTTAGCTGTAAAAATGAGCACCGATATTAATAGGTTCCGGCACTATGAAATTATTGGATCAAACAAGTGTATAAGCCGCGTACGGATAAATAGCAATAGATCGACCGGTAGAAAATAAAAGCAGATAGTAGTGCGAAATTAATTTGGAACTTTATAAATAAATTAATCGCCGATAAGACTCCCAAAATTAAATAAATAATCTGATGCGTTAGAAGATAATTTAATCATGATAGATTAATTAAATTAAACAACACATGAGTAAAACTGATTAGGCATATTCGCATGCGTAAAATGAAATAGACCTATTTATAAGTCCGCAATCATAAACCCTAGAGCTAACCGGCTGTAGGGAAATAACCGTTGGGGAGTGTTAACCACACGGGGATCCGAAAAATATTATTAAATTAAAATCTGCTGAAAAAGAAAATCAACTGACTAATGTATGCATAATAGCACCAAAAGCTAAGTATTTATTTATTTATTATTCGCGCCTGCCGTATAATTGCAGAGGACGAACCAACGCGGACAGGTGTAACTTATCCAGAATTCTCTGACGTGGATCTTTTCTACGACTACGAAGGCAAGCTTACCTCTTGAACATCAACCTAGTTATATTAAATGTAAACATTACTTTGTTGTATCATATATATACATGCATCAAAACTCTGTCTAAAATCAAATCGGATAGAAGCGATAAAGAGATAAAGAGAAAAGAGATGAAATGAGAAATAAGAAAAAAGCAGTACAATTGAGATGAGCAGCTATACTGCAAGAGAAATATTAGGATGGTAAAGGGGGCCCTTGGCAGGAAAAGAGAAGAGGGAAGAGGCGGGACCCTTTACATATGGATATTATATAAGGACCAACAAAACTCTTACTCGGGTAAGAGGCCGTATCTAAGTGCCAACCTGACGAGGATTAAAATATTTATGTATTACTCTAATACATAATAAAAGATCATATATCTTCGTGGTCGAAACCCCTAAGGCTAACGACCCCTGTGGTCGTAAGGATTCTAGAGGTTACATAAATGGGTACCCTGGTCGAATGAGGTCCTGCACCCAGTCCCCGACCAGATGACTGCTCGAAGAAGCAAGGAACTAGTATCTAGATCTAACTCCAAGTATATTCCTTATCGTGTGATGAATGGAACACATGTCATATTTGCTCCATACCACGTGACGTTTCATGGTCCTAAGACATTGACAATAACCACCATACGGTTTAGTGTCTCACAGACACCAACCAACGATAAGTTACTGTTTCATTAACTGTAACTGACCCTCCGACCAGGCGCGTCACTTCCAATAGGCGTCTTCTCCAGGAGTAACTGGCGCCTCTTCAATGGTTATTTAAAGATGGAGCACGGAGGAACAAGGGCATCAGATTGAAGCATCATAATCGGCATTAGATTCATGCTTAAAGTCTGATTCAATAGCATAGCAAGCATTATGCACAGTGTAATTAGGATTAGTCCACTATCTTGTCGAAGGCACCCCCTGTAAATGATCCAGTTCATAGCAACAAGGACCAATCTCATTATCTCCCAAGAACTCTTTGCCATTTCCCTCTATTTATTTCATAAGATCGGCGACTTGATCGTTGACAGCTGGCGCCGTCCACGGGAAAGAAGGCGTTTAATTCTTGAAGATTACTTCGCTCAAGCATTCCTCATTCACTCCCTCCGCTCCATCATCGCTCATGCGAACATGGTAGGGACTTAGGATGAGGAAACTGGTTCAATCTAGCGGACTACTTCAACCTCGATATGGACGCATGCATCCACGCCATGGAATAAAATGGGATGTCGTCATCCTCCTCCGTCGGCTCGCCACCTGCTAAGGTCAGCGAGGTCGACTGGATGAATGAGGATTCAACACTACCATCAGTGGCACTCCTAGAGGATTCAGTCGTTCTGACCAGTTTGGAATATCCGAATGCCTCGACAAGCCCTGGGCTCGACCAAAGAAGATCGGCGACAAAACCCGACACTGCGGATCGAGGGTCAATGTACTCTCGATATGGTCATGGGCGACCAGTATTTGCCAACGGCTTCTACATATTCTGGGGGCCAACCAACATCTGGTGAAGGTGTCAATGAAGTTACCATTGATCATAAGCTATGTGGGAATACTAAAACTCAGCGTACGATTGGCAATCCGCCGGATCAGGCTAAGTCCACCACAAAGCCCACCAGAGGCGGTAATCTCCGACCGCTCCCCATCGTGGAGGCTCCTTGATGAAGCCCTAGAAGGCTCTACCTTAGTTACGACGGGAGTTCGTCGGAGGATTGTTGTTGGAGGCACGAGGTTCACGCAGTCAGAGATACCAATCAAGATGATGTGCACAGTCCTCTATGGCTTAACCCGCCACCACATACTGATGGAAATGGTACGCACGCTCAAACACCAACTGGTGGAGGTGAACGAACTGATGGACATCGATCAGTTAATTTGGTCATTCTTACCTCACAAAGACGTGATGTGCCTGACAGACAAGACTAAGGTCAAAAGGACATTCAACTCATCAAACACTTATGGCTAGTCAAAATCCTCCAAGACCTTCTGTAACAATACAAAACCTGCAACGAGTCCAGGTTATTCTGAATAATATAGATCCTGCTCTAGCAGGCACTTCAGGTTATGCTCAACTTGCAGGTCAGGTATCGGAGATCCTCTAACAAACCATGTAACATACAGAAATATACCGGGAGCAAAGGCACACAAAAAGTCAGACGATGACTTCGTCCCAGCAAGGGACAACATGGTCGGACAGAGGACCGATCGATACCAAGACCCCCTCATAGATTTCGACCAGGGAATCACGAGGGAAGGCGACTCTTCCTAGTAGCCTCTCCTCCTCTTCTTCAAGAGGAAAGACCACTTGGTTCCGATGACCTTCGGCATCGCCTGAACCAAGCAGGTGGTCAAAGACGTAACACTAACGTTTATGACTGGGTCAGAACACCGGATGCTAGGCAAGCAAACCTAAGAAACCGGTCTCCGACCGACTATAATTTGGCTCCTTTCCAGAGAAGGCGCCACAACTCTATTACGGGCTGTCGAGTATTCTCGGTAGGGCTCCAAGCTATTCGCTGGCCGGACAGGTTCCGTCCAGCCAACATAAAGAAGTTCAATAGGACTCAGAACCCATTAGAATTTCTTCAAATCTATATTGCCGCCATCAAAGCTGCTGGTGGTAACGATAACGTGATGGCAAATTACTTTCCCATGGCCCTTGAAGGGTCTGCCCGGTCATGGTCACTCAACCTACCGGTCGGATCTATCTACACTTGGGAGCAGCTGTGTGACACTCTGATCGATTACTTTCAAGGGACGTATGACCACCCCGGGAAAAAGGATGATCTTCATCGAATAAGACAAAAAACCAATGAAACTCTTTCACAATATATCAAGAGGTTTAGCTAGGTTCGAAATTCTATCCCAGAGATCGCAGAATCTTCTGTCATCTAGGCTTTTAAAGCAGGACTGAGGAATCGACGGTTTACGGAGGATATTGCAATGAATCCTCCACGAACAATAGTCGAACTTTTCGACATGGTTGACAAATATGCAGCCGCTAGCGAAGCAGTTGAATGGTGTGAAGCTAATGATCGAAAGGATAAAATACCTCAACCTGGTTTGGAGAAACAAAAAAAGAAAAGCAAGAAGTTTCTCAAAGATAAAAAGAATCGCAAGCCCGACAACAAAGAAATCCTTCCAATTCTAGAAAAATTTACCAAGGGTAAGAAAGACTTTTTCAGTTGGAACAAGGCGAAAGCTTCGACCGATGATTACAAGAAGAACAAGAAGTGGTGTCCACTTCACCAGATAGCATGGTATGATCTGCGCACCTGCCGGGCCTGGCAAAAGAAGCTGAAGGACAACTACTCAGGTAAAGGACCCTTCCCCATCCATAACAAAACTTGGAGAACCAAGTTCCAAGAAGGATAAAGATGGCGACGAGGAGATGTAGTACCAAGAGCCACAACACACTGTGGATATGATCTTTAGAGGATCTTCTTCGTACGACTCAAGGCACCATCTAAAAGCTGTGGAGTGGGAAGTGAACCTCGCCAAGTCTCCGATCAACATCAAGCCATCGAGGTGGTCAGAAACAACTATCTCCTTCAGCAAAGAGGACTGCCCCATCTTGTCAACTCGACCAGGTAGGTTCCCTATCGTAGTTGAACCTACTATTATCAATTGTAAAGTTAATCGAGTTTTAATAGATGGAGGTAGCTCTTTAAACATTTTATTTACGGGAGCAATAGAAGAAATACAAATTCCCAGGTCAAAGGGGAAACCTGTGAGATATGCCTTCCATGGCATAGTTCCTGGTTTTACTGCTAAATCGATAGGGCAACTGTCCCTGCAGGTTACGTTTGAAAGACCTCACAACTTCCAAACAAAAAAAATTCTATTTGATGTGGTGGATTTCGAAACCACATATAATAGAATCCTCGGTCGTCCAGCATTAGCAAAATTTCTGATAGCAACGCATTACAGTTTTCAGAGTTTAAAAATACCAAGACCAAAAGGAGTCATCATGGTTTGAGGAGATCGAAAAATGGCTTAAGCATGTGATCGAAAATCCTTAGAACTGGCCGACGAACTTCCGACCAGGGAAATTAATCCGCCTACCATGCAGGTTAAGCACTCGAGGCCAAAGATGGCACCGAAGCCTTCTGACCAGACTAAGGAGGTCCCGCTTGACAAAGGCGCTTCTCCAGAAAGCGCCAAAATGTCGTCTGGGTCAGGAAATGCTAGCGCATCCACCTGAAAGGTACTGGTCGGGGCAGCACTCAACCCTAAATAGGAAGAGTCACTCGTCTCCTTCCTCCGAGCAAACCAGGACGTATTCACCTGGTAGGCGTCTGACATGCCTGGAGTCCCCAGAGAGGTGATCGAGCATAGGCTAGCTCTCCAGCCTGACAAAAAACTGGTCAAGCAGAAGATGAGACGCTTCACACCTGATCGGAAGGAGGCAATCCAGTCGGAGATCGACAAGCTTCTCGAGGCTGGATTCATTCGTGAAGTCGACCACCCAGAGTGGCTCGCCAACCTTATAATGGTTAGAAAAAGCAATGAAAAATGATGAATGTGTATTGACTTCACAGATCTTAATAAAGCTTGTCCGAATGATGACTTTCCCCTTCCACGTATTGATCAACTTGTAAACTCTACTTCCAGGTGTGGGTTGTTAAGTTTTTTAGATGTGTACTTAGGGTACCACCAGATTAATATGAGTAAAGATGACGAAGAGAAAACTTTCTTCATCCCACCACACGACACTTACTGCTATGTTAAGATGTCATTTGGTCTAAAAAAATGCTGGTACAACTTTTCAGATGTTAATGCAAAAAAAAAACATTTAATCCTCAAATAGGTCAAAATCTGGAAGCCTACGTTGATGACTTGGTTGTAAAAAGCATCAACGCTGGCGACCATATTTCTGACCTACACGAGACTTTCAATAACTTAAGAAAACATAACCTTAAGTTAAATCCAGAGAACTGTGTTCGGAGTTTCTTCTAGAAAGTTTCTTAGGTTCCTAGTTTCGGCTAGAGGAATTGAAGCAAACCCAGCAAAGATATCGGCCATCAACCAAATGCGTCCTCTGACCACAAATAAAGAAGTTCAAAAACTAACTGGCTATATAGCATCGCTAAGTCGTTTTATAGCATGTTTAGGTGAAAAAGGACTATCTTTCTTCAAATTTCTTCGGAAACATAGAAGTTTCGAGTGGACTAATTAGGCAAACGATGTCTTTGAAGAGTTTAAAAAGTACCTTACGAGTGCCCCGATCTTAGTATCTCCAAGATTGGGAGAAACATTGCTGATTTACGTGACTGCAATGTCACAAGAAGTCAGCAGTGTACTGGTCGTAGAACGTGACAACGTCCAACGACGAGTATATTACGTAAGCGAAGTCTTACATAGACCTAAGAAAAGATACTCAAAGGTACAAAAGTTGCTCTATAGTCTCCTTATGGCTTCAAGGAAACTAAGGCATTACTTTCAGTCCCACAGAGTGGTCGTACCAACCAAATACCTCCTAGGTCAAGTTCTCGTAAACAGGGAATCATCAGAACGAATAGCAAAATGGGCGGTCGAGCTTGGGGCGTTTGACCTCCATTTCATCTCACGAACAACAATCAAGTCTCAGGCAATAGCAGCATTTATTGCCGAATGGACAAACTGTCGGGACCTCGAGTATATAACCTTAGGATCCTCTGTGCATTCTGAACTAGTCCCATGATCAGTAGCTAGCTCACACAGTTGCAACATTGGTGTAATCATACCCACACAACCAAACTAAAGATGAAGCAGATAAATTAATATTATTAAGCAAAAGAGACCTTATGGTCAAGTCTTACAACATTTGCCACACAGGACTAAGCAACAAAAGAGTAGCTTGCAGCAGAAACCAAACAACTGGTGGAGGTCACCCAATATGCCCACCGGCAATCGAGTGAAGGACGCGACCTAATTCGCATAATCTTCAAAGTAGTCCTCTTCAAAGAACTTGCTTGCTTCGGTTCTTCTTCACGATCGATCAACCAGAGGGCATAAAGCCGTGAGTATTTTGAATGTACTCAAGAAGTCGCAGAGAAATGTATGCAAGTAATATTTATGTGGTTTGACAAGGATAGCTTTATGGCTATTTTGCGTAAAGCAATATTGGACAAGAATACAAGAAGTAGATCGCAGCACAATTTAAAAGATTAATACATAAGTAATCAATTTTCTTTGAAACAACTAGTGAACACCCTGTTCACTTCCCAACCAACAACCATCTACAAGATACAACCAAACATCTTTGACAAAAGTCTACCCCTCGTGTGAAATCACCAGGCATTGTCCATAACCGGGGACATGACTATTCGAATAGTTTTACACTCTGCAGAGGTTGTACAGCTTGACCCACAAGACACGAATTCTCTAGTTTGTTCGGTATATATCTATGCCACCGCTCACTACCTTAGGTAAGCAGTCTAGAGCACATGACAAGGCTTTTACAAAGCTCTATTTTGACTCGGTTCTGTTCGCTAAGGTTTCGCCTCGATCTAGCCCCCTCTTGCGCCGTGTGATTCCCGTTACGCGGAGATCACGCCACCAAAACATAGCCGAATCAAAATATTACTAATTAGTCAGCCAGGTCCACCCCATAAATGAACTTGTGGTTGCATGGTATGGCCCAGATCAATGGTGCACAAAGTTAAGTCCTTAGTGGTTACTTAGGCGAGGCAACCTCATCCCAAAATCATCCCCTTTACTGCACGATCACTCGCCCGAGTATAAATCATTTGGGTTCAACCCGGCCAATTGACCACCCTAGTCATGGCACAATATCTTTTATCAATAGTGGCTCTGCCACTGTTCTATATTACCTTTAGTCAAAATTCAATCATTCTTTGAGTAAGTGATCGTGAGTCTATCGTATAACTAAAGCATTGGCTAAGCATAATACGGTACCCATGTTGGTATTTCAATAATGTCCAACTAAAATAAACCATCCTAGGGTGTCCAAGGATTTATGTCATTCAAGGGTACATGTCGTTCACAAATTACCAAGGAGGCATAATGGCAGTTAGGTAATTAACTAATTCCCGAAACAATTTGTTATAAAATTAGTAATGCATGTTTATATCAAACAATATACTTTTATAAATTGGGTTCAATATGATCAAAGGTCTACGACTTGCCTTCGTTGAAGAGTAGAGGTGCTTCGGTCGTCGGGTCTGCGAAGTCGTCCAAAACACCGGGATCTATACGTGTGAACAAGACTAAATAAATAAAACAAATACCAAATGAAATCCAAATAAATACTAATAGGAAGATAACGAATTTAGAAATTTGAATCACTTGAATCGGAGTTCAAATGAAGAAGTTAGGACCAAAGGAAGTTTGAATTTGCACAAAATGAAGAAAGAATTGGATTTTCGGATTTTTCCGGAATTAATCTTGTAAAGGAAAATCAGAGAATTGCCACGCGGGCACCACTGGTCGGCCACATCAGCAAAAAGGGGGATGTGGCCGCTGACTGGGCGTGACATGGCGCCACGTGGCTCGGCCACGTCGGCCCGAAGCGGCACAAGACGGAGCGAGGGCTCGCCAAGCAACAGCGGGCCCCAAAGGATCGACGAGGGCACCTACGCGAAGAGGGAGTCGCGGCGATGCTGGAGCTCTAGGTCTTGACAATGGGGAGTGGCGGAGCGACCGGCGGCGAGGTGGAGAGCGGCAACGGCGGTGGGTGAAAGCGGCGCAGCGGCTCCGACGGTGGTTTGGATGTGAGGAAGCGCACACAAGGTGGCCTGCGGCCTCGCGATGCTGATGGAGTCAATGGCGTGGTCGAAGGGGCTTCCACGGCGGTGGCGCTCGGCGACCGGCGGCGAAAAGCTTGGAATACGGCCGAGCTAGGGCGAGGGAGGGGAAGTGGGTTGGGGGAAGAGCAAGAGGGGCTCAAAGCGCACCCGGTGCTCCCTCTTATAGGCCTCGGAGAGGACCGGAGGGGGGAGGATGGCGTGGAGGTCAAGCCGGCCATTAATGGTGGCTTCGGTCCGGCGCGGCAGTCGAGGGCCATGGGGAGGCGACAAGGCGTGGGTGGTGGCAGCGGGTGCAGAGGAGCATGCCGCCTTCAAGGCGCGTGATGTACGACGCGACGGGCAGGCGATGTTGCGGCAGAACGATACAAGACGCTGGAGGCGGACGCTGGCAAAGGCTGGTGAGGCGTGAAGCTAGCAAGGCATGGGGAAGCAATATGCGGTGGAGGACTACAGATTGAAGGCGCGCCAGAGCGACTGCGTGATGGGTAGGTAAGGCAATGGGGAACGCGGCTGGCGTTGACGCCGCGCCGCTTCAAGATGGGCGCCTGGTCCACCAGGGAGAAGATGACCAGAGGCGGGCGAAGGGCCGACGGGGGCCTCAAGACAGAGAGAGAGGAGCGGGAGCTGGTCAGGAGCAGAAGCTGCTCAAGGCCACGGGAAAGGTTTACGGGGGCCAAGACAACAGCCAAGCAAGGGAGGAAATGGGCCAAGGATTCAGCCCAAGTGAATAGGAAGGAGGATTTTAACGATTTTTTGATTAAATAAAATACCAGAAATAGGAAAGCATTTTTAGAAAATAGCTTAAGCCGTCCAAAAATTCTTGAAAAATTCACAGAAGTCCCTTGAATTATTTAGAACTTAATAAAAATATTTTCAGCTTAACTATTGCTTTTAATTTTTACAAATAATTATTTTTAACTTAGGGCAAAAGGAAAAACCAATTAAGATCCGGAAAACTCAATTAAACCAACTTGAATTAGTTGAAGTTTTATTTAATTCAAATTAAATTGCTTTTAAAATTCTAAATTACAATTTAAGCTTTAGCGAATTAATAAAACCAAATGGTTAGTTTTTTAAAAAAGTTTTCAAAATTTTCAAAAAGCCCAGAAAATAGGGATGTTACACAAACCCTGAACCCACCCAAGGGCCCGAGTACGAACACCACGACGAGTGGACAATGTACTTTGACGGTTCCTTGATGCTCAAAGGCTCGAGGGCTGGAGCTTTCTTCTTAATATCACCTATTGGAGAACACATCAAATACGCCATTGAACTAAACTTTCCTATTACAAATAATGTGGCAGAATACAAAGGTTTACTGGCAGGACTTCGAGCAGCCAGAGCACTTGGGATTCACATATTACTAATGAAAGACAATTCTCAACTAGTAGCAAATCAAGTAGGGAAATAGTATCAATGCTCAAGTACCAAGATATCATCTTATTTGGTGGAAGTACGGAAACTCGAAAAGCACTTCTTCGGTTTCCAGATCCAACATGTTCCTAGAAAGAAAAACTTTCTGGCAGACCAGTTAGCATGGATGGCCTCCACAAGGTCACCTGTCCTGCCTGGAGTTTTTCTCGAGCAACTCGATTCACCCTCAGTATTCGAGCATTTCGAGAACACAAATGTTCCACTAGAGGTCATACAAATCGATCTCGAGAATATGGATGCTCCACAAGAGGTCGTACAACTCGATCCTGGTAGAGATTGGATGATGTCGATCTATAATTATCTTCAGTATGGCATTATTCCTGAAGATGATGTAGAGGTTGATCGAATAGCTCGAAAAGCCAAATCATACACTCTAATCGAAAGTACCTTGTACAAACGGGGATCTCATGGAGTGTTGATGAGATGCATATCTCAAGCAGATGGCGTTAAGTTGCTAACGATATTCATAGAGGAGTCTGTGGAGCACATCATTCCTACAGAATACTGGTCAGTAAAGCCTTTAGGTAAGGATACTACTGGCCAACTACCCTTCATGATGCAAAAGAGCTCGTGACGAAGTGCGTACAATGTCAATTTTATAGTTGACAAGTACATCAGCCGGCACATGCTTTGCAAACAATACCTCTTTTTTGGTCTTTTACAACCTGGGGACTAGACATTATGGCATCTTTCCCAAGAGCACCCGAGGGCTTCGAATTCTTTTTCGTCATGATTGACACGTTCACAAAATGGATAGAAGTCGAGCCAGTTGTTAAAACAACAACTGAAGCCGCTAAGAGGTTCCTCACAAAAAATGTGATCACACGATTTGGTATACCCAGTCGCATAATCACAGATAACGGTACCCAATTCTCTAGTGGAAATTTTCAGGAATTATGCGAGGATCTAGGTATGAAAATACATTTCGCTTCTGTCACTCATTCGCAGAGCAATGGAGCAGTCGAGCGAGCTAATGGTATCATAATGCAAGGAGTGAAACGCTAAGTATTCGACCAGTTAACAAAACGGTCAGGAGCTTGGGTTCAAGAACTTTCTTCTATATTATAGGCTATTCAAACCACGACCAGTCGTGCGACATTGCTGAAGCCATGCTTTCTCCAGAACTGGAAATTGGCTCTACTCAGACTGATTGTTTCAATGAGAATTATCAGGTAAAATGAAGACTCGATGACATCAGTTTCCTTGAAGCACGACGAAACCAAGCCCTTATACGATCGGTGGATTACCAAAAAGCTATGCGAAGGTACCACAGTCGTAAGGTGCAACCTCACAGCCTAGCTACAGGTGATCTGGTTCTATGAAAAATACAGAGTCAGTCTAATCGCAATAAACTTTCTCCAAAATAGGAAGGTCCATACACGGTGATTGAAGTTACCAAACCTGGTTTGGTACAACTAGCCATGTCAGACGAGCGTGTTTTGTCAAATTCTTGGAATATTGACCAATTGCGTAAGTTCTTTGTATAAATGTATTTTACATTTTGTCAATTTAATAAAGATTCATTCTTTTTCCTTTACTTTTCGATAAGTGATATTATTTATATGTCTGTTATCCATTATTTGGTCATATACTATTGTTGTTTAATTGGTCGGAGAAGACCAAATTCTCTCTGATATCCTTCTAAATGGTCTCTTTTAATCTCTGGCTCAAATGTATTAGTCAAACGCCATAAGGGTCCTAGTCATGACCATTACGTCAATGGTTCTCACGCACGACCACACTCTTTTCTCAAAGAAACATACAAGTAAAAGGAGCATAACACAAACAACTACATATAGTTACTTACATGCTTCAGATTTCAGAGGCTACATTTCTTCACTTCAACATTCTGTTCTACTCTCGTTTGGCTACTGGCCGAGACACGGAAAACCTCCTAGTCGAAATATCTCCTCTCTGCATGTGACCCAGCCCACTAGAAGGAGTTTCCTAGCGATGGTTCTTTTCCTACGATCTTCGCTGCTAGTCGGACTTGAGCATGAGCACATTTTGTGAAGTGTTTTGCATGTCTTCAGTTCTTTGCAACCCTTACGACCAGTTTGGATACTATATATAAACTAGACCACTTATCATTTATGCATACATCTTTGCATGTTTTTCTTATCATCAAGCTAAGTCTAGTAACATATTCCGACCATACAATATATTGTTTGGTATTTGGATTATGGAAAACAGATCTACAACTAGTCGAAGTCATACACTGGTTCTGACCACAATTGATTTTCTAGTATTAATACGATCAGTTTTGTCACATAATCAGCACATACTTTATACAGTGGTTGTGACTTTTACTCTTATTCTTGGCTTACTACTTCTTTAGTAAAGATCTTCTACTACACAAGCAATCGGGGGCTAGGAAATATGTGGGTACTTTATAAGTCAAAAGGATAAACAAAGACTTTATTGATGATCGAAAGGTAAGTTTTCACATTCATAATTCTTATATTACAATATTCTACTCCTTAGGGTCATCAGACTGGTCGCTGCGCGCTGGAGATCCGACCTCTATTTCTTCCGCAACCTTGTTTCCGAGAGGTGTCATTTCCTCGAAAAGCTTGGCTGCTTCATCTCCGGAGCAGTTGAAGTCTTTCTCAACAGCTTGGAGATGCACAGAGGGGTCGGAGGCCTTCAGCTTTGCCAAAGCAAAACTAACTCCATTAGCGACACCTTCCTTCAATGCATGTGCATGATTCTCCCGAGTAGTCTTGAGTAGGCTTACGAGGTCTTCGAGTTGTTGGCCAAGGAAGTTGATCTTCTCCGTGGGATCTCCTAAGATAGGCAGTTGCGCTCCTGATCCCATGTCGAAGAGCACCTTGTTGAGAGCCTTGACTTTATCTTCAAGACTCCTTTCAAGTTCAGCTCCCTGGCCGCGTTCGAACTCAAGAGCTTTCTTTGCCTTTTTTAATGCCTGAGTTTGCTCTGCACGAGTAAACCAAAAGATAAATATATATAATTAGAAAAGATAGTAGGCTGGTCGAGTTCACAACTAGTTACCTTGGTACTTCTTATCAAAAGTCTCAATAACTTCCTTGTGCCTGGTCGTCAAGTAGTCGATCGACCAGTCCTTGTTTTGACATTCTTCTTTAAACTTGGCTATTATGGCTTCCTTGGCCATAATCTCTTCTTTAAGTTTCTCTGAATCTATCAAATACGATAAAGGGAGAAATTAATCAATAGAAAAGGAGCCAGATAGTAAAGGAGAGGGGAAGACACAAAGAAAGTACTTACTTTCTAATTCAGAGTTCTTCTTCTCCAAGAGTTTTATTCGCTGGGTCAATTCTTCGACCACAGCAAAATTTTCCACCAAATGCTACAAAAATAGCAGACTCCTTTCAGTTTTTTTGATAAAGCTTAAGGGAAAGGCTATTAAAAGTAGTCGTGGATGTTTACCTGGATCATCATGTTGTTGTATTCGGCGAAAATGGAGTCAGGACCCATCTCTGTTTGACAGTCTGATATTCTTCCCCAAGCCTCATCAAGTTCTTCATCATTGAAGATCCGAGGGCGATGAGGAAAGCTGCCAGGAAGAGGAGACTTCCCAAAGAGTGGTCTGAACGCTTAGGATTCCTCAGAACCTCTCGCTCAAGACAGTGGTCTGAGCCACAACAAGTTCCCGAAAGGTGCATCGGCGCCGCCACCGCCGAGGGCTGGCTTGACCTCCTTTTCCTCAGAAACTTTCTCTTGAGGGGTGCTCTGGTCGGAAGTGACCGGAATACCAGAGGACCTATAAAGAAAGAAAAAAAAGAATATTAAGACTCTAGAACACCAAAGATAAGTACTTACACGAGTTTTTCTTTCATGTATACACACTTGGTCATCTTCTTGGTCTTGAGCTTGAAGCGCGCTGGAGCAAAATCTGTGGCGCTTGCCTTCCTTTTCTTCTCAACCAACTTCACCGGTCCTGAACCAGTAGGGTTGGTTAGACCCCTGACATCCACCGACTGGAGGTCGAAAGAAATATTCGTGATCAACTGGTCGAGAATAAGATCCCCAACCATCGGGTCAGAGGGTGTGGTCTCGTCGACCTCCAGAACAGTTGCTTCGGTAACAACTGATAGGTCATGAACGACTACTCTGGGGCCTACAACCTCTGCAGTTTCTCGCTACGGGTTCTCTTTTTCTCTCACCTAAGTCATAAATATAATTTGGTTAGGTGATGAAATTTCCATCTAAGATATATGCTCCAATGCTCTTCTTACCTCTGAAAGGCCATCATCTTGCGTGGTCACAGAGCAGGTGTCGGTCGGAATAGTGGTCAGAGTAGTGCCATCATTGGATTCTTTTTTCCTCAAGCCGATCGCCTGCATATTAGAGCATAATCATATACTAATCAGAGAGTATATAAAAGATGAAGAAAAGGTTGATATTGACCTTAAGTCTCCTAACCCTCTTTTCTAGAGAGATATTAGCCAGAATATTGGGGAAAGCAACCTTGATATCAGGCTCCCCAGCACAGATCATTTTGATCATCTCTCTGACCTCGTTAGAAGAAAGTGCTTCAAAAAAATAAAGAGATTTTATGGTTACGAAATAATCAACTAAATAAACTAAATTGGTCGGGATTTTTAGGTCTTACTTTCCCTGAAATCCTTGGTCGCCTCGTCATGACCAATATGCCCTAACCACGTGCCAAGAAGTCAATCCCTTGGCACTGAGGTCTTGGATGGCTTCGATACACCTTCTGACCCCTCCTTCCTTCTTCACGGTCGATCGCCAGTTCAGGTTCTCGCTCGCCACCTTGCCGGCGAAGTAGAGACCGTCATCTTTCGTGACCATTATATAGAACCAGCTTTTCTTGTATGACGACCACAAGGACTTCGGGTACATCCGAATGTACTCATTGGCTTTCCCATAGTGGCGTCGCAGGGAGCACTCCCCAGGTCCGGCCGCCAATTTCCGCGACCTCGCCATCTTATAAAAAATACCTGAAGACCTTCAGACTTGGTTGGATCCCTAGGTATGCCTCGCAAAGGTAGATGAAGATACTAAGGTTGGTAATGGAATTGGGGGCTAGGTTCACTAATTCGGCCTCATGTATTCCAGGACCCGGGAGAGGAACTTGTGAGCCAGGAACCTGAGCCCGCACTCGATGCAAGCAAGAAAAATACGGATTTTTCCTTCTTCGCGGCTTGGAAAGTGTTCTCCAGCTGTTGACCTCCATTTGACCAAACTCTTGTCAGGAAGCATCCCAACCTCATCTAGCGCCTTAAGCTTCTTCCCATTCAGATCCAAAACCAACCACTTGGTATTCGAGTCCGACATGATGAGATCTTTGAGTGAGTGAACGGAGGTCGAATGAAGCTTTTGATGGAAGAGTGAAAGGGGGTCAGAGAAGATTCTTCACAAGAAGATGAAAAGGATTGGAGGAAAATCTGAGAGCGTAAAAGCCCTAAAACTGGCGCAATGGGTATTTTATAGTCGCAACTCTTTAACTGCATCGGGGAGTTATCCAAAGTCCAACAGACACAAATCTTTTTCCAACGGACAGAAAAACTCTTCGGGTCCAAAGGTAGTTTTTCAACTTTAAAGTGAATACAGACCACCTCGTTTCTCATGGCATTAAATGAGGGTCTGCCCGATATGACTTTCATCGAGGGTCCACACGACCAATTCATTTTAAAGTTCGGGGGCTAACTGACGAGGATTAAAATCTTTATGTATTACTCTAATACATAATAAAAGATCATATGTCTTCATGGTCTTAACCCCTAAGGCTAACTACCCTTGTGGTCGTAAGGATTCCAGAGGTTACATAATGGGTACCCTAGTCACATGAGGTCCTGCACGCAGTCCCCGACCAGATGACTACTTGAAGAAGCAATGAACTGGTATATGGATCTAACTCCTAGTATATTCCTTACTGTGTGATGAATGGAACGCATGTCATATTTGCTCCATACTACACAATGTTTCATGGTCCTAAGACACTAACAATAACCACCATACTGTATAGCGTCTCACAAACACCAACCAACGATCGCCATCGTTTATTAATCAGAATCGACCCTCGCCAAAGCGCGTCACTTCCAACAGGCGTCTTCTCCAGGAGTAATTGCCGCCTCTTCACTGGTTATTTAAAGATGGAGCACCGAGAAACAAGGGCATCAGATTGAAGGCATTAGATTAATGCTTCAAGTCTGATTCAATAGCATAGCAAGTATTACGCACAATGTAATTAGGATTAGTCCACTGCCTTATCGAATGCACCCCTGTAAAGGATCCAATTCATAGCAATAAAGGGCAATCACATTCTCTCATAAGAACTCTTTTCTATTTTCCTCTATTTATTTCATAAGATTGGCGACTCGATCATCGACACAACCATTTTCCCGTTCCGATGGGCAGAAAATGCTACCTTGTTACATGGCTATACTCTCCACATTGGGTAAGTAATATGTGTGAGTGGTGTGAGTATGGAGGAACCTAGGACCGGTAGGAAAGTCTGGAAGTGGGGGATCCAAGGTGCTATAGTACTGCACGGTGGAGTGTTGAGTGTTGGAGAGAGCCGCCCCAACCAACATTACGGGAACTCGGTGGACGACTAGGTGAGCATCCCAGGACACCTACGAAAAGTAATGGGTAGAGACTTAATCACGTAACTTGAAAAATGTTACATATTCTGAACTCGGAACAACATCAAAGGAAATGCAGGAGACCTAGCGTACAAAGAGCTCAGAATAGCTATGGGTAAAGTGGTACAAAGCCTACGCAATGCTATATCTCAAACAATGAATTTATGCCTGTCTACTAGATTGGAGTCTACGGTGACCGCTAAGGGTCTATCTTCTCTCCGAGTGACAAGTAGTCTTTTCATACTTAAAATTGCCACTTAAATCTTGGTAAACTATTTTTCAGAAAAAGAGATGGACTAGAAAATATGATAACGAACATAGAGGAGTTATACAGTGTATCTTTGCTATTAATGCTTGCTGAGTACATTAGTACTCACTCTTGCTATTATTCTCATTTGTTAGACCCTAGTCCGGTCGAAAACTATCCCAAGTGGGACGAAGAATATGCAGGTACCGAAGAGGCCACAGGAGGCGAGGGCGCTGACTACGAGGACCACGGCGAGATGGGCACCCTATTCGGCGAGTGGGATGAGTAGGCGACCAGTGGAGCAGGGTAGGCAAGCGAGAGGGGACTTCGTCCTATTTTGCAGTTGTAAATTAGTTACTTGTATTAAAGACCATAGCCTGGCGTGGCTAACTGCGGTAATAAAGAGTACAATTTCTATCTTATTGTTCTACTGCGCTAACTTTGGTAAGGCTTACTATTCGTCAGAGCAGTGTCCTACCGGGCAGATGAATAGTAATCTGTACGCCTAAGTGTGATTACCCTCTGGGGTAATGACACGGGGCGCCGCACCGGAACCCCGGTCCGATCGCACTAGTCAAACATATCCAGAGGCCCTTTTTCTGGTTGTTGCTACTGTCCTTTTTCTCGTCGGGTAGATCGCAACCCTTGGCACGGTCTGACTAATGCGGTCAATATTTTCCAGTAGCATTTTCTCTAGTCGTTCTGGGACATTCTGTGCCCCCGGTCTGACTAGACCTTTTGTGTGGACGATCTGACCTAGTCCAGTTTGATCAGCCATATACCTGCGGTATGATCGGGCTTGCTGATTTTTTCTGGATTTCGTGTCTTAACGGCTAGTGGAGTGGGTTGGGGCTATAAATACCCCTCTGCCTATAGCAAGGGAACTTCTTGAACCCTCATTTAATTCCATCTTCTAAAGGTTATTGAGTGCATTCAAGTGCATTGCTTTGAGTTAGATCTTTGTGGCACTTGAGCATCATCAAGTGAAGCGTCGGTGATTTGTTACTCTTGGAGGTTGACGCCTCCAAGACGGCTTGAAGGAGGTGCATCGGTGATCTTCTCAAGAAGTTTGTGAGAAGACTCGGTTGTTTGTGAAGGTTGGAGCTTGCCTATCCAGAGTGGAGAAGAGCTGCCTCTACTAATCAAGGGGTGTGCTCGTGTTTTGCTAGCTTGATTGGTTCAAACTTCCTCCATGTGGAGGAGACCGGCAAGTTTTCGAGACCACGGGAAAACATCGGCTGTCTTCATATTGTGGTTTATTCCAATTGCTTTTCTTTTAGTGCATTAAATTTCATAACTATTATTTATCTCTTGATTAGGTTGTTTAACTTAGTCTAGAGAGCTTGGAGCATTTAGAAAGACTTAGATTATTTGGGCCTTAAATTATGACAACGAAATTCATTTCATTACTTGCTAAAAAGTTGATTTTAGTCAAAAGTTTTAAAAACCTCCTATTCACCCCTCTAGTCAGTTATCCTTGATCCTACATCCTCCGTGCACAGGCAAGAATGCCGGGGTTGTGGCGACTGGCAACAGTAGTGGATCGGGAGGTGACCAGATTCGTTGTCTCCCTCCCCTCCGGTGGCATATCCAATGCCATCCACTCCGACCGCTGTACTCTACGCTGGATCCAACTGTCGTACTCCATGCACTCCAGTGGTGTCTCCATTCGCTGCGTCTTCACGGCCTTGAGCTCTTACTCATTTCCTCTCTGCTAATTTAGCACTAGTTCTTCCTCTTCGGTGAGCCTCTCCGCAAACCATCCATGTCACGTCACGCTTGCCATGTGTACGCCGCAGCCCACCTCTGGCCGAGTCGCTTCTATCGACGGCTTTGCCACAATCTCGTCCATCCATTTTTGCCGTCGCCCAGCATCCTCTGGCCTTCCTCTGCCCTTGCCTGAGCTACACCATGGCTGCTGTCGGACCCCCGGGCGTGGAATACCCAAAGATCCTATGTGTATATTGTACTAGTCCTATGATCAATGGCTAGTACACACATTCACAACATTTGGCATTCACATCCATACATACACATACAAAAGTAAAGAAAAGGGCACTCTACTTAAGCTATTACAAGTTATTACAACAACGGCTGACCGACCAAATAAAAGCAGTCATCAAAGTAAAATATAGCAGCGGAAGAAGTAATTAAAGTAGCAAAATTCCAGCGGCATGTCCAACCAATCCAACAGGCAACCGAGAAGGAACAAGGCCTAGGTAGATCCGTCACTGAACCCTCCGGCTCCGGGTGCAAAGAACGTGTCATCCAACATCGGCTCATCTTCGATCTCTGAATAACAATATTAGCAAGATTGAGTACTTGTGTACTCAACAAGACTTGTAATGTATCACGAAAATTATATTAAATGTAAGGCTATCAAAGGATGAGGCTCTACTCTATAAGTTATTTTGCTTAAAGCCATTTTTATTTGCAATATTCATAAGTAGTAATTTGCAACGGAATTCGAAACAGCAGTTGAATACGTATAGGACAGTAAGTAAATAATTGAATGAATCATAATAACATCAACAACAATGATAATAACTTAAGTTCAGCCATAGACATGGCAATTAACTCAACAAAATAAAACCCCAAGTCATTACCCAAGTTTTGTGACAACAGTTTTTGAAAATTTAAAACTACAGCCATACCAGCCGCAATAAGCATGCTCATGACCGCGAGCACATCTATTTAAATATATTTTCACTCTGCAGAGGTGTATAACTTTATCCACAGTATGTGAATATTCCAATTAGCCTGGAATTCTCTATATCACTGCTCACTACCGTAGGTAAGCAGTCTAGAGCTCGCGACGCAGCTTTTACATTATCTAGTCGTACCCTTGCACTTAGCCCGTCGAATGTTGGTCCTCACCGCACCCGAGTATATCTGTAGCAGTGCTATGTTTTTTTACACTTTACCCGGGTATACCCGTCTCAGTGATGCATTCACCGTTATGTCAGCAATAGAAATTGCTCGCACTCTTCTGCTTACCTCTCATGCAAGGCAAGTTTTCGATAACTTAGTTAGCTACGACTATCCCACACTAGTACATATGGTTGTACGATTAAGTTTTAATCCTGCAGTTGCTGGCTTCAGTCCTTAATCGACCATAGGCAATAATCTCCACCCTAGTTACTAGTGAGTCACAATCCTCACTTTTTCGGAATACAATATAACTCGCCCACGTTTGAAAACTAAGTTTTTCATTTCATTCCCATAAAAAATAACAAAGGTACCTTTTCTGGACATTTTTCAAAATAACCTAAAATTCACAATTAACATATTGTCCTTTTATCAGTTTTTCAAAAAATCTATCGTTCTAATAGCAGTTATGCGATAATCGCACTCAAAAAATTCCAAATGACATTACATATTGTCTAACCCATATTTTAAAGGCTACAATAGTAAGGGGGATCAATATTCTAAGGAGATATGTGCAACAAATAGGATTACAACTACCAATTTCTCAATCATAGCATTTTCATACAAAACATACAAACATGCATAATAGATTTTACAAAACAAAGTACAATAAGTAAAATACTGGGATCAACATGATCAAAATAGGTGCTTGCCTTGCTCTTGCTGTTCCGAAAATATGGTTGATTGGTCGTCAAAATAATTACTCGGACAATCGACGTCTAAATCAAAAAGAGCCGGAAACGAATTAAATAACACCAATAAATTCAACAGTGACCAACATCAAATATTTTACATATTCTGGATTTTCATGATTTTAGATAAATTTATAAACAAATATCATTTGATTCGGAGTTTTGCAGCAAAAGTTATTAAGGTTTGAATTCTATTCAGTTTGGAAAATCCAGAGAAAATGAGAAATACACTTTCTAACAGAGAAAGCATAATCTCGCGTATGCACTATTGAGGTTTACGCTTTCCAGGAAGGAAAGCATATTATCCTCAGAACTAAAAGCACATTTTCATTTTTCTTTTGATTTTCATATAAACCGACAAATGGGGTCCACTGTGAGTGACACGGTCTATGTGAATAGTGTGTAGACCGAAGGTTTATATGCACAGTGCGCGGTACATGGTGCGGTGCGCTGTGCACTTAAGTGGCCGTGGGTCCTATGTGTCAGCGACTCATCAGTGGATAATGTTTCGTTTAAGTTTTCTTTAATCTTTAGCTTGGTCCCACACGTCAACGACTTATGTATTAATAATCCGACAGCTAATCATTGCTTTGCGTTTAATGACTGAGATTTGGTCCTAATTATGTCACTACAAATGCGTGTCCTTTCCAGACAATACAGAAACACTGTGATGGCGCTTGCGCCGCGCTCGTCCGTCAGGCGGTGGTGCTCGACGGTGCTAGAGAATGCCTAAAATGGGTTCTCATTTCTACCACGCACCTGCCGGCACCGACGGCAATACCTGGGGTGGCCTAATGCAGCGGTGCACCGGCGTTGAGTGGTGGCTCAGCTACGGCAACGAGCAAATGCTCGAATGAGCTATGCTCTCAACAAAAGAGTGTGCGCACGAGCATCTATGGACTACCAAGGTTATACTAGAAGCGAGAGGAAGCTCAGAGATGGTCGGAGGTGGGTTGTCGATGGTGAGATGAGGCGGTTAGGTGAGCTTCACGTGGAGGAGTTCAGGTGAAGAAGATCGTTGTCTCGTGGTCGGGGAAGAATGAGAAGGTCCTCGCGATGCTCCTCGTGCAAGGAATCGACTCGGGGCTCAATGAATCTCCAGCGGCAACTGCGGCGGTGGAAATGATCAGAGATGAGGAAGAAAGGTCGATTTGGCCGTTCCTGTGAATCAAAAGCCAAATTAAGTGAGGGGAAGGGATCAAGGTGTTCAGGAACACGATATGACGCGAGAAGAGCGATGAAAACCCCTTCTAAATGGCGAGAATGGTGGCGGTGACACACAACTGAAATGGAGCTCGCGCTCTCCGAGCGTTTGAGCTCGATTGAGGAGAGAATGGGAGGGGAGGTGCGCACTGGTGAGGAAAGAGTGAGACAAAGCATTGGGTGTCCTTTTATAGACGGAGGGGCAGAGTAGAGCGAAGGAGAAGCCAGAGTGACTGTGGGCAATGGCGATGGAGTTCTCCGGTGTACGGGCAGTGATGGACGAGCTACGGGTAGGTATGGTCGCGGAGATGACTGGCGATGTGACGGGGACGGTTGGATGGTGGCAAAATCGTGAGCAAAACTGTGGGCGTGGTGGAGAGCTCGTGGGAGTGCACTGGTGCGGCAAGCGGAGGTGGACAAAGATGCCTACTGTGGGCCCGCTTGCTAGAGAGAGGGGGGGGAGAGAGTTAGGTTTAGGATTTTTGGTTTTTCGGCTGATTTATTTGCTAATTTTATTTACCAATCAAACGACTTCAGAATTTTCTAAAAAATTTTGTGGAGGTTTTTGACCTAATTTATTTCCTTTGGTAAATTTCTCAGGAGTTTTATCTCTTCTGTGAATTTCTCTAAAATTCGTGTAAGTTTATGTTCTTATGTATTTGTCATTGTTTTTCTTAACAAGATTTTATATAAATTTTTTGGTGAATTGCTCCTAGAATATTATGCCCGAATTAATTCTCTCATTTAATATTTTTTACTTTGTTTTATCTCATATATTTTGAGTACATGTTTGTTTGTAGTTCATGTTTGGCTTTTAAATCAAAAGTCAAATTCAAACATGGGTATATTTTCATATGCAAATGATCGAAGTATTTTTCCTAGTGCATTTATAATTCATATTCCCAAAATACAGATTTTGGGATGTTACAGTTGCCTCTGCTTTTCTCTCTCCTCCTCTATTTGAAATGAAGGGGACCCACGTAGACACCACATAAGCTAAAACCAGACCAGATGGTTTGGAGGGGGTAATTAGTCCGATATTGACACCTAGGGCGGGGGGGGGGGGTCAAACATCTGGTTTTGAAGTTGAAGATTGAAATCCAAACTTTCGCAAGAGTTCAACAGTGTCAAATGGACCTTTTCCCAATATTAATTGCTTCTAACTGCAAGGTGTAAGTCCAAATGAGGTAAATAGGGGTAAGATTGTAACAAACACCACTCATTAAGGGCACCTTGGTATGCGCAATCAAGCCCATAACTAGAGGAGGCCCAATGGGCGGCACAGTCTAGCACAGCACGACCCAACTAGCTAAATGGGCCATGTCATGCCGCTCTGGGCACGATTAGCCCTACGGGCCAGCAGACCAGTGTAGCACGACGCCGCGCACCTCCACTAGCACGTGTTGCCGCTACGCCCCCCGCCTCCTCCGTCGCTATGTGCCGCCGCAGGGGCTGGTGCTGGAGCAAGGGCGACGGTGAGATGGAGGAGGCGGTGGCGGAGGGGAGGGGAGGGGAGGGAGAGTGTATCATCGAGGATGACAGGGTGGGAGATGGGTGTGAAGGGACCCGTGCTAGGGGCAGGATTTGGGGTGGGAAGGAGAGGAGGAAGGAGGCGCTGGTGGTAGGGCGGCGGAGGCGGAGGAGTTCGGCGACAGTGAGGTGGCGCGGTGTGGCGGTGGGCTCCATGGCTAGGGATTGGGATTTGGGAAGGGATGGGGAGAAGATGAGTGGCCCAGAGAGGAAAAGGGGGAGGGGAGCTGGGCCGTGCTGGGCACGACACATCTGATTCTTATGTTCCCGTGTTTATAATTCCTATAGTATTTCAAGAGACATGATTCTGGTGTTTTTCCTATTCCTTCATTTTTCATTTCTTGCATTCCGAACGGGCTAGAGTGGATGTTAAAATCTTGTGGAATCGGTATGGAAAGGGAATAATTGCTTTGGGATACCACTCATGTTTCCTATGAACCAAACGGCAGGGAAGGGGAAAAAACCCGTGTGAACAGTATTCATTCGAAAGTCCTACCAAAATCCAGTATAGTCCAAACGGGCCCTCAATTTGGCAGGCCACTAAACCAGTTCAAGCCTAACCTAATGGCGTAACAATCTTATCCCCCCAATAACCATTCCTTCCCCCCATAACGGACACGAAACAGGCATCTAGACCTGCCCTACACACCACAATTCAGGCGCACACGAATCTCAAAGCAGAAGACGCCGCCGTACCCGGTGCACCGAGCCTACCCAGGCTCCCCCCACGTCCACCACGCCCTCGGGCCTCGACACCGCAGGGCGCAGGCGCGGCCATCGACACCCTCCCGTCCCCACCTAACGCCTCCTCGTTCGCGCGGGAAACCCATAAAAAAAAACGCCGACCAAACCCCCGCCGCCCCCTTCCTCCGTAAGCTTCCCCTCCGCTCCCCTTCCGTTCCCGCACCCAAACCCTCCCGCGCGCGGTTCCGCCTCGCGATGCCGCGCCTCCGCTCGCACGCCAGAGCCGCGAGCCCCTCCGCAGCCTCCGCTCCGCCGTCGCCGGAGGCGGCGATGGCGGCCGGCGGCTCGTCGGGGACCCCGCGCCGTCCCCGTCCACCTCCGTCCCCTCGGCCTCGGTCCCCAGCTGTCGACGACGGGTCCCTCAAGCCCCCGGCGTGGCGCCGCCTCGCCGCAGCCTGCGCCTCGCGGGTGCCGCGAGCCCGACCACCCCCACGGCGAAGTCTTCCCCGGCGTCGGATGGTGCTTCATCGGGTTCTGGCTCTGGGTCGGGCGGGAAGAGGATAGGCCAGCCACGAGTTTCCGCCCCTGCTGCCGCTGCTTCGCCGAAGTGTGGGGAGTTGGGGAGCGGCGGCGGCGGCGGCGGCGGCGGCGATGTTAGGGTTTCGGGCGGCAGCGGCGGTTCTAGCGGTGAAGGGACATTCATGAGCTTGCGGTCAGGGTCTCGGATCACGAAGCGGCAGATGGTGCCTGATGTTCAGATGAGTGGGGAGATGGGAATTGGATCGGGTGGAGGGGTTGGGGCTGGAGACCAGGTGCATGATGAAATGCTGCACTGGGATGCAGAAGGACCGGCAAAGCGGTGTAAGAGCGTATTGGTTGGAGGGATCGAGGTGACTAATTCAGAGAGCGACGATGGCGAGGATTGCATACTGCCGAGCGTGAGGACGCCGATGCAGTTATCCACTGCTTGTAATGTGATTGAATCGAATGTTGTTCCTATGAGCACAGATAGTACTGACGAGGGGAGAAGTAATGATCCTGTGAAGACAGGTAAAGAGAAAATTGGAGAATTTAGTAGCAGGAAAACAGACCTCTTGAATGGGGAGTCTATGCACGTACATAGTTCATTAGAGATGTCTGTTGATGGTATGATTAAGCCATTAGCATCTCCTGTAGGAATTCCTGCAACAGATGAAGTAGATGAAGTCTATGCGGATATGTATTTCAAGGAAGAGATTAGAAAATACGAGTCTAGAAAGGGAGGTAGAGGAAGAGGGAATCTGGTTTTGGGGAAAAGCAATTCTGGTGGTGGTGCTACTGTGGGTATTCGAGGTGATGCCAGGACCCGCAAGTTTAGCCCTGATGATAAAGGAAAGGGAAAAATGGTTGTAGAAGAGACTCGGAGCTCAAGTGATGATGAGATGGTTTTGGAACCAGTGGTTTCTGAAGAGATTCAGAGCATCTCAAGAGCAGTTGATACTCCTGCGGAGCCACTTCGGAGGCAAGCAGCAAGAGAGAGAGCTATTGCACTGGCCCCTAAATTTGCATTCTTTAAAGCAGACGAAGATGCACTTAGTGACGACGATGATGCAGAAGACTTAGAGCCTGTTGCTGACCCTCATGATTGGCCAGGTCCATTTTCAACTGCAATGAGGATCATTGATGATAGAGATGCTAAATTGAGAGCTCGGGAGTTGAACCCTTCTAAGCTGGACAAGTCTGCTGATAAGGTCATTTTGTGGACACCTTCAAAAGATAGGAAGGACCCCGGTCCACGACGACCTGCCCCATCGCTTACGAGCTTATGCTTGCAAATTCTTTTGAACCATGCTGAAGGTATTGAGTCACTTGCAGGCATTCCGGAGGAGCTGAGACATAAGCTCTTAATGAGTCTGTGCCATTCTAGGAAGATGAATAAACACCTTCTTGATGAACTCTTGTGTGATAATCCTGTGAGACTGCAGCTTAGTGAGTGTTCATGGTTGGGTGAGGATGACTTTGAGAATATTTTTGGGAAATGCAAGACAGAAGTCTTGCAGGTACTGCTTTTTACTCTTTATGCAATTCATGTTTAATGCTCACGTTATTTACCTCATCTGATAAACATCTGGTTTTGTTTATTGAAAAACAATATTGTGAAACTTTTCAAAATCAAAGTAAGACCTCAACAGTGTTTGAGTTGATCATGCATAATTGGCTAACAGACTTTCCTGCCTTATTGTTTTTTTTGGTATGTCATCTATTGGGGACTCAATTCATTCTTTTTTGTCTTAATGAAGGTTCTGCAGCTTGACTTATCTGGGCGATGCATGCCTGACTATATATTGCCTGCTACCTTAGCAAAGGCTCCAAACTGCATGCCATTATTGACTAAAATATCTCTGAAGGGAAATTACCGTCTTTCTGATAACGGCTTAGACACAATTATCTCTGCGGCACCTTCTCTGAGTTCGCTAAATTTGTGCGAGTGCTCTCTTCTCACTTCAACTGGAATCAAGAATCTTGCTAACAAGTTACATTCAATCCTGAGAGAACTATATATTGATGATTGTCTAAATGTGGAGGCCATGATGATTCTTCCTGCTCTACAGAAGGTTAAACATCTAGAGGTTTTGTCAATGTCTAGCATACAATCCGTCTGTGACAAGTTTGTGAATGAGCTCATTCCTGTACATGGTTCAAATTTGAGGGAGTTAGCGTTTGCTGGTTGCCTGTAAGTTTTCACAGTTTTCCACTTAAAGCAATATTTTCTATATTGTATTATCATCACTATAGTTTTCTTAGTACATTACAATTTGCATGTGACAACTGCATGGTTCAAATCACCCCATTCGCCTAGGAGCCTAGTGCTTATGTCTTTTAACTTAGGTCCACCAACAACTTCAACAACAACAACAACAAAGACTTTTGTCCCAAACAAGTTGGGGTAGGCTAGAAATAAAACCTCCTCAAGGTCAAAGAACTGAGAGCCTTGTAAAAAAAACTACAAGGCTAAAACCCTAAACCGTACATCTTGCCATCTGAGCCGAGAGCCTAAAACACCACCCCTAAACCTTCTTATGGTTCCGATACGTGGATCACTAACTTCCATGCGCTCCTATCCAAAGCTAATTCTTTAGCTATATTTCAATCCCTCAAATCTCTTTTAACTGCTTCCTCTCACGTCAGTCTTGGTCGACCTTTGCCTCTTCTTACGTTTTCAGTACGTCTTAAAATTCCATTACGTCCAAACCATCTCAAGCAATGTTGGACAAGTTTCTCTTCAATTGGTGCTACCCTCACCCTATCGCGTATATCATTATTGCGAATTCGATCCCGCCTTGTGTGATCACATATCCACCGCAGCATCCTCATCTCCGCTACACTCATCTTCTGTATATGTTGTCTTTTAGTCGTCCAGCATTCTGCTCCATATAGCATCGCAGGTCTGATCGCCGTCTTATAGAACTCACCCTTTAACTTTTGAGGGACTTTTTTGTCACACAAGACACCTGATGCTTGGCACAATTTCACCCACCCCGCTTTAATCCTATGGCTCACGTCTTCATCAATCTCGCCGTTCCACTGTAGCATCGATCCCAAATATCAAAACGTGTCCATCCTAGGCACTACTTGTCTGTCCAGACTAACATCTCCGTCGTCTGCCAGGGCACCGCTGAAATCACACCTCGTATACTCAATTTTAGTCCTACTAAGTCTAAAGCCCTTCGATTCTAAGGGTCCTACTAAGTTTAAAGCCCTTCGATTCTAAGGTCTTCCTCCACACCTCCAGATTCCTATCGACACCTACCCTACTCTCATCAACTAACACTACATCATCAGCGAAAAGCATACACCAAGGGATATCTCTTTGTATGTCCCGCATGACCTTGTCCCTCACTAGGGCAAAAATGTATGGGCTCAACGCTGACCCTTGGTGTAGCCCTATCTTAATAGGGAAGTCACTAGTATCACCACCACATGTTCTGATATTAATCACAACATCTTCGTACATATCCTTAATTAGGGTAACATACTTTGTTGGGACTTTTTTTTTCCTTTGGAGCACCCACCGCATGATCTTTCTTGGCACTTTGTTATAGGCTTTCTCCGAGTCGATAAACGCCATGTGAAGATCCTTCTTCTGCTCCCTATATGTCTCCATCAACTGTCATGTCAAGAAAATCGCCTCTGTGGTCGACCTCCCAGGCATAAAATCAAATTGGTTTGTCGTCACACTAGTCACTCTTCTTAAACAGTGCTCGATCACTCGCTCCCAAAGCTTCATTGTGTGGTTCATGAGCTTAATTCCTCTACAATTAGTACAACTTTGAATGCTCCTTTATTTTTGAAAATTGGCACTAATGTGCTCCTCCGTCACTCGTTAGGCATCTTGTTCGACCTAAAAATGCTATTGAACAAATTAGTTAGCCAAACGAGCGCCACTTCTCCTAGGCATTTCCACACCTTGATAGGAATGTTATCAGGCCCCAACGCCTTACTCACTTTCATCCTTTTTAAGGCCTCTCTTACTTCCGACTCTTGGATTCTTCGAACAAACCGCCTATCGGTGTCATCAAAAGCATCATCCAGTTCAATCATACCATCGTCATTGTTATGATTGAACAGCTCATCAAAGTAATCTCTCCACCTATCCTTGATCTCATCGTCTTTCACCAAAAGTCTATTAGTGTCGTCTTTGATGCATTTAACTTGGTTGAAATCTCACGTCTTCCTTTCTTGAAGTTTAGCCATCTTGTACACATCCTTCTCGCCCTCGCCCTCCTCTGTACTTAGCTTCTGGTAAATTTCCTCATAGGCCTTGTCTCGTGCCTCACTCACCGCTTTCTTTTTCTTCTTTTTTGCTGCTTTGTATTTCTGTACGTTGTCGTCGCTCCTATCATGATGCATATGCTTGTAGCATGTCTTCTTCTCCTCGATAGCCTTTTGCACTTTCTCGTTCCACCACCACGTGTCTTTAGGTTCGTATCTTGTCACTCGGGTCACTCCAAGCACATCCGTAGTCACTTTCCTAATGCGAGATGCCATCTCTGTTCACATATTATTCGCTTCTCCCACGTTCCATATCCCTTCCGCGATCATCCTCTCCTTAAACGCCTGTGAGGCGTCCCCTTTGAGTTTCCACCACTTCGTCTTCGTGGCTGTGGCGATCTTAGCCTGTCGAACCCGTGTCCTAAAACGGAAGTTGGACCCCTTTGAGTTTCCACCACTTCATCCTCGTGGCTCTGGTGACCTTAGCCTGTCGAACCCGTGTCCTAAAACAAAAGTCGGAGACTACCAACTTATGTTGTTAGACAACACACTCTCCAGGTATAACCTTACAGTCTATACAGGCTCTTTGTCCTCCCTCCTAACAAGGACAAAATCGATTTGGCTAGAATGCTTATTACTACTAAAGGTAACTAGATGGGAATGTCTCTTTCTAAAAAAGGTGTTAGCTATCATGAAATCATAGGCTACGACAAAGTTTAAGATATCTTCTCGCTCTTGGTTCCTATCACCATAACCAAAACCCTCATGCACCCTTTGAAACCCCCCCACTAGTTGTACCGACATGACCATTGAAATCACCTCCTAACAAAAGCTTCTCACTATGAGGCACACTTCTAACCATGTCATCTAGGTCTTCCCAAAATTGCCTCTTAGTGGCCTCATCTAGACCTACTTGTGGAGCATATGCGCTAACAACATTCAAAACCAAGTTGCCAAAGATTAGCTTGACTAGGATATTCCTATCCCCTTGTCTCCTCACATTGACAACTCCGCTCTTGAGGCGCTTATCGATTAAGATGCCCACTCCATTTCCGTTTCATTCTGTTCCAGTATACCACAACTTATAGCCAATATGTTCCACCCCCTTCGCCTTCTAATCCATCCATTTAGTCTCTTGAACGCACAAGATATTTACACGTCTCTTAATCGCCGTATCAACTAACTCTCTTAACTTACCTATTAAGGACCCTACATTCCAACTACCCAGACGGATCCTACTCTCCTCGGCTAGCTTCCTTGCCCCTCGCATTCGTCGAGTAAAGTGCGAAGACCCTTGCACATTTTCCACTACATCCGAGCGACAACGTAGCGTGTCACTAAGGGAGTGACGTCCTGGCCCTTGCTCATTTATCACCACACCCGGGTTCCGATATGGCATGTCGCTAAGAGGGTTACGCCCCAACGAATTATCAATTTTGGGTTTCATTCCATGAAAAGGTGGCTTGATTTTTACGTTGGCTCGTGGAGCTTAACACAACCCTTCTCCTTTTACCTAGCTTGGGACAGGCTATGTAGAAAACTACACAGGCGGAGTTGTCCACCAACAATTTGTCCATACAAAATATAATTCCTGAGCTGAAACCACTGGTTCCAAGTAGAAGGCCTTCAATAAAAGAAAATTGGTTAATAAACCTATTTTCAACATTAATGATCAATGCATGGTAGCTGTCATCTCTGTGTTATTTGCAACATCAGTCTTCCATCAGTTAAGCGGGCTTGAGAAATGCTTACTTATGCATCTGTAACCTTCTAGTGAGATGATATGGACCCCAGCATTTAAACTGTGCCTTTTTATGTGTTGGGAGTTAAGACCGAAGATGAACTGTAGCATGATATTTCAATGCTGCTAATGGCATTGGTACCTTACTTTTCTAAAATCTTGTTCTTCTGACTTTGACCCCCTTGAATCTTCATCCGAGTGTAGTTACTGGCCGTTAGTGTTCTTTATTCTTCACATTTAAGAGGATATTGTTAAGAGGCTCTTAGTCCCTATATGCTAACCAACCCATTCTTTGCAATCGCCTGCTACCATAATTGTGCCCACTGACTAATAATATGATGAATCATGTCTTTTAAGTCAACTATGACATGTTTATGCAGAATTGCAGGTATAGAGAAGGGTAAGGGTGCATTTCTGACTTCCTATTCTTGTGCTGTCCAAATGCAGGAAACTGACCTCATCTTCCATTAAGACTATTGGAGGCAACTGCTCACAATTATCTTCTTTAGACCTTCGCAACTTGAACAGGTTGCGTGACTCAGCAATGAGACATCTTTCGAATGGTTGCCGGCTTATAAAGAAATTTAAGCTTCAAAGAAACACATTCAGGTATTCCCCCCTTTTGATGTTCCAAGAATCTTATTCTTTAGCAGGATCACATTCAGGTTGATATTTTCTGAATTTTGTTCATGTGTATCTTCAAGGCTTTGAATTTTTTGTGGTGGATAATGATCATTGAATATGAGTAGATTAGTTTTTTCTTTTCAACTACCATTCTACTCATCTTTTTCAGTAAGCTTTCGTTTTCGACCTAGGGTGATTTTTTTCACACCCCCGACTAAGCCAATGAAGAAGGCCACTGAAGTTTTTTTTTCTGCGTTCGGGAGCATATCCCCATTTTTTTGCTCAGGGAAATAAATCCCGCAATTTCCTGCATTGCTCGGGACTCAAGCCATGGCCATCGGGGCACTTCTGCCCGCACTCCCCCACTAAAATGTTTGTGCACTGTAGAAGTGCCGATATGCTTTTATGCCTGACTTTCCTTCATGACTCTTAACACTACTTGTGTCAGGATTCTTTATCCTGCTGTAAACTGACCATTTACCCGAAATTCTGGTGGGATATGGGCTTTGTGTAACCAGCCGGTTTTGGGGGGCATATGTTCTATTTTGGTAGAATTAAACTACTACTGTTTATTTTAGGATTAAGGAAACCCCCCAAAATTATAAAATACAAAGAGAAGAAAAGCAAAACACACCACTGGATCCACTAGGACTCTGACTGGTTTCCACTTTCCAGTCTCCCAAAGGGGTCTGAAAATTGAAACCATCAGGAATGGATCCCTGCTTAGTAATGTGTACATGATACTATGGTGGGATTATGTGATGTCCGCATGCTTTACCATTCCAGAGGTATTCGCTATCTCAACCTAACATGTCCGCACAGAGCCACAGACCACTGGTGGTTTTGTGGACCGATTTATTTCATTTTAGGACGATTCTTTGTTAATAGTATTCTTCTTTTGTATTGATCTGCACATGATCTTTTGTGTCATGAGGTCGTGCAAAATTCTTCCTGATGCTGTAATCAACTTGATCAATATTGCAGTGATGAAGCTGTGTCTCAATTTTTGGAA
The DNA here is from genome assembly GCA_036346405.1 of Phyllostachys edulis. Lineage (NCBI taxonomy): Eukaryota > Viridiplantae > Streptophyta > Magnoliopsida > Poales > Poaceae > Phyllostachys > Phyllostachys edulis. The sequence continues at coordinate 48,484,736 of CM070560.1, read as the reverse complement.
GAATCTGGAGGATATCTAATTGAGTTAAGCCTAAACAATGTTGAGAAGGTATTCTGTCCATTCTTCCTTTCTGTCTGCTTGGATGTGTGGTTGTCATTGATGTGAAATCTTATTCTTGGATTCAATCTTTTGTTCTTGTTTGAAATGGACACAACAGTTTTTTTGGGAGGTCCTTTTTTTTAGCAAGAGACAATACAGAAAGTCTGTACTGCATGTAATGAGTTCCTTGTAAACTTGTACATGCGTGGGGATTTTTTTTATAATAGGCTTGCACCCCATTTCCATTAAAGGAAACAAATCTACAAGGATTCAGTTTGACAACCAAGATTACACTCAGGTTTAAAATCGAACTAATACGTGGGGAAATGCTATTGACAGATTGATTCTGAGGGCAGCCATTGATTCTATGATTGTAACCTAGGTAGCACTAATGCTGATGTGTGTTACGAGTAGAAATGTAAAAATAATAAAAAGGTTTGTAAAATGCTGGTGAGCAAACCTTTGGGAATGCTTCACACCTGTAACCTGTTTGTTGGTTGGTGTGGAGCGTTTACTGTGCAAGATGAGAGGAGGTGGTGACAGGGGTCACTCTAGACCTGCATGGGAGGGAAGAACATTGCATCTATGTACCTGGTCTATATTTATTCCAATTGGATTTTGGGAGTAGATGGAACTATTGAAAATGTAATTTTATCGAGACATGATTTGATTGTTTGTGAGTAGCATGTATTATCTTCAAACTTCAGCGAAACTTGATTATTTGGGGCAAAGGTCTCATTAACAAGCTGTAGATTTACACAAAGTAGACATCGGGGTTTGTTGGAAGTGTATTACAAATCTAGAACTGTATCAAATGAGTATCAGAGTTATACTGGACAGAAGAAATAAATATTTTATTTAGAATTCACCACTTCTTCATCTTTGTGGGTAGGAATGTAGGATATCTATTTAAGCAATCATTTTTACTACTTGCTTCTCGTGCTTTACTTGGATATGCTGTTAGTTGCTACTTGCTTCCCTGAATTTTGTTTGTTGAAATGTGTAGTTGACTCGCTGAATTGCTATACAAAATAACCAAACCACTGATGTTGACTGCTAATGTATAATCCCCCAAGCCCTTAGCAGATCATTTTTCTAAATTCTAATTTATTCTTGAATGCTGATGTATAATCCTCCAAGCCCTTAGCAGATCATGTCCCTCTTTCCTATGCTTGGCTTCACGTTAAACCTGTATCACGGGGTGGTGTTTCCTTCTGCTTTCTTTGACTGTATTTTGTGATGCTTTTCATCTGTTTCACCAATGACCAATTTTTCTACACATTCTAAATTTATAATATCTAATTTACTGTATTTACTTTAGGCTGGAAACCTTACTGCACGTGCCATTGCTCACAAGTGTTCTGCACGATTGGAGGTTCTGGATCTTTCCTTCTGTCGTGATCTGAGCAATGAAGCTTTGGGGCTGATTGTTGACAGCTGCTCGTCGTTGAGAATCCTCAAGCTATTTGGGTGTACCCAGGTATGGCGACTTTCGTAGCACATACCAAGTACTAGTATGTTAATATAAAAGGCACAATTTTTTCTTGGTCCGTTTTCTCCTTCTGAAAGCAGCTTTGTAGAGGAGGAACACCCTCAACTTTCAGCTTGTACAATTCATAGTTGATTGATGTCATGACACGAGTCATGATTGCATCAGTTGTTCCAGACGTCGTTTTTATGGAACCGTACTTAGTGTGTGAATCATTTCATTGCAGATCACGGATGTTTTCCTCAAGGGCCACTCAAACTCGTTGGTCAAAATTGTCGGGAGAGAAGGGAACATACTGTGGCAAATGGATAGTCGTTAGTTCGGCGTCAGAATGATGCTACATTCCCCTAACCATCCAGGGGCCCAGTTTAGGAGTCGAGACATCAAGTTACTGAAGTTGGCTATAGCTTCTAGCGGGGTGACTCTTTTGTAAACCTACCCTGCTGATATGGATTAGATGCCCCCATAGAGGATTATAGTTTGTGAAACGTTTAACATTTTGTCAGTGAAGTTACTTGAAGCAATGGAAAAACCTCTGCTACAATATTAGGCAAAGTATTGAAAGAAACTGAAGTTATCTTCGTGATCAGATATGGTTATCAAATATGATTATTACAATCAATTTTGTTTCAGCAGTGATGGTCACTGATAATGATCAGTGCGTTAGCAAAACGAATCACTGGTTCCAAGCCTAGCTTTTCTCTGGCAGCAGCATGAAAAGGCGAAGATGCCTTTCACCGTCTCACTGCAAGAACCCCTCGTCAGAAGCAAGCAGTATGCTTGAAAGGCCGGCATTCAGCTTCAGCTGAATAAAGCACCTTATTTTGCAGAATGAACACCTGATTAAGCTGTTTTTTTTTCCGTTGGCCGTTCCCATAATCCCTACTTTTGCTACAAGCTTCTCTAGACTCAAGAGCTCTGAAACGGCAGTGCAAAAGGAGCTTTTACGCATCGAGCCAGCATCGAATACCGGGCGTCCAGGCGTGGAGTACCTTTCACGTGCCGTTCTCTTTTCTGTGCTTAAGGTCTTGCTTGAAACATGAGATTGAGATTTCCTAATCCTGTGGTAAATTAAGGAAAATTTTCTTGTTCTTGTGAAAAATAATCCTGTGAAATTCCTGCGTTTCAAACTGACCTAAGAATTGAATTTTTCTATGTGGAAGTTTTGCAAATGCTGCTATCCAAAACAGGCCCTAAATTTGTAAATTATGGCGCACCTGCATACTCTTTTTTTGTGATATTATATTTTCAATTTTTATTAGTAAAAAATGTTGTATATTGGTGGTCAAACACAAAAACAACAAGAAGATGAAGAACACGATGTAGTCCCAGCAGTCTCAACTTTATTGAATGGTGGGATTTGTGTACAAAATCAGCATACAACCTATTTGTTTGAAAGTCACACTTTGCCAAGTTTTTTGTGACAAAGCGTGACATGCCTTAGTTTTTGTGGTGCATAATTTTTAGTCACAAGTGTGGTACAACTTAACTAAGATTTGTGTCTATGATATGTGAGACATAGGGTTAAGAAAGTGTGGCATGCCATAAGCACGCAATAAACCAAGCAAAGTATACAAAAGTTAAACTCAACTAACTCAAGTGTGGCAACTTGTGGCTATGAAGCAAAAACTATTTGAAAACGGCGATATACAAAAATAAAATAAAATAAAATTGGGGGTTTTCCGGTGTCCCCGCATTCCGTTTTCACGAACAACAATTGGGATGTTGCCCTTGTTGGCCTGCTGGCTGCTGGTCTCGACGATGCCATCATGCGTTTATTTACTTCCTAAATAAAAACGACACCACATGACTGCATAATTCCATCCCCATCAGTCCTAATTAAAGCCAGACGCGGCGACAACGCCGTCAGGCAAACCTCACCGGTCTGCAATGCGTCCGCTCCGCATTATCCTCGCCTTCATCTCTGCCGTCGTCGCCGGGTATTTCGTGTGGCACGCCGTCCAGGCGCCGCCGCAAGAGCCTGACGCCGGTGTCGATCCTGATGCCGTCGTAGCCATGCCCATCGCGCGGGACGTCCACCGTTTCCGTCCAGGAAAGGTCAGCACGCGCGTGAGAAGCCAGAATTCTTTTTGTCCTGCGGCACTGCAACTTGTTTTGGTCTGCACGGTCGCATCGACAGACGGGGCCAAATCTTTTGAGTTCCTTTTTTTTGTTTTGCTTAAGGTGCATGCAGATTGGGCTGCGCGTACCTGTGGAGGCTGGTCAACAAGGGTAAGGTGATGCATGCGGATACCGAGAAGGCTAAAATATTTCGGTTCTTGATTGTAATTCAAGTTTTAATATTGGTATGCAATTTGATTAATGTGGTTGATGCATGAGCACTATGATTAATGGTGAGGGTACGGAAAGCAAAAGTCATTGTTTGGTTGTCTCAAGATATGCGTGCATAGCCATCTAGGGTTCATCTAGCCCTAGCTCCAGACTCGAGTGTGTGGTACCATGGGCTAAGTTTTTTTAGGGTAATCGTGGTGGCCTTTTTGGCGGGAGTGGGGGAAGCATCAGATTGGTGATGACAGGGGCGGATTCAGACCTGGGTCTGAGTGGGTTCCGTGTGCCTCCGCCACACTGTATACACATATATTGATTTTTTTTATTATTAGTTTTAAGGAGATAAGTAGTTTAATGAATGGTTTATTGAGTTAGAAAGCTAAATGTTACTTATTCAAATTATACATTTGAATATTTTGCTACAAATATTCTATTTTGTTCATCACATTATATCGACATTTTGCAGTAGGTCAGCCCGCTGCACCCATTCGTCGGTTTCTAGCACCGCCAATGGGTGACGGGAGGTGATGGATGATGTGCAATGATGATGATAGAAAGGTTGGTGTCAATAGCATTTGAAAGGAGCATACCGGGATTAGGTGAGGTGCAGCAACACACCGGGTGTGGCGCTTCGTGTCATTACCCCGGAGGGTAATCATACTTAAGTATACGGATTACTATTCGTCTGCTCGGTAAGACACCACTCCAACGAATAGTAAGCCTTACCAAAGTTGACGCAGCAGAACAATACGATAGAAACGGTATTTTTTTATTCTAGTTAGCCACACAAGACTATAGTTCTTACACATAGCAATTTACAACTATAAAATGGGACTAAGTCCCTTCGTTTGCCTTCCTTGCTCCATCGGTCTTCTACTCGTCCCCCGCGCCGGATATGGTGCTCACATTGCCATGCTCCTCGTGGTAAGCACCATCATTTCCTGTGGTCTCATCGGTACCTTGTGTCCTTCGTCCCACTCGGGATAACTTCCGACCGAACTATGATCTAACAAAGGAGAATACTAACAAGATTGAGTACAAATATATCCAGCAAGCATTAATAGCAAAAGATGCACTGGATGACTCATCTCTGTTAGTTAATACATTTTCTAGCTCATCTCTTTTCTGGAAAATAGTTTAACAAGACTTGGGTGGCAAATTTTAATACTGCAAAGACTACTTGTCACTCGAATAGAGAATAGACCCCCTAGCGGTTCCTGTAGACTCCAATCCAGGAGACAGGCATGAATTCATGATTTTGTTTAGCACTGTGCAGGCTTTGTACCACTTTACCTATAGCTATTCTGAGCTCTCTCTGAGTTAGGGCTCCCACATTTCGTTTGATGCGGTTTTGAGTTCAGAATACAGAACGTTTTCCAGGTTACGTGATTAAGCCTCCACCCTTTACTTTTCATCGGTGTCCGGGGCGCACGCCGTCCTCCACCGAGTTCCAATAATGTTGGTTGGGGCGTCTATCTCTCCTGTGCTCCAACACTCCACCTTTTGTGCTACTATAACACCTTGGACTCCCCTAGTTCTGGACTTATCCTACCAGCCCCTGAGTTCATCATCCCTACTCAACCCATGCAATATTACTTACCCGATGTGGAGAGGATAAATCACGTAACAAGGTAGCATTTTCTGCCCACCGAAACAGAAAAATAGTTGGCACTTAAATACGGCATTTGATCCGGGTGAGAGTTTTGTTGGTCCTTATATACTAACCATATGTAAAGAGGTCCTACCTCTTGCCTCATCATCATCTTTTTCTCATCTCCTTCCCCTACCTTGAGCCCCCTTTACCAGCCACAATATTAACTATTTTCTTAACATATATGCAAAATTGCAACTTTATTAGACAAGTCAAGGGCAGCCAGGAATTTCATCAGATTGACCAGTGTAAAAAAGGTAAGTGATAATTGCATCAATATGCTTCCAAGTTTGAAAATTAGACATTCCTAGCTGTAAAGAGTAGACGTAACAATACTAATAAAATCAAATTTTAAGGGCTCCTTTTTTAGACGCCCACATCCACACCTGCAAGTGCACCTCCTAAGACAATCTCCAATGTTTTGTTTTAGCCGGTTCAAATGAGGAGAGAGAAGACATTGAATCGATTCAATATATTGGAGGGGTCGATTTCAACAAGAAAATGCATGGAACCGGACTCTACTTAGGAGTCGATCCAAAGCATCAAATAACTCATATGAGCATTAAACAACTACATAGGAGAGAGTGCGGTTGAGAGAGAATATTACTATTTTGTGGTTTTTTAATATAACATGGGTCTCAGTTATTAGTAGGAATCGGTTCAATATATTGGAGAAAAATAAGCTCGGTTCCTAGAATGCTTACGTGGCATGACTTTGAATCGACGTCGGTTCAATACACTAAAGATGCTCTAGCACACACATCTAGAATTGCGGAGGCCTAGGACAAATCTGATGACCACACAGGTTGGGCACACTTCATACTGAGCCTTATTCGTGTGCATAATAGTGAAACCGAGATTTGAACCTTAGGGTGAAGTGGTACTCCCACGACTCCACTACCTCACATGAAAGTGGTTATGAGATTTTAAGCGCTCTGATGCAAAATTCTTAATTTAGTTACCTTCTCTCACCTTAATCGTAGCCTCATGTTTTTTATCGAATGGTTTTGGTGAATGATCCAACCAGTGGCGTGGAACAAATCTTTGTGATATGAGAGTTAGACATGCCGCCCAATTGAAGCGCTTGTCGCTGCAGCCCAACCGTTGGCACGACATCCCACTTTGTACTCATCATGCCTCCAACCTCTCGGCCACCTCCCACGCACGATCGTTGGGTTAGCTCCGAGTAATTTTGTGTACGATGGTCATTTATTAGACCTGTTTCAGCATTTGTCTAGAATAAATTGCATCCTGAGTCATTGAACTTGCGTGGGTGGTTCATTTAGGGTGTGTTTGGTTGAGTGAACCAAAGTGAATGAGATGGGATGGTACAAGCTTAGTGTTTAGTTGGTGGAATATGATGATACAAGATTTTGTTTGTTTGCTTGGATATGAGTTGTTTGGGTGGTTCACCGACCTCCTAATTTGCTTACCTGGGTCACTAATCCGGATTAAGTGGGCCACCAGAGGCAAAGGTCACTAGCAAGACAACACGATTATGACGATGACTTGGCAGAGCCACCATGGCAAAGGTCACACCGACACCAATTACCTTGCACAGTATTTTTTTTGCAAATAAGGCCCTGAATGCATTTATATGGATTTCCCCAAATCGCAGGAGCCTTGCTGAGTCGCCCTTTGCTTTGCAGCACCCCACCCACCAGAGAAAGAGAGAGAAGCAATTTGTTGTCCATGGTGTATCCGGCGGCGTCGAGGATACCCTTGACGGCACCCACCATTGTCCTGACATGTGTCCTGGCCCTCACCTCTGCGTGCCTCACATTCCTCCTGGTCCGCCTCTCCCCTTACTCGTTGTCCCACACACTTGCACCCCCACTGTCGCAAATCGGGAGATAGTTGACCTAGTGACACATGGTGCAATTTACTATTTTCTCTATTTTTACTGCACAATAATTAACGTGCATTCAAGATCAAAATGAACTTGCATGGAATTGTCTCTAACTGTTGGACCAACATGCTGACGAGAGGGGGGGAGGGGGTGAATAGGGGCACTACCTGTTTTTCATCTTGATTGGATTCAACTCAATTCTTAGTCTAATAGTTATGAAAGCTATGAAGATCGAAGTACAAGCACAGCGGAAGTCATGTATTGAATCCAATCAAAACCCTGAAGCACAACAACCAAAAACACCGAAAACTCAAATCAACATGAGTTGGGCAGTCAAACCTCTTAGGATGGGCGGTCTAACTGATGGCCTAGTGGTCTGACCTCTCACTAGGGGTGATCTGACCTTTAGCACTATGAACGGTAAAATCAACACGAAGTCAAAATCACAAACCGACTCAACTTTTGATCCGGTGATCCAAAGCCCCTCAAATTTCAACCATAGCTCATCAAGAAAGTCAAAAACCTATTTCAATCGACGATCGGGAAGATCAAGACCAAAGTTCCATGAATTTCACATATGAGGGAAGAAAGGCACAAGAACTTAGGAAAATCAAACTTTGATCCCAAAACTTGCTCATGGGTAAAAGATGATCCTAGATGCATTCTCACATATCACAACAAGCAAGATCACAGCAAGAAACTAAAGAAAAACTAAAGGATCACCAAAAACCCAAAAGTCACCAAAGGGAGCAAGAACAAGAAGAGACTTATCTTGGGGGGAATCTGGCTTGGATTAATTTGAGATAGATGTTGATTTATAGCTACTCCACCATAGGGGATAAAAGCTCAACACTTGAGCACACAATCAATCCATCTCTCACAAACCCTAGCCTTAACTACTCCAAAATCTACAAATCACAAATTAGAGTTTTTCTCTTGGAATGACTTGGGAACTCCACTTCTGGACATTCCCTTTTATAGTGGAGGCTGGGCTGAGAGAGAAGACCCTAACGGGCACCTATTAAGCCCACACACAAACGGATCTACACTCACGCACGCTTCTCAAAGCGGATAACGAACCTGACTTCCCTAATCTGTTTGTTCGTGATCTTTATCTTCATTTGACCTAAACCGCATCTCTTTGCACCGTCTTGTGCCTGAAAGCATCTAGACCCCTAAAATTTGTTTTGGTAATTAATGATAATATGTGAATATGGGATTAACGTGTTTATTGAGTATTTACAAAGTTAAGTCCCATTGGTAAGTTTGATGACATAAAAATGCATGCTGAAGGACTACATGAAGATCAAGATGACTCAAGGTCAAGGTACAAGTAGTCTAGGATCCCTTTGTATTTTACCGGTCTTAGGAGATTTGGTTGGAAGACCGGATTATAGGTTAAATGCCGTACTATTAAGAGGGATCATGACTAGTAGCTTGATAACATGTTCTTGTGCCTTATGGATCAATTTAGGATCATGCATGCATTTGAATTTATTTTTGGATTTGAATTGGAAGGTTTTCTGAAAATTGACAGCACAAGCGGTGGTACCGGAGGTTTAATGGCGGAACTACCACTGAGCGGTATGACCGCATATTAGTTGGCGGTAATACCGTGGGTTGTTCAAACCGTCCTTGATCGTACGGTTAAAAAGGTGGTCCGAACGGCCTAATTGATCTGAGCCGTCCACGTGGCAAATTCATTTCAGTGCGCTGTCTAAATTTTTCTGTGTTGCGGTAGTACCGCGAGTTTAAGCGGAAGTACCGCTCTGCGGTAATTCCTTTTGTTTAAAGGCGGTACATAAAAACCAGTGAGACACATTTTTGGACTTGGTACATTTTTCGAAGGGTACGAATACCTAAGCATTTGAAGTGGAACTACCGTTGAGCGGTAGTACCGCATTTTAGTTGGCGGTAATACCGTGGGCTGTTCGGACCATCCTTAATCGTATGGTTAAAAAAGTGGTCCGAACGGCCCAATTAATCTGAGCCATCCACGTGTCTAGTTTGATTTTTGCTAAGTTCTCTGGTCGCTACTGCGTAGCGGTAGTACCACAAATATTGAGCGGAACTATTGTTCCTCGGTTGTTCCAATTGTTTTGTGGCGGTCTAAAAACTACAGGGAAGCACCATTTTGGCTAGATTTGCAAACACCTGAGAACGGTAGTACCAGCGTTGTTTGCACGGTACTACCGCACTACGGTTATTCCGATTTTAATGGAGCGGTACATGTTTTCCAGATAAGTGTGTTTTTCAGCTGAGATTGAATTTACTTAGAACGGTAGTACCGCACTTATGAGCGGTACGACCGGCATGAGCGGTAGTACCGCTTGATAGTTGGCGGTAGTGCCGCGTCGCAATTTCAACAGCTTTGTCAGAGCGTTTTAATGCCTCTGTTATAACCATTACAGAGCTCTAACAAGGGTGCGGTAGTACCAGCCCTTAGTTGATGGTAGTACCGGCCCTTAGTTGACAGTAGTATTCGTTGAAATTTGAGGATTTCTGTCCCAACGGCTAGTATTTGTTGGTAGGGGTACAAATACTTTCTCACCTGCTCAAGGACAGGTAGCAAGTGTTCATTTAACATACTTAGAGCTTTGAAAGCCTTGAGCATTCACTCAACACCAAAATTCCCTTGTGCATTCATTGTGATGTGGTTGAGTTCATTCAAGTGCATCCATTCATTCTAGTTAATCCTATTGCACTTGAGCGCCGTCAAGCGATGGTCATCGATTTGTTACTCTTGGAGTTTTGCCAAACTCCTAGACGGTCTTGGCGGTGGAGCACGGTGATCTCTTCAAGAAGATTGTGAAGAGGCCCGGTGCAAGCTTGTGAGTGGTTTGGTATTTGCTATCTCCGGAGCGAAGGAAGAAAAACCATAGTGATCGAGGGAAGACTTAATTCGTGGAGCCGGCTTGAGTTGTCAAGCTTCCTCAACGTGAACTAGTGAAGACCGGCAAGTCTTCGATACCACGGGAAAAACATCATTGTCTCATTGTGGTTATTCCTACTCTTTACTATTTTCGCATTTACATTTCTAGCTTATTTTTTTGTGTTAAATTGCTTAGCTAGAAGTGTAACTTGTTTAGACTAAGTTATTAATTGGCTTAAATTGTTATTTTGTTAAAAGTTTAAAAACCTCCTATTCACCCCCTCTAGTCGGTTATCCTTGATCTTACAGTGTCGCGGTTTAGCTAAAGGTCACCAAGGTGGTATTTTGGTGAAGTTACCAAAACACTCCTTCTCGATCCTTCTCCAAAGATTAAATTCAATCTTTATGAAGCAATCACATGCTTCACCACGTGTAGGTTGATCACCATCTCTCTTCATGTCGGCGAGTCTCTCTCATCCGGCTCCTACTGAAACCACCATGACACTTGCACTGACTCCCGCACCGCTTGATGCAACCCGTCACACCAAACTTCCCATTCGGTCATTCTTATCCATTTTGCACCATGCTTAAGTCCACAGACTTCACCCGGTAACCTCGATCGTTTTGGACCTCAACTCTCAAAGCCTTGTCCCGATCATCCTTGCCGTTAACCGTCGTTAACCTTCAAGCCTCCTGCACAACAATAGACGAAGAAGCAATTTGACCCACATTAGTCAAAACATGCATGATGCAATACATATGCACTGAAAAACATGAAAATGATCTAACCTACGAACATCACTGCCTTGCCGACCAGCGAACATGATAAAATCGGTCAGACCGCCTCCTGGCTGGTCTGACCGCCCAACATGGCTGGTCTGACCACCAGCATAGGGACTTAGCCAAATTTGCTCCCTGAAAATCCGAAACCTCTCTAAAAATTTAAAATGAATAGAACTTTTGACTCGGAGCTCTAAAAATTATGAGACTAAGTGCAAAAGAATATCCTCTCTTGCCTACACCCTCTATTTTTGGTCCGGCTCCAAACTTGAAAGACTCTATTTTAGCCGGTCAGACCGCCAGCCCTTTGGCTTGCACATGGCCGGACTGACCGCCAAAGATGGCCGGTCAGACCGTCACCATGGCCAGTCCAACCGTCTTAGACCTTACAACTTCTGAATTTTGCCGAAAAACATCATTGCCAATTATATTATCATCCTAAGATCGTGAGTATATCCCTATGATATCCACACTAACCATATCAATAAGAAAATAAGAGGCATTATAAGATTTAATTTATTTACAGAAGATGATTACATGAGTATAGACCAATTTAGGCCATCGATATTAGTGTACTATGCTAATTTACAACATAGTAACCCAACCATTTTGCACAGACACATACACAAACACCATGAAGCTTCCTCTTAATTATCTAAAAATCTTGATGCCAACTTTATACAGAATGATACTAGCAACCCCAAGCAAAACAGGAAAACAAAAAAGGAAATCCTCCTCTGAATGCTAATCTAATTCGTCTTTTTATGACGAACCGAGGAGCTTGACCTATACAGACGATGCAAATCCATCATCGAGAATGGCCTCATAGGCACAGACGATGTTTTAGGTTCGCAGGATCCGGGTTGTGGTGCTGTAATCTTTGGAGATGTAGAATTATCGCAAACAGCAGGTGACAGAGGAGAATGGGGCTGCTCAGGCAGCTCGTTTTCTTCAATGCTGATACTACTGCTGCTCCTGGAACTGCTACTAGCCAAGGTCACCAAAGAGTTTCTGCTCAAACTAGCAGGCCTCTTCGGAGGACCAGTTTCATAGACTTCTGCTGCCGTGTCGTGTGAATTTCCATACATGATGTTGTACGCAAGGAGAATCTTCCGTTTTGTGGAGTATGCGTCTCTGCCTTAGTGATGCCCCTTGCAGAGCCAGAAGATGTAATCGCTTCTTTGAGGCACGTGAAAGATTTGGATTTACCGTTGTAGAATTTGGAGATGCTACGCCTGTCCAGGGAAACATGTGGACATTAGAGAGCTAAAATATAGAACACCCATAGTGCAAAAACTAATCAGATGATGATTAAATTGATAAGTTCCATCACTACGGTCCATATAAAGCTACATATTAGTTATGGGTAAGCAAATCAAAATGGACAAAGATGAAATAGCCAATAGATGCTTATGACATCCTATGATTGTATCAGCCATACCGCCCAACTCAAGAGCAGATGGCAAAAACCAGAATTGGCCCGCCCTATCTCGCCTTCCCAGCAATATGGGCCACAATCTGACGATCGTCCAGATGACCATCGGCCAACTTTCCGACGGGCAGACTCACCTGCCGCTCGGCTAGGCCCAGTCCAGCTCGCCGCCACTCCCTCCCCAGCAACGCGAGCATGGCAACCCGTCGGCGAGAAATGCAAGGCTGCGACCTGAAACTTACAACTCGTCGGTCTGCACGTAGCGGCTGCCTGCCTGGATGGCTCCTTCAAGTATTCCAGCAGAAAGTTCAGAGTTTTCCTTGGTTTTGTCTTGTGTGAGATACTGGTTTGGTTCCTAACCCACACAACCTTGCCTGGAGAGTTGTCACCCCCAGAGCTAACAGTTCAAGGTTCATCAACCAACCGCTGCACACTATTTTGCTCAACAAGAGCTGCACCCAAGAAACTTACACACTATTTTGTTCAACAAGAGCTGCACCCAAGGAACTTACAAGAATCTGCCTGTAGCCAGAATATTCTATGTGAAAGCATCCTGGTCCACAGAGTACATGCATGGTTCATAAGCAGATATGCACCAGCCAAACTGATGTCACTGGTACGGTGCTATCCTTTACCATGTAACGATGTAAGTTCAGAACCAGTGTCATTGCAACACAAAGATGTAACTATGACAGAATACAGTACATATTCTTGTATATACTCTCCTAAATCTTGGAGGATCTGAAACAAATCTGATCAACATGTGACGTGTTATACACGGCAACTTCTTGGATCAGAACACCTGACTCCACACCTTTGATAATTCAGCTGGGGGTGTTCACTGGGTTTTCTCTGCTGCAAGAATTAGTTCGAATTTACAAGGACCAAATGGAGGTCGAGGGCATTGTACAACAACAGGTTAACATGGTATCACGAAACTGTCAGCTTCCCGGGCCACCACGGGTGGTGGCGAGCGCGAACCCACCACGCTCATACATGCGCTGGATCTCTTCCCGGTACTCGGTTAGCGACTTGTGTGGGAGGGCAGGGGTCAGCTCCACCACGTCGCCCATGCACAGCTTCCGGTTCGGATCGCTTATGGGCTTGTGGTTAACCCTTGGTCGCAGTTCCTCTTTCAATGGGAAGCTGTAAGGGCTCCGTCTTGGACTATTGGCCCCGACTCGCTCCATTAGATTGACTACAGTTGAGTTCGCTGGGAGCTCTTGGACAGACATCTAAGTAACAAATACAGTTTTGTCAGAACTGAAACAACCACAGTTGTATCGTTTCAGAACTCTTTACTATTTTCATCAAGTTGGAAAGCAATCAAAAGGGGAGACCTACCTTATCATGTTCAAGCATGATCACAAATATGGGACCATCATGGTTGCGCTGGCGGGTGTAAGAATAAGGGCAGTCGTCTGAATGCATGGGAAAAGGGCATGGTGGCCTGATGGCATCAGAACTGCCTAAAGCTGAGGGCCGCTCTTTGCTCATCGCTTCACATTGCCATGTGAGCACCCATCTTGCCCATTCCACCATTTGGAGTACAAATGAGTGCCTGCAGCCACCTTCTTTGTATCTCCAGTGTGCAGCAAATCCATACTCTGCTTGTAGATGCATTTCTTTTGTACGGATCTGGACTTCAAATGGGTGGACGCCCTCACACATGATGACAGCGTGCAATGATCGATACCTGTGACTAGTAAATTAGCAGTGAATCTAGTAAAGATTTTTAAAAAAAGATCAAACTTTTATTCTGCATACCCATTCAATTTTGGATGCAATATATAGTCCTTAAATCTTCCAGCAACTCGAGGCCACAGTTTATGGACGATGTCAAGAGCTTGATAACAACCTTGCTCTGTCTCAACCACAAGCCGTAGACCATGGATGTCATGAACGTCATCCATTGTTAAGTTCTTTCTGGAGATATCACAAGCATAATTAGAGTAGGTACTGTGAATTCTCATCGAATTATTCATCTTTTCAATGAAAAAGAAAAGAACTTTAGCATACTTTATCATCTTGGAGTAGATACTGTACAGGCTCTTGTGCCTCCCAGAAAGGCTGTGATATGAAATACCTTCATCTCTGAGACCTTTGTCTAGTTTATCTAGAGTAGATGTAAGAAGTGTTTCGTCAAAAGATATCACAAGTTTGGAGGAAAGCTCCTTGTGCTCCTCTGGATTCAAATGCTTGAAGCAAATATTTTCTAGCTGGTCTTTCCAGCTAGCAATTCCTAACCGATTAGCCAATGGAACAAAGATTTCCATAGTTTCTTTAGCAAATCTTTGTTGTTTGACCAAAGGTAAAGCTTCTATTGTCTTCATGTTGTGCAGACGATCTGCTAGCTTTATCAGAACAGCTCGTGCATCAGCCATTGCAAGAAACATCGTATGCAGGCGATCTGCTTCAACAGTCCTGCTTGCAGTATTGTTGTCCCGAGCAAGTTTGCTCAAGTGGCTTAACTTCGAGACCTGAACAAATCATACTCATGAACTTGCAATAGCAAAATAGTTTTTGGACCAAATGTAATCAAAACTAGTCAAACGATGGTGCAGAGATGTATTCCTAAACAAAAAGAAAGAAAACAATGCAGCATATGTAACAAGGCTAGCATATGCAGCACCGGAATCAAATTTCTGTCAAATAGTTTTTTTTCTTTTTCTTTTTGACAGTAAATTTTTTTGTTGAACAACTGAGCAGGAAGCAGTTAGTCCTGCACTCCTGCTACTGTTTTCCATCTGCCCAAAAATGTTAGGACTAAAAACTAAGACATGTCAAAGACATAGAGGACATACCGGAATCAAATTTCCGTCGAATAGTTTTTCTTTTTTCTTTTTGATAGTAATTTTTTTGTTAAACAGTTGAGCAGGAAGCAGTTAGTCCTGCACTCCTCCTGCTACTGTTTTCCGTCTACCCAAAAATGTTAGGACTAAAAACTACGACACGTCAAAAAGATAGAGGACATGATCAAATACATGAAGGCAGCATTTCTTGCATCTATTCATGAGGGTGAGTTCATAAAATATTTCCTAAGTAGTGGTGTTGGAAGAAGTAATTTCAACAGAAGCAAAGCCGAAACAATGGGCTACTTTGACTTGGAAAATGATAAACTCCATCACAGATTGATGGCTACAATTGAAAGAACAAATTAGTAGCATGCTGTAGAAGCCTAGAAGGTCATACATAACATTAGACTTCAGCACTCCACCCAACTAAGCACTTTGTTTACTCCACCCAACTAAGCACTTTGTTTACTTAGTAGTAAATCTATCCATATGACTGGAAGCTTAAGCAAAACGAGCACATGGCCCATTGACTTTTAATAGACAACAAGGATAACATAGATAATTCAAATAATTAGCCGTGGATCCAGCCAAAACCTTCACTAAACTACCATGGTAAAACTCCTAAATTATTCCAGTCCATCTAAAATAATGGTCAAGATCGAGTAAACAAAACACGTACCCCTTCAACGAGATCGGCCACGCCGGCGCCAAACATCCGGAAGATATGATCGTAGTCCATGAACGAATCATCAATTGTGTCGTGCAGAAGCCCGGCGGAGACGACTGTCACGTTTGCACCTATCTTGGCCAGAAACACGGCGGTCTCCACGCAATGCTGCAGGTACGGATCACCACTCGCCCGCGTCTGATGGCAGAAACAAAGCACAAACCCCACAAGATTTAAAAACACACACAAGAGACCTTGCAAATAAATCGAAAAGTAAATATTGAAATTTTCTGCGAGTTCTAGGGAATTGGGATTTCACCTGGCCACGGTGCGCCCTCTCGGCCTCGAAGAAGGCCTTGACGACGAGCTCATCGTGGAAGATGCGGTGGCGAGCCTGGGCGCCGGCAAGAAGGTCGCGAGCGTAAGGTTCACAGGACGGCTCTACCTGCAAGAGGCTCTCGTCGAGCTCGAAGGCTAGCTCGCCAGCGTCGACGCCGGCGGCAGCTGTGACGCCCAACGGTGGGGCAGTGACTGGCGCGTAGTCGATGCAGGAACCAAGCGCGTTGCGCACGAAGCTGGAGAAGAGCCGTTCGCGCTCGCGGCCGGCGAGCCAAGAAACCGACGGGCTCCTGGAGGCCGGCGAGGAGGCCGGGCTTTGGAACAGCAACACGGGGCTGGGGTGGTGGTGGTCCCGCCACTTGAATGGCCAGGACGGCTGTGGGTAGGAGTAGCCCCCGCCCCCGCCGTCAACGGTCGGCTCGTCGGATCTGTCGTGCCACAGCGCGCCGAGCTCGTCGTGAGCCGTGGCGCGAGGGGCGGCGGTCGGGGAGGAGAAGAGGCAGGAGAGGCCGCCGGCGATGGCGGAGTGGCGGTGCGAGCTGGCCGGCGACGGGGAGGCCGCCGTCGCGCACGGCGCCGAGCCGCGGGAGCTCGCCTCAAGCTCCGACGACGTGTAGACGGCGCCCGGCGGGCTGGTGTAGACGGCTATCGCCGGCACGGACATGGTCGCGGGGAACTTCCCAACCTCTTAACAACCCAACCAACCGTCTCAAATCGGAAATCCCGAGCAAAAAAAAAAAAACAACCGAATTGCGCCAACCAACCCAACAAAGCACAAACTTCGATCCAAAATTCGATCTTGTCACTACCAAGTCGACGAACTGGAATCCCCCAGGACAAGAACCGAACGGGGAGAGCGCGCCGATTCGAGCTAGAGGCGGAGCTGCCGCGGAGGAAATCGAAGCTGCGGAGCACGAATTCGACGCCGAAGCTCGATCTTGGCGAGATTAAGCCGGCGAATTCGCGGGATTATAAGGGCCAGAAGGAGCACAAGGGAAGCGGGGGCTCTCCCTCCTGCGCGTGTTTCTTGTGGGTCGCTTCGCTTCTGTTGCGTGGTTCGGGAGGGTGGATTTCGGGGACGCGAGGTGTGGATTCCTCGCTAGCAATAGGCGCTTGAAATGTCGGAACTGCCCATTTTTGGCCAAAAAATCTCGCTGGGATTTAGCTTATTTTACCTCATCCGTTTCTGGCTCTTTTCTCGGGCTTGGATAGAATTATTATTATTATTATTTAATATTTTTAAAAATTATTTTAAAGTTAATCTCTCACGAACTACAATCATGTCTTGATATGTATCGTCACAGGGCCTAATGTGATTCGCTTTTGCATACGTGGTTACAGTTGGTTTTCTAAATTATGAATCGAGCTCGTGGTTAAATTTAGTTTAGACTTGATTCATGAATTTTGAACCTTAGGATTTGGTGATAAGATGGCAGGGGCGGACCCAACTGGGTTCAAGGGTGTTCAGCTGGACACCCAAAATTTTTGAGTAAAAAATTAGTATATATAAGGTATAATACACATATATACTAGAAATTAGGTTAAATCAACATGTAATGTCCTCAAAAGCCCATTCCGTCGGCACCTCACTCGTAGCCCACTCGGCACTCGAACAGCCCACCAAAGTCAAGGCATTACACATTCGGCTACTATTCCAGCCTTCCCGCCACAATGACTCGGCCCAATATCTCAAGGCTCATTTATTGGCAAACCCTAACTCGATCTTTCTTTATCTCGATCTCACATCTCACTCACAAAGAAACACACACACGCACAACTAATTGTACTTTGAAAACTTTCAAGTATCCATGTAGAGTTCTCATTGGATAGGAAGATTCTAAGCAATAAAAAGCTAATTATAGCAGATAATGGAATATCTAGACCATTTTCGGCCAAATCAACTAAACTTTCAGCTTAACTAAGAACATGAGACTAATAGATAACTCTAGATTTAAGTTAGATTACTAGGCTGTATCAAAGGATGGTGGCATACTTCAGTAATATGAATATAAATTCATCCAGACATGCCTATATAATTGATTGATGATCTCAACTTCTCAGGTTATACAAATTCATGTGACCAATCGAACCTGCAAACTACAAATTCATGGGCCGATGAGTTAGGCTGCATACGTCAATAGCAACACATGTACATCCCCAATTCTCCATTCCTCAATTCCTCGGTCCCAAATCCCAAATTCTCAATTCAACATTTTTTTCTTAATTATTTTGTAATTTCTCTCAATTCTTTGTGGTGTTATTTCTAGTATGGAAAAATTGTACTTTATTTTTTGCTAGCGTGAACCTTTAATTTTTTTCATTGAAAAATATTTTATTAACTCCGAACACCCATCTGGTAAATCCTGGGTCCGCCACTGTAAGATGGTAACAAAGGGACTTCCTTTTGAAAGACCAAAAACAATTTAAGCTACAGTGATACATAACAGCATGTACATGTAACATTTAACATTTAACAATCTATAACTTAAAGATAGAGAATCTATATGTAAACCAAATATAACACCATCCTTTTAACTGAAAGTAAATACATATATGGACCGATAATCTTTTTATGGATTGATAACCTTTGACACTTTAGCGTATGTATCCATCATAAACACCGTGTCCCAAAAGGTGGGCACCCAAAAAAGACAAATATTAGAACATCGACAACACAGGGCATGTCATATATGTAGGAATAGAATATAGAGCATGGCATAGAAACATATTTGGTAGAAGTGATACATATTGTATCCTGAAAAAAATGACTAATATGTGGATTGTGTGGTACAACACGAAGCCCAAGGATGGACATATTGTAAACAGTACCGTTAATGAAAGATGCGTAGACATCCTACTGGAATGATAGGTGATGCTCGTAGTCACTTTGGGGTCATAGACCATTTCGTGCATACTCCCAGAACACGTAGTTTTTTTTATGTTGTTGGATGCCTTGCTATGCGAAGAATGGAATGCAAAAAGACGACGAGATTTGCGGTTGCGGATTAAAATAGACTTTATAAAATAGCTGGGAATTACACGGCGCACAGGATTTGATTACGTGGATAAGAAACAACATCTTTCACGATGCAACAAACCAGAGTAGTCCTACGATACATATGCGCCTTTTTGGAATAGAAATAAATTCGACCATCAGGGCCGGAATGGCCTGACCTACTGCGTGGACTGGGGTCATTTGCCCTTCCTTGCGAGCTCGACGTGAACTCATCGTCGGTCTCCTTGGGCTTGGTCGTCATTTCCCTCTTTTTCGCGCGCTCCCTCTCGCGAGCCTCGTGCTCCCTACGCCTCCACGCCTTGAGACGAGCTTTCGTCTCCCAACGGATACGCTCATTTTGCTCTTCGTTGCGGCGCTCCTTCTTCCGAATCTCGCGGAGCCTTTTAGCATCTCACTCCTCATAGTCGAGAGTCCACTGGTCGTGTGGGTGGATCTCTAGGTCAATCCACTTGCGGTAGCCACATAGCGGATTCGGGGAATACAGGTAGACGAGAAAGGTTGTTAGTGCGTACTTTGTAAGAGAAATAGTGGAGGAACACTGTAAATGGTCCTTATCGGCTGCCGATAGCTACTCGTGTCTCAACAGCGGTCGGGGTAGTCACAGGAGTAGTTCGCGCAACCCCAGTAACGCATAGCCGCTACTTGGACTTGAAAAATTTGAGTGTGCCACCGCACCAACAGAGGGGCGGCGTCTCCTCCTCGGGTGGGTGTTGCGACGAACGCTCGGTTGGAACGTTCAGAATGTGGTTGCTGCTACGGGGGGCATCATTGCGGGGAGGTGACCTCCTGGCACGCTTGCTTGCTTGTCTCGGGCCGCAGCTGCCCTTGCGAGTTCGCGGTTCTCGTCTCATTGCTTCTTCTGCATCTTGTCCACCCCGGTGTGGTGAAACAAGCTCTTGTCCATCCCATTAGCACAAACCGCCTTATCAGCCATTCTGATATCATCGAATACATGCACCAACGGGACCTCACCCATTACACTGCGAAGAAACGGGCCTTCCTTAGAGAAGAAAAGCGGTGCAGGAGCCTCATTTTCAGTCGAGCTCCATCATTCGTCGAATTGCACTTCATAGGGTGTTCCATCACGAAACAACTCCTCCTCAAGCTCGTTATTCATTACAGTGCCATTGAAATTAGTTACGGGGTCAGTAACATGTTGCGGCGAAGATACAGGAGACAACACACTGATGCTAACGAACTCTTTGGAAGGTTAGTCCTCCATTGGGGGGCCTCGCGAAAGATGGAGAGTGGGGTCTAGTTACTCCGTGTTGACGTTCACCACATCCAAATTATTTGGCAAATCCTCAGCAATGATTGTTCTCTCCACTGCCACCTTTAACAACTGGACCTGAGATGCGAGCACAATATCCTTGTACATGTCCCAATCATCAGCGGACAAGATTGGCACCAAACAGGCGGTCACCATAGAACCCACACCAACATCATATCGCTCCTGTATTTCGACTACAACCCCGGGTTCATCCCATCCAAAGGTCGACTTAATCCTAGTCAGAAGAGTTCAAAAGTCTGGTGAGCCGCGAAACAAAAGATCGGTCGCTTCCATGTCACCAAAGTCGACAGAACTACCCGTTTGGCTAATCGGCCCACCAGTAAATACACGTACAACTTTGTCCATCTACATCCAACAAGATATTGCAAAGTCAGTACTGCATGCCATATGTACGAAATATCACAATCAACTTTGTACATTACAAAAGCTGCAAACGTATGGTTAATTACAGCTGGTTTCCTCGATGTTTTGTAATGTGATTGTAGTCACAGTAACAAACATGATGATTTACAGTAATCATGTAACAGTACGTTTTGTTAAATGAAGTTTTCGGGTTGTTTCACAACGAATGTGAAAGACATACTCCATAGTAGTTTGGTTCATGCCAATTTTCAATCGAGGGGCAATTGAGATCTGTAACTGTTATATTTCTCTCATAGAGATTAACCCTTCATTAAGGTGTGTTAGGCCATACACAGTGAACGAATAACATCAAGAAACAATGAGAGGCAAAAAGATCCAAATCCTACACTACCTGAGACTCTCGTGCTCAGTCACGTTCGAGATACCGTTCTCGAGACCGCCCAAACCACGTGTTTGGGACCGCTCAGAGCTTGCCTCTGAGTGCGATCTACACAACCTTGGATCCACGTGCCCAGGTACGCTCAAGATCCCGTTCTCGAGACTGCCCAAACCGCGTGTTTGGGACCGCTAAGGGCTCATTCCTTAGTACGCCCAGGACTTCGCTCCTAGGTACGCTAGAGCTACACGCTCGAAGTGCCACGAACCACTCGTTCGGGAAATTTGATGTGCAGAAAGGAGATAAGTCACATTCTTCTACATCGTCAGCCCTTATTTGATTTCTTTAATTACACTTGCTTTCTTTTAGAATGCTGATGGGCCATTTTTTTCATTACACCTAGCTACACTACATTACACCGAACATGGTCAACATTCTGCCAAACCTTATTGCCTCACCCTAGCATCTTCTTGCGAGAATGTCCCTCTGGATTCTATCTCATTCACTAAATTTTGCAAAAAATACTTGTTGCATGTATGTTCTTCAATCATGCTTCACATATAGTATTACATTATGTACTTCCATTTCTAATAGAAGTAGGCCTTTCCTTGTCCATTTGACTTAAATAAAATTATTTTTTTTATCAATGCTCATGCTACTGCATGTATGTTCTCATATCAATAACTAGTTCATCAATCCTCTGAACAATAGCCGCAGTGTTTACAAATTGGCCTATTGATAATTGGATGTAGTTATTTAATCCCATTGTATCCTTCTAGCAAAATTACCTCAATGTAACAACTGAATAGGTGGACTATTCTTGTCAAATGGGGTTACAACGTGATATGTCCTTGCTCCTAATATCTCAACAAAAAAAAAGGCATAGCAAGACTCTCAAAATATGTTTCAACACTTTAGTTAACAATGATAATTGATAAACTTTATAATTTAACAGTGCCTCTACAAGTGACTAATGGTGAAACATGACCTCAGTTATTTATCTTTTTCAAATATTATGACCATACTACTATTAGAGGATTTTTTCCCCTACTTATGACATGAAATCATCCAAATGTTCAATGTAAGACATTCTACATTCCTGTTAATTGCGGTATAACTTGCTGCTAAATCCTCTTCTTAAATTTGTTCAATTGCACATTACGACCCTAAAACCTAATTGAGTGGAATAATCCTAGCATTGAATTTATCCTACTTACAAAACTAATTCTCTGCAAGCACACATCACCTTCAAAACAGGAATCACATCACAACCTAAATTTTCTCATATCTCTACAAGCACAAATCACCCTACACATTGCCAGCACAAATTATTTTTGGATCAATAATTTGTGGTTTCATATTCTACAATCACACATCGATACAAAATGACACATTTGTCAGCAGCAAATCAAAAAATTCGCATTGGAGGGAGATGGTCATCGATTATTACCTCCACTTGTCCGAAGATGCAAGCGGGGAGGAGGCCGACACAGGAGTAGGCCGGTGCACGCAGGAAGGAGGCCGCCGCTGGGAGGCCGACGTGGAGGCGGCCGGTCTGGCGGTGGGGTCGCCGGGATCAGGCGGGCGGCAAAGGAGGAGGACAGTGAGCTCATGGCAGAGGATGCCGCCGGGAAGTCGACGTAGAGGGGTCCAGCGGCCGGGGAGGACGAGGCCTGCGGAAGCCACTGGCGGTGACGATGGATTTGGGGCAAGAGAGACGAAGCACAGGAGGAAGAGAACGTGGGAAAAAATGAAGAACAGGAGCGGTGGTCGCACTTAAGTCACCCCCTATCACGTCAAGTCTCGTGGCGTGATAATACAGGCTTGTCACGTCAAAAGCGTGGACGTGACAACTGCCATGTATGTCCTCCATGCTAGCACTACGTGCGGATGAGGGTTTGCGTGGCAACTTTGACTACGCCGAAGTCGGTAGCGTGACAGAACATGTTGGTCACGTTACGGATGTTGGTGTGACCAAAGCGGTTAGAATTGAAAATAAAGACGAGAGATTAACTTTAAAATATTAATAAAAAAGATTAAATAAAAAAATCGCTGGGATAAGATCTGCCCCTTCCCAGCGTGACATGCTAATCTGTGCTCGCATCGCACAAGCAGGCCCGACAAGACTCGTCAGCTTGGGATTAACATTGAGATGGCGAAAGGCTGATACGAGATCTAACAAGGTTCGTACTAGTAATCGTGTAAGATATCGAACGCGATTAAAGCTGTAGCTGAGATGCGTTCGATAAGCTAGCTGAGATGTGTTCGATAAGCTTCGTCGTACCTCACACGGGGACGGGCCCTTAACACGTGTGAAGCACGATATTAACAAGATAGAACAAGCCGTGCTTCTTCGACAATCCTGGACATACGCCTTATTATCTCCATATACATAGACTCAACTTGAGTGTCAAATAACACTAGAGGCGGAGGGAGAGGGGACTGTCAAGGGCCAGAGCTCTCCCTGTGATTCAAATTTTGTCATTACAATTCTTTTTTTAGATAATAGAAGGGTAAGCCTTCCGATTTCTGTATCATACGATGCACACAGTCATAAATTATTACAATCTTGTGACCTATAAAATTTTATTTATATTTCTGCTATTTAGTTTATCTTTTAGAAAGCAATTTCACTGTATAGTTTATTAGGCTATCCTCATCTCTCATTTCCAGCTCCGTTGCTGAATAACACAGAAGCAAGAAACTAATGTTTCCTTCAAGAAAGGAAAAGAGACATGCACGGATTGAAAGGGTAGTATAGTACAGGAAATACACGGCAAGGATGGGATGGGGCGCAAGTGAAGAGAGGCCAAATCGGGCGGGTACCAGTTACCGTCCGTTAGGAAACGTGGCTGGCTCAGGAGTCAGGCCTCTCGCACCTCCGCGAGCTCGCACCGGATACGCACGCGCCGCGGCGTGGCACGTACGCGTCTCGCGCGTTCTGGAAGCGGCTACTCGCCGGGCGCCACGTTGCGTGACATGCCGGCCATGCTCACATCGGCGGTGTCACACGTAATTCGGTCGTTAGGAATTTTTGGCATTTCTGCCCTCTGCGCTTCTTCTTCTTCTTTTTCTTTTTTTTAAAAAAAGCAAAACTAGCTCTCCTCCGTAATAATTTACAGAAATATTCTTTTTACAGTGCAACTGCCGCTAGCCTCAGACGCGGCAGGTGAGCTGCCCCATATAGGGGCGTGGCAAGAAGTGGAGAGAGAAAAGAAAAGGGTAAAAATCCAGAAAAAATTAAAAAAAATCCAAAATTTCAAGGAAATTACATAAAAATTCTTGGAACATGGATATATTTAATAATTTTTTTGAATTTAATTGAAGTTTATTTTATTCATTTAAAATATTTTTCATTTTTCAGAATTTTGCAATTAAGCCTTAATTAATCCAATAAAATAGAAATTGTTTTTTTTTTTACTTATTCACCTTCGCATACGTCATTGCATTTGGATTGCTAAATCAAATTATGAATTGAGCTCGTGGTTGAATTTAATTTGTACTTGATTTATAGAGTTCAAATTATGGAATTTCGATTCTCGATTAGTCCTTCCGATCCAAATTAATTTCCTTTGATTGTAACTCATATTTTGCTTGTAAAGAGACCAGATTTAAAATTGAATTTAATCGGATCATGAAAACCTATTGCAATGATAGGTAGTGCTCGTCATCACTTTGAGGTCGTAGACCATTTCGTGCCTACTTCCAGAACACATTTTTTATGTTGTTGAATGCCTTGCTACGCGAAGAATTGAATGTGAAAAGACGACGAGATTTGCAGTTGCGAATTAAAATAGACTTTATAAAAAAGCTAGGAATTACACGATGCACATGTTTTGGTTACGTGCGTAAGAAACAACATTATGCATGATGCAACAAACTGAAGTACTCCTACGATACACGTGCGTCTTTTTGGAATAGAAATAAATTCGACCTTCGGGAGACTAGTACAGAATGGCCCGACCTACTGCATGGACCGGGGCCATTTGCCCTTCCTTGCGAGCTCGTCGTTGTATTCCTCATCGGCCTCCTTGGCCTTGGCCTCCATTTTCCTCTTTTTCTTGCGCTCCCCCTCGTGAGCCTCGTGCTCTTTGCGCCTGCACGCCTCGAGATGAACTTTCGTCTCCCAACGGATACACTCGTTTTGCTCTTCGTTGCAGTGCTCCTCCTCCCGGATCTGGTGGGCTCTTTTGGCATCCCACACCTCGTAGTCGATTTGCCACTGGTCGTGTGGGTGGATCTCTTGGTCGATCCACTTGCGGTAGCCACATAACGGATCTGGAGACTAATGTTAGATGGGACATGTTGTTAGTGCGTACTTTAAAAGATAAACGGTATGGGAACATAGTGTAACTGGTCTTTACCGGCTGCCGATAGCTTCTCGTGTCCCAACGACGGTTGAGATAGTCACAGGAGTAGTTCGCACAACCCCAGTAATGCATGCCCAGGCTGAGCCACTGCTTGGAATTGAAGAACTTGCATGTGTCCCTGCACCAACAGAGGGGCGGTGTCTCCCTCTCGGACGGGTCTTACGGTGAACGCTTGGTGAGAATGTTCTGGTAGGGGTTGCTGCTACGGGGGGCGTCATTGCGGGGAGGTGCCCTCCTGGCACGCTCCGCTTGTTCGTCTCGGGCCGCAATAGCTCTTGCTTGTTTGTCCCGGGCCGTAGCAGCCCTTGCTTGTTCGCGGAGCTCGTCCTATTGCTTCTTCATCTTGTCCCACCATCACTTGTCCATCTCGGCGTGGTGAAGCAAACTCTAGTGTAGTGTTGAGTTTGGGTGTGTAGTGTTCTCTCCCAGATCTCTTCCACCTCTTTTTATAAACCACACAGTTGGCATGGTGTGGTTAAATTCATGTGAGTAGCCTACGAGGCAGAGTGTTGTCTTGTCTTTTTGAAAAGCTGCTGGCGAGGCAAAGTGTTGAAACATCTTACTTTGTAGAGAGTGATCACATCCTAGTTTGCAGAGTCCTATCTTTTCGGTTTGAAAAGCTGAGGAGGTAGAATGTTGTCATGTCGATTTGAAAAGCTGGCGAGACAGAGTTTGTCACGTTTTACTTTGCAGAGAGTGGTCATGTCCTGTTTGCACAGTCCTGTCTTTTCGGTCTGAAAAGCTGAGGAGGTAGAGTGTTGTCATGTCGATCTAAAAAGCTGACGAGACAGAGTGTTGTCATGTTTTACTTTGCATAGAGTGGCCACGTCCTGCTTTGCATAGTCCTGTCATTTCGGTCCGAAAAGCTGTGGAGGTAGAGTGTTGTCATATTGATCTGAAAAGCTGGCGAGGTAGAGTGGTGTCACTTACCTTGGTACATGTCGGAGTACTATGACATGTCACTTGTATGATACTTGGAAGGAGGAGTTCAACTCCTACGGTGTGCTCTTGCATGTATGCTCGCCAAAAGGTTTTTTTGTCTTCTTCTCGTTTTTGTTTTTTTTTCTCTCCTTTACATCATGTCGTCGTCACGTCTCATCGAGTCACTCGCTGTTTGCGTAGGATGAATCTTGGAGTAGCGTAGCATCACGTCGTCGAGCAAAGCCATCTTGTTAGTGCGTAATGCTGCTTCGTTGGGTCACGTCGCGTGCAAAGTTTCCCTTGATGCGGGGCGCGGTAGGGACTTGCCCCCTGTGCCAGGCACGGTAGGTGACCTACACCCTATGGGGGGCGCAGCAGGAGGATGGTTGCAGCTTACGCGTTCGTCTGGCTGATTCCTGCGTGTCGTTTTCGTGAACTGCATCGTTTCCGCTTGTCATTTTCTCCCGTGCTCGGCTATTTAAACGCACGGCCGCGCACTCATTCTTCACAGCCTCAGGTCTCACTCATGAAATTTTTCCACTCGTTCCTCTCAGGCATCTCTCCCTCTTTGCGAGGTACCTCTCTCTGTCCGAGCAAGAGAATTAGCACTTAACCGTTTTGTTAGTCTTTTGTTGGCATCATTTGCCGAAGTTGTTACTAATGCGATGCATGTTCGAATTTGCAGTCTTCTGTGTCTGAGGTTAAGATATGGTAACGTCGTAACGGTAAGTTTATTTTAGCAACGTATGTATGGTTTTTGTGCTGTGCTTTGTTGTAATATTGTGTTATTTTCGTCAGAAATGGAGACATTGTATGTGTTCCACGGTAACGTGCGTGGCGGTCCAGACGGAATTGACATGTTGAGCTGCCAACTCACCTTACTAAACGTTCCCAGCCTGACACACGTGGATTTGCTCGAGCTACGACGGTGAAGGATCTAGACCTACCATTTTGTGTTATTGGAGTTTTGGTGATTAATGCTAAATCTAATTATGAGACTAACACTTTTATTGATATATATATTGTGTAGTCTTATTTGGATATAAATGTGATAATCATGAAGGTATGCATGTGATTAATGACAAATCAAATTCATTGGATAAACAAAAGGAAAATCCAAACATGTATGCATTTATAATGACAAATCTATTTGTGAGACTAACTCTCTTATTGTTATATCTCATATTTAGTCTCATTTGGATATCAAGAACAAAAGAGGTATGCATTCTGCTTTGTATTCATATATACTTTGTTGCATTCCTCGGATCCAAAATATAGGTTGAACTCCATCAAAAGGTTAGTTCATATATCCTTGAATATATTTAACTTGTGTAGTTAATATATTCATGTGAGTATATAAGACTTGTGTAGTCTAAATATACTTATATATGAGTATAACATAACTTGTGTAGTTCATGTGTACTCACATATCCTTGAATATATATAACTTGTGTAGTTAATATATTCATATGTGTATATGAGACATGTGTGCTCATATATCCTTTGAGTATATATAACTTGTGTAGTTATATATATTCATATGAGTATATACAACTTGTGTAGTGCTTATATACTCATACCAATATACATTCAATTATTTGTTATTGAAGTGATTATCATCAATTACCAAAGAGAGAAAGATTGTGATATCTTGTCCCACCATTATGGGTTAATGGTATGATGTGGTAATTAATGATAATCATATTGTGGAACTAACTTTTTCCATGAGTTGGATAAGCAGGTTAGGTTCCATGATAATGAAGACTTGGGATGACATCATGTGAAGATTGTCATCAAGTCAAGAGGAGTTTCATCATGTGTTGATGGAAGTCAAGTAAAGGAAATCATCATGTATCGATGATGTTCAAGAAAAGGAGATGATCATGAGTTGACCATCAAGTCAAAATTCTTGAAGAAGAGGAAATCATCATGTGTTGATGATATTTAAGATCAAGAGCTTGAAGTAAAGGATGCATCATGTGTTGATGCATGTCAAGTTCTAGAAGAAGAGATAATCATGAGTTGATCATTAAGTAAAGAGAAGGTCCATCATGTGTTGATGAAGATTGAGTGAAGAATGCATCATGTGTTGATGCATATCAAGAAAAAAGAATCATCATGTGTCGATGATGTTCAATAAGAGGAGATGATCATGAGTTGATCATCAAGTCAAAGAGAAGGCCCATCATGTGTTGATGGAGATCAAGTGAAGGATGTCATCATGTGTTGATGAGCGTCAAGTTAAGATCCCAAAGCAAAGCTTCATCATGTGTTGATGAAGGTCAAGTGAAGAACTTATCATGTGTTGATGAGCATTCAAGTCAAGAACCCGGACTTGAAGTGAGGATGTGCGTCATCAAGCTTCAAGTGGTTGCTCAAGGCAAAGGTATGACTAGCTAGGGCTAAGGATGTGTTCCCAGTCTTTTACCGGTCTTGGTGTTTGGTTGGAGACCGGATTGCTAGTATAGGTTGTCGTACTATTAAGAGGGGTCTTTGACTAGTAGCTTGAGTTAGTCATGTATTGATAGCTCATTGTGTTTGCTCTAGCTCACCTTAACATGTTGCCAATATTTGCGAATGTGTTTTGCAAATAGTTGTGGCTCGTGGATAATCCTTGTAGCATGTGACTTTGGTTTGCGAATGTGTTTTGCAAACAGTGTAAGTCCATGTACCTTATTCCTTGTAGTGTGATTCTATAAGTTGGCAAATGTGTTTTGCAACTTGTTGAGAATCTCACGTAAATCCTTGTTTGCATCACTTGTCAATTGTCAAATATGTTTTGCAATTGAATTTGTTTTGGATGCAAACTGCTGTTTTTCTTAGGAACATCGGTTGTACCGACGTGTTATGGGCGGTTCGACCGGATTTTGGTGCGGTATGACCGCGCATCGGTTGTTCCGATTTCCAGTTGGTGGTTCAATTAAAACAGTATCGGTGTATTTTGGTTCGACGACTCCCTTGAGAATCGGTAGTACCGTGCTCCTTGAGCGGTACGACCGGACCAAGTAGTAGTACCGCATATTAGTTGGTGGTCGTACCGCACCGGTGCCCAACGGCTAGTTTTATAACCGTTGGAGGAAGTGCGGTAGTACCGCACCCTAGTTGGATGTCGTACCGCATGTGCTAATTTTTTCAGCAGATTTTTCCACAACGACTAGTTTTTATGTGTGGGCTATAAATACCCACCTTGGCCATGTGTGGGAAAGTTGCTGGTGCCCCTAGACATTCCTTTGAGCAAAGAGCAAACCCTCTACTCTCTTTTGTGCATGTGTTGCACTTAGTGAGCTTTGAGAGGCAAATCCTATTGCATGTGTTGCATTAGTTAGTGGATTGTGTATCCACTTGAGCTTAGACACTTGATTAGGTCAAGTGAGGGTCTAAGATTTGTTACTCTTGATGTTTGCCAACACCTAAACGGCGTGGTGGCGTCGTGCGTCGGTGATCTTCTCAAAGAAGCTTGTGAGAAGACCCGAGCGGGTTGTGAGTGGTGTGGTGCTCGCCATCTCCGGAGTGGAGGAAAGAGCAACTCTAGTGGAGCGAGGTGTTGGTTCGGTTTGGAACCAGTCCAAGTGGTTGGACTTACCTCGGAGGCAGGTGCTCAATTCGTGGAGCCGGTCCAATTGGTTTGGGCTTGCCTCAACGTGGATTAGGGGAGACCAGCAAGTCTCCGATCACCACAGTAAAACATCATCGTGTCAATTGTGGTTTGACTTCTTGTGCTTTACATTGTGCAATTTATATTCCTTATATTAAATTGCTTATTCATTGTGGATGAATGCTTGCCTAACTTTGTGCTATTTACATTGATTAAATTGAATAGCTTACAAGTCTTTGTTTAATTGCTATATTTATCAATAGACTTGTATTGTTGGTGCACTTAGGTGAACCTAGTTGATTTAGGCTTTAATTGTGCAAAACCGTATTTGTATTAGTTTCCGCATTAGAAATCGGTTTTAGTCAAAAGATTTTTAAAACGCCTATTCACCCCCCCTCTAGTCGGCCTCCTCGATCTTACAGATGGTGCATTCGACAGTTGTTCGATAGACATGTCGCCAGGAACAAGATAGTAATAGAGGCGGTCACCGCCACCATGGTCCCACCACACGGGCAGATGTTCTGCGGTCTGACGAAGGTGAGTAGCAGTGCCATGTGGGCACACTACATGGAGATCGTTACTAATCCTCACACTCCTATCTATCGACGACTCATGGTGTATGTCTATTTTGTTTATCTCTCTCAATCCTCTAGGGGGCACCGTCGAAGGGGGCAATGACGCTCTTGTCCTCCTCTTCGGTTCATTGACGACGGGAGAGGTCTCGGAAGCGCCAGACGTCGCTAGGCAGGATGCTCTAGTTGATGGAGATTCTGCTAGTTTTCAACCAAATGAAGGTGTGGATAAATGGCGGGGTGCTCGTGTTGGCTGTCACGAGATTATTGATGGCATGTCCGAGGGCACTACCACCGGAGATGAGGATGACTTTGACTCGCAATCCAGCGAGGACGAAGCCGACGATGAGGGTGGGATCGTCAGTGGCATTATTTCCACCGACACGGACTATGTTTCAAGTCGGTTGGATTAGCAAGCGACCTCTTCCCTTGTTCTGCCATAGGACCACGAGTCTTCGTGGGCCTTCAATGCGAATACCCTACTTGTGGGGCAATATTTCCTACACCAGACTATCGCCAAGCAATCTATCGCTAGTTTTGCGGTGAAGACCAGTTGGACTTACCGAGTTTACAGGTGAGTTTCGACGTTGTTTACTGTATCTTCAACTATCTACAGTAAGTCGTACTAACCATTATCTATAGGTCTAACCCTAACACGTACATAGTTAAGTGCGTGGTAAGCTCTTGCCCGGGCAAAGTCCGTGCGCAGAGATTCCCTAGGGCGGGAACGGACTTCCGCATCACAGTCGTGATGGATCACACATGTGAGCTTGAGGAGCTGTTGCAAATGCATAGGAATGTGACCTTAGGCTATATCGCGACCGTCATAAGCCATGTAGTTGTCGCCGATGTAATCGTTTCGTCGAAGGTTCTGATGGCTGACATAGCGAATACAGTAGGGTATGCCGTTAGCTACAGTAAGGTTTGGCAGGCGAAGCGGAAGGTGCTCGAAGGGTTGTATGGTACCTACAAGGATGCGTACGACCTAGTCCCCAGAATGCTGAAGCAAATTGCGGATGCTAATCTGGGGACATGCATTAATAGGATGGAGAGGTCCCACCCGTCGAACATCTCACATTCCCTGATCCTTGATCGAGTCTTCTGGGCATTTGGCCTGGTAGTCCAGGGCTTCTCCCACTGCCGTCTTGTCATGACTATGGATGGTACATTCCTTTGTGGGAAGTACAAAGGCACCATTCTCACCGTTGTTGCCACTGATGGCAACAATCAGTTGCTCCTAGTTGCCTTTGTAATTGTGGAGAATGAGAACACTGACAATTGACTGTGGTTCCTAACCAACATAAAGCAACATGTTGTAAGGAACCGGTCAAATCTGTGCATCATCACCGACCGTCATGCCGGTTTGCTGTCCGCGCTGCACACCATGTAGCACGGACAAGCCCGTCGTTCCAATGGAACGACATGCGCACACGTTGGTGCATGCGGTATCTATCTGCCAACTTCCACACGTGCTTCCGGAGCAAGGACCTTGTGAAGAAGTTCGAGAAGCTCTGCCAGCAAAATCATAAGCACAAGTTCGATGCCGTATGGCGGGAGCTTGAAGTCGAAACTAAGCATGCAAGTGGAGGTTCTGGGTCAGGCGTACCGCAAAGCGAGTTCACTGAGTGGATGAGCATGCATGCCCCGGACTATGAGAAATGATCCCTTCTTCACGACACCTATGGTGCTCGCTATGGCACCATGACAACCAACATGTCCAAGGTCTACAACGGTGTGTTGAAAGGGGTCTGTGCCCTGCCCATCACCACTGTTGTCAACAAGACATGGAATCGCACGGTCGGTTACTTCGTCAATCGGGCAATGATGGCCAAGCAACATTTGAACGCAGGGAAGCAATACTCAGAGGTTATCCTTGCCTACATGGAGAAGAAGATTACCAAGGCTCGATCCCATGTAGCTCACACAATGGATGGCGTGAGGAGGAAGTTCG
Organism: Phyllostachys edulis; assembly: GCA_036346405.1. Classification (NCBI taxonomy): domain Eukaryota; kingdom Viridiplantae; phylum Streptophyta; class Magnoliopsida; order Poales; family Poaceae; genus Phyllostachys; species Phyllostachys edulis. Next base: position 48,452,079 of record CM070560.1, on the reverse strand, counting down.
AGATCCGCCTACGGGACAAGTACGTTCGTGGCCACATGAGAGGTGACTGGAAGCATGTTTGCACCATAGGCTATGTGGCAGTTTGCACCTGCAACAAGCCTCAACTCCTGCACAAGACTTGCTCCCACGTATATGCTGCATGCGCTGTATTTCACCAATCTTGTAGCATGTACATGTCGGAGTACTACGACATACATCACCTATATGATACTTAGAACGGGGAGTTCAACTCCTACGGCGTGGAAGGCCAATACAAGGACCTATGGCTGAGAGTAGTGAAGTGGTCACCGAATGAAGCACTGCGGCATCCAGGCCATAGGAGGCGTCAGTCAAGGCGCATCCGCAACGACATGGATAGGAGCCAACATGGAGACTGGACAAGACCAACTAGGTGTAGGCTATGCAAGACTCCTAGGCACTCGTTCAGGAACTGCCCAAACAGATCTTCTTCCTTCGACGCCACTTAGTATCTGTAAGCTATGCGGTGTATTGCGCTACATTGTACTCCAGTGTGTTCGATTTTAAAAAAATATACTATTGAGTCATGTTGGTCGTTATCTGGAAGGTGTAGTGATATGAGTATTGTTGTGATTTGCATTGTTACCCGCACTGCTTACATTGTACATTGCGGTACGTAGCGCGTAGTACAGCTGAACCCTAACTGTATTGCGGCACGTCCTCATCGTTGGAGTCCACGATGGACTCCGCAAGGTGAATGTAACTAGGGTACACCATGTCCCCCTGTGTGCTAGGGAACATGACCCACCCGAATAGAAACAACAAATATGCAATTAGGTGGTGTCGAACCACCTCCTCCGTTGCATCATTTGGGCAATGCATGAATCATCGCAACCAGGCGTGTGGAACGCCCTTACACCTCTCAGGGATAGGCTGCCCGAAGTGATGGCTGAGACGCGCCTTCCATTCCGGCGTGTAGCATGTAGATTAGATTTGCTTTTTAGTTGAAGCGTGTAGCACCTTCTTCTCTCCAGGACAAGACGCATAACTAAATAAAATACCATATTTTTCTTTCACAACAGTTTCTCTCTCCATCTCTCATTTCACTTACAAATGACCCCGTAACTTTTTTTTAACTAGCACCAGTGCAGTGGCGGACCCAGGATTGAGATTTAGGTTGGGTGGAACGAATTAATAGTTATCCGATAACAAAGCAAGACATACATAATACACGTTGCAATCACTGTAAATAGAGCATATGACACTAAATGGAACTCAAAACTACAATCCGCACCATATGAACATACAAAGACAGGTCAAATGTAGAAAATGTACCTCATCAATGAAGTGTACATAACAATTTGTCACCAAAATACTAAATTATTGAATATACTAGTAACAACCTGTCAAAAGTAGATGGATAGTGAGTATTCAAATTAATTCATCGTAAATCATAACAAAATTGAACATTGACAAACAGAAAGGCATACCACTAAAGTACTAATTACGTCTACTGGCCGAGGCAATTTCATTCTCTGAGATTTCATGTCTTGAAATTATTTCTTAATTCTATCATGATCATGTCCTTTAAATATCTTCCGCTCGATATAGCAGACCATCAAGTCATTGAGTCATTCATCGGATAATCTATTTATCAAATCGGTCTTAATAATATCCATAGCCAAAAAGACTCTTTCAACCGATGTTGTTGCCACCGGTAGGAGCAATGCTAACTCAATGAGGCGGTAGACCAATGGAAAAATAATATGTCTTTCTGTTTCAACCATCTTGATGGCCAAACTTGCAAAATTATGACAAACAATGAAATCATCAATTCTTCGGACATGAAGAATGAATGTTTCAAGTTGATCCCTTGTAGTTGCACGATCAGCAGTGGAGAAATTTGTATCATAGATCTCCGCAAGTCGAGCAATCTTATCCATATCAAACTTAGAGAATGAGTCTCTTGGATCAAGGCAAGAAAAGCAAACAAGCAACTCCGAAGAATATACCTCATTGAAGCAATGATCCATCTCTACATTAATAGCATCAACAACAGCAAAGAAAGTATCAACATGATAATGGTGTTCTTGAGTGACCGTGACCCCATCTAGCCTTGATCGGCCCCATCTTGGTATCGCTTCATCCATATTGGGTACTAGAATCTTGTTTGCATCACAAAATGCTTTGACTTTTGCAAATAGTGGCTCCAAACCATGGTTCCTCGAGCTGATCAAACGTGCTTTCACATCAATAAGCAATGACATGGCCTGGACAATTTTTTTATCCTTCTTTTGCAACATAAGAGATAACTCATTTGTAATGCGAAATACTTTCTACATCATCTTCATAATGAACGCAAAGGTAAAACTCTCCATATGTTGCATCAAACCTACTGCTGGACTTGGTTGACGCCCATCTTCATGCACAAATTTCAGTACCTCTACCATTGCCTCCCACATTGACTCGATGTGGACTAAGGTTGTGTAATAAGAGCCCCGTCTAGTATCTCCAGGTCTGGCCAAGACAGTGTCTTGATGCTTCCCTCTTCTTGTAAAGATCTCACCACTCTCCAACCTATCCAAAATATTCTTACGATGCTTCTCGGTTAATACATCTCTCCTCTTGCAAGACGCACTAGTTGTGGTCACAATTAAAGTCACATAGTTGAAAAAATCCCTAACAGATGAACAACAACTTGTGATAGCAACAACTACCAACTGCAGCTGGTGGGCAAAGCAATGGACATAGAAAACACATGGGTTGATGTCACGAATCTGTCTTTGAAAGCCATTGAATTCACCTCTCATGTTGGAAACTCCATTGTATCCCTGCCCTCGTATTCTAGCAACGGGTAAATTATGCTCACCAAGCAAAGCAACCAAAGCTCCCATTAATGCATCTGCAGTTGTATCTTTGACATGTTTAAGACCCAAAAATCTTTCGATGACCTTCCCTTCGTTGTTCACAAACCTACAGAATACATGATACAACTAGTTGAGATACATGATACAATTAGTTGAGATAAAAATAGAACACATAATTAATAACTAACCTTACAATCACGGCCATTTGCTCTTTGATTGATATATCATGAGATTTATCAATAAGAATAGAGAAAAGACTACCTCCAATCTCATCCAAAATCACCTTGGTGACCTCCTGTGCACAACATCTTACAAGATCCTTTTGAATCTTTGTTGAACACATTTGAGCATTTAATTGACATAACTCCTCAAATGCAACCCTCACTTCTTCCTTCATTTATTTGTACCAATAAATCATCTCTAGAAAATTGCCTTTGTTTGTGGATGAAGAAGATTCATTATGTCCACGGAATGAGTGACCTTGCATTAAGAGATATCTTGCAAAATTTAAGAGAAGCAGTCAAATGTGTTTCATATTTCATTTCAGAATCTTTGTTGTGAGACTCCATCTTATGAGATACACATGCCCGTTGATTCTTAAAAACATCACTACACCTCCTTGCATTGTTGTGAATACTATTAACCCCACCAACATGAAGAGCTAGTAATGCATATGCATTCTTCCCGTTGTTGTACCCTAATTTAGTGAAGACATCATGATCAAAATTTTCATCTACGGGTTGCTGCCTAAAAAGAAAGCAATATAAGCAATAAGCAGCATCCTTCTCTATACTATATTCCAACCAGTCGTGCATCTTAAACCATATTTCATGAAAGCTCCTAAAATCCTTTCTATGTTGTTTGCGGGGAAAATTGTGACCAAAAGGTTGAGTCGGATCCTTCAACAAATAAGTCCTTCTCACTTGATCTCTAATATCCAAATGAAATTCCTCAATTGATATACGAAGTGCTAGATCGGCAACAATATGAACATCTGGGTTAAAATCCTTAATACCTTCAGTTTCTTCCTACGGTTGTGGTTGTTGTGCTACTTGTGCATCTTCAATATTGCCAGCTTCAACCGCTAGTACTTGCTCTTCTATAGCTACGACAACATTCCCACTTGCACTGATACTTGGGGTCGGCCCACTCGATGCAATGGTAAAATAGCTCTTAAAATCTAGCAAATCAAGTAATTAACCAATCACAATCCAATTCACCATCAATTATACATCACAGTGTCACAAATTCACCATCATATCATCAATTATACATAATACATCACAGTATCACACATCAAATTCACCATTCACAATCCAATTCACCATCAATTATACATCACAGTATCACACATCATCAAATTCCCAAGAATTCCACAATGCATTTTGATGTTTGAGCGCTTAATAATTCTTACCTTTGCCTTTGGACTTTGCCTTTGCATTTTGAGGAGCCATCTCTTGATTTCTGCGGTTCTGCCTTTCTGGGCTTCTGGCCACCCGCACGCGGCGCGCACCCTTCTGGGTTATGGCCACCTCACTGAAACACCGATGTCGTCCCCCGCCGCCCTGCCCCCTCCTCTGGAGTCTAGCCTCGCCCTTGCAGTCGTCGAGTGCCAAGTCTGCCGACGATGTCCCATGCTGGGCGTTGGCTGCTGCTTTCCACTAGTCGGCGCCGACGTGTCGTGCCGCTCCGCGCCCGTGCGGCCGTGCCCAACGCCCCATGCGACTTCGCCGGTGTGTCATCGTCGCGCCTTTGCTTTTGCCCTCGATCGCTGCCCTTCCACTCCGGCGCGCCACCTTCGCCTTGCGCTTGGCTTACCGCTTGCGGTTTGCCTGCCTAGGGTTAGAAATTGGGGGAACTGCTGAACTGGGGAAGTGAATTAGCGAAGTGGGGTGTAGTGCTAGGCGACTGGGCCTTTGGGCAGTGATCAATGGGCTTAGCGCTGGCCGCTGGGCCTTTGGGCTGTGGCAGTGGGCTGGTCGTAGCTCGTATGGTCGTATGCGCGCCAGGCATTGGGGGAAGTCGCCAAGCCAGGAAGGGGCTAAGGGGAAGGGAAGGTATCGCCGGCCGCCGGCGCCAGCTACCTTGGGCAGCCGCTCAGCCTCGCCCGATAGCTGGGTCCGCCTAGCACCGGTGCTAAGAATGTTTGTGCTAGCACCGCTTAGCTTGGCTTGCCCGAAGGGTTAGCACCGGAGTCAAAAGGCCAAAAGGCTAGCTAGCACCATACGTTGTACATGGCCATAAGTACCGATATGTACGCACGTACAATACGGCCATATGTACACGATGTCTCCTGTGGAATTTTTGGCTAATCTAGTGCGTTTTGATCTCGTATTTGCATATCTAACCACGGTCGAACCGTATTTGCAAAAATAACAACGTTGGCACACGGCCACCAACGCGGGAGGAGCCGACACCTAGCCATGGCGCAAGCCCACTGTGCGCCATCGCCTCTGCCGCCGCCGCGTGCTAGCCCCGGCCCGGCCTCGCCGCCACATCGGAGCGCTGGTGCACGGTGGCCATGTGCCAGCTATTGGCTTATGGACACCATGCACCAACCAATTAGGCCTAGGTTAATTAGTGTAGTTAGGTTAATTAATAGTTAGGTTAGTTAGGGTTAGGTTTAGTGTATGGTGAAATTTGGAAGACTTTTAAAATATGACAAATGAGTTCAAAAAATTATGAAATTTTTTGTGGAGCCTTGTGACACCGTGTACTTGCTTGTGTAAATTTTTCATAATTTTATTCATTTATATTTTTATCGCTATTTCGTATAAGTGTCATGCTCGTACGAATCAATAAATGTAGAAAATAAGCTCCAAAAATTATGAATTTTATTTTGAAAACTCCTCACGTAGTGGTCTAAATCGTGTAATATTTCGGTAATTTTATATGTGTTCTAGTGTTGTCTCAAAAATTTCGATTTTAGGTTTCAGAAATTAGGGTTTCATAATTTCATGTGACTTGGAATGTATAAAAAAAGCTACATTGCAACTCCATTGGAGATGTCAATATACAATATGACGCTGGAGTACATACGTAACAACCAAAATACGCGTACAAATATAGTCAAACAAAATCGCATAACACGCGATACTATATGGCTCACTCGTCTGAGCCACTACTCTCCGCCTGTTGTGGCTATGTCCGCGTGCGCAGCCTTGTTTTGCACCGAGCATGACCTGTGGAATACGTCCACCGGTCCGAAGAACGTGTGTCGGTTCGGAGGGGGTACGGAGACCATTGAGGCGGAGGTAGACCAGTAGGCTGACTCTGGAGCAAAGTTTGGTAGGCGTACATGTCGTCGTGATGAGCCATGTCAACCTGAGAGATAGCTTCGAAGAATTCATCCATGATGGAGGCTACAAAATCACTCTGGGGATACGATGCCTGCAACTCCGGTTGCGCGGATGAGCTCTGGCCTTGGACGTACGGGGTTCCCGCGTACCCAGAGGAGCTCTGGTCTTAAACGTACGGTAGGGCAGTGAACCTGGAGGAGCTCTACCCTGCGTACGCTAGAAACCCTGGTTGCCATTGTTCGTATTCTGGCGTTGTGTACTGCTCCCTAGCATGAGCTGGAACACCTGTATCCTCGTCATCAGTCGACGTGAACTGGCCGTCACCCCACGGCCAACTGAAGGCTGCAAGACGGAACGATGTTAGTACAAATAAACACTCTGGACGTAAACTAAGAACCTCGTACCTCCCAGATGTGCAGTGCAGATGACCAAGAGGGAGCGTCAGTATGTGTATCGGGTCTGGACAACAGAGGTGATTCATCCCGATGGACCTACAGCGGGAGAACGACATGATGTTAGCGGAACGTAAGGCATAACCAAAAAAACTGAACGTAGATTTGTACATAGCAACTTACCTCCGCACCGACCTGGCCCACGGATGACCGACGGGGAACACTACGACGCCTACTGGACTCGCCAGGTCGTGGTGACCTAGCGGGTGAGCACGGCCCCCCACTTCGTGCTCGATGCGCAGGACGTCATCCGTCGAACGATCGCAGCTCAAGTTCTTTATTATCTTCTTCATCTCCGCTGAGATGTGCTTCAAAAAAATTTTATATTTCGCCGGGGTTCTATCTGGGCTGCGGAGGCCATCCTCCGATGCGCTATGAACGCGATACGCCTGCTCCAACTGTAGTGACATACGTAACATGTTCATTAACGAAAGTACAAATATCATCAACAATCAGACGAGAGGTTGTAAGTGTCTTACGGTGTCGTCATGCTGCGAAGCGCTGTGATGGTCATATGTGTGGCGGAGGTTCTCGTGGTGCATGTGTGATGTCACCAAGTCTGGGCGCTTCGGAGGAGGAATGGTGAGTCTTGCGTGCGTTTGTGGCAATGGAGTTGTAATGTAGTTTTTTTATACATTCCAAGTCACATGAAATTATGAAACCCTACTTTCCGAAACCTAAAATCGAAATTTTCGTGACCTAAATCCTAAATTTTTGGGACAATACCAGAACATATATAAAATTACTGAAACATTACACAATTTAGACCACTACATGAGGAGCCTTCAAAATAAAATTCATAATTTTTAGAGCTTATTTTCTACATTTATTGATTCGTATGAGCAGGACACTTATACAAAATAGCGATAAAAATTTTAAATGAATAAATTTATGAAAAATTTACACAAGCAAGTGCACGGTGTCATGAGGCTCCACAAAAAAAATTCATAATTTTTTGAACTCATTTGTCATATTTTAAAATCTTCCAAATTTCAAAGATACACTATACCTAACCCTAACTAACCTAACTATTAATTAACCTAACTACACTAATTGACCTAGGCCTAATTGGTGGCGCATGGTGCCCATGCGCCAACGGCCATGATGGCCACCACCGTGGCGGCTCCGATGTGGCGGTGAGGCGTCGGCCGGCACACGGCGGCGGCAGAGGCGATGGCGCACGGTGGGCGTGCGTCATGGCCAGGTGTCGGCTCCTCCTGCGTAGGCGCACGGTGGCCGTGCGTCAACGTTGCCATTTTCGCAAATACGGTCTAACCGTGATTAGACCTGCAAATGCGATATCAAAAAGCGCTAGATTAGCCCAAAACTCGGCTCCCGTGTTGCTCTCCTTGAAATTGAAAACTACACATCTTTAAGTCGCATCGAGGGCCTGATTACCTACTACTTCACATGAACGGTGTTATTTCAATATTTGTGCAATTTAATTTTGAAAGAGCATAGATCGTAAGTTTGTAAGCTAGAAGAGCATAGAAGGCTAGAAGCACTTCTAATCGGAAAAAAAAAAACCCCTCAGTTATGTCTCATTCGAGTGGTATATGATAATCGGTTTTTGCTGTTTTTAGTTGACTGATACTTTTAAAAATATATAAAACGATTACGCCTAGTGTCCCAAGGGAAGCGTCTTAGATCATACGCTCCAGTAGAAAATCAATTACACACTAAAATTTCGCATGCACCATTGCTACCGCTTGACATCCTAAACATCGGTTAATCAGAAATCACAGTCACAGGTACCAAATCTCAAGAGGGGAGAACACAATGGATTTAGTAGCATTCTCATGTTAGATCAATCAGAACATTTATACTATACTACTAGTGAAACAAATCATGGGATTATAGTACAATATAATGCAGGGGTTCAAGTCCAACAGATCAAAGAAATGTCGGTAAAACACCACGTAGATCAGGAATGCATTTCCTAAGAGAATCGCCAGGAATACAAAGTGTTACATTACAAAAAGAAGCTCACAGCTACAAGGAAGCCAGCTTCCAAAAGAATCCACTGCCGCTTGGTGTTCTCCTTCAGCAGCACAAAAGCTCTGCAGTAAAGACTAATAATCAACGTATATAAGAGCTTTGACTAAGTTGATCGGCCATTAGCTCTTTTCTCATTCAACTAGACTACAGCTGGGCTGCAACCTGCAAGGATCTCATTCCACGTATCTGGTACACCAGGAAGACACCAGTGCAGGCAATCTTGAACCCCTTGCGAGGCTTTAATACTATACTGTGATATATGCCCTTCGTCCCTCAAACGTGATAGAGCAGTGATATCCAATAGCTTGATCTTCGTTCCCTTCACCGCACCCTCAGCATCAGCGTCGTCAGAATGATTCTGGAAAATGCCACTTCCCTTGGCCAAAGGGCTTGTATTGTCGCAGCGGCCACCTGTGTTCCAATCCCCATTGAAAAAATGCCGAGGCGATATTGATCTATAGAACACCTTCAGCTGGGGGTGGTGATGAAGTTGGGCATCCAACCACTTTACAACACTGTGGATGGTGAAATTTTTGGCCTTCCAGATGACAGCAATATTCCTCCTGTTGTTGAGTGCTCCACCAAGATACATCTCCCACTTATTTGCCCTTAGCTTCCCTCGGTTCCAGTGGTGCCCAGTGTTAAGAACCAGAACATGGAACCTGCAAAGGTTATTCTTCACAAAAGAAGGTGGACGGTCAAGGTGCATAGCATAACTGGTGGCTGGATCTGATGGATTCAGAGGTTCCAAATCACAGTGTGTCGATGACCAATGGTATAAAATGGTCGTATTAGTGCTCGGGAATCGGTAAGCCCAGCCATCTGGTCTTTTTGCACCTGGTGCTAAGACAAAGCCATACTCTGCACCAACATCTTCCACATCTGGCTGCTCTTTTCCACCAGTGACCATACACATCATTGATTGAAACATCTGCCTCCCTAAAGAATCACCCACATAAGCAACGGTTTTATCCTGCATTCTGAAATATGACCAAATTAGTGTTTACCTAAATGACTCAAAGATAACATCAGGCCAAAGAGTGCAGTATATGTCATCTCCAAATTCAGCTTGAACAGGCTATGGCCTATGGCCATGTACCTCCTCAAGAACTGAGAGGCCTCAAACTCTGGCATCTCACAAGCTTCAGGCTGCCATCTAATTTTTTCATAAGCAAAATCCGTGCGCTGGGTTAATCTGCAGGCCCAACTCTCAGAAAGCCATTGTTTACAGCCAAAACCAGAGTATAGTGGTCTGAGGTTGTCAGAAACCCACTTTCCATTCCTGTAGTTACATTCTGTAAGATAGATGAAGCAAACATCAGATAGAAGTATTAGGGCCGGATAATACATGCACTAAACTATTATAAGGAGACTGGCCAAAAAACAACCTTCTGTACATAACAAAAAGGAGGAATCTGACATTGGAGAATACAAGCAATCAAGCATATTCTAGCATGGTCACAGAAGAAATGAATTTATGGTTCCACCTGCAGTCACAGAAAATAAGTAATCACCTTTCTTCTCAGAAGGTGATGCTTCCTTTTCATGTGCGACATCAACATAATCGTCTACTATGGACAGTCCCAGTGGTGCACCAGTAACTTGCTTTTCTACTTTAACTACTGACTGCTGCAATGAATCTGTACTTGGGAAGTCTTCTTTTGAGGCTGTACGCTGATCTACAAACTTTCAGTTAGCTACAGAAGCTTGAAACAAAATGAGAATAATAATAGGTGTGATATAAAACAATAAGAGAAAATATTTATGTATGCTTAAAATGACCTGGATGAGTCAAAACCAACGAATCTGGTCGGAGGATTTCGGTATTGTAGTATGTGCCTTTCTCCCATTTCCAGAGAAGAAACATCATGAAAAAAGCAAGGATAACAAGTTTAAGCTGCTTGCACCGCAGTCCATTTATACTCCCCAATCTCATCCCTTTATTGATGTTTTGGAACAATTTTCTTCTTCACTTCAAAATCAGTATGTGCTTAGGAACCATCCATGTAAAAATAAGATAATTGATGATTGTAGAAACCTGTTTTCATATCAGAAAAGAGGCTAAATTAGACAAGTGCTATTATACCTAGTGGTATGCAATATTTTGCAAAAGGAATTTTAACCCGTAAGTTTTGTAAAAATGAAGGTTGAGCAGTAAAGCGGACGGTTATTTTACTCTTCGTTTTAACAATTTACTAATTTATCAACCAATAATATAATAAAAAGGGCTCAACTCTTCCTCGCACCTGCCAAGTACAAAATCATTTTCTGAGTCTGTTCAAAAGATTTGATGGGGAAACGCTATAACCTGTGACTTTCTTAATCAACTGGATGAATCTGCACACCGTAGGCTTATGCTCACCGCTCCAGGTGCTTTGCAAGGGCAGTCTAATTCAGTTACAATCTATGAAGCTACAAGGTTCGGTACTTGTGTTGACACCCAAAATTTCGACAGCAAGCACATCCAAGCTACGTGACACATCTTTGGATCCAAACTTCTTCCGGAACAAAGAAACAAATTTGGTCCAATCTATCAAGAAAACCCACTTTATGTGCGCATAGCTGCAGATCAAAGCATCCAAGTAAAACTTGCAACGAAACGTCCCCAAGAATGAACACAAACTCTCATTTTCCAACAAGCAACAAGGGCAGGGTCGGCTCACACAACCATCAACTAATTAACCGCTACAAATCATCTTAACCTGGGGCAATGCAAAGTGCATAGACTGAAAATGAAATAGTCACCTTCACCCCCCAAAGTCATTTGATGTTTTTTTTCCTGGGAGAGATTCATTTGATGCGAACTAAACCTGCTCCTAGAAGCAAACACGGTAATCACAGGAAAACAAATCATAGGTCAAGATCACACTAGCCGGCACTCGAATCGCTCGAATCGATGCAGCAAAAACTGTCTGCGACACCTACAATCAGTCAGAAACGGATGCGCTGCAAACAGACCAAATCTAGAAGAAGAAAAAAAGAACCAGTCTACAATAACATCTGATCCCACGCCTCCGCACCCTCCTCAATTTCCATTTCGCGGTTCTTGTAACTACACGCAGATTAAAGCTAGGAAACAAGGCCAAGTAACAGGGAAAACCTCGCGGTTCTTGGAACCGCGTCAAAAATCAACCGCACGAAAGACACCAGGGGCATCAACCTGGGCAAGACTCCGTACCTCACGCCGGGGGCTCCTCGCGGGATCGAGAGATTGCACGCGGGGAAACGAGTGCCCCACCTCACAGCGCGCAATGGAATCCTCTCTCTCTCTCTCTCCCTCCTCTTGTTTCTTCTCCTCGGCCGAGCAGGCGGGCAGGCAGGGTAGGAGAGAGACCGAGAGATGGATGTGTCACAGTAGAACAGTAGCTGTAATTATCGGAGAGGTTAAAACCCGGAGGGTGGTCATCAGGCCTTGGTCTGCTGCTAATTCCTAACATTTATTTACTTTAAGAAAAAAAAAAGGAATGTTTTTTTGGGAACAAAGCGAGGAGAGGACGACGGCAAATCTTGCAGAGGGAACAGACATTCGGATGGATCCACGCCCACGTCGCCGGCGAGTCGTTTGGTGGGGAGTCGGTGGGTGCTGCCACGGCCCATAGCCCATAGGCCGTAAGAGCACAGGCCCAATGAATTCTTCGGTATCTATCTTGGCAGGCCCAACCCAAGTTCTCAACCCAAATATTGGGCCAGACTGGGCTACGGCCTTGTTTGGATCTCCTGTTTTAACAAAACTTGATTTTGCAAAACCGTTTTTAGCATTATTTTAGGAAAACTCTGTTTGGATCTTGTAACTAACTCTCAAGATAAGTAAAACTGGTTTCTCATAATCCCATAGATTACGTTTTCCCAAAAACTGCCCTAGGTTGTTTTTTAGAAAACCAATTTTACGTGCACACGTTTCGGCGTAAATAAGCGCGCTCCGTGAAGATGGGGTCGAGATGGCGATTTTAATTGCCTCTCGAGAGAGGAGGCGGCTGCTGGCAGCGATCCGAGGCACCACTGGATCTTCTCTCAGCGAGTGGCGAGAAGTCGCCTCACAGACGCACAGGGCGAGGTTGGGCTGAGCAGACGGGGCCGAGGTGGAACACGGGAGGCCGGAGCGCGTGGGAGACGAAGAGGCCCGGGAGGCGGCGTGGTGTGGCGCAGGTTGCGGCGGAGGAAGTCGGAGAAGAAGGCGGCCCACGGCTGAGGCTGAGGCGTCTGGTGAGGCCGAGAAGGGAGCATGAGCAGATATCGGCGAGGAGGTCGTCGGTGAGGAGGCCATGGTAATAGGACTCTTGAAGGGTCAGATAGACATCTAGAGAGATGGTATGGTAGGTAGGTCTTGGAGGGTAATCTATAGTAAATTCATTTTGAAGTATATCTTTAGCCAAACACTAAATTGATGAAAGCTTGTTTTAATTTTTCTGATCCAAACAAAGTAATCCATAAATTCATCCTAACAGAATAACAACTTAAAACTAGTTTTGCAAAAAAATTCTCCTAAAACTAGTTTTTTTAAAACCCATTTCTTATTCATGAGATCTAAACAACCACTAAGAGTACCAGTCCACACACACAGATACACACACACACCCACATATATATAGTATGGTACTCCTCCAACCTCTCATATACCACTTAAATCGTATGATGATACCTCTTTATCTATTTGAGCATACTTCAATAATGATTATAAGGTACTCTAAAGCAAGTTCTATGAAAAATGTCATGAAAGTCCACTTTTTATAGCAAAATTTGTGTATATACTTCTTTTATATATGAAAAAGGGTATATGACAAAAATAAATGGCTCCAATAGAAATGTTTCAACCAAGTCACATTGGAGTATCTTATAATTGGTATTTAAGTATACTGAAAGTGATAAAAAAATATATAATACATCCGTTTAAGTGGTATATTGAAAGTGGGAGTACATACTCCTAAGAGTACGAAACGGATGTCACACACACACACACACACACACACACACACACACACACACACACACACACACATATATATATATAGGAAAATGGTATAGTACTCCTGGGAGTACATACTCCCACCTCTTATATATCACTTAAATCATATGATGATACTTCTTTATCTATTTGAGTATACTTCAATAGTGATTATAAGATACTCCAAAGCGAGTTCTATGAAAAATTTCATGAAAGTCCACTTTTTATAGCAAAATTTGTGTATATATTTCTTTCATATATGAAAAAGGGTATATAACAAAAATAAAATGTTCTAATAGAAAATTTTCAACCAAGTCACATTGGAGTATCTTATAGTTGGTATGTAAGTATACTGAAAGTGATAAAGAAGTATAATATATTCGTTTAAGTGGTATATTGGAAGTGGGAGTACATACTCTCAGGAGTACGAAACGGGCGTCATAGATATATATTCTGATTAACCATTTGGAACATGCGGTGATTCAAGACTAATGGACAGTAATACCAGTGCGGACTACAAACAGTAGAAAGTGGAGGCAAACTAAACAATGCTACATGTCCATTGGTTGATTGGTTCATTCCATGTAGATAAGCAGCTGCTGACTTTTTGATACTAGTTGTAATAGCAGACTATATTTGGATATAAAATTGTTGTCACCGTCCTACCGACAAAAACAACGCACATGCTAGCGTTCAGTGAAAGATTATGTGCCCACTTTTTGTGAGGTCTCAGGGCCTACATAAAATTCTGGAAAAAAAAGTCTATTTTACAATCTTGAACTTTTTGAAAAGTCCAGAAATCAATCTCCAACTCCAAAACCGTCTAAAATGCAATCTCCAACTCTCAAAATTGTTCTGTTTTCACCCTTCGCCCCTTCCCACCTCCGGTTTCGCTGACGTGGAGGCGATTTTTGCTGACATGATGGTGGTTTTTGCTGGGTAAGGTGGGACCCACATGTCAGTCCTACTTTTCCTTTCTTCCTCTTTCTCGCTCTCTCTCCCTTCTCTATGCCTTCACAGCGCCGCCCCTCCCTCCCTGTCTCCCTATCCACCGCATTGCCCCCCGCCGCCTCCTCCTCCCTCCCTCTCCATGCCTCCCCAAGTCGCCTCCTCCCCCTCACCATGCCCCCGAGCCGCCCGCCGCCTCCTTCACCCCCCTCTACATGCCTCCACCTCCTCATGCTCCCTCCCTCTCCATGCCTCCACCGTGTCACCCACCACTGCCCTCTCCTCCCTCCCTCTCCATGCCTCCAGCCGACCCAGGCCGCCTACGACCTCGCCAACCTTGTGCCAAGCGTCGTCGACCTCCACCTCCGCGCCATGTTCCTTCGCTAGAGACCATCATCACCAACCTCCACCTCCGCGCCATGGCCGTCACCGGTGCTAGCACGCCTCAGGCCACCTTGGGCCAAGCGAGGTGACCACCAGTTTCATCGTGCTGAGGTCGTGCTCATGCGTGCGTCGCCTTTCCCTCCCTGTTGTTGGAGCTCGCCATCACGCATACAATGCCCTGTGCGTCCCTCCCTTGCACCACCACGGTGACCTCCTTCCCGACGGCTATGTCCAGCGTCCCGGAGGAGGTCGTCGAGGCCAACGCCAAGCCTATGGAGGAGGCCCTGGATGGCGGTGCTGGTAGAGGTGAAGGAGTACGGGAAGGGGGTGATGGCGGTGGCGGCATCAGTGGTTTCAGCTCAATTTTGGGGATTTGGAGATTTGGGGGAGAAGAAGCACGTTCCCTGCACGCCTTGCTTCTCCTCTGTTTTCTCCTTCTCCATCTCCCTCTTCTCTCTATTGGGCCCCTTCCTTCACGCCATGGTCGCCAACAGCCCCCACGTCTACTACCTCTATGGCGTCATCGCCAGCAACAACTCTGCCATACGCCTTCTTTTGAGGATGGGTCAGGTCGGCCAGTAGTTCCCAGCATGGACACGCACCGTCCAAGAGGGTGAGGCGTGCCTCACCGTCTCCACCGCGTGGGGGCTCTCATCTGTGGAGGTGGTAGCACAGCTCTGGGAGCACTGCCCCAACGAGCTTGTCGTCGCCGCTGACATGCGCGTGCTCCGCCTCGTCGCCTCCACGCTCCTTGGTCCACTCTCATTCGCCGAGCTCTCGTCCGCCGAGGTGGCGGCACGGCTCTGGGAGAAGATGGCACACGGAGGAGATGGCGCACGGAGGAGAGGGGGAGGCCGAGCCCTGCCGGCCGGCTCAACGGCCGAGCACTCAGACAAAGCTTAGAGGAAGCAAAAGGCAGCCAGAGGGAGGTGTAGGGGTCGAGATCGAGCCAAGTAGCGGGCGGGCCAAGGCAGTGGCACTGGTAGCCGGTGACCGGGAGCGGCGTCGGGACCAAGCCTGGCTGTTCGGCCGTGAGTGGAAAGAAAGGAATGAGAGGATGACATGTGGGCCCCCGTAAATAGATTTTTTGTTTTATTTGCTAAGTGGCTGCCATGTCATCGAAAAGAATCTTACATGTCAAAACCATTAACACGTCAGTGCCACATCACCCAAAACCACCCCTGTTTGGGTTGAGAGGGGTAAAATGAACGGTTTTGATAGTTGGGGGTGTAGGATGTCCGGTTTTGTAGTTTAGGGTTGAAATCCAGACTTTTTGAATAGTTCAAGATTGTATCATGGACTTTTTCCTAAAATTCCTTGTGTGTTCCTGTATAGTGGAAAAGCCATTATGTTATGTTCCAATGATTTGGACTGCTGCATGCTCAGAACATTCCCTATGTCACCCGTTCTCCTAATCCTTTCGTATCGCACTATTGGGAAAGGAATAATTCAGAATTTGCCACAGTGAATAGATGGATTTTAGGATTTGCTCCTCTATGTGTCTATAACATGTGAGCCCTGAACCCACATGTCATAGACACATGAGGGGCAAATTATAAAATCTATCTATCTCATAATGACAAATTATGAAGAAGTAACAGCTCCTTCAGATTCATATATTGAAACTGATAACTTAGCATATATACGATCCAGCAGGTTCAGAACTTTAGTAGCCTTGCCAACCTCTTCTCGCCAAATTATCTTTGGTGAGAATGCTATTTTTCAATATCTTTGGTGAGAATGCTATTTTTCAATATCAACCAAAGGAAAACTTTCAGCTTAAGAGGTATCTTAACTTTCCAAAGAAAATTGTGTGGAAATGCAACCTCTTGAGTTTTCAGTGCATTATAAAAGGAATGCACTATAAACTTCATATTATCTGACATCCACAACAACTTGTCCTTTTGGTCAGTTAGATGAACCTCCCCACATTTCTGTTGCAGCTATGTCCACATGTTCACTGTTTCTCCCCACAACAACCTCCTAAACCTTATACTTCCAAAACCTTCAGCGAAGACTTTAGCCACAGTCATGTTTTTACTAAAAGTCAGGTTGAAAAGTCTTGGAAACTGGTGCATCAAAGGTTTGTTGTCCAGCCAGGAGTCTTCCCAAAATCCCACACTCTCTCCATTCCCCCACTTGTTTAGTACAAAAAGGATAGAAGTATTTATTAGCTTCCATCAAACCTTGCCAAAAGTGTGAGTCACCTCTTTTACTCTCTACCCGAGACAAGGTTTGATTATGTAAATACTTCCTCCTGAGAAGATTTTGCCAAAAACTATTTTCATTTTCCAACTTCCAAAGCCATTTACCCAAAAGACTTATGTTCATCATGTTTAAATCTAAAACACCAAGACCCCCTGGTCCTTCGGCCTACCCCCAATGGAAAGAAGTTTCCCTTGCCAACCTGCAAGTTTTTTTTCTCATTTTTATCTTCTATAGGTTTCCATTGAGCATTAGCTAGTCTTTTAACATTAATAGGAATGCCTAAGTATCTAAAAGGAATTTCCCCAAAAGCACAAGTGAAAATTTCTCCATAAGCTTCTTCCTTGTCCTTGGCAGCACCCAAGTAATAAAGTTCACTTTTATGAAAGTAAAATTTTAAACCAGAGAGCTGTTCAAAAAGACAGAGGATGAATTTGAGATTCCTAGCTGACTCTAGGTCATCTTCAATTAGCAATATTGTGTCATCTGCGTACTACAGAATCGACACTCCATTGTCAACTAAACAAGGAACCACCCCTTTATCAAGCCCTTTTCCTTGGATCTTTTTATCAGGATGGTAAGCCCATCCACCGCTATATTGAAAAGCAAAGGAAACAGTGGATCCCCTTGCCTCACACCTTTGTGAGTCTTAAAATAAGGGCCCATCGCATCATTAATGTCGGACCCTGGGCGTTGAATACCCAAAGTCCTCGTGTATGTACCGTACTAGTTCCATGATCAGTGGCTAGTACACACATCCACAACATTGACATACACATCTATACACGATACATACAACATGAAACAAATATGGTACTTAAACTTAGATGATTCCATAGTTTACAATACAAGGGCCAACCAGCCAAATAGAAGTTCAAGTATCAGAAGTAGCAGCGGAGATTTAGTAGATTAAAAATAAAAGTCTAGCGGCATGCCTGTCCAAACCCTCAGGCAACCGACAAGGAGTAAACCCTAGAAAGACCCGTCCCCGTACCCCCCGGTACCAGGACCGAAGAAGACATCATCTGACATATGGTTATCCTCACCCTCTGAATAATAATTTAAGCAAGATTGAGTACATTGCGTACTCAGCAAGACTTGTAGTGTATTGCAAAATTTATATATATGCATGGCTAACAGGGGAGGAGGCTCTATGCTACAAGTTGTTTTCAGCATTAATCAAATTTTATTTGCAATATCAATACATAGCATTTTGCAACGGAAGTTTAAAGAGCAGTTAAATAGATAAAGGACAACAAGTAAGTAATTTGATAAATGTAACACCCCAAAATTGAATTTTAGTTCAAATGTTTAAAAATGTGGGATTTTTAAAACTTTTTATTGCAATTCGTTGGTTTATGAATTTCTGGGATGTTATTTGAAATTTCAACCCAAAAAAAAAAGCTACGAGAAAAAGGGCCATAAAATTTAAGACCCAGAAACCCGGACTGGGCCAAACCATCGGCCCAGCCCGTGCCCTCCTTTCTTTCTCCTTTTTGTTTCTTTTCACGGGCCGGCTCACTCGGTCCACTTTCCCTCGACCCAGCTCCCCTCCTTCGTTCGGCCTGCCTCCCAAACACGCCGCAGACTTTGACTCTTCTGCATCATCACCAGTTAAATGCTGCAGCCAGGACACCCGACCCAGCATGCATACCGACAAAGACCAACCGCAATCATGATCAGCTGCTCCCGTCGCCATCGTCGTGTATGCATCATCCTCGCGCCGCTACTGTCACCATGTCATCGCCAGCCAGCTGCTCCCACCTGCCCCTTTCGCATCGCCTCCACTGCAACCACACTGTCACCACATCCTCGTCGTCCCAACGCCCATGTCGTGCACTGGCATCACCACGCTGCGCCATCCCCTCGTTCTCCCCCCTATATTAGAGCCACAGTCGAGCTCACTGTCCCCCATCTTCTTCCTCCCTTGCATCTCCTCTTCTCCTTGCGCAAGCAAAGACAGCGAGCACCTCCATTCGGTCGCCACACCTCGAATATGCGCCGCCACCGCGGTGAGCTTCGGCCACCACCGTCATGCACTTTAGTACTGCCAGCCTCCCTTCCCTCCTTTGTTCCATCCCCCACACCCCTGCTCCCTCCCTGAGGCCGGTTCGAACCCACGCTGCCTTCCCTCGCTGTTCCGCCCGACAAGGTGAGCCATTCCAAAATCTACTCGCGTCCAAATGCATTCCCAAGAACCTCCCTCAAAACCACTCAATCAATTTTAGGATCAGTGCAAGGGAGCTCGTTGTTCCATCTTCTTCCCCACCTCCAGCCACAAACCGCCTGCGTCGTCCCTTCTCCACCGGTGAGTCCCAACCCGATTCCCTCCGCCTAGAGCATCCGAGGACCCCCCCCCCTCTACCTTCCCCCATCACCCTTTTTTCTCTCCTTCTCCGTAATGCTATCGCCACGTGAAAACACTGCGGCGCCACCGGGCTCCCGCCGCTAGGCCAACTCAACCGCCCTTGGCCCCATCCGCCAGTTTCGGTGAACCCCCTCCACCTCCCCGGAGCTCGTGCACACGCCCCCTTGCCCTTTCTCTCCCTCCGGCGCCGCCACCCTGTTTCCTCCCCCACACGCTGCCAGTAGCCCGCCCTAGCGCTGCCCAAGCCGCGCCACCACTACCACCGAGGTCGCCTCACCCGGCCAGTTCCATTTTCGCCATCTGTAGTCGCCGTCGTCCTCTCACTTGCCAGCGACCAGTGCTGCCTTCAGGGCCTTTGCCTCTCCTCTATTATGCCCGTTGCTCTCTCTCTGTCTGTGTGTGTGTGGGGGGGGGGGCAATGACAGGTGTCCCCCCTTTATGTCTCTGTGGCTCTCACTCTTGGTGTATGTATGTGTGTATGACAGTGGGCCCATTGGATTAGGTTAGTAGTGAGTTAGCAAGTTATAGGCTAGTTCAATAGTGATTGGTTTAGTATGGTTAGTGTTTAAGTGAATAGTAGTTGAGACAACAGTAGGTCACATCTGTAACTAGAAATGGCACCGAGTTAACTGGGAATTAACTAGTGGTTAAAGGTTAATTGGAAATGGTCAGTGAACTAGTACGTATCACATAAAGACATTTAATTAGGGATTGTTAATAACTCATTTAGTCACTACAATCCAAAGTGAGTTAACTAGTAGTTGCACCAAAGACAAGCAATTAGATGACTGATAATCCATTTAGTCATGGCAACACCGAGTAAGTAAAACAGTAAGTAAATTGAGCTAACTAGTAGTTGAATGCAGTAAGTAACTTAGGCGATCCGAGGTTGCATATTAAGTAAACTAGCTAAAGTAATCAATTCGGGTAATTAGAGCCTAAGATGGTGTAGCCCTGTTTAGGTATATACCTACACCCATGTTCAAATGACCATCGGTCCTAGGCCATTGTAATAATAATAATAATAATAATAATAATAATAATGGGACGACCAAGAGGTTAATCGAGGAATAAGTCTAGTGATGAGGGGATTGATAGGAAGTAGTCATATAATCAATAAGGAACGTCTAGGTGGCTATTAAGAGCATCTACAACAATCCACCTCAGTTGTTACTAAGAGGTTGCCACATCAGCTTTTAGATGATGTGGAGGAGAGAAGATGAGGAGAGAAGGTGAAGCTGTTTCTACATGAAGAAACTATCAGATTGTTAATACCAAGACATAAGAAACAATAAAAAAAACTCTATTGAAGGCTTAGTTGTTACCTAAACACTCATTTTGTGGGTCCCACTGCCTACCAACAAAAATCTACTGGATCTTATGCAGCCCGTCTTCTTGGCTTCCCCCGCAGATGATATGATAAATGAGCCAAAACATATAGGCCACAAAGTTGTACCCCATTGTTGATCATCAAGAATCATGCACACTTGTAGCAATTAAAGTCTTAGATACAAGCTTAAGAAACAATCCATTGGAATGCTTGTTTCTTTTTATTAGATTGAGTACTCTATCTCTTCTTAGTAACAAGCTAAGAAACAAACTATTGTAGATGCTCTAACCCTAGGTCATTAACAATGACTAAGTTGAGGTGTAGCTCATTCAACTAGCACAGTCAATGGAAACGTGATATAACATGTATGCCTCACGCTTAACTAGGTTTTACAGTTATGTCAAAAACACCAATGACCTGGGAAGCGATTGGTAATCATAATGGCATAAGCTCACATATACTTAGGACATAGAATAAGCAGGGGAATAAAAGTACATGTATATGCATGTATGTCAATTGACATATGAACCATGCTAGTAGTTGATTAAGCAACTAAGTGTGACCTTGACATTTAGAATAAAATGCCAAGTAAAGTGTAGTAGTGATAAACCCTAATGAAGGTTAGTGGTATCTATGGTCTAGCTACGTGCTATTGATAGGAATCAAGACAATAGGGTCGATCGCTAAGCGAAGGCTAGTAGGCAAGAGCCATAGACCTTGTAAGGTAGTTATCTACTTAATTAGAAGTAGTCATTAGCAGGTTTTGTAGCTAAGGATCAACCTAGTATGATAGGTTTACTTTAGCATATGCCAAGCCACGTAGGTAATAAGACTAAGTATAGATCACCTCAAAAATGAAACTTACAACTGCGGACGCCACTGAGGGTGTAAGACCGGTGTCTAGCCAATACTCAGGAGTTCCAGCTAAGGCTCATGAAACTTCCTTGATAAATATAAAATAATAAAATAAATCATTAAGTAAACTAAGTTCCATGTGTCGGTGAGACTTATGTCTACTCTATGTGAACCCCCAAAACTATGATAGGTCTCACCTGAGTATCATGAAACTTTCTCGATAAATAGAAAGTAATAACTAAAGGAATCATTAGAACAACTAGGCGCCATGTATGGATAGTGGTGATATGTCTCTAGGTGGATGATGGTAGTCCAACCACCAATCGACATCGTATGCACTCCAGCTATCATCCATCATTATCTGTTCCTAGTAGTAGGACAATTCGTGACCCGAAGATGGATATGAGAGTTCGACCTAACTGAGTGATCTCTCCTATCTAGGTAACCAATAAGGAATATTCCTATGAATATTCTCTCCACCCCATTGGAGTCCTAACTCCTTGCACCAGCGGACTTCCGGAGAGCCCGATCCCTCTCGCCCTCACTCCGGATCAAACAGTTATCTAACCCTAAGTCTAACTATCAACCCAAAACCCCACCACTAGGCCAAACGAGTAGAGTTTGAGTTTATATACTTTGTTCTAAAGTAATTCCTTCATTCCAAATATCCCTGGATGTACTTAGTTCGTCTGAAGTATTTCCCTTATCAACTTCCTTTGGATATACTTCGTCTGAAGTATTTCCTTCATCAACTTTCTCTGGATGTACTTCGTCTGAAGTATTTCCTTCATCATATCCAGATGAGTATGGTTGGTTTCATCTGGAGTACTCTCTTCTTTCAAGATGCTGTTAAATATGTTTAGTTTTGTTTGAAGTGTTTTCTTCTTCAAACACGTCTAGATCTGTTTACTTTCATTTGAAGTGTTTTCATTTGTTTGAATGTCTTTGGATTTATTGGATTTCATTTTAATGCTTTGAGACATTCTTGGGCTCGATCGTATTCCGCGTAGCTAGAATTTGAAGCCATAATGGAGCAACAGTTCGAGCAAGAGCAAGAATGGGACCAAGATTATCAAACATTGAGCAAGACGATTATCATAATATTGAGCAAGAAGAGTCAACACTTTGATCATGTTGAACCTACTTTTGAAGTGTAATTATATTGTTTTAAATTATGAAATTGCAATGTTATGATTCATACAAATATGTTGACTTAGCTCATAGCTAATACCTTAATGATAATTGTGTATAACCTTTCCATCCTTGAACTTGAACACTATCATTTGTCACCCTAGAACTAATGGTATATATACTAGTTACTAAGTCAGTATCTAAGTGTCATGCTTAGCCTTGCTTAGATACATTGACATGTGGGCAATGATTTGCCCCGACATCATTTAAAACTTGAAATAGGATTTGGGCAGTTGAGGTTGGAGCCTAGCTAGTATGTTGAACTAGAAAGGTATTTTCAAAACAAAAGAAAACCAAAAACAGATTTCGACTTGGGTGACTGGAAACTATGGTGGGTGCTGGGAAGAGCACGACAAAGTGGGTATAGGGAAGTACCACCTAAGTCAATAAAGGACCGGGTTCTTGTAACAGCCTTCTTACGTAAAAACAGTGCAACCACAAGTCTATAATGGGTACGACCTGGCTGACTAATTTATTTGCCTCATCGCAACTTCACCATTGGTGGGTGCGTGGCATGGGTATGGGTAGAAGCCACATGAAAACTACACGGCGCAAGTAGGAGACCTCCTGAGGGTGCGACCCAAGAAGGTGATACCTAGCGGGTGGGGTTGTGTTGAGGTGGGGCATTGTAAAGGCCTTGTGGCAATCATCTTAGTCACACACCTATGAAAGTGTGTCAAGACGGATATTATAAGTTGATTATCTCTTGTGGGTAAAGTGTGCGAACTCTGCAGAGTGTGAAAACTATCTAGATAGATGTGCCGACGGTCATGGGCGGTGCCGAGAACTTACTTGAATTAGCTTTCATTTCTATAAAACAATTTGTGAGTGGAATGAAAAGATGGGTTGGAGCCCAGAGATTTGAGATGGCCTGATTGAGAACCAGTGAGAAGTACAGGATGTAACCCAAGAAAGAACATGAGCATTGGGTGGATGGAGCCACTCAATGATATAGGAGGTTGGAGCCTCCACTAGTATTTTACAACAAAACTCAACTTTGTTAAAACCCGTGTTAGTTAAAAATGCTAGCTCTTAGGATTTGCTACTACTTAATCTATTTCAATAAATGGCTTTATGCAAACAAAAGAACCACAAGTCACTCCTTTGATCAGCCTTGCATATTATATAACTGCATTATGTGTGTTATCTCGCGAGTACAGTTGTGTACTCATGCTCGCTCAATATAGCATTATTCAGTAACCATAAAAGAATAAGAAGGCTTCATGGACACTTATAAGCATTCGTCAAGACGAGATCGAGAAGGCCAAGAACTAGGTCGCGGGCCCCAATCGATGCCTGTGGGTATATCGTGAGGGTTCCACATGGTATATTTTTATTTTGATTCCGCTGCTGTTATTTGAAAGGTATTTGGCTTGTCCGGTTATTCTGCAAGTCAAAAGCAATAAGATATATTTATGCTTTGTTTATTATTATGCAATAGCTTTACATTTTTGTGATATGTGTTTGATATCCAATGATGTAACTGTAAGTACTAGCTACTGATCCAGGGACTGGTGCTGTGAACACAGAAGATTACAAATTACAAATTTGGGATCTGACAATAAATAACAAATCACAACCCTCCTTGGCTGTGATCAACATCTTATTTTCAGCCATACCATGGCACTCAATTCAAATATCACCAAAATATCCATCCCAACATTTTCTAATAAAATTATTTTTGCAAAAGTAGAGACTATACTCGACGAACTGCACTAAGCACGCTCATGACCGTAAGTACAGCCATTTAAATAGATTTACACTCTGCAGAGGTGTACAACTTCACCCACAATATATGAATTCTCTAGTTTGTCTGGCATCCGTTGATACCACCGCTAACGATCTTTTAGTAAGCAGTCTAGAACACGTAATGAAGCCTTTACATCACCTAGACCTAACCTTGCACTAGCCCAACAATGACAACCCTCACTTCGATCCCAGGTACCTCACATCAAAGTGAGGCATTAATCGTTGTATTGGAAGGCTTTGGTCCCAACACCTCGATGAACGGAGTCCCTTCGAGCAAGCCTACCCGGTCATGCCCGTACTACTACGGCCTACCAATATACAAGGCTAGTTTTTGATGACTTAATTAGCTAAGGTCATCCCATACCGGCACATGTGGTTGTACGCTTAGGATTAGATTGGTAGCACCGACGTTCGGTCCTTAATTAACCTGAGCGAGGACGACCTCTATCTACTTGTGATATACACTTCTCACACTCCTCATATTATAA
The DNA here is from genome assembly GCA_036346405.1 of Phyllostachys edulis. Lineage (NCBI taxonomy): Eukaryota > Viridiplantae > Streptophyta > Magnoliopsida > Poales > Poaceae > Phyllostachys > Phyllostachys edulis. Next base: position 48,427,045 of record CM070560.1, on the reverse strand, counting down.
ATTTATAATATAACTCGCCCGCGTCACAAACTAATTTTTTTGTTTTTATTTTTATAGAAAATAACAGAGGTAAACCCCTCTAGACTATCATTTCAAAATCTCCCAAATTCTTATCCAATATTTCATACATTTCCAATTTTATTAAATCCAGAGCCCGACTAAGCATTTGTGCGATATTCGCACTTGGAATACCCAAATCAATATCATCTATTGCCTAAACTATAACCTAATGGCTACAACAGTAAGGATACCAATATTTCAAGGAGGATCATGCATTGAATAGGAATATAACTACCATTATCCCCAAATATAGCAATTTTAAGCAAACATACACACATGCATAATAGATTTTACAAAAAGAAGTACAATAATTGAAATAATAGGATCGACATGGTCAAAGGGGATGCTTGCCTTGCTCTGGTATCTCGGAGTACGAGGATGGAGGATCGTCGTAAATTTCGTTTGAAGTTTCGACGTCTATTCAAAAAGAGTCGATAGCAAATTAATTATAGAAAAATAATTCCAACAGCAACAAAATCAAAAAATCTTTTCATATTTAGATAGATCATAATTTTATATAAAAAATTCATTCAATCTGGAGTTCGTATGCAAAAGTTATTAACGTTGAAAGCGTATTCTCTAATGTTTACGCTTTCTAACAGAGAAAGTGTATTTTCCTACGAGGACTTCTGAGGTTTACATTTTCTAATAGAGAAAGTGTATTTTCCTCTTAACCGAAAGCGTTTTTTCTCATTTTTTTTTGAATTTTATTAACTTACATGTGGGGCCTACCTATCAGTGACTCATATTTTTATTTTCTTGATTTTAATTATGAAAAGCAGAGATGGTCCCACATGTTATGGACTCGTTATTTATTAACTAATGATTAAACCTATTTTTGATTTTAATCAACTGATGGCTGGGGTCCACATGTCAGTCTCTCGGGTTTTTAAAACGTGTTTTAAAACTGAGAATAGTGTGTGGTCCCACATGTTAGTGACTCATATACTAAACGTGTTTTAAATTAGATTTTTGATTAATTTTCCAGCCAGCCCCACATGTCATTGATTAGTTTCACTTAACTATTGTCATTAGTGTTAAGCTAATACTCAACCCGAGTGGGACCGCTGTCAGCGAGAGAGAAGAGAAGGGAGTAGATCTGCGCGTGGCCGAGCGCCATGGCGAGCTCGCCGGTGGCGAACGGCGTAACGACTTGGCTCGAGGATGGGGAAAATGGGTTCCCCTCTCGACGGTGATCCCACCGGGTAGTGGTGGAGGCCGGGGAGGTGGACGGAGAGGGTGCTACGCCGACGATAAGCGGCAGAGCTCCTCAGGTCCAAAATGGTTTTCGCGCTTTGAGCAAATCGGCGACGAGAGATGGCTCTAGGGGGCAACTATGATGCTACAGGCAGTGACTCAGGGACCAATGGTCACCGGAGTGGCGGCGATACCATTTCCCATGGTGGCACCATTGGCGGCCACAGTGAACTCTATACTATGCTAGCTAATCGACCGATCTAACGAGCATAGAAGCACTAGGGGACTACTAGAAGCTCACTAAGACAGTTGTCGGTGTCGGAGGATGGTCGGAGAAGCGTATCGACGTTGAACAACAGTGACATAGAGGTGGCTCACAGTGCTGGATCTTTGTGGCGATGGAGATGCTACAAGAAGTGTAGCATTAGCTCACTGGAGTCCTAAGGATGGTGTAGAAGCGAGGAATTGAACGGGGACTCACCGAAGTGACAGCGAACAGAAAAGGAGTCGGTGGCAGCCGGATTTGGGGTAGAGCTCGGTTCTGGTGATTCCCTGAGCTTGGGTCCACATTAATCAAGGAAGAAGCATTAGTGGAGTATGGAACATGATATGACGTGGTTATGTGAGGTTCAAACTCACTAGAGCGTCAGGAACGCGGAGGTTCGAAATGGGGTGTGCGCTGAAGACGAAGATGATGATGACATGACCATGCTATGGGGTTCTCGGAGCTACATCAAGCAAAGAAGGGGTATAAGTGAGGTAAGGGGTGCATGGTGACGCAGGTGGCGAGGGCAAGGAAGCTCACCAGAGGAAATGGCAGTGTGGGGCTTGCTCACCAGCATCGAGAACGACGCTCTCATTCCTAGCGAAGCAAAGCATGAGTTGCTTTGATTCTATGCGGGAAGCGAGAATGGCGAGCTGAGGAACTCATGGCGCAATTGGATGCTCAAGTAGCACTGAGTAGAGCGTGAGAATGGCGGCGAGAAAATGCGGCTGAGGTGAGAAACTCACACCCTCCTCGGGTGTCTTCGCCCGTTCGGGGTTAGGCGGTGACAAGGGGAGTCGCTAGCATGGGCGCTGTGACGTACAACGCAGGTGGATGCAAGGGGAGTAGTTGGAGCGCAAAACGATGGGTGGAAGTCATGAACGAGGCGAGAAGCGGTAGGCGCTGACGAGGTGGAAGAAGCTGGCGACACACGTGCCCTGGCGTGTTAATGAGAGGAGAGGGCGTGGCGTAATGGAGTGTTGGAGATATGCCCTAGAGGGCAGAGGCAATCACGGAGATGATGATATCACATCTATTTTTATGTGTTATTGAATAAGTGTTATTCTGTTCCTTGAATGAATCATCAGTTATGTAGATTAACGAGTATGTGACTTGTTTGTGAAACTCTATATTTATGCAATGATTATTCTTAAACGTTCCCTGGTCGGAAACATATGAGGACACATATGAATAGACTAGCATATGTATTGGTTGATGACTATGTTTCACGAGTCATAGATATCGAGATATCAAACCAATAATATGGACACATGTTAGAGACATGGTGTTGGATAAGACCCACCTTGAGACACTGTTGAGATTGTTATGATTTCATGTGTCATCAGTTGGTCTCAAGTAATGATGATGTATAATCCTTAGACCTAAGATCAGCATGGTTTTCTACATGTGTAATAGCACTCTTTGGGGTTGCCAAATGCTACACCGAAACTGGGTAGTTATAAAGGTAGCTTTCAAGTATGCTATGAAACATGGGGAGGAATATGATTGGTCGGATATGGGATTTGCCCCTCCTAACATAACAGGAGAGATGTCTCTGGGCCCCTCGTTGTGGTTGAATAAAGAAAGTGCATGGCCATGCCACTAGTGGTCGAAGTGTTGACCACATGAAGTTATTCGACACTTGATCGAGAAAGTATTGAACAGTCCATGGATGACATAATCTCACCTGGAGTTCAACTTGATGTCGTGAGGCAAAGGGATAATACACAAACAGGTTGTACGGCTGATATCTGTTCTCCACTCTTGGAAGACCTCCTGGGTGGTCGTGGAAGACCTCTGGGGTGGTCCTGGAAAACCTCCTAGGTGGTCGTGGAGAGAACATAATCACCAACTGGTCGTAAGGAGTTACGAGCTGTTCGTAAGTGATAAAGACCTAGTCATAGATCATATTGCATTAAGGTTCGTCCGATATATTCTTTGTGTGTTTGGGAATCTTTATGTGCTGCTAGGTACCGCTAATGACTCGTGGTCGAAAAGGGTTTCCGAATCACAATTGATCACACATGAACCTATAGGGTCACACACTTAACGTGTTGGAACAAACCAGTATGGATACGATTCGTCAACCGTGTTCAGATAGGATCCGTCATAGGCACTATATAAGGAGATGCTTGAGGCCAAGGGAAGCAAGGACGAGAAAAATAGACAAGACACACGAAAGTCGTGAGTTGAGTTGTTCCTCTAAAACCCTAGCTGCCATCTTCTTGAAAGAGCCTTCTGTGCGACTTGGTGCTAGCACACCGGCATACTGCGTTCCGGCTCTGGACGTGTGGATACCATAGAGGTGCAGCGTTACTGCGGTAGCTGTTGTGCTTAAGGATGATTCGCGACCTTGGCGAGGAAGTAGATTGGTTTCTGGAGGAGACGATCGACTACGGTGGAAGATCGTCTACGACCACTTCACCGACGCGCTTTTCGTTGGACCAGGCTGCTCCAACTCTTCTTCCGCTGCACTACGCGTCTGGTGGTAACGATCTGTGATCATTTACTTGCTTGGCATCCTGGTTTACGTGATAGAATTTTTGAATTGTTGCTAGCGTAGCCTATCCGTATCCTAACAGTGGTATCAGAGCTCATCTTGCATCGTTTTTGATCTAGATCGGTCGCATATACTAGATATGTGGCAGTAGTAGATTGGATCTATTACTGGTTTGGTCTGATAACCTAGATCGGTTCATATGGATGGAACGATCTAGGCACTGGTCGATAAGATCGATCGGGTTTCGGCGGTAGTAGATGGGTTTTGCGAAGAGGTATAAGTTAAGAGCACTAGATGATTTACTCGACTTGTTTTTGACTGCCTTGTATGATACTCCTACCGGTCGGAATTCCGCCATCGGAGTGTGCCGCAGTGCGTGGTCATATCAAGGCAATGATCAGATTGGTTCGGAATATGGTTAATATGATTGATCCGATGATTTCCAAGGCTCGTTTACATGAATAAGATTCATGTCTCGGGAAATTTTTTTGAGAGCACTGCCCTCGACCAGTGAGGGGCGCTACCCGTTCGATCCTCGCCCGCTAACCGGCTAGCAGGACCACCGTGGTCGTAGCCGTGTTGTATAATAGTATGTGTTCATATCGCCCGATAGAATTGGATTCTATGCATAACTCGTTTTTTAGGGATTGATGTGAATAGTATGGCTCATTGTGTATGTGATGCATGAATGGATTTCACATGGTCTGCATGTCATGTTGTGTGATAGACATCGAGCTACATATTATTGTATAACGGTCTGCGTACCGACATGTGATGCTTGATATTATCGTCTATAATTCATTGCTAGCTTTTAGGAGTAATTGCTTAGTAGATGAATGCGAACGGAGATTTCAAGCATGATGGTCAAAGGACAGGAAGCATGGTGATGGAGATCGTCATGATTAGGGTCATACTATTTCACAGTTTAATTTGATTATCTATCAATGCTTATTCCTGTCATGCTATTTGATCATGTTTTATCATTAGATGCTTATAACATGGTAGAATTAAAAATCCCTCACATAATATTAAGTTAAATTGATGCCCTCCCAAATTTGTTGTACCATCTAATGTCATGTATTTTTAATGGTGGGTCTTGCCAAAGCAGAGTGCCATTAATTCTCCTTAACTAGATAAGTTTGTGTCAGACACTTACACGCTGAGCATTGGTTTAACTTGACAAGGTCATCATAACGGTTATGGACCTTGGGGCATAGAGTTGGGTACCGGAGCATAGAGATGCCAATCAACAACAAGAGTCATATAGAGATATGATTAGCAAAGGGCTGCTTACCAATTTCACTAATCTTCTAGCAGTGATGCCAAAGCTCACTAGTAGATTAACTGATTGAGGGTCTTGAATCACTAAATGTCATAAGAGAGATAGGGAATTTAGTGGGAGTATCTTTTATTAACTGTTGATGATTAAGTTAGACCAGGAAAAGACTAGTCATATAAAGATACGAGCTGGTCGTAGATTGGTCGAACGTAACCACCAACATGAATGTCTAATAGAAGATCTTACATAAACATAGTGCTCAATCTTTGCATATATTTTTGTTGTAGATCTTAGCACCTACTTCTTCCGCACCTACCTTTAATTTGCGATCTGTTCTTGAGAAAGAAAACTTTATTGACTGGTTTCGTATTTTGAGAATTGTTCTCAAACAAGAAAAGAAGGAATATGTTCTAGAGGGTCCCTATCTCAAGGAATCGAATGTTGATGCTACTCGTACTGAAAAGAATGCTTATGAGAAGCATTGCAATGATGTAGTCGATATGCACTGCCTAATGCTTGCGACCATGAGCTCTGAGCTTCAAAAGCAATATGAGACCACAAACGCTTACAATATGATTGTGGGCCTGAAAGGTATGATTCAGGGTCAAGCCAGGGCAGAGAGGTTTAATACCTCTAAGGAATTATTTTCTTGTGGGCATTGGAAGAGAAACTGCAAGAAGTAATTAGCAGAGATGAATAAGAACAAGGGAAGTAGAACTTCCAGTTCAGGTATAAATGTTATACAAAATTATTCTCGCCACTTCTCCGATCAGTTCTTGGGTATTTGATACAGGATCGGTTGCTCATATTTGTAATTCGATGCAAGGACTGATATGGAGTAGAAGTTTGGCAAGAGGAGATGTTGATCTCCGTGTGGGCAATGGAGCAAGAGTTGCTGTATTAACTATTGGCACTTTGCCATTAGCTCTACACTCAAGATTAGTTATGGAACTAAATAATTGTTATTATGTTCCAGCCTTGAGCAAAAACATTATTTCTGCTTCCTGTTTAGGAGCAAAAGGTTATGAGTTTAGAATAAAGAACAATTGTTGTTCAATCCATTTTGAAGATATGCTTTATGGCTATGCTTCATTGGTGAATGGATTGTATGTTTTGAATCTTGAGGATGAGCCCATCTGTAACATAAATGCTAAGAGACTTTGACCTAATGATATGAATCTCACTTTAATTTGGCATTGTCGTCTAGGTCATATAAATGAGAAGCACGTGATGAAGCTCCATAAAGATGGTCTTCTAAACTCATTTGATTTTGAATCATTTGAAACATGTGAATCTTGTTTACTTGGCAAGATGACAAAGGCGCCCTTCACAACCAGAGGTGAGAGGGCGAGTGATCTACTGGTCATTATACATTCGGATGTATGTGGACCAATGAGCACTTCGGCTAAAGGTGGTTTTCAGTACTTCATAACTTTTACTAATGATTTCAGTAGATATGGTTATGTCTATTTGATGAGGCATAAGTCGGAATCCTTTGAAAAGTTCAAAGAATTTCAGAATGAAGTACAGAATTAACTTGGCAAGACAATCAAATGTCTACGATTTGGTCGTGGAGGTGAATATTTGAGCCATGAGTTTGGTGATCATCTAAAAAAGTGTGGAATTGTTCCACAGCTTACTCCACAGGGGACGCCTCAATGGAATGGGGTGTTTGAACGGCGGAATCGAACACTGTTAGACATGGTTCGATCAATGATGAGCCAATCTGATCTTCCATTACAATTCTAGGGATACATTCTAGAAACATCTACTTTCACTTTAAATAGGGTTCCATCGAAAACTATAGAGAAGACACCATATGAAATATAGACCGGGAAGAGTCCGGGATTGTCTTTTCTCAGGGTACAGGATTGTGAGGTTTATATCAAACATTTGACATCTGATAAACTCACACCTAAGTCAGATAAGTGTTTCTTTGTGGGATATCCTAAAGAAACTAAAGGATATTATTTTATAACCGGGTTGATAACAAAGTGTTTGTTACCCGAGACGGTGTCTTCTTGGAGAAAGAGTTTCTTTCAAAGGAGTCAGTGGGAGCAAAGTGCAACTCGAAGAAATTCGGGAACCATCTGAAAATGTTTCAACTCCTACTGAACCTCTACAGGATAAACAAAATATTGATGAACCTGTAAATGTGGCATTAGCCCCACATAGATCAAAAGGCCACATCAATTGCCTATAAGGTATGGGCATGACATTTTATTTTTGAATAATGATGAGCCTAAAACTTATACGGAAGCGATGGTGGACCCAGACTTTGAGTCATGGCTTGAAGCCATGGGATCCGAGATAAAAATCCATGTGTTCATGTCATACGACGAAATCTAGACTAGTCGTATGGTGATACGACCAGGTCCAGACTAATCATGTGGAGATACGAGCTGGTCGGAGACTGGTTGACAATCAAGTTTGGAACTTGGTTGATGCACCTGATGGTGATACGACCATTAAGTGCAAATGGATTTTTAAGAAAAAGATAGATATGGATGGAAATGTTCACATTCATAAGGCACGACTAGTCGCAAAGGATTTCAAACAAATTCAAGGTGTTGATTTTGATAAAACCTTCTCACCTGTCGCGTTGCTTAAGTCTATCCGGATCATTCTAGCTATTGTTGCATATTTTGATTATGAGATATGACAGATGGATGTCAAAACGACTTTCCTAAATGGAAACCTAAGTGAGGATGTGTACATGACACAGCCTAAGGGTTTTGTCGATCCAAAATAAGCTAGAAAGGTATACAAGCTTAAGAAATCCATCTGTGGATTGAAGCAAACATCTCGGAGTTGGAACATTTGTTTTGATGAAGTGGTCAAAGGGTTTGACTTTATCAAATATGAAGAAGAACCTTGTGTCTACAAGAAGGTTAGTGGGAGCAAGCTTGTGTTTTTGATCTTGTATGTGGATGACATACTACTAGTTGGAAATGATATTCCTATGCTTGAATCTGTTAAAACTTCATTAAGAAATAGTTTCTCAGTGAAAGATTTAGGAGATGCAGCATATATTCTTGATATAAGGATCTATAGAGACAGATCTAAAAGGCTAATTGGATTACGCCAGGATATGTACATAGTCGTATAGCGATATGATCAGGTCCAGACTAGTCGTATAGCGATACGACTAGATCCAGACTGGTGCCCATGGCTCATATAGTGATACAACCAGTTCGATCGGTCGTATGGAGATCTGAAATGGTCGAGATCGGTGCTCATGGCGCATGGCATTAATCTTAGCAAGAATCAGTGTCTTTCGACCACTGATGAGCGAGACAAAATGAGTATAATTCCATATGCTTCGGCTATTGGATCTATCATGTATGCTATGCTATGTACACAACCAGATATGTCGTATACTCTAAGTGTTACGAGCAGATATCAGTCGGATCTAGGTGAAGGTCATTGGATAGCAGTCAAGAATATCCTTAAGTACTTGAGAAGGACTAAGATTGCATTCCTTGTTTATGGTGGTGAGGAAGAGTTGGTCGTAAATAGTTACACTGATGCAAGCTTCCAAATCGACAAGGATGATTTCAGATCGCAATCAGGATTTGTGTTTTGTTTTAATGAAAGGAGCAGGTATGGACTGGTCATATAATGATACGACCAGATCCAGACTGGTCGTATAATGATACGACCAGAAAGGCTGGAAGAATTCCAAATATGCAAAGTGCACATGGATTTAAGTTTGACCAGGTATGGACTGTCCGTATGGTGATACGACCGGATCCAGACTAGTCGTATGGTGATACGACTGCTTCCAGACTAGTCGTATGGAGATACGAGCTGGTCGTAGACTGGTCGAACATGATTTTTCTGATCTGTTGACAAAGCCTCTCCTACAACCTAAGCATGAGGTGCACACAAGAGCTATGGGTATTCGATACCTATTTGATTGACTCTAGTGCAAGTGGGAGATTGTTGGAGATATGCCCTAGAGGCAATCATGGAGATGATGATATCATGTCTATGTTTATGTGTTATTGAATAAGTGTTATTCTGTTCCTTGAATGAATCATCAGTTATGAAGATTAACGAGTATGACTTGTTTGTGAAACTCTATATGTATGCGATGATTATTCTTAAACGTTCCCTAGTCGGAAACATATGAGGACACATATGAATAGACTAGCATATGTATTGGTTGATGACTATGTTTCACGAGTCATAGATATGGAGATATCGAACCAATAATATGGACACATGTTAGAGAACATGGTGTTGGATAAGACCCACTTTGAGATACTGTTGAGATTGTTATGATTTCGTGTGTCATCAGTTGGTCTCAAGCAATGATGATGTATAATCCTTAGACCTGAGATTAGCATGGTTTACTACATGTGTAATAGCACTCTTTGGGGTTGCCAAACGCTACACCGTAACTGGGTAGTTATAAAGGTAGCTTTCGGGTATGCTATGAAACATGGGGAGGAATGTGACTGGTTGGATATGGGATTTGCCCCTCCTAACATAACAGGAGATGTCTCTGGGCCCCTCGTTGTGGTTGAATAAAGAAAGTGCATGGCCATGTCACTAGTGGTCGAAGTGTCGACCACATGAAGTTATTCGACACTTGATCGAGAAAGTATTGAACAGTCCATAGATGACATAATCTCACCTAGAGTTCAACCAGATGTCGTGAGGCAAAGGAATAATACACAAACAGGTCGTACGGCTGATATCTGTCCTCCACTCCTGGAAGACATCCAGGTGGTCATGGAAGACCTCCGGGTGGTCCTAGAAGACCTCTTGGGTGGTCGAGGAAGACCTCCGGGGTGGTCCTGGAAGACGTCTTGGGTGGTCATGGAGAGAACATAATCACCAACTGGTCGTAAGGAGTTACGAGCTGTTCGTAAGTGATAAAGACCTGGTCATAGATCATATTGCATTAAGGTTCGTCCGATATATTCTATGTGTGTTCGGGAATCGTTATGTGCTGCTAGGTACCGCTAACGACTCGTGGTCGGAAAGGGTTTCCAAATCACAACCGATCACACATGAACCTATAGGGTCACACACTTAACGTGTTGGAACAAACCAGTACAAATACGATTCGTAAAACGTGTTTGGATAGGATCCGTCACAGGCACTATAAAAGAAGGTGCTTAAGGCCAAGGGAAGCAAGGGCGAGAAAAACAGACAAGACACACGAAAGTCATGAGTTGAGTTGTTCCTCTAAAACCCTAGCCGCCATCTTCTTGAGAGAGCCTTCTGTGCGACTTGGTGCTAGCACACCGGCGTACGGCGTTCCGGCCCTGGACGTGTGGATACCATAGAGGTGTAGTGTTACTGCGGTAGCTGTTGCGCTTAAGGATGATCCGTGACCTTGGCGAGGAAGTAGATTGTTTTCTGGAGGAGACGATCAATTACGGTGGAAGATCGTCTACGACCACTTCACCGACGTGCTTTTCATTGGACCAGGCTGCTCCAACTCTTCTTTCGCTGCACTGCGCGTCTAGTGGTAACGATATGTGATCATTTACTTGCTTGGCATCCTGGTTTACGTGGTAGAATTTTTGAGTTGTTGCTAGCGTAGCCTACCCATATCCCAACTTGGAGCAGGCACGAGGAAATGGGCCGGCTCAGATTTGACCCAATGGGCTAGCGGGAAATTAAAATAGAGTTTGAAATTTTCAAAAAAGCCAGGACTTTACCAAAATTTTTAAACCTATCAAACTTGCTCCAAAATTTATAATTTTTTTTGGAGAGGCTCCTAACACAGTTTAGTTCATTATGTGAATTTACTAGAATTTTATGTATTCTATATTGTTCTCAAAAATTATTTCAATTTGGTGCTTTCATATAATTTCAATACTTGTTTTATGCAAAAGTTCAAAAACATACACAAATTATTTTTCCTTACATAAACATGCTGAAAATTTTCCCTTTATTGTTTTCAACATTCTTTTCCAAAATTTGGGATTTTTGGGACGTTACAATTAACCTTTAGACTGAACATACCCCCTCTAAAAATTTTCATAACCCAATCACACCACATATCCCCAAAACCTTTAGCTTGAAGCATTTGATATAAAAAAAAGGCCAATGAACTTTATCATACACTTTTTCAAAATCTATTTTGAGCATCACACCAGACAGTTTTTTCCTATAAAACCACAACACCTTCTATGATATATCTATTTTTCATGAAGGCAATTTGTTCCGGGGAGATAACCTGCTGAGCAACATCAGTAAGTTTTAAGGTCATCAATTTGGTAAAAAAAAAATTGTAACTCATGTTAAGCAAGCAAACCGGTCTATATTTCTAGATCTTATCAGCAGCAATGCTCTTAGGTATAAGAGTTATATTCCCATGATTAATCCTCTTAATGGGCAGGACCCCCTTATGGAAATCATCAAGCATTGCTTTGAGATCATACTTAATTATGTCCCAAAATGCTTGATAAAATTCAGCGGGGAAGCCATCAGGCCCAGGAGCTTTATTGCGTTCCATGGAAAAAAAAACCACATTCTTAATTTCGTCTAGCTCAAAAGGTCTAGTCAATTTTTCCCTGTCCTGCACAGTAATAGTATCAAAATCAGATCAATTCATTGACATTTTGTTTTCCTTAGGTTTCCCAAAGAGCTTTTTTAGATAATGGAAGAGGAAAACTCTCCTAGCCTCTACATCAAGGATGCACATAGCCCAGTTTATTACAAAGTTTCAAGTTCAAAAATAACCAAAAAGTTGAAAGTGGCTCGAAGCCTTACAACCAAAAGACGACTGAACTTTAAATTCAATCGTTACAAATCTTGTGACTAAACCTCCACCCATGATTGTTGAATATTTGCTTCGCCACATACTCTAATCTGGCGCTTCCACTCAACATGGACTCCTTCTGGGTCGGATTCTGCATATTTATCCAAACCCTCGTCTCGTGCCCACTTAATAAGATAACTTGCAAGGGATTAGTGATAGTCTTTTTTTTTAATCAAAAACAGCGTCATTCCAACATAACCAAATAGACCAGCATAAGGCACTGGCTTCCACAAGGAGTTGTGTTTTAAAAGTTTTTGGAATATCGGCTAACCAATTTCCAAACATGTTGGCTATATTCACAGGTGGAGATAAATTAAACACACATTGAACAGCCTACCATGCAAGATGTGCAAAGTGACAGTGAATAAAAAGACATTGAATTGTTTCATCTGTAATACAGAAACAACACTTTTTGCTTCCCCTCCAATTTCTTTCGTGCAGATTATCCTTAGTTAATACTACCCCTCTTTTGAGATACCATAAGAATATTTTCACTTTTAATGGAATGTTAAATAACCAAAAAAAATCCTGCTCGGGGCTCGATAATTTTCAATAAGTGCCGCATATAAAGACTGTACCGAAAACAGTCTAGACTTATTCAAATTCCATCTAAAAACATCTTTGTGATAGCTCAATTGTAAATTGGCAATTCTCAAAATTAACTCATTCCAAGCCTGTAACTTAGGCCCAATAATAGGTCTACGAAAAGAAATATTTATAGGAGCTGATCTCATGATATTTGCTATTATATCATCTTTTTTCCTCACCACATTATAAAGGATTGGATATTATCTTTTTAGTGGAGAGTCTTCTAACCAAATATCTTCCCAGAACCTAGTTTGCATTCCATTTTTAACCTGGAACGCTCCAAAGCGAAAAAAAAGATCCTTAACTTTCATTAAACTCGACTAAAAGTGTGAAGTCCCAGGCTTGTTAAACACCTGCAAAAGACAATTCTCACCCAAATATTTCCTTGTTATCAAAGTTTGCCATACCACTTCTTCATTAAGCAACTTAAAAAGACATTTTCCTAGTAAACTTTTGTTTTTGTGTCTAAGTTCTGAATACTTAGACCGCCCTGCTCTTTGGGTGTATACACTAATCTTTATTTAGCAAGCCTATATTTCCTTTTAATTTATGACTGTCACTTTGCCAGTAAAATCTAAATCTATAAAAAGTCTTTTGAGAACCTCTATAGGGATATAAAAAAAAGACAACATAAACATAGGTAGGTTATTTAGCACTGAGTTAATAAGTATCAATCATCCACCAACAGACATATTTTTTTCTTTCCAACTACTGAGTTTTTTTTTCAACTCTATCTTCAACTATAATACCCCGTTCAATCTTAAGAATTATAATTGAATTTCAAACCATTTTATTGGGATTTAAAATGGAATTTCAGAATTCTGTAAAAGAGGGATTAAATCTTGGGCCAAAGGCCTATAGCCTTGGCCCATTAGGGGCAACCAAAAACCCTAGAGGTACTGTAGCACCCCTGTGCTACAGTGCTGCCACCATTGCTACAGTAACTCCGAAGCTACAGTGCACGCCCCCCTCCATTGCTGCTGTCCAAGAAGAAGGGGGGGGGAGGGAGAAGAACCCTTCGGGTGCCGCCTGCCAAGGAGAAAAGAGGAGGAAGAGAGGAGAAGAAGAGGAGAGGAGAACTTCGCAGGGGAATTCAGCGATCTCCTGTGGTTCTTCAAGGGTAACGAAGTGCTTTCCCCGCTGTTTGATGTTGATTAGATGCAAATTTGATTGATTGGATTGGATCGAAAACCCTACTGTTAGAATCCAGATCTGTCCAGTAGATTGCGTGGCCAATTTCAGGTTCTTAGAGGCCGAATTTTAGTTGTCCATCTCCTAGAGATATATATATAATGTTCTTAGCTTTCCATAGCCTTTTAGTTCAACTGAATCCGAGTTGTGGTTTGAGAGTTATGGCCATTTGTTTACTACTGTCCAGAACCACGATTAATTGTCAGTAGTCACTTTGTGTAGCAAGTTGAATGTGGTTAAGTTCCGAATCAGGATTCCTCCCTATTATGAAAATTGTATTTTATTGTTTTATATTTCCATGGCCGCCAAGAACACGTAATTCCGACATACGGATCAAAAGTTATGATAGTTTTATTCCTGCTGTCTAGATTTCTGACATGATTGATCTATTGATTTGTCTTTTAAAATATGTTTATGTTAGAGGCAAATTCAGGGTTTTCACCCAACTAAATTGTTTTACAAAATTTCTTAACCTTTCCAGAATGTTAAAGAACGCCTTAATCGGAGTTGTAGATCAAAAGTTGTGTTATTTTCTTTACTACTGTCCGTTTCATCGGGACAGATTCTGTCTTTCAAGTTCATCTGCCTGTAGTATATTTATTTTAGCCGAATTGGGTTATCTCACCAACTAGGATTTCATAGATATGTTCGTTAGATTTCCATAGGATCTAGGCTCACCTCGTTCCGAGTCCCAGATCGTTAGATATGAGTGATTTCGTGCTGCTGTCCAGAATCAGTTCCATGATCGTGTTGTCTGTGTTCAGATTATATCTAATTAGTTAATTGTGGGTTGTCGGGAAGGTGTTGTAGAACGTTAATGGAAGTGTCCTGTTCTATGTTGTTCTTATTTCGAGTATATATTGTGTAGGCGGAGAGGCTTCAGGTTTAGGAGTACCGTCATTGCCTACTAACGCGTCGCATCGCGGAAGGCAAGTACTTTGATGTTCTTATGATTAAAAAATGCTAAATGCTTGATGTTAGTATTGTGTTTTTTTGTGATGCATGAGAATATTTAATGTTTATGTTCCTTCCATATGTGTTATCTCCATGATTAGAGAGCATGTCTTGCAATATTCATATTTCATTCCATGCATCCATTATTCATGTTTCATCCACGGGAGTGGATTAAAAAGACCCATCAATTCCAGTATGGGCACGTAAGACCCACCATTCCAATGTGGGCAGTTTGGGACACCCGTATGAAACATTCTTTATACGGGATTTAGATCCCCGCATTTTGTTAAATACGGGCTTAGGTGAACACCGACGGGTGTGTCACTAGCTATACCGGTATATGCATGTGTGTAGTCCATTCATTTCATTCAATCCATTCATTCCATTCATTCAAATATTCATTCTGTGATTTATTCATATTCTTCAATGATGTTGGCTTGATCATGTTTGTTGTATGTCCCAACTATTCACTGTATTTGCTGAGACTCGGACTCATTCTTGCGTTGTTTGTTTATTTTAGGTGATCATTGATGTTGGCTCTATTGGGAGGGAGTAGACACGCACTGCTCATTCACTTCACCCTATTCAAGTCCAAGATTATGATTTAGTTCTATCTTTCATTCGTTATTGATGAACTGTAATAAATAAATTTAGATGATGGATGATACCTATTGCTATGTTATGATTGATTCAGTAGTACTTGTGATCTTTGATTATTCCTTCGATATTTATTGCTTAGATTCGGACTATATGCATGACATGGTTCTATTGAATGTTGATCTCTTTATGTCATTAGATGAGATGGTGCTCTAATTCTTCCGCATTATGGTTGTATGTTAGATTATTTAGGTGACATCTTAGCTTCCGAATAGCCAGGGTGTTACATCAACCCCTTTCCAATCACTATTCCTTAATTTTCTATAGTGAATTGGAATATGTAAGTACCTGAAAGGGAAGACACACACTTCACGACCAAATAATTGAGTATACTACGGTTCAACTTCTTTGGCTTTGCCAAAACAAAAGATTTCGCTCTTGTGGAAATTAATCTTTAAACCTGATAATTGTTCAAAGACACACAAAAGAAGTTTGAGATTTTTTGCTTGCTCTATGTCATTATTCAAGAAAAGGATAGTGTCATCATCATATTGTAAAATTGACAACCTATCATCAATCAAATGAGGAACTACTCTCGATAGAAGACTTTCTTCTTTAGCTCTTGAAATAAAGATGGCTAGCATGTCATTTTTAGTAACTTCCCAAAACACCTGATAAAACTCAGTAGGGAAGCCATATGGCATAGGTGCTTTGTTATGCTCCATTTGAAAAATTACTTCTTTCACCTCCTCAGTAAATGGCATTGTGAGTAAGTTGTTTCAGTATCGAAAACTTGAGGTGTATCATTTCTGAAACCATCAATCATGCATAATTGATTAATTTTGGATGGTCCAAAAAGACCTTTGTAATAATTGGTGATATACTCTTTAAATTGTACATCACCCCGAATTATTCCTTCTTCCTGTTCGAGCTGAAAAATTCTTTGTCTTATATGCTTACCATTCGCAATCAAGTGATAGAATCGTGTATTTCTATCTCCCTATAAAAGGAATTCGCTTTGGACATTTGGTAACACTTAATTTTTTCTTCTCTTAAAAGTTGTGTCAATCTCTCATTAGCAAATCTTTTAAGATTAAGGTCTTCATTAGATAAACTCAAAATCTCAGCTTTTTTTATCCAGCTCATCAATTATCAAGTTGAGTGCTATCGTTTCCTTTTTATAAGTTCCACTGCAATTTTTTGCCTAACCGCGAAGATATTGTCTAAGAGGTCTAACTTTCCATTGCCAAATTTGTAAGACAGTATGACCTCTATTTTCCTTTTTCCACACATCATTCACTATCTCTCTAAACCCCTCCCTACACAACTAGCCTAATTCAAATTTAAATAAAGGTTGATTCCCTCTATGAGAGGCCGCTCCCATATTTAAAAGCAACGGCGTGTGATCGGACAGAGACCGTTCAAGAGAATTGACAGTGAACAATGGAAATTTTTGCACCCAATCTATACTCATTAAAACTCTATCCAGTTTTTCAAAGGTTTGATTATTTAACGAATTGACCCAATTATATTGTCTACCAGATAAATCAATTTCCCGTAAATCCAAATTATTAATCACAGCATTAAACAAAAAAAGCCATCTAGATTCGAAATTATCATTATTTTTTTCACCCGAATGCCTGGTGATATTAAAATCGCCCCCAACTAAATAGAAAGTGATTCTTTCCTACAGGCATGCACAAGCTTATTGAGGAACTTCTCCTTCAATTGAGTTTGAGATGCACCATAAATAACCACAAGAACCCATTGGAAATCATCTTCTCTATTTTTAAGATGAAACTTTACATAGAAATCGCTAGCATCAGTAGAATCAATATCATAAACCCGAGGGTCCACCCCTAAAAGGATACCCCCGACCGTCCTTGTGGCAGAGAAAAATGCCACAAAAAGTCCCGTCCACTACAAAGATGATTAAAACTAGACACTGAAAATATTTTTTAACAGTTACAAGAATAGCCACAAAGTCTAAATGTTGCTCCTTAACTGCTTCACAAATATACCAATGTTTAGCCAAGTCTCCCAGACCTCTGCTATTCCAAAAGAACATTTTCATTTTAACTTTAATTTGATTGGCCTATTATGAGAACGGTTACCTTTCTTCTTTCCGGAGTTAAACAACCTCTTTTTATTTGTTACTAATGTAAAATTAGAGTCATCGTCCGCTAAAGAATCACCATCTAAATCACTACAAAAATGATTAAGGGGTGAGATATCAATGCAATCCTGGTCCTCATCCTCCAATTCCTCAATGTCTACAATTCCTTTATTTTTTAGTCTTTCTAACTCAAGGTTCTTATTACTTCTAACAGAACTAACAATCTCTGCACTATTATCTTTTAAAGAAATTCCAATGCTATCAACTTTTTCAATAATTTGCTCACCAAAAAAAGACAAAATTGAAAATTTATTACTAAGCTTACTTGGATCCAATTCGAGATTACGAATTTTCGCACGCTATGTAGCCTTTTGGACCAAATCTTCATTGCCTGACTGCTGCTTCTTGAGTCGTTCACTTTGCCTAGACTCTACCGGAATAGCAGTCTTGGCACTCATGAAATCAACCTCATCCACCTCTGGGTTAGCCCTAGCCGACCTCTCTGTCACAGCCTCCACTACCGTGGAAACCTCAAAGATCACCCTGTTAGCATCCATCTTGGTACTGCTGCCCAATACTGCCACAGCCGGCAAGATGACAAGCCCGTCCGTCTTTGCAGCATCGTCCGGCACCACAACAGGCGAGGCAACGCACTCATCCTTGGCAACCGCGACTAGTCCGACTTCAACCGTATTGGTTACACAACCCGTCCCCACTGTCTCACTCGAGGCGACAACTCCATCCATGAAATCATCGCCCATCATCACTGCATGCAAGGCGAACCGCCCCGTGAGAGCTTTTTGTAGAAATCAGTTATATAAGATCTGAGGTTTTGATCACCTTCAACCAATCCCTCCTCTTGGTTCAAGCTTTTTTTTTTGTTTCTCTTCCTACCACTTGCTTTTAACTGAAAATATTTAGTGTTATTGTCTCCTTCAAGCAAATCTTTTTCTTTAGATCTTTGATACCACTTAATATTTCTTCTCTGCAAAGTATGAAGTTGAGCCTCACATGTTTGTTTTAAAAATCTATCTTCTATATTTAGCCCAAACTGCTCACATTTCTTATCCAGATTATCAATAACACTTAATAACTCCTGCTTGACTTTCTTGTAAAAACCCAGCACATTAATGTTCCAGCCTTTAATATCTTGCCTCAACCTACGAATTTTGTTCTGCCAGATACCTATACTGGTAGAACCAGTAACAGGTCTTGACCAACTTGCTAAAACAACATAAAAAATATCTTCTCTTACTAGCCAGCACAACTCAAACTTAAAACAAGCAAAATAATTAGTGCCTTGATAAGTTTCTAAGAGAAGAGGAGCATGATCAAACAGGGTTCTAGGTAGGTCTCTCACAGTAGCCAAAGGGAATAGAAGTTCCCAGTCCACACTAACTAGAATCCTGTCCAATTTCTCAAAAATAGGATCCTCTTGATTATGACTCCATGTGAATTTTCTACCACCATGAGCCAATTCCTTTAAACCCAAAGATTCAATAATAGCATTAAAAAGAAAAGACCACCTAGAAGATCCTTGATTTTTATTTTTCTCTGAAGCATTTCTAATGATATTAAAATCTCCTCCCACAACCATGGGATACTGACTGCTGGCAGAACTGAGACAATTCAGCAAGGAATCTCTCTTTATGCTCAGCCTGAGCAGCCCCATAAACGACCACAAGATACCATGTAAAACCAGAGTCCTTGTTCCTAAGCAAGATTTTCACACAAAAATCCCCTTCATAATGTTCTAACACGTCATAATTGTCAGCTCTTACACCAACCAGAATACCCCCAGATCTACCTTTGGCAGGAGCCCAATACCAATGAAACTCCTAACTAGCACAAATATGTCTGAAAAAATTACCAGTACAGTTTTGTTTCATGGTTTCTTGCAAACTAATGAAATCTAGCTTTTGCTCTAGAATAATTTCTCTCAGAAATCATTTTTTTCTCAGGGGATCCTAGCCCCTTACAGTTCCAAATTAAACCTTTCATGTTTTATCTTTCTTATTATTACATTTGTTTTTGAGAATCTGCCCCTTTTTTTAGTCTTTACACTGAAAAAATCATGTGAACATCCTTTTTTTTCTTCCTGCCCTGGAAAGCTTGTTTAACCTGATTCATACAAGCTTCTTCCAGGTCAGAGGGACAATCCTCCTCATCTGCCAAAAGTTCCTGGAGCACTTGAGACTCAAGAATCACTTGAGCTGATTCCTTACTCCTTTCAGGAATCTCTTGAGCTGAAACATTTGCTAAATATATAATAGCTCTAGCTTGTTCCAAAGACCTAATC
Organism: Phyllostachys edulis; assembly: GCA_036346405.1. Classification (NCBI taxonomy): domain Eukaryota; kingdom Viridiplantae; phylum Streptophyta; class Magnoliopsida; order Poales; family Poaceae; genus Phyllostachys; species Phyllostachys edulis. The sequence goes on along the minus strand of CM070560.1, from coordinate 48,407,215 downwards.
AAATCAACTTGTTTTTTCTGCTCAACAATATTTGGACCTAGAACTACATCTAGTTGATTAGCTAAAACAAACAAAGTGTCATTCTGAGGTATTAAGGACTGTAGGAACAACATTGGCAGCAGTACCTGGAGCTTGTTCCAAGCTTCTAGCCTTTTGCCGCTCCTGATCTTTCTCCATCATGTTCGCCTCTTCACTATCTGAGACTTGCACTCCTCAGCTGGGCTGCTTGTTCCCAACTGTTCTGTTGTCCTTGTATACTGATTAGATCAGCTTCCTTCAGCTTGTCTTGTTGAATTTGTACTACAATAATAATTGTTGTCAAGACATCATTGGATCATACTAGTATAAGCACTACAGTTCACACCCAAGTAGTTTATTCAGTTCTACTAACAGCAGTGGAAACAAACCCATCTAGTTTTGTCTGACAATTGTTACCCCTGAACTGATTATTCTCGCGCACCACGCGTACTGGTCCTTCCATCTAACCGGGAAACTGCATGCACGTTTGTTCCAAATCCAGCAGCGCCATTGTCGGGACCAAAAATATAATTCTGGTCACTCTGTGTTTAACGCACTAGTCTAGAATCAAGCTAGTACACACAGTATCAACAAAGATGGATATCGATCCACACAAGCGAATAGTAATATAATCGAATAGTTTGATTAATAAATAATGGTTTGACCTTATGGTCGAGTTTACATTTATTAAGCCACGCACGGTTAACAGAGAAATAAAGCGTGAAAGCGAAGCGGCGGCATCCCATCAATTCACCACAGGCAACCGACTGGGATCAAGACCCCACGATCAGGCACCTTCGATAAACTCCTCCTCGAATGCTGGCGAAGACTCCTCCTCTTCTGCTTGATTTAGTTTAAAGCAAGCGTGAGTACACACCGTACTCGTAAGTCACACCACAGAAATACAATTATACATACAGGCTTATTACAAGGGAATGGCATTTTATGGTTCTTTTGTAGAAATGCAACATTTGCAGTTGAATACAAGTAATAGATTGAAAGCAAATAAAACAAATAGACAATAATAATTTAACAGTTTGATTTCACAAAGACACACACAGCCTAAACAGATTATTCACATAGCCATATGATTTAGATCACACAGCTCCCTTCCCACACAGTTTATGAAGATATACCCCTCGTGTGAAATCCCCGAGCATTGTCCATGATCATGACGCCGCTATTCAATAGATTGTTTACACTCTGCAGAGTTTGTACACTTTACCCACAAGATACAACCAGTGTTGCAAGCACTAATCACAACAAAGCATTTCCGAAACTTCATCTTAACATAGCTGCTCCCGATGTGTTTACATCAAGGTTCAAGAAAGCGCTAGGCGCTAGGCGGGCGGTGGCCTAAGGCCTAGCGCCTAGGCAGACTAGGCGGCGCCCAGGCGGTGACTAGGCGGCGCCCGGGCAGTCAGCTTGGCTACGGTGCAGATAATCCCACAACAGGAATAATTTGATGAATTGAGCAAGCATCAGGCATCAAATTGAGCAAGATGACTCAATCTGTCAAATGTCAATACATCTATATTTGCAAATCATAGAAGCTCGAGCAAACAACAAGAGTAAACATAAATAATTTACTCGGAAAAATACAATTTGATTGTGTAAAGCATGTATGTAATGTAACTATGTTAGATCCTAACAAGAGTAAAGCATGTTAGATCCTAACAAGTAGAGTCTAATATTGCAAGCACTAATTGCAATCTATCTTATTTTCTCCTCTCTCTATTTGCAATTCTATTGCTTTTTGGCAATTTGAAAAACAGAAAGTGTATGCTGGAACTCCACACTTACTTTACTACATTTATTCTTTCTCCATCATATCTTAAATAATCTACGTCATGATCAGATTCTAGAGTTTATTATTGCTTTAAATCATACAATGAATAGGTAGAGCCGTAGAGGCCTTCCCTACTGTGCCATTAATGCAAAAACCAGAAGACAAGAAAGCAAATCTTGACCTCATTCCATAGTAGGACAGAGAAGAGTAATATTGTCTACCAAGTAAACATTATGCTCCAGAAATCATACAACACAACAAAACTGACAAATTAAATTTGAAATCGAGTAGGAAAGCAAAATGCTTACATCGATATCACTTGTTGGTAAATATAGCCATGTTCTGAAAGATCCAAATACTTTCACCTGCCATGCAAAATTATCGTGTAGTTTGTATTCATGAAGCATAGCTGCCCAAGATTCCTCAAGCTCCATTTTTGTGTCAGATCCTTGCATGCCCTTCATAAACATATTCGAAATGTTTGAGAAGTATTTCTTGTGCCTAAATGAGACTGCATTCTTCAAAATATGCCGAGAGGAAAAGCAATCTTGTGTGTTAGGAAACACCTCGATTGCTGCATAATAGCCTCATCCGATTAGTGAAAATTGATTTTGGTGATCACCACCCATTGACTCCAAGAATGATTTAAATAACCAAACATAGGAAGTCGTGGATTCATCTAACAAGAATGCACAACCAAAAACAACATTACGCCAATGGTGGTTAACTCCAACAAATGGGGCACATATTAGGCTATATTTATTTGTACGGTAGGTTGTGTCAAATATAACAAACATCTCCAAAGCGGTCATAATCATTTCTACTTTTACCATCCACAAGAAAATGTTAGTCATGCGGCCTTCTTGATCAACTTGGACATCCCAATAAAACATGCCTTCCTCGTTGGTTCTACGCTTGAAATAACTAAAAAGACTTTGGCAGTCCCCGGCATCAATCGTTGTTATCCCCTGCCGGACACTAAAACCAATTTGATGCCCATAGTCTGTCTGCTTTGTATGCCTCTTCCTCACTATGGACAACACAACCGAGAAGCTCTTTGGTTGCCTCCTTATGCTCAAAGCATTTACGTAATCTTCCTCTTTTACGCTTCTTCACCATTTTCCTTCCTTTGAAGCCTTTCTTCTTGAGGATCTTGACTGTTATCCATTTCTACTCAAGTAGTTCCATCAGTATTTGCATAAACAGAATAGAAGTATTTCCACTCAACTGCTGCAAATTACAAGAAAATTGTTAGACCAATAAGAAGGAAGAAATTTGCAGAATGGAAATTGCAATGAAATCCCCTATTCTATGTAAGATGTCAAATGAAATAATGGTCAATCTAAGGCTATTTATACCAAGTGTGTTGAGTTCCTAGCAGAAAAAAATAAAGCGATTACTAGTAAAGCCAAAAATCCTCACCCTTGAAGGCTGCAAAGCATGGGGCTCTGAACCGTCTCCTCCACGGAACCACGCAGCGCCCGACCCTGTCAGCAGCTGCTGGGCGAGGAGCTGGAGAGCGCCGCCACCATGGCAGGCGGCGGCGGCGGGGGGAGGCCGACTCGGCCTCGGCACGGCCGCCGAGACATAGAGGAGAAGAAGTCGGCGGGGATGTTAGCGAGGACGCACCGTCGGCGGTGATCTCGTTCGCGGAAGCAGCGAGGTCGTGGTCGCGTCCTCCTCGGCAGCCGGCGGTTGCGGGGAGGAGGATGGGAGGGCTCGGCGCGTCATCGAGGTGATCCTCCGGCGAAGGCGTGGTCGGCCCGGTAGGGCGTCGTGACGAAAGCCACGGCACTCGCCGGTGGTGTCGTGGCGGAGATGGCGCGGCGAGGTCCAACCAGCGACGGGCCGGAACCCGGACGAGCTTGATTCGGCGGCGGGGAGGCCGAACCCTAGCGAGTCGCACGAGTGTACGAAGTGGTCGGGGGAGTCGGGCTTTCTTCTTCTTACTTCCGCCTCGGCGCCCGCCTCGCCTACAGCCGCCGAGCCCCGCCGACGACCGCCTCCACCCGCCTCGGACCCAAGCCCGCCTGGAGGATCGCCTCGGTGGAAATCGCAGCGGAAGAGACCCGACGCGCGCGTAGTCGACGCCTAGGCGGCGATTTTTTCCGACTTTTAGAACCTTGGTTTACATCATACCAAACCATACACAGTGTATGGTACAACACACACCATTGGACAGAGAAGCGGCGAACCGACCCGCGATGCGACTACATGGTAGTACACACCTCCACCCTTTTCACATAGCCTAACCTACTGCCTGAGCAATCAATGCCAAGAATTCGTATCTTACTATGCTAGGCCCGTCCCATAACAGGCATGTGGTCGTACGGAAGGGCTCAGTTCAATGGCGCACAAAGTTCAGTCCTTAAATGACCGAGGCAAGACTTTCAAATTCTAACTATGGCACACAGATTAATTTGACACACAGATTCACATTCCCATATCACATAGCCACCATGTCACACAGTTCCCACCACTTGCCTCAGTCCAAATATTTTCCCACCCGGTTGATTTAAGTGCAACATATGCCACAAAGACACATAGCACACACAGATTATTACAAAGTTACATAGTCACTTAGTCAAGTTAATAATTGCAACTTTACATGAATAAATGATTCGTGGCATGGCTAAACAACCTAGTCGCGTCTAACCAACCCACGTTGGTGCTACAATATTACCAACTAAATATCAACTAGGGTGACAAAGGATTCAAGGCATAACAATTATACAAGGAGGGCATAACAGATTGGATTTAATAGCTAATCCCAAAAGTATTTAAATAATTACTTGAAATAAAATGCAATACTTTGAATTAAAATAACATTTAGAAAACTGGGATTCAATCATGGTCAAAGCATGACTTGCCTTGGAACAGGTCTAGAAATTGATCTTGGTCTTGTTGTGCTCCTCCTTCTTCAAATCTTCCAGAAGTATCGAAGTCTACTCGCAAACGAAGCAAACAAACAAACTAAATAAATAACAGAGGCAAAACAACTCCAAAAAATAAATAAATAACTAAATTAAATCGATCTTGAATTTATAGGAATTTAGAAATTTGAATGGACTGATTTGGAGTTAGGATGCAAAAGTTATGGGCTTTGGAAATTTGAATCTAAAGAAAATCCTATTTTTGGAATATCCCGAATTATTTCTCAAAAGAAAATTTGGAATATTGCGCAAGCATGATGTCAACCCTGGGAATTTTGAAAAAGATAAATAAAAAGAAAAACCTGACGTGTGGGACCCACATGTCAATGACATGGCTTACGGTGGACCAAGTCCACCGAGCCGATTGGATCTGGTTGGGGTTGGCGTGGCGCACCCGCGCACGTGGCGCCGACGCGGCGCCACGTGGGCGACACGCACTTGCCATCTGCGGACGGAAGTCTTTGAGGTGGCCGGGTGACTCGGCGACCACGTCAGCGAGGACGACAACGGCGGCGACGGCGGCTCTGGAACCGATGGTCGCCGGCGAACGGCTGCGCTCCGGCGAGAGTGGATGGCACCAACGTGTAGCCCTCGCTATTGCGAACCTGATGAGGCAGCTCCGGGTGGTCGAGGACGACGATGGTGGCCGGCGGCGAGCTCGGAGCGGCGGAGACCTTCGGGTTTTGTCGGACGGGTGCTCGCGAGGCTCGATGATGGCGAAGGGTCCTCGTGAAGGCTCAAGACGAGGAAGGCAAAAGCAGCAAGACTCCCGAAGCAATGCATCACCGACGGTGAGAGAATTGAGGTCTAGGGTTTGTGTGCAAACTCGAATCTCAAATCATGGCGCAAGGGCTCTGGAGGAAAATTGGATGAGGGTTTTGGGAAAGGGAGGCAGGGTGAACCTCGGGAACCTATTTATAGGGTCTATCTGACCTCGAGGTGACGTCTTGGCGGTGGAGATCAAAACAACCAGAAAAGGGCTCGCGGAGGAATAGGAGATAGAGACAGGTTTGAATTTCAAATTCGTTTGAAACGAGTGCGGGAGAGATAGGGCTTCTAGAAGGGCTCATCCACGCGAAGAATCGGGGCTGTTTGCGCATTTGTCGGACGAGCTCGGAGGTCCAAAAATGGCGGACACGGCGCTGTGTCGCGAGAAAGAGACCGAGTCGGGGACGACAACGCCGTCATGAGCCCACCGGCAGAGAGAGGCAGGGGGGCGAGTAGCATGAGCCAGCCGATTTGATCAACCGCACGCTTTCAATCGGACTGACCATAGACAAGGGTGAGTTAGTCATTGGGTCGCATGAGATGAATAGGAATGAAATTTGAAGAGATTCGGCCCGAACACTATTTGGAGAATTTTAAATAGCTTTTCTATTTTAGAAAATACCAGAAATTCCAAATGGCAATAGAAATTAGCAAATGAACTTGGAAAAAATTCTAGAAAAATCTAGAAAATATATCCAAGCACATAGAATCCAAATAAAATAGTTTTGACCATTGTTCATGTTGACTTTAGTCATATTAAATTGTTTTGCTACTCAAAGTCCAATATTAAGCTTTTAAATTAAATTCAAATAAAATCCAAATGGTGAATTTTCTCACTACAACTATTTAAAGGATTTTTAAAGCTCAGAAAATTGGGATATTACAAACCCCCCCCCTAAAGGAATCTCGACCCGAGATTCAGGTTATCTTAAGAAAAGGCTAGGGAACTCGGCTTTCAACTCTTCTTCACGCTCCCACGTGGCTTCACCTTCTGAGTGGTTGCTCCACTGCACTTTGCAAAATCGAACTGTCTTGCTTCTGGTCCGACGTTCTGCGACATCCAAAATCTTGACCGGTTGTTCTTTATAGGTGAGGTCTTCTTTCAGTTCAATTGACTCCAACGGGGCTTGTTCTTCTGGTACACGAAGACACTTATTCAACTGAGAGACATGAAAGACATCATGTACTCCTGCTAGCGACTGAGGCAGCTCCAATTGATAAGCCACTTCTCCACGGCGATCCAAAATCTTGAACGGACCAACATATCGAGGGGCAAGCTTCCCTTTGGCATGAAACCTTTTCACACCTCTGAGGGGCGTAACTTGAAGGTAAACAAAATCCTCTGGCTCGAAACTGAGATCACGACGGCGATTATCAGCGTAACTCTTTTGCCTTGACTGAGCTATCTTTAATCTCTCTCTGATCATGGACACTTGCTCTTCTGCTTCTTGAATGATATCTGGACCAAAGCGTATGTTCGTAGATTTCGACTAATTCAACGGGGTTCTACAGGCACGACCATACAAAGCTTCAAACGGTGACATTTGCAGACTGGCTTGATAACTGTTGTTGTACGAGAATTCTGCATATGGCAAACTCTTATCCCAGCGGGTAGCATTAGCTAGAGCACAGGCTCTCAACATATCCTCCAATACCTGATTGACCCTTTCAGTCTGCCCATCTGTCTGGGGATGATATGCAGTACTGAAATTCAGATGAGTCCCCAAGGCTTCATGCAAACTCTGCCAAAAATAGGAGGTGAACTGTGATCCTCGATCTGACACTATCTTCTTGGGCACACCATGTAAACTGACAATCCTTGACATATACAACTCGCGGACAATCTCCGAGTCGTGGTTTTGGTGGCAAGAAATGGGCAACTTTAGTCAGACGGTCCACTATTACCCAAATTGAATCATAACCCGATTGAGTCTTGGGTAACCCGGTAATGAAATCCATTCCGATTTCTTCCCACTTCCACTCAGGGATCTTCAACAGTTGCAACAGACCTGCTGGTCTCTGATGTTCTGCTTTGACTTTCTGACACACGTCGCACAAGGCAACGAACTCTGCGATGTCTCGTTTCCAATTCGGCCATCAAAACTTATTCTTAACATCCTGATACATCTTAGTACTACCAGGGTGAATCGAATACTTTGAGTCATGGGCCTCCTTTAAAATTAGTTGCCTCAATCCATCAAAGATCCGCACGCAAATACGCCCATTGATCCACAAGATGTCTCGATCATCTACGGTGAAGTCTTTGAACTTCCTTCGCCATCTTCTTCTTGATGTCCGAAAACTCAATCTTTTGGTCGAGCCTCGTGAACGCTTCTCCAAAGTAGATCGCACTTCCAAACTAGCCACGAATCCTTCAGATACCACTTCTAGTTTCAGCTTCTGGAATTCCTCTTGGAGTTCTGAACAAATCTCTTTTACTTCCATCGCATTGCAGTGACTCTTGCGGCTCAAGGCATCTGCAACTACATTAGTTTTACCAGGATGGTAATGGATTCCAAGATTATAATCCTTTATTAATTCTAGCCATCTTCTTTGTCTCATATTCAGGTTTGACTGGGTGAAAATATATTTCAAACTTTTATGATCTGTGTATATCTCGCAGCGATTACCAATAAGGTAATGACGCTAAATCTTTAAAGCATGCACTACCGCAGCTAATTCCAGATCATGGGCAGGGTAATTCTCTTCATGCGGCCTTAACTGCCTTGACGCATAAGCGACAACTCTTCCTTCTTGCATCAGAACACATCCTATTCCTTGACGCGAAGCATCACAATAGATATCAAAATCCTTGTGAATATCTAGCAAAATCAGCACTGGGGCTGACGTCAAACACCTCTTCAATTCCTGAAAACTCTCTTCACAAGCTGGGGTCCAAGTGAAATTTTTCTCTTTCTTCAACAATTGCGTAAGAGGTTTAGCAATCGATGAGAATCCTTCAATGAAACGACGGTAGTATCCTGCTAATCCCAAGAAACTGCGAATCTGAGTGACAGTCTTGGGCTGTTCCCAATGTAATACTTCTTTAACTTTACTAGGGTCAACTGCTACTCCTGCGGCTGTCATCACATGACCAAGGAAATCAACTTCCTTTTTCCAAAATTCACACTTGCTAATCTTGGCATACAACTGATGCTCTCTGAGCTTCTCTAGGATTAATCTCAAATGCTCAGCATGTTCTTCTTCTGACTTGGAGTAAACCAAAATATCATCGATGAATATAACTACGAACTTGTCCAAATATTCCATGAATACCTTATTCATCATGTTCATGAAATAGGCAGGGGCATTAGTCAGACCAAAGGACATGACCAAGAACTCATAATGTCCGTACCGCGTTGAGAAAGCGGTCTTAGGTATATCCTTGAGACAAATCTTCAACTAATGGTAACCTGATCGCGGATCGATCTTCGAGAACACTCTGGCTCCCTTCATCTGATCAAACAGATCATCTATCCAGGGCAATGTGTACTTATTCTTGATAGTGACTTCATTGAGAGATCGGTAGTCGATGCACATTCTCATGCTTCCATCCTTCTTTTTGACGAACAAGACTGACGCTCCCCATGGCGACGAACTGGGCCTCACAAAACCTTTCTCCAAAAGTTCTTCTATCTGCTTCTTCATCTCTACTAGCTCATTAGCTGGCATCCGATAAGGTCTCTTCGAGATTGGTGCTGTCCCTGGCACTAGATCGATGACAAACTCGCTGTCACGATCCGGTGGCATCCCTGGTAACTCTTCCGGAAACATGTCTGGATACTCTCGAACAACGGGCACATCTTCCAAAGCAACAGTCTTTAGGCTATTGACTAGCAGATGTCCATTACGCACTGAGGTAGCTAGGAATTCTATCTTGTTTCCTTTGGTATCCTCGATTATAACGGCTCTTCGGCCACAATCTAGCACGGCTTTGTGCTTGGTTAACCAATTCATGTCAAGAATGACATCTATGGTTTGGGTGTCTAGAACAATTAGGTTAGCTAGAAACTCAACTCCAGCTATGAGTAACTTAGCTCCTAAACAACCCACTTTAGAACTTAGCTCTGCTCCAAGCGACTGGACTAGCAAAGTATGCTTAAGATGCATAACGTCAATATTATTCTTAGTTGCAAAAACTCCAGAAACAAACGAATGCGAAGCTCCAGAATCAAACAGAACTGATGCAGGTACTGAATTTACTAGGAACTTACCCAGTACGACGTCTGGTGCTTCCTGGGCTCCTTCCAGAGTGACGTGGTTAACTCGACCTCTGACAACTGACTGAGGCGCTCCTCCTGGTTGACTGGTTCCCTGAGAAACTCCTTGGTTGTTTTGCACTGGGGTCTTGGCAGGTGTTGCTCCAAGGTTGAAGCGGACTGGAGTGATTGTTCCCTTCTAGGGGCACTGATTGGCGAAGTGACTTGGTTGACGGCAATTGTAGCACACTCTTGGTTCATTCTGCCTGTTGTTCCCTGCGGTAGGGTTGACTGGTGTAGGGTTGCGAGAATTCTGAACAAAAGGACGAGTTCAAGGCGGTGCAGTATCCCGAAGAACTCTCGCTACCGAAGCGATTGATCTCTTTGTGGCACTATCCTTGCTCTCTCGCTTGTGGTGGTGGCTTCCCGCCGAGCCATTCTACGCTATGTGGTCCTCTAGTTCTTTGCGCTTGTCCTCCATAACCAACGCCTTGTTAATCAACTCCTGGAAATCTGGAAAGGTATGGGCAAGCAGATTGACCTGTAGTCCTGAGTTCAATCCCTTCAAGAAACGACTCTAACGAGCCTTGTCAGTAGCGATGTCCTCTACAGCATAGCGAGCTAGCCGAGTAAACTTATTCAGGTAATCAGTCATTGACATAGCTCCTTGCTTAAGAGCACAGAACTCGTCTTTCTTTAAATCCATGATCCCTTCAGGTACATGATACTGGCGGAAAGCTGCGGAGAATTCTTCCCAAGTGATGTTCTGCGGTGCCTCATGTGCTGTGCAAAAATTCTTCCACCACTCAGCAGCTATGCCCTCCATCTGATGAGTGGCATACAAAACTTTCTCGTGATCGCTGTATTGAGTGATCAGCAGCTTCCTCTCAATTACGCGAAGCCAATCATCAGCTTCTATTGGCGTGACATGCCCAGAGAAAGTTGGCGGACGAGTCCTCATGAATTCGGCCAACTTGGATGGTCCCTGATGGCCATGAGCGACTGGAGCTCCTCCCTGATGATTGTTGTTGTTGTTGTTCATAGCCTGCATCTAGTTCATCATTGCATACATCATCTGTGTTTGTGCCGCCATAAAGGCTCCAAAGTTTTGCAAGTCAAGAGGTGGTGCTTGGGGTGGCACTGTCCCTGCGGGGATTTGATCATTCTATTCGGACGCTGGGGTGCCGGATCCACTTGCAGCAGTGTGGCGAGTCTGAACCATCTGGTGAAGCTCCATAGGTTAGATAAGGTAGCAAGCACAAGATGAGTTAAGAACTAAACAGGGGGATAGATTAAACCCAACAAACACAGCTCAAGAAACTCAAATGAAATAACTTTATTATTAGGGTTTTAGCATGGCTGCAACAATTGCCTAAGGGCCTTTTGAGCTCACACTTGCACACAAGGAAATAAGACGAACCTAAGCACACAAGCTACCACCTAAAGGGCGACTCTGAAGAAGGAAAACTGGCTAAGCCCGAGTGAACTGAAACTTAAACAAACTACTCGAGAAAGCCTCCACAGCCACGGCGGCGCTGCTGCCTGTTGTAGACTCGGAAGTGAGTGGCATCTCGCGAATCGGTTCGATGCCCTCGACTGTGCAGAGGGAGTGTGTTTGGAGTGCAGTCTGGTGCTCCTCCGGCTCTGCAGCCTTGGCTGGCTCCTTGGGCTGTCTGACCTCCGCCAGTCCCTCTAGGCTGTCTGACCTCTGCTGGTTCCTCTCTTGTCTGCACCTCTCTTTGGTTCCTCTAGTCTGCAGACCTCTGCCGTTCCTCCGAACCTCCTCTCGATCCTCTTCGGTTCTTCCGTTCCTCCAGATCTTCTTCTTGATCGTCTTCGGGCTCATGCTGACCGTAGGGAGCTTGCTCTAAGACGGCGATCCTTTCCTCGGCTTCTTCCCAGGCCTCATAGGCACACTCCAGCTCGGTGGCGGCTAACTCCAATGACTCCTCCCGAAAGCGGTGTGAATCGAGCAAGGTGCACCATCGTGGCGTTGTTTCCCTATTTGTAGACGGAAGCGTGCAGATAGCTCCTCTCAAGGAGATCAGGATGGTAGCGAAAACAAGTCTTTGCAGCTCTTGTGCGTAGACGCTGCAGACTTGGAGAATGGCCAGGCATGACGACTCCTGGATTCCTTGCGCAAAGGTGATCCTCCTGACTGAGATGTCCAACAGCTGGCTACCTCTAGTGTGCCTCCTGGCATAGACTGTTAGGCGGCAGACCACACCACGATCTCGCCAAGTTGACTATGTACTCATTGCCATGCAGACATTGGGCGATCGGCCTCAAGCGTCTGCAGCAGGCTTCCACACTCTGCGGCAAGTCCTCCATTGCGATCTCCGAAGGTCTCAAGGTAAGACATCCGTCAAGATAGACAAGAGGCAGGAACCAAGTTAAAACAATGGGAGAGGAAAAATTCTAGCAATAGATGAGTCAAGAGAGATATGAGAGGAGTTAAGCAATTCATTTAGTCTTGCAAGTTAATTTTTTTAGAAAATAATTTGGACACTCGAACGGCCGATCTAACTAAGGCCTAGACCTCTGATCAAGATGGCTCGATACCACCTCTGTCGGGACCCAAAAATACAACTCGACCCTCCGTGTTTAATGCACTAGTACAGATCACGCTTAGTGCACACAAGATCAACAAAGATGGATATCGACCCACACAAACGAATAGTAATATAAACGAATAGTTTGATTAATAAATAATGGTTTGACCTTACTACGAAGTTTACATTTATTAAGCCACGCAGGCTAACAGAGAAATAAAGCAAAGAGAATCCGTAAAGCGGCGGCAGATCCCATCGATTCACCACAGTAACCGATCGATCAAGACCCCACGATCAGCACCTTCAATAAACTCCTCCTCGAATGTGGCGAAGACTCCTCCTCTTCGCTTGATTTAGTTTAAAGCAAGCGTGAGTACACACCGCACTCGGAAGTCACACCACGTAAATGCAATTATACATGCAGCTTATTACAAGGGAATGGTATTTTACGGTTCTTTTGCGTAAATGCAACATTTGCGATTGAATACAAGTAATAGATTGAAAGCAAGTAAAACAAATAGACAATAATAATTTAACAGTTTGATTTCACAAAGACACACACACCTAAACAGATTATTCACATAGCCATATGATTTAGATCACACTGCTCCCTTCCCACACAGCTTTATGAAGATCTACCCTCGTGTGAAATCCCGAGCATTGTCCATGATCATGACGCGCTATTCAATAGATTGTTTACACTCTGCAGAGTTTATACACTTTACCCACAAGATACAACCAGTGTTGCAAGCACTAATCGTAGCAAAGCATTTCATAAACTTCATCTTAACATAGCTGCTCCCGATGTGCTTACGTCATACCAAACCATACACAGTGTATGGTACAACACACACCGTTGGACAGGGAAGCGACGAACCGTACCGCAATGCGACTACATGGTAGCACACACCTCCACCCTTTTCACATAGCCTAACCTACTGCCTGAGCAATCAATGCCAAGAATTCGTATATTACCATGCTAGGCCCATCCCATAATAGGCATGTAGTCGTACGGAAGGGCTCAGTTCAATGGCGCACAAAGTTCAGTCCTTAAATGACCGAGGCAAGACTTCCAAATTCGAACTATGGCACACAAATTCACATTCCCATATCACATAGCCACCATGTCACACAGTTCCCACCACTTGCCTCAGTCCAAACCTTTTCCCACCCGGTTGATTTAAGTGCAACACATACCACAAAGACACATAGTACACACAGATTATTACAAAGTTACATAGTCACTTAGTCAAGTTAATAATTGCAACTTTACATGAATAAATGATTCGTGGCATGGCTAAGCAACCTAGTCGCGTCTAACCAACCCACGTTGATGCTACAATATTACCAACTAAATATCAACTAGGGTGACAAAGGATTCAAGGCATAACAATTATACAAGGAGGGCATAACAGATTGGATTTAATAGCTAATCCCAAAAGTATTTAAATAATTACTTGAAATAAAATGCAATACTTTGAATTAAAATAACATTTAGAAAACTGGGATTCAATCATGGTCAAAGCATGACTTGCCTTGGAACAGGTCTAGAAATTGATCTTGGTCTTGTTGTGCTCCTCCTTCTTCAAATCTTCCAGAAGTGTCGAAGTCTACTCGCAAACGAAGCAAACAAATAAACTAAATAAATAACAGAGGCAAAACAACTCCAAAAAAATAAATAAATAACTCCATTAAATCGATCTTGAATTTATAAGAATTTAGAAATTTGAATGGACTGATTTGGAGTTAGGATGCAAAAGTTATGGGCTTTGGAAGTTTGAATCTAAAGAAAATCCTATTTTTGGAATATCCCGAATTATTTCTCAAAAGAAAAATTGGAATATTGCGTAAGCATGATGTCAGCCCCAGGAATTTTGAAAAAGATAAATAAAAGAAAAACGACGTGTGGGACCCACATGTCGCTGACATGGCTTCTGTGGACCAAGTCCACCGAGCCGATTGATCTGGTTGGGGTTGGCGTGGCGCACCGCCAAGACGTGGTGATCGATGCCTCGCGGTTTACGTATCGACACGCACCTTAGATCTTGCGGACGAAGTCTTTGAGGTGGCGGGTGACTCGGCGACCACGCGGCGAGACGACAACGGCGGCGACGGCGGCTCTGGAACCGATGGTCGCCGGCGAACGGCTGCGCTCCGGCGAGAGTGGATGGCACCAACGTGTAGCCCTCGCTATTGTGAACCTGATGAGGCAGCTCCGGGTGGTCGAGGAAGACAGTGGTGGCCGGCGGCGAGCTCGGAGCGGCGGAGACCTTCGGGTTTTGTCGGACGGGTGCTCCGGCGAGGCTCCGGTGATGGCGAAGGGTCCTCGGGATGGCTCTGAAGACGAGGAAGGCAACGGCGCACTCCCCGAAAGCAATGCGTCACCGACGGCGAGAGAATTGGAGGTTTAGGGTTTCGGTGCCCGAAACTCGAATCTCAAATCGTGGCGGCGCAAGGGCTCGGGAGGGAAAATTGGATGAGGGTTTTGGGAAAGGGAGGCAGGGTGAACCTCGGGAACCTATTTATAGGGTCTATGCGGCCTCGAGGTGACGTGCCAGCGGCGGAGATCAAAACAACCCGAAAAGGGCTCGCGGAGGAATAGGAGATAGAGACGGGTTTGAATTTCAAATTCGTTTGAAACGAGTGCGGGAGAGATAGGGCTTCTAGAAGGGCTCATCTGCGCGAAGAATCAGGGCTGTTTGCGCATTTGTCGGACGAGCTCGGAGGTCCAAAAATGGCGGACGCGGCGCTGCGTCGCGAGGAAGAGACCGAGTAGGGGACGATGACGCCGTCGCGGGCCCACCTGGTAGAGAGACGGGGGAGCGGGGGAGCGTGCGCGAGCCGCCGATTTGATCCAACCGCACGCTTTCAATCGGACGGCCATAGACAAGGGTGGGTTGGGCTGCTGGGCCGCGCACGAGATGAATAGGAATGGGCTGAAGAGATTCGGCCCGAACACTATTAGGAGAATTTTAAATAGATTTTCTATTTTAGAAAATACCAGAAATTCCAAATGGCAATAGAAATTAGCAAATGAACTTGGAAAAATTCTAGAAAAATCTAGAAAATATATCCAAGCACATAGAATCCAAATAAAATAGTTTTGACCATTGTTCATGTTGACTTTAGTCATATTAAATTGTTTTGCTACTCAAAGTCCAATATTAAGCTTTTAAATTAAATTCAAATAAAATCCAAATGGTGAATTTTCTCACTACAACTATTTAAGGATTTTTAAAGCTCAGAAAATTGGGATGTTACAGCCATGCAATGGCGCAGCTTGCTATTACTGTTGAGAAACCGTCGCTCGCGAGTTTAGTTCAAACGATCACCTCATAGACAAATATAGAATCACTTAGAACAATACAAGAACAAACCGTACAGAATAGTAGATTGAACACGAAGATATGAGAGAACTCTTGCTTCTCTTTATTACTATTCTGTAAACGGTAATACAATAGTTGGAGATCCCCTCCTTTATATAGTGTTTAGAGTGAATGAGGAACTCATTATGGGCCAGGTCTGCAAGGTTTGGACCCAGGGTTTCCTAACATTCCCCATTGGGCACTATCCGTCATGTCCATGTTTTGTCAAAACTCCATAAAAACCTAGTGGAAAAAGTTTAGAGAAAGAGTACATGAAACACGTTCTGCTGTGCTGCACGAATTGCCTCATTAAAAACCTTAGTCGAGAAACTTCAGGAAAACTCATCAAGGGAAAAGAGTACAATCCACCTAATTTCATTTAATCTTTAGGATTTACTCTTTGGGTTCTCGATCTTCATGATCAAGTTTCAATAATGAGTTCGTGAAGATTCCCCCTGAATTCTGCACTTCTCCAAGTCTCATCATTCCAATTCCATATATGCACCCTTCAAAGCTAGATGCTGGAAGTGACTTAGTGAATAAATCTGCAAGATTTTCACATGACTTAGTATGTAATACTTTAATTTCGTTCATCTTTTCCAATTTATGAGCATAGAAGAACTTGGGGTTGATATGCTTTGTGAGAGGACTCTTCACATAACCCATTTGCACTTGTATAACACAAGCTGCTTCATAGATAACAGTGGGAGTCTGTGCAGTATTTAATCCACACAACTGCTGGATGTGGTGAATCATCCGCTAAAGCCAAAAACATTCTTGTGAGGCATCGCACAGTGCTATGATTTTCAAGTGGTTCGTCGAAGTCGATACAAGACTTTGCTTAGACGATTTCTATGGAATTACAGTTCCACCACATAGGAATACATAGCTTGTTTAAGACTTGGCTGTATGCAGGTCTGACAGGTACCCGACATCTGCATTGTTATTTATAGTTAGGTCTTGGTTCTTTCTGTAGAATAGATCAAGGCCTTTGCTTTCTTGGAGGTATCGAAAGATGTTATTTATTCCCTGCCAATGCCTTTTGGTAGGTTCTGTAGTATACCTTGCTAATAGGTCCACGACAAATGCAATGTCCGATCTAGTACAGTTTGCTAAATACATGAGTGCTCTTATTGCACTTAAGTATGGGAATTCCGGTCCTAGGACTTCCTCCCTCTCTTCTCTAGGTTTGTACTGGTCCCTGTCTTGCTGCAAGCATCTCCCGACCATCGGCACTTTCGAAGGGTATGACTTTTTAAAGCCGAACCTTTCTAACACCTTTTGAGTGTAGGTTGACTGATGCACTAATATCCCTTCAGGGGCATGCTCAAGCTGCAAGCCTAGGTAATATTTGGTTTTACTTAAATCTTTCATTTCGAACTCTGACTCCAGGTAAGAGCTTGCTTTCTTAATACCTTCTAGGTTTCCGATGATATTCAGATCATGTACATACACTGAGATTATACAAAATCCATCATAGGATCGTCATATAAATACACAGGGACAATTCTCATTGTTCATATAGCCTTTCTTGCATAGAAAGTCGCTTCAAGCGGTTACACCACATCCTGCCTGATTGTTTAAGTCTGTACAGTGACTTTCTGAGTTTCACTCTGTACAGATTTATATTTGCTCTGTCATGGTTCGGGATAGGGATACATTTAGGTAACTTCATATAAATATCTGAATCCAACATTCCATAAAGATATGCAGTTACCACATCCATCAATTTTATTTCTAAATTCAAGTTAGCTACCATTGAGATTAGATATCTAAAGGGTGGTTTCGCCCATGACCAGGGAATAGATTTTTTTTCATAATCATCTCCTGGACGTTGAGTGAAACCTTGTGCAACGAGCTATGCTTATTTTCATTTTTCTTTCAAACAAATACCCACCTATGTCATACGGGATGCATATGGGGAGACGTGCGGCTTACAGACCCAAATACCTCTATTTTATTCAGAGATAATAATTCAGTTTCTATTGCCTTTTTTTAATATTCACAATCTGATCTTTTCTTACATTCAGTGAGCGATGCAGGCTCTAGATCAAGATCGATGATTGTAGCAATTTTCTTTGCAAAGTAAATGTCGACATTGGCTGTTGTTTTATTCATAGATTCTCCTGTGGTCACCAAGTTTATAGCTATTTCTTTATAGGGTGATTCTTCTAATACTTCTACTTGCCCACCGCTGCTTCCAATTACGGGGGCAAGTCCCTTTAGTTTTTCAGCTCCGATGTGTGTGCACACATCCCTGCTAGTATCTCCCTTCATGGGGGTGTTCAAATATGGTATGCCTTTTCTAAAGGTTCCATACTAGTGCTAGGTCTCAACTGGCTCCCCTTCTGGTTCTAGGAAACTTCAGTGATCGGCTGTGTCAAGTCCTTCTTATCTTTTTTTCACCAGGCGTCCCCGGTTACTTCAGATTTAAGGGGCCGGAGTTCTTGTCCTTTCTGAGGCCTCAGGACGGGATTAGGGATACCTTTTTCTTTCTTCAGTATTTCAACCCTCTTCGGTGCATTGCGTGCAGGCACATGCGACTTGGTCACGCTCTTCAAATCACTAAAGTAGTCAGACAGTTTGATTCGCTAATGCTTGCAAATAAATTGTCTTCTGGACTTCAATTATCTTCTGGACTTCTCTTGTCTTCTAGACTTCAATTATCTTCTGGACTTCTCTTTTTGCTTCACTAGTGCGCAGGTCATGTGCATGGATTTCAATTATCTTCTGGACTTCAATTATCTTCTGGACTTCTCTATTTCCAGACATTTTTCATCAAGGGGTTGATTTACTCCTCCTAATGACGAGAAACTATCCTCATCAATTATACTATCAGCGAAGCGGGCCGCATGCAAATTTTCAATCATGGGATCCAAATACCTGATTATGGATGATGTCTCATAATCAACGTATATCCCAAATTTTCGGAGAGGGCCCATTGCGATTCACTACGGTGGTGGTATAGGTACATAAACCTTGCAACCAAACCTGTGGAGATGAGAGATTTTCGGTGCTGGCCCTTGCGCTAGTTGCATAGGTGAATGGATGTTATCTTCTGACGGTCTAAAATTGATGAGAGTTGCTGTGTGCAGGACTGCATGTCCCCAATATGTAGTTGGTAAATTATAATTCTGCAAGAGCGGTCGGGCAATAAATTTAATTCTTTTGATTAATGTCTCTACTAGTCCATTCTAGGTGTGGACATGCGGTACGAAATACTCAACGGTAATTCCCATTGCCATGCAATAATCATCAAATGTCTTTGAAGTAAATTCTTCGGCATTGTCCATTCTGATGGACTTCACATGATGATCAGGGAAATTATTCTTAATTTTAATTATCTGCGAGATCAGCTTTGCAAAAGCATGATTTCTCGTAGACAATAAACATATGTCTGACCATTTCGAGGAAGCATCGATGAGCACCATAAAAATACCTAAATGGCCCTGACAGAGGCTGTATAGGGCCGCAAAAATCTCTTTGGATACGGTGCAGGAATGCAGGGACTACATCATTCACTTTCAGAGCAGAAGGTCTAGTAATTAATTTCTCGGTGGCAGATGCGGGGCACACAAAATCTTTCTGAAGAAAGTCGTTCTAAGACCCTTTTGCACTTTCTTCACGCTATGCAATGAGCAGGTATTCCTTATCATACTCTTCTTCAGTCTCTACGTGAAAACCGTTAGCGCAAATATCCTTGAGAGTTCTAGTCGATTATGGGTACAACAAGGCTTCTTTAATAACCAAAGTTGTGCCCATCGAGAGTATAATTGTGGCCCTTCCTGAGCATATTATACAAGTATCGCTGCCCACGATTGCCGTAAGACTGCCAGCATTCTTGCTAATCGACTAAAAAAATTTCGTCTATCTCAAGATGGTATTTGTTGTGCCGCTATTAGCTAAGCACACTTCCTCCATAGGGCGCAACACACGTTCTAATATATAGTACTTTATTAATATGCAGTAGGAAGCAAGCAACACATAAATAAAATACTTCAGATACCAGAACATAACTTGCTATTATAAATACAGGAAAATAAGCCTTGCAGGACTCATCAAAAGAATTTAATGCTTTGCTCTCATAGAGCTTACAACCATTATTCAAAGAATAAAATAATTCAATGTTCTGCTTCAATTACAAACTGCAAGTTACTATAAAAGATCCAAGTGCAATGCGTGCACAAGATCGAATCAGCGAAGTATTCAGAAACTTCTACCTCAATTTGCTCCATGTCGATTCTCTCCTCTTGGGCAACTACGGCTGCGGCCACTGCGATGTCCAAAGGAGGGGTGATGGGGGCTGCTACTAGGCTGTCCACATCCATGAGTGCAACTAATGGATGTGGATCCTCCGTGCTTGCAATAGCGGTGTGCCTCGTGTTGTCCTTTACCCTTCTTATTAGACTGGAAAATATCAATAACGTGCGACCCACGACCTTACTCTTCCTACCCCTCTCTTTTATGAGAGGCTTCCTCACCTTGTAACTACTAGCATTGGCTCCATGTCCAATATTGCTACTAGACGGCTGTGAGCTGTAGTTCTTCCTTAAAACATCATCTTGAGCTTCCGTAACTTATATGATGTCAATCAATGAAGCATACTTCTTGTAGCCAGTTTGATGATAGTTGCGTGCGGATTGCACCACATTCAGGTGAAAGGTAGAGATAGTCTTCTCAATCTTCTGCTCATCCGTGGTTACCTTACCACAGAATTAAAGACTGGCATAAATTCTGTACAAATTTTGGTCATGCTGGGTTAGTTCTTCGAACTCCTGGTTCGTGATGTCAATCATCTTCATATTCATGCAAAGTGTTCGAAATATTACTGCTGGTAATTTGCATAAAATAGTTGCAAAATTCTCATAATACTCTTCGAACTCTCGGTTCGTGATCCCGTATTTTTCTATACATTTTTCATGACTTATTGCTATTTTCAGTCATTAAAAGTAATATAAACAATCACAGATAATCAAAACAGTAAATACAATAAATAAATTACATAGAAATAACAATAACAAAGTTAAACATACTTCAAAAGTTCAAAATTATTCAAAAATTGAATTCCCGATGCCCTTTTCTGCTGAAAAAGGAACTTTCGGTGAATTCTGCAATTTTCAGGGGCTAAACCACGAATTTTCAGTTTTGACAAAAAAAATCGCGAAATTTCAGAAAATCCAGGGGCCTTTTTTTTCAAAGTTTCATTTTCTTTTCGGGTTTTTCTTTTTTCCGAAAATACTTGGGTCGGACCTATTTTTCTTGGCCCATGCTAGCTCAACCTGAGCGGTATTACATGTGCGCTGGGGTTTCCCCTAGCGCCATTGTGCTGGAAGCGGCGCGTGCTATGCGCGGGAGCTGGCAATGATGCAGGTGCGGCCAGCAAGTGCACGGTGGGCGACGGTAGGCCGGCAACGAGGCGGTGCGGAGCGTGACGGCGACGCCTACAGACCGCGGACGCGAGGCGCAGCTGCTCGACGGAGCACGGCGGCGGCAACGCGTGTGGTGTTGAAGCCACGGCAGAAGTCGGCCGCAATTTGGGCGTGGAACGGCATTGCAGCCAAGATCGAGGACCGCGTGCAAGCGGTGTGCTGTCGGCGAGGGCCGGTGGCGCGACGCGATGGCCGTGTGGGGCGGCGCGGGAGGTTGTGCGGGAGCCGCGGCGGCTGCGGCGTGGCGGTGGGTACGCAGCGGGCCCACCGCCACGGCGCAAGGCCATTCAAGGGTGGCGCGGCATGGTCGTGCGGGTTGACGGTGGTGGCGCGACATCCAGGCGACGCGGCCATGTGGGGTGGCGCGACATCCAGGAGACACGACAGTGGCTGCAGGCTGGGTGCGTGTGCGGGCGATGTCGGCCCCGATGACAACAGCACGTGCCTTGCCGATGCATGCCAATGCACTACGTGATGCTCTTTTGGCCATCTGTGAACTAATGTCGTCTGCCTTGCCGGTGCATTGATCAATTTAAGAAAGTGAACCAGTATCGTTCATGTCCATGACATCCCGCGACTACAAGTCGGTTGCGGCGCGGCCATACAGGGTCGTTGACCGATTTTTTTTGTTTGTTTGTTACTGTTCATGCAATGTAATTGTGCAATCAACAGTCCATTTTTCTTTCGATTAATCATCCGATCGGCATTGTGCCGGCGACTGCAAGTCGGCTCGCAGAGATTACGGGGAATTTGTAATCTACAATCCATTGTGCAATCGACATATATTCTTTCATGCAATCCATCGATCGGCATTGTGTCGGCGACTTCAAGTCAGCTTGCGATAAATTAGAGCAGATTTGCACCTTATGATAAAACAATCTAGAAAGTAACAAATGCGGAATTAAAGCGATCTAGAAAACGATTCGATCTACGAGCGTCGTTCTCGACGATTACCTTCTCAATCCGTGCAGGTCGGAGAGCGTAGTCGTTCTGATAACATGTTGAGAAAAAATCGCTGGCGAATCCAGTTCGAACGATCACCTCGTAGACAAGTGTATAAGCGTTTAGAACAATGCAAGAATAAACAGTACAGAATAGTAGATTGAACACACATATATAATGAGACTTCTTGGTTCTCTTTATTGCTTTTCTGTAAACGGTAATACAATAGTTGGTGATCCCCTCTTTTAAATAGTCTTTAGGGTGGATAAAAAGTTCATCGTAGACCAGACCTACCAGGTGTGGCTCAGGTTCCTAGCAATTACTTCCAATTGTCCGTGCGTGCAACTGCCGCGAATCTGCGACCAAACCGTTCGCAGCGATGCTGTCCACGAGCGGCTAGCTGCCCGTGCGCCGCCATGTTGGCCAAAATGATTGAATTGGTCGGTACGAACACACAGGCTAGCATAGCGGCTGGCCCGGCCTGCCGTTGTAGTTGTTCGCCTTGAAACTCGTCTGAATTTACGGGATTTGATTGCACTTTTCATCTTCAAGTGCAGATGCGTTGTGTTGTTGTCTTGTGGTCTCGCGGAGGGCAAATTTTCTATCAGTATAACATCACAAGAGATTTGCACATCCATTTACAGGCACCTATCTATAAATGTGTATTCATGACATGTACTCGTATGACTCTCGCGTTGATTCTTCAAAAAGAAAAAAAAAGAAAAAAAATCTTCTATTGAGATGTCATCTGAAGCTAGCAAATTGTCAAGACCACCAGCAGCTATAAATTACACGTAATTCGCCTACCTAGTTCATTTCCGCCTCCAACTTCAAACCAGATTACAAAATAAGTACGCAAGAGACAGGTGTTACCTGCATCCAAACAAACAAGTCTGATATTAGTATGACACCAGCGTGGTGTCACCTGCTCACCTCTCAACAGCGCACGTCTCACATAAAACCACGGCCACTCATGCTCCAAACAAATCGCGGACGGCACATGCAAAGCGAGCAAGATATGATGAAACTAAAATAAAACGCTATTTTTCTTTGGCAATTTGGTCTGACTATTTTGGCAAGGTTGTAGCTTTAACCTTTTAATTGAAGATTTGCACTTTTGTTTCGTGCTACTTGGTCTAGGTAGCCATTTTTTTTAGGGCATGAAGTTGGTGACCAAACTGTCCGATCCAGATTACAAAAACACTGAAACAGATACGTTCCTTTGGTTTTCCAGAGGTCCAATTTAGCTCAATGAATTGTTCGTGTGACCGAATGGAAAAAAGAAACAGCCAAAATCAATGAGAATTGTCCATAACCGAGTTTGAAAAAACTT
Source organism: Phyllostachys edulis (assembly GCA_036346405.1). Classification (NCBI taxonomy): domain Eukaryota; kingdom Viridiplantae; phylum Streptophyta; class Magnoliopsida; order Poales; family Poaceae; genus Phyllostachys; species Phyllostachys edulis. The sequence continues at coordinate 48,383,887 of CM070560.1, read as the reverse complement.
GTTTGTTCTTTCAAAAAACTTTTTTATAGCGAAGTCTGGAGTATCACATTGTCATACTAGTCATATTGATTTCAGATTTGTGTCTTCGCCCCGGCGGCGGCGGACCCAGGATTTTCAGGATAAGTGTTCGGAATTAGCAAAATATGTTCAATGGTAAAAGTAAAGGTCTACAATAGCAGAAAATCACAGTACAAATTATTCGTATTAGAGACAACATCTCAATAATTTAGAAAAATTACCAAATAATTAAGAAAAATTACAATATAAAGTATTTGGTCTAATTATCACTATATATATATCTAACACATCTAGTAAATAATGGGTATTTTGCAAAAAATATTTTGGGTGTTCATGTGAACACCCCATTTTGTAGGTCCGCCACTGCTTCATCCAGAACAGAGTTGGCTACCTCAGCCCTGGCGAAAGCATGAGGTGAGTATGGCCATGGCAATAGGCCTCAGCCGTCAAAACCAATGCAAAAATCCTGGCCTCTATTAGGTTATCTCATCTTGCAGTTTATTTTCTAACCAAACCTCGTGTTGTCAACTCGCGATAGCATTACATAAGGTTGACATGATTTTTGCTGGAGACTTGAATGAGAAGGAAAGAGTTCTTCAATTTTGCATCACAATGATGCGTAATTGCGTATTGCATGATCTCCACGTAGCCAGCGCCGGCCCACGCCTCAGGCCGGTCCAGTGCATTTAAGCCCAAACTAATATTTCATCTGTCATTTTACAGTTTTTCATTTTGATTTTTACTAAGAAATTTTCGCTGGGCCTAAGGCCATAGCCCGAAAGGCCTCAGACCCAGTTCCACCCCTGATGATCTCCCAGGATACTTTTCATAGACCGATAAATCCTGAGCATGACTGATCATTGATCACTCAAATAGGTTCTGGATGATAATGGTAGATTGATCAACATGTCATCGATGACCTAATTTAGAGATCTAGTATTGGTAGATTGATCAACATGTCATCGATGACCTAATTTAGAGATCTAGTACGTATCACCGTCGAAAGTTCAAAGACCTAGAACCTAGGAATAAAAATAAAATAATTTGGACTTGGATTGCCTCGGCTCCATATTCTTGTTTGTTTGATTGACAAGGTAAGAGTGACAGGAATCTTATGAAAGCATGATACGAATATGTCCTATTTGTCTCTCTTCTTGTATTTAAGCATTATATATGAGTGGACTTTGGCTCATAATACAATGATAAATCTTGATTATGAAAAATACTCAATGACAGTATAAGTATCACTGTGTGTATGCTAATAGACATGCTCCAAATGGGCAAATGGGAAAACTTCTCTGCCACAAGCATCCTAGTCCTAGATTTTGCAAGGCAATAATACAATGACAAATCTCTAAGGTGATTATGAAAGTGCTCAAAGTCTCAAATGACAGAATAATTATCACTGTCTGTACTACTAATAGGCCTGCTTCAAATGGGGAATTTTTCTCTGCCACAAGCGTCCTAGATTTAATTTCTGTATCACCGTCAAATGCTGTTCAAATTTCTTCTCCATCCAAAAGGGCAACTCTCAGATCTTTTACGTTTTGTTCTCTAAGCAGCTCTCACTAAATTGGCTGAGCTACCATTAGGCCAAGCTTGTGTGACACACGCATGGGCGGACCCTCAATAGTTTATGAGTGTTCAGCTGAACATCTAATTGCAAAATACCTAGTATATAATAGGTATATTAGATATATATGTTATTAGTTCAGCTAAAATTATATATTTATGTCCGTAAATGAATTCAGCCCGCATTCACCACACTTCGCGCGTGGCCCAAGTAAAACATTCGGCCAATTTTTCTTCCTACTTGAACACACCAAACTGTAACATTTATTCTCTCTCTCATCATGTGGTTGTGTGGATGGTGGTGGTGGGGTTGGGGGGCTCTTGTCTCCGAGCAAGTGGTAAACGAGCGGAGGCATGTGCTACAAAGGCGAGCGACGGTCAGTGGACACGGCGCTACGATGCGACGGCAAGTAGGCGTGAGGCGTAGTAGGCGGCGGCGGCAACAAGATCTGTGGTAACAGAGATACGACGTGAGTAAGTAGGTGGCAGCGCGACAAACAAGGAGGAAGGGAGCGAGCGGACCAAGGGGGCAACGCGGTGCCTGGGAGGGAGAGTGGCAGTGGGAAGAGAGTAGCATATCCAGCTCACCATCACCGTCATCTCTCTAGATCTAGGTGTGTTTTGCGCACTCCGCTTCTTCTCCCCAGCTCTGCTATGCTCCAGCTCTAGTTCTTTCTAGAGTCTAGCATCTTCATTTGCTTTCTTAATTCTTTTCAATGGATGTTGTACAAAAATACAATCTTTGCCTTGGCCAATGAACATATAGTTGGATCCTTGTTACATATGTTTACATGCTAATTTTTTCTCTGTGGAAGGAACATTCTTAGATGGGTTCTTGCTGACGCAAAAAGAGCAAAAAAGAGTAGGATTAGCAAGGTATGCAACTGTCAGTCTTTTTTAAAAAAAGAAGAAGACAGGAACTCTACCGATCACTATTATATGAAGAAAATAAGTTTTAGCAGTCTACCTACTACAGTCTAGGAAAAAAAAAAGAGAAAATAACAACGACCAAGCACAAGATTTTTTTTGGGGGGAAAGAGGACATGAGCTCTACCGATCACTGTTAGAAGAAGAAAATAAGTTTTAGCGGTATAACTGCTACAGCCCAGAACAGAAAAATAGAGAAAACAACTACAGCCAAGCACCAAACACAAGTCTTGGCCGCACCCTACAATAACAACATAACTCAGCAAAATAAGAAGCATAGAGCTAAAATAGCTATATTCCTAGTTTCCACCTCCTCAACTGTCATTGATATCTATAATTTGAAGTTTAATTCATATCATTATACTTGCCTTATATCGCTCATTTCCTCATATGAAATCATTAATTTCTATAATTTTTGTATTTTATTATATATAAGTGTATCGTCGTCTCAGTGTTTGGGGGGATGACATATCACGGTATCAACGTATTAGTATCGGCATATCTAGATAATCTAGTTCTAAAGTCTAAACACTCATTCTAAAAATTCTGGATCTGTCATTAGACACTTGACTGATAAAAGCATGATGTAGAGATCTCCTAGCGTCTCTTGTGCTCTTCTCCTAAGCCCTGTACCTTACAACCCTTCCCTTTCAAGGTGATGACTCGCTTATGCAGCCGCAGAATTTAGACCCACCAATTCGCGAATTTCGAAATCCATTTTTCCGCGCTCGGATATTTTTCTCAAGTGACTTTTGTGGTCTAAAACTACACATATTATTGCAATTTGATGTGATATGCGATGACAATGACGGTGGCTAGCCGGTGGTACGCAATGAAACAAGTTTCTCCCAACAATGGACTTCCTGCTGCAAACAGTATTCAGAAACACGAAGTGCACTACAATAGTAAATGCTGTACTGTTCCGGTGGATTTTGTCTTGCACGATATTAAGAAAGTTTACGTGTTAAAAGATGGATTTTGCCAAATTGATCACAAGGTTGACGACGATGTATCATGTATATGCCGGCGAGGAGTCTAGCTCAGTTGGTGGAAAGGTATGGGTGTACACTCTCACCACCTAGGTTTTAGTCATCTTCCAATCAAATTTAGGTACCTATTTGGCTATGTGCATCTCTAGTCGATGCAGAGGCTGGGAGTTATTGTTACTTCCTTCCTTAAAAAAAAATCGCTCAAAACATGAACTATTGCTATCGAGAGAGTGCAAAGCAGCAAAGAAACCCAAATGGATCGGAATTTAATTGCTGTACTTACTACGTACTCAGCGGGAGATATTGCTTGACTGTACCTAAGGAGAGTAGCAATTATGCTTGCGACAAATTGTTGAAATGGAAGTCAAATTAGACAAATTATCTTGTTTTCCCTCGAAAAAGATATCTTATTTTGTATAGGTCTTTTTTTTGGGGGGGGGGGGGTGCAATCATAGCCTAGCCTAGCAGTATGACACCTTATAACGTTTTTTCACACGCAAGTGGGCTATGTAATTAGCATCCTTACGAACAAAACAAAGCTGGACTTCAAAAATAATCTCCTGCTAAGTTCCTCTATGCCAAGAATAAAACACAGCCTAAGTTCCTCAGTATCAAACAAAACAGGGCGAATTTCCGCTCTGTGTGAAATGTTTGAGCTAGCTCTTCAAACATGAGTTCAGATTGCCATAACTAATTATTCTTCGAAGTTCAACAAGCAAATGTGTGGGAATTGGCAAATCATGAAGTCCACAGAATGCCTAGACTAATGGTGAATCCATGTTTGCTTTTGCATTGTATGACATCATGGATTAGTTAGGTCTATGTCTCCACATAGTTTGTCTGTAACCATGTAGCAGAATTGTTCATCGATCCAACTAACCTTATGAATTCAAACATAAAAGAAAGATGAAGAGACGTTCCTAAAGCCAATCTTCTATCGTATTATGCCTCCTCATTCCTTAGTCAATGCACAAGTTATTTTTCGAAAGAAAAAAACTTAAAGTACAAGTTGAAACAACATAAATCCTAGATATCTCCCTTGTGACTTCACATTACTTTCACAATGAAACAACTCTTTCACTTAAAAAAAAAAAGAGAAACGCAAGTAGAAACTACCAAGACAACAAAAAGAGAAACAATACATTTGGCAGAATGTCTGATTGGCCTTCTAGTTTCTGTCTAGGTGTTGCTTTCAGGTTTGGTGATTGCCGCACGAATCTCCACGCACGGCCATGAAGCCCAAATTAAGTTTGGTTTCCGAGCTGGCAACGTCGTGTACAGTGCGGGGGATGACCGGACAGGTTGGAATTTCCACCAGGGCATTGACGTGTACCACTGGCCGCCTCTTCCTGGGTAACTTAAAAAGTAGGATAGACACGCGCGCCATGGCCCATGGATCATAGCGTTAGATATTTGTCCGGACTGCAATCGCACTAGTACTAAGTGCAGATGCCTCCACAGACGTAATGATTTCTTAAGCAAACTAAATACTGATGCCTCCATAACGTAATGATTTCTTGAGCAATTCGGCTATCCTCTACTGTAAAACTGAACAGTACAATCTTGAGACTAGCTACAATGACTGTCCTATATACTGTATCACGATGGGACAACACTCAACAGAGATGAAAAGCTCGGAGAACATACTAGTAGTAGACTGTCCGCATATTTTTGAGAGCTAAGGCATTAGCTGTCTTTGTTATGCCCGTTCGAGTGAGATTTTAAGGGTTAATACAGATGATCTATAATGTATAGTTATAAGAAGCAGTTCTAATTGTGCGATCAAAAATCATTGTGTTACGGTATTTTTGCTATAGCGGTTCCGCTACATTACTTTTTCTGTTGTTGCTGTATTATTTTGCTACAATACAACGGCAGAGCACTGTTCACTCACAAAAAAAATACTATTCATATGTGTACCTCTCTCCGGTAGATCCAGACCCATACCCATTTCTCCACTTGTTAAAGATGACCAGTTTACCATTGTCGGCATAAGTCTCACACTGGGTAGGGCCTCCAGAACAGTTAGATGGAAAACATGAATTTGAGACCGCACAATGGTAATAACTTCACTCAAAACACGTGTATCTTCAAATTGACATCCACACCGATTCCAAAAGACGATCATCCAAATTGCAAGCAACGAAACATCCTCTGCCGAATTGTAGCAACGGCGACGGGTAGCGTAACAAACGAGAAATCTAAGCTCCGCCGTTATTATTGCCAAAGACTCGGCCCCATCGCTTTTTACACACCAATGGCCAAAAGTTAAAAAGATGTGAAGCCGTAAGGCGAAAAAAACACCGCGTGCAAATTGACTTCAAGAAACAATCACGCGCACGTCGGTCAAATAACCAAAAAAAAACCGCTAAGGTCAAAACAGGATGCATGGCTGGGCTCATTTAGCCTCGTTTTAAAGCGAAATAGCGAAAATAGTCTCCAAATAACAAAATGGCAATAATGACACATCTGTTGTGCGAAACGTTGCGGCAGGGGGCCTGCCGCACTACAATAGGCCACCTGCCACTAACCCAGTCCGTGGCAAATCGCCTACGCATGGTACCTGCCGCAAACTAAGTTAGCAGCAGGTGACATGCAGCGGTCTAGATGCACGGCAAGCCGCCTGCCGCCGGCTGGGAGGTCATGATGTGCCGTCACGATGTTTTTGTACGGTAATAGTGTTATTTTTGTCATTTCATTAGCGGGATACTATTTTTGCTATTTCGTTTTAAAAGCATACTAAATGAGCCGAAAACTCGGAGTCATTGACACGGTTGGCACCTGGAGCTAGCATGACGGTAAACCTTCTCGGTCATCACAAATTAATGGACAAATGCATGCAGCTATCGAATTACTCCAGACGGACACGCGTTCCCTCACTTTTGTGAAATAGCAAAAAATAGTATCGTGGCATTGCTTCGTAGTCGTTGGATAAAAAAAAACAAATGCTAAGAGCGGGGTTTGTACTGTAACAAAATACTATAGCTACGGTATGGTACCAAATACTATAGCAGCTGATCCAAACCGATCTTTCCAAATCGAACGCTCAGAGCTTCTCTGCCGTCGTATTGACAGGATGCCAATCCACCCAGACGGACGGCAGAGCAATCACAATTATTTCAGTACCAAAAAGTTAACCTGTCCAAGAACAACAGTGACCGCCCGGTCCGTACGGGAAGGTCACGGATCCAAAGATTCCAAACCCTTATCGGGTGAGCAGTTCTATGGCGCAGCGCCTATGTTAACATTAAAAAAAAAGAACAGAGTAAGCATCAGAAGATGGTGACCAGTAAACATGCATGATCCACGTGTGTTATTGTGTGGTGTGCACCTTCCTTCTGAAAAAGCTCGACGCAGATATCATCAGCTCCACGCCTCCGTCGAGCAGTCCGGCGCCACCCCAATCATACAGCCACGGCACACGGCCGCCCCAGAATTTCCCCCTCGTTTTTGAATCTTCGCACGCCATTAAATGCGCACATCTGGCGGACTCGGACTCTCGATCATCTCGTACCCAACGACCGCGAGGGCCTAGAGGGAAAACGGCCGTGGTCACCACGGGCACGGCCGCCTGTCCCCGTTTCGGCACGTTTTTCTGCGATCCATCGAGCGACGAGCGTGTGCCGCTCGGGCGTCGGGATCGGAACGGCGCGCGCTCCCGAGTCCCAAACCGATCGATGTTTCAATGAATCTGTCCGCGCGCGGTCTGCCTGCCCGGCCGCCCCCATGAATCAATCCATCATCGCAGGTGACAACGAGTCGTGCGTGCAGCACGCACGATACGCCCCGCCGGACGGCCGGACGGCTGCTTGTCGGCTCGGAGCATTTTGAATTCCACTCTTTGTAGCTTTATTTGCTCCTTTTGAACGGTTTTCCACGTGTTGAAGAGGAGTATATCTGTATATGTTGATCGATCAGTTGATGACTGACAATTCCGGTGCCTACCAGCACTGGCAGCTGGCCCCAACACACGAGATGGGATTCGGGGACCCACTTGCAGTGACTACGGAGTATTACGGTATTACAGATTCTCTCTTTCAAAACAGCAAGGAAAATTCTATGGTTATCGCATTGGTTACCACTGAAAAGTACTGGGAGGCATTTTAGGTTTTCATTTCACATGTGATACGTGTCTTAAAAAAAATCACACATGATACTACGGTATTGGTTCCGTCAAAAAAGAAAAGTTTTCTTTTTTGAAAACCACGTCAAAAAAAGAAAAGTTGATGCGGTATATACTGCTCAGGAAAAAAGTAAAAGAGCTGAACTGTTCATCACAGTAGAATTTTCAACACTGATTGATTGGTCATGCATGCCTAGCGAGACAAACAGAAAGAGAATGAACTGCACGTCGGAATGTTTCATTCACCACTGCTGTTTCTTGTCCCGGAGGAACAAGCTCTGCTCCCCGCTGCTTCGCATTCATTTCTTGGTATTTTCCCTCGCAGCAGAAGCTATCGCAAGAACAGGATGGCACGAACTGGACTAGAATAATCAAAGCCCCCAGAACATTCTACAGAAGAATTGTAGTTTCAAATGAAAGTAAGAAAATATAATATTTACAATGGAATTCATTCGTGCTGATTTTGCACAAGTTACCGTAAGATTTGAACACTTCATGAACACTCGGGTCAGATTCGTTGGCGTATACGAGGTGAACACATTCGCCGGATCTCTGCAACGAGGACAAACCAGGTACTGCCGTAGTTATTCTAATTGTCTGCTCACTCGAAAGTTAGATAAGGCCGAAGACATCCCGTTTTACACTGGAAGAAATGAGAAGAGGAAGAGAAGAGTGAGGTGAATGACAGCAGAAGCATTCATATATAGCGTTGGGAGCACAAAAGGGGTCACTGTGTGGAAAGGAGGACGTGACCACACAGTGTGAAAAGCAGGATGTGACTACTCGCTGGAAATCAGGACATGATCACTCTTTAGAAAGCAGAACGTTACAATAGCAACTAGATAGAGCTCACTCATGGCATCGCCTTCTTTACATCTAGCTTCTATCACCTATCCTGCCAAAAATAACCTTGGTTTTAGCACTTTGACCATTCCCTAACCGAGAAACACCTACAAAAAGTAACCTGACAAAATACTTCTATAATTTTTTGGAAGAAGTTCATTCTACCCCCTCAAGTATCGACATGTGGACACCTAACCCCCTGAACAAAAAAATCGGCCCTTTGACACCCCGAAGTTGTAAAACCAAACAACCTACCCCCTGAGGCTGTTTCGTGCGGTGGTATTGCTGATGTGGCATCCGAACGGCCCGGTTTTGCCAGGTGGCCGCTAACTCAGCTGCAACGTGGTTATCACTCAGCTTCTACCCCTCTTTCACCCGACGAGCTGCCCCTTCATCTTCTCCACCACTTGCTTGGTCATCCCCTCCACTATGCCCGCGCCTCCTTGGCCTAGGTCGGCTTCTCTCCCTCCCCGGGGCCCAGCTCCGAACCCTCCAAGCGTGGCGGCGCACACGCCTGCGCCTCCTCAGCCCAGCTCGGCCTCTCTCCCCGGCGCCGCAGCCTCATGGCGCATGGCGCTTGCATTGCCCTCTTGCCTCTACTGCCCCTCCCACCCCGCCTCCGCCTCCGCGTGGTTCAGGGCTCCTCGCGCCCATCGTGGCGCCCACCCGATCCTTTTTCTCCCCAGCGCCACCGAGCCACCGACGCCATTCTTCCCCAAAGCCGGCCTCGCCACCACCATCCCCGATCTCCATTTCCGGTGAGGTTCTCGCCGCCTTGAGTCGCCATACCGTGTCCCTGGACCTCTCTCTTGTTCCTCCTTCTCCTATCTCTCCGCCGAGATGCCTCGCCACCGTCCTTCTTCTTCCTCATCGCCGCCTCGTCGCGCCGCCATCTCGGTCTTCCTTCGACCGCTCCAAGGTGCTCTCTGCGTTCCTTGTGCCGCCGCCGTCCTCGTGCTCCTCCTTGTTTCCTAAGAGTGTCGCTGAACCACCGAGGTCCTCGCGACGGTGTCCTCACGCACCCGGGAGCTCCGCCGCCGCCGCCGTGCTTCTCCACCAAATCGCCACCACCCAAAGAAACACCTCATCCCCGGAATCCATTTTGCCCTCATCCGCCTCGACTCACGCTGCTCGCCGTTCACGCTTGCTTGCCATCCGCCGGCCAACTCGTTTTTTCTCTCTCTCTCTCTTCCACCTCCGTGCCACATCAACACCACCAAATCGCCACAAGTGCAACCACCGATGACACAGCTGACCTCACGTATAAACCGGTTGATCGGGACGCCACGCATAAAACCACCGCCCAAACAAACCTTAGGGGTAGGTTGTCTGGTTTTGCAACTTCGGGGTGTCAAAGGGCTGATTTTTTTGTTCAGGGTGTTAGTTGTCCGCACGTCGATACTTGAGGGGGTAGAATGGACTTCTTCCTAATTTTTTCACATGATCTGAGCACTTGGCATTACTTAATGTGCTATAATCACACTTAATACCAACATGGAGCATACGTGATTTCTTTATAAGCAACCTCAGTTTTCCCCAATATAAATCCCCACCTTGCTGCATACTTGCATACTACTTGTCAGCGTCACGTAAAGCAGAGGAAAATGTGACGTACATTCTGAATCCTTCAACTCATAAGTCATATGTGACCATTAATTTTTTAAAGATATTTTAGATTTTTCATTATAAATATAATTATTCTTTCTAGGAATATTAACGTTCTTTTTCCTAAACCTAATCTCCCGCGTTCTTGCTGCCATTTTTTTTACGAGAAACGGTAATGAAGGCCCCTACTGTATACCTTTACAAACAAAATTACTCTTGTGCCATGCATTCTCCTTATAATTTTACACATATCAAGATTTTACTATATATATTGTCAGCTGTAGTGTAACTAAATCATAATTAATCTGAATTATTGGATCAAAATGAATAAACAACTTATAAAATCAGTCCCAAAACCGGCGGTAAGAGGCGAGGCGCGAGCGGCCGCAGATTTTACCATTTGTCAGAGTTTATTTAGAACATCATTTGTCAGGTCCAAAAGCCAAGAGAGGAGGGAGGTCTGCATACTCAAGTTCCCCCAACCACTCCCTCCTTTTGAGACTGCTTTTTATTCGGTTTTGACACCGGTTTTTCGCAGCCCTCGCGCAGATCGTATCGCCGTGGTTTTGTGCCCCACAACAGGGTCAAGGCACCGTTCCGTTAGGACGCCCCGTTGGAGTGGTGAGCGGCACAGGCCAGCCAATATATATACCCCGTCCGCCGCAGTTGCTTCCTCAACTCTTTCCATCTCTCACAAGGCACAACACAATTCATAGCCTCAACCAGGCAATCAAGCAAACGCATTTGTCCTTGAAGCGATTGTTGTTTGGTTTTTGGTTCTTGCATTATTGCATTGCGCGATCGCTCTTCGTGCTGGTGGTGATGGCTGCGGTACAGCCGTGGAGGTCTCTGCTCTGCTGTGTGGGCGGCGGTGGTACGGTGGCCGGAGACGAGGACGGGGCGTCGTCGTCGACGCTGAGGCGGAGGAGAGGAGACCGGAAGCTGCTGTTGTCGGCGTCGTCGGCGTCGAGGGTGTCCCTGTCGAGCCTGAGCTCGACGGGCACGCTCACGCCGGAGGACCTGTCGGTGACACTGTCCGGGTCCAACCTGCACGCCTTCACCTACGCCGAGCTGAGGGCCGTCACCGGCGGCTTCTCCCGCGCCAACTACCTCGGCTGCGGCGGGTTCGGGCCGGTGTACAAGGGCCGCGTCGACGCCGGGCTCCGGCCGGGCCTGGACGCGCAGGCGGTGGCCATCAAGTACCTGGACCTCGACAGCGGCACGCAGGGCCACAGGGAGTGGCTGGTAAGAGCGCCTTCCGCCATTGTCGCATGGATTCCTGAACTGAAACATCGTGATCTCGATCGATCAGTGTGCTAATTAAAGTTTGTGATCTTCGAATCTGCAGGCCGAGGTGTTCTTCCTTGGGCAACTGAGACACAAGAATCTCGTGAAACTGATCGGGTACTGCTACGAGGACGAGCACCGGATGCTGGTATACGAGTACATGAGCAATGGGAGCCTGGAGAAGCACCTGTTCAAAAGTGAGCACAAAACTATTACTGTTCATTTCGCCCGTCTCAATCATTAATTAATCCAGTCTATTAGTACTGTGTAATTTGGTGTTCACTTTAGTGGTTGTGTTAAGCACAATAGCTAGCCAAATCGTCCAAGTTTTTGTGCTTGGCAAAATCTTGGAAAGACTTGGGGAAGCTGACCTGAACCATCCTGTCAATTACGTGCAGGTCTCGATGGCTCCCTGCCATGGATGACGAGGATAAAGATCGCCGTCGGCGCGGCGAGGGGCCTCGCCTTCCTCCACGACGCCGACACGCCGGTGATCTACCGCGACTTCAAGGCGTCCAACATCTTGCTCGACTCGGTGAGCGACCCGACCAACCCGTGCTTAATTCCATTCCTTCTTTTCGTCGCTTTCACTGAAGTGTAGCGGTAGTTTCAGATGGTAGGGAAAAAAATTGTCGTTTCTGACGCAGAAAGGAAGATGACACCACCAGCCGAGTGGTTGAAAAACATTCAGCCAGCGCAAAAATACATTACGAATTTCTTGCTTTCCAATTCTGAAAATTGGATAGAAAACTACCTTTTCGAGCTTTGACCGCGAATAGTCGATAGGAGAACGATGGATGTCAAAGTCTGCCAGGCGTTTCAAAATCGTTGGCTTGGTTCGTTACAAAGCCAGTTCTGACATGATTGCAACTTGGAAGGTTCCAGGTTGCCCAACTCTCAGGAAACCCCGCTCGTGCGGTCTACCTAGATGGCTAAAATACCTAATCGAAAAATCTGTACCTGTCCGCTCCGTATTGCATCATTATCTCAGTATATCATGGCACTAGCCTGATAACCTGATACTGACAGAAACGTCGTCTTGCAAGTCATTCGCATCATAGCACTAGCCTGATAACCTGATACTGACAGAAACAACGTCTTGCAAGCCATTCGCGTATATGCCATTCGCATATATCTCACTGTAATTGTCACCTTGGATCTTTTGCCTAACCCAATCTGATTCTTGATCTCAGGACTACAACAGCAAGCTGTCAGACTTTGGGCTCGCCAAGGATGGGCCGCAGGGCGACGCAACCCATGTCACGACACGTGTCATGGGGACCCCTGGGTACGCTGCACCGGAGTACATCATGACGGGACATCTGACTGCCAAGAGTGATGTGTACAGTTTTGGAGTGGTGCTTCTGGAGCTGCTGTCCGGTCGACGATCCGTTGACCGGGCTCGACGTCTGAGGGAGCAAAGTTTGGTGGACTGGGCCAGGCCCTATCTCAAGAAGCCTGACAGGCTGTACCGGGTCATGGACCCGGCCCTGGAGTGCCAGTTTTCGAGCCAGGGGGCCCAAGAGGCCACGCTGGTGGCGTACAAGTGCCTGAGCCAGAACCCAAAGTCCAGGCCCACCATGAGAGAGGTGGTGAAGGCCCTGGAGCCCATACTGGACATGGACGACTACCTCCAGGTGGGCCCGTTCGTGTTCACTGTCATAGTGGAAGACTGCAAGGACAATGAGAGCAAAGGCAAGCTGGTCGATGGTGAGACGAAGGTTGACATGAGGATTGAGTCGACGGTGGAGAAGCACCAGAGCCACCAGGATCGGCACCGGCAGAAGTACCCCAACTCGGCGATCCACGCCGACATCGTACTACAAAGGGATGGCGCCGTCTGGCCGTACACCACCGCTCTGCAGCGACACCGGAGGACACCGAGCTTCATCAAGGAGAGAGGGGCGTAGGATTGATGGTCAGGAGGGCCAGATAGGAGAATCAGAAAGAAGCAAAGGGAAATATTTGTAAATAATTAAGCTAGATCGTAGAGGGGTGTGGCACAAGCCACACAAAACCACATTGTTTGGTTTGTTTGGTTACGAGATTTGTTCTTTCGTTTTTTTTTTGTTCTTGATAGTGATGATTGGTGTAAGTGCCAATAGTGTGATGAGTAGCCCTGTTAATTTGGGGTTTTCATAGAGGTTGATCAGAGTACAAAGATAGCAAAGGAGAATGAGCAATTGCTTGATACTGTTTCACCTTCAGAACTTTGTTTTGCTCTCGCGGGTACGGTGAGAAAGGGAAACGTTTGCCTGGCGAAAGAAGGGGAATGTTAATGCAGATTTTTTTAATAATATTATTTTAGGTCCTGTTTGGTACAGCTCTAGATTTTTATTTTCCAGATTTTGCTTTTAATTCTCTGAGAATTCACTTCTCTGAGAATCTAGAACTGTCTATTAAAAGCGTTTGGTTGATAAGTTGGCTCCCAAAACCATATGAGAGGGATTAGAGACAAATAGACCATATTACCCTTGGTTGTAATAATTCAATTGCATTTGTGTCTTTCTCCTATGTATTTGTACACAAATTATAGAATTTTTTATCCTAAATTTGTTTAGACGGTGGGCGTCCCACGATGCCATCTATGAATGTAGGTTGTAGATAATCAGACGAAGCGGGTACAGTGGGGCTTACCTATGCTTGTGCCTGTTTACCCAATTCCGAAGTGCACACATCAGGCTCACGGAATTTTGCAGGGTAGGGGTTAGTCCTAGTCGTGTCAGTAAACAAGCGGAAGTGGATAGCAATTCAAATCCATATGTGAACATAACACATTACTTTTGCATACACACGCACGTAAGATTATTACAGACAGGATGAAAATAATATTCATGTTGTGAACAGTATTTTCATCGTAACGTAATGAATGCCATACAACATGACCTAGAAAGAATTGTTCCCCCTCATAGCCCTCTAGTTCTATTTGCCAAACTCCATGGATTTCCACCGAAAATGTGCTACAGCACACATGTATTCCTGCTGCGGTGGTCTCTCTCTAGCTATAATTGCCGAACTTCTTTGATTCCAGTACAAGAACGGCAAAGGCTTCCTTCTATGGTGGTGCAAAATTGCATTGACGAATGAATGAAATGCACAACGGCAGCGTTTCTAATCTCCTCCATGCTGATGCTTGGGTTGTACCCCAGCCCAAGAACATGCCAAGATTTTTCCAGAGGCTTTGTGGTGGAGTAGAATGTGATTAAACCTGGTGGCAGTGTTCCTAACTTCCATAATGTCCGGTTCTCGTTCTGAAGATGACACAACCAACAAGGAAGTCATATACATAAATCAGATATGTCCTATTCAATAGAACAAAAGAGAGTACTGACATAAAGCTTCCCTAGTCACACTGAACTATGACGTCTTGTTTTCAGAGCCTTTTTTACTAAAAAAAGCTACACATTTCGGGGGACATAGAAATGCTAACTTCAGTAATTTATCTTGCTGTCCTGCTAAGCTATAACCATGGACCTTAACTCTTTGGCAAGCCATACCCATATTATAACAAGATGGAAGTAACAGCTTAATAATATTCAATTAATTCTTACTTTACAAAGTAATATTAGCTATCATCATCGATTAAAAAAAACTATATTAGGACGATCCAAGGAAACACACCTGATTCTTTGATAAGGGGGTGCGAGAAGTTCATATATTGCCAATACCGATGAAATGATCCAAAGCATGTTTCAACTGCTCCATTCACCTTCCCATCCATGTCAATCTTCCACAATCCCATAAGATCCCTTTGTACTACAACATCATCAACCAAGAAAAGAATCCGGTGCAGCTTTGGGTACATCTCAGGCAAATAGAACCGCAAGTGATTAAGCACCGAGAGATACTTGGGATTCCTAAACTTCATATTGCTGGCATCTTTGGTGGCATTATCAAGCTTGTTCTCAAAATAGAATTTCTGGAGGTTTGCCGACTCTAGTTGCCGGAGCACAGGAACATATGAGGAGTTAAGAAATTTGTAATCTTCAAATGCTTTGACCTCATAGTGTGCACCTTTTAAGTCCATTAGACGGATTATCACCTCATGGATACACGACATATATCTTTCAACTCACTTTTAACAGAAACTATTAATGGAACCATAGAATATAGAACTGTTTCGTATAAAAAGTAGAACAGTTAAAGACACACAATCTCAATGTCCCAAACAAGATCTTGACAAACTGGCAACAATATTGCATGTTTGTGGAGTCAGTATTGTGATTTTGAGTTTTTTTATGGTACTAATTAGAGCAATAGTATTCCCACTGCGGTGACACCGAAGTATTCTGAATGCCCCAATCACTTAAGGCACAAACTCTGCTTCAGTTTTTCTTTTAGTCAGCTATCAAGCATGTTCACATAGTAGTCTTTTCTTTTGCAGATTGTCTTGCCCTTCTAAGTTTTGTAATCATCAATATAATTAGATCCTATGGACAAAATATTTGTTAGCATCTGAAGGTACTGCTGCTTAGCCTCTGAATATAGCATAACAGTGCTACTCGGTATCGACATCATTGTCATTGGCTATTCCTCCTCTTGTCCTCCACCGATTCTGCCATGATGCTCGTTGCTGATCCAGCATATATAAAATACAAGTAGTTCCTCCTTGGGAGCTCAAAACCAACAATGAGATCGGCATCAATCAACCCCCTAACAAGTAGTAACTCTTTACCGTAACAATAATTCATTGATTGTTGAAGAAAGAAAACGAGGATGGAACCATTTGTGCCTGGAGAGATCCTGCGAGTTGGCGTGGACACAGCGTGGACACAGAAAACGTGCCTGGAGGGATCCTGCGAGTTAGCGACGGTGGAGCGGACGACCACGGAGGCCGCGAGCACGTTGTCGGAGAAGATGGCGTAGTGGAACAGCGCGGGGTCCTCGAGCGCCGGCGGCGGCGGCACCGCGTCCGCGTACTTCTCAGGCCGCGCGATCCGCTCGGCGGTGAGACGGACGGCGAGGCAGTGGAGCGGCTGTAGCTCTCTCGCGGCGGCACACACCAGGTCCGGCGGAGGTGCCCTCGGGAGGTGCGGCGGCGACTGCGTGGAGGTCCGCCTCTGTCGCGAGAGAGGAAAAGAAGAAAGCGAAGGAGGCCGAAGGGGTACGGGCCGGCGAATCGAGTAATGGTATTTTGCGGGTAAATATAATTAATTTTAAGGGATATTTTTCTTCTATTAAGTTGGATTCTCACGAGAATCCAAGGAAAGACTATTTCTCCTCGCTAGTGTATTTTTGAGACAGCTCCACGCGAGAATCAAAATCGAGTGGTTTTGAGAATCAGGGTGTTTAGTACGGCTACACGAGAATTGATTGAGAAGCTGGGAGCAGAAGCTGTACCAAACAGGACAAATGTCGCCCACCTAATAGGTATTTACTGCCGGATCGCTCTCATGTCGTTATTCCAGATGGCGATTGGCCTCCAATCGCCATTTGTTATGTTGACATGAACCCGCATCACTCTGTCGCTGTTTCAAATGGCGACAGGAGACAACCTATAAAACTCCGAAAAATCAGCCAAAAGTCGCCTTTTTCGGAGAAAAAAGAAAGAGGGATGGAATGGAGAGGAGAGGGGAGGAGTAACCTAACGAAGCGCCGTCGGCTCATAGCGGAGGAGACGAGAGGGGGGAAGCAGATCCAGTCACCCACCTTACAGGTAAACATTCTTGCAACTTTGTATCAAAATTCGAAACCCTAGTAGGTTACCAAATAGAACCAGCGACATATAATTGAATGGATTAGATAATTTTAGATGTATTAATACGTAGTGCATTTTGTTGTAGTACGTCATTTTAGATGTATATAGTTTAGTCTATCGTATAGATATTATTTATTTTAGGGATAATTAGCTCAGTGACATCGCGTTAGGACGTAATCGGAGGAACGATACTTCGTTCGTGACGCACTGGAAAATAACATCGCGAACACCAAAAATTATGCCGAATGACATCGCCGCCAGTTACTTCCGTTTCCAGAATTTTTAAATATAGAAACTGAGCTCAACAAATTGTCAATTTTTTTTTTGGAGCCTCCCAACACAGTTTCATTGCTTGTGTATTTTTTTAAAAAATTTATACATTCTGATTTTGTCCCTAAAATTCATTTAAGTATACTGTTTGTAGGAATTTTCTAATGTAGAAAATGAGGTCCAAACATTATTATTTTTTTTCAGGCTCCTTACACAGTGGAATTAATTGTGTAATTTTTTTAGAATTTTTACAAAATTAATTAATGCAATTTCAGTGCAGGCTACTCGTGGTGGTAGGGTGGGCACTACCGCGAGAGGGCAGTTGTCCTACACACGGTGAGAGCACTCCTAGTTGGTCTCCGTTGGGGCTTCATAGCTGCACGGTGTGTCAGGAGTGAGCCAGCTAACGTAACCCCCTATCGCAACACCAGTGCAGGCTACTCGCGGTGGTAGGATACCTCAGCCACCAAAGCCTTTGACGTACTCGCATCAACGCCTGCTGGACGAGACCAGGGCCACACGTGGGGTACATCCCAAGAGGGCTCACAAGTAGATGTATCACTACTGTTATGTAAAAATTATTTTGTGTACGTGACGAGGATTAAAATCTCTATGTATTACTTTAATACATAATAAAAAACCATACGTCTTCGTGGTCGTAACCCCTAAGGCTAACGACCTCACTGGTTGTAAGAATTCCAGAGGTCACATAATAGGTATCCTGGTCGAACAAGGTCTTGTATCTAGTCTCCGACCAGGTAGCTGCTTGTAGGAGCTATGAACTGGTATCTGAATCTGATTCCGAGTATATTATTTACCGTGTGATGAATGGAACACATGTTGTATATTTCATGCAACGCGGCGTTACATAATCCTAAAACACTGACAAACAACCATTGTACGGTTGAGTGTCTCACAAACGCTCAACTTCAGAGCGGTTGATACTTTATCAACCATCGTCTCGCTCCGACCAGTCGCTACGCTTCACAATGAACGTCTTCTCCAGGAGTAACCACCACCTCTTCAGAAGTTATTTAAGGATGGAGCGCAGACGAAAGGAGATCATTTGGCATCAGGTTAGAGGATCGCTTTGCATCATATTAGAGCAGCGCAATTAGCCTTAGATTCATGCTTCAAGTCTGATTAAATAGCATAGCAAGCATCATACTCAGTGTAATTAGGATTAGTCCACCGCCTGGTTGTAGGCACCCCCTGTAATAGCTAGTTCACATAAATAAAAAGCAGTCCCATTCTCTCCTAAGAAATCTGTGTCATTTTCCTTTATTTTATTTCGTAAGATCGGCGACTCGATCGTCGACAACAGGCGTCATCCGTGGGATAGAAGGTGCAGATTTCCTAAAGAAATTCTCCGCTCATCAAATCCTCGCTCACTTCTCATAATCGCTCATGCGACTATGGCAGGAAGTTGGGACGAGGAGAACTGGTTCGACTTGGTGGACTACTCCAACCTCGACATGGATCAATGCATCCGCGCCATGTAAGAAAATGGGATGTCATCATCCTCCTCCTCTGCCGGCTCGCATGTCGCAGATATTGGCGAAATCGACTCGATGGATGAGGATACACCACTACGACAAGTGGTGCTTTCAGAGAAACCAACCATTCCGACCAGCTCGGAATATCCAAGGACCTCTCCAAGCTCGGTCCTTTCGACCGGTGAAAAAGGTGACGAAAGTTCAGCACCGCAACTCGAGGATCAGTGTACTCTCGATGAGATCATGGCTGAAAGGTACTCACCAACAGCTTCTGACGATTCCAAGAGCCAACCGACATCTGGTAACGGTGTCGATAAAGCTCCCATTGGTTGTGGGCCAAGTAGGAATGATAAGGCTCAGCATACGATCGGCAATCCGCCAGATCAGGCTGAACCCACCATGAAAACCTCAGGAGGTGCTAATCTCCGACCACTCTCCATCGTGGAAACTCCTCGCGGAAACATTGGAAGGCTCTCTATTAGTTACGATGGAAGCTCGTCGGAAGATCGCTGTTGGTGGCACGAGGTCAAAACGATTAGAGATACAGATCAAAATGCCGTGTACGGTCCTACACAATTTGCCACACCACCACGTGCTGGTGGAAATGGTATAGGCCATCAAGCACCAAATGCCAGAGGTAACGGAACTGATAGATGTCCATCAATTAATTCACCTGGTTCTGCCCCACCTAAGGTAATGGATCGGACGGAACCAACCAGAAGGTCGGGGGAAAGTTCAGATTTTCCAACACCCACTGCTAGTATGAACCCTCCAAGACCTTCTGTAACGGTACAAAACCCCCAGCGTGTTCAGAATATTTTAAATAATTCTAACCCTACTCTAGCAGAGACCCCAGGTTTTGTGCAACTTGTAGGTCAGGTATCAGAGATTTTTCAGCAGACCATGCAACGAACGGAAGCGTACCGAGAACAAAGGAATTCACGAAGTCAAACCATGACTTTATCCCAACGTTCCTCCCTCAGTAGAGGGCGGCATGGTCGGATTGGAGACCAATCGATACCAAGGCCTCCTCGACGATTCGGACCAAGGAGTCATGAGGGAAGAAGGCTATTTCAAGCAACCACTCCCTCACCTCGTCGAGAGGAGAGATCGCTTGGCCCTGATGATCTCCAGCATCATCTAAACCAAGCGGGTGGTCGAAGGCGTCATACCAACGTCCACGACCGAATCGGGACACCGGAGCTTTGACATTCCAATTTTAGAAACCGATCTCCAACCGATTACAATCTGGCACCTTTCCAAAGAAGGTGCCATGAATCAATTACAGGTTGTTAAGCTTTCTCCGCAGGGCTCCAGGTTGTACGTTGGCCAAACAGGTTTTGACTGGCCAACCTGGATAAGTTCAATGGGACCCAGAACCCATTGGAATTTCTCCAAATCTATACCGCCGCCATCAGAGCCACTGGTGGTGATGAAAACGTGATGGCAAATTATCTACCCACAGTACTTGAGGGGTCTGCCCAGTCGTGGTTACTTAACCTTTCGGTCGGATCGATCTACAGTTGCAAGCAACTTTGTGACCTCCTGATTGCGAATTTCCAAGGCACATATGACCGCTCTAGAAAGGAAGATGATCTCTACCGAATCCGGCAAGGATACAATGAGACTCTCCGTCAGTAGATCAAAAGGTTTAGCCAGGTTCGTAACTCAATACCAGAGGTCGCAGAATCTTCTGTCATTCAAGCTTTCAAAGCAGGTTTAAGGAATCGACGGTTTATGGAGGACATCGCAATGAACCCTCCACAAACAACCGTCGAACTTTTCGACATGGCCAACAAATACGCAGCCGCTAGCGAAGTGGTTGAATGGTGTGAGGCCATTAATCAGAAGGATAAAATTCCCCAACCTGGCTTGGATAAACCAGAGAAGAAGCATAAGAAAGCTCTCAAGAAAAAGAAAAACCGCAGACCCGATGATAAGGAAGTCCTTGCGGTTCCTGAGAAGTTTACTAAGGGTAAGAAAAATTATACCGATCAAGGCAAAGCAAAAGCTCCAACCGAAGGATACAAGAAGAACAAGAAGTGGTGTCCACTTCACCAACATGCAGGGCATGACTTGCGCACCTGCCGAGTTTTGCAAAAGAAGTTGGAATATTACTATACAGGTAAGGGTCAACTCCCCTTAATACAGGAACTCGGGGAAACGAGCTCCAAGAAGGACAAAGATGGCGACGAAGAAATGGAGTACCAGGAGCCTCAACATACGGTCAATATGATCTTTGGTGGGTCTTCTTCGTATGAATCAAGGCGTCATCTGAAGGTCATGGAGCGGGAGGTCAACCTTGTCGAGCCTCCGATCACCGTCAAACCATCTAGGTGGTCGAAAACTGTAATCTCCTTCAGCAAAGAAGACTGTCCCATCCATTCGACTCGACTAGGTAGGTTCTCTATTGTCGTTGAATCTACTATTAATAACTGTAGGGTTAATCGAGTCCTAATAGATGGAGGTAATTCTTTAAACATTTTATTTGCGGGAGCATTAGAGGAGATGCAAGTTCCCAAGTCAAAGGTGAAACCTGTGAAATATGCCTTCCATGGTATAGTTCCTGGTTCTACCGCTAAACCGATAGGACAGCTTTCCCTACTGGTTACGTTCGGAAGACCCGACAACTTCTGAACAGAAAACATTCCATTTGATGTGGTGGATTTCGAATCAGCATACAATGGAATTCTTGGTCGTCCAGCTTTTGTAAAATTCTTGATAGCCACGCACTACGGTTATCAGAGTTTGAAAATGCCATGACCAAAAGGGGTCATCACGGTTCGAAGAGATTAAAAAATGGCTTACGCATGTGATCGAAAATCCTTAGAACTGGTCGATGAACTTCTGACCAGAGAAGCTAATCCACCTACCGTGTAGGTCAAGTACTTGAGGCCAAAGATGACACCAAAGCATTCCGACCAGACAAAGGAGGTACCACTCGATAAAGGCACTTCTCCAGAAAGCGCCAAGTTGCTGCCTGGGTTAGGAAACACTGACGCATCTACTCGAAAAGTACTGGTCGGGGCAAGACTCGACCACAAATAGGAAAAGTCGCTTGTCTCCTTCCTCCGAGCAAATCAGGACGTATTCGCCTGGCAGGCGTCCGATATGCCCAGAGTTCCCAAGGAGGTGATCGAGCACAAGCTAGCTCTCCAGCCTGACAAGAAACCGATCAAGCAGAAGCTAAGGCGATTTGCACCTGATCGGAAGGAGGCAATCCAGTCGGAAATTGACAAGCTCCTCAAGGCTGGATTAATTCGTGAAGTTGACCACCCTCAGTGGCTCGCCAATCCTGTAATGGTTAGGAAAAATAATGGGAAGTGACGAATGTGTATTGACTTCACAGATCTTAATAAAGCTTGTCCGAAAGATGTGTTTCCCCTTCCACGCATTGACCAACTTGTAGACTCTACTTCCGAGTGCGAGTTATTAAGTTTTTTAGATGCGTATTCAGGGTACCACCAGATTAATATGAGTAAAGAAGATGGAGAGAAAACTTTCTTTATCACCCCATATGGCACTTACTGTTATGTTAAAATGCCATTTGGTCTCAAAAATGCTAGTGCAACTTTTCAAGGGTTGATGCAGAAAACTTTTAATCCATAGATAGGTCGAAATCTTGAAGCTTATGTTGATGATCTGGTAGTGAAGAGCATCAACACTGGCGATCACATTCCCGATCTACAAGAGATCTTCAATAACTTGAGAAGGCATAACCTCAAGTTAAATCCGGAAAAGTGTGGTTTTGGTGTTTCCGTTGGAAAACTGCTCGGTTTTCTAGTTTCGACTAGAGGTATCGAAGCAAATCCAGTAAAAAAAATCGGTCATCGACCAGATGCGCCCTCGGACCACGAAGAAAGAAGTCCAAAAACTAACCGGTTGTATAGCGGTGCTATGTCGTTCATAGCGCGGTTAGGGGAAAAGGATTACCTTTCTTTAAACTTATCTGGAAACATGGAAGTTTTGAGTGGACTAAGGAGGCAAACGATGCCTTTGAACAACTTAAGAAGTACCTTACGAGTACCCCGGTCTTAGTTTCTCCAAGATCGGGAGAAACATTTTTTTAATTTACGTGGCTGCAACGCCATAAACAGTTAGCGATGTACTGGTTGTAGAACGTGATAACATCCAACGATCAGTGTATTACGTAAGCGAAGTCTTACATGAACCAAAGGAAAGATACCCACAGGTACAAAAGCTGCTCTATGGTCTCCTTATGGCTTCAAGGAAACTAAGACATTACTTTCAGGCCCACAAAGTGATCGTACCAACTGGGTATCCCCTCGGTCAAGTCCTTGGAAATAGGGAATCATCAGGACGAATAGCAAAATAGGCGGTTGAGCTAGGGGCGTTTGACCTCCATTTCATCTCACGAACAATGATCAAGTCACAAGCAATAGCAGAATTCATTACCAAAAGGATAAACCCTGAACCCACCCAAGGGCCCGAGTACGAACACCACGACGAGTGGACAATGTACTTTGACGGCTCTTTGATGCTCAAGGGCTTGGGGGCTGGAGTTGTCTTGATATCCCCTACTGGCGAACACATCAAGTACGCTATCTAGTTATTTTTTTTTTGCTAAAACAATATGACAGAATATGAAGGTTTACTGGCAGGACTCCGAGCATCTTGTTCGCTCGGAATTTACAGATTACTAGTGAAAGGCGATTCTCAACTAGTAGCGAATCAAGTCAGAAAAGAGTATCAATGCTCGAGTACCAAGATGTCATCTTATTTGGTGGAAGTACAGAAACTTGAAAAACACTTCTTCGGTTTCCGGATACAACACATTCCTAGAAAGAAAAACTTTCTAGCAGACCAGTTGGCACTAGGTCACCCGTTCCGCCCGGAGTTTTCCTCGAGCAACTCGATTCACCCTCGGTGGTCAAGCTTTCCGAGGACATATATGTTTCCCTACAGGTTGTACAAACCGATCTTGAGAACATGGATGCTCCACAGGTCATTGATGGTTGGCGCTGTCACGATCAAGGTAGAGATTGGATGACGTCGATCTACAATTATCTTTAGCGTGACATAATTCCAAAAGATGATGTAAAGGCTGATCGTATAACTCGAAAAGCCAAATCATACACTCTGGTCGAAAATACCTTGTATAAATGAGGATCTCACGGAGTGTTGATGAGACGCATATCTTAAACGAATGGCATTAAATTGCTAACCGAAATTCATGACGGAGTCTGTGGAGCACATCATTCCTACAGAACACTAGTCGGTAAAGCCTTCATGTAAGGATACTATTGGCCAACTGCCCTTCATGATGCAAAAGAGCTCGTGACGAAGTGCGTACAATATCAGTTTCATAGCTGACAAGTACATCAGCCGGCACAAGCTTTGCAAACTATTCCTCTTTCTTGGCCTTTTGCAACCTAGGGACTGGACATTCTGAGACCTTTCCCAAGAGCACCCAGGGCTTTGAATTCCTTTTCGTCATGATTGACACGTTCACAAAATAGATCGAAGTCGAGCCTGTCGTTAAAACAACAACTAAGGCCGCTAAGAGGTTTCTCACAAAAAATGTGATCACATGATTTGGTTTACTCAGTCGTATAATCACAGATAACGGTACCTAGTTCTCAAACGGTAAATTCTAAGAATTCTGCGAAGACCTTGGTATCAAGATACATTTTGCTTCTGTCGCTCATCCGCAGAGCAACAGAGCAGTTGAGCGAGCCAATGGTATCATAATACAAGGGATCAAACGTCGAGTGTTCGACCAGTCAATAAAACGGTCAGGAGCTTGAGTTCAAGAACTTCCTTCACTATTATGGGTCGTTCGAACTACGACCAGTTGTGCGACCGGTGAAACATCATTCTTCTTGGTTTATGGTGTCGAAGCCATGCTTCCTCCAGAACTAAAACTTGGCTCTACTCGGACTGATTGTTTCAACGAAAATGATCAGAATGAACGACGACTTGACGACATCAATTTCCTTGAAGAACAACGAAACCAAGCCTTGATACAATCAGTAGTCTACCAACAAGCCATGCGAAGGTACCACAGCCGTAAGGTGCAACCTCGCAGCCTCGCTGTAGGTGATCTGGTTCTCAGAAAAATTCAGAACTAAGCAAATCGCAACAAGCTTTCTCCTAAGTGGAAAAGTCCTTACACTGTGGTCGAAGTCACCTGACCAGTGCGACTAGCAATGTCTGATGCGTAAGTTCTTTGTTTAATTATTCTTTACATTCTTTTAATTTTTATAAAGATTAGTCATTCCTTTATTTTCTTTCGACGAGTGATATTGTTTATATATCTGTACCTATACTCTGGTCGTCTACTATTGTTATTTAAACAGGTCGGAGGAGACAACCTTCTCTCCGATATCCTTTACAAGGATCTCTGTTACTCTTTGGCAACGACTTCTAAGTCACACGCTGTATGGGTCCTAGTCGTGATCATTACATGAATGATTCCCACGCGCGATCACACTCTTTTCTCAAAGAAATATACGAGTAACCAGAGCATAACACAAATAACTTTATGTAGTGACTCATGTGCTTAAGATTATGGAGACTATATTTCTTCATTTCAAGATTCTGTTCTACTCTCGTTTGGCTACTAGTCGGGACACGGAATGCCTCCTAGTCGAAGTCTCTCCTTTTCTGCACGAGGTCCTGCCCACTGGAAGGAGCTTCATAGCGACGATTCTTTTCCTACGATCCTCGCTGCCAGTCGGACTTGAGCCTGAGCACGTTTCACGAAGTGTTTTTCATATCTTCAGTTCTTAGCAGTTCTTCTGACCAATTTTGAATACTACATATAAATAAGATCACTTATCATTTATTGCATACATTCTTGCATATTTTCTTTTCTCACCAAAGCAAGTCTTTTTTTCCGACCATATAATATTTTGTTTGGTATTTTGATTATGACGAACAGATCTATAACTAGTCGAAATCATGCACTGGTTTTAACCAAATTGGTTTCCTAGTATTACTACGATCAGTTTTATCATATAATCAGTATATGCCTTCAAACAATGGTTGAGACTTTAGTTCTCCTTCTTGGCTTACTGCTTATTTAGTAAAGTCCTTCTACTATAAAGCAGTCGGGGGCTAGAGAATATATGAGAACTTCATAAGTTGACAGGATAAACAAAAGACTTGTTGATGACAGAAAGGCAAGTTTTATACATTTCATAATTCTTATAATTCAAATTTCTACTCCTAGAGATCTCCAGACTAGTTACTGCTTGACGGAGATCCGACTTCCATTTCCTCTGCAACCTTGTCTCCGAGAGGCCTTACTTCCTCGAGAAACTTGGTCACATCTTCAAACAAGAGTTGAAATCTTCTTCAACGGCTTGGAGATTGATGGAGAGGTCGGAAGCCTTCAGTTTTGCCAAAGCAAAACTAACTCCGCTAGCCACAGCTTCTTTCATCGTCTGGGCATAATTTTCTCGAGTAGTTTTGAGCAAGACCTTGAGATCTTCTAGAAGTTGGCCCAAGTAGTCCATCTTCTCCGTTGGATTTCTTAAGGTAGGCAGACTCGATCCTGATCCTATATCGAAGATCATTTTGTTAAGTACAATGACTTTTTCATCAAGTTTTTGCATAAGAGCTGTCTCTTTGTCTTGTTCAAACTCCAGAGCTTTTTTAAATATATTCAGCGTTTGAGCTTGCTCTGCACAAGTAAAACAATTGGTGAGTAAGTATGATTAGAAGAGATGATATACTAGTCAAGTTTATGACCGGTTGCCTTCAATCTTCTTTTCAAAACTCCCAATGACTTCCTTGTGCCTGGTCGCCACGTATGTGATCGACCGATCCTTAGCTTGGCATTCTTCTTCAAGCTTGGTTATTCTGGCTTCTTTAGCCACGGTCTCTTCTTTTATTTTCTCCAAATCTATCAAATATGATAATGGAGAATAGTTGATTAACAGAAGAAGAACAAGGTAGCAAAGAAAAAGACAAGATAAGAAAAAAGTCCTTACCTTTTAATTTGAAATGTTTCTGCTCCAGGTTCTTTATTCGCTGGGTCAGTCCTTCGACCACAACAAAGTTCTCGACCATGTGCTATACAAATAGCATTTCTTCTTTAAGTTTCTGATAAACTTTTATAGGAGAAACTATGAAAATGGTCGTAGATACTTACTCGAATTGCCACGTCATTATATTCATCAAAAATTGTATCAGGACCTGTCTCGGCTTGACGGTCTGATATCTTTCCCCAAACCTCATCAAGCTCCTTATCCTTGATAAATCGAGGGCAAAAAGGAAACTTGTTAGATTGAGAGGAATTACCAACAGGGGTTGAAACCTGTTGAGAACCTTCAGGGACGTCTACCTCCACAAATGGAGTTAGAATCACCACTGGATCCTGAATAAGCGCTGGCACCGACGCCTGCTCGGGGGCTTCCTCGAGCACTTTGTCTTCAAGAACTTTAGCCTGAGAAGTGTTTTGGATGAAGACTTCCTCGATTGCTTGATCCTCAGGAATGTTCTGGTCAGAGACGACCGGGACACCAGAAGATCTGTACAAAAAGAAGAAAGAAAGCTCAACAAGTCAATGTCAAAGATTCTTAAAGGTATGCACTCATATGACTATTTCGTTTGTACGTACCTAGTCTATTTTTTGGTCTTGACCTTAAAACGCGCTGGATTAAATTCCGTAGCGCTCGCTTTTCTTTTCTTCTCAACCAATTTCACTGGTTCTAAACCAGCAAGGCTGGTTGTATCCCTCACATCCTCCAACATGAGGTCGGACGCAACATTCTCGACCAACTAGTCGAGGATAGCATTCATGACCATCGGGTCGAAAGGTGTGGTTTCGTCGACCTCTAGAGCAATTGTTTCAGTAAAAACTGTCAGGTCGTGAATGACCACCCTGGGGTCTACAACTTCCGCAGCTTTGCTCTGCGGGCCTTCCATCTTTTCCACCTAAATCACAAATCAAATTCAATTAGGTGATGAAATTTTCCATCTAAATATATATATCTTCTTTTTAAATGCTCTTTTACCTCGAGAAGATCGTCTTCTTCCATGGCCTCTGAGCAGGAATCGGTTGAAACTACGGTAGGATTACAATCCTCACCGGATTGTATGGCCTTCAGTCCGACCGCCTACACATTAGAGCAAAATCAATAACAGATCGGAGGATGTATATATATGGGGTAAATGAAAATTGGTTATCTTCCTTAAGTCTCTTCAATCTCTCTTCTTCAGAGACTATCACTAGAAATACATCCTTCTCATCAAGCTCCCTAGCGCAGATCATTTTGATCCGCTCTCTGACCTCGTTAGAGGAAAGGACTTCAAAAAGAGACAAAAGAGATTTTAAGGTTATATGATAATCTACTGATACTAGTCAGAGCTTCTTCAAAGACTTACCATCCCTTGAGTCCTTGATTGCTTCATCCCGACCAATGTACCAGAGTAAGGAATGGTCTTGGAGCTTCAAAGGACTAATTCAGCGCATGGTGAAATCCCTCACCACGTGCCAGGAAGTCAAACCTTTTCTCTTTAGGTCTTGAATAGCCTCCACACATCTTCCGACCATCCCTGTCTTTTCCACGGTTCCCCTCCACTTTGGATTCTCGTTCGCCTTATTTCCGGTGAAGTAGAGCCGTCGTCTTTCGTGACTGTCATGTAAAACCAGTTCTTTTTTCATGACGACCACAAGGATTTCGAGTACATTGGGATGTACTCATCAGCGTTCCCGTCGTGAAGGTGCAGCGTGCATTCTCCAGGACCCGCCGTGGATCTTCCTAACATTGCCATCCAGCAAAAATACCTGAAGAGATTCAAATTCGGTCGCATTTCCAGGTACGCCTCACACAGATAGTTGAAAATGCTGATGTTGGCGATGGAGTTCGCAGCCAATTTCACCAACTCTACCCCCATAGTACTCTAGAACCTGGGAAAGAAATTTGTGCGCCGGCAGCCTTAGCTTGCACTCGATGTAGGCGAGGAAAATAGGGATTTCCCCTTCCTCACGGCTCGGAAAAGTGTTCTCCGGCCGCTGACCTCCATTTGATCAAGTTCTTGTCCGGGAGCATTCCGATTCTTTCCAGCGCCTCGAGCTTCCTCTCGCTTAGATTTGAAACCATCCACTTGGTGATCGAGTCTAACATGGTGAGATCTCACGAGGAGATGAATATAGGTCGAAGTAAGCTTTGGGTAGAAAAGAAAGCGGAGGTCGGAAAGGATTCTTGGCAAGAAACTGAAGAGAATTGAGGGAAGATCTGGAAGCGTGAAAGCTCTAAAGTCTAGCAATGGGGATTTTATAGCTTTAGATCTTTAACTGCAATTGGGAGTTATTTAGAGTCCAACGGACAAAACCTTTTTGTCTAATGGATAGAAAAACTCTTTGATTCCCAAGGCAGGTTCTCAACTTTAAAGTGAATACAGACCACCTCGTATGTCATGACATTAAATGAGGGCCTGCTCGATACGACTTCGTCGGAAGAAGGTGTTCACATGACCTATTCATTTAAAGTTCACGGGCTAGCTGATGAGGATTAAAATCTCTATGTATTATTTTAATACATAATAAAAGACCATACGTCTTCGTGGTCGTAACCCCTAAGGCTAACGACCTCATTGGTCCTAAGGATTCCAGAGGTTACATAATGGGTACCCTGGTCGGACAAGGTCCTGTACCTAGTCTCCGACCAGGTAGTTGCTCGTAGGAGCTATGAACTGGTATCTGGATCTGATTTCAAGTATATTCTTTTCCGTGCGATGAATGGAACACATTTGTATACTCCATACCATGTGACGTTACATAATCCTAAAACACTAACGAACAACCACCGTACGGTTGAGTGTCTCACAGATGCTCAACCGCAGAGCGGTTGATACTGTATCAACCATCGTCTCGCTTAGACCAGTCTCAACGCTTCATAATGGACGTCTTCTCCGGGAGTAACTGCCACCTCTTTGGAAGTTATTTAAGGATGGAGCACGAACGAAAGGAGATCATCTGGCATCAGATTAGAGGATCGCTTTGCATCATATTAGAGCAGCGCAATCAGCCTTAGATTCATGCTTCAAGTTTGATTAAATAGCATAGCAAGCATCGTACTCAGTGTAACTATGATTAGTCCACCGCCTGGTTGTAGGCACCCCTGTAATAGCCAGTTCATATCAACAAAGAACAGTCCTATTCTCTCCCAAGAAATCTGTGTTATTTTCCTCTATTTTATTTTGTAAGATCGGTGACTCGATCGTCGACAGTACGACTTACATTATGCTAGTCTCGTATTTACGATATTATTTGTTTTTGTTGTGTGTACAAATAATCATGTGAGGGAGTCAGCATTGCGACACCCCACACCACCCTACTTCTAGCCTGTTTGTATGCGAAATGACTACACCCTTGTTTCCAAGTCATTCTTTCTCTAATATTTTGTTCTATACTCTCAAATAAACCGAGACAATTGTATTAGAAAAATGACACTTCAAATATTTCAAAGGGAGCTATTTTTGTTATTGCATCGTCGGAATCACATTCTAAATATGTTTGGTCAGACTGAAACTCCTAAATTGTTCTCTACTTCATATTTCCTTATCTTTGAAAAAATGATCGGTTGCGTGGACACGTAAAGATATTAATAAAATATTTGTGTAATTTAATTTCAATTTCGACATCCTTTCTCCATTTGAATTGGCGACAGTCTACTGTCGCCAATTCAAATAGTAGCAGAACTGTTTCCATGGCAACAGGAGTGCTGTCACCATTTTAAATGACGATTTGGCTCTGTCGCCTTTTGAAACAGGAGCAGTAGACTATTTTTGTAAAAAAATCGACTATTTATTTTTGTAATTATTTATTAAAAAAATATTATTAAAAAAATCTTAATGCAACTATGTACGGTGCGGTGCGTGGAGTTTGATCAAAACAAATAGTAATTCTGCCTTGTTTTTTTTAAACAAAAACTCTATTACGTCGTTGTCTCGTCCAAACATTACGGCAATAAAAACTTCTCAACTTATTTTTTAAACCCGGGCAGAATTCTGCCGTTCATTTCAAGAAAGAGAGAATACAAAGTATTTTCGGTAAATATGGTACACACGGTATTGTTAATTTGATAAATACAATATTTTTGAAAATACGGTTCGGTATCAGTAAATCCCAATTTATTTCGGTACGATATCAGTAAATACCATATTTACCAAAGTTGATGCGAATTGCGAACGACGACGTTGCAGCAGTACGGACTGCCCAAGTGGCAAGTGCCCAGCCCCTAGCGGCAGTCGTCAGCAGTACTGCCAGAGGTAGAGCTACACCTACCAAGCACACTGCAGCAATTAGCCCCAGCCGACCAACCCCCAGCGCCAGCGGCAGCAGGCAGCAGACAGCAGGTAAGTGCATCAACATGCACATCTCTTCCAATTCTAAGGAGCCAGAGCCATTTTATGGTCTAACAATTTATAGTACTAGTTTAACCAACATAGACACATCAATTGCAAAGCAGAACGTGAGATGATGATGCAAAACTCAACTAGGAAGATTAATGCACCTAACAAGCTATCTTATTTACCTATGCTAGATTAATGTGGCTAGATGATTATGCATCTAATGTCGCCCTCTCTCTAGCTCTTTTGAATCTAACAAGCTCTTTTGAATCTAACAAGCCATCTTACAGTCTAAAACAATTTATGCTAGTTCGAAAAAAGAAAATGTGTTCATGACAAAGCATATATGATTCAACAGCAACAATCCACCTCGGCGGCGAGTTTCTCGGAGTTGCGCTTATCCGCTTCATGCTCGCCCTTCTCGGCCTTGAGGAGGTCCCGGAGGCGCTCGACCTCCACACGGAGCGAAGCCACCTCCCCTTTGGAAGCGGTGGCGGCGTGCTCGGCGGTGGCGACGTCGTCTTGGGCCTGGGAGAAGAGCCCCTCGAGGCGGCGCCGGTGTAGGTGGGGGAGGCCTAGGTGGTGTGCAGGTCGGCGATGGGCTGCGCGGGCTCATGGCATCGCCCCTCACCCTAGATCTTGCCTGCGGTAAGTTTGAGAGGAAGAGGAGGGGCCGGATTTGGCGAGAGGTGGACCGGTGGAGGAGCTTTCGGGAGGAAGGTGAGGTGGGAGGGTTGGGGAGTGGAGGCGGAGGCCAGAGGGGGTGGAGGTGGAGGTCTGAGGAGGCGAGGAGGAGGAGGCGTGGAGTTGGAAGAGTGGGGAGGAGGCGCGAGGGTGGAGGGCTAGAGGTGGAGGAGCGGGAGGAGGCGTGCGGCACAAGGGCGGAGGTGGGTGCAGAGGTGGAGGCGTGGGTGGGAGAGCGAGGAGGAGGCGCGTGGCGCAGGGAGGGTTAGGGCCAGCGAGTCAGAGGGAAGGATGGGGATCGGGATCGGCTGAGGCCTGAGCTTGAGGGTTGGTTAATTTATTTCGGTAGGTTCGATTTTTTTGGTTTTTACCGGAAAAAACAAACTCCCAAAAAACCAGACTTCTAGAAACCGTACCGAATACCATATACCAGTCAAACCGAGTTGACCAGTTCAGTTTTTTTGGTTATGTATCAATTTGAACAGCCCTACTTTAACGACTGGAGGGAGTACATCTTTAACGGAAGGGCCCGGTATATTTGGAATTCTAGCTATCCAACGAATCCACAATGCTCCATCTGCTGTATGCATTATGTTGGATTCCAGTTTTCTAAATTGAGGGCCCTTTTTCTTTCTCAAGTCCAGCCAGGAGTATAATTTACCAATTTGAAGTTCTGCTAACCGAGTGCGGCTGATTAGAAGCCTCACGCCCTATGAGCCAGGATGCGGGGATGCAAACATAAGGAATCCGATGCTAGATTCGCGCCCGGCGATGCAGGGCGGAATGGTGGTTTCTGTTCCAGTGGCCAAGGCATGTGCGCTTCATCTTCTCGGAGGGAGTAGAAGCAGGCTTGCGGTGAATGGATGTACTCTGGTTGTCAAGTCACGTAGAGTCCGTCCATTGCTCCGTAGGAAGGACTTGGTCCGTCCGTGTACTATCCGGTTAATCTAGATTTTATTTTATTTTTTTGATAAAAAGGCTGCGAACTGCTTTTCATTGATCAATACAGAGAATACAAGGAAATTGTTCTACCACTGTCTCTCCCTGAATGAAGGGGCTACACAAATAAGGGGCTAATGCCAGCTTAGTACCACACTCAGTGCTTGCACTTGAGGAATGGTGGCTGGCATCAATCGAGGCGATTCAAGCCGAGGACTGGACGACATGGAATTTCATGGTGTTGTTCGTTTGGTGGGTGCTATGGAAGAAACAAAACGCCAGATGGTTCGACCGGCGGGGGCGTGACCCAGCGAAAGTCTTCGAGGAAATCATTCACGAAGTTAAGTCTGGGTGGCCACTGGTTTTCAGGGAGCGCAGACGCTGATCTCCTAGCTGGTGGCTGTGTCTTCGTTTATTTCTCTGCTTTCTTTTCTCTGTAAATAGTTCCTAGTTATTTTCTTTTCGTTGTTTTAGTTCTTTGTACTCTCTCTGTTGAAGTATGTTCGCCCCTTGTCACAGAAAAAGCACATCTGTCACTTGTCACTTTTTAGGCACCTCATTAGTTTCTTGGTCTTCTAGAAAACAATCTTTTGTTGCTCAATCAACTGCTGAAGCTGAGTATGTTGCTGCTGCTGCTAGTTGTTCTCAAGTCATTTGGATTTCTTCTACTCTCAGAGATTTTGGTTTAGAATTGGGCAGTGTTCCTCTTTACTGTGATAACACTAGTGCTATTAACATTGCTAAGAATCCAGTGCAACATTCTAGAACCAAACATATTGATATCAGATTTCACTTTCTCAGAGATCATGTGAAAAAGGGTGATATTGTTGAATGATTGCAGCCAATTGACCTCCAAATTCAATCTCAAAAGAGAACCCCTTCAAGACTGTCTCAGGCGCACAGCAAGAACACGAAAATCAAAACCAAAGTAAAGCAAAATCTGAACTTTATTTCTCTATTTTGATTTGTGTCTACAAAGCGCTCATCCAGCACCCCTCAAAGCCTCCTATCAAAGGACCTCTCAAGCTAGAACACCGTAACTCAAAATAGCATGAAAAGCTACAGTTCTGGCTCTCTCCAAATAATCTCAAGCACCCAGGTTAGCTCGTAACCCTCCTCTATTTATATCCTAGAGTTCTCTCCGTGTCTCACACGACATGCACACGGATTCTCTCTCTAAAAACGTCCAGATATAGACCTCCTTCCATATCTCTAAAACCTTCCATGAAATCCCACACCGCAAGCCTCCAAGACTCCTCCCGTAGCTCCAGCGCGAACCACCTTTGATCTCCACGTGATCCAAACCACCTCGTGACATCCACGACCTCCAAGACCTCAGATCTCCCTATCCTAGTCCGAGTCAACTTCGTCACCGACCGTGATTTGACTTCACGCTCTACCTGCACATGCAAAGACCAAAGAAACCAAATCTGGGCACAAGTTTTCCAACTTGACCACCCATTAGCTCACACACAGGCATAAATACTGTCATGCAACACACTAAAGCTCATGAATTTAACTTAACCTAAGCCAAATTTCCAAAACGACAAATTGACAGAGCACAATCGGTCATAACGCCATATTAGTCCCGGTACTACCGCACCAGCGGTCGTACCGCTCAAAACACATCGGTCATACCGCTCCTCGGGAAATCTCAAAAACTTCCAAAAACATCTCTTCTGGATATTCCATATCGCAATCTTGCGGTCATACCTTTGTGCGGTACTACCGGCGTTAAAACTGCGGTATTACCGACTTGCGGTCGTACCGTTCCACAGCTGCAGTACTACCATTTTTCACTTATCAAAGCTGTCTACCGCCTTTAACCCGTGGTAAGAGTGTTTGTCAAAATGTTTCAAGAGATTCGGAGATGCACGGATGCTCCAGATGACTTGGCCGATCGGACCTCGCTTCAAAACCGTCGGATTTAGGAGCACTGTAGAAAGTCCGAACGTTCCCTTTGATTTCATCCGTCAGATTTCAATCCAAAGGCTCACAATCTTTTAAGAGTTCGGATGGTCCGAACGTTCCTCTCAATATAGGCCGTCAGATCAAGATCTAACGGTTCGAGCAAAACATGCGTTCGAGCCCAATGACTTGTGGTACTACTGTGCTTCACAACCGGTCATATCGCAGTCCGGTAGTACCGCAAATACAAAGCTGGTACTACCGCTTCCCGAGAAAATCCAAACACAAGCCTTCGGGAAATTTCATACGGTCAACAAACACGCGGTTGTACTGTCCTGTGGTAGTACCGCGGCCACAACGCCGATACTACCACAAAACCTGACAAAAACTGTTTTTCGATAGAATTCAAGCATATCAGCATCTAAGATCACAAGCATATCCCAAATACAATGTATTCACCATTAAACACCAAGACTAAATCTTTCTCATTGTCAATGTGTTTATCATCAAATATCATGACCAAAAACCTCTTGGTCTAACAGAGGTCAACGGTGAGGATCGAGACTTGGTTAGGAGAACCAAGATCCAGAACAGTCATGGATGTCAGGTGAGATGGTTAGACTCAAGCAAGATGCAAGATGGACAAGAACCATAGAAGGCAAAGTTTGAGCAAAGACCTTTTGTGGTAAAGTGATGCATCTGGTAGCAAAGCTTTGAAGGTATGTGTTTGTGACTCATCAATTTTGAAAATTGATGATTTTGTATGTTCTGCGATGCTACGTGACAGTTTGGTTGTCTGTGATGGTTGTAGGACTCCGGAGCTTTGTCATGGTGAGGCGGATCGGATCGGGACTAGGTTAGAAGAACTAAGGTCCAGAACGATCAAGGTGCCACCGGAAGATGACCGAGGCTACCGGGGTTGTTACAAGCCGAGAAGAAAAGGAACCGGAGCGAGAACTATCCGTGATGGATATGACGGGCAACTGCAAGGTGGACCAAGACTAAGCTCATGGAGGAGCTGAGGTCCAGAACTGTTAGGGAGCCGGGTGCAGTCATGGTGCATGGTAATACATATGGTGTGCCTAGTGACTTGGGCCCGTTTGCAAGTGAGGACAGTTTGGTGGAATCCGGACACGTGAGAGGCTTGGTAGATGAATACGTCGCCAAGAGTGGGCGAAGAGGTCAGGAAGAGACGTACCAAAACGATGATATTGATGCGTTTCTACTCCATCTCCGCTCGGCAACTCCTCTTGTCGCGCCGCGCCATGACCCGAGCTCAACGGACGGGCGATGGCGCGCCCACGCAAGCTAGATCGCGAAGCTTCTGCCGGGGGTAAATCCGGCTTTTCAGGACTACGTTCCGTCGCCAAAACCAACAGCGAGGGCAGAACCGACCTTGCGCTCTCCGCCGCCCCCAAGGTCAGAAACAACTTTTCCCCTACCGGCGGTGAGGGCAAACCCGTCCGTTCCCCTGTGGAGCGCGGTCATGAAAGCTCCGCAGGCTCACTCCTGTTGCTGTAGTGATGCATCTTCCATCATCCACCTAATCAAAATATCTAAC
Organism: Phyllostachys edulis; assembly: GCA_036346405.1. Lineage (NCBI taxonomy): Eukaryota > Viridiplantae > Streptophyta > Magnoliopsida > Poales > Poaceae > Phyllostachys > Phyllostachys edulis. The sequence goes on along the minus strand of CM070560.1, from coordinate 48,347,643 downwards.
CATCACTATTGAATGTATGAAACTGACAAGTAGGATGACACATGTTACATGCATAACCGATGTATTGGAATAAGGCATCACATTCAAATTGAATCAGTTCCAGGAAATTTATAAAGAATTTTCTAAAATTTGTGTACAAGCAGAGGGAGTGTGATACAAATAGACTTAACTGTTAAAAATAAGGGTAGCATGATCTTTTGCTTTAAATTCTTATTTTTAGAGTTTTGGTAGCCAACCTCCAACCAAACGTTAACTACAGATTCTCAGAGGAGTGGATCACCATTCCTTCGTTATTTCACCGGGTACGTCTACTACAACTGAAAAAACAAGACGCTAACCAGGAGTGCCCAGTACACGCTTCACTATTTGTCCGTCTCATTGTGTCATCTTTACAACCTTGAGAAAAATACAGATGTCGTGCGCGAACGCAGTGATCGCAATGGTTTCCGTGAACCTGGTCAGGTGATCAACGGCTATTTGGACAACCGGCGACACGGCGAACGGGGGCAGCACCACCGTGACGCCCACGAGGACCATGCCGAGGAACAGCGCGGCGGAGTTGAGCCACATGGCCCTCCCCTCCATCCCGACGTCTGGGCAGTACTTGTCGGCGGCGCACTGCAGGGACACCAGCAGCACGAGCCCGGCGAAGGCCACCGAGACGGCGCACCTCGCGGCGCGGGCCGGCTCGGCAGCGTTGTCGGCGAGGACGTCGCGCACGTTCGGAGGGAGCGCGAAGGGGACGTACCTGGAGAGGAGGAGTATGAGGGAGAAGGAGACGAAGAACGGCACGTCGTCCATTGCACTTGCTCGATTTGTTTGACTGATGCGCACACACTGGACGCGGTCCTTGTTGAGCTCTATAATATATCATCAGTTCTCGCAGACTTGTCGTCTACTAACACAGGCTAGCGCCGCGTATGGTACATCGATGAGTGGACTTCGACGCGGTCGTTACTCGTCGTCGCCGCGGCCGTTACTCGTCGTCGCCGCGGCGGACAGCGAACATTGGCGCGCGCACCGTGCGAGCTCTCGCACAAACTCCAAGCGCGGTTTTTCGCCGTAAAATATGCATGGTTTCGAAGTGGATGTATTGCATTTTTTTCCCCATTTGAAACTAAACTAAAACTACACGGTTGCATTTACTTTGTCAATACCGGGTGTTGTGTTTAGATGTTTATGCTGTACGAAATGGAACTTGTATAAAGCTAACATAAACGCGATTCGTTAAATGGTGTGTTGATCGGGTCTTGGATCGTTGACCCTGACAGCAGACTCTTCGTAGTCCGGTTAGAGGAACCAATGGATGCAGCTTCTCTGCACCAAACTTAGATTTTAGGTGGCAGTGGAACCTTGGTCACGATTTTTTAAAAAAAATAATATTAATTTCCAAGATAATTACAAAAATAAATAGTCGAAATGAAAAATTACAAAACTAGACTCCTGTCACGAATTCTAGCAACATAGGGCTCAACAGTACCCGGAGCTCCCTATCACCATTTGAATTGGCGAAAGATCCCTGTCGCCAATTCAACTGGAAAATAAATAATCGAAATGAAAAAGTTCAAAATTAGACTCCTGTCACGAATTCTGGCAACATGGGGCTCAACAGTACCCACAGCTCCCTATCGCCATTTGAATTGGCGACAGGTCCCTGTCGCTAATTCAAATGGTGATAAGGATCCTTAATTTTAAAATTTGAAAAACCGTCATTTCAAATGACGATAGGGATCCTGCAAGACTCTGTCGACATTCCAAATGGCGACACAATCTCCCCTATAAAAGACCATCGAAACCCAAAAATTTGGGGAAAACTCACTTTTATTCAGAAAAAAGGGGAGGGAAGGGAGAGGAGAGAAGCTAGTGAATCGCTGTCCGTCCGATCGCTCACCTTTCAGGTAATTTTTTTTTACCGGATGGATTACATAGTTTTGGATGTACGGTTACGTAGTGTAGTATGTTGTATATAATCACTTTCGGTGGGTAGTCTAGTTTTATATATGTGGTTAATCTAGAAATCTTGTTTACAGTGCAGTACGTCAAATATGTCAGACGCCACCAACTTCAAAATTTACTACGGTCAGGGGACTATTCTTGAGGGTCCCGAGGGGATTGATTTGTGTTATTTCCAATCGACGACGTGCCCCTGCCAATACCAAAGCAGCGTACATGGGCGTTGTGATGTGGTGGTTGTTTCACTCTTTCGATTTGGACCATGTTATGTATAATCTGATATTTAGTTGCCTTGCCCTTCGTGCAACACAGCGCACATATTGGGAGTTAATGCAACTCAAGAGAACAAGGTCGTGGCAGTCATATGTACGTATGTCGAGGGAGTAAGGGTGGGATTTGGTCCTTCTGGCCCAGGCTTATGCCAAGCTCACTCCTACATCGACGGCTGAACAAGAAGGAGGTGGCGATGCCAAAGAACAAGTCGGAGACTCTAGCCACAGCGCGGCGCACACAATGGCCAAAGCTCCTGGAGTTGCTGATGTCATCGATGAAGACCCTGCGGAAGTAGCTTCTTCAGTCAGGCAAGCTAGTGAGTTTACTGACGAGGGTGAGGAGTTAGAAACCCTAGTGCAAAGGATGGATCTCAAAGACCGGGACTACATGACATTGTTAGAATATAAAGGATCTGACGACGAGGATGATGTGGACTAGCAGGCGGTTCTATCCGAGTGGAACACATACCAGTTCGACAACCTCGTCGTTAACGAAGGCTCCTATGTGCCGTGGGAGTATGACCATAGCGAGATCAAGCAAGGAGCTATGTACAAATGCAAAGAGGCCGTGCAGGAGGCGATCAAATTCTAGGCCTTGTCGGTGCGGCGTACATTCACAGTCGTCAAGTCTAACCCAAGATGCTACGATGTGAAGTGCGACAAAGAGGGATACCCTTGGCGAGTGCATACATTTCAATCTAAATGGGACACATACTGGAAATGCTCTATAGTGGTCCCTCACACATGTGTCGTCGCTAAGTTAGTGCAGTCCCACAGGAACATATCATCAGGCTTCATTGCCAACCTCATGTATGGTGAGATCGTGGATAATCTAGATTTTGAGCCACGACCCATCATTCGAGCGATTGAGACAAGGTTGTAGTACACAGTCAGCTATGCCAAGACGTGGACGACAAAATAGAAGACATTGAAACCAAGGTTCGGTACGTTCGAGGACTCCTATGACAACCTCCCCGGGCTACTCCAAATCACACAAGATAGGAATCCCGGTACTCATGTCGACTTTCAAGATTCCACACATCCGAAGTGAGCCAATAAGAGGGTACTGCAGCGAGCATTCTTCACCTTTGGTCCATGCATCAATGCATTTCGGCACAGCCGTCCAATCTTGTGTGTGGATGACACATTCATGACTGGAAAGTATAAGGGCCAGATACTGACTGCAATAGCGACGGACGGGAACAATCAAGTTCTTCCCGTGGCATTCGCTTTCGTTGAAAGCGAGAACATAGACAATTGGTTGTGGTTCCTGAGGAATTTAAGGATTTCTATTGTACAGGGTCGTCCAAACGTATACAACATACATGATCGGCATGCGGGCTTGCCGAGTGCAATAACTCAGCTATAATAAGGAGAGAACGAATCACTTCCATGGGCAAATCTGTAGAGCAGGTGGTGCATGAGGCACTTGGGTGCAAACTTCTACAGGCAGTTCCGCAAAAAGGACTTGATAGACCTTTTCAAGCAGCTATGCAACCAGAATCAGCAGCGAAAGTTTGAAGCACTATAGAAGATTCTGGATGAGCGAACCCAGATGCACAGAAGGGAGGCAACGAAAAGGGCCGCCCCAAGCGCTGACCAAACCCCCAAAGCATTGCCACATCTACTCGCAGATGATCCCAGTGTGACGAGGAAGACGAGGGCGCAAGTGAAACATTTCTCGGACTGGATTGAGCACGAGCCTAAGAAGAAGTGGTTGCTGCTACATGATAGGGGTGGTGTTCAATATGGTATCATGACAACCAATCTAGCGGAGGTGTATGACTGGGTCATTCGCGGCGCAAAATGGCTCCCTTTGGTTGGTATTGTGGAGGCAATTCTCCACGGTACCACAAATAACTTTGTTGACAGAAGTAACAATGTGTCGCTCGCCATGGCAAATTACAGAGTACCCTACTCCGCTATGATTACCAAGTACGTGGAGGAGAAGAGCAAGAAGGGTGAGATGTACTGGGCATTCAAGATGGACACAAAGGAGCTTTGCTTCGAGATAATGTGCAGGGATAAAGGATGCCGCGAGACGAACCGCGAGAGGATCACCCACAACAAGCCCCTTTTTCTGCATAGGCCTTGCTCCCATGTCATGGCCGCAGGTTCGACGGTGGCGCGGCATCCTGACCAGTACCTTTCTGACTATTTCAACAAGGAAGAGGTGATGTAAACCTAGAGTGCAGAGATGTATGGTTACGCCGTGGTTGGCCATTTCATTGGCTATCCGACCTAGGACCAACTTATCTAGGCCGCTGACATTGATAGGCTGAAGGGAAAGGTTGGTCGACGACAGGTACGACACATCAGGAATGATATGGACGATGCAGAAGTTGAGCGTCGTACGAAGAATTGCTCCATTTGCAGGGAGTCTAGGCACACCTTAAAGAAATGCCATACGAGAAATCCTCAGGACGAAGGAGACATCGGCACTCCGAACGTCGCTGTGAGGACGTCATTCGACCGCTCGACTCGAGGCGGTCGACATGGGGGACGTTGAGGTCGTGGCCAAGGGAAATGTTCGTCCGGTTGAAATATGTAGTGCCCAATGCTTTATAATATCACTTTGATTTGTAAAAAAACTAGGTGTTATGACATTGTGCTGAATATTATATATAATATCAGTGTGATTTGTCCACAAAGTATGTGACAACTTTGTGCTAAATGTTATGTCATTGTGATTTATTGACAAAAGATGTTATGACATGCTGAATATTATGTAATGTCATTGTGATTTGTCAACAAAAAATGTGCTCGGAAGTAGTCAGTAGAAATTTTGATTTATCGACAAAAGATGTTATGACGTTGTGTTGAATGTTATATAATATCAGTGTGATTTGTCGACAAAATATCTGCTCGAAAATACTCAGTAAAAAAGGAGTGGACACAAATTAAAAAATGTTGGTTTTCCAAATTTTAAAATTAAAAATTAAGGATCCATGTCGCCAGTTGAATTAGCGAGAGGGACCTGTTGCCAATTCAAATTGTGACAGGGAGCTCTAGGTACTGTTGAGCCCCCTGTCGCCAATTGGAATGGCGACAGGAGCCTGTCGCCATTCCAACCATGATGACGCCTAGTTTTATATATATTTTTTATTTCGACTATTTATTTTTATAATTATCTTTTAAATTAACATTATTTAAAAAAAATTCCCTTGGTCAATGTAATATTTAGCAAATGCAATTTTGACCATCAATTTCTATTGTACCAGAGCATATCAACAAAACCTGAGATAATATAATACCATGAATATATTTTTTTAGACATCTCTACTAGTATCATTTTGTATGACCAATCTAAGTATTCACAAACAGTGGCGGAACTATCACCGAGGCAGCTGCCTCCGGGCGACGAGCGGGACGGTAGGAGCTTGGCGCGGCGTGGGGACAACAGGGCACCAAGGAGCGGCTAGACGGGTGCCTCTAGACGGGTGAGGCACGCCACGCAGCCAACACAGCAACCAGGTTTGCCCAATTGACCTTCAAATCTCATCTTGAACTCTTGAAGCCTCAGCTCCTCTGTTCCAGCCTCTTAGAGTAAAATCTTAGTAAGTTTTCATTTCTTGTAGGAACTTCATAAGAAGATGAAGTTAATACAAACTTATTTTAGAACCATAGATGGTGATTCCTAAGTTTGCACTGCAAATTTGCCCTAGGTCTCCCAAATTTGTGGTTCTGCCACTGTTCACAAATATGTTGCGGGCCAAAATTCAAATGAATGTAGGCTTTGCACGGTGCATGGCACTTTTTTCCCTAGCGGATGCGAGAATTTTACCAGAGATTTAAGTCCGTCTAATAGACTTAAAACCTCGCAGTTAATGATATCTACAATTGACGCTTTAATTTCATCTTAACGTTTGGCGCCAAAGTTATTTCTTTACAGTGAGTACCACATACTAGCAAACTTTTACTCAAATGAAATGCCTAATAACTTAATAAGCACAAAAAGAAGAGTAACAACAGTAGTAATTAATTAATGATCCAGTTTAGCATAAGCATCTACCGGTGCAGCACGGATTACCGCACGACGGGCACCGGCATCCATCTTTGCACTTGGGGCAGGAGCACACGCACCCGCATGAGCACTCGGGGCACGCCGGCGCCGCCGCGCTGAAGCACGACCTGCAACAGCAGCACGCTCCCCTGCCGCAGCAGGAGGGCTCCCCCTCGCAGCACAACGACTGGCACTTGCAGCAGGAAGGCTGCCCCTTGCAGGACGACCGGCAGCTCAGGCACCGCTTAAAGACGTCGAGGCAGCTGAAGCACCGCGCGCAGGAGCACTTGGTGGAGCAGCCGGAGCAGCTGCAGCACAGAGGGCAAGAGCACGAGCAGTCGGCGCAGTTGCCGCAGCATTGCTCACTGCTGCTGCAGCAGCAGTCGTTGGAACAGCAGCTGCTGCACTGCGGTCGGCAATGGCCACAACCAGTGCCGCAATGTGGCTTGCAGTCGCAGTCGCAGCTGGGAAGGCTGCAGGTGCAGCAACCGGGGCTGCAGCAGCTGCAGTGGGATTTGCAGCACGAAGTGGTCTTTAGGCAGCTGCAGCTCGGTATACAGCACGACGTGTCGCAGCAGGAGCAGCAGGAACAACTGAAGCAGCTTGGTATCTTCGGGCTTGGCAAGCACCGACACCAGCAGCACAAGCATGGAAAACAGGTGCATAATTTTGATCTACAAAAAAGTAGGTTATTTTACCTCGGAAGCAGAATATTGCAATAGCGCAAGTCATTTTGCAAGAAATGCTGAAACAAAAAGGTGGTATTTGTCATGTAAATAGTGTAGCAGTACTTAGAACAGCACAGACTCCCCAAAAGACTGTAAAAACGCTCTCATGCCACTAGCACAGTATGCCACTATCAGGTCCATATAACTGATGTCAGGTAGCCTCACTTTTCCCATCAAAAGAGGGAAACAACTGTCAGATATCATGTAGTATTAAAGCGTGACATCTGACAAATTACTTTTTCGGTGTGGTAACTGTAAGTTTCTACCAACTGGGTGAATATTTGATAAAAATCAGTTATTAAGATAAAATTCAGTTCGAGTGTTTGACAACAACAGAACCGTAGATTAAATAAGAAGTATGTGAGTTCTTTTGTCAGTTTTCCAAAGAATGGAGAAAACCTTGTACAAAGCCACAGGATATACACATAAGTTCTTCATGATGCATATTAACTATCACATTCAAATGGTGGTAAGATCGTGTTGACTGTTTACTTAGCTGCTTCAGAAAAAATATAGGAATAAACTGTCTCACTGACTCACTGTTATACTTTGTTGCTACAGTTGATGTCCTATTTTACTTATTCACCATATCACTTTAAAGCAACATTTCATTTTAAAGTTTGTGCAAATTATAACAAGCATTTAACAAACTTGTATATTCTTGTCCATCAATCCAAAAGCATGTACAAGGGAAGAGTAAGAAACCTGATCCACCGAAAGAGACTGCAAGATCTGTGCTTCGTTTTGTTTCTGGAAAGTAGAAGGCCCGGGAGAAAGATTGATCAGCAACATTTTAGACTAAATTAATATGCGAGACATAAGTCCAGAGATCATACATTGGTACAAGTGGGTCTGTCTTTGCACCGACAAATTCGCTGACACTGCCAAATATTATATATAATATAAGAGCATTAGCAACTTTGTGAGGAACATCAGCATCAAAGATTTTTTTTTAAGAAAAAAGACTAGGCCCCGAGGAAACTTTGTGAGCAACACCGATATCAAATGATAAACATAGTACAATCCCAAAAGCAGCAAATAAATATGTAGGCCATGCTTGAACAGTCCAAATGTTGACTATTGGACCACCAGCCAGAAGCTATTACTAATTATTAAGAACAGACATTCGAGGAAATCAAAGTATAGTAAATGTTGCAATTCATGTGGGGGCGGTTTTCTTGTAAGAAATATCTGTCCGGAAGTCTCTTTTTTTTAGGTTATTTTCACCTTTTGTTCACCTAAAGAGTAAAAATATCAATTTGCATTATTTTTTATTCGAGCTTATTCTGTACAGTATATGGAATGGAGGAAGCACAAGTGCACAATGACTACAAATCAGACCAAATTCTTGCTGTAATGTTTCCCTCAAAAGAAAGAATTGAAAGCCTGATTCTTAATCAGACCAAGTACTACAAATCAGACCAAAATCTAAGTATTTACCACCAAAATTGTACATCTCAAAATGAAGAAACAAGAAGATTAATAACTCTGGAATCAAATATCACAAAGTAATGTGAACTGCTGTTTTTAAATGGCGTTGAGCCTGGAACTAGAATGAACAAGGACAAGCCTACTTGCCACTTGCCCATCTGAACCAAACAAAACACTGCCAGTGATGAGATTCCAGATGGGAGGCTAACGAGGAAAGCAGAAAGGGAAACAGAGCATACTCTTTGCAACACCTCGAGACCGGCTGAATCCGTTCAAGTCCCTGTAGCTCTTGCTGCGAAAAGCGAGTCCCGGTCAGGACGAGACACATGGCTCATACAGTCCTACTCCATGTGCCATGAATGGAAGCAGTAAAGAACACAAGCAATGCGCAGCAGCAGCATCTACCTATTGATTGCCAGTGCCAGGTGATGTCACAACTCATGAACAGCATAAATCTGAAAGTTTTATTTTTCACTAGCAAACACCCCAGAATTTCAACAAGATGCAGAGAACAAGAACAGAATTTGGAAATAGACTGCACTTGCAATCCCCTACACTGTAATGCTCAAAAATCAAATCAAAATGCTTCGTGTCTGATTAGTGATTAAGCAAAAGCAACATCTTCCTGACTTCCTCTAAAAAAAAAAGGAACAAGAACAAGAGCAAAACAACATCTAGTAGAAGGAAAATGGCATTTCTCTACAAGGAAAAAGAAACCAAGGCAACCGTGGACAAAGGGGTACGTAAGACATGGCACATCCGAATTCCGAACAGAGGAGCCTGTCGCGCCTCGGGCCTCGCGACGAACTCCCCCGTTCCGAAACCCCATACCAATGAACTCTCCACATCAACTTTTCCTGAGATTTCCTCCCTACATGCTACTACTGCCTCTTTCCCGCATAGATAGAAAAAAATGCACACTTTTTCTTTAAAAGAATCAAGATTCGACAGTAGTACTACATTGACATCACAAGAAGTGAACGAGCTCACCTCGAGGAACCCGACCTCCCGGTTGAGGATCTGCACCTCCAGCTGCAGCCGCCGCCGGCCGCACAGGTCCGGGTACCTCGGCGGCGATTTGGGCCTCGGCGCCTCCCCCATATCGCACTCTCAAGCGAAACTTATCCACTACACAAGCTGGCCTACAAGGCAGCCTACAGCTAGCGAGCACGGCGGCAAGGGAGCTCGCTAGCTGCTATCAGAGTCTAGCTATGGGCTAGCCGGCTAGGGCGGGCCAGGGGAGAGATGAGCTGGGAAGCTAGCGAGCAGCGACTGACGGTGCTCATAAACCGGTTCGAGGCTAAGGCGGTCGCGGAGGGGACAGGCGGGGGCAGGCGGGGAGCGTCAGCACGAGGCGCAGCAGCTATCGTGGCGCGCGCAGCGCACGGCCGCTACTACGGTGAGCTCGGCTGCAGCGCGCCCGCGCGCCCGCGCGCGGGTCGCGTCGCGTACGTACGACCGGTGGCCTGCGCGCGGTCCGGCTGTGCAATAATGCGTGGGCAGCTCGGCAAATGGCAACGCGCATGGGGGAGGGGTTTAATAGTAGAGCGCGCGCCGTGCACGCTGATGGGCGCGGGCTGTACTATACGTATTCGAGTAAGAATGTCGCTATGCGGCAGGTTTTGTCGGATTCGGAGTTGAATTCAGGAGGGAGGAAATGCCCGAGTTTTTTTTGGGTAATACCCGAGTAAAGGCACACCTGTCAGCGCGTTCGACACCGTCGTTCGCCTCGAGCCGCCGACGGCACCGTCGCTTGGCCGGGGAACGCCAAAGCCGCCGATTCGCCGGGGATGTCGCCGCCGCCGCCGCCTCGCCATGGATCGAGCTTGGAGTCGCCGGGTCGACCTCGGAGGCTGCCGCTCTGTGCCCATCGCCAGCGGATCCACGCCCGCAGCCGCCGCCGGATGGAGTCCCACTGCGGCGGCTTCGATTTAAGCGGCGGCGACATGATTTAGTGTGGGATCTGGGAGAGGGGAAGGAGAGGAGGCCGTAGGACCCATCGATGGCGAAGAGGATGGCCGGAGGTGGCGGAATCGATGCGGCGCCCCTGCTGCCATGGTAGGAAGAGAGAGATGCTAGAGAGAAACGATACGGAGAGAGATGCGGGAGAGAAGGGATTCATTTCCCGTGCGGCTTCTGCCACTGCCCACTGGGTTATGATGGCACAGTGCCAGAGTCCTATTGATCCAGTGCGTTGATTTGGGGAGAAATGTATGCTGAGAGATCAGATTGCAGTATGTCGATGACAAGAGACCGTGATGCCTTTTATTTATCCTATTATCTATTCTTGACAGCATACCGGTTCTGTATTTTAATCAGCGATGTTTGTATATTTATGTAATGTTTAGGGACAAGTATTTATGTATCGTTTAGGGACAAGTATTTATGTATCGCCCAGTGCACTTCTTAAACTTTGTTTTGCTACTTGTTAAGCGACTACAATATGATTGTATTTTAGACGTCTAGGTGATTGGTAGACCAATGTTATATATGATATTTGTTTTTGTTGTTTATCCGATGAAATATTCGTTACCGTATCAAATTTGATCTGCATTCACTCTGTATCATGATACTACGTGTATTCTTATTCAGTCCAACTCTGATAAAAAAAATGTGGAATATGATATGGGATGAGCGTATCCTCTCCGATTGCACCCCTAATCAAGCCCCCCCCCCCACCCCCCAATCCTTCGGCGGCCACGGGGTGAGTTGCGCAAAAGAAGGAGGAATAAAAGGCTGGTTGCCTAGCCAGGAAATGGATCTGTGGACCTTTGCCAACGCCCACAAGGCCTAACTGCGACCTCACATCCACCCCACCACATGTTCCCTTTTCCAATCGATCAAGGAAGGCGACCACGATACGAGACTAAGGAGTGAGGAGGCGCACCCGAGGGACTAGGTTGAGACTGAGGAAGAAACCCTAGGCGTCGGCAAGGCGGCCGGCCGGCAGCGGCGCAACTCGACGAGGAGGGGAGGCTCCACCGAGCCAGCCAGGGAGGGGGCGCAGGCGCACGATTGAGCGGAGAAGGCGAGGGTGGGGTGGGGTGGCGGCGTCGACACGAGGGGATGAGGAGGCATGGGTGCGTGCCCGTGACCCGGCTAGGTCCTCACATCTTAGACCACAACCACAAGTTGTTTCTGTAATTACTATTGATTCAATTACTCTTGATACTTGTTGATTTTCTATAGTGATGATTGGTGAAATTGGTATTCGACAATTGTTTACTTGATAATTTTCGATGAAGTAATGAAATGTACAATTTGTTAGTAGATTTGCAATAATGGAGAAACGGTCTTTGCGTAACTACTTGTGTTGGACATCGACACGGTTCCCAAAACACCACTTTGACCACTAATTTATATTGTAATATATTTATAAAACCCAATAAAATTATAATGTTATGAAAATAATTTCAAGACAAATATACACATATGATTTTCATGTACCTAATATAAATATTTAAAAAGATATCAATAACCAAATTTTCATAAGTTTGACTGTATATATCCCAAAACGACATGTTTTTGTGATTGGAGGGAGTATTTCATAAGCAATTCAAATAGTACTCCTCAAACCGATGAGAGTATAACTCAACCAAAGAAACATCAACTAGAATTTAATCTTAATAAAATTATGGCCGATCTGGTAGATCGAATCCTAATAAAAAATTATGCCAATAAAATTAGAGATCAAATAAGGAGGATGTATTTGATTTGCTTTCCCTTTATTCATGTAGGTTAGCCCACACTGAGCCCACACTCTACTTTTGTTCTGGCCTAGCCACTGCCCCTAACATTACGTGCCGTGGTGCGGCGCGCGCGCCGGCCAATGGGGGCTGCGTCGCTGAGCACACACGTTTGCTTTGCTTGGGTTGGGTTCGGTTTGGGCTCTGCTTGTGCTGTAGATGGATGTGCGTGTCGTGTTGTGGCTGGCAGTAGTACGAGACAATGTTCAGTTGTGTCGTCATCGCTTCACAAAATCGCAGGCGCGTGGTGCCGGCCGGGCTAGTCAGCTATAGGGGAAAGTGGGTCGATGGAGATGGATCAATGATCGATCCACGCCCGAGCTCGCTATAGTGGTGGCTCCGCCCCTGAACACCATGCAACTTGCACTCCTCTTCTCGAGCAGCAGTAACATTATTGAACCGAAGGAAAGGTGAAAGCTAGCCACGGTCTTTTTAAAGTGGATAATGCTAGCATCCAGACGTCCGATCTGAGAACTAAGATCAGACGTCCGGGTTGCTGCTACGTGGATTGCTGGACTTCTCAAATTTCATATATGTGCTTAGTGGAGGTCTTGTGCTGATATGTATATGTGGCCTGGGATGTTGTGTGTGTTGCCAACACAGCGTATACTACTCACATGGACTTTACAGCCCATGCGTCTTGTACTATTATGTAGCACCATTATTTGGTTGTGTGTGTTTGAGTGCATCGTGAATGGGGAACAGTAAGTCATCAGTAAATATGTACTCTATGTGACGAGGTGAGCTATTTTACATTGGAATAACTTAGGTTCACAATGAATTGAAGTAATTCCTCGAATTTGGATGCTATCATGACACGAGCCAGACACGCGAATGCTCTCGTTTTGTTTGCTTTTACCTTTCCAGTTTTCGCACCGAGCCGTGCAGTCGCTCGTCCCACATGTTATCCTTTTGTTTCCCTCACGGGCTACCTATAATGTGAGATTGCAACTATTTACTCCGTAGCTCCGTGAGTAATGTAGTTTCGCTCTTCCAAATGATGCCACCCTTGAGCAATGACCGTACGCAAATATGTAATTACCACACTAGCTTCCAAGTACAATGACCGTACGCAAATCTTTTCCAAAAATCTCTTTTCCAAAAAACAAAGCATCTGGAAAAAAACACGTTGAAAAAATTACAACATCGCTGTAAACAGTATGCAATATTTTTTCTACAGATGCAACACTTGCAACATCCCCAGACAACGGTTGCAACATCCTAGGACAATGGTTGCAACATCCTAGGACAATGGTTGCAACATCTCCGGACAACAGTCGCAACATCTTAGGACAATTGTTGCAACATCCCCAGACAACGGTTGCAACATCTTAGGACAATGGTTGCAACAAACTAGGACAATGGTTGCAACATTCCTGGACAACGGTTGCAACATCACAAATCAAAAAACAAAGCATATGGAAAAAAAAAAGCGTTGGAAAAAATTGCAACATCGCCGTGAACAATATGCAACATTTTTTTTCTACAGATGCAACACTTACAATATCCCCGAACAACGGTTGCAACATCCTACTGTTTAAATTCTAAAACCATCCTTCAGTCGCGTGGGTTCTGACTAGTTTGCCGCTTGCACCAGTCAGGCGGTCACACTACGGGGGTGCCAAATCCCAAACCCAACCAATATGTGGGCCCTAGCTGCAACTTTTTTTGGCATCAGTTTCAACCCTAGCTGCTAATGCCAAGCAGTAAATTTTTTTAAGAGGGCTACCTGACAGAGGGAGGGGATGGATAGATGTTTCGTGTTGTTAACGTCATCGACATTGCAAGCATTGGAGAGATCCATCATGATTGTTGTCCGATTTTTTCTCTCTAATCGGACGGATGACTACAATCAATACCCTAGAGATATGCATCATTCAGCAGAGCAATTCCTTGAATAATAGCCCACATATTTTAGATCCTGCAGGTCGATATCTATTCACAAAGAATAATTAATCCTAGATTAAATATGATCACGAAGACGGTAAAAAAAAATCAGGGGGGCCATGCTTTTCTGGTCAAGCGGCTTGGCAGCGTCCACGGTTACATGGTCGCGTCATTTGGCTCCTGGGAAGTCATGCACACAGAAGGTAAACATGCCTGGTCGGCCGGCCGAGTGGCATTCGGAAAGATGGGGCAGAATCGATTACGTGATTAATAAAGTTTTCTAGAGTATTGCCGTCCGATTTTCTCTTTCTAATCGGACGTATGACTACAATCAATACCCTTTTAAAGTGCTGTCTTTCCAACCCTCGAAAAAGAAGTCCTTTCTTTTCGGGTAGCACCAGTGCACCGCTACTACTATCCATGTATAGTCCACTCTTACACCCGTATAACGAAGCACTTCAATTCCCAAGCTCAATGAGCAAGCAACAACATTGTTTACTTGGCCTGCTTGGTTCATTGCCTTAATGAGCCGATCCAAAATTTGTTATAGCCAAAACTTAGATAAAACCAAAATTTGGTAAAATAAACGTTATTTGGATTGCGGCTAAGTCAAATTCTGGTGTTTCTAAAATTTTAGTGAGCGGTTTCCTCATTCTTGGATTGCTCATATATGACATTAGATTTCGTGAGTATTACTAAATTTCTGTTGATATTACTAAATATTAGTAGCAAACTCAACGATAACCAATTTTTATTAACGTTACCAAATCAAAAATTTAGTTTGATTCACTTCGGAAACAAACCAAACAGCCCCTTAACCGGCAGCTGCATGCCTACGGAAACTTCCTGTGCTATTACTCCAAAACGGCCCGGTATTTTTAGATAGGAGTGGTATAATACGATGTTTTGAGTCGCACGCGCAGTTCACTTCGCTAGGCTTCACCACCACCACCACCACCACCACCACCTTTGCTAGCTTTCGATCTGCAGCGGCGGCAAGGATCGGGGCTTGGGCGACCTTCCGTGCGCCCCACGACGGCAAGCGCGGCGATTGCGGGCGGCAGCAGCAGCGCCACGTGATGGGCTCTGCCGCGGCAGCTGTGGCCTGTGGGCCGCGAACGTTGCAGCCGCAGAGGGCGTGGCAGGCTCACTTATCACACGGCCTTGTCTGCCGAGTGACGGACGGCGCGTTGGCCGCGCGTGTTGGGCGCCGTGGTTTCGGTGCTCCTCCTCGGATGCTATGCACGTACGACGTGAACGTGCGTGGCGCAGGTTGCGGCTGATCAAAGCATGTGCTGTCTGTTCCGGCAATTTCTTCGTAAGGGAAGGCCAGGTGGCTGGGTGGCTTCTGATTGTCCGACTGGGTTATAGTCAGTTGAAGCCCAGCCCAATCGATTTGTTGCCGACTTCAGCTCTGAAGTTTGGTTTAGGTTTCCGGTTTACAGGTTTGATGGGCCTGACATAGCCCATGTAATGTTCTGAGTCTTCTGACAAGTTCTTTTTTTAAACGAGTAGGCAGGGTGCCTACTATCCTTGGGTCTTAATTGGAGGCAGAATTGGGAGCAAAGACGCAGGCCACGTCGACAATTTTTTTTGCCCCGCCCGATGCTGCCCCGGGCTTCTTTGCTCTGTCCAATTGACTCTGTTGTCTGCCCACCCGCGTGACGAGTCGGCCTCTCGCGCGCTCAAACGTCGCTCTCCACGAGCCCATGTACGGTCGTCAGGCGTCCAAGGGAGCGGGTGTTCGGCGCGCCATGTGGCACGCAGGTGCTACTAGTATTTATAAAGCAAGGAGAAGAGGTCAGTACACAGATTATATACAGGAAGGATGAAACGATAGAGAAAAGAGGTGAGTCCTACTCTTCTGGTATAATGGACGCTAAGCATGCCGAACCGACCAGACACCACACTCTTACCTCATCTTTAATCTTTTGGAGGAGCAACAGCGGGCGTGGAACTTTTATGGTTGAAAACTCACTCGTTTCGCTCTTTCTAAATCTCCCAAGTGACTAGCATTGACAAACTTGCGATGACCTTCCTTTGTATTCCCTGTAGGGTTGCAATTCTTTCCCACCACCCGATGATTGATGTTGGGTGTGGCCATTGAGACGGTTGAAGTCTAGGAATACTAAGCCACATGGATGTCAAGTTCCAGGTACGCATGGAGTATCTACATGTGGCGAATATATGAGTCTCGGTTTTTGGGTGATGGCAGCATAGGGCACATGGCCCCCTGTTCGGCCAACCCCGACGCTGTAGCCAGTTAGAGGTCCAGATCCTATCTTGGATGGCCAACCATGCAAAGTGTTTGCATTTTGGGCGCCCAGGGTTTCCAAATCATATGGTTTAGGTTGGTGTCAATTGAACCCCAAAACTGAGCCTTGTATTGAGGATCAAGCGACACCGTGCTAATTTGTCTCCACAGGTAGACAAAGTCTCAGAGTTGTTGTACCGTTGGGTCAGCGCGAAACCGTAAGTATTTTATCCAATTGTTGTCCAGGGTTGCTTTGTACATCGTAGTTGTTTTCCTTTAGGAGATGTCGTAGATGGTTGGAGCGATGTCTCTGGGTCTCACTCCATTCAACCATGGTGCATCCCAGAAACTAGCTTTACGACCATTTCCTATGGAAGCCAGCGAAGCCTAAGCGCTCTAGCGAACTTTTACAGGTCGAGGATCCCCAAGCTTTCCAGGCCCTTTGGTCAGCAAACTTGGTCCCAATTGACCTTGCATTGTCCCCTCGACACCCTTTCTGACCCTGACCAGAGGAAGTTTCTTCTCCTCTTTTCAAGCCTTTTCAGGACGCTTTTAGGGGCTTGATGGATGTTAGGAAATAAATTGCCTGCGAGGTGAGGACCGATTTAGCCAAGACTGTTCTACCTGCCGTGGTGAGTAGCATCCCTTTCCATGCATCTAGCTTCGCCGCCACTTTATCTTCTAGCCATGGGAAATCAGTGTGTCGCAATCTATTGAGACTAAGCGGTAGCCCTAGATACTTTGTATGGAAACTGGTGAGGGTTTCCAGGAAATTTTGTAATATGCTTTGTAGGTCTAAGGTGTTGCATTTGATGTTGGCCATAGAGCTCTTTTGAATGTTTGTGATGAGGCTCGTGACATGGCCGAACTTGCGCAGGATCAAAGCTAGAGCATCAAGGTCTTGTTTTATTGGTGCAATGAAAACGGTCGCATCATTCGCATATAGGGAGGTTCTATGTTGTGCTGCCTGGCTTCTTAATTTGCTTAGGGCACCTCGTTGAGTGGCTATGTCCAAGAGCCGCTGGAGGGGGTCAATAGCCAAAATGAAGAGGAGCGGGGAGAGGGGGTCCCCTTGCCTTAATCCTCTGTCGTGTTTGATAGGGATGCCCGGGATTCTATTGAGTACGGCCCGGGAAGCCGATGTCGATAGGAGGGTTGCGATCCAGTCCCTCCACCTGGTGGGAAATCATCTTTTTTGGAGGAGATCTAGAAGGTAGTCCCACCTTATAGAATCGAAGGCCTTAGCTATATCTAGCTTTAGGAAGATCGTCGGTGTCCTTGAGTGGTGATAGAGTATGGCGAGGTTGCAAACGTACATGTAATTGTCATGGATGTTTCTTTTCTTAATGAAAGCACTCTAACTTTGGGATACTAGGGAACTCATGTGCGGTGCTAGTCTCAAGGATAGCACTTTCGATAAGATTTTGGCAATTCCATGGATCAAGCTAATTGGCCTGTAGTGGGTCACCTCCTTCGCTCCCTCTTTTTTTTTGGTATGAGCACTGTATTTGCTGTGTTGAGCCAGTGCAAGCTTTGGGTTCTAAGGTCCGAGAAGCTATCGATTACTTCCATTAGGTCTTTTTTAATGATCTCCCAGCATGACCTAAAGAAAGCGACCGTGAAACCATTCGATCCTGGAGCCTTATCGCCTGGCAGCAGGGACACTACAGCGAGGACTTCGTCTTCTGTGATCCTTGCTTCAAGGCCCTGAAGGGTGGCCTGCTGGAGGTTCATGGCCTCCTAGTTGAAGTCTACATCCCTCGGTCCTTCGAATTTTAGAGTCTTTGAGAAGTGCTAGAAGACCAAGTGTTCCTTTTCCCCATGGGTTGTGACCCAGCCTTGACCTGCTTGAAGTCTATGAGAGTAGTTCTTGCGTCGGCAGGCATTTATTCTGAGATGGAAAAATTTTGTATTCGCATCCCCCCTCCTTTAGATGAAGGATGCATGAGCTTTGTTTTTTCCTTGCGTGCTCGAGGACCACTAGACCTAGCACCCTGACTTTGAGGTTTGCTCTTAGCCCTCGCTCTTCGGTGGAACGGGGTCTATTTTCCCGAGCCACCTCAAAACGATGGATGATCTCATTTGCCATGTGTAGCTGCAGCTTGGTCTCGGATAGGATGTATTTGCTCCAAGTTTTAAGTCTTTGCGCCGTTCTTTGTAGTCTACTGAACATGATGTGGCATGGCTCAGAGTGGGCGCATGGCTCGTTCCATCATTCTGAACGACCGTCATGAAACCCGACATCTTGATCCATAAATTTTCGAATTTGAAGCTTCTCAGCCTAAGGGGTCCACTATCATTTGATAGGAGGGGGTAGTGGTCAGACAGCGACGTGGAGAGGGTGTGTAGCACATAAGAGCCGAAGAACAAGCCCCATTCCTTGTTGTAGAACACTCTGTCTAGCTTAACTAGGGTTGGCGTTTCCTATTTGTTACTCCAAGTAAATCTCCTGTTTTGGAGGTGAATTTTGGCCAGTTCACAATTGTTGAGTGTGTTCCTAAATCTTCTCATTTGTCTTCGGTTTATGTTCCCATTGTTTTTGTCAGTTGCTCTATAGATTTGGTTGAAGTCACCGAGTGCTAGCCACTTGACCCCCGTGGCCGACTTTAGAGCTCCTAGTTCGGTAAGAAAATTTGCTTTGTGGCGTTGTCGAGAGAGCCGTATACCATAGTCAGTAGGAAGGTTGTCGAGCAGTCAAGGATCATGACTGATGCTGAGATACAGTGTGCTCCCACGTAAATGTTTGTTAGTTCGACCGCGCTATCATTCCACAGTACTAGGATGCTGCCGCGAGTTTTAGTTGCGGTCTTTGTGCGAACTGTCGTAATCGGTGCCCCCCTAGGTAGGACGCTAGGTTTTGGTCGACCAGCTGTAGTTTTGTTTCTTGAAGGCACAATATGTGGCAATTCGGGGTAGAGATGGTTTCATGCACCGTCACCTGTCGGGCCGTGCTGTTAAGGCCATGTACGTTCTAGGAGCAGGGTTTCAAATTTCAACGAAATTTCGTACATTTCGCTAGAGCTCAAAAGTTTGCCCTTTCGGTCAAAAAAATTTGGGTGCACATGAATTCAGACCAAATTCAAACAGCATTCAAAATTTGGTCAAAATTCATCAAATTTTTAATGAAATTCAGTCAAATTTGAATGCCAATTTCGGCCATTTGCCCAAATTGAATTCGAAATTACCGAAATTTCGGCCATTTCGCTTAGCCCCCAATTTTTTCCTCAAATGAAATCGAAAACCCTGTCTAGGAGAGGATGTTAATGTTTGGCCCTATCATGGGTGCAACGAGGATTTTATCTATTAAAACCGGTTCTCTGGGACCCCCCTCCAGCGGGTAGAACCACAAACCGGTGCCGAAATTTTGGGTTTGGTTGAATTTTGGCCGAATTTGATTGAATTTTGTTCAAATTTGATTTTTAAAAAAATTAAAATCTGATAAATTCATTTTTTTTTTTGGAAAATTTCGGCCGAAATCGATTATAGGTCGGATTGGCCATACCGGCCACCCCCGGTATTTTTTTTGAGCCGATATAAAAACCCCTGGGTGCAACTGGCCTCGGTGTGGTGCCATGCTCGGTGGCTCTATTCGTGCACTGCAGGGGTCGCCGATGGGATTCCACTACATTGTATCCATTCATTTGACAAGCAGCATTGACATTGTAGCATAAACAAGGTTTTGTGAGGACTATAAGCATGGCCGCGTAGCACAGGTTGGTAGCGACTTAAAGCAAAAGTACAGCTTCTTTCTTATCTTATTTTTTCTTTTGTAACCCTTGTTTAACAACCATTTAAATATAATAGTTATAAGATAGAGACTTCTCTACCTTCTTACTTAAAAAAAAGAGCAAAAGTACAAACGATAGGCCTAAAGACACGAGTAGTTGTAGTAGTATGTTATGTCCTCTGTTGGCAAGGCAAGGGAGGTATTACCAAGTGAGTCGAGGATGGGCCAGAGGGAGCGTAAATTAAACTCAAGATACCCCACAACCGAATGTGCCGTCTAGCAACTGGGCTTCCAACCGTTTGTCGGATTATAAATAGTGTTTCGCTTTATTGAGAAGGGTAACAAATGCAAAGAACAGCTATACTTCTTCTACCTGCTTCTTTTCTTCTCTGAACTTCCTCTTCTCCAGAACATCTTCCTCTTCTTCTCAATACTACCTACCATATACTTGTTGATATTACTGGATACACTACCGAGTACATAACATTTGGTATCAGAGCATCGATCCTAGCAAAGGGCCAGCAAACTGGAGAGACCAAAATACCTTACACGAGCGCAAGAGAAGGCAGCGGCTATGGAGCAGGAGATGGCGGCCCTTACTAGGGCAATACAGGCGCAGAACGCGACCATCCAAATGCTGGTGGAAGCGGTGGCAGAAATCAAACCAGTGGTCTTAGATCTAAAGGATTGGAAACCACTGATTGTGGCATCAGTAGAGGATTTGCGCAACGAAGTTGGGATACTGCGTGATCAAATCCATCAGATGGGTGGGGAAGCGGCAAAAGGCACCGGACTGCCTCCTTTGTTGCCTACACTGGAGCATCTGAGGATCAGAGAGCCCAAGGATGAAACTGAACAAATTCTCGGAGCAAGCAGCCAAGGCGCGGCGAATATGAATTGGGGAAAGTTCATTGGCAATCAAGGTCTAGGATCATTACCACAAAATGGTATGTATGGTTTACATCCCCTACCCTCACCTCCTGATTCTAGGGATTAGGGAGGTAGGAGCTCGGGAGGATATTATCAAAATCCACCACATCCGAAATTGGATTTTCCTAATTTTGATGACGATAATCTGAAGGCGTGGAAGTTAAAATGTGAGGTTTACTTTCAGGTGTGTGTTACCGGCCAGAATTTTGGGTGAGCATAGCTACCATGCATTTTGGGGGTAATGCATTGCTTTGATTGCAATCCACTCAAGCACATACCAGATGTACCAATTGGGAGGAATTTGTGGAAGCTGTCCGTGTGCGTTTTGGGCGAGAAGAGTTCCAGCAACAGCTTCGGGGTTTCAATCGACTGAAGCAATGTGGAACAGTCACAGAGTTTGCTGAAAAGTTCAATGAATCCATGCACAACCTCCTTGGTCATCATACTTGAGATCCGATGTTCTTTGTGACATAGTTCACGGATGGTTTAAAGGGTGAAATTAGAGTGGCTGTGGTCTTGCATCAGCCAAGGGACCTAGATACTTCTGTCTCATTGGCTTGCCTACAGGAAGAAGTTCTAGAAACTATGTGGCGTGAAACTCGTCGGCCTGAATACCAAACCAGGGAAGGTCTCTGTCAAGAATGGCATTGCCCTTGCCGGCACCGCCAGGAAGACCATCAGGTTTTGCCGGCAACCGATCAGAGGATCGGAGAAGTGGAGACGGAACCAGACCCACTGGACATGACAACAAGATTGCTGCACTTAGAGCATACCAGAGAGCCAAAGGGCCGTGTCACACCTGTGGTGAGAAGTGGAGTCAGGAGCATCAATGTGGGCCAACAGTTCAGTTACATGTTGTCCAGGAGTTATGGGAGTTGGTCCAAGAATCCAGCGAAGAAGTGGAGCAACAACAAGAAGAGATTTCCCAGGAGGAACATGTGCTCGCAATTTCGGCAACAGCAGTGAATGGTTCCAAAACAACAAAGACAGTAAGACTCTCTGGCCAAGTACAAGATATCAATGCCACCATACTGCTTGATTCGGGTAGTACCCATAGCTTTGTGAGTGAGAATCTAGCAGCCAAACTAAAAGGGGTGAATAAGACGTCGAAAGTGATGAAAGTCAGAATTGCTGATGGGGGAGTCCTGCTGTGTAAAGGGGAGTGCCCAGATTGTCAATGGCAAGTACAAGGGGTGCATTTCACAACGACAATGAAGATCTTAGCAATAGGATGCTATGATATTATTGTGGGAATGGATTGGCTTGAGCAGAATAGCTCTATGACTATTCATTGGAGGAAGAAAATTCTGTCATTCGCTTATCAAGGGAAAGGGGTGGTGTTAAAGGGTTTGAGAGAGAATACTTCTAGTGAAGGGTTGTTGGCAACTCAAACAGTAGATATGGTACCTTGGGAAGGCAGATTACAGCCTTCAAGTGAAGTGTTGATAGCAACTCAAGCTGAGTTGGTAACCCAGGAAGGCAAGGAACCACCCAGTCCAGCAGAACTGGAACTTCCCTTGACACAGGGAAGTGTTTATCGTCTAATAGCAGAATCTGCAGAAGTGTTCGAAGAACTGCAAGGACTGCCACCAAAAAGAGAATTTGACCATGCCATACCCTTGATTCCTGGAGCACAACCAGTTAATCTGCGTCCTTACCGCTATCATCCAGCACAGAAGGATGAGATTGAGAGGCAGGTGGCCGAGATGCTTAAACAAGGGTTTATCAAACCAAGTTCCAGTCCGTTTGCATCACCCGTATTGTTGGTTCCAAAAAAAGATGGTTCTTGGCGCCTTTGTGTGGATTATCGTCATGTCAATGCAATCACTGTGAAGAATAGTTATCCAATGCTGATCATCAACGAATTGTTGGATGAGTTGGCCGGAGCTCAATGGTTTTCTAGTCTAGATTTAAGGGCGGGATACCACCAGATACACATGAGAGTCGCAGACGAATACAAGACGGCTTTCAAAACCCACCACGGGCATTACAAGTACAAGGTAATGCCTTATGGATTAACCAGTGCACCAGCTACCTTCCAAGGATTAATGAACACTATACTTGGGCCGTATTTGCGACGTGGAGTCTTGGTTTTCATAGTTGACATACTTGTTTATAGTAGAAGTTGGGAGGACCATATGAGGTAGTTGAGGCAAGTTCTGGAAATCATGAGACAACACAAACTAAACGTCAAGCAGTCTAAATGTACCTTTGCTCAAAAGCAACTGACCTATTTGGGGCACGTCATCAGCCACCAAGGTGTATCAACTGACCCAAAGAATATAGCAGCTGTTAGAGAGTGGCCGGTGCCAGCTAATGTCAAGCAAGTCAGAGGGTTTTTAGGCCTAGCTGGATACTACCGAAAGTTTGTCAAACACTTTGGTATAATCAGTAGGCCCCTCACTGAATTGTTAAAGAAGAATGTGGTCTTTATTTGGACCCAGGATCAGGAGGCAGCCTTCCAAATCTTGAAGAAGGCTTTGATAACAGCACCGGTTCTGGCATTGCCAGATTTTGATCAGGAATTTGTCATTGAGACAGATGCGTCTGACAAAGGAATATGAGCATTATTGATGTAGAATAAGCACCCAATTGCATATCTCAGCAAAGCTTTAGGACCGAGAGCACAAGGTTTATCCACCTATGAGAAGGAAGGATTGGCTGTCTTACTTGTAGTTGATCATTGGAGGGCTTATCTGCAATCAAAGGAATTCGTGATTCATACAGATCAGAGAAGCTTAGTGCATCTTGGTGATCAAAGGCTGACTACTGTGTGGCAACAGAAGGTTATGACAAGACTGCTGGGTTTGCAACATCGAATTGTATACAAACCGAGTCCTCTGAATAGAGCTGCAGACTCACTGTCACGCAGAGAAAAGGGAATTGATGGGGAGATAGTAGCCATTTCTACGGTCATCCCTGAGTGGATGGGGGAAATTGCGGAGGGTTATCAGAAGGATCTGCAAGCAATTAAAATATTGCAGAACCTTGCAATATCTAGAAGAAATAGCACCAAATTTGAGTTAAGAGATGGTATCCTCCGCGTGGGACAAAGAGTGTGGGTCGGTAATAATGAGACAATACAGAAGAACATTTTGAACTCTTTGCATTCCAGTGCCGTCGGGGGGCATTCCGGTTTTCAAGTCACTTACCACAGAATCAGAAAACTATTTGCTTGGCCTGGAATTAAAAGGGATGTTCGGAATTTTGTTGACCAATGCATATTTGCAAGTAAGCAAAGCCGGAACATGTGCACTATCCCGGTTTGCTGCAGCCACTGCTTGTACCGGATCATGCTTGGCAGATTATAACCATGGACTTCATAGAGGGCTTGCCAAGATTAGCCGGTTACAATTGCATCATGGTAGTCGTTGATAAATTTTCAAAATATGCACACTTCATAGCTTTGGCTCATCCCTTCACGGCATTTCAAGTGGCCAAACTGTTTATGCAGAATGTCTTTAAACTCCATGGGTTGCCACAGTCTATTGTTTCAGACCGTGATAGAGTTTTCACCAGTGTACTATGGCAAGAATTGTTCAGGGCTGCCCAAACTCAACTACAAATGAGCTCGGCATACCATCTGCAAACTGACGGACAAACCGAGCGGGTCAATCAATGTGTGGAGGCATATCTACGATGTTTTGTGCATGCTTGTCCAAGTAAGTGGTTTAACTAGTTAGCATTGTCCGAGTATTGGTATAATACTGCACTTCACTCAACTCTGGGAAGAACCCCCTTTGAAGTTTTGTATGGTTATAGCCCTCGGCACTTTGGCATCAGGGACACTGCTCTGTGCAGAAATGGTGAATTGGCTGATTGGTTGAAAGAGAGGAGGCTGATGACTAAATTGTTGAAGCAACACCTAAATCGGGCTAACCAGCATATGAAAACCCAAGCTAACAAGAAGAGATCAAAAAGGGTGTTCCAAGAAGGGGATTGGGTGTTTTTGAAACTCCAACCGTATGTGCAAAGTTCAGTTGCAGTCCGTGCTAACCACAAGCTGGCGTTTCGCTATTATGGTCCTTTTCAGGTGGAGAAGAAAGTGGGTTCAGTGGCGTAGCGTATAAACTAAAGCTGCCTCCATTTGCTGCAGTTCACCCGGTGATTCATGTTTCCCAACTCAGAAAGGCAATTCCTCCATTGAGCACTACACTGGCGGAGCTCCCTGGACTCTCTGAAGACTTGCGGATCCCACTCAAAGTTGTGCAGCAACGGCTTCGAGACAAAGGACCAACATCTATCACACAAGTACAGGTACAATGGCCGGGAACAAATACTTCATCGCCTATTTGGGAAGATTTAGCTGAACTTTAGGCGCGTTTCCCACATGCACCCGCTTGGGGACAAGCGGCGCTTGAAGGGGGGAGGGATGTTATGTCCTCTGTTGGCAAGGCAAGGGAGGTATTACCAAGTAAGCTGAGGATGGGCCAAAGGGAGCGTAAATCAAACTCAAGATACCCCACAGCCGAATGGACCGTCTAGCAACGGGGCTTCCAACTGTTTGTCGGATTATAAATAGTGTTTCGCTTTATTGAGAAGGGTAACAAATGTAAAGAACAGCTATGCTTCTTCTACCTGCTTCTTCCTGCTTCTTTTCTTCTCTGAACTTCCTCTTCTCCAGAACATCTTCCTCTTCTTATCAATACTACCTACCATATACTTGTTGATATTACTGTAGTAGTAGTAGCAATAGTTGTTGTTGGAGATGGTTGTGGTCGAACGCAGACTAGTAGAGGCATGGATCTAGCAAGGAAGGCGATCGCAGCTTGAGTGGCACGCCAGCTAGATCACATGTTAGCGAAAGCTTCACTGATCATGGTCCGGCTTGGGCACTCAGATTGGTGCTGCCATTGGCCCCGTAGAGGCCAGGCACGCTCCCAGGGGCTCGTCGCTGAGGTCGAGCCCTTATTGTCCACTTGTCCCCCGTATTCTATGAGGGCTTCATTGATCATTTATCGTCGTTGGGTTCCGTAGCTGGAACAGCGGCGTCAGGGCATTGATTGCCTCCGGCGGTAGCGGACCTTGGAAGAGGGCGAGGTACTATTTGACAGCATCCTCTCGGAGGGCCTGCCCATCGTCGAGGATTCCTAGTTTCCAGCTCAGGTTCTCTTGTGCCTGCTGAGTCATGGAGAAAGGGCGAGCCTTGGATGCAAGTTGCACGCTACACCGAACTGTAGTCGATGCCTCCCTTTTTTGCCGATGCTAGGGGAGCTGATTTGAGGACCGAAAATGGCGACATAAAGAAGAGGTTCCTCATGACCGCCAGTGCCGGAACCTCCATCGCTTCCAGAGTAGGGGGCGCCACATCGTCCATAGGCATAGATGCCGCCTGGGTCAGAACCCCTGCGGGTTGGGGGGGCAGGGGTCAGGGGGCTCTCGGGCATGTAGTTCGTAGGGGACTCGACGCCAGATTGAGGTGAGGGAGATTGCAGTTCCTCCCGCTGGTTGTCTTGGAGGTGGTGTTGCTCCAGTTGTGCGGCCACGACATCCACCAGATGATTGTCCTGTAGCCACTGTTGCTCCAGTGGTTCCTCCATGACCTTCTTGATCGCCAATGTGTGCTCCGGCGCAGGCTGAAGCTTGGTCGTAATCCCGATTTCCCCGACGCCCGTAGATGGCTTTTCCACGGCTGCTAGCCTGCCACCGTCGGGGCTGGCGCCGATGGGGTACGGTTGTCATTTGCAGACGCCTGAGTGTTCGGTTTCAGTGTCCAGGACTGGAGGAGCAATCGCGCCTTCTGATCAGCAGCGCTTGATGCTTGTACTCGGGAGCGACATGGATCGACGCCACTTGTCATGAAAGCGGAAGCTTTAGTGAGCGATGATCGTGGGGCGCTCAAGGCTTCCTATTAGCTGGGCACTGGGAGACAAAGGACTCGGCCCTAAACAACCAGCCGTCTCTCTTGTCGGCCAGGCAAGGATTGTCGACACGCCCGTCAACACGTAGGCCCGCATCGAGGAGGTTGTGAAGTTCTTGTCTAAGACAGTGAAATTTCTCTCGGCGAAATTTCGCCGGTTACGGTAACCGGTGGTAGCTGGTAGAAATTAAAACCGACAAAAAAAAATCGGGTTTGATAAAATTTGTCCAAAAAAATTCGAATTTGCTTGAATTTTGTTTGAATTTGAATTTTTTAATTTTAAATCCCAAAATTTCGAATTTTTTTTTGAAAATTTCGGCCGAAATTTTAGCCGAAATTTCCGATTTTCGCGGTTACCGGCCCTACCGGTGCCCTCCGGTAAAAAAAAACTGCCGATAAAGAAAACACTGGTCTAAGATCCGAGTTTGGTAGAGCGAGTTTGGTATCTAGTTATACAAGGAAAGGATCCGTGCTCCTCACCGCGAATTCCCTTCGGAATGCTTCACGGATGGTCTGGGTAGTGCGTAGGCTGCGATCTCATGCTCTGGTGTCTCTCGGACATCTTCATCGCTTCCAGCCGAGGTGTTTCAACCGGGATTGAATCCCGATCCAGTTAGAGCCCGTGCTCGATCTGGATTTAGATCTTGCAAAGCGGGGGCTCCCAGGAACGGGAGGGGGGTCGTGTCGCAGGCGCTTGGGGGTGAAGGGGGAGCCAACAAGGAGGGGCACCTGGATGAATCTTGTTGCGATGTGGTCGCCAGGCAACCTGGATTACGGCGGCCGTTGGGGGAAGAGGACCTAGATCTGCTTCTCTGGCGACCCCGAGGGGCGCGGGCCACCACCGCGCTCCATAGCTGCTTCTTCGCGTCAGGGTAGGCGGGGCCGGAGGCTGGGGGTTGGTGTGGCCGGCCAGCCTCTTTTCGAAAAAAAACTGTGGATTCTTGTCCATTCTAATTTTTGAAGTTTGTTAAATTTAGCCGACAGTTCCAATAGTAGTGACTCGCTTGGAGCAGCACAAAACTGGGCCGGTTGGTTCATACACTAAGTTATATATATATTTTTTTGTCAAACTCGTCTAAAGTTAATTTATGAAGATCGACGCCACACTTTGGCCAGTAAAAAGAAATCTTATCACATTTTTTAGTCATTGATGCGTAAAAAATCTTATCACATTTTTTAGTCATTGATGCGTAGGACCGGATGGCAAAAGTAATCTTATCACATATGTAGGTACAATCAAATGGATGTCTAACTTAATCAAACTTGTTTGGCATCCTACGAGCCAAGCAGGCCCTAGCAGACATTGCGGATGACTCGCAGTTGGGTCGAGTAATATGTCTCTTAGCATCCATGTGGTTTTTTTTAGAGCTTGCAACTTGCAAGACTTGCGTCTTTATGTATGACTTCGCTACGTAGCACTGGGCCTCTGCTTACGATGCAGTCACTTACAGGCTTACCGCATAGTACGACCCGTGCATTATATACTAGATTAGCTAGGGACCTGCAGTTGTACGACTTCCCAATCGGTCTTTGTGTATGTATATTTGCTGTATATGTTACTTTCAGATGGGCAGAATTAAAAACGAACACTGTGTATAGTTACGTCTTTGTGTATGGAAATAATATGGTACGTGCAGACTGTAGAGTAATATAGGAGCCGTTGTCTGTTTCCGGGACCTTTAACAAGTTATGTGTTTTTTTCCACGCAAAAAACAAAGCAAAAACAAAACAAAAGTTATGTGCTTTCCTTAAAAAAAATACGTACTTTAGGCTAAACATATGTGGATTGTGGCCTTTATCTTATGCAATTAATGAGATGGGGATTCCTGCGATCTGTAGAAGTCGCAAACAGTAATGAACTCTGCTTCTAGCTCCTGGGGCCAATTTTGCAATCTCTATAAACGCAAATTGGTCTTATCGCAAATTGTTTAACGCGCAGTGATTCAGGTAAAGAGAAGAAAAATGAACAAAAGAAGTTTTTACAACAGCATCATAATCACTTCAAGAGACGTAGAATCAAACATCAGCAGTTATCTAGAATTGCCATCCAGCACGCAACGGCCTTGAGCTGTTGTTCACCCAGAGTCGGCCCAAAAAAAAAACCCAACCTAAAAATGAGATTGTTCTGTCTATGTAGAATTCAACTGTTTTCTCTGAAAAAAATTGTCACATTCTTGTAGTTCATTTATAACTCCATTATATATAAATTACAGTGAATTATTTATGGTCACTATAATTATTCTTAAAAGTCTTAATAACTCATATTTCCATCACATGATTCAAAATCTCACATGTACTTTGAGAGGTTGAGCAAAAATAAAGACAAAAAGAAAACTATATACCAACAAAATACGACAGTGTGGTGAACCTGTTATATTCTTCACATGTACTTTGAGAGGTTGAGTAAAAACAAAGACAAAAAATAAAATTCTATACCAACAAAATATGATAATGTGGTGAACCCATTATGTTCTAAATAAAAAATCATAATAAATTCGGACCCAATTCTTTAGATGGGAAAAAGTGCAAATCTCAAAGCATATCGGACGAATAAAAATTCAACTATTATGATTTTTTTTCTTACAGCACATCAATAACACGAATCTTATAGCACATCTAACGAACAGAAAAGTGACAGTTTTGGCTTCAAAAAACTATCAGAAGTTATATAGCAATTCCCTTGTTTTTATGGGGAGAAGCTTAGAGCTTTCATTTATCCATGTAGAGCTGGGACTTGAGCCGTGCTTTTTTGGGTCGGCCCGAAGCCCGGACGGCATGACACGGTACGTGGTGGGCCGGGCTGGCATGGCACGAACGGCGGGCCGAGTTGGGCTTGAGAATACAGCCCGTTGAGCGGCACAGCACGACATTGTCAGTTGGGCTGTGCTTGGACCGGCTCGGCACGAAATAGGCTCAACCTTCCCGTTCTAACCCAATCCCTCCATCTCTCGGCATGGCCCAATCACCCCCCTACCCTGGCCTGGCCCAACCAATAACCCCCCTCTACCATCCGGCCTGGCCCAACATCCCTCTTGGCCTCCCTCAACCCCCATTCCCAACCCCTTATCCCGAGCCTTGGCTCCCAAATTCCCAATCCCTAATCACATTCCCCTACCTGCAGCTCCAGCCGCCTCCCTCTCCCCACGCGCCGTCGATCGCCGCCCTCCCCCCTCTCTCTCCCCACGCACCGCCGGCCGCCCCCTCCACTCCTCCAACCACCTCCCTCCCTCTCCCTCTCCCTCCCCACGCGCCGTCGCCCGCTGCCCTCCCTCCAGCCACCTCCTCGTCGTTGTCCTTCTCACCCCCTTCACAAGCGCACGGCGCGACCGAGGTAGGCGGAGTTCTTCATTGACGTGTGGTGAGGGGGAGCGGGTGTGGATGGCGCACAAGTGTCTTTGTCTTCCTGGACTGCAGCGGCTGTTGTCTTCCTGGGTGTCTAGTGATTTAGGGCTGGGCATGGCCCGGCACGGCATGGCCCTGGCACAACAGGCTTTGGACCATGCCTGGGTTTGGCCAAAAGTGAGGTAGGCTGGCATGGCATGACGTGGCCTAAAGCACGATGGGCCCGTGCCGTGCCGGCCCAATGCCCACCACTACATCCAAGGAGTGCCAATTGCAAATTGCATGGAGGTTGTTAACAAGACAAACAGGGCTCATGCTTAGCACAACACAATGAGCCGCAACTTTAACCTCACGCTTAACAAAAACAAAAGAGAAATCAGAAAATGCAGTAACTAATTAACTCTCGAACTGCATCTAGGATGCACTCCAGTAGGGACTGGTTCCTCTTTTGCATCCAAAGAGACAATTGGTTTCCAGAATAACCTTCGTATAGCCCTGAATACCGTCGCGGCATGAGAGAGAGCCTCAATAACAAGAGGATCGCTTACTCTAGGGTAGCATACGCAGTAAGCACCCAGAAATGCTCCGCGATCATTACAAGCTCCCGCTCGATAATCGGACAAACGAATTGCTCCGTTTAGTGTTGATCTTCACAAAAGGCTGAGGTGGGCAGCTATGTTACCCGACATGTGGGATAACAGTACGGCGATACAGATACGATAATACCGCGAAACGTTATTTCCCAAAAACTACAATATGATAAGTATATATGTATTTAAAAATAAAAAATAATGTAGAGAAGCTACGAAAGAAAAATGCAAATATGCAAACAACACAAACTCACCTGGGAAGTAAGAGAGTGGCGGTCGGGGAACTCCTTTGCAGTAATGGTCGTGGCGAGGTCGCCTTCAAGTGGCTGTGGTGTGACTTCTAGGCAGCAGTGGCGGCTGAGAGGGAGGAGGAAGAGCAGCTTCCTAGCGGTAGCGTGCCTCCGGCCAGGGAGGAGAGGGCGAGAGGTGGCGAGGTCACCTTCAAGCAACAGCATGACTTCCAGACGGCAGTGGTCCGACTGGTGGCCGAGAAGGAGGAGGAAGAGCAGCTTCCTGGCAGCGACGGTGACAGAGAGGCGTATCGCTTACGGAAACGACAGTTGAGTGAAGTATCGCGGTATCATTGGTGGGCAGGACCAAAAGATATGACTATTTGGAGGAGTCGTAGTTACACCTTGCTTCGGTGGCTCGAGATCAAGTAGTGTACTCTCCTTCACAAAAACCATGGATTCCCCTGATTGCAATCCTCCTCGTCATGTGTTCGTTAATTTCTGGATGACCGGATGCACCACATAATCGTAATATAATTGTCGGCTCTAGCTCAGATGGTACTGATCCGTAAACACCGCTAGCCCATATTCTGACAAGAAAATAACAGATAATGTTTCTTGACCTCCCATACTGCATTAACTGTTTACAGAAATTCAGCACACGCCAACCCTCGACTTTCAGTTTTCTCTCACAAACTCGTTTTTTTAAACCAACTCTATCAAAAAAAACTCTGATACAAGAAAACACCGGAACAGTTTTTTCTTAGCACTGCTGCCCATTGATCAACAAACAGGTGATCAGTAAGACTCATCGTGATCTACAGATGTCACATTGCCCACTGTTTTGCCATCCCTTCATTTTCGGATTCTGCCTGTCGAGCATTTTGTTGATACATACAGAAGCCACAAAAAAGATCTTGATACAACAGACAGACAGAAGAATTTTGAATTTCCACAAGTACTGCATTTCTTTGGGGACTTGTTGTAGGTTTTTTTTTGAGGGTGTTGGAGGTTATTTCTTAGGCTACCATTCCCGTATAACCAAACATGTATACGACATGACAATTAGTATTTAGTAATAAGTATGAAACGCACGGACTAGCTAGAGCTAGTCGTTGCCATGTCACCACCAAGGTAACTATGACCTGCACCCGAAGAGACAATTTGCACGTAACGTAATATATACTTGGTGGCCACAAGACAATAGAAAACTATACAAGCCCGCAAAAAATAATTAGGTACTATTGAGTGATTCATAGCAGTAGCACAAGGGACAATGAAAGGAGCAGACAAAATATCCTCCAAATGGAATGAAGGTACAGTTAAGCGTTACTGATTTACTACTTGGCACTTCACATAGGGAAAAGCAAACTGACACTCTCTGATGACATCAGTATGATAATTGTTTGTATAATCTAACATGTAGCTATCTCCACTGACTCCTCTAAAAAATGCTATCTCCAGTGACTTGACTTCGTTGTATAATCCAACATGTAGCTATCTGCACTGACTCCTCTAAAAAATGCTCTCCAGTGACTTGACTTCGTAAGTTTAAGTACACCAACCATACATGCAAAAACAAATATAGAAAGATTACAAAACCACTACTCTGTTGCATAGTTACGAAGTGTCAATCCCAATCTCCTATAAGTACACAGGTAGGCATCTCCAAGCCAATCACTCGAACCACGTCCTCTACCTCCCCTGGCCGGCGCCAATGGAGCTACCACCATTGATCACCTTCCTTTCCATGGTGCTCGCCGCCGCCCTCCTCCTCAAACTCATAGTCACATTCCGCCGTGGCTACAACCTCCCGCCGGGTCCGAAACCGTGGCCCGTCATCGGCAACTTCAACCTCATCGGTGCGCTGCCGCACCGTTCCATCCACGAGCTCTCCAAGAAGTACGGCCCGATCATGCATCTCCGCTTCGGCTCCTTCCCCGTCGTCATCGGCTCGTCGATCGACATGGCCAAGTTCTTCCTCAAGACCCACGACGTGATCTTCATCGACCGCCCCAAGACGGCCTCCGGCAAGTACACCACCTACAAGCTACAACTACGCCGACATCACGTGGTCTCCCTACGGCGCGTACTGGCGCCAGGCGCGCCGGATGTGCATCACCGAGCTGTTCAGCGCCCGCCGGCTCGCGTCGTTCGAGCACATCCGCGCCGACGAGGTGCACGCGCTCGTGCGCGGCCTCTTCGTCGCCGCGTCCGGGTCGTCGGGGCGCGCCGTGCACCTCAACAGGGACCACCTGTCCACGCTCAGCATGAACGTGATCACACGGATGGTGCTGGGGAAGCGGTTCTTTGGCGAGGGCGCGGACGCGGCTGAGGGGCCGGTGTCGTCGCTGGCCGAGTTCAAGTGGATGCTGGACGAGCTGCTGCTGCTCAACGGCGTGCTCAACGTCGGGGACTGGATCCCGTGGCTGTCTTGGCTGGACCTGCAGGGGTACGTGAGGCGGATGAAGAAGATCGGCAAGATGTTCGACGCGTTCATGGAATACGTCCTCGACGAGCACAGCGAGCGGCGGCGGCGCGAGGGCGAGGGGTTCGTGGTGAGGGACATGGTGGACGTGCTCATGCAGCTCGCCGACGACCCCACCCTCGAGGTCCAGCTCGGCCGAGTCGGCGTCTAGGCGTTCACTCAGGACCTCGTCGCCAGTGGCACGGAGAGCTCGTCTGTCACCGTGGAGTGGGCCATCTCGGAGCTCCTGAGGAAGCTCGCGATCTTCGCCGCGGCCACCGAGGAGCTCGACCGCGTCGTCGGCCTCGGCCGCTGGGTCACGGAGAAGGACATACTCAACCTCCCCTACCTCGAGGCCATCGTCAAGGAAACGATGCGCATGCACCCCATCGTGCCGCTCCTCATCCCGCGCGTCGCCCGCGAGGACGCGATCGTCGGCGGCTACGACATCCCCAAGGGCACGCGCGTGCTAATCAACGTGTGGACCATCGGCCGAGACCCGGAGCTGTGGGACGCGCCGGAGGAGTTCACGCCGGAGAGGTTCGTCGGGAGCAAGATGGACGTGAAAGGGCAGGACTTCGAGCTGCTCCCGTTCGGGTCCGGCCGGCGGATGTGCCCCGGCTACAACCTCGGGCTGAAGGTGATACAGCTGAGCTTGGCCAACCTGCTGCAAGGGTTTGCGTGGAGGTTGCCGGAGGGAATGACGAAGGAGGAGCTGAGCATGGACGAGGTGTTTGGGCTGTCGACCACGCGCAGGTACCCGCTCGAGGTCGTCGTCGAGCCCAGGCTTCCCGCTCACCTATATATATGATGCATGCATGATGTGTTGCCATGCAACATATTGTTATATGTTGATGTGGCTCCGTATGCACGGAGAGCTCTAGCTAGTTTGAACTTGAAAGAAATAAGGACAGTGTTCTGTGTTCCAAGATATATATATATATATATATATATATATATATATATATATATATATATATATATATATATATATATATATATATATATATATATATATATATATATATATATATATATATATATGCCAGCGCCGATCATGCGATCGACACCATGCTTGATTTGAATGACTTCTTTCTTTGAGCGCCATGATTTGAATGACTTGTGTCGTCTGTCCAAAGAAAAAAAAGGATTGTCTATTCATCGAGTGACCGAAATTTTGCTAAATTTCAATAACTTTTATCAATCCTTGGATAAAGATTTAACCACACTCACCACTCCCACACTTCCTATATATAACCACCACATCACCCCTAGGTCATAGAATAAAGTAAAAAATATTCTAACCTAGAAAA
This sequence comes from Phyllostachys edulis, assembly GCA_036346405.1. Classification (NCBI taxonomy): domain Eukaryota; kingdom Viridiplantae; phylum Streptophyta; class Magnoliopsida; order Poales; family Poaceae; genus Phyllostachys; species Phyllostachys edulis. Next base: position 48,312,910 of record CM070560.1, on the reverse strand, counting down.
AAAGTTTGGTGAACTCCTACAAAATACATTTTTTCTAATTTAGAAAAATAAAGTAAATCCATGTGAACCCTACAAATATAAAAACAAATATAACTAAATATTACAGTACAATTATGATACAATTGCATATTACTTAGCACTTCAATTTTAGGCTTAGTACTACGCAATTTTATGTGACTAAGAGATAAGAAAGTTTCACACAACTGAAAAATAACAAACCTGAGAAAAAATAGGATGATTTTCTAAAAAGGTGATTGTTGAGTATGAGTGAGTCATATTCTAACCTACTAGGACTTGGAGATATGTTTTGCAAGGATTTATATCCTAATCGTATTAGGATTAGGATTCATACTTCCTTTTAAAAGAGAACTAGGGGGCACTATATAAAGCCACGAGGGGTAGTCATGGAGAACACAAACCACAAACCAACTCATCTAAAGCAAGAGATGCACGAGAGGATTAAAGACTAGGTTATTCTTTAGCACTATATTCTTGTATAGGGCAAGGATTCAAGGGTCCTAAAAGGTTCGAGAGGGTTGTGAGAGAGCGACAATCTCTTGTACTCTTTTGATGTTGTGCTTAAGGAATTTGTGACCGACTTTGCCAAATATTTATCTCTCATCGTAGTTATTTGGTTCTCTCTATGGGATTTATCTACTTCGTTCTTGATAATATGCACGCTTGTGTGGTATCTCGCAACTCTGATTTGATTTGAAGAATGTTGGGCATAAGAAGGGGCATCAGAGTATAACAAGTGGTATCAGAGCCAAAGCCGGATTAATCTGATTTGTGAGAAGGTCGGTAAAGCGTCAGATGACACAAAATCAAGATCGATGTCGACGATGTGGAATCAAGTGGAGAAATTCGACAGCGGAGGAAATTTCAGCGTGTGGCAATGTGTGGTAAGGATATCCTTGTCCAGCAATGGTTAATCGATGCTCTCGAAGAGGACAAATAAGAAAAAAACGTCCGATGAAGACTAGAAGTTGATGGAGTGGAAGGCTATCAATACAATCCTTCTATGTCTTTTCGATGAGGTAAAATACTCAGTGATTAAGGAGAATTTGCCAAAGAAATTATGGAGTGACTTAGAAGAATTGTATATGGCGAAGTAACTGACAAATTGATGGGTGCTGAAGCGGCAACTGTTCAGGTTGTGCATGGAGGAAGGCACACAGTTTGTTGACCATCTCAATCTCTTCAACAAGCTTATCACACAGCTAACTAGTGTAGATGAGAAAATTAAGGATAACGATAAGGTCGTCATATTGACGTCATCTCTACCACCATCATGGGAGCAATTGGTGATGAATATTCTCGTCGAGAAAAACACTCTCAACTTTAATGAGCAAGTGACATATCTATTGGAGGAGTCCTTGAAGAAGCCATCGGATTCTTCATTTTCGGGTAATCAATCATTGACTGCCATAGGTGTTGCAAAAGCAAAAGTTATAGGAAGAAGAAGGGCAAGAGCAACGACACATGCGTATGCTATCTATGTGATGATGAAGGTCATATGATAAAAGATTGTCCAAGTTTGAAGCAAATGAGGGGGTGCATGCTCAGTGGCGGTAGCAAAAAGATGATTCAGGCGTACTAGTCGTCAGTCAATCAGGTACTTCTCATAGATGGACATTAGATTCTAGTTGTTGCTTCCATATATGTTTGGTGAGAGAGATATTTGATGAAGGATCTCTACGCCCAGCATATGAAACTATTCACTTAGCGGATTGTAAGGAATATGCAACTACTTAGGTGTGAACAGTTACATTGGAGACATATGATGAAGCCAATCACACAATGGTGAGAGTTCGGTATGTTTCCGAATTAAAGAAGAATCTAATATCTGTGAGATCGCTTAAACTCGAAGGTTGTGAGGTATCACTTTGAGGTGGAGTCATGCAATTCCTTGCAAATGACAAGTAATCACGAAAAGTACCTGGAGCAATGGAGGATATCGGTTGATGGGTAATCATCAAGGAAGAGCAACCAATGTGAGGTTTGATAAAAATCCTGATAAGGAGAAGGAAACCATATCGTCAGTGGTAGGTACTCAGATCTCATTTGCAGGTATGTGCATAATAGCAAAGATGGTTGCAAAATCTAACAGGTGCAAAGGCGAAGGTGCGAGCTGTTGGAAGAAGAAAGACGTGGTGGGACCAACCACACGATACCAACGAGCAGGTAGAGTTCAGAGGAGGTACGAACATATGGCATGGAGGGCTATAAGAACAGGAGGTGTAGTTAACCAAACTACACAACAAATGAGTTCTCAGGTGGAGGGTCTGGGTTGGCTAGTTTGGATTGCGACGTACACATTGCAGTGATGTGCATGAGCCCCTGTGGTGGGGGCACTCCCAAAGGTGGAGGAAAAAAGGAAAGAAAAACAAAAAATGCGGAGCCAACTTGGAGCGAGTTATTGGAGGAGTACAGTGATTTCAACGGATAGGAGTCAAGGTGGAGATTGTTGAGTATGAGTGACTCATATCCTAACCTATTAGGACTTGGAAATGTGTTCTATAAGGATTCCTATTCTAATCGTATTAGGATTAGGATTCCTACTTCCTTTTGGAGGAACCAGGGGACACAATATAAAGCCACGAGGCTAGAATCGTCTGTGATACGTAATTATCATAAACGGTTTTTGAAAAGAACAGTCTGTGATAATTCCCAGATGGTTCTTAAAAAGAACCGTATGTGATAATTGCAGACATCCCAGACGGTTTTTAAATAGAACCGTCTGTGATAATTCCCAAACGGTTCTTAAAATGAACCGCCTGTGATATTATCACATGCAGCTCTTAAAAAGAACCGTCAGTGATAATTACATATCACAGATGGTTTGTGGTTGGAAGTGTTTGTGATATGTATCTCTTAAATGCAACAATGGTGTCACTTCAGCTCCCGCATGACGCGTCGCGAGACATCCCGCATGATGCGTCTCTTTGTCTCGCGCGTCGACATCACTCCTTATTTTATAAGAATGATCATCCACCACCGAAGATGAATTCCCACATCGCTCTAATCTCTTTTGCATCCTCCATCAACAACTAGTAGAGTTAAAAAACAATGGCTCCCAACTCTTCTCCCCTGACACCTGCGTTGATGGCCTACCTGGCCATCGTATACGAGCACCTCACCGGCCGTACGCTAGCGGATGCTGCGGAAGGGCACTGTGCTAACAGTGTCCTCCCTCCTCTGATGGAGGTTCTGTCGAGGCACGTGACAGCGACGTTTCACCGTTTAGACGATCTCCTCCGCCGTGTCTTTTGGGTGGTTTGCAGCTTCCGGCGAGCTAACCTCGCCATCGACGTAGTCCTCCAGTATGACATTGCACGTCTGTAGGAGGATTATCATCTCTTGGAATGTGACATCGAGGTGGCAGGCGATCGAGTCTACCAAGCCGAGACCCCTCAAGCAAGAAAAGAGAGCCTATGGATGCATTTCGACTTGATTCTTCAGTCGGAGCGTCTTTGGGCGACTCTCGAACGATCGCGTGAATGGTTGGAAGTGTTTCAGGCTACCTGCGCTGATCCTGAACCCTCCGATGCCGACGACGTCGCCTATGAAGTTTTGAAGATGGAGATAGCAGGCTACCTAGGCCACTAGAAAAACTTGTTCTTTTTTATTTCTAGTTTTTTTAAATCTTTTGTAAGAAGCGACTGGCCACGCCATATGTAAATACAAAAAATGATAAAAAAAAATCCAGTTCGGAGTTCAAGTTACTGTATATGTTGAACATGTTTACTGAATAATGTGTTTATCTTATTGTTTTCTATGTGAAAAACAAGTCATACATATTAACTCCTGAGGCTAGCCGAAAAATAGAATATTTTTTAGCTATAGAAGCAAATATCTAAGTGCGGCTGGTTGGGTCCATTTCTATTGAGGCTAGGCGAGGGATGGCGTATTCATGCTAGGAAGGGACAGTGCTGCACGGTGCCTAGCTAGCTCAGGGTTACGCTAAGGTCCAGGTGGACATGGTACATGACAATTTTATGACCGTCCTGCTGGAGAAGCCCCTGAACGAAGACATCATAACACTAGGGGATACCGTGCACACTTTTATCCAGTGGCCCAAGTGGGACATCTCCTTGAACCTTGCAGTGTCGCGATCTCCACACGACCATGCCTCTCCAACAGAAACCTCCATGACTCCATCTCAACCTTCGCTTCAGAAGGCCCCCTTATCGGTTCCCGTGGAGACGACGCTGAAGGAACAAGAAAAGTGTGCTGAATCGTCTCTCGGGAAGACGTATAGCAGGTGAGTCGCTAAGGTCAAATCGAAATCAAAGAACATTAAGGCGTCTCCTAAGCCCCGGACGTTCTCCCTTAGAATGTCGTTGGTCCCCGACACAGTATTAGCCCGCCTTGGAATGGCTTGCCAGAGTTTGCATACCTAGTACATGCAGAAGACCAACAAGGTGAGGAAAACCCGGCCTACTGGAATCACTATCATATACACAAAGAGGCATTTCCTCCATAAGCCGGGCTACTTCGTCGTGGGTTTCGAAGACTTATTCGAACTATTCAACCTCAATGCCCTCGACGCCTCACTTCCACGATGCTGGACACTGTAAGTGTGTACAATCAAGTTCTATATTCACATAATACCAATAAATGTCATAAATCATTGCTTATGTATATATACATGATGCAAGAAGCCCGGCGAACGTGAGAACAGGTGGGTTTCCTCGATTCACATTTGATCTCTGAGCAATGCATCGCCCAAGACGCATCCTATGTCGAGAATTACATAACGACATGATTGCTTGCTCAGGACGACAAGGACTACATATTGGTGCCCTACAACCAGAAGTAGGTGCTTCACTACTTGCTATACAAATTTCATTTGTACTTTATACGCAACACGAACTTAAGTTTAATGACTATAGCGACATACATGAGTAGGTGGTCGCACTGGATCCTTTTAGTTATTGTACCAAAGTGGAACAAATACTCAACAGGTATGCTCATTTCCTCTATACATAACTCTATTGTAGTCTTCCGTCGTTTGAAATGGCCGAGGATAACTTTTTGGAATCACATAGGTCATTCAGCGCCTATGTTGCACTATTACACAAAGGTCATCACAGACGGTTCTAAACCGTCATCACAGATGATTTTTTGAACCGTCTGTATTAATGTGTCTGTGATAACAGGCGTCATCACAGTCAGTTTTCAAACCGTATGTGAAAATAGACTATCACAGACGGTTCTGAACAAGAACCGTCTGTGATAGTCTATTTTCACAGACGGTTCTGAACAAGAACCGTCTATGATAGAACTAACACAGACGGTTCTTGTTTAGAATCGTCTGTGATAGTTTTTTCTATTGCAAAAAAAAAAGATTTTGAGCCAAACCAATCAATTACTGGACAGTAAAGGGAATACAAATCTGCATCTCATGTTTCAAAGGTTCACCCTAATAAAAATTCATCGACTATTCCCAAATGCCACATTTACGTAGCAAATTTACAGAATTCATAGAAATTACACATTGAATGCCATTTCAAATCACCAAAGCAATGTCAGAAACACAATCATGGCAAGCAGAACCATCTGACCTCCATGATCCATCTATCTCTCCGAACCAGCAAACGCATCAAAATGCCCGCAACAATTCCACCATGTTGCCCGATGCCCCACGGCAGCTACCGCCACTGCAGGTCCCCGCACCACCTGCAGCACAAACAACCCACCCAATGAGACCTCACAGCTTCAAAACGTTGGGGATGCGCCTCCGCCTTCGAATCCACCTTACCCTCTTGTTCCTGCTCACTAGCTTCGGGCGGCAACGCATCCTCCTCGACCACCTGGATGACGCACTCCATGGGCACCTCCGACGCGGCAGCCTTCTTCTCCTCCTCGTCCGCCTCGGACGCGGCGGCTCTTGGCGTCACCATCTCCTCAGAGCTCTCCATTGCGTCCTTTCTCACATCCACTGCGTCCACCACCATACACGACACAATATATAACGACAAATGCCAAAAGATTTTGGCTCCTGCGCACGCGTTCAAAATTTTTCGAACTCCCGCGCTACGAATCACAGACGGTTTTAGACAAAAACCGTCTGTGACGACATATCAAAGACGGTTCTTAATACGAATTGTCTGTGATAAGTATCCCATCACAGACTATTTGTATTAAAAACCGTCTGTGACTTGGATTTTACCATGGTAAAATTAGAGAGTAAGAAAAAATTCAAGTCATGGTAAAATCGAAGGGTAAGAAAAATTCCAAGCCATGGTAAAATTCCAAGTTACAGATGGTTTTTAATATAAACCGTCCATGATATACAGAGACATCACAGACGGTTTGTAAATAGAACCATCTGTGATACTTCACAGACGGTTCTTAACAATAACCATGATGATCGAGATATCCTGAGCGGTTCTTGTTAAGAACCGTCTGTGACGTATCAAGGAACCGTCTGTGATGAGGCGCATTCTATAGCTTGTTTTGTAGTAGTGTTGCTTGGGGAGGGAGACACAAGCAGGAATCGAGCGCCACAGTGCAACACAGGACGCGATTTCTGATACGTGTTACAACACAATAATCATATATCACACTTTGTAATAATGCCTCTCGAACTGACTATACCTATATATGTAATTCTATTTTTTCAGTGCCACCAGCAACTATAAGACCACCTATGTGCATTCTACATTTGTCGTCATATGCAGGAAATCATCAGTGCTAAGACGAATGATCTAGAGGTTTGTCAATTTCGCAATAATTATTTCCTAATTATCGACTTAAATACATATGGTTACTACTTTACTCCTCCTAGCGACAGGGCATGATAATTGATTCAAGTGCATTCGTTTTGAACAAAATCTTGGAGGTTCGTGGACAACTCTCTGCCTTCATTAAGACGAAGATCATTAACTCCAATAGAGAGTTTCACTACGTCGACACCGCTAGACTACATTCAAACAATTTATTCAATTGTAATTCACTTTGAGTTGTAATTCAATTGTAAATCTAGCGACAATACATGAACATTCTTTTGTAAATGATTTTGAGTTGTAAATCACTTTGAGTTGTAATTCACTTATCTGTGATTTATCTGTTTTCTGCTTGCTTGTTTTTATAGGGCATGGTTAGCATTACCTGAGGCTAGCTGAAAACAGAAAAAATAGTTAGGTACAACGAACTATCACAGACATTTTTATGGTATAAACTATCTGTGAAGGCCTACTATCACAGACGGCTACCACGAACAACCGTCTGTGATATGTTGGATATCATAGATGGTTCTGTTTACTAACTGTTTGTGATATGTCTCAATCACAGACTGTTGGTACATATTGAAGGGATATAGGCAGGCTACACTAGCTGGCAATTAAAAAAATATACCACGTAAATCAGGAAGCCAAGCAAGCAAGAGATCATAGATCGTTACTGCCAGATGCGCAGTGCAGCAGAAGAAGAGTTGGAGCAACCTGAACCAACATAGAGCGCGTCGATGAAGTGGTCGTAGTTGATCGTCCAATGTTCTCGATATCGATCGTCTCCTCCAGCAACCAATCGCCTTCCTTGCGAAGTCGTGGATAGTCCTCAAGCGCAACAGCAACTGCTTTAGTGCCTCTACGGTATCTACACGTCTGGGGAAGGAACACCGTACGCCGGTGCGCTAGCACCAAGTCGTACGAGAAGGCTCTCCAAGAAGATGGCGGCCAGGGTTTCGGTGGAGCAACACACGTCGTCACGTACCTCTACCTAACAGCCTCAAGCATCCTCTTATATAGAGCTCATGATGGATCCTATCCGAATATGTTTGTTCTAACCTATTAAGTGTGTGACCCATTAGGTTCATGCGTAATCGGTTGTGATTCGGAAACCCTTTCCGACCACAAATCGTTAGCGGTTCCTAACAGACATAACGATTCCCGAATACACACAAATTATATGGGACGAACCTTAATGCAATATGATCTACGACTAGGTCCTTATCACTAACGACTAGCTCATATCTCTATACGAGTAGTTCATATTTAGTCTCAACCAGTTCGTAACTCCTTACGAGTAGGTTTCGAACACTTAGTGATTATGTTTAACCAGTTTACGACCAGCTCGTATATCTATACGACTAGTCCGTATCTGATCGAACTGAACGACCTTCTCGTGTATTCTTCCTTTGCCTCACGATATCTGGTTAAACTCTAGGTGATATATCCTGTCATCCATGGACTATTCAATACTTTCTCGATCGAGTGTCGGATAACCTTGTGTGGTCGACTCTTCGACCACTAGTGGCATGGCCATGCACTTTCTTTATCGAACCACATCGAAGGGCCTAGAGATATCTCTCCTATTATGTTAGGAGGGGCAAATCCTGTATCCGACCAGTCACATTCCTTCGCATATTTCATAGCATACCAGAAAGCTACCTGTATAACTACCTAGTTACGAGTAGTGTTTAGCTACCCCTAAGAGTGTTATTACACATGTAGAAAATCATGCTGATATCAGGTCTAAGGATTATACATCATCATTGCTTGAGACCAACTGATGACACATAGAATCATAACAATCTCAATAGTATCTCAAGGTGAGTCTATCTAACACCATGTTCTCTAACATATGTTCACATTATTGATTCGATATCCCTATATTCATGACCGGTGAAACATGATCATCAATCAATACATGTGTTGGTTGTGGAGCCACTATTGTTCCGACCAGTGACATTCGACCAGGGATACTTTTAGAACGACATCATATAAGTTAGAGAGCTTCACCAACAATTCACATACTTGTTAATTTTTATAACTAATGATTCATTCAAGGAACATAATAACATTTATTCAATAACTCATAAACATAGACGTGATACAATCATCTCTATGATTGCCTCTAGGGTATATCACCAACAGTCTCCCACTTGCACTAGAGTCAATCATATAGGTATATAATACCCATAGCTCTTGTGTGCGCCTCATGCTTAGGTTGCGGGAGAGGCTTTGTCAATAGATCTGCAATATTCAAATTCGTGTGCACTTTGCATATCTTCACATCACCTCTTTCAATAATCTCACGAATAATGTGATATCGTCGAAGTATGTGTTTGGACTTTTGATGTGATCTAGGCTCCTTAGCTTGTGCAATATCTCCATTATTATCACAATAGAGATCCATTGGACTGGAAGTACTCGAAACCACACCTAGCTCATTAATGAACTTCCTAATCCATACGGCATGCTTTGCAGCTTCATAAGCTGCAATATACCCAGCCTCTGTTGTAGAATCAGCAACCGTTCCTTGTTTGGAACTTTTCCAGCTCACTGCTCCTCCATTAAGACAAAACACAAACCCAGACTGCAATATGAAATAATCCTTGTTGGTTTGGAAGCTAGCATCGGTGTAACCATTTACGACAAACTCTTCCTCACCCCCATAAACAAGAAAGGCATCCTTAGACCTTCTTAAGTACTTTAGGATATTCTTGACTGCTATCCAGTGACCTTCATCTGGATCTGATTGATATCTGCTCGTAACACTTAGAGCATACAACACATCTGGTTGTGTACAAATCATGGCATACATGATAGATCCTATAGCCGAAGCATATGGGATTCTACTCATTTTGTCTTGCTCACCAGTGGTCGTAGGACACTGAGTCTTGCTAATATTAATACCATGTGATATGGGCAAGAAACATTTCTTAGAATCTTGCAAGTTGAATCGTTTCAACACCTTGTCAATGTACATATCTTGGCTTAATCATATTAGTCTTTTAGATCTATCCCTATAGATCCTTATTCCAAGAATATATGCTGCATCTCCTAAATCTTTCATAGCGAAACTATTTCTTAATGAAGTTTTAACAGATTCAAGCATTGGAATATCATTTTCGACTAGTAGTATGTCATCCACATACAATATCAGAAACACAAGTTTGCTCCCACTAACCTTCTTGTAAACACAAGGTTCTTCTTTATTCTTGATGAAGTCAAACCCTTTGAAAACTTCATCAAAACGAATGTTCCAACTCTGAGATGCTTACTTTAATCCATAGATGGATTTCTTAAGCTTGCATGCCTTTCTAGCTTCCTTTGGATCGACAAAACCCTTGGACTGTGTCATGTACACATCCTAACTTAGGTTTCCATTTAGGAAAGCCGTTTTGACATCCATTTGTTATATCTCATAATCGAAATATGCAGCAATAGCTAGAATGATCCGGATAGACTTAAGCATAGCGACAGGTGAGAAGGTTTCATCATAATCAACACCTTGAATTTGCTTGAAACCCTTCGCAACCAGTCATGCCTTATGAATGTGAACATTTCCATTCGTATCCATCTTTTTCTTAAAAATCCATTTGCACTCAATGGTTTTAATGCCATTAGGTGCATCAACCAAGTTCCAAACTTGATTGCCATACATGGACTTTATCTTGGATCTCATGGCTTCAAGCCATGACTCAGAGTCTGGGTCCATCATCACTTTCGTATAAGTCTTAGGCTCATCATTATTTAATAATAAAACGTCAGGCCCATACCTTATAAGCAATTGACGTGTCCTTCTAGATCTACATGGGGCTGATGCTGTTGGAAATATGCCCTAGAGGCAATCATAGAGATGATTATATTTCCTTATGTTCATAATATTGGATAAAATGTTATCTTGTTCCAAGAATAATATTGTTAATATTGATTATCAAGTATGTGACTTGATTGTGAAACTCTAGATTTCTGCGATAATTATTCTTATACGATCCCTGGTCGGAAACATATGAGGATACATATGAATAGACTAGCATATGTATTGGTTGATGACTATGTTTCACGGGCCATGGATATGGAGATATCAAACCAATAATATGGACACATGTTAGAGAACATGATGTTGGATTAGACCCACCTTGAGACACTATTGAGATTGTTATGATTCTATGTGTCATTAGTTGGTCTCAAGCAATGTTGATGTATAATCCTTAGACCTGAGATCAGAATGGTTTCCTACATGTGTAATAGCACTCTTAGGGGTTGCCAAACGCTATACCGTAATTGGGTAGTTATAAAGGTAGCTTTCGGGTATGCTATGAAACATGCAGAGGAATGTGACTGGTCGGATATGTGATTTGCCCCTCCTAACATAACAGGAGAGATGTCTCTGGGCCCCTCGTTGTAGTCGGATAAAGAAAGTGCATGGCCATGCCACTAGTAGTCGAAGTGTTCGACCACATGAAGTAATCCGACACTCGATCGAGAAAGTATTGAACAGTCTATGGATGACACAACATCTCACCTGGAGTTCAACCAGACATCGTGAGGCAAAGAGAGTATACACGTAGTAAATGCTTAGTTCGACGATTCTGAACCGGTTGTATGGAGATACAAGTGGTCGTAGATCGGTCGAACGTAGTCCTGTGGTGGTCGTAATCAGTCGTAAGGAATTACGAATCGTCGTGACCAAATCGAACTGGTCGTATAGAGATAGGACACGGTCGTAAGTGATGAGGACTGGTCGTAGATCATATTGCATTAAGGTTCGTCCGATATAATTTGTGTGTATTCGCAATCGCTATGTTCGCTAGGAGCGCTTCGACTCGTGATCGGAAAGGGTTTCCGAGTCACAAACGATTACGCATGAACCTATAGGGTCACACACTTAACGGGTTGGAACAAATCAGTACGAATACGATTCGAAAAACGTGTTTGGATAGGATCCGTCACGAGCACTATATAAGGAGATGCATGAGGCTGTTGGGAGGTACGCGTGAATCACCACCGAAACCCTAGCCGCCATCTTCCTGAGAGCTCTACCGTGCGACTTGGTGCTAGCACACCTGCGCATGGTTGTTCCTTTCCTGGACGTGTGGATACTATAGAGGCGCCATCGCGATCAAGGCGCTTTGAGGGCGATCGCGATCTTCACAAGGAACTGCAGACGTTGCTGGAGGAGATGATCGACTCGCGAAGACGCTAGACGATCGACTACGACCACTACATCAACGCGCTTTACGTTGGACCAGGCTGCTCCAACTCTTCTTCCGCTGCTCTGCGCGTCTGGTGGTAACGATCTGTGATCATCTACTTGCTTGGCTTCCTGGTTTGCGTGGTAGAAATTTTTGATTTGTAGCTATCGTAGCCTACCCCGTGGCCCAACAGATGCCTCATCTACAGGTTATACAATATTTTGTTCATCTTGTGAAGGTTCAGTAGGAGTTGAAATATTTTCAGATGTTTCCCGAATTTCTTTGAGTTGCACCTTGCTCCCACTGACTCCTTTGGAAAGAAACTCTTTCTTCAAGAAGACACCATTTCGGGCAACAAACACTTTGTTATCATTCGATTATAAAAATAATATTCTTTAGTTTCCTTAGGATAGCCCACAAAGAAACACTTATCCGACTTGGGTGTGAGTTTATCAGACATCAAATATTTTACATAAACCTCACAACCCCATATCCTTAGAAAAGACAATCCATGACACTTCCCGGTCCATATCTCATATGGTGTCTTCTCTACCGTTTTTGATGGAACCCTATTTAAAGTGAAAGCCGCTATTTCTAGAGCGTATCCCCGTAATTGTAATGGAAGATTAGATTGGCTCATCATAGATCGAACCATGTCTAACAGTGTTTAATTCTGTTGTTCAGACACCCCATTACATTGAGGAGTTTTCGGCGGAGTAAGTTGTGGAACAATTCCACATCTCTTTAAATGATCACCAAACACATGGCTCAAATATTCACCCCCACGATCTGATCGTAGATATTTAATTGTCTTGCCAAGTTGATTTTGCACTTCATTCTGAAATTCCTTGGACTTTTCAAAGGATTCCGACTTATGCCCCATCAAATAGATATAGCCATATCTACTGAAATTATTAGTAAAAGTTATGAAGTACTAAAAACCACCTCTGGCCGAAATGCTCATTGGTCCACATACATCTGTATGTACAAGGGCCAATAAGTCACTTGCCCTCTCACCTCTGGTTGTAAAAGGCGCCTTCGTCATCTTGCCAAGTAAACAAGATTTACATGTTTCAAATGATTCAAAATCAAATAAGTTTAGAAGATCATCTTTATGGAGCTTCATCATGCGCTTCTCATTTATATGACCTAGACGACAATGCCAAATAAAAGTGGGATTCAAATCATTAGGTCGAAGTCTCTTAGCATTAATGTTATAGATGGGCTCATCGTCAAGATTCAAAAAATACAATCCATTTACTAATGGAGCATGGCCATAAAGCATATATTCAAAATAAATTGAACAGCAATTGTTCTTTATTCTGAACTCATAACATTCTACTCCTAAACAAGAAACAGAAATAATATTTTTGCTCAAGGCAGGAACATAATAACAATTATTTAATTCTATAACTAATCCTGAGGGTAAAGCTAATGGTAAAATACCAATAGCTAATGTAGCAACTCTCGTTCCATTGCCCACGCGAAGATCAACATTTCCTCTTGCCAAACTTCTACTCCTTATCAGTCCCTGCATCAAATTGCAAATGTGAGTAACTGATCTGGTATCAAATACCCAAGAACATGTAGGAGAAGTGGTAAAATTAATTTGTATAACATTTATACCTGAACTGGAAGCCTTACTTCCTTTGTTATTTTTCATCTCTGCCAAGTACTTCTTGCAATTTCCCTTCCAATGCCTAGCCTTATGACAATGGTAACATTCTGTGTTAGGCTTAGGACCCAGCTTGAGCTTCTTAAGCTTAGCCTTGAGACTCTCGATCTCATCTCGAGTCTTTTCTTTGCCCTTTCCCTTTCCTGACTTACCCTTCTTCTTGAAGCTAGTAGTCTTTTGAACCATCATCATATGATTGGAGCTTTTCTTGATGCTCTCCTCAGCACCTTTAAGCATACCATGCAAATCGGTCATTGACTTCTCCATGCCATTCATATGAAAATTCAATATGATAGGCTCAAAGCTCGTAGGGAGTGACCAGATAATTACATCAGTAGCCAACTTTTGGCTAAGGAGAAAACCAAGCTTTTCTAAGCTCTCAATGAGACTAATCATTTTAATCACATAAGGACTGACCGGGTTACCTTCTGACAGCCTACAAGAAAACAATGCCTTAGAGGTGTTAAAACCTCTCTGCCCTTGCTTGATCCTGAAACATACCCTTCAGACTCACAATCATATTGTAAGTATCCATGGTCTCATATTGCTTCTGGAGCTCAGAGTTAACGGTAGCAAGTATAAGGCAATGTACATCGACTGTGTCATTGCAATGCTTCTCATAAGCATTCTTTTCAGCACGAGTAGCATCAGCATTCAGTTCCTCAGGATAGGGACCCTCTAGGATATATTCCTTCTTTTTGTTGTTTGAGAACAATTCTCAGATTATGAAACCAATCAATGAAGTTTGTACCATTCTGTTTTTCTTTCTCAAGAATAGATCGCAAGTTAAAGGTAGTGCAGAGGAAGTGTTAGGTGCCATGATCTAAAATAGAAATATATGCAAAGATTCAGCACTATGTCTATATAAGATCTTCTATTAAACACTTTAATAAAAGATACTCCCATAATATGTTCTAAACCACGTTTCCCTCTAACATCATATAGTGAGATCAAGATCCTAATATCATTAAGTCCTAGTGAGCTTTGGCATCACTGCTAGAAACCTAGTGATTTAGGTAAGCAATCTCTTATTAATTATATCACTTATGACTATTGTTTGTTTGGTGGTATCTCTATGCCCCGGCAACCAACACCATGCCCCAAGGCCCAAAACTATTTTGATAGCCTTGTCAAGTTAAACCAACACTATACATGTAGGTGTTCGACACCCACCCCATCCTATTAAGATAATTAATAGCACCGTACTTTGGTAGACCCGCCAATTAACGATCAAAATCGTGATAGGCGCAGCTATTGGAAATGCATTAATTTTACTTAATTTTTCTTGAAGAATACTACTCTATCATGTTAAAACATCTAATGATAAAACATGATCAAATAGCATAACAGGAATAAACACAAACATTCACAAATAATCAAATTAAACTTGGAAATAGTATGACCGTCAACATGACGATCTCCATCACCATGCTCCCTGTCCTCTGACCACCATGCTTGAAATCTCTGACCGCATTTATCTACTTAGCAATTACTCCTAAAAGCTAGTAATGAATTATATAGGATAACATCAAGAATCACATGTCGGCACATAGACCATTATATAATAATATGTAGCTCGATGGCTATCTCACAACATAACACGTAGGCCATGAAAATCCATACATGCATCACATACACAATGAGTCATACTATTCACATCAACCCCTGCAAAAACGAGTTATGCATAGAATCCAATTCTATTGGGTGACATGAAAACATACTACTACAATGTGTGGTACGATTACCCAGCACGGTGGTCCCGCTAGCCGGTTAGTAGGCGGGGTTCGAAGGGGCAGCACCCCTCGCTGGTCAAGGGCAGCGCGGTTGAATTTTTTTCGGGACATGAATCTTATTCACATAAGCGAGCCTTGGAAATCATCGAAGTAGTCATATTAACCCTATTATGAACTAATCTGATCATTGCCTTGATACAACCACACACTGCGGCATACTCTGACGGCAGAATTCCGACCAGTAGGAGTATTATGTAGTGTGGTCGTGAAAAAGCACAGTAAACCATCTAGTCCTCTTAGCTTATACTTCCTTGCAAACCCATCTACTATCGTCGAACACCGATCGATTTTATCGACCAGTGCCTAGACCGTTCCCCATATAAACCAATCTAGGTTATCAGACCAGACCAATAATATATCCAATCTACTACTACTACATATCAAGTATATGCGAGCGATCTAGATCAAAAACTACGCAGGATGGCTCTAATACCACTGAAGGGATACGGGTAGGCTACACTAGCTGGCGATTCAAAAAATATACCACGTAAACTAGGAAGCCAAGCAAGCAAGAGATCATAGATCGTTACCACCAGACACGCAGTGCAACAGAAGAAGAATTAGAGCAGCCTGATCCAACGTAGAACACGTCGATGAAGTGGTCGTAGTCGATCATCCAGCGTCCTCGATGTCGATCTTCTCCTCAAGCAACCAATCGCCTTCCCTGCGAAGTCATGGATCGTTCTCAAGCGCAACAGCAACCGTAGTAGCGCCTCTACGGTATCCATACGTTCGGGAAAGGAACACCGTACGCCAATGTGCTATCACCAAGTCGTACAGAAAGGCTCTCCAAGAAGATGGCATTTAGGGTTTTGGTGGAGCAACTCACATCGTCACGTACCTCTACCCAATAGCCTCAAGCATCCTCTTATATAGAGATCATGATGGATCCTATCCGAACATGTTTGTTCCAACCCGTTAAGTGTGTGACCCGTTAGGTTCATGCGTAATCGGTTGTGATTCAGAAACCCTTTCTGACCACGAGTTGTTAACGGTTCTTAGCAGGACACAACGATTCCCGAATACACACAAATTATATCGGACTAACTTAATGCAATATGATCTACGACTAGGTCCTTATCACTAACGACCAACTCGTATATCTAGATGGCTAGTTTATATTTAGTCTCAACCAGTTCGTAGCTCCTTACGAGTAGGTTTCAAGCACTTAGTGGTTATGTTCGACCAATTTACAGCCAGCTCGTATCTCCATATGAATAGTCCGTATCTGATCGAACTGAACGACCTTCTCGTGTATTCTCCCTTTTCCTCACGATATCTGGTTGAACTTCAAGTGAGATATCATGTCATCCATGGACTGTTCAATACTTTCTCGATCGAGTGTCGGATAACCTTGTGTGGTCGAAGAGAGTGGTATGGCCATGCACTTTCTTTATTCGACCACATCGAGAGGCCCAGAGATATCTCTCCTGTTATGTTAGGAGGGGCAAATCTCATATCCGACCAGTCACATTCCTCCGCATGTTTCATAGCATACCCGAAAGCTATCTTTATAACTACCCAGTTACGAGTAGCGTTTGACAACCCCTAAGAGTGCTATTACGCATGTAGAAAATCATGTTGATCTTAGGTCTAAGGATTATACATCATCATTGCTTGAGACCAACTGATGACATATAGAATCATAACAATCTCAATAGTGTTTCAAGGTGGGTCTATCCAACACCATGTTCTTTAACATGTGTTCACATTATTGATTCAATATCCCTATATCCATGACCGGTGAAGCATGGTCATCAATCAATACATGTACTGGTCGTAGAGTCACTAGTGTTCCGACCAGTGACATCTGACCAGGGATACTTTTAGAATGACATCATATAAGTTAGAGAGCTTCAACAACAAGTCACATACTTGTTAATTTTTATAACTAATGATTCATTCAAGGAACATAATAACATTTAACATTTATTTAATAACTCATAAACATAGATGTGATACAATCATCTCTATGATTGCCTATAGAGCATATCACCAACACATATAACCGTCTGCAATGGCCGACGTATCACATACGGTTTTTGGTAAAAGCCATCTGTGATAGTAGTCCTTCACAGACGGTTTATATTACAAAACCGTATGCGTTGTGACTTATCACAGATAGCTCAAAAATCGTCTATGATAACCGTCTGTTATCACAGACACATAAATTCAGACGATTCAGAAACTGTCTGTGATGACGGTTTAGAACCGTCTCTAATGACTCTTTGTGTAGTAGTGTAATAAGAACATGAGAGATACATATTTAACTTAACGTAGAAAACTCAAATCATGAAACAAATAGGTGCACAAAGGTTTACAAGTAGGGGTTGTCACCATGATGCGTCACCCAACTCCAAACGGCTGAAGAAGGTATACATACGGTCTAAGGGTAAAATGTAACTCCAAGTTGGAAAAGTAGACATATCAAAAAATAACACTAATCCTCCAGAAGGAGTCGGCCGCCGCTCCAAGAAACCATAGAATTCGGATCACAAAACAACCAAATTTAGAAACAGGCACACAGCTGTTTAGAAACAGGCACACAATTTGATTATTATTGTCACACAATTTAGATTTTAGAAACAGTCACACAGCTGCACGAAACCAACAAGATGCTAGAAACCAAATCATAAGGGCAAGCCAGCCGTACCATGTCCATGTACCATCGCTATCGCTACGCGCAGGCGCAAGGGCTGTCAAGCTCGAGCACGACGCCATCCTCCGCGCCGCTGCGGAACGCGAGGTGCCCGGCCGCGAGTCCCGCCACGACGGCCACGAACACACCGCCGTTGAACGACATGACGGACAACATCAGGAGGTACCCGACCGCAGAGCTCAAGCCGAACAGCGCAGCCGCGGCAGCACGCGGCGCCACCGTCCAGCGCTGGCCACCGCCACCCCTCGCGCCGGCGGCAGATAGCAGAGCTCGCGCGTCGGCCGCGGGGGAGGGCTTGGAGGAGCCGGCCGCGCGAACCTTGAGGCGTACGCGGAGTGCCTCGAGGTACTGGTAGAGCGCGGCGGCGAGGAGGAGCGCGAGGAGGGAGATCAGGTACCCCGCCCACGCGGAAGTGCGCCAGCCGTCGAAGAGGATCGTGACGGACGTCCCCCAGTAGAAGGTCATGTGCATCATCTTGACCGGCCGGCCGGAGAAATCTTGCTCTCTCCTTCCCTCTCTCTCTTTGGCGGCTGGCAGGCGACGTGGCCGGAATTTAACGAGGAAATGTTGGGTTTAGACCCCCTTTTTCTCCACCTAAATTACCTGTGTTGTCCGGTTCTTGGAAGCTTGTTGTTTTCTCTTTTCTGAGCACATGTACTAGTATCGAACGACAACGCGAGCTAACAAGGATCACAGACAAGAAATCAGTAAACTCCGGCGCATCGGACTACAAAAGCAGAGTGTTTTATACGGACATGTACTCACGTAGTCATATGGTTATATAGCTCACTTCTTTAGCATAGGACCAAACATAAATTCCTCATTTTCTTGTAGGCCCGTCCGATACATGCAACTCTCCTCGAGTGACAACAAAGAGAAGAAAGTCAAGCGAGATAAGAGCGACGCATGAGCATATCCAAGTCGTACACCGCAGGGGTTACGTAGTAATTTAACGTGCAGGTTGGTGACTCGCACAGGCACCAAGCAGAAGTACATAAACGTACAAGGTGTACTACAGACGAACGTACTACACTCCGCCAAGCTCTCCGCCGGCCGTACCCGTACGGCGCAGCCGCGCAGGAGTTTGGTGGCCCGTACTACCGGTACGACGGCCCCACGCGACCGCTCCGGCTGAAGAAAAAAAAATGCATGGATTCTGCAGCTTTAAGGGTATCTCCAATAGTATATTTATTGTCGTCTCTTAACTATGTCACATCAGCAAAATCCTATGTAGAGGAGAGAAGAGGAAGAGAGAGAACATAGATCGTCTCTTCCTGAAGAGATGGTCGTACACGTGAAACAACACATGATACATTAATCTACTCTAGTGGATATGTAGGCCTGTTTTAAAAGAAAATTATAAAATATAAATGTTGGATAGTGTACTAGAGACTATCTATTGGAGATGTTGTCTCTAAAGATGATGTAGTATATATTAAAGATAAGATTGTCTCTAACTATTGAAGATGCCCTAAGGAGTCGTCCTCGCGTGGCCGCCTGGTTGACTTTGCTCCGCTCATTGACGTCCCGTGAGTTCTCGTTGTTTGGGCGTCTACCTGGCCGAAGTCTGTACTATGTACTGCATTACCGTGCTTGTACACCATAGAAGCGAGGAAATTAGAATGACGTTTGTACTAATCACTTTGGTCGCAAAAGAAAGTTGTTTTAGACA
Source organism: Phyllostachys edulis (assembly GCA_036346405.1). NCBI lineage: Eukaryota > Viridiplantae > Streptophyta > Magnoliopsida > Poales > Poaceae > Phyllostachys > Phyllostachys edulis. Next base: position 48,293,182 of record CM070560.1, on the reverse strand, counting down.
TCGACACGGTTCTCAGAATATAATTTTAACCACTCATTTATATTATAATATATTTGTAAAACCTAATAAGATTATATTATTATGAAAGTATTTTTCGAGACAAATCTACATATATCATTTTTATATGTCCAATCGAAAATTCAAAAAGATATTAACAATCAAAGTTTATAATGTTTAGCTCCATGTAATCCAAAGCGACTTCATTTTACCGTTGCAGTGTTAAAATACTTCCAACAGTGCAAGTGCCTAGATGATCTGACTGCGAACAAGAGTTTAGAGGTGCTTCAAATTACTTGATGAGCAATGACCCATTCTGTCATCCACAATGTATTTCATTCGATCCGATTCGGTCTCAAAGGCTTACACAGCATCTTTCGTTTCAACACAGAGCTCGAATTTTATTCCGTTTTTAGTACAGAATATGTTACAACTAGCACCAGCACATGGGTACTTTTCAATAGTCACACGACTAAAAACACGGACCTCGTGGAATCACACTAAAAGTGGTATCCAATACAGGCAGGCAATCATGCTAGATAGACTGCTAAGATCCAGTATCATCATCTCCGGTTATGCTTACTCAGTGGAAGGGATAAGATACTTGAGGAAGGGTTCTGCCTTAGGAGCGATGGATTTCACATCATCAAAAGTCGCCATTTCAAAATCCTCGTACTGGAAGCCAGGGGCGCAAGTGCAGCCAACTAGGGAGTAATGCTGCTCGGGATCCCTCTTCCGAGACTCGACCAGAACACTGCCATCAGACGCGAATGACTCAACATCCAGTGTAGGGAAAGAACCGAACCACACATTTGGTGGCACGGTATACTGGGGGCGCTGGCCAGCCTCCAGGTGTGGACCAATTACATTGAGGTCAATGTGGCCATCATCGTGTAGCTCAAACACCTAAAGCAAACAGAGTGTAGCAGGATTAGATACAGAATGTCAATTTCATTAGTCATGGAAAATAAAGCAAATAGGTCGACAAGGTCAGAGAACTATAACTAACCGTGAGAGGCTCTCCCTTGTAGAAGTGCCAGGTTTCAGCGCAGGGAATACGATGGAGGTGTGAAACACTCCCTGCAGGAAGCAGGAAGTAGATAGCAGTGCTCACAGCACGATCAACCTTGTCTGCAGTATCAGAAATATGCTATTCAGCTTGATAGTATAATCAAACGTAGACCAGTTTTATCATCCACTTAATGTCAGACACGATACTAAAAACTAAAATGGATGCCAATGCCCGGTAGATTGTAGGAGTCATATGCTGTGCTAGTATTCTGCCTCTCTATATCAGATCCACTCACTACCGACCTTAGTTAACAATTAGTTACAGACAGACCAAACAAGTCGAGAAATTACAAAGAGAAGCTTCCAGTGTTAGACTAGGAATTCATTTGTATTTCCTTATATGTCTTTGTATTTTCTTGTATTTGTATGTCACATTCTCTTGTAATATCCCTTTATACTCCCTATATATACTGTCTATTGGGTCTCATGAATATACATATAATATTTATAACATAGTATCAGAGTTAGGGCACTAACCTAACTCCTTCCGCTGCCATCCCACCACCGAAACCGAGGACGCCTTGTTGCCCGACGTCACCGGAGTCTTGGTCGCCTGATCGCCGCCTATGCCCGCCACGCCGAAGTCGTCGACGCTTTGGTGACCTCGACGCCACTCGACCCGAGGAGACGGCCGACCGAGGACGACGCAGCCGAAGCGCCACCCTCAGAGCCGACGCCAACGTTGTCCCGACCCGAGGACACGCCCGACCGGAGGACGACACGGCCGAAGCGCCATTGCCGCTATCGCTGTCGCATGGGCCGCCATTGCCCAGAAGAAACCCCTTCCTCGCGTGCACCTCTTTTTAGTGTAGCTTCGCAGGCCAGTTTAGGGTGAGCCGGTCCGGCCCAAAAAGAAAAGAACGAAAAAAAAATAGAACATCGATCTAACCGCCACGCCATCTAGCGCCGCCTATTATACTTCGTTGCCTTAGTCGCCGCACCGTCTAGCGCCACCTACCGATGACTTCCGTTCCATCAGCTGTGATCTCATTTTCGGGAACAAAGCTTCATGGGACGAATTACAGGTTTTGGTTTTCACTCATGGAGATCACGCTCGATGATCTCCACCTCTGGGGATGTCACTTGTGCTCGACTTTGTCTGCCGTCGCCAGTTCAGCCTCCTCCTAGACAGCCTATTTCTGCACATCCTGCAGAAGATGAGGCTGCCAAGGAGGCAGAGGCCGCTGACGCTGTTGATGAGGCCTTTCAGTATGCCATAGACGCTTTTGAGCACTGGTGTGCTGATGAGGCCTGTGTTCGAGCCATATTGGTGGTCAGCGTCGACGACTCTATCAAGCCAAACATTGTTGGTCTACGTTCCACTCGTTAGATCTAGGAGTACTTGCACGAACGATATTAGCAGAGCAGCAATACTCAGTTCTTTTCGCTTTAGCGTGAGTTGGAGACGCTTCACTAGGAAGACTCCTCCATCAACGACTTCTTCCGAGCCTTGGCCAGTCTCTGGCGTCAGCTGAACGAGCTGGCTTCTCCGCTCTGCCAGGAGTGTCATAAGGTGCAGAAGACGGATTATGACCGCCTTCGCCTTTATGACTTCGTCTGCCATCTTCGCCTAGAGTTCGAGTCGCCGAGGCTCAACTGGCGAAGTCACTAAACACGACCGAGCGATCACCGAGGCTCTTCGATGCCGTCTTTGAGGAGTTTTGCCGTGAGTTAGCGATGATGATTTGTTCCAGCTATGCTTGCTACCCCTTCTTCGACTACACTGACGGTTTCGGCTTGAACTACAGTTCCTCCTCAGGTGTTTGTTTCCGCTTCTGTTTTTGCACCAATTGGGGTTTAATGCAATTATTGCAAGAATTTCGGGCACGACTACCAGAGTTGTGCGGTGCGAAAAAACAGAACAAGGCGCATGGGGGTGGACGATCCAGGGGGTAGGGAGGCCCTTCCTCGACGGGAGGATCAGAATCTTCTTAGCGAGGTGACTCTGTTCTGTAGCTCTGCCAGACTCTACTTCAGCAGCTCTGTCACGAGCACGGATCAGTGAACGGAGGCGGTAGTCGTGGAAGACAGAAGGACGAGGTCCTGGCCTCTTGCGGCGGCCGGGATGTCCCGTGACGACGATGAGGTTCAAAAGTTTTAGTGCAGAAGGAGGGCGCCGAAAATAGATGGGGAACAGAGAAAATAGGGTAAAGGTAATAGATCTCTTCTTACTCAAAACTATGATGTCCTCTTTAAATAGAGGTTGGACTTACATATTCCTAACTTACTTATTACAAAATTCTTGTTCTACTCTTACTCAACTAGGAAGTTCTATCTTTAGAAGCTAAAACGGTCAGGACTCTGCTTCTTTATCAGAATCTAGTTCGGCTGGAGAACGGTTGCCGGCTGGAAGCTCCTTGCATTTGGAATAAGTCCTGCCCCACATGACATCTCTCCCCTCCCCAAGGAACAAGTCGTCCGTGAGCTGAAAATAAGGAAACTGCTGCTTCAATTGATGCACATCTTCCTAGGAAGCATCAGCAGCCGATAGACCAGTCCACTGGACAAGCACTTGCCACTTATCTCGGGCTTTGCGAGCATGAACAATCTTAGCAAGCTGTGGAGAGACCTTGCCGTTATACAAACGCGACAGAGACGATGGGGCATCAGGAGGCTCACCCAGAAAATGGCTTCAAAAGACTGATATGAAATACATCATGAATCTTTGCTTTGGCTGGAAGGTGAAGGCGATAAGCTACTGGCCCAATCATATCACTTATTTGATATGGCCCATAGAAACGGGGTGCTAACTTGCTTTGATTGTGTAACGCGAGGGACACTGCCTTGCAGTGATGTAGATGTAACCATATCCACTGGCCAATGTTGAATTGTAAGTCTCGATGATGAGAATCATAGGCTTTCTTGTACTGGTGTTGTGCTTGAATTAAACGCTCACGTATGTCTGCCAACAGTTCATCACGATCTTGAAGAAGAGCATCTACTGCGGCTACCCTGGCAGAGCGTGGTTCATAACTACACAGAGAAGGAGGATCTAGTCCATAAACCACCTTAAAAGGCGTCTCTCGAAGCGACGATAGATAGGAAGTACTGTAACAATATTCAGCCTAAGGTAGCCATTGCAACCATCATCATGGCCGATCACCTGTGAGACACCTTAGATACATAGCAATGATTTTATTAACTACCTCGGATTGCCCATCCGATTGTGGATGAAAAGACGAACTTCGATTGAGTTGCACTCCAATGAGTCGAAATGATTCTTCCCAAAAACGACTAGTAAATACAAGATCACGATCACTCGCAATCGAGTTAGGAATCCCATGCAAACGAACTATCTCCTCAAAGAATACACAGGCAATTGAGCTGGCTGTATATGGATACTCGAGAGGAATAAAATGCTCATATTTAGAGAATCTGTCAACCACAGTAAGGAGGACTGATTTACCATTAACCCGTGGAAGACCCTCAATGAAATCCATAGAAACATCCTCCCATATATGAATTGGAACCTGTAATGGCTGCAAAAGTCATGCCGAATGAAGATTTTTGCTCTTGTTGCGTTGACAAGTTTGGCAAGATTGAACAAACGCCTGAACCACTTGTCTAGCACGCGGTATGTGAAAATCAGCACACAAACGATGAAGAGTCTTTTGAATGCCTTTATGACCAACCATGTGTGCGGCTGTTAAAGTAGTTGGGAGTGTTGGAGAAGAATCTAGAACATATACCTTGCCTTTGAAAGTAATGAGATCATCAACAAAACTCCAATCAGGTTCTATTGTCCTAGCTAAAATACGAGCCTGAAGTTCCTGTAATTCGGGTGAATCATGGAGCTCTCTTCGAAGGTCATCAAAGATATCAAAACGAGGAATAGAAAGTGCCGAAAGAGACGTGTTTTCAGAGTCATGCCTGGAGAGGGCATCTGCCACTCTATTCTGCCGGTCGGGATGATACTCCACACGAAAATCAAAGCCAAGAAGCTTGCTAACCCAATGGTGTTGTGGTCAGGGATTGAAATCTCAATGCAGAATCATGCATTCACGGCATTCTTCGCTTCTGGGAGGGGGTCGGATCTGAGGATCGTAGGTAATCGATTACATTCAAATTCAAATTCAAATTCAAATTGTTTTTAATCAAATTTGAACGAATTTCATTCGAGAAAATACCGGTTTGACCGGTAACCGACCGGTTACCGGTACCGGCGGCTGGCCGGGATCCATCCTGGGACCGGTTACATGACCCTTGGTTGTGGTATTGCAGCTAAACGCTGATCAAGCAAAAATTTCAGGCTATAGTGATCGATACGTACCACAAATGGTCGTCCCCACAAATATGGACGCCAATGTCGTATGGCTTAAACTAACCCAATGAATTCTTGCTCATAAGCTGCCAAACTCTTATGTCGTAGAACCATCGGACGACTGAAGAAAGCAATTGGACCCTCCTTGATGGAGAACAGCCCCAATACCTGAACCGGACGCATCACACTCCACAATGAAGTATAGAGTAAAATCTAGAAGTTGCTGGATAGGAGCTGAAGAAATTGTATGTTTCAGTAACTCAAAGGCGCTGGCAGTTTGTGCTATCCATGCAAAATTTCCTTTCTTCAGAAGTTTTGTGAGAGGAGCAATCATAAGACCATAATCTTTAATAAAACGCCTATGATAATCAGCTAATCCCAAAAACCCACGCAATGCACGTACTGAGCGTGAAGGCAACCAATCCACAATGGTTTGAACCTTCTGTTTATCCATAGAAACACCCTCTCCACTGATAACATGGCCCAAATAAGTGACTGATAAAGCCCCAAATAGACATTTGGATTTCTTGAGGAAAAGACGATGTTTGTGGAAGACTTGAAAAATGGTGCGAACTTGTCGGAGATGATTGGACCATGAAGAGAGCTATAGATGAGAATATCATCAAATGAACACAAGGACGAATCGACGAAGAAAGGCACTCAAAACGATATTCATTAACGCTTGAAACGTCGCCGGTGCATTAGTCAAGCCGAATGGCATGACAAAAAAAAAATTCAAAGAGCCCTTGATGAGTACGAAATGTTGTTTTCTCCACATCATCCATAGACATGTGTACTTGATGATAGCCCGATCATAAATCCAATTTAGTAAAAAACCGGGCAGCTTTGAGCTCATCCAGAAGTTCTTTCACGATAGGAATCGGAAACTTATCCTTGATGGTTTGCACGTTGAGAGCATGATAATCCACACAAAAGCGCCATGACCTATCCTACTTCTTCACAAACAAGACCGGTGCTAAAAATGCGGAAGTGCTTGGTTGAATTGTACCTTGACGGAGCATCTCCGCGCATTGTCGCTCAAGCTCATCTTTTTGGATGGTCGGATAGCGGTATGGACGTACAACAATAGGAGCAGTCCTAGGTAGCAGATGAATGCGATGGTCATAAGGACACTTTGGCGGCAAGCTGTGTGGTTCTCCAAACAACTGATCAAATTCGGCTAATAATTCGGCAATTAAATCGGTCGATGTACTGGCAAGAGCATGAAGTGGGCCCAATGGTGACTGCATTCCTTGCCAAGTAACTTGATGATCATGATGTCAAAAAGATATTGTCATGGGATTGAAATCCCACACAATTGGTCCCAAAGTGCATAACCATTGAACACCGAGAACAATGTCAAAGCCTGCTAATGGAATAGAATAGCAATCAAGTTGAAATAATTCCTTGTCAATTTTCAATATTGTGCCGTGGCAAACTCCAAAACTCGTCACTTGTTTGCCGTTAGCCACAGCGACCCGCAAGCCTTGTTGGGTTTGTAAGCTTAATCCTGCTTGACGCGCTGCTTCTTCAGCGATAAAATTATGAGTAGAACCAGAATCCAGAAGAGCGATATCTTGTCAAACCCAACCACAAAGGAAGTTTCATATTTTGTGCAGACCTAGGTTGAATACCAGTAATTGCATGAAGAGAAATAGCATGTGCTTGGGTATTGGAAGGTTCTACCGAATTATCCTCATCAGTGAGATCATCTGGAATGACTTCAAGAAGAAATAATCGCTTGCAGCGATGCCCCGTAATTTTTTTTTTCTTCACAATTAAAACACAGACCCAATCGGCGGCGTTCAACCATTTGGGTTGCGGTTAATTGCCGACACGGTAATGCACTAGATGCCGTCACTGCATTTCCTTCGGTTGTTGTGGCAGACGTTGATTGTGCCTTTGAGAGAGTGACCGAAGGCATAACACTAACCATGGGACTTGGCAGCTGGCGATGCTGAGTTGAGGATTGCGCCACTGGCCTTTGGAGCGAAGATGTCAGAAAATGTCGCTTTTCATAAGCATGAGCCAATGCCATTGCGAGCTGGAGACTTCCTGGATTTTGAAGTTCCACGTCCGTGTGGACTAGCTCCTGAAGACCAGACGTGAAAAGTTGAACCTGCTGAGAAGAAGGGAATCGGCACGACAAAGCAGTGCTAAAAAATTTTCTTGGTATTCTTCTACTGTGCCAACAGCCTGCAACTTAGCGAGTTCACCCAAAAAATTGATACGAATTGGCGGTCCAAATCGCAGGTTGCAATAGTCTTTGAAAAGATGTCATGGCGGTTCGCCTTCGTCGCGCTCCAGGAGATAATACCATTGTTGCGCCGCTCCAATGAGATGATGATAAGATGCTAACCAAACCTTGTCGGTCTCAGGTGTTTGCTGACCGCGAAAGAATTTCTCACAGCGATTAAGCCAACCGAGAGGATCTTCTTTGCCATCAAATGTAGGGAAAGACAACTTGTGGACACGAGGGCCGAGCGATCCGCCCTGCTACATTGGTTGAGGAAACGTCGATGGTGATAAGGGTGGGAGGGAGGCCACCAATCTGGCTGGAGCTTGCAACAAGCCATCCCCTGTATGTGTTGGTCGTTTTTCCAACGAAGTGACGCGCTCCTTGACGCCGGTAATTTCTGCAGTAAGATCAGTCTTCAATTCTGCCATCTTGAGCGCCATGGATGCCGTGAGATCGATGATTTGCTGGGCCAGCGCTGCCATCTCTAAAGTCCCCGCCATTGGCTCTGATACCAAGTTGTCACAAGCACGAATCAGTGAACGGAGGCGGTAGTAGTGGAAGACGGAAGGACGAGGTCCTAGCCTATTGCAGCTGCCGGGAGGTCCCGTGACGACGATGAGGTTCAAAAGTTTTAGCGCAGAAGGAGGGCGCCAAAAATAGACGAGGAACAGAGAAAACGGGGTAAAGGTAATAGGTCTCTTCTTACTCAAAACTATGATGTCCTCTTTAAATAGAGGTTGAACTTACATATTATTAACTTACTTATTACAGAATTCTTATTCTACTCTTACTCAACTAGGAAGTTCTATCTTTAGAAGCTAACACGGTCAGGACTCTGCTCCTTTATCAGAATTCGGTTCGGCTGGAGAACGATTGCCGGCTGGAAGCTCCTTACGTCTGGAATAAGTCTTGCCCTACATGACAAGCTCTCACAGCTCCGTAGGTTCTGCCAGTATAGCTCAGATGTCTCCTCCAGGTATTTCTTGGGTTCTAGATTCTGGTGCCTCTTCCCACATGACACCGGACTCCACATCTCTCACTTTAGTAAAACCTCCTACTTTTCCAATCTCTGTTCAGACAGCTGACGGTACTCCTCTATCTGTCAGCTATCAAGGCACCCTTTTGTCCACTGACTTTTCTATTCCAACTGTTTCCCACGTTCTCTAACTTACCATGCAGCTTCTCTCAGTGGGTCAGCTCACCGATCTCGGCTGTAGGGTTGGTTTTGACTCTCACACTTGTTTTGTCCAGGACCGACAGATAGGGACGGTACATGGAACTGACTGGCACCGTAGGGATTGTCAGGATCTCTACATCCTTGATCGCCTTCACCTTCCATCCACTTCAGTTGCTCCCATCACCTCTATGTCTACCGCCATTGCTGCCACCACCTCTGGAATTTTTGCACAGTAGCATCATTGTCTAGGTCACTTGTGTGGGCCTCGCCTTTCTTCATTAGATCGTCAGAGTGTTCTTGGACGTGTTATTGTTGACATAGCCATGTTTTGTTAAGGTTGTAAGCTGGGCAAGCAGCTAGAACTTCCTTATCATTCTAGTAAATCCTTGTCTTCTTGTCCTTTTGACTTAGTTCACTTAGATGTATGGGGACATGCGCCTATTATCTCTAAAGGCAGGCATAAGTTTTATGTGATCTTCATTGATGATTATTTCCGTTTTACATGGCTTTTCCCTAGGTCTAATCGTGGTCAGTTTCTTGCGAACTGTTGTAGTATTGCAACAATGGTTCATACTCAGTTTGATTCTTCCATCCGTACTTTTCGCTGTGATTCTGCTGGCAAGTACTGTTCTAACGCTTTTAGACAGTTTCTTTCTAAGCAGGGCACTCTTTACCAATCTTCCTATCCTAGTGCCCATGCTCAAAATGGGGTTGCTAAGCGCAAACATCGTCATTTGATTGAGACTGCCTGCACTCTTCCCCTTGCCTCCCACGTGCCACCACAGTTTTGGGCTGAGGCTGTTTCTACGGCTGCATATCTCACGAGACCCCTAGTACACTCCATTGCTCTTAAGGGTGTCAGTCCTATAGAGCATCTCTACTCTCGAGCTCCCTAGTACACTCAACTTCGTGTTTTTGACTGCACTTGTTTTGTTCTGCTGCAGCCTCGTGAGCACACCAAACTATCAGCTCAGTCAGTTGAATGTGTTTCTTGGTTATAGTCAGGGGCATAAGGGTTATCGCTGCTATGATCCTTCTGCTCGACGGATCAGGATCGCACGAGGCGTTGTCTTTGACGAATCTCAGCCTTTCATCAATCGAGATTCGACTCCTTGTTCTGTTTCCACCGTTGAGACGATTTCATGGTTGTCTCTTTCTGACTCTTCATCCATTTCTCTACTATCACAGTCTTCCCCTGGTCTGTCTCCAGTGGTTCATTATGTACCTCCGCCTTTGGTGCTACCTCCTACAACACCGCCTCTTGTTCCTGCAGCACCATCGTCTTGTTTTCTCTAGTATTCACTACTCCAGGCGTTCTCGTCCTTCACCAGTCTCCTCTCCTGGTATTTTGCCGACACCTACATCTAATCCTCCGAATGATGCTCCCCATTACGTTCTTCGTGACCGGACATCCCTTTGACCTCTTGATCATCTTGGATTTGCTCCGATAGCTCATGCTCTCTCTGTCACTGAGCCTAGTTCTTATCGTGAGGTTGCTCCTCATTCTGAGTGGCAACTCGCTATGGTAGAGGAGCTTGATGCTCTTCGTCGTATGGAGACTTGGGATATTGTACCGACACATGTGCATGCTCGCCCTATCACGTGCAAGTGGGTGTACAAGATTAAGACACAGTGCGATGGTACTATCGGCGCCATAAGGCTCGTCTTGTGGCTCGTGGCTTTCAACGATCTGATCGTGATTACGATGAGACTTTTGCCCTGTTGCCTATATGACCCTTGCTTAGTACTCTTGTTGCGGTTATACATTCGTCACGGTACTCTCTCAGCTGGATGTTAAAAATATCTTTCTTAATGGTTTTTTGCATGAGGTCTACATGCAGCCACCATCTAGGCATTCTGTTCCCGATGGGCGCGTTTGTCGTCGTCGTCATGCTCTTTATGGCCTCAAACAGGCTCCTCGTGCAGTCATGCCCGATTTGCGCGTTTTACCTCAGTGATTACCGCTGTCGGTTTCACTGTCAATTCCCACGATCCTGCTCTTTTTGTCCATGTCTCATCTCGAGGTAGGACACTGCTTCTTCTGTATGTGGATGATATGCTCATCACTTGTGATGATTCCTCATTCGTCACGTATGTGAAGAAGCATCTCAGTGAGCAGTTTCTAATGACTGATCTTGATTCCCTTACGTACTTCCTTAGGATTGAGGTTTCTTCCATGCCTGAGGGCTACTACCTCTCCCAGCAGAAGTATATCCAGGATTTTCTTGATTGGTCTGGTCTGACTAACACTCGCACTGTCGAGACTCACATGGAGCTATCCCTTCAGCTTCGTGGCACTGATGGTGAGTTTCTTGAGGACCCTACTCGATATCGTCATCTTGTTGGGAGTTTGGTGTATCTTGTGAGCACTTGTCCTGATATTGTTCATGCTGTTCATATCTTGAGCCAGTTCATGGCTCGTCCTACTCATCTTCACTACAGTCACATTCTTCGTCTTCTTCGCTACTTGCGTGAGACTATCTCTCGCTGTTTGTTTTTTCCCTAGCTCCAACTCACTACAGCTTCAGGCGTACTCCGATGTAACCTAGGCTGGTGATCATTCTGATCATCGTTCTCTTTCTTGGCTCCTCCTTGATTGCCTAGAAGACAAAGAAGCGGACTGCAGTTTCCCGTTTGAGTGCAGAGGCTGAGTTTAGAGCTATGGCAGCAGTGAAAACAGAGGTTACTTGGTTGAGGTGGCTATTTGTAGATTTTGGGATTTTGGAGTGTCTGTGATGGGACATTCGACTCTTTTGTCTGACAATACATATGCTATCAGTATTGCTCGTGACCCAGTGAAGTATGAGCTCACCAAGCATATTGGTGTGGATACTTCATACACTCACTCACAGGTGCAGGAGGGGGTACTTGCTTTATAGTTTGTGCTCTCAGAGTTACAAATTGTTGACTTCTTCACGAACCACAGACTAGGGTATAACATTTGTATCTTCTCTCCAAACCAAGTGTGTGTGATCCACCATGAGTTTGGGGGGGGGGGTTAGAATAGGAATTCCTTTGTATTTCCTTGTATGTCTTTGTATTTCATTATATGTGTATGGCATATTCCATTGTAATATCCCTTATACTCCTTATATATACTGTCCATTGGGCCTCATGAATATACACACAATATTCATAACATCTAGAACCTAGTTAACCATAGTTGTCAATGGACCAAAAAGTTGAGAAATTACTGAGAAACTTCCAGAACCTAGTTAACAATAGTTGTCAATGGGCCAAAAAGTTGTGAAATTACTGAGTGTGAGATTAGGCAAAGGGAAAATAATAGATTGATTATGAGAGATATGGTAATACACATATATAGGCAAGGATGGCCGAGGGTTTATAGAAATAGAACCAGTCAGCGGAGATCCTTGCCTAATATAGATCAATCTATCTATCCTAGCCATATAGGCACTAGGCCCAAATATAGACGGGCAGGCCCAATGAGGGGCTGCCGTACCCTCTGTCTAACACGCCCCCGCAGTCGAAGCTGCAGCTCTGCGAACGTTGAGACTGGATCTGAACTCGGTGAAGACGGAACTTGGAAGCCCTTTGGTGAATATGTCAGCGAACTGCGACGTTGTGGGAACATGCAGAACCTTGGTCTCACCTAGAGCCACACGCTCTCGGACGAAGTGGAGATCAATCTCAATGTGCTTGGTGCTTATTTGGTCTTTGAGCAGGGGTTGGTGGACATGTAGCCCGTCTTGATGTTGTCACTGAGAGACAAGTGTTGCCTGGCGGAGGGTGTCTGGAGCTCAAGGAAGCATTGGCGCTTGACCGGTGTGGCCGGCGGCAGCGTTATACAAGACGGTGATTCTCGCTTATTTGGATCGAGACACTGTGGATTGGCGCTTGGAGGACCATGAGACGAGGTTGTCACCGAGGAACACTGCATATCCTGAAGTAGGCCGGCGTATTCGGACAAGCGGCCCGGTCGACATCCGAGTACACCACCAAGTCGGATGCTTGCAGATGGTCAAGAACAAGGCCCAGTCAAGAGTGCCTTGAATGTCTTAGAATGATGCGCTTTAAAGCGACAAGATGGGGTGCGAGGATCATGCATGTGAAGGCAGATCTGCTTTGGGCTGCGTAAGAGATGTCCGCCCGTAAATGTCGATCTTGGGCGCGCCGACCAAGCTGCGATAATCATTGGGATCTGTCTCGGGGCGCTGAGTTCTGCAAACAACCTTGAAATTTGAGTGTCATTCGAGTCCGCGGTTTGCGATCGGACATACCCACCGAGCAAGAATGTCCACCATGTAATCGTGTTGAGATAGGAACAGATTGTCACCGAGCGAACTCGCATCCGAGGAAGTGATGAAGAGGCCCCAGATCCTTCATGGAGAACTCGAGATGCAATGCCTCAATGACACGCCAAGTAGGGAAGGCGAGGCGATGAGAACGATGTCGTCGGCGAGAGGAAGCAGTACATCATGTCGATTCAGCGGTGGTAGACGAACAATGAGGCGTCGAACAGCCTCAGTGAACCCTGTGGTCACAAGGTGAAGCGCGGTTACCGTTTCGAGCCGTGGTGCTGTTTGCACCATAGAGTGATCTGTTGAGCGATGACAGCGAAGTCGGACGAAGCGGGTCCTCGAACCACGGAAATTTGGGAAGCGATGGCTGTCTCGTAAAGCGTCCCGTGGAGGAAGGCATTCTTGACATCGGTGGTGGATGGGCCCTTCTTAGGGACAAGGCGAGAGACAAGACAATATGATTGTGGCGGTTTGACAACCATTTGAAAGTCTCGCCGAAGTCGACACCGGGTCGCTGGGTGAATCCACGAAGAACCCAGCGCGCTTTATAGCGCTCCAGAGATCCATCAGCTAGAAGCTTGTGCTTGAAGATCCACTTCCCAGAGACGACGTTGGCGCTGAGGACGCGGCACCAAATCCCACGTGTGGTTCACGAAGCGGCAACATATTCTCTCCATAGCCGCCCGCCAATTGGGGTCGGCAAAGGCGCCGCGGAAGGTCTTCGGGGAGCGGCGAAAGGCGGCGTGGTATCTGGCAGAATGTGATACCGGCCTTAGCCCGAAGTCGTCATGGCATCTTTGGTTAAATCACCGGAGGACGGTGGACAGCTGCAGGTATGTAGTAGCAGGAACAGTACCGGCGGGTACTGTAAGAAGATGCGCGGAGCTGGGACTGCCGAGTCTGGAAAGCGATGGCGCCGGTGGTGGTGTGCCGGCGTGGTAAACGGCGGAACTCACGCTCTGCCGGGCAGCAGCCGGTGAGCCCTGCGTGGTTTGTCTTGAGTTAGGCGGCGTCTTGAGCCGCGCGAGGTTGTGCAAGTATTATGTAGGCGCGGTGCCGCCGACGTGGTCGTGGGGCTGCAGGGCGCGGCGGTTGACGTGCCGCGTGGTGTCTTGGTGAAATGTAGCCGAGACGCCGCAGGTGTGCGGGTGTGTGGCGTCATCGGTGTGCCTCAAACAAGGGAAAGCGGGAAAGGCGCTGCAGATGGAGGCGTCGAACTGCGGGGAAGCAAAAAAGCAAGCCGGGCCTATGGGCGGCACAAGATTAGTGAAATCATCCAAAATGAGAGGTCCGCCGAGTCGGAGAGGCGGATGAGCCGCTGAAGGAAAAGAATGTTCATCAAAGATGACATCCGAGAAATAATGACCCGGTTGAGCGAGGTCAAGACACCAGTACCCTTTGTGATTGTCGAATAGCCAAGAAAAATGCACAACGCGAACGCGGAGCCAACTAATGGGCGATGGCGGAGAGGTTAGGATAGCAAAGCGCAACCAAAGACACGAAGATGATCGAGCCTGGTCAGAGCCGAAGAGGGCTTGATCTCGCGGGTGCGGTCGTCGAGTGTCTTAGTGGGCGTGATGTTGCGGAGGTAGGTGGCGTGGTGCAAGGCCTCAACCAGTCTGACGAAGGCGAGCAGGCTTTGAAAAAGCAAGGGACGAATGACATCATTCAGAGAGCGAAGCATACGTTCAGCCTTGCCGTTTTGAGCGGAGGTGTAGGGACATGACATCCGGAGGTGGATGCCACGGCTGAGGAAGAATGTCGCGATCTTTGGAGTTGTCGAACTTCATGACCATTATCGCCTTTGGATTGCTTTAATGGTGGCGCCAAACTGGGTGGAGACATAAGCAAAAAATTAGAGAGTTAAAAATGTGTCAGACTTGAGGCGCAGAGGAAACGTCCAAACATAGTGAGAGCAATCATCAAGAATGACCAGGTAATATTTGTATCCAGAGATGCTGGCTAAGGGAGAGGTCCACAAATCACAATGAACCAGATCAAAATTATGAGTTGCTCGTGACATAGATGTATGAAAAGGAAGACGAGTATGGCGACCAAGTTGACACGCATGACAAACTGAACTGGTGTCTTTATTACAATGCGGAATTAAGGAAGCACGCATAAGACTGGAGAGGCCTCGGATCCGGGATGTCCGAGACAGCGGTGCCACGAGGACGCGGAGATGGAGGCATGAAGAGCACCAAAGCGAGGAAGGCGTGGCGGTCTGAGGGCGGAGCTATTGTACTGACGATCTCGTTCCGAGGCGAAGATCCTTCACAGAACAACGGAAGGGTCAAATTCCACAGAGCAATTGTTGTCGATGTGGTGGCGAGCGGAAATAAGATTCTTAATAAGTTTTGGAGAGACAAGAACATTATTAAGATGAAGGTGACCGGGAGGGTAGTTGCACCGATGGAGGTAAGGAAGAAGCGAACTGCTTCGACAACAATTGAAGATGGAGCAGTCTGGGAGGAGAGGTGTGTGAAAGAATACCGGCATCGGAAGTCATGTGCGAGGTAGCCTCGAGTCAATGCCGATCTGTTGTGGTTCTTTGTTGCAGCGTCATGGTGTTGAAGGAGGCGAGGAGGTCCGCTGGTTCCACAGAGGCGGCCAAGATTGAACCACAGTGGTGGAGAGCGGTGCCAGGCGTTCAGGCACCACCAGAGAAGCGTCTTGGAGAACTCTTGGAAGTGCGCTGGCGAGGCACGTGGGCGGTCCGGTGGGGATGGGCGCCAAGGAGGGCCGGGTCCATGTCATATGGAACACCCGTGGGTTGAGTAGGAGGGCGCACGCCGCCTGGCGCTGTCCGCCGATAAGGCGCACCAATGGTATCCACCCTGCTTCCGCCACGTTGTTTCGCATGGTCTTGGTGAAGCGAGCCCAGTCGGGAGCAAGGGTGGTGGAAGCAGACCTGCGGGAACGCGGCCTGTGATCTTGTTGGCGACCCAGAGCGATGGATGGCGCGGTCGAAGCGTCGCGCTGGTTGATTCCTCTAGCAGCAGTCGTTCGGACTTCGAGGCGTGGGCGGGACGACAGCCGGCCGGAGGTGGAGACCGATGGAGGCGAACTTCGTTGAGGCCGCGAATCGAGGTGAGGGCGAGAGCGCGGATCGGAACGTGCTTTCGCCGAGGTCCTCGAGGCGTCCGCCATGCCTCGAGGCGCCGGCAGATGGTCGGTGTTTAGAGCCCTCGACGAAGGTCCAAACTTCGGCGTCGAGTGGAAGAGCCGCGTCTCCACGTTCCCAGCCCAGGACTCCACGGCCACGGCCGCGGCGAAGAGGAGAAATGAACGAGGCACCATGTCGGACGGCTCGGGGAGATGGTGCGTCTGACCAAGACTTGACCACGCGATCCATGCGCGCCCAGTCCGGGGCGGGTCGGGGTCGTCTTGAAGGACATGGTCTCGAGGGCGAACTTCCCAGGCGAGGAGGAAGCTCGCGCCACTGGTATCTTGGTTGGAGGAGAGCTCGAGGGCGATTAGTGCGAGAGCGCGGATGTTCTGACGGGCCGAAGCTACCGCGAGTGAAGGTTGGCGAGGGCAAGCTTCATGGAGAAGCGAGGCGTCGTGGAGGAGGCGGAGGTCGCCAGGTCATGGAGAGGCGCTTCGAGCCTCGGCCTCGGCCGCTACCAGCGTCTTGCCGTAGCGTCTTGCAGGCACGCGCGGCCATGGCCACTCTGCGGCGGCCTCTGCTTCCGTTCATGGCTGGCGCGTTCAAAGCGGCAACGCTGTTTCAGGGCTTCAAGACTTCACGGAGGCTGGCGGCAGCAGCGCTTCGGTGGCGCGCTTCGGCTCACGCCTTCGCGCGCACAAGGCACGCAGCCTTCGCTCTCAGCAGCCAAGGCGCTTCGCGCTTCAGCGGCAGCAGCAGCGCTTCGCTCGAGAGAGAGCTGGGAGAAGTGGCCTAAGCATGATGACAACAGAGGAGGAGATGGCGCAAGATGCGCCTAAGCGTGAAGAAGGATCGGAAGAATTAGGCGGATGATACCATGTGAGATTAGGCAAAGGGAAAATAATAGATTGATTATGAGAGATATGGTAATACACATATATAGGCAAGGATGGCCGAGGGTTTATAGAAATAGAACCCGATCGTGGAGATCCTTGCCTAATATAGATCAATCTATCTATCCTAGCCATATAGGCACTAGGCCCAAATATAGACAGGCAGGCCCAATGAGGGGCTGCCGTACCCTCTGTCTAACACTGAGAAACTTCCAGAACCTAGTTAATCATTAGTTACTTATGGACCGAAACGTTGAGAATTTACCAAGACCTTTCCACAACCACATGCCCGGATTCACCCATACTAACAGTCATAAGGGAGGGAGAGCACAGTTTGAATGAAAGACATTCTGGTTAACATTTTTCAACCAGGAAAGCATAATCCTGTTTCTCGCGTAACAATCAAAGCACGTACAAATCTAAAATTGGAATTGACACTTCATGGGCCTTTGTAGAGCACTGTATGCATAAAACCGAAATGCAATGGGCTCTTTTCAAACTAGTGACGCAGAACCTCTCAACATTTGCATGGGTTTCTGATCAGTTTGGCGGTCAGAACATTCTAGCTTTTTTGAGGGAAGAAGAGCAGGGAAAGCCCCTACTAGAATATTCTACTTCGGTTAGTACAAACATCTTACTGATGTCTTGTTACATTTCAGTTACAGATTCTAGCAGGAGCAGAGGAAGTATAATAATGCAATATTCAAAAGGTAACAACTACCAAATGATATCTTTCACATGATAGGATTTCGTACCAGATACATGTAACACAATGTTACAGTACTTACTAGATCAAACATCAAAGATAAGCTACCATACGGATATCGTAACATTATCACCCCAAGGTCCCAGCATCCTTGTTTTGAGCACTTCATGATACAGAGACAACATGAGGCTTATGAGCTCACTTGTGCAGTTGTGATATCATATGCAAATTTAGGATATGAAGCTCTTGTTTATCTTATCTGGAATGCCCAGTTTCCAGAACATATATGCTATTGAAGCACACAAATTAGTCAAACAGCAGCCATGGACTACACTACAATCTGAGACCTGGATGTGCAAAGTTGAAGACACAAGAAACCTCGATTCAATTCAGTCGGTCGCACACCACCCTACCCAAATAAGCAGTCCCGATTCGACGAGAAAGTAAACAAAAACGAAAAGGGAAAAGAGAATTAAACGCTACTGAGAAATCGGGCATAGCATATATACACTGCGGCGGGAGCTGGGAGGTGGTGAGGGAGATGGAGGCGTCGCGGAAGGTCTCGGCGTAGTAGCCGCCCTCCGGGTGCGGTTTCAGATCCAGCAGCGCCGCCACCTCAGTCGTCGTCATCTCGCCGGAGCCCATCCCCTCTTCTTACAGCCTCTCCCCCTCGCCTTCTCCTCTCTCCTAGATCTGATCGATCCGTCAGTTCCCTGTCCTGCCCGACGCGAGGTACTTGGGTTTTTCGTGTCTGGCGATTTGACGTTTAGCTTTGTTTCTGTGGCGAATTTGGCTTCGTTGAATTCCAGGAGCGGCCTGTGATTGATTATCTCATTTTGTTTGTTTATTCGGCTGGAACGTGGGTGCTGGGGAGTGGTTGATGGAGAACAATTTCTTCGGCCGGTCAACTCGATTTGGGCCTGTGCTGAACCGGCTGCTATACGCCGGACGAATTTTTTTAAAAAATAATATTATTTTACAAGATAATTACAAAAATAAATAGCCGTCTCAAAAAAATAAAAAAATGACTCTCTGTCGCCAGTTCAACTGGCGATAGATAGCTATCGCTAGTTGACGACAGGGATCCTGTTGACTCCTTGTCATGGTCCAATCAATTCGACGACGGAGTTATCATCGGATTGAATCGGCGATAGGAAGCTATCGACAGAAAGCCATCTATAAAATCCCCAAAAAATTTCTCCAAAACTCATTTTAATTCTAGAAAAAAAATAAAAGAGAGGAGGAGAGGGAGAGAAGAAAGGTAGCGAAGCTCTGCTAGTTCATCGCGGAGGAGAGATATTGACAGAGCATCAGATCCGGTTGGCCATCTTGTAGGTATTTTTTTAAAAAATTTGTACAATATGTCAAATTATGTAGAATTAAGTATATCATTTGAGTTGTAGCGAGTAGAATTAAGTAGAATAGCGAATAGAAGTATGTAGAATTAAGTACATCATTTAAGCTGTAGCGAGTAGAATTAAGTAGAATAGCGAGTAGAAGTATGTAGAATTAAGTACATAGAATTCGGTAGAATAGCGACATAGAATTCAGTAGATTAGATAATTGTAGTCAAATTATGTACTACATCATTTGAGTTGTATATAATGTAGTTCGTCGTGCACATATTATGAATGTTACAGCACTCGAACGATTTAGGATAAATCTGCAGAAATAGGAAAACACATATTACAAATATGTAAAAAATAATTCCAGCTTTATTTAGCTTTGCGTGGTAATTATATTGTTAATGTCCAAAATTAATTTTAAACTAGGAAAATATTTAAAAATATCCTCTAAATTGGAAAACCGTATTACAAATCTGTTTAAATTGTTGAGTAGCTTAAATTTGATTTACATTTTTGTGTGGTAATTATTCTGTTAATGCCGAAAATTATTTTTAAAACAGAAAATTTAGTTTTTGTATATCTTTCGTAGTATTGAATCCGGAGCAACTCCGAGTCATACAAGACAGGAATCCTGGCACTCATATCGACATTCAAGACGCCACGTATCCGAAGTGGGTCAATAAGAGGGTACTGCAGCGAGCATTCTTCGCCTTTGGTCCATGTATCAATGCATTCCGGCATTGCCATCCAATCTTGTGCATAGATGACACATTCCTGACTGGGAAGTACAAGGGCCAGATACTGACTGCAATAGCGACGGACGGGAACAATCAAGTTCTTCCTGTGGCATTCACTTTCGTTGAAAGTGAGAACACGAACAACTAGTTGTGGTTCTTGAAGAATGTGAGGATTTTTGTTGTACAAGTTCGTTCCAACGTATGCCTCATACATGATCGGCATGCAGGCTTGCTGTGTGCAATAACTCAGCTGTAACAAGGAGAGAACGTACTACTTCCATAGACGGATCTGCAGAGCAGGTGGTGCATGAGGCACTTGGGTGCAAACTTCTACAAGTAGTTCCGCAACAAGAACTTGATGAACTTGTTCAAGCGGCTGTGCAACCAGAACCAGCAGCGGAAGTTTGAAGTACTCTGAAAGATTCTGGATGAGCGGACACAGATGCACAGAAGGGAGGCAGTGAGAAGGGTCGCCCGAAGCACTGACCAAGCCCTCGAAGCATTGCCACAGCTACCCACAGATGCTCCTAGATTGACGAGGAGGACGGGGGCGTAGGTGAAATGCTTCTCGAACTGGATTGAGCACGAGCTTAAGGAGAAGTGGTCGCTGCTACATGACAGGGGTGGTGCTCGATATGGTGTCATGATAACCAATCTAGTCGAAGTGTACAACTGGGTCATGCGCGGCGCAAGGTGCCTCCCTTTGGTTGGTATTGTGGAGGCAATTCTCTACGGTACGACGAACTACTTTGTTGACAGAGGCAACAATGTGTCGCTCGCCATGGCAAATGATAGATTACTCTACTCCGCCATGACCACCAAGTATATAGAGGAGAAGAGCAAAAAGGGTGAGATGCACTAGGCATTCAAGATAGGCACAAGCGAACTTCGCTTAGAGATAATGTGCAGGGATAAAGGACATCACGGGACGAACCGCGAGAGGGTCACCAACGAGTGCACGCTATGCCGCAGTAGTTGCATATACACTTGCAACAAGCTCCTTCTTCTGCATAGGCCCTGCTCCCATGTCATGGTCGTATGTTCGACGGTGGCGCGGCATCCCGGCTAGTACCTCTCTGACTATTTCACCAAGAAGGCGGTGATACAAACATGGAGTGGGGAGATGTATGGTTACGCTGTGGTTGGCCATTTCACTGCCCATCTGACCTGGGAGCAACTAATCTGGACCGCGGACATTGATAGGCTCAAGGGAAAGGTTGGCCGGTGACAGGTACAACGCATCAGGAACGACATGGATGAAGCAGAAGCCGGACGTCGTACGAAGAAGTGCACTGTTTGTAGGGAGTCTGGGAACACCTTCAAGAAATGCCCCACAAGAAATCCTCAGAACGAAGAAGACAACGGCACTCCAGACGTCGCCGTGGGGACCTCATCTGATCGCCCGACTTAAGGCAGTCCACATGGGGGACATTGAGGTCGCGACCACGTGAAAGCACGGATAATAGTAATATGTTATTGCTAATGTTCTGAATTATCATTTTGATTTGAAACAAATTAAGTGTTATGATGTTTTGTTGAATGTTATGTAATATCAGTGTGATTTGTCGTAGTTTTGATAGTAATGGCAAATTCACATTTACGTAGTGCATGTACACGACCAATGTTATGCAAGAGGTCATTTCTCCAAAGTTCTCCACCGTGCATGAATTCTCGAGCGCATCACAATATCACTTACCTTCCTACTTACGAATCATTGATACCTCAATCGTCCTCGCAAAATTCTTCAGAAATTCACTACACTAGAACAACATATGATGATCACAAAATGTTATTGCGAGTTTAACTGATTTCATACCATTGAAAATCTATGAAAATTACAAACAGACCAACGGTTCTGAGTTTGAGGTAGGCGCCGCTAGTTGAGCGATGGCAGTACTGGATCGGCAACATGGGGGCCTGTCGCCGTTATTTAAAAAAAATCTACGCCGGACGGCATATGCAACAGAATGAAAGAACCGTTCGGCATATGCAACGGAATGAAAGAACCGTTCAATGGGGAAAATATTGGACGGCTTCTATCGAACGCACACTATGTATTTGTTGCAAACTTGCCGATTAGCTCACGCAGTTGCGTGGCGTAGTGCGGTATAATATATCGTATAAAATTTGTTGCGAGTTCTAAACGTTGAAATCATATTTCACAAACAAAATACTTCATGCAATTCGCTTTGAGGTATCTTAGAATTGTTAAATTATATTGTTAGCTAGTAATTGATCATGTAATTACGTTGTTAAGATAACCTTCCTTAAGATTAGGAAGTGTATCCTCATAATCAGAATCGTACTATATAACTGATTTTATTCTGATTGTAATCCTTGATTCTCTGGCAATTGCCGTTTGCGCTACAGTGCGACCGACACAGTATATATTCAGAATACAAGGCAGTGCTGAGTTATGCGTAATAGCAAAACCAATCGATCCTCTCATCCTGATTTGTTTACATGGTATCAAAGCCATTCCAGATCAAAATTCTGCCATGACTTTGTCTAGCTCAAGCTCATCGCAGATGATGACCGTGGTTCCAGCAGCGGTGCTACTTTCGACGCCCTCTGCTGGACACTTCGTCAATGTGAAGCTCACACGCGACAACTTCCTGCTCTGGAGAACGCAGTTCATGCCCTACTTGAGGAGCCAACAACTCCTAGGGTATGCTGATGGGACAATTCCTTGCCGCGAAAAGTTGGTGATGCAGACCACGGACGCCGGTGAAATTCAGGTGTCGAATCCTGCTTACCTCCAATGGACGCTACAAGATCAGATGGTAATGAGTTCCATTCTATCTTCCTTAACCAATGATGTGCTATCTCAGGTGCTCCTCCTGGCCACTTCTCATCAGGTATGGAGAACACTGGAGAGATTGTTTTCATCGCAATCTCAGTCAAGAATCATGCAATTGCGCATGCAATTGACAAACTTGCAAAAGAAGGATCAGTCTGCAGCCGAATACTTTAATAAAGTGAAAGGCTTGGCTGATGTATTTGCATCCACTGGCAAACCGCTGCAAGATGAGGAGATTATTTCTTATCTCCTAACAGGTCTAGATGCTGATTATGATCCTCTTGTGATCTCAATCACAACTCGTGACAGGCCTATGACACTGAATGATTTCTATGCACATTTTCTGAGTTTTGAAATGCGCATAGAGTCTTGCAATAACTCTTTGCAGATCAATGGAGGCAACACGAATAGCTCGGTGAACTTCACAGCAAAGAACATGTAACATCCCAAAATCCTAATTCTGGGATTGTGTAATATAAATGCATTAGAGAAATTTCTTTGATCAATTGCATATGGAATATAATATGTTGAATTTGGTTTTTGAATTTAAAAGGGAAAACTTAAACTACAAACAAAACGGTGCTAAAAAGGAAATAGATAAAACAAAGCAAAGATATTCAAATGATAGAATTACTTCGGGCATATTATCCCAGGAACAATTCACCAAAGATTTTATATGAAATCTTGTTTAGAAAAATAATTACATAAGCACAAAACAGAAACTTCTACCAATTTTGTAGAAATTCACAGAAAGTATTAACCTCTGAACATTTTACAGGAGAAACTACATTAGGTCAGAAGCCTACACAAAATTTTTCATTAAATTTGGACTCCATTTGTGTAATAAATAAAATCAGACAATAAATCAGCCGAAAATGGAAAAATCCTAACCTAACTCACCCCTTACCTCTCTCTAACCTGTGGGCCACGCCCACAGGATTCTTCCTCCACCTCGGCGTAGCAGCGCCAGCGCACGCTCGTTAGAGCTCCGCCGCACCAACCGTTTCCATCGCCGCATAGGGTTTCTGCCACCGGCTGAACCTACCTTGTTGCGTCGCCATAACGCCACGCCCATCCCCCTGCCTGGTCGTGCCTTGCTCCGGCCCGTACGCCTCCGAGACACCCGAGAGCTCCGCTGCCCTTACCTGAGCTCCACCTTGTTCATCTCTACCGCGTCATCTATATAAAGACATCCCCGAGCTTCGCCTCTTCTTTTCCAACCTAGTGCGTTCACCCACTCGTCTTCTACCTCACTGAATCGAGCTTTAGAGCTCCGAGAGCACAGACCCTATTTCGGTCGTGCGCCGCCACCTTCGTCCCCGACGCCGTGAAGGGTTACTAGTCAATCCTATCATGTCATCTCGTGTTCCAGTACATTGGTATTCTTTCCACACATTCAATTTTGCCTCTGGTCCTCAGGAACGGTCGAATTCGTGCTCAAGGGTGGTGTCATTCTCGTCTTTGGTGAGCATTGTCAGCGGCGAAGCAGCCGCCTGTTGATGACAAGATTTGGCATCTATAATGGTCGTTGCAATGCTGACTAGGTCTAACGACAAGGAATTTAAAGCTACCGCTGATTCAACTAATTTTGGTTTTCAATCAGAAGGCAGATTGGCCTCAAAGACCTCCTGAGGTCCTGGACGACCTCTTCGAAGGCCTCCTAGGAGGTCCTAGTATCAAAAACGACCTCACCTTCGGAAGACCTCCTCGCTACAGTACTTCGGTGAACAGCCAGGGAGGTCCTGAACGATCTCTTCAAAAGACCTCCTTGGAGGTCCTAGGGGACGCCCTAGGTGGTCCTAGAAAACATCTGCCAAAACCTCCTAGGAGGACCTGGAGGGTGGTCTTTGTAAAACGACCAAAAGGGTGGTCTTCGTAAAACAGGAGGTCTTGGTTCAAAAGGGTAATCCTTGCAAAACGTCCAAGAGGTGGTCTTTGTAAAGCAGAAGGTCATGAGGACAAGGAAAAGCGCGCCCAAGACATCCTAGGAGCATTCACGTGTCCTCATCAGGATCGGCCAAGACCTCCCTAGGAGCGCTATGTGGTCTCATCGGGGCCGCTCAGGACCTCCGCAGGAGCATTCACGTGGCCTCATCAGGATCGGCCAAAACCAACCCAGGAGTGCTGCGTGGCTTTATCAGAACTGCCCAGGACCTCCTCAGAAGTGCTCGCACGCCTTCATCAGGGCCACTCAAGACCTCCTCCGGAGTGCTGCGTGGCTTCATCAGAATCGCCCAGGACCTCCTCAGGAGTGCTCCCGCGCCTCCACCAGGGCCGCTCAAGATCTCCTCTGGAGTGCTGCGTGGCTTCATCGGAGCCGCCCAAGACCTCCCTAAGGACTCTCGCGCGCTTTCATCGAAGCCGCCCAGGACCTCCTCAAAGGCGCTCACGTGGCTTCATCAGGGCCGCACAAGACCTCCCTAGGACTCTCGTGCGCCTTCATCAAAGCCGCCTAGGACCTCCTCAAGGGCGCTCAAATGGCTTCATCAAGGCCGAACAAGACTCCGATTCGGTTTAGGAGGTTTGGAGATCATAACCGAACCGTATCTGTAAATTTGGTTCGGTTTAGGAGTCCTGAGCTCCCACGGCTAAGACTTGCCGCCCTTTAAGTAGAAGAGGGTCATGGCTGATTGAAATCATCACCAATCGATCAACACAATTTGCATCTAGTATTTTTTTCTACTTTTTGCATCTAGGTCTAGAGTAAAGTAACTATGCTTTGTTAGTTTGCCTGTAAATCAGCCGCGTGCTCTTGCGAGATTGGAGTAGCTATCCTTTGCTGTTCTTGCTTGTAAAACAGCCGGTTCTTCACCGTAATTGAAGAATTATCCTCTTTGCTAGTTTGCTTGAAAACTAGTCATGCGCTTCTACGAAAGTGAAGCAATCTGGTTATTTACGACCTTGTGTGTTGATTTTTGGCGTCAACACAAATTGGCGACTCCGCTGGGGAAGATTGGTTCAGCTATAAGTTACAGCCGAGTTTTTCCCTGAGCGCAATAGAAGATAAAGGCAAGGTGTCATCAAGAAGAAGGCAAGGTGTAATCAAGAAGAAGGTTGTACTGTCATCAATCTACACTGAGCCAGAGGTGCAACATCTGCAAGTACGTTACCTGTTTCCCAATCTAATCTGGTAGTCGCAATGAATTCATATGTTGATGTTGCTATGTGTATGTTTGATGAATTTAGTGCATCAGCTAGGAATCCAGATTACACGTTAGATAATCATTTTAGATCATGTTGATAATATGCAACAGCCAATGCAAAACAATATGCATACTTCAGTTTTCAATGCTATTAGCAACATACAACATGAGCTTGTGTCTTTCAATTCATCGGCAATATTTACACCACTTAGAGTACTACAAACTAGCGTGCCGATGAACGGTCAGCATGACCGAATTAATATGATAGGTTCGGCCAGTTGTTATAAGCCATCATATGCTACACCATATGTTACTAGAACGGAGGTTACACCCTATACCTTTTCAGCATCATACGCAACACCTAATGTATATGATTCGGCTCCATACGCCATTAATGATTATGGCCGAATAGATAGGAATTCAGCAAGTGCACAGGTGCCTTCATATAACACCGTAGCATATAGTGTATCCCCTACACCACCCCAAAGTTTCGGTATTCCTCATAGTTCGTGGCCGGAAGGCTATTTTAGTGTTCCCTAACAAGATGCACCATATGTGTAGCCCACAACATCATATTCTTATGATATCCCAAAGCCATATACTGTTAGCTCAGAACGACAAATTGATTCCACGTCTACTCGGCTCGCAGCCGAGCAGGACATAGGGTCTAAAAATTTTGGATGGCAATTTGATGAAGAAAAGTGGAGGGCTGGTTTAGAAGTTATTGCAACTGAAGTACGCAAAGACGTGCGAGAGCGTCTCAATGCTTATTCTAGAAATAAGAAGTCAGAGTTGGTTTTAGAAAAAGAGAAGCCGACTGTAATTGAAAGAAAAGAACAAAGGTCGGCTACTGTTGAATTGTCGGCTAGAATTGAGGAAAAGGAAGAAGTATTACCGACTGTTGTTGCTAAGGTTAGCAAAAATAAAATTTTAGTAATTGGTTCGGATGTGAACAGTAATCTATGTGCAGAAGCCGTGAACAGTAGTTTGGCTATAGTAGCAGCCGAGCAAAATAGTGCTTGTTCTGAATCTATTGTGTCAAAAACAGCAAACTTAGCTATGCGAAAAATCAAAAACAGTAGGTCGGCTATGCTTGAGATAAAGAAGGTCTTTGTGTTACCATCTGAATTTCGTGCTAAAACAACTGAGGATCAGTTTGAAAAAGGAAGACAAGAAGAGGAGCCAACTACTGGTGATGTTGTCGATAATGGTACTGTTGCACGTCAGATTGGTGCTGCAATAGTTTTAGCTGACCATAGTAGTGGTAGCACGTCACAAAAATCAGAATGGCCGAACAAACACCTAAGCAGTTCGGGCCTTAGCTATGACACGTTGACAATGGCAACGGTAGCTGATTATGGGCATGATTTAGGCAGTAGATGCCGTACGCATGCAATAGAAGAGACCAAGCACATCACTTGTTCAGTTGGTGAAGAATTTAGTGAAAAAAGAAATCCCAGCACCAAGACTTCAACAAAAACCGAATTCTCTTGTGATTCGATTGCTAACCATACGAGTGAAGGGAAAAATTCAGTTTTGGCCAAACTAAAAGTTAATTTGATTATTGACAGTAGAACCACCATAGAACATGTCGGCCAATTTATTGTGCGATGTAGAGAGGCCGGTAATGGCAATTCATTTAGATTAGAGTTGTTTTCATTATCTTTACTGGGTATTACATTTATGAGGTTTACTTTACTTGTTCCAAATTCAATTCATGCCTGGTTACAAATGGGGAACAAGCTTCATGATTATTTTCGCATTAAAGACATAAGATCGAAGCGTAGTAAAGTTGAGAAAACCGATATCAAGGAAATAGATTATGTTTATACGATATCAGACAAGGCAAGTACAAACTAATGTATAGCCGAATGGGTAGATATCAAATCTGAACCATTCGTTTGTTTAGCTTTGGAGCCGTCTCCACAAAAGAATCGGCTAAAGAAGAAAAGATATACATTTAATATGACTAAATGTGATCAGATTTTTGATATTTTATTGAAAGAAAAGCATATAAAGTTGTTAGATCATCATATTATATCATCACATGAGGAGTTGAGAGGGCGCTCATATTGCAAATGGCACAACGTGTTTGCTCATAATACTAATAATTGCCATGTGTTTCGCCGGCAGTTACAATCGGCCATTAATGGAGGTCGATTGAAGTTTGTAAATCATCAGGAGACAGGGGGCACAAAGTAGAGAAACAATCTCTCCCTTTAAGTGTGCTTAATTGTGAAGACAAGAAAGTGTTGATTCGGCCAGGAAAAGGCTGATGTAACAAAAAGCAAGGAAATAATGATAGCCAGTGAGCTTGTTAATAATAGAGCTAAAAAGACTAGCAAAACGTATGGCAAAAAGAATAATGTGGTTGGGTCCCTACAGGTAGTGGACAATTTAAAGCTAAGGATAGTGTTCAAGCATCTATTGCTAGAACTGCACAAAAAACAAAGACGAAAGTGATATTCCAACAAACTCTGGCTAAATATGAGAATAGAAAGGCCGATCAACATGGTTTTGATTGGGCGAAGGGATCCAAGAAACAACCACGAGGTCAAAAGTTTGCATCTGGTCATCAAAACCATTGGCAATCACATGATCGATATTCATTACTGTCCCATCGGCGCTGCGTAGTGGAATCCGTCCCCAGGTATGTCAGTTTATTCTCCATGGTTTTGGTATAGTCCTTGGATGCCATTTTATGAGTATTTACATTCTAGTTGGGTATTACTAAAGCGACATGTATGTGATCGGCTATCACGTCCGTATCAAGAATATTGTTGTTAAATATAATTACATATTAGAAAGCCAAAATTAACAAGAGGACGGGTTTATTTTGGCTACGTATATAGATGTTTAGAAAAGTATGTTTAAGAGTGACTGATGTTTTATTTATCATCGCCCTAAGAGCGAAAGAAAAAGAGGCACACATGGCCGATAAGTTGTTATCATCGTCCTGAGAAGCATACATAAGGCCGGTGTTTAATCATCGTCCTAGAAGGCAATTGAAGATATTATTGTTTTGTGGCAAACACGTTTGTTTACCAAAAAAAAGGGGGGGCATGTGTTGATGACAAGATTTGGTATCTATAATAGTCGTTGCAATGCTGATTAGGTCTGACGACAAGGAATTTAAAGTTACCGCTGATTCAACTAATTTTGGTTTTCAATCAGAAGGCAGATTGGCCTCAAAGACCTCCTGAGGTCATGGACGACCTCTTCGAAGGCCTCCTGGGAGGCCCTAGCATCAAAAACCTCCTCACCTTCGGAAGACCTCCTCGCTCTGATGATTTGGTGAGCATACCGGGAGGTCTGAGCGATCTCTTCAAAAGACCTCCTTGGAGGTCCTAGGGGACGCCCTAGGTGGTCCTAGAAAACATCTGCCAAAACCTCCTAGGAGGACCTGGAGGGTGGTCCTTGTAAAACGACCAAAAGGGTGGTCTTCGTAAAACAGGAGGTTTTGGTTCAAAAGGGTAATCCTTGCAAAACGTCTAAGAGGTGGTCTTTGTAAAGCAGAAGGTCATAAGGGCAAGGAAAAGCACGCCCAAGACATCCTAGGAGCATTCACGTAGCCTCATCAGGATCGGCCAAGACCTCCCTAGGAGCACTACGTAGTCTCATTGGGGCCGCTCAGGACCTCCTCAGGAGCATTCACATGACCTCGTCAGGATCGGCCAAAACCAACCCAGGAGTGCTGCGTGGCTTCATCAGAACCGCCCAGGATCTCCTCAGAAGTGCTCGCGTGTCTTCATCAGGGCCACTCAAGACCTCCTCCGGAGTGTTGCGTGGCTTCATCAAAATCGTCTAGGACCTCCTCAGGAGTGCTCACGCGCCTCCACCAGGGCTGCTCAAGACCTCCTCCGGAGTGCTGCGTGGCTTCATCGGAGCCGCCCAAGACCTCCCTAAGGACTCTCGCGCGCCTTCATCGGAGCCGCCCAGGACCTCCTCAAAGGCGCTCACGTGGCTTCATCAGGGCCGCACAAGATCTCCCTAGGACTCTCGCGCACCTTCATCAAAGCTGCCCAGGACCTCCTCAAGGGCACTCACGTGGCTTCATCAAGGCCGAACAAGACATCCCCAGGGATACTCGCGCGCCTTCATCAGAGCCGCCCAGGACCTCTTCAAGGGCGCTCACGTGGCTTTATCAGGACCACGCAAAACCTCCTCAGGAGCGATTCGCAGTTTCATTAGGACCGCTCAAGATCTCCTCAAGAGCGCTACGCGGCGTTATCAGGGTCGTCCAAGAACTCCTCGGGAGCGCTGCGCGGCTTCGTCTGGGCCATCCAAAGACCTCCTCAGGAGCGCTACGCGGTTTCATCAGGGTCGTTCAAGACCTCCTTAGGGTTCATTAGGACCATTCAAGACTTCCCCAGAAGCATCCGCGCAGCTTCATCAGGACCGGTTAGGACCTCCTCAAGCTTCATCAAGACCGCTCAGGACCTCCTCAAGGCTTCCCACGAGGACTTCCTTAGGACCTCCCGCGAAGACCTCTTCAGGACCTCTCGCGGGAATTTCCTTAGGATCTCCCACGGGATTTTCCGCCAAGCATCCAAGATCTCCTTCCAGGAGCTCCTTAAGGGAATTGACGTGACTAGATAGGAAAGATATGTCAATTATAGAAGGTTTGGAGATCATAACCGAACCATATCTGTAAATTTGGTTCGGTTTAGGAGTCCTGAGCTCCCACGGCTAAGACCTGCCGCCCTTTAAGTAGAAGAGGGTCATGGCCGATTGAAATTATCACTAATCGATCAACACAATTTGCATCTACTATTTTTTCTACTTTTTGCATCTAGGTCTAGAGTAAAGTAGCTATGCTTTGCTAGTTTGTCTGTAAACCAGCCGCATGCTCCTGCGAGATTGGAGTAGCTATCCTTTGCTGTTCTTGCTTGTAAAACACCCAGTTCTTCGCCGTAATTAAAGAATTATCCCCTTTGCTAGTTTTCTTGAAAACTAGTCGTGCGCTTCTACGAAAGTGAAGCAATCTGGTTATTTGCGACCTTGTGTGTTGATTTTTGGTGTCAACACCGCTGTCGCCGAATGCCCCTCCAACAAGAGAATTTTTACGATACATTCTACTAGTAGTATATATTGGTAGTATAAATCAAATCTGACTATTGATTTGTTAAGGGTATAATAGACTTTTCTTTATATTTATATTTATTTGTGAAGGTATTATGGACTTTTCCAACCAGGGTTGAAAAAATTACTCTTGTGTCTTGTGATCCCCACGTGAGCAATTACAATTCTACCCCTCAGGATTCTATTACTCATACTACCAGACATGGGCGGATCCACCGTCCCTCCAGCTTGGGCAGTTGCCCAGGTTTGCCGGCGACGCGCCATGGTAGCCCTGATGAAGTTCTATAGCGATCACGACCGAAAAATAACGTCTTGCCCAGGCAAAATAAAACGACGGGTACTTAGCTTGCGGCTTGCCTAGGCTTTGGAAAATTCTTGGCTCCGCCACTACTACCAGGTGTAGTATAACTAAATCCTAACTAATTTGAACCATTAGATAAAAAAGAATAGACGATCCGTATTAAATTGAGTGTACCGTAAAGGAACTAGGCGGGCGGCGGCCATGGATTTTCTTGGAGTTGGTTCGAGGACGTTGGGTTGGAGCGATGGAAAGGAGGGAGTAGCTATAGATCTGGAAAAATTAGTTGGATGATGTACAGACAGTAAAAAAAAGTTTTTTAAAAATATTGTACCGATAAGGCAAAATTCATTGAAAAAAACTGTAAACAAGCATATAGCAATTTTCAGTTGATCTACTTCCCCGACTAGAGAGCGTCCATGAAAAGGCGAATTAC
This sequence comes from Phyllostachys edulis, assembly GCA_036346405.1. Lineage (NCBI taxonomy): Eukaryota > Viridiplantae > Streptophyta > Magnoliopsida > Poales > Poaceae > Phyllostachys > Phyllostachys edulis. The sequence continues at coordinate 48,261,625 of CM070560.1, read as the reverse complement.
ATGCAAATCTTGCTGCTTGATTCTGCTTTTGAAGGTTCAAGATAGTTTGCACGAGTCAGTTGGAAAAGGCACTCGTATTTTTGGTTCGTTCACACGGAGATCGTAGATAAGTCTGTTATAAGCTTTCTATAAAAGCTGGGCCTTGCCCCTTTAAAAAAAAGATCGTAGATAAGTTTTGCAGAAACAATCACTGTGCAAAATAAGCAAGCAACAACGGAACAAAGTGGACAAACACCACATGCTTGCTTAGCTCTAATTAAGATTCTCTCTAAAGCATATACCCCGTTACCGGCAAATTATTCGGTTGTTAGCCATTTTGAGTTTGCTTGATTGAGTTTATTCCAATGGACCAATGTGTAGACGCACAGTCGACGATAACGAGAAGAAAACGAAGAATAAACAAGAACGATTCACACATACCGGAGATTCTGGAGCAATCGATTTTACCAGTTAGGCAGTTACCAGTGCTTGTGTTGCAAATCCATAGCTGAATATGCTTTCGCCTGAGACATCATGTGCACTTGACACAGCAATCAACATTTGAGCAACTCTGGTTCGCGGGGTAAAGTATCTGAACTGACATGCACGCTGAAGAAGGCGAAATTTGAGTCAAACTCATCAATAGTACCGCAGCAACCTATAGTCAGTTTAGTACAAAGTGTTAATCTGCAGAGGTCACAGCCATACCGCTGCAAGATAAAAAGAAGAAAAAGTACAATTATCCTCATAAAGTCAATTCTGATAGCAAACCAAACCATTGCCGTTGTAGAAAGGTTAGCACCATACTGCTTCATTACTTTGGTTACACTGAGTGAGAAGTGTTCACAATGCAGTACTTTCGTGTAATCACTGTACTTTGTCAATGAAATAAAACCTTTTTAATTCTTTTTTAAGATCACGATGTTCAGCTCTTTTCACAAGGAAAGATTTACCTAGTAAATACTAACTTGTATGCTTGTATAAGTTCTCAGGGTAAGAAGAAATGTATTTCTTAGGAGCCGGGGTAAGAAGAAATGTTGATACCAATTACCAAGCAATTGTAACTCCATAGCACCACAGGATCACACAAAAGGAACTTTTTTTTTCCAGTAATGTAGCGGCTACAACAGCAAGGGGAAGCAGTAGCCACATAGGTATTGATTTTCTTGCATAAGTTCCACTGCATTATTTTCCAATTTGTTGGTATGCTGGCAAAAGTTCTACTTACATACAGATATAACCCCAGGAATACCTATAGCCAACATATATTTGATGCCAGATCCTTCAATGTACATCAAGAAAATCCCCTTTAAAAATTTACCTACAGAAAATTATAACTCCAAAAGGCAATCAGATGTACTGCGTTTTATGTTCCATGTAGGCCTGCACACATGATACGTGTACCACATACACACTTGTTGGATTTCAATGTTATGCCATAACACAAACACAACACTTCTATCAACATACAGTTTTCACTTATAAGCATTAGTACATCAATATTATGCTTTGTCAAAAAAAAAAAAGGAGGGTTGAGACTAGCAAAATGGGAGATAGAACACTTTACAGGCTCATCACATTAGGAAGGAAAAGGAGAGGGCGTTAGAGATTTCTCATCCCTAATAATAAAGCAAAGCAAAGGAAGATAAGCTGAAACACTGCAATATACGCTAAGAGAGACTTTTTCTTTTACCACCCTTTTGCCTGGTCTCTCCTTTTTATTTTATTTTGTTTATCTCTCTCTTTTTTTTGGTCTAAAATGAGCATATGTTTGCTATCCATCAAATAAGGAAAAAGGAGAGAAAATCCAGTCATCTGTCAGGTCATTACACAATCAACTTGTCTTTTCGTCACTTGTCAGCAGCTCATTTTCCATTATCAAATATTCACGGACAACTAAGTGAACTAGGAAAAATATGCCTTTCAAAAGGATGGCATGCATAAGTGGTATGTTCAAGGAACAAATGATCACATACTTGAAACACTCACCATGGCAACAGTCAAATAGCATGCAAATTTTAAAGTTAATAATTGCATCATAAAAAAGTAATAATTACTAAGCATATGGAAGAATCTTTGATGTAAATTAGTAGTTTGCTAGTTGTTTTACTTCAAACACCTGAAAAGAGATGTGTGATAGAAAGACTCAAGATTGACATTCAATGTTGTAACCGTAACAGCATCATTTTACAAAATCATGTGGTACAAGAAAGTAATATGAGTCTTAATTTCTACATCTAATCCACAAAGCGTAGACCCCCCAGATGATTGTTAACAACAAAAAGTATTGAGTTGCATGCACCAACCAATTCACCCAAAAGCTTAAGCTGACGAGGAAAGACGGGCAATTCACTTGTACTTCAACACTCCCCCTCACGTGTAGGTTCCCTCAGGCCTAAGACGTGGAATAGAAATGAGTTGCAATTATTTTCTTAATTGCGTCAGCCGGGTCTTGAACTCAAGACCTCTTGGCTCTGATATCATATTGAGTTGCATGCACCAACCAATTCACCCAAAAGCTTAAGCTGATAAGGAAAGACGAGCAATTCACTTATACTTCAACAAAAAAGACAACAAAAGCACATGCAAGGCATGGAATGAAATGCCATGGATTACTTTTCCATCTATCCAACATTACTGAATGAATAATACTATATGGACATGCTACTTGCAAAAATTATATAATAGTAGTGTGGCAAATGAACAAATTCGCTTACAGAGGAAGAGCCATGTAGGCGATTGGCAGCTTCAACAAGATCGCAAATGATTTCAGATGTTGGCATCTCTGTTTTTAGATCGATCACGACCAACTATACCCTCAAGTATTAGAAGAGTAAAGAAAGCCAGAGCTCCAACTGCCAGCATTGGCTTCCCCCGAAGAATCAAAGAATACATAGCAACAACACATCAGTTGAATGCATGATGTACAACAACTTTATCCATGTGATCTCCTCCTGTTATGTGGGGAAGGAGGAGTCCCTTCAAAGAAATCAGACACGGCTATCTCAAGGTCCTCAGCTGAGTACTTGATGTACAACTCTGGATGCTTCCCATTCTCTATATGATGTCGGAACCTGCCAAGGAATGACCGGTATGCTGGCAGTAGCTTCTCTGCTATTGAGATCCTTAGCTCCTCCCCCAGCTGCGTGTCCGGCACACACCACCCAGACTGCACCCTATGTGCCTCTTCGAACGCAGCATTGAAGGACTTGAACCGCTCCCGCAGAGCTGACTTGGATATTCCTGACGAAAAGCCACCACTTACATGGAGCCCCTCATCTCGCAAACAATTCAAGATCTTCAACCATGCCGTCCGCTGGTAGTTCGTGGCCGCCATTGTGAACTTGCCTGTAAGCCGCTTCAAGTAATCATCACCAATCATGCTCCAGAGGTCTGGCGAGTCCTTCACCTTGTGCACAATATAGTGCACATTGTTCATCAAGAACAAATGGGAGAGAGCTGTATCCTTGTAGAGTGACGCCTTGCCCTCGAGGTTGTGCTCAAGAACAACAATGATCCAGACAATATGAGCGGCGAGTGGCGACTGGTTCTCAAGCTCGGGGAGCTCGAGCTCGGCCAAGGACGGCGCTGGTTCATTGCCCTCAGCTGTAAGCCGCGCACTAGCCGACGGGCGCGACACGATCAGCTCGGAGAGCGTGGCCTTGTAGTCGGAAATGAGGCTGCCATAGTTCATCACGTACCGAGTGAGCGGGTGGATGGTGCCGCCAGGCACCGCAGTCTTGGGCGGATCACGGAGCACGGCGTTCTCGAACTCCGAGAGTATGCCGCGCACGGCGTCGGCGAGTCGCGACCGGATCTCGGCAGCCTGCACGTATATCGATTCGGCAGCCTTGGAGGCGGCGAAGATGTCGGAGACGTCGGGGAGGAGGTCGGAGAGCGCGTCGTGGAGGTCGACGATCTTGAACAGCTTCTCGGGGGACCGGCGGCCGATGCTGATGGCCTCGGCGAAGCCAAACAGCTGCAGCGCGGCGCCCTTTACGGTCTCGGCGAAGGGGGTGTCGTGCGTGGCTGGGGCGGCTTCGGCGGCGGCTACGGTGATGTTGGAGATGGGAAGGTCGTGGAAGATGAGGAAGCAGAGGCGGCGCTCGCTTGCGAAGACGCCGCGGACGGCGGCGCGGGCGGCGCGGATCCATCGGCGGATCTTGGCCTCGAGGGCCTCCCACTCGAGGCGCTGGACGTCGCCGATGCTGAGCCGCTCAACGCCGAGACGGCGGAGGGAAGCGTCGACGGCCGGCTTGCGGATGGAGGCGTACACCTGGGCGCACTCGCGGCCGTACCCGGCCGCAGCCATGCGGGAGGCGATGGCTCGGAGGTCGGCGACGGCGTCGTCGGGGAGGAGGTCGATCTCGCGGATGCTCCGGAGCGAGCGGTAGCTGCTCCGCCGGCTGACGGAGGAGGACACGGAGACGTCCTCATCCACGACGGGGAGGTCAGCGGACGAGGCCGAGTTCGAGCGGTCGCTGGCGATGGAGAGGGAGCCGCCAAGGTCGGCAAGAGCCTCGATCTCGAGGTCGAGGGTGCGGGACGACAGCACGTGGCGGAACTCGTCCTCGAGCCGCGCCATCGCGACCTGCACAGCGCTGGACCCGGACGACAGCCGGCGCGGGCTCCCGACCGCGGCGGTGGACAGCGGCGCGAGGCGGCGGAGGTCGTCCACCGCGCGGAGGAACCGCTCCGCCTCGGCCCGATCCCCCGAGCCGTCGAACAGCATCGCCTCCGCCGCCGCCGCCCCCGCCGAGGCCGATGACGAGTCCCATCGCATCACCACACGCTCCGCCGCCTCCAGCTCCGCCGATCCTTCCATGGCTGGGGTTGACTCCCTCGTCTCCTCCCCCACTCCACCTCCCCCTGGCTGTCTCCCGAGCTGGCCTTTGTTACAGCCGCGGCGGCGCGAATCTGGGGAGCCGCACGTGTGGGCGTGCGCGCGCGGGCGTGGGTCTGCGCGATGGCGCACGGGGCGGGAGACGGGGGGCGTGATATACTACTACTAGTAGTAGTCGGGGAGGCAATGCGAGCTAGCTCCGCTCTGTGTTGCGCCCTGTCGCTCGCGTATGACAGGTTCGCTCGCCTCGCGCTTTGTCAATTCGTGCGTCCTTGTATTGTAAACTTCTTTTTGTTTGGACTCGCGAGGAGTGGGGAGCAAGACTGAAACTACAAGAGCCAAACTTTTTACTCTTGGGTGGAATTTATAAATGTTATTTTTCGTGGTACGTATCTCTGACCGTGGGGTACAGAAGTGCCGTCCCGGAATGTCAGTGGCAGGAGGAGGGGAACTGAGGGTGTGTTCGGACAGAGAGATGTTGGAGCGTTCGATGTACTGGTTGGTACACACGTATTTCCATAGCCCAAAACACATATTCGTCCCTTTCCTACTTCTTTTTGGGTTTGAAGTCTCAGGGCTGTTTGGTTGCCACCCATCGAGTGATTTGGGATCGATTCTCTCTTTTATCTTCCTTTTTTATCTTTTCTTTTTACCCTTCCTCTCGCTTCGTATATGACACGATGGCAGCGTGATTTTAGTGATTAGTATATATCTAATTAAAACACGTTCTATAAACTCTTTTTTTTCCATTCACGAAGAGTATTTTCTTTTTTACTTTTTTTAAGTTTTAGCATAAGGAAGGTAGGAAGATTTAGGTAGGGACGGAAACGGATCGATTACGAACGAATCGAATAGTCTCCAATACGAAAACAAATCTATATTTTTAAAACAAATACGAATCTTAATTGAACATTCTCGAATCTGAATCTGAATCGAATGTAAATCGAATCTTAATTGAATCGAATATGTACACAATTCGGTCGAATGCGAATATCCTACAACTTTTGCGACAAATCTCGGTAGAACAAATTTATATAACATGACTACACGACTACAGTCTACACGAGTCGTAGCAACACCCAACAGCCACATATTCGTTACCAAATCAAGACCCCGTCGAAACATAAACGCTCTGGGAAAAATTCGAATAGTATTTGTATTCGTATCTGGGAATAAAATGGATAGTATTCATATTCGTATCTGAAAAAAAATAGATAGTATTCGTATTCGTTTTTCCCAAATAGTATTTGTTTTTTCGGATACTATCCGGGTTTTTCCCAAATACGAATACTATCCATTTTTTTTGGATATGAATAACACCGAATATAGATACGAATAACACCGAATACGGATACAAATACTATTCGAATGCGAATTTTACTTACCACATTTGCGTTTTCTCGAATACAAATATTGGATAAAACGGATTATCCTTTACCATTTCCCATCCCTAGTTTTAGGGGTGTTTATGAAAGTGTCTTTTTATGTTTTTACGCTTTCTCCTTCTCAAAGCGTGATTTTCTAATTATATATTTTTCTCAGGCTCAGGCCTCCAACCAAACACCACATTCTCAGACTTACCTGACCAAATAAAAATTATCTGATTTCTAGGCTACCTTTAGGCACCACTTTTTACTGAGCATAGAACCCAGGGCGCCAACCAAACATGCCCTCAATATGGTTTATAATTTTCCGTTTCTATCTATTATTAAAACAGAAAAAAAAAGTCACGACGTTCGCTCCGAAGAGTTAGAAATTATCACGTTAATGGGTGGAAAAGAAGAAAGATTATGGTAGATCCAGATTATAACGATATAGATTAATTAATCATATATATTTACGAGAGCTGCCACAATTGTATAAGAAATAAAACTGTATTTTCATTTTAAGCATTAGAGTTATCTAGCCGCACAATTACTTGGGAAATTCTGTTAGCCAACTGCCAACTATGGGTTCGAGAAGGGGGGGGGGGGTTGGTTTGGCCGTCCAAGACAGGTTAATGCCCTAGTTTATTGCCATGACAGTGAGATCGGCGTACATCTGGGCTGTCTTACGCTGGTGGCTCCAGCGAACTGGACGGGGCAGAGCCAACGTATCGTGATCCACCTGTCTTCCTCTCTCGAGCACTAGTACTACTCGTGCACAGAAGAACCTTGGCAGAGATATATGTGATATATCTAATATAATTAGGAGGGGATTATCAGTTGTTAATTGTTTGGGGAGTTAGGGTTTAATTTCCAGCAGTGGTTAGCCGAGTGATGCTGTTGATTATTGAGGACTGATCTTATCCCAGGGATTTTTTAGTATATTTGCAGGGCATGTGAGCTGACAGCTCATCAGCTCCAGAATAAAGCAGGTCTTGGAGTGGCAAAAAAAGCAGCCCTTTTTTTTTTTTGCTTCGCGTCGCTGTAAAAGTTGGTAATTTTGGTTCGTGCAGCTGCAAATCAGGCAACGAAAAGCCAAAATGGCTTTTTTTTTTCTTTGCTCAGTGCCTTTTTTCATCGTTTCAGTGGGTAGGGAATAGTGTGATGTCGTTGATTAGTTGCGTTAATGTTAAAAGGCTAGCTAGCAGCAGCAAAAGGATGGTGTGCCTGAGTACCTCCATTAATTTGACCTGCGAATCTTGCTAGTTTAACGTCAGCTCAGCTACATGAACTCGAGAGTATGGGACAGAGTTCAGAAATCTTCAGATATGGGTCCTACTGAAAATGGGCCGGTGTGTACTGCAAACTGCAAAGGAGCTGTCCACTGAATGGAAACTGACTCGCTTTCACGAGACCTGGCCTCCAATGCATGAACTAAGCAATTATTACGTCGAAGATATATAAAAGATTGCCCTAATTAACACTGTATATAAAAGAGTGCCCTAATTAACACTGTTAATTAAGGGAGTGAGTGATAAGGCATGCTCTTGGCGACCTCAGCAATGTTCTGTTATGTACCTTGGCACTAGTTACCTCCATGCACAAGGGCACAAATTGTGTCATCACCTCTGAATATGGGTGTCAATCGTACGTTGCATTTGCGAGAATGACATCGTCTGCTTCCCCTAATTAGTGATTCCCAGTCATCCACGTCCGGTAACAGCGACTTGCATCCTCTTAATCATCTCAAAATAGAACATCAATTTGCAAGATTATTCCTTGTTTACTTTAAACATGTGGAAGACATGATGTTATGCCTGCTTTTTGTTGCTTGACATGAAGTATCTCTCCCCAAAAAAAAAATTAGGTCATTCGTTATGCGGTGTGAACGAATACAAGGACAGGTATAATGTACAGAACAATTAATATTGCTGGACGCATCCTGCACAGCGCAAAGTCAAGCACGCACCGTTTCATTCTTTTCCGGCCGGATCTGGGACCGAATTCAGAGTAGATGTTATCCGTCGGATATGATCATTTCCTGTATTTTCTCGGATACCATCCCGTATTTTATACCCGGATATCTGGCAACGGCCAGCCGCTAGCCCATCTAAGCATCGCTCCTAGTAATACCCTAGTTGCACACGGCACACACACAACAGTACAACACTAGTCTACATAACAACAGTACAACACTAGTCTACATAACAACAATCACAAACCAGCCACCTACCTCGTCGCCTCTCCGTCTGTGCAGCCGTTGGCTGGTTGGAGTCATAGCCATCGACTACCTCACCAGATCTGCTCTACGGTGAAGGCAACGTAGGAGACGGTAGGGCCTAGACCATGCGGAGGTGGTGGTGTTTAGAGCTGGGGCGATTTGGTGAGAGCATGTGGTTGGCGATAGGAATGCAATGGCGTGGTGAGGAGGTGAAGGAGTGAGGCATCCAGCGAGGCCTGGCCCTTAGTGTCGGAGATGGGAAATAGAGGGGTATGGGAGGAGGAGAAAAGTAAAAAAAAAACGAGCTCAATTTGCTAACCTTGTGTGTAGTCATGTAGATCAGAAACAGAGGGGTATGGGAGGAGGAGAAAAGTAAAAAAAACAAGCTCAATTTGCTAACCTTGTGTGTAGTTATGTAGATCGGAAACAGAGGGGTATGGGAGGAGGAGAAAAGTAAAAAAAAAGGAGCTCAGTTTGCTGACCTTGTGTGTAGTCGTGTAGATCGGAAACAAAGGGTGCAAGGCCTAAGACGTCTATTAGTGTTTTTGCATTTTAGTAACCCATATTTTTGGTAATTATGAAATAGTCCTTCCCCTAGTTGTTTCCTTTTGTTCTAGCCCTGTAGAGTTCCGTTTTCTTCATAGAAAGATCCTACACGCCAGCTTGAAGCCTTGAACGTCTACGCTTGTGTATGTACTCATCTTGAATAGTTGAAGTGACCAATATTATGTCATGTGATAGTGTGATAACTATGTATGTATGCATATTGAATAGTTGAAGTGACGGTGATATGGTTCAACATATATTCCTTTCTATATGTGCGTACTATCTGCCTATTTTTATCCGATTCCGACCCGATTCCATCACGTATCCAGCCCGTGTTTGTATCTCGAGTAACCCAAAATCATATTTGTCGATGTCTCGGACTCAAAATTTCACAAATGCTCATCAGATGCTTAACTAATCTAACTTAGGGATTTTTGGCTATTACAATCTTCCCTAATTTTTGTTGGAACGTCCTTATCTCCTTCCGGCTCCGAAAAGAACTCCGTCGCCTATACGCCCTCTCGGCCACGCCCTTACCCTATAAATAGCCCCCTAGGATTGCTTTGTTGCCCTCGTCCAGAACCCCGATCTATTCTACCTTCAAAGCCCTAGCGATGCCGGGATTGAGCTTTTAGGGTTTTTTCCCCGAAGCTCTTTATTCTCGAATTGCGTTGCCGTCTTTGTCACCTTGTCATCGTGGTCTGCACTATCGCGATCACCATCACGTGGGCTACCTCGAGGACCTCTTCATGTTGCCAGAACATCGCCGCAGCGAAAATCCGACAACACTAAACCTCCATCTCCGCTTGAAGCTCGCCGCCAGCCACCACCGTCCCCTCCGACCACCAGTAAGCACCTCATTAGATTCTCAATAGCATTCTCTACATGTTGATATCACTCATCGCCAGCGAAGCCCCGTCGAGCGCCGTCGACCGTGGGGACCCGAGCCTCACCGTCGTTTGTCAGCGTAGCAGTCCTCATGTGGTCGAAAATCCTTTCGACCAGTATCCTATGACCAATAGTCGTAATCTTCTTTCGACCAATAGTCAAAAATCCTACGACCAGGTAGTCGTAACTTCTTTCGACCAGGCAGTCATAACATCCACGACCAGACAGTCGTAACCTCCTACGACCAGGTAGTCGTAACTTCCTTCGACCATGTAGTCAAATCTTCTATGACCACCTGCAGTCGAAACCTTCCGACCAGGTGGCCGAATCTCCTTTCGAGCACGCATGGTCGAAAATGTTGAACAGTACTCGATGTACAGTGCTCGATAAACAGTAGTCGAAACTCCTTTTTGAGTATTTCTTAGGGTTTTGATCTTCTAGAACCCATATCTTCTTCATTCGAACTCTGTTTGAGCCCATTCAAATTTCTAAATTCATCTAAATTATAGATCTATTTATCTGAGATTTTTATTTAGTTTTTGGAGTTTGTTTTATCTCTGTTATTTATTTATTTGGTTTATTTGCTTTGTTTGCGAGTAGACGTTGATACTTCGGAAGTTTTGAGCAAGGAGGAGTGGACCAAGATCAAGATCAATCCCAAGATTTATTTTAAGGCAGGCCATAGTCCTTTTATCATATTGAAACTATGATTTCAAAAGTATATTGTTTTGTACAAATTGCATGCTATCTTTATACCAAATTGTTTTGGGATTAGCAATCACCTGTTATCATTATTCCTCCAATGAATATTTGAATGCCATGAATCCTTTGTCACCCTAGCATGGATAATTTTAGTTGGACATATTTGTATCACCAACATGGGTAGCGTACAAATGCTTAGTCAAGCTTAGTTACGATGGGTTCATTATCACTTGTGTCATAATGAATAATGTTGAGTTAATGATATATGGAATCATGGTGGTTAGCCACTCTTGTTAAAATTTGTGTACCATGACAGGGTATGTCATTAGTCTTGGTTAAACAAAATGGTTTTCGCTCGGGTGAGTGGATGGTGGATTGAGGGTGTGGATTTAACATGTTGTGGGTTGTGGTAAGATCGCCTGAGTAACTTGCCAAGGACATAATCTTGTGCGCCATTGAAGTGGGCCTTAACCGTAAAACCAAATGTCTAGTATGGGATGGACTTGGCTAATTAATTAGCGATGTTTTGATTTGGTTCTATTTGGGTTGTGTTTGGCGCAAGAGGTAGGTCCTATCTGCTCGGAAAGACATTCAGTGTTGAAACCTTAGCGAGCAGAACTAGGTAAAAACAGAACTTTGTAAAGGCCTTGTAATGAAGACTTAAGTCGGACACCTAAGGAAGTGTGGTCAAACTCTTTGAGTGATTTATCTCTTGTGGGGAAAGCTGTACAACCTCAACAGAGTGTAAAACTATTCGAATATCCGTGTCCGCGGTTATGGACGTATCCGGGGATTTCACACGAAAGATGGAGTTTCTTATAAAATGTGTCGGAGTGTGAATGAGAAGTTCACTTGATGAATATAATGTTTGTTTGGTTAATGGGTAATTCACTTGGTGGTTTGTCTTAGGAAGTGAATGGGTAGTTCTGTAACATCCCAAAATCCTAATCTTGGGATTAAGTAATATAAATGCATTAGTAAAAATTCCATCGAACTTTTGCATTTAAACTTTGCCTTTTTGAAAATCTTGTGTTGGTTTTAAAACTAAAACTTGAACAACATTAGGTGCTAAAAAGGAAATAGAAAAAACAAAATAAAATTTCTCTAAGTAAGAGAATGGTTTCAAGCTTTTATCCCAGGAACTATTCAACAAAATTTCTATATAAAATTTTGTTTAGGAAAATCATTACAAACACCTAGGAACAACACTTCGTTTGAATTTTTTAGAAATTCATGAAGATGTTAGCCTCTGAAAATTTTACTGTAGGAACTACTTGAGCCCAGTAGCCTACACAAAAATTTTCAAAAATTTTGGACTTCGTTTGGGTGGTGAATTAAATCGGCAAAGAAATCAGGTGATATTCAAAACCCTAAAGCTTGTACTGTTCCTCTGGCTCGAGTCAAAACCCCACGGTTGAACCCAATCCTCTTCACAATCAGACCAGTCCGAAAGAGCGCAAGTGATTTGGGGCCGTTGGATTTGAAAATCAACCGTCCAGATCCAATGTGTCGTTCGGACCGTCTGAACAGCACAACCCTTGTGAGCCGTTGGATCTGAAACCAACCGCCCAGATCAACTGGGATATTCGGACCGTTCGAACGTTTGCGCAATCTGGCCGTTCAATTTTGATCGGGCCGCCCAGCAAACACATGCGCGCACCGTTAGATCTTTATCGGATGAATCAGATCGAGTGGGCCGTTCGGACCATCCAAACAGCTCATTTCATCTGAGTCGTTGATTAGGAAATAAACGATCCAGATTAGTTGGGCCGTTCGGACCATCCGAACAGCACAATTCATCTCAGCCGTTCATTTCTAATCAGACCGTCACAGTTTGATCCACACGTACCATTTCGCTAAATCACTGACTGGTGGGCCTCGAGCGCAGGGGCCTTCGTCCACCTTGCACCCGGGAGCTCCAGCGCAGCACCAAAGCTCTCCGTCGCCTACCGTTTTTGACCTCGCTACCCACAGTTTTGCTACAGCTCAGCTACTCCAATCGTATCGCCATTCAATTCCCATACCTGCCCGCACCAACTCTCTCTGCCCGTACAACGTTGGGACGCTCCGCCTCTGTTACCCACGGCTGCCCGAACCCTACCTTATTCATCTCCGCCGCTCCGCCTATAAAAAGTCCACCCCGAGCTTCGCATCCCCTTTTCGAAACTTATGCGTTCACTCATTTCTCATTCCATCCACTCAAACAAACTCTAGAGGTCCGAGAGCAGAAACCCTAAAATCACTGTGCGACATTATCTTCGTCTCTGGCGCCATGAAGGGTTTGGTGTCAATTCTATCGCGTCGCATCGCATCCCTTAACACCTTGAATCTTTCCCCTCAAACAATTTATCTTTTGATCCACAGGAGCTCCCGATTGGGTCTTTCTTCTTCATCTCCGGCCAGAACGCCGCCTCAATCCTTGCTGGCGTTTCACTGAGCTCTGGACCGATTTGCTGCACCCGAAGCATCGTTAGGACTCACTAAAGCTTCTACGATCATTGGATTTCACTCTCCTTCACCCGGGCTTCTTCTCCGTGAGTAACCGACTTTGCCGCCGCACCTCACCGTCGACAAACCACCTCAGACCATCTCAGCCCCTCCGCGTCATTTCGGTACACTCTTAGTAATCCCTAGATGCTTATGTGCGCGCTCATTTGCCAAGGGCGTCGCTTAATTGCGCTGTCATCGTTTGCCGTGGCAATCCTTTCGCTCGCCACCGGCGTGCCACCATGTTGAGCCACCCTAGGCCACGCCGTCGATGCCGGCAGGTGCGCAATAGTATGTAGGTTTCTTTTCAAGCAATCTTTGGCCTTGCCGAACCTCACATCGCCGAGAGCAGCGCAGCCGTGAAGCACCACCGTGCGACACCGCAATGATGACACTGTAGCTCGTCATCAGCGTGTCTAATGTTGTCATTAAGGTTAACTTGTCATTTAAACTGATTAGTTAATCCTAATGAATCACTTACCTGTGGGACTCTGTTAAGTTAATTCCAACCGTTAATTTCACTTGAGTACATGACATGCGGGCCCACGGTTTAAGTACACAGTGAGAGCCCAGTGGACCATCTCACTGACAGTAGGCCCCACCTGTCAGTTTGAATCGGAAATCCAATGAAAAATGGAAAATACACTTTCAGTTATAGCTGGGATACGCTTTCTTTTTCGGAAGGCGTAAACTCCGATATAACAGACGCGAGAATACGCTTTCTCCGTTAGAAAACGTACTTTTCATTTATTTTGGATTTATCAAACCGATTGTAGTAAAAGCTTAATAACTTTTGCTACACAACTCCAAATTTAGTGAAACTGGTCCCTAAATTCGTCTAAAATCATAATTTACCTAATTATATAAAAATATTTTAGTTGGTTATTGTTGTTTTTGTTGGATATTATTTTAACTCTTTTCCGACTCTTTTTAGACATCGATTATTCGGGTTATTCTTGCGACGATCAATCCGTTATACCTCTAGAATAGCAAGGGCAAGGCAAGCACCCTTTTTTATCATATTGATCCCAGTATTTTACTTATTGTACTTTGTTTTGCAAATCCTATTATGCATGCGTGTATGTTTGTATGAAAATGCTATTATCGGGAAAATGGTAGTTGTAAATCCTACTTGCTGCATATGTCTCCTTGGATTATTGATCTCTTACTGTTGTAACCATTAGAATATGGGTTAGACAATATGTGATGTCATTTGGGAATTTTTGGTTGCTGTTATTGCACAAATGCAATTAGAGCAATAGAATTTCTGAAAAATTGATTAAAGGACAATATGTTAATTTGTGAATTTAGGATTATTTTGCAAAATGCCCAGAGGAGTTACCTCTGTTATTTTATATAAAAATGACATGAAAACTTTAGTCTTTAGACACGGGTAAGTTATTTTGTATTCTGAAAAAGTGAGGATTGAAACTCACTAGTAGATAGGGTGGAGATCTTGCCCTAGTCAGTTAAGGACTGAAGCCAGCAAATCTGAGACTAAGACCTAATTGTACAACCATATGTGCTAGTGTGGGATGGTCGTAGCTAACTAAGTTATCGAAATCTTGGCCTTGCATGATAGTAGGCAGAAGTAGTGCGCACATTGCCAAGGGATTGGTAATGCCGACACAACTGCAAATGCCTCACTTCGACGGGTTTCCATCCGGGTGAAGTGAGGGACTTGCTCAACGGGTGCTGTCCAGGTGAGTAAGGCTCCTCATCCGATGTGTTAATTTTTTACTATCAGTGTTATTATTATTATCCCGACGGATGAGGATAAAGATTCACAGGGCTAGTGTAAGGTTAGGACTAGATATTGTAAAGGCCGCGTCGCGAACTCTAGGGTGCTTACCTTCGGCAGTGAGCAACGATATAGAGATATTCCAGGCAATTGGAGTACCGTGTACTATGGGTAAAGTTGTACACCTCTGTAGAGTGATAAATTATTCGAATAGCCGCGCTCGCAGTCATGAGCATGCTTAGTGCGGTTGGTATGGCGGTAGCTTTTGTTTCCCAAACTATTTTGTCACAAAATGTTGGGGTAATGACATGGGGTTTTACCTTGTTGAGTTAACTGCCATGTCTATGGTTTTTGTTGCTATGTCTATAGCCGATTGTCATGTCTATGACTGATTTGCTATTTCTATAGCAGGATTGCCATTTCTATGGTTGAACATGAATCTGTCAGTGCCATTTCTATGGTGGAATATTGATTATATTTCTGCTTTCAACCGAGTAGGGTTGTGGGTGTTTGTTGTTAATTGTTCAGTTACTTTACTTACTGTCCTGTACTTACTTTTCTTAAACTGCTCTTTCAAATTCCGTTGCAAATTATTACTTATGATTATTGCAAATAAACTTGGCTTTGAGCAAAAGAACTTGTAGAATAGAGCCATACACTTGATAGCCTTGCATCTAATATAATTTTTGCGATATACTACAAGTCTTGATGAGTACACAAGTACTCAATCTTGCTATTGTTGTTGGTTTAGAATTTGCAGATGATCCGACGCTTGACGACGAGTTCTCTGCACCTGGCACCGAGGGGTTTGATGACGGGTCTACTTAGGCCTTGTTTCCTTGTCGGTTGCCTGAGGGATCAGATGGGCATGTCGTTGGACTCTTGCTACTACTACTACTATGTTTTTCCGTCGCGACTTTACTTGCTTTGACGACTGCTTTTATTTGGCCGGTCGGCCGTGGTTTGTAATAACCTTTGTAATAACTTAAGTAGTTGTCCCTTTTGCTTTACTTTAGACTATGAATGTATTATTGTGATGCCAGATGTTGTGAATGTGCGTGCTAGCCTTTATTACTGGGACTAGCACTATATACACATAAGATCCACGGGTATTCCACGCCCGAGGGTCTGACATCGCCTGGTATCAAAGCCATACTGACTATAGGACAAGCCCTAGGTAGAATGGTTAATAGATTAGACTTAGAAATAAAATTTTGCAAACTAATTTAACCATATGAATGGTTCTTAAACCTTAGAAAGGATTGCTAATCTTTTCCCTCTTAGAATTCTTTCTTATCTAAAGACTCTTTTGGTCAAAACATCTCATCTGTTTCAAAATAATTCTAGTTTTGAGAGATGGGGTGCTCTCTGAAAGTGAAAGAATTAACTACTTTTAGGACTTTAAAAACAGAGCCAAAATGTTTTTAAAATGTTATCAAAACATCCCCACAAAATCCTTTTGAAGAATTCGTCTTCGAACTACTAAGGATACCATTTTAGATCTCTCTTTTCCTAAAATTTCAAAATGTGTTGCTTGCTGAAATTTTTGTAATGTATTATCTTATTAAACCTCCCTACCTTCATTTGGAGTTATTTGAAGTAAAATTATAAAGGTCTAATTATATAAAGACCAAGGGGGTAGAAATACCTATTTAACAGCCTTTAGGGATTAGTAAGTAAACCTAAGAATGGTTAAAAGTGTGTGCTGAAAATTCTTTCCTAACTACTGTCATTCTTATCCATAACTCTGGTCATTTGATCTTTAGCTCATCTTCTCTTTATAATTATGTAGATGGTCAACCAGTGGGAACCGCAGTACCGTATGAGTGCCTTTGAGGAGGGCACGTTGCAGCATACTCTTTGGGTGATGCTACAACACATCGAGTGGCTTACACTCCGTAGTACATAGTCTACAGTGCACCGGCGAGTGCAGCCTCCACTGAGTATCTCACCCAGGTGCTCATCCAGGGGAGGAACTTTGGCGACCCAGCTTTTCGATACTACGGGAGAGGCTCTACTGTTCGGATGTCCCTGCTTGATGCGGCTTGTGTTGCTATCGTTCGACTACGACACGAGTTGCCAACGCTACGGGTCATTCATTCTTTCACTTCCCAGCCCGAGCTACGGACCAGAAGGAGCCTACCTACCAGGTAGAGGGGAGGCAGTTCCTTACGCCTCACCTGCACCTCGCAGGCCTGGTGAGGTCACTTGACGAATATCTCCGTCAGGTGTCTCACGAGCTTTTGGAGGCCTGTCGGAGGATCTGCACACTAGAGGACAGCATCACTCCTATGGTGGCCCAGGGTTTCTTCTCCCGGGAGCTGCTATCTGAGAGAGGATGCGATTCGCACTGCCGAGGATCTACCTCACCTATCACTGCTTCTGACCCAAGACCCGACGTCCTCGTATGTCGACTACGGGACATCGCCGCCGGGTGATGGCTATCTACACATATGTAGTAGCTCCTACACAGCCGTTGCAGTGCTTCCATCATCGCCTTGCTGGACTTGAGGACACCGATCCCCAGAGTACTCCGTCCTCTGCCGCTGCTGAGTCTTCGGGAGCCGCCCAGCGCGACTAGATGGACTAGACTACTGCAGGCCGCCTAGAGCTCACTTGTAGGTCTTTTAGTGAGCACTTTTAGACATTTTGTGGATGTAAACCGAGGTGGGACCTCGCTGTACTTTTGTTGTAAGATACTACTTGTTGTGTTCTAGCTGCTCTCTTTTGTATTTTGGAACAAAGGGCATGTGTGCCATGTAATGTTTAACTAATATGTTAAAATTCATGTGTGCTGCCCCTAAGTCTCAAAAATATGCATGCTACTAGTTACAATAGTTTGGGATGAAGCTGCTTACTGACCCACTTAAGTTCTGCTCATTCCTCGTATCTTGCGAACATTTGTTTACTTTACCCGCTGTTTTGATCAGGATGCCAGTAACCCGCTCAGTTCACCAACTCATGGCAACAGGAACCCCCTCTGGATCCCAACTTCCAAAGAATGAGACTTCTGTGCCTTCACTACCTAATCCTCAACATCCGTCTGCAACAACAGAACAAATAGACCAACCTAATTATGCCGCTACTGTAGACCCAGAAGTTCTGCCATCGTCACCTACCATGGCTCAAGTGCTAGCCATGATTGATCAAGGACGGCAGACCAATACTCTACTACTCCAGTAGTTATTTCAAAACACTGCAGCTCTTGGCACTGTCGCTGGAGGAAATGGAACTACGAACAACCAGCCCTCATCTAAGATGGGCGAGTTCCTGCGAACTCGGCCACCTACTTTCACATCAGCTGCCGATCCTTTCGATGCTGATGATTGGCTTCGCACAGTGGAGAGTAAGCTGATCATTGCCCAGTGTATCAATGAAGAGAAAGTGCTATATGCATCTTATCAGTTTTAAGGTGCAGCAGTTGCCTGGTGGGAGAACCATCAGGCCATGCTTCCAAAAGGCCAGACTCTTACTTGGGCCGCTTTTAAAGAAGCTTTCCGTAATGCTCATATTTCCTTCAAGCATCATGGATATTAAGAGACGAGAGTTCCATGAACTTCGGCAAGGGAACCAGACTGTGATGGATTTCTTGCACTGTTTCAATTATCTTGCCCGCTATGCAGCCTCTGAGATACCTATAGAGGAAAGAAAGATTGTTCTTTTCCGGGAACGACTTAATGACGAGATGAAGTGGTCACTTGCTGCCCACGATGTCTCCAACTTCCAGGATTTGATCAACAAAGCTATTCGAGTTGAAGATAGCACCCGGGAAGTTGTTGAAAGCCGTAACCGCAAGTGGCTTGCACAGAAATTGGCTAGCAACAGCCAGCCGAGACCTCAGAACTGGCAGCCGTCAAATGCTCGCCCTCCTACACCACCATCTCAGAGGTCTCAAGCACCAGCTCCCTGTCCACCACAAGTCGCGGTTCAACACTATAACCGCCAAAATCAGCAATCCGATACTCAAAATCCGGCAGCCAACATCACTTGCTTCAATTGCAATGAGCGCGGACATTATGCCAACAAGTGTCCAAAGTAGAATACTTCAGCGCCTCAACCTCAGCCTTTTGGTGTTCAGTAACGACCCCAGGGACCTGCTCAAGGCCCCGGCGGACAACAAGCACCCAAGCCGGCGCAAGCCAATGGACGTGGTCATCTCAACCACACTACTGCTGAGGAAGCCGACGCATCACCTGATGTGGTAACGGGTATGATTCTCGTACACTCGGTACCTACCTTAGCATTATTTGATTTTGGAGCAACTCATTCCTTTGTGTCTGAAAAGTTTGCTCTACAACAAGAACTCGGAGCTGCATCTTTACAAAGTACCATGATAGTTCACTCACCTGAATCTGTCATGAAAACAAAATTCAGATGTTTAGGTGTCCCACTTGAAATCAATGGGGTAGGATTCAAAGCCGACCTTATCATGATAGATACACCTGGGATAGATATAATCATTGGGATGGATTGGTTATCCAAACATCAAGGGGTTATCGATTCCGCTAGACGAGTAGTTTCTCTAGTCAACTCTGACGGAGAACACGTCGACTTTATTCCCACATATAGCACCCTGTCGCAATAGCCCAAACTCAATTCCATGATAGTCCCAGAACTTAGTCAAGTGCCTGTGGTATGCAAATATCTCGATGTGTTTTCGGATGAACTGCCGGGAATGCCACCTAATCGGGACATGGAATTCGTGATCGACTTGATACCCGGGACAGTACCTATATCCAAACGATCTTATCGTATGGATTCTGATGAGTTAGCTGAACTAAAGAAGCAACTCAAGGAACAACTGGACAAAGGATTTATTCGCCCCAGCTCATCTCCAAGGGGATGTCCCGCTTTGTTCATCACGAAAAAGGATGTCAGTTTACGTATGTGCGTGGACTAGCGCCCTCTAAATGAAGTCACCATCAAGAACAAATATCCTCTTCCAAGGATTGATGACTTGTTCGATCAAATGAATGGTGCCTGCATTTTCTCCAAGATAGACCTAAGAATTGGATATTTTCAACTCAAGGTCAAGCCTGAAGATATCCTGAAGATGGCCTTCACTACCCGTTACGGTTTGTATGAACATACCGTAATGTCCTTTAGACTTACCAATGCTCCTGCGAATTTTATGAATCTCATAAACAAGGTCTTTATGGAGTACTTGGATCAGTTCGTAGTGGTCTTCATCAACGATATTCTCATCTACTCCAAGACTACAGAAGAGCATGAGCAGCATTTGAGTTTAGTGCTCGACAAGCTGCGTGAGCATCAACTGTATGCCAAGTTTAGCAAATGTGAGTTCTAGCTTAAAGAAGTTGGATTTCTAGGCCACGTTCTATCCAAAGGAAGTGTGGCAGTAAACCCAAGCAAGATCCAAGAGGTTCTAGATTGGAAGCAACTCCGAACCATTCATGAAGTCCGAAGTTTTCTTGGTTTGGCAGGATATTACCGTCGATTTATCGAAAACTTCTCCAAGATTGCAAGATCGATGACTCAGCTTCTGAAGAAAGAAAAGAAGTTTGAATGGACAACCTCGTGCGATGAGAGTTTCCGCGAGCTAAGGAAAAGGCTCACATCAGCCCTAGTGCTCACCTTGCCAGATATACATAAAGACTTCACTGTTTATTGTGATGCATCCCGCCACGGCCTTGGATGTGTGTTAATGTAAGAAAGCAAGGTAGTGGCTTATGCTTCGCGTCAGCTGTGGCCACATGAAGCTAATTACCCAATCCATGATTTGGAGTTAGCAGTAGTGGTCCATGCTCTAAAAATTTGGAGGCACTATCTCATCGGCAACCGGTATGAGATATACTCAGATCACAAAAGCCTGACGTATTTCTTCACACAGCCAGATCTCAACCTAAGGTAACGAAGGTGGCTTGAATTAATCAAAGACTACAACTTAGGCATTCATTACTACCCTGGTAAAGCCAATGTAGTAGCCGATGCTCTAAGCCGAAAACTTCACCACATGAGGGCATCGATCGAAGAAGATCAACCGATGCTACATGAAGCATTTCGAACTCAACTTGGAAATCGTTGAAGAAGGTTATGTTGCCACCCTGACCCTACAACCTACTCTGGAATCACAAATCCAAGCTGCCCAACTCAAAGATCCGACGATAGCCGAAATCAAGCAAAATCTCCAAGAGGGCGGAAAATCCGATTTTTCCGAAGGCTCGAATGGAATAATTATGCGCGAACAGCAACTCTGCGTTCCTAATGATCCAGATATCGAAGAGTTAATCCTAAAGGAAGCTCATGATACTCCTCTCTCTATTCATCCCGGAAGCACCAAGATGTACCAGGATTTACGGAAGCAATTCTGCTGGTCCAGTATGAAGAAAGACATCGCCGCACATGTGGCCCAGTGCGACATATGCCAGCGTGTCAAAGCGACTAGCAGGATTAATTCGACCCCTGAATATCCCCGAATGGAAATGGGATGAAATCGGCATGGATTTCATCACAGGGTTGCCAAAGACCCGAAAGGGACGAGCAATAGCTCTTAATGAATTCGACACCTATATGGCATCGGGAATCATCCTACGGGATTCCCTAAAGAATTTATCTACTTGAATATTATCATGAGGTTGTGATCAAAGGAAGATAAGTGCATACTTTCTTAAGCACTCATGAGCTAGATATGGGAACATGACCGTAATATCCCAACCCGAGAGGGAAAAGGGCAAGCCGCCTAGTACAGAATGTAACAAGGGCAAAAATTCTCACACCAGGGCATTGGATCAAGGTGAAGTCCTCATTTGTCTGTGCAGAGTCGTAGTCCTTGTTGCTAGGCTTTGGGTTCAAACACGCAAGGTACCCATCGCTGAACAGTTGTATATTAAGTAAGACTTTGAACATCTTTTATTAAATTGATAAATTGGTAGGGATTGTTGGATATTTGTGAGGGCTATTTGGTAATTTCTCAATTAGAGAAAAGAAGAAATAGATAAAGAAAAGGAAAAGGAGATGGGCCCACCAATCATTGAGAAGAGCGGGAGGTAGAAAGCTGGAGACTTGTTGTTCTGCTTGATTTAGAGGGCAGCACTAGGGATTGGGGATTTTCCCCTTCTCGTTGGCGGCAACCCGGGCGGTGGTTGCTGTAGGGCCGGGTGCTATGTGCGTTGGCTGTTGGTAGCAGCTAGCTCGGTTGGTTCCTCTCCTCCTCTTCAAGTCGTGGCATGGAGCTTCTTCTCTTCTCTCTCTCGGAAAAATCAGCATGTCTTCCTCCTTTTGATTGCTTCTTCTTCTTCTCCATTTGGGTTTCAGTCTTGGCCCTTGGGGCTGCTGCTGTGCCTCTGTGTTCATCTTGGGGCTGTTGGTAGCGAGATCTAGATCCTCCTCCTCTCGCACTTCCCGTTCGGCTCCTTGCACCATCTCCCTGTTGAGGTCGGTTTGAGGAAATTTGGGTGTCGTGCAATTGTGGTTTGGACCTAGCTGGCTCGAGATTGATTTGGGATAGAAGGTTGCATATCTTTGGTGTTTGGTGTTCCTCGGGTGCATTCGGTCGGTGCATCTCGGTTGTTCTTGTGCGGCATATCCCCCGTACCTCAGCTTTGTCTTTCAGTATGTCCCGGATTGCGAGATTGGCATTGTATCTCCGTCAACCTTGTCTGGTATTCGCGCCACAACGAGGTAATTGGTTTTTTGAGACAGCGCCATTTGGCGTGCCTTGCCCGGTTCTTCTCGATGGCTTTGAGTGCCATTCGCTTTGTGAGTATTATTGTATTCCGTTTTTCGCATTACTTTTGCATATGTGTTGTGCTAGTAAAAGTTTCAAATTGTGTTGATTTGATTAACTCTAGTACTGGAAGATATTGCAAAGTAGTGTTGTGGCCTCAGTTTAAATGCTCGATGATAAATTGATGTTAAAACTGAAATTGAATGTGACATTGAGTATACTTTGGTCCTGAGCTATCGGATCACTTGCTGTTTTCTCGTCCTGAGCAGTTGATTTATCATGTGATACTTGCTGTTCACTGTCATCTGTTCTCTATGATCCTCTTTCAGTCACTGTTATTCATATCTGTTTATGGTTTTTTGATGAAAAGAAATCTTTACTGGTTGTCTAGCAAAGTTAGGCTTGATGATTTGTTTGAACTTGTGAGGACCCCGGTTTATTAGGCTTGTAATGCTTAGTCATCCATTGACCCTAGCATCACAAACATAATAATCCGTGTCTTCGAGATATATATACTTCCCAGAATGCAGTATACACACCCCTTTACAAAATCATGCATCAATTCCATTCAAGACATAGAACCAAAGCACGACTAGAATAAAAGACATACATAATATAGAGTTATTACAAAAGGGGCCGACCGGCCAAATACAACTAAGGAAGATAACACAGCGGAAGCAAAAGCCATAAGATGGCGATAAACAAAAGAGAGCTACAAGGTTTGCCTTTAGCCCACAAGGCAACCAACCAAGTCGCCTAGCTCGATTCCCAACCGCAACACATCTCACAAAAGTAAAGCCCTTTGGGCTCTACCTCATCTGCAACAAAGTTATTAAGCAAAGCAAATGAGTACAAAAATATACTCGCAAGACTGACGTGTAGTATAACAGAACTATAATTTAACTACATGCAAGCTTTATTTAAGTGGATGAGGCTTTGGACTCATTTTAGCATAAAGTGAGTTTTCATTTGCAATAATGTAATAGATTGAAAGCAATTTGACAAAATATTTTTAATTGTTAAAGTAACAACGACACAATAATAATAATAACAACAAAAACAACCTGGAAGTGACTCACCCAAGTCACCACAGCAATAGCATGAATCACCCAATTCATACCACCCATCATGTTTTAATTAAGTGTTTAGTATAGTTCTTGCAGGAAATCATCAAGCGTGTCCATAACCTAGGACGAGGCTATTCGAATAGTTTTAACCCTGCAGGGGTGTACCAATGTACCCACATGCCAGACCGCCTTTTCGCCACATGATTAAGCACACTTCCTTTAGTATGCCGGCACGGCTAAGTCCTACGAGACATTTCCAATGGATGATGCTAATTAAGAGCCGCAACCCACGAGGATAAGGACACATTAACCAGCCTATGGCCGATATGTTAATGTTCCCTTCCCAACACCACACATAACACACACACACACACACACACACACACACACACACACACACACACACTTTTAACATACCCACCGACCAGCTCATAATTAACACCTCCCAAAGTACTTAGTCAAGAGAGGTCCCATATCCCCCTCATGTGGTTAGCACGCAAAAGTGCTTGGATCAATGGCGCAAGTAACTCGGTCCTTGGGGACTTAGGCACCATTCCGTTCACACCCAACAAATCACACCCACATCCATTGTGCCCAAGTCAACAACAATTTTGTTTTTATTTTTGTTTATTTACAAAGTAACAAGCACAAGGTGGACATAATGGAATAATAGTTTTTATGTGATCAAGGTCATCGACATAATGTCGACAACCGCCCATTTCTACCGTTATCTAAGCATTGCTAAGCATTAACAACGTAAACTACTAAGTGATAAGAGCCCATCCATTGAACTCTAAATCACAGCAAGATAATCCTAGGCTTAGTAGTAGAGAATGAACATTTACCTACAGGATATGCATCTATAGGCTCAACTAATCGATAGCTTAACACAAAGTAGCATGCATACATATAAGTGAAACAAGGTATTAAACTTTAAAATAATGGGACAATAATGGGATATGATCAAACTGCTTGCCTTGCTGGCTTTGCTCAAAATGTTGATGAGGATCACTCACGGGATCAACACACTCGTCAACACCTAAACGAATAGACGAAAAGCAACGATAAGAACGAAGAAAACTAAAAAGACAGCACAGCAAACAAACTCCAAATGCTCTAAAATTTCTACAGAAGCAAGAGGATGATTTTTAGAGAATTTATCAACAAGAACCAATTGATTTAGATTCTCAATGCAAAAGATATGAGCAAAACAATTCTGCTCAGCCTAACAAATTGGAAACTGCTACTATTCACTAATTTAATTGCTTGGCAACATTTTCAAGAAAGGTGGTGCAACTGAGATTTTTACAGTAAAACAAGCACCTCATGAGATGAATAACACAATTGAGTTCACCTCATTTGGAGCTATTGTGCATTTTCTATAATTTTTCAAAGATATGAAAATGAGCACAACTAAATTGCACCCACAAAGCTTTTGAAAATAGTGACATGCCTAAATCCAATTCTAACATTTAGTGCATTAACAGAGGAAGCCAACAAAGTTGGATTCACTCAAAAATAATCTACAGAGATTTACTTATGCATTTTACAAGTTAATTTGAATTTTTAATGTAACATTTAAAGTTAGTTTTGAAACCTATTTGCAAATCCATGTTCTGGAGCTAAACTGAGCTCATAACCATTTTTAGATTAGAGCTCAGTCCAAACCAGAGCTACAGAAATTTGAATCACCTCATTTGGATTTAAACTGAATTAGTTATGCATTTCCAAAGTTATTACCTTTTTCAGTTCAAAAATAAGAGCTCATTGGATTTTCTGAAAACCACAAAGACGGGGGAGGACATGAGCCGCTGATGTTAAATCGGACGGCCCAAGACCTCCCAAGGAAAACGCCAAGACGTGCTTCACAGAGTCCAGAGAACATGGGCCGTTGATCTGGATCCAACGGTCCATGTCCTCCCGGCAATGCACGCTAACTGAGAAGGAGGTCGTGGCCATTGATGCTACATCTAACGGACCACCACAATAGGGGGAGGACCGGACGGTCCAGATCTAGCAAGGGAGGTCCTTAACGGCTGCGATCAACACAGGGAGGACAAAAAGGCTGCGATGACCTCGAGGAGGTCCAACACGGTTGAGATCTCCACTGGGAGGACCTCAATGGCTTAGACTTCGCACGAGGAGGTCCTGGACGCTTCAGATCTACTCAGGGGTGGTCCTAAACAGCCAAGATCTGAAAGGGGAGGTCTTAACGGCTCAGATCTCCAAGGGGAGGTCTGGGCGGTTAAGATCTAAAGGAGGAGGTCCTGGGGGTTGTCCTTACAAAAGACCAAGGGTGGTCTTTTGCAAAGAGGACCCCGAGGGGGAGGTCTTTGGGGAGGTCTTTGCCAAAAGTCCACGGGGTGGTCCTTGGGCAAAGAGGTCCTAGAGCGAAGCGCGCACGCGGGGAGACCAGGCACGCGGGCCTTAAATACGCGACCAAGGGACAAGATCTAGGGCATTAATGGACAACCCCATGATTACCCATGATAAGCAATGATTGAGGCATTAAAGAGAAGAATCTTTGTCCTAAATCGACAACAGCGCTGCTGTTTTGCCAGAGAAAAACCCGAGCGTAAGGAAATGGCCCTCGCCGGCGATGCAGACCTCGCCGGCGACATCCAAGGGCACCATTGAGTGTGCAATAGCCTTGCGCACCCAGTGGACTCTACTCGACGGCAGCAATGCTTAAATCGCCGTGAGCCGAGAGGAACAAGGTGACCCACACTACCAACAACACCAACAATGATAAGGAGCTCCGCAAAGATTCATACAAGCGTGTTCCAGCTCTAAAGGACTACCAGGGTGATTACCTGGAGGTCGTGGTGGAGCTGGGGAGGTCGGAGGAGGGGAGGACCGGCGCTGGTGAAGAAGGGTGCTCTACGGCCAAAGCTCTAAGCTCCAAATCGGCCACCTCTGCAAACGTCCCAACCAATTTAGTTAGGCCCTTGGTCACAGAGGGAAATGGCATGAATTGGAGAAAGAAATGGAGAGGTTAAAGCTCCCAGGGACCATTGTGCCATCGAGGAGCTCCAAGCCCCACAATGGCGATTTGGGGAGGTATGTGGTTTGAGCTCCACAGAAATGAGAGCAAATGGTGAAGTGTGGAAAAGAAGCCATGGAGGACAAGGGGAGGTTTTATACCATAGGACATGGAGGTCCTGAGCCAAGGGTTAAGCTCATGGTGAGCTTAGCCCATGGCGCGGTCCATGGCCTGGACAGGACGTGGAGGTGACAGAGGGGTAGGTTAGGGCATGGTCTAGAGGGCGGAAAGGCTGACATGCATTAAATGCGCTCAGCACAGAGCCGTTGGACAAGACCTGGCTCTGACCTTCCCCACTGCCATGGCGCACGCGCGCGCCAAGCTAGGAGAAGAACAGGAGCTGCTCTCCACCGTAGGATGAAAAAAGATAGGGAGGTCCTGGCCCTCAGATCTTGAAACGGTAAGATCTAAAGAGAAAGGAGGAGGTCGTGACCACCCGATCTGGACTGGGGAGGTCGTGACCCTTAGATCATCCTCGCGCGGAGGCGCAAAGGAAGGAGGTCACAGCCACACGATCACCATCGCACGGTTGCGAAAAAAAGAAAAGGAGGTCACGCGAGATAAGGGGTTAGGAGGTCCTAGCCGTTGGATTGCGATCCAAGGGCTCAGACCTGAAGGGGAGGACTTAACAGATGCGCGCGACACAGCCAAGGATGTGGAGGTCATGGCCTTTGGATTTCAATCCAAGGGCACATAACAAAGGGAGGTCTTGGCTGTTGCGCACAAGCACAGGGAGGTCGTGGCCGTTAGATTTTAATCTGACAGCAACGAGATGAGAGGGGAGGTCTTAGCCATTGGATCTCGATCCAAAGGCTACGAGCTGAGGTGCGGGGAGGTCTTGGCCCTTGGGCAAGACACTGGAAAGGAAAGGGGAGGTCCAGGCCGCGAGATTTTCATCTGACGGCGATGAAAGGATAGGGGAGGTCGTGAGAGTTGGATCTGATCCAACGGTTACGACCTCGACTAGGTGGAAGGTCTGAGTGGTTTGAAAGCGAGGGGAGGTCATGGCCATGGATCTTGGATCCAACGGCGCAAGACCTCACGAGGTGGAGGACTTGGGCGTTTGATAACGAAGGGAGGTCATGGGTGTTGGATCTGATCCAACGGCTATGACCTCGATGAGGTGGGATGACCTCGCTGTGATGGTTGTGGAGGAGGTCGTGGCTGTTGGATTGGATCCAACGGCTACGACCTCATGTGGGGGAAAGAGGAGGTCTGGGCTGAGCTGGAGGAGTGGGTTGGGTTCAACCCACTAGGAAAGTGGCTCAAGCCCAAGGAACAGGGCAAGCAATTTAGGTTGAATTAATACCTGAGACTTTAGTGATTTATTTGAGATAGCAAATCAACTCCAAAATTTATGAAATTTTAACTGGAGCTTGCTGACTTTAGGATTAACCTTTCATAAAATTTCCAGAGGTTTTTGTGCACTGCATTTTTCTCCAGAAATTCTTAAAGGCTGTTTTAGGGTTAGTTTTACCTCCAAAATTTATCAAACAAGTTTTACAACTTATGATATTTTTCAGAGGGATCCCACAACATCTCAACGACCAAGGAAAAATATTTAGAGGAGTTCAAGAGTTTCAAGATGTGAGAAAAAGTTTTTATTTCTATACATTTTTCTTACATTTGAAACACACACTGTTTATACAGTTGGGATGTTACAGAACTTGTCTGATTAGAATAGCAAGTTTTGTTTTTGAGCTCAATGTCCAATCTATAATTATCATATTTAATTTGTGAACAAAATTGTGATATAAGTGTTGTGAAGGCCACGATTCTATATTGAGTAACACGACATCTGAGAGCAATGAACAAAATATTAAATCTAAGTATTATGCTGATTTTAATAGTTCACATGTTCTATGTTTTGAGTATATTATCTTGTTTAAATGATATAGGGATTTACATGTTTATATGTTAATTTTGTCATTTAAATACTGCTGAAAATATGCATTAATTATCATTAATACTGCTGGATTTAATTCTCGATATTTGCTAAAACTGCCAATTTTACAACAACATAATTTTTTTCCCATTCTTTAACTACAGAAGAGAATAAGAGAAATTCTTGTTTCCTTCAGAAAAGTTGCTGGCATTTCCTCCATAGACTGATGCTGCACTTTCAGATAACATTTTGCTCCTTGAGTGAACACAGGAGTAAGATGTAAGAAATTCAGAAACTATATGCTTATATATACATGTATTGAATCAGTTACAAGCAAAGGATTCAGAAGAACTGGAGGTTGGATGATCAACTGTCCTCCGAACAGCAAAAATGCGAGGAGAAACCTGTTCAGGCAAATCTACGAAATTTCCACGATTCTAAACAATCCTCTAATAATCAAAATCTCTGCTTGATCGGCGGCCTCTCCTCGTCACTCCATCTGCGCTTTGCCTCTGTACGGTTTGAGGATCTGGAAGGAGCAGAGCAGGCTCGCGTCGACGTTCATCAGCGCGCCGGCGTTGTTGAACTCCCCGCAGTAATTCGGCGCGGAGAATATGGTCACCAGCTGCCGATCCGCGAAGAACTCGTATCCATCCTCCACAACCTGTTCCATTTTCATTGCCGTGCCAAGAACTGTCAATGTCAAGTTGATTCTGCAATGAGTAGGAGTAGCAATGCATGCAGCGGCATGCCAACATGCTCCGAGGGAGGGAGGCTTGCCTGGTGAGCGCGGCAGATGAGGTCGAGGTCGTGCTTGTTCAAGAACTCGGCGACCTTGTCGGCGCCGAAGGTGAAGGAGACGCCGCGGTCGTTCTCCCCCCAGCCGGAGCTGTCGCGGTCGGGGTCGGACCAGAGGAGGTCGCAGAGGAGGCCCTGGTCGGGGACATCGACGGGGCGCTGGATCTCCCTGATCCGGTCGAGGCTATCGAGGTCCGGGGACAGGCCACCGTGCATGCAGAGGATCTTGTCGTCGATGACGGCGGCGACGGGGAGGCAGTTGAAGCAGTCGGTGAAGAGCTTCCAGAGGCGGACGCTGAAGCGGCGCTTGCACTCGTCGTAGAAGCCGTAGATGCGGTTGATGGAGGCGCACTCGTGGTTACCGCGCAGGAGGAAGAAGTTGTCCGGGTACTTGATCTTGTAGGCGAGCAGCAGGCAGATGGTCTCGATGCTCTGCTTGCCGCGGTCCACGTAGTCGCCCAGGAACAGGTAGTTGGAGCTCGGCGGCAGCCCGCCGTACTCGAACAGCCGCAGCAGGTCGGAGAACTGCCCGTGGATGTCGCCTGAATTTTCCCAGACCATGAACCAACCGCGCGTTCAAGAAGATATGGAACCAAAATTAAATCGCCCACACGCGAATCCAAGAAGGAATCGGCATGCACGATTGGGAATCTGGGACTCACCGCAGACGTTGATGGGGGCCTCGAGCTCGAGGAGGTTGGGCTGGGAGAGGAAGATCTCCTTGGCGGTGACGCAGAGGTGCCGGATCTCCGCCTCGCTCAGCTGCACCTTCTTCCCCGTCCCCTTGTTCTTCTTCCCGTCCAGCAGCCGCCGTATCAGCTCCTCCACCGCGTTCCCGTCCATCATGTATCACTGAACGAACAGCCTTGTCGCGCTCGGTGCGGATCAGAAATCAACGCCGGCGAGCGGTGAAGAGCCAGCGGAGGGCAGGGGAGAAGGGAAGAAAAGTCGTTTTATGCCCTCCATTGTTCGGCTCGCAAGCGACTTGCCAAATTTGGACGAGTGGCGAATGGGGGCAGATGGAGCCGGGAAGGAAGCGATCAAACGTGCATGATTCTCACCGCAGAGCCGCAGGCGTCGATGGATCGCTCGCCGGGAGGGAGATCGGCGCGGCCCGCGCGCGCGTGGCAGAGTCGGGTCCTGACGCTCTGGACCGGGCCCGTGTTTTGCTCGGACCAGTTAGAAAGGGCAAGGCATGGTTATTACGACAGTAACCGGCTGGTGGAGAAGGTTGGTAGCGTCTTGGGCCTGATTTGTGCTGCAACTGTACCGAGGACCCAAGCGTCGGAGCCCCGCCTGAACTGCGGGAGAAGAGTGGCCGCACTGTCCTCCCCTTCGGCCGGCGTGGAATTACTGTGTCTGTCTCAGCTGGGCCACCCGCACTCTCTAACAGCCGCCTCTTCTATGGTGCACCGGTGCACGGTTTGGTTAGGCTGGGCCGCGCTGATCTTCGACAATGCCGACTCTTCTTTTGCCCCGCCGGCGGCCATGGGCAGCAAGAGGCTAGAGCTCTTTTTTCCCCGGTGATGAGTTCTTCGTTTTTGGTATTCTCTCATAACCTGTGATATGAGATAAAGTTTGTGAACTGCCATCGTTTTTCAGTTTTCAGTGTACATCGTCGACAGTGACAAGTTCACAAACCACACGCCAAGATATGGTGCCAAAAGATACTACTAACCTGTCAAGCATCTATTTTTGATTTGTTATTATCGGATCACTTATTCTAAAATTCATGGACGGCACACGGCAGCCCTGTAACCGAGCAAGGGAACCATGTTTCGATGAATTGGCAAATTTTTTTTTTGTAATTTGCTATATACCACTAAATAACTTCGGATCTTCGTAATATATCAGTGGTGTCACTCACATGTTAGCATCATAATAAGTAACATATTGTTAATCATGTAATTATTCAGTAGCATATTGTGAATTTTCTCTTTTCAGAGATAAATCAGATACCATACCATGGTGACCTCGTGCATACATATTTTATTACATTGCAAATCACATAACATCCGCGCGATCTTCAAACTCAACATGTGGTTTGGACTCGACTCTCGATCCATTTTGACACTGATGGCTGTTAATGGATTTATTGCTATTTGAATATTTTCAATCATATTCCAAAGATAAACCCATCAAGTCTGACGGTGGCATGGACTACGTATAATTACTTGGAGCCGAGGCATTTAGTTGACTTCTAAAATGCGAATTGCACAAAACCTAAACGACATGACTGGTAATGTATGGAACTGTAGGTAGATGCATATTGAGTCATCCATTTGTTTTGAAAGGATCTATACGATTTATTTATTTGGTGGATACAGATTATTACAATGCAGATTAACTAATATAAATATTAGAGCTTCAGCTACTACAATTAGGCTCTATTTGGTACACCTTCTACTCCCAGCTTCTCAATCGATTCTCGTGGTGCCGTACCAAACACCATGATTATCAAAACTACATTATTCTGATTCTCGCGAGAAACTGTCTGAAAAATGAACTAGCGAGGAGAAGTAGTCTTCCCGTAGATTCTCGTAAGAATCCAACCATACAAAACAGAAATACCCATTGAAGTTCCTAGTATTTACCCGCCACTGCCATCGAACTACCCCGGCTCATCCAGCGGCCCCCGAGCGAATTGTTTCACGAGTCCCTCGCGGCGTCGTCAACTCCAAGAGCTTCGGGACAGGCGATTTCCGCCGCACGCCAACTCCGGCCCCTCGTGCGCTGCCTCTAGCACAAGGTGCGCCACTTCCAGCCCCCCGTGTCCACCCTCCGCCGCCTCCTTCCGCGCCCTCTCCACCCTCTCCTTCGACCACCCCTACCCACCCACCAAACTCCAGTTCCATCCGCGCACCGCCTCCCTACCCCTCTCCGCCTCTATCTCACCCTGCTCGACGACCTCTCCTCCCTCACCCCCGTCGCTCCTGAGCTACGCTCCATCCTCGACAACCGCAAGGCCAGCAGCGCCGTTGTCGTGCTCGACATACGCGTGCCCGGCGTTCCGGTGATCGAGCTGCACAGGCACCAGGGGTACGTCAACGCGGTCGCGTGGGCGCCATAGGCCACGAGGCACCTCTACTCGGCTGGGGACGACGGGCAGGCACTGATTTGGGAGCTGCCCGAGACGGCAGCCGCGGTGCCTACCAAGGGGATTGATCCTGTTCTGGTGTATGACGCGGGTGCATAGGTAAACTAGCTGCAGTGGGCAGCCGCACACCCAGACTGGATGGGCATTGCCATTGAGAACAAGGTCCAGCTTCTCAGGGTCTGACAAGGTTGGTTCCGATGTCCTTTATGATTCGACATTTCTGTTGATTCGCAGCAAATGCATTTAAAATTTAACTGAAGGTGATTTTACACACTGGTATGTCGTTTTGCAATTATAGAATCTTATTGGTAAGAAGCATACAAGTTTTCAGATATGTTACTTTAGACTGTAATTTGGATGCCTCGACGGCACTATTATCTATAAAAGCAACTTCATTTGATCAGTCCTAGAAGCTTAGAATTTGCTGTCAAGTCTAACTTCTGAAGAACTATTGACATGGTGTCTTAGTTTTTCATGTAAATGATTGAAAAACTCATTATAAGTGCGTCATTCAGTAGAATTAAAAAATGTGTGATGGTGAAAATATCGAAGATGGGAATAAGTTCATTTATTTTTTCTAAACGGGGAGACCTCGATTTTCCATTATGATACGGAAAGCAAAATATATTACAGCAGGTTACAGAGGGAAGTCAGGGGGACAGTTTTTGCAGAATGTTTTAAATAAGATTCATTGGAAGGTCTTTTCTCTGAGTTGTACCAAACAAATAGGTTCATTTTTATGAGATGAATACCTGAAATTTAAAAAAAAACATATGGATCGTGGCGAACTGGCAATCTCCATCTATACTTTACAATGACAAGCCTACCTTTCTTTGTTAAGCCCCGGTTCCACAAAACTTAAGCTGATTCAGTTTACAAAACTTAAGCAATCTATCTGTTTACATCGTCTTGTTTTGGCTGCCTCTTGGCATATTTGGTACGCCACTAACATCAAAGAAATCATCCTACTAAGCTGTGGTAGGCATGGAAACCAGTATCTGACTTTCTTCTAGTGTGCGGTTTATTTGGTTACCAAGGTATGATCTTGTTGTCAGCATCAACTTGAGCCTAGCAAAAGATATATGTATTAGTTGATGCAACAACATCACAAACAATAAAAAACACTCGCATTGTGGTAATTTTCTTTGTTTGGTATCATTTACAAAATTATTTATTTGTAATGTTCATGCATTGGATGTTGATATACATGAATTTTTCGTCTTATGTTGCAGATAAATATTATCTTGTCAATGCTGGTTATCCGAACATGCCTGTGTACTTAGTGCCATATAAGGGCCAAAGGTGTCATGTTCCAAAATTTCGGAGAGGTGTTGCTCTTAGTGGTGAGAAAGAGAAATTCAATCATTTGTACTCGAGTGTTCGCAACGTAATTGAGAGGTCCTTTGGTGTATGGAAGATGAAATAGAGAATTCTTCTTAAGATGCTGAGCTTTCCCACGTCCAAGCAAAAGATTATTGTTGCAACAACCATGGGAATCCACAGCTTCATACGTGAACATTCTTCACCGAACATGCATTTTCGTAGGTTCAACCGGGATCCTAATTATGTGCCCACAATACCATCAAGATATGCCAAATATGTCATTCTCAGGATGCATCGGATGCGTCAACATTGCAAACAAGTGCTATGTCCATAGATAGTTTCCGTGATGACCTTGTAAGTGCAATTGCTCATTCAGGATGATGGACACACTACTTGTGATTTTTTGTGGTCTTTTGTTATGACTCATTTATCATTTCAATACTTGTACGTAATATCATTTAATAATCATTTGAACACTTTTACAATATGAATGCGATATCTCTATCTTCATCTATCGCAGCGACAACAGTATATACATTCACATGGTCTAAACAAATTTAGGGGAAAAATTCTATAATTTGTGTACAAATATATAGGAGAAAGATACAAATACAATTGAATTATTACAACCAAGGATAACATGGTCTATTTGCCTCTAATCCCCCTCATATGGTTTTTGGAACAACCTACCAGTCAAACGCTTTCAACAAACAGCTCCTGATTCTCAAAGAATCAGGACCAGAATCTGAAAAATGAGAATCTAAGGCTCTACCAAACAGGGTCTTATATAGCAAATACATCTATATATATTATCAATAATAGGCATTAGAGTTTATATAGCAAATATAGATTTACTTTCAAATATAAAACTATTGTGGATTCTTTCATCGGTCAAACATACTCACGCCGCAAGAAGCCGTTACCAGAACTTGTTGTACCGAATTTGACAAGAAGACGTTCTGGCGAAAGAGACAGGGCTACTACTTCGTAATGTTACCAATTGGGTCTCTGCTGTATTAGATGTCCAGCAGTAGTACGAGATATTATATACACAGTATTGGTTTGTTAGGTAAGATAAGTTAGGCAATATCCCTTCAGGATTTAGAAGTATTGGAAGTATCCCTTTTGGATACGTTACTAGCTAGCCCTTTATTTAAAGCATCAGATTGTAATACAGAGAGGTTAGCAATACAGAAGTCTTTCTTTACAAACTTGAAGAATCAGAGCCTCTTGTCACGTCCGGGGAAGAATTCAGCCACGACCAGGAGGGCGATACTTGGTCCCTATCCTGTCGCTATCCCCTTCGCTCACGTCCTAGTACGTATCGACTGGTATCTTCTCTTGAGAATCTGTAGCTTCAGAGGTGGCGTCATATCAATTTGGTATCAGAGCAGGTTCCGGCGTCTCCGATGACTACTCCGGTCACGATGGATGTCCTGGGGCAGTGTGAGAACCCAGGGTATTAAACTTGTAATACTTAACCATCAAATTGGTTCTAGCATTACAAATAAAATATCCCGATTCTCGGCGTATATGTACTTCCCAGAATTGCAGTACACGTACCCCACACAAAAATTAAGCATCCATTCCATACATAAGTTAATACATTACCAAGTCTACAAGTTTATAACATAAAGGACATACACGTTCATATTACAAAAGTAGGGCCGACCGGCCAAATGAAAAGGTAAATAAACAAAGTAGCAGCGGAAACAAAGGTCATAAGATGGCGATAAACAAAAGTCAACCGGTTTGCCATTACCCACAAGGCAACCGACCGGGCTGTCAAACTAGTCGTCCTGCACGAAGTCGGTCTTACAATAGTCAATCCCTTGGGGATCAACCTCCTCTGCAACAATTAAATCAATGCAGCTGAGTACAAAGTTGTACTCTCAAGACTTACAAGCAAAAGAATAAATAGATGCACTCTTGTGTCAAAGGAAGGCTACTACACTAAGCAATTTTTAGCATAAAGCAAATTTTCATTTGCAATAAGGTAATAGATTAAAGGCAATTTGACAAATCTGTTTTATTTGATTAAATAACAGCGACACAACAATTATAAGCATAATTAATATCCTAGAGGTGACTTCCCAACAGCCACCACAACATAGCACGAATTACCCATTCGTACCACCCAAATTCAAGTTTTATCGAAAATGTTGTAGTCTAGTTCTCACGGGCGTATCCAAGCGTGTCCATAACTTAGGACGAGGCTATTCGAATTGTTTATACCCTACAGGGGTGTACAACTTTATCCACATGTCAGACCGCCTTTTCGCCAAGCTATTAGCACACTTCCTTTGGTATGCCGGCACGGCTAACTCCTACAAGACGTTTTCCAAGGAAATGAGTTAATTAAGAGTCGCACGTATGGGGGGTTAATCCTCCGGGGACCCGGGGGACCCACACGTTGTGTCGGAGACATCGGCAGAGAGAGAACTTACCAATGCTCCTTCGGGTGTGGGAACTTAAAACCAGAACCCACCCCGCACATGCCCAACAACAATTGATAACCAAACATTTTTCTCATACATCCACCACCGGCGACTCATTAATTAACACTTCCTAAAGTACTAAGTCAAGAGAGGTTCTATATCCCCCTCATGTGGTTGCACGCAAATTGCTCGGTACGGTGGCGTAAGTAACTCGGTCCTTGTTGACTTGGGCGCCATCCATTCACACCCGACAATCACACCATCAAACTAATGTGCCCAAGTCTAAAATATTTTATTTTCAGTTTTAGTTTTTTCAATTACAATTACATACATGAGTATCCTAACTCAAATAATTATAGTGATGATATAATGATCATCACCGAGGCAATGATCCCCATTCTACCGTTCTAAGCATTGCTAAGCATGACATCGCATAAACATAAGTAGACCATATAACATCCACCGAGCACTAACATCAGCGGGAATAATAACTTAGGGTTAGTGGCAAGGGATAAACATTTGCTACGACTCATGCATCTACTAGGAATAACTACCTCTAACGAAAAATAATCATTCAAGTAGAACATGCATACATACAAGTTGAAAACAAGATATTTTGTAACGAAAGTAATAGGGTCAATATGATCAAAGGGGGGGCTGCTTGCCTTGCTAGAGATAACCTTCTTGCTGCAGAGGATCACTCTCGTATTCAATATGATCGTTGGAACCTATCGAAAGAATCGAGAAGAACAAATAAGAACAAATAACACCGAGAATACTAAAAAATTCAAATTCATCCAAAAATCATGAAAAATTCACAGAAGGTAGATCATGATTTTAGATGAATTTAGGTGAAAGAATTATTCCGTTTGGATTTAGTATGCGAGAGTTATAGTAGTTTGAAACTCAGATTTCAGAAAAATCAAACTAATTCTCATCTGTTACTGTTCACCGAAATTAAATGTTTGAGGGAAATTTTCCAGAGAGGTGGTGCATATGAAAATTTTATTGTAGACAGAGCACCACATGAGATGAACAATGGAATTTGATTCACCTCATTTGGAGCTAAGATGAATTTTCTATGATTTTTCAAAGTCAAGAAAGTAGTGCACAAGTCATACGTAGAATGAGATTTTCAGAGATAGTAACAAGCTGAAAACCTATTCTACAATAAATTTCAGTAATAGAGGAATCCAACAAAATTGATTTCACTCAATTTGGAGTTACAGAGAAATACTTATGCATTTTTGAAGTTAAAACAATTTTTAGTGCAACAATAATACTAATCCTAAAGTAATTTTGCCAAAAGTGATTTATCGAACAGTAACATGGTTCAACCCATTTTTATATTAAATTACCTTTAAAAGAGAAACCAACAAAATTTGAATCATCCAAAAAGGAGTTAAAATGAAAGAGTTATGAGTTTTTAAAGTTAAAAGCATTTCGTAGTGTATAAATAAATGGGTTTTGGATCAATCTCCAATAATTATATTTTCTGCAATAGTGACAAGGTTGAAACCTATTTTAAAATAAATTTAATTTAAAATGAAAATTATCAAAATTGGTTTCACTGTTTTTGGAGTTAAAATGAATTAGTTATGCATTTTTGAATTTAATACAATTTTTCAGTGTACAATTTAAACCATTTTGGAATTTCTAACCGAATTAAATACCTTTTTCACTCACCTACAGCTAGCCAAAGAGGATGATGAGTGGGACCGGGGTCAAGGGTTTGACCCAGTCAAAGTTGACCGGTCTCAGCCGATGACTACGCCAAAGGCGTATTAGAAGTAATACGTCTTCTAAACCTGAAATCCTAAAGTCGTTTGAAGTATTCAAATAATACGTTTTGCCTTAAGAGAAAATGTATTTATCTGACTACACATCCACTTAACCAGTCATAAGGCCCACATGTAATAGACTCAAGAGGTTTAACCGTGTTTTAATTAGTTTTCTAAACAGGTTTACTTTCGGTGGGACCTACTAGTCATACAGATATTTAAGAACTTGATTAGTGTTAAAGGTAGATCATTACCTAAATCCACCAGAGATTAAATGGAGGGCTCGCTAGTGAGATCCGGCACAGCCGCGCGAGGCAATCCCGTGGAGGAGAGGGTCTTCGGACTCGGGATTAATTCGACCATGTGCGCATCAACGTCACGAACTCACCAGGAGTGGCGCGGGGTCGAGAGGTGGACGGAGTCCAGCTCCCGGCAGCCGGAGGCGGAGACGATGGTGTGGTGCTCGTGGAGGGGGCGCTACAGGCAACGATTGAGCTTGGGGGAGGTGGCTTCGGTATCACTCCGTCACCAGGAACGTGAAGGAGCCAAAGATGACGCCGATGGAGGTCGGGAATGGCCGGAACGCGGACGGCGGTGCTTCATTGTGCTTGGAGAAGGATGGCTCGTGCTCCCTCGGCGACGCAATAGAGTTCAATTAGACACGCCGGTATATTCAGTGACAAGATGTGATCACAAAGGTAAAGGTATTGAGGAGAATGGCTCACCGTAATGCGCATGAGCTTCGTGGCCATGGCCGTCGGAGCCGAAGACGAAGAAGACGCGCCTGGCGATTTAGGGGACGATGATGGCTCGGAAGGGCCAAAATGGACGCGGCACGGTGAGTGGAGTCCGACGATGTGGTCACGGGTGAAGCTCACCGAGAGGAGGCAGAGCTAGAGCCTCCCCCTCTTCCATGCCCGGGAAGAAAAATGAGCGAGAGAGAGAGCGAGAGCCAGTTTTGAGCGAGAAGGAGGACGGAGATAGCTACGACGTGAAGAAGCGGCGCTTGGGGATTGGTCTACAAGGGCGGTGCGGTCACAGAGGTGACGGAGCGCGGCAGAGCATGGCGGCCCCGTGGCGCTCAGCGCCTAAGCATGAGCCAGCGAGAGGAGGGAGACGGTTCTGACCGGTGGGCCAGGTGTGTCAGCGACTGCAAGGAGTGAGCCGGGCTCGGGTGCGGGCCGTTCGATTGAGAATGAACGGTCGGGATGCGGTGGAGAGTTCGGACAGTCCGATCGAGCGCCGCGTTTGAACCATTCGATCATGATCAGACGGTCCGCGCGTGAGTTGGTCGGGTCATGCCCAAAGGTCCGGTCAGTGCAACAGTGTAAGGCTCGAGCCAAATGAACAGTGTTGAGCCCAAATTTGAAATCAGATTTGACCAACAGAAGTCAGGTTTGACTAGGGCTTTAAAAATATAAATAATTTTTAAAAAATTCTGAAATAATTCATAGGGGTTCCTGGGATGACCTAGTTCCCTAGAAAAATTTGAAAACCCAATGTTCATGATTTAATTTGTCTAATTTAAATTCAAACTTAGAATAGGTCACTGAATTGAGTTTGAATTTTCTGAGAGTTGAAATGAGTTCCAAAAATTTTGTAAAAATTATATTTATTCAAGATAATTATTATATTATTTGAATAAATTATTTTCAGATGATGTTCATAAATTTTTATTCTTGTTTTCTTTTGGAATTTACATTTGAAGTGTATGTTTTCTTTGATTTCAAAATTTTCAAAAGCAACAAATTATACAATCGCTCTAGAAAAACCAATGCATGTTCAAAAGTTTTAAATTCTCCTCATTTTCATACATTTGAAATACAACCCAAGTGCAATAAATGATACAAAAGAATAAAAAACACTACGCATGTTAATGAGATGCATACAAATTATCATTTATTAATTTGGGGATGTTACAGGCAGCAACTCGCCCAACTCATACAACAGCAACAACAGATTGTGGGCGACATTGGTGAACTCAAGAATCAGTCCAACGAGCACCATACGGCAATTACTCGGCTACAAGATGTCCAAACAACTGAAGTGGTTCGGTCAGGAGCACAGACCAGCGGTCCTGGCCAGCATACCAGGTTGCATCCTACTGGCCATTACCAAGACTCTGCAGATACAAACCGGAGATTGGCAAGGTATCACAAACTAAATTTTTTGACCTTTGATGATGAAGAAGATCCATTGCCATGGCTAAACAAATGTGAGCAATTTTTTCGGGGCAGCAAACCTTAGAAGAAGAGAAGGTTTGGTTGGCATCATATCATCTAGCAGGGGTGGCCCAGTAGTGGTATTACCAGCTCGAGAGAGATGAAGGATTGCTGTCATGGGCTTGTTTTGCTCACTTCGTAAACTTGCATTTTGGACCACCAATACAAAGCAATCCCTTGGGTGAATTGGCGCAACTTCGTCGAACCGGATCAGTGGAGGACTATCAGCGGAAATTCTTGGCTCTCTTATGCTATACGGAGCCACTTTCACCAATGCAGCAAGTTGGGTTATTCACGGCAAGGTTGTAGAATCCCTTGCGCATTGATGTCGAATTACAAAATCCAACTAATCTACAAACCTCTATGAGTTTAGCCCGTGCATATGAACAGTGCCTTCAAGAAGTTCCTATGGAGTCCAAACCATCATACAAGTCGTCGGGCCTAGCAAGAACTTCAGCCATAGCTCCAATTTCAGTAGCGTTCACCAGACCAAGTCCTCAGCTTGCTGTAGCACCAACCACAGCTACGAACCTGCAGAGCACATAAGTACAAACAGCCTTAGCAGCAGCAGCGCCAAAGTCACGATTCCAGCGATTAACTCAAGATGAGATGGCAAATCGGCGTGCTAAAGGACCGTGCTTCAACTGTCCAGAAAAGTTTCACCGAGATCACTAATGCTCCATGAAGGGCATCTTTCTTCTGGAATTAGATGATGAGGAGGATGATGATATTAGCCCAGAGATCTCTCTACACACATTAACCGGCATACGTTCAGGACGCACCATGTAGCTTCACATTCAATTAGTCAACCATCAGCTTGTAGCTCTTGTGGATTCAGGCTCTACACATACCTTTGTTGCCGAAGGACTAGCAAAACAACTCAACATGGTTATCTCACCTAAGCACGATCTTTAGGTAGCTGTGGCAAATGGTGACCGAGTGACATGTGTAGGCCTCTGTAAAGCGGTCCCTATATCTATCAGCAACGAAGAGTTTCGAGTAGATTGTTTCGCAATACCCTTGGAGGGATTCAAACTAGTGCTGGGGGTTCAATGGTCAAGGTTGCTCAGGTCAATTGTTAGTGATTTTGAAACTCTCTCAATGTCCTTTTGGAGGACTGATCATCAAGTCACATGGCAAGGATTGGGAGTGCAAGGGAGCCAACCGTCTATATGCAGCATGACATCCAAGGACCTCACGAGTGATCTACTTTAGGAGTTCAGCGATATCTTTGTACCTCCACACGGCCTACCACCAGTCAGACGTCAAGATCATCGCATAAACGTACTCCCTACCATGGCTCCTATAGTAGTGCGCCCATATCGGTATCCGTAGTTGTCGAAAGATGATATTGAGCGACAATGTGATGAGATACTCGCACAAGGTATTATCAGACAAAGTACCTTAGCATTTTTTTCCCCAGTGTTACTTGTCAAGAAACATGATGATTCCTGGCAGTTTTGCGTGGACTATCGAGCCCTTAATGACAAGACGATCAAAGACAAATTTCCCATACCAGTTGTGGACTAGCTTCTCGTTGAATTAGATGGGGCCAATTTTTTCACTAAGCTTGATCTCCGTAGTGGGTATCATCAAATGCGCATGCATGAACTAGACATTGAGAAAACGGCCTTCCGGACACACCACAACCACTTTGAGTTCTTGGTTATGCCCTACAGACTAAGCAACACACCCTCTACTTTCCAGGCTCTCAAGAATGAGGTGTTACAAGCATTTCTTCGTCGCTTTGTTCTTGTTTTCTTTGATGATATCTTGCTTTATAGTTCATCATGGGCGGAGCACCTTCAACATGTCCAGGCAGTGTTCCAAATACTTAGGGATCACAAGCTAGCACTTAAACAATCCAAGTGCTCCTTTGGTGAGCAATTTGTCGCCTATTTAGGTCATATCATTTCGGGATAGGGCGTTTCTATGGACCCTAGCAAGGTCATCACCATGCAACAATGGCCAATTCCAAAGTCAGTGCGGGCGTTGCAGGGATTCTTGGGTTTGACCGGGTACTATCAGAAATTCATTCAAGCTTATGGCTTGGTGGCAGCCCCTTTGACTAAGTTAATCAAGAAAGAGGCATTCCGATGGTCCACCGAGGCCGACAAAGCTTTTTAGAAACTCAAAACAGCACTGACATCAGCACTGGTTTTGCAATTACCGAATTTCTCCAAACTCTTCCTAGTTGACTGCGATGCATCCAAAAGCGGCATAGGAGCAGTTCTTCACCAAGGGGATCGTCCAATTGCTTTCTTCAGTCGGGCCGTCGCTCCACATCATGCCAAGCTGGCAGCTTACGAGAGAGAGCTCATTGGCTTAGTCAAAGCCGTTCGTCATTGGCGATCGTACCTTTGGGGACGACCTTTTACTATTTGTACAGACCATTATAGCTTGAAGTATCTTCTGGATCAGCGTCTTTCCACCATACCACAACACCATTGGGTTAGCAAGCTCTTTGGATATGATTTTACTGTCGAATTCCAGTCGGGCAAATTGAACTCAGCTACTGATGCCCTTTCCCGTCGTGAGGAGGAATTAGAACTTCACGCTCTGTCCGCACCACACTTTGATCTTTTCAACATCATACACTAGTAGGTCGCCACCAATACAGAGCTATTAGCATTACGTGACAAAGTGGTGGATGGTTCCGCAGGCTCTACCTAGACATATGTGGATGGTCTATTGCTTCATCATGGGCACATTTTTGTGCACGATTCTTTGGCTTGGTGGCCGCATATCCTTTCTGAGGGGCATGACTCAAGCCATGAGGGGGTCCAGAAAACATTTCATCGTATCCGAGCTACATTTTATCATCCCTCTTTGAACCGAAAGTGCGTG
The DNA here is from genome assembly GCA_036346405.1 of Phyllostachys edulis. Lineage (NCBI taxonomy): Eukaryota > Viridiplantae > Streptophyta > Magnoliopsida > Poales > Poaceae > Phyllostachys > Phyllostachys edulis. The sequence goes on along the minus strand of CM070560.1, from coordinate 48,218,666 downwards.
ATTTCATCGGTCATTGTGCGGTCTATCAAAAGAACAAGATCGATCACCTCCATCCTGCCAGATTATTGTAACCGCTCGAGGTCCCTACTTCTGTTTGGGCAGACATTTCCATGGATTTTATCGAAGGCTTGCCGAAGGTCGGTGGAAAATCAGTGATTTTATCGGTGATCAATCGTTTCTCTAAATATGCACACTTTGTCACTTTGGGACATCCTTATACAGCAAGTTCGGTGGCTCGTGCATTTTTCACTAACATAGTATGTCTCCATGGCATGCTGTCATGTATCGTCAGTGATCGTGATCCCGTATTTACTAGTCATTTTTGGACCGAGTTGTTTTGTCTAGTAGGGGTCAAACTTTAGTTGAGTTTCGCTACCATCCACAAACTGAAGGTCAAACCGAGGTGGTCATGTTGGAAATATGCCCTAGAGGCAATTATAGAGATGATTATATTTCATTATGTTCACAATATTTGATAATATGTTATCTTGTTCCTTGAATGAATCATCAGTTATGAAGATTAACGAGTATGTGACTTGTTGGTGAAGCTCTTTTAACTTATGATGATGTCGTTCTAAAAGATATCCCTGGTCGAAAGTCACTGATCAGAACACTAGTGACTCTACGACCAGCACATGTATTGATTGATGACCATGTTTCACCAGTCATAGATATAGAGATATCGAATCGATAATGTGGACACATGTAAGAGAACATGGTGTTGGATAAGACCCACCTTGAGACACTATTGAGATTATTATGATTCTATGTGTCATTTGTTGGTCTCAAGCAATGATGATGTATAATCCTTAGACCTGAGATCAGAATGGTTTCCTACATGTGTAATAGCACTCTTAGGGGTTGCCAAACGCTACTAAAGAATCGGGTAGTTATAAAGGTAGCTTTGGTATGCTATAAAACATGCAGAGGGATGTGATTGATCGGATATGGATTTGCCCTCCTAACATAACAGAGATATCTCTGGGCCCTCAAGTGGTCGGATAAAGAAAGTGCATGGCCATACATCGTGGTCAAGAGTTCGACCACATAAGGTTATCCGATACTCGATCGAGAAAGTATTGAGCAGTCCATGGATGACACAACATCTCACCTGGAGTTCAACGAGATATCGTGAGGCCAAGGGAGAATACATGAGTAGGTCGCTTAGTTCGACCAGTTACGGACTGGTCGTATGGAGATACGAGCTGATCGTAGACTGGTCGAACGTAATCACAGAGTGGTCGAAACCAAGTCGTAAGAAGTTACGAGCTGGTCGTGACCAAATACAAACTGGTCGTATAGATAGGACTTGGTCATAAGTGATGAGGACCTGGTCGTAGATCATATTGCATTAAGGTTCGTCCGATATAATTTGTGTGTATTCGGGAATCGTTATGTCCTGCTAGGAACCGCTAGGACTCGTGGTCGGAAAGGGTTTCCGAGTCACAACCGAACTACGCATGAACCTAACGGGTCACACACTTAACGGGTTGGAACAAACCAGTATGGATACGATTTGTAAAGCATGTTCGGATAGGATCTATCACGGGCACTATATAAGGAGATGCATGAGGCTGTTGGGTAGAGCCAGAGTTGATGTGAGTTACTCTCCCGAAACCCTAGCCGCCATCTTCTTGAGAGCCTTGTTGCGGCGACTTGGTGCTAGCACACCGGCGTATGGTTGTTCTTTCCCTGGACGTGTGGATACCATAGAGGCGCTTCTACGTTGTTGCGCTTGAGGACGATCCGCGATCTTCGCAAGGAACTGCAGAGGTGTTGGAGGAGACGATCGACTCGTGAGGACGCTGGACGATCGACTACGACCAGTACATCGACGCGCTCTTCGTCGGACCAGGCTGCTCCGACGCTTCTTCCGCTGCTCTACACGTCTAGTGGTAATGATCTGTGATCATCTTCTTGCTTGGCTTCCTGGTTTACGCGGTAGAAATTTTGAATTGTTGCTATCGTAGCCTACCCGTATCCCTTCAGTGGTATGAGAGCCATCCTGCGTAGTTTTTGATCTGGATCGGTCGCATATACTTGATATGTGGTAGTAGTAGATTGGATCTATTACTGGTCGGGTCTGGTAACCTAGGCCCTGGTCGATTAGATCGATCAGTTTTCGGTGGTTGTAGATGGGTATACAAGGAGGTATAAGTTAAGAGCACCAGATGATTTACTCGACTTGTTTTCGACTACCTTGCATGGTACTCCTACCGGTCGGAATTCCGCCATCGGAGTATGCCGCAATGTGTGGTCGTATCAAGGCAGTAATTAGATTGGTTCGGAATAGGGTTAATATGATTAATCCGATGATTTCCAAAGCGGTACCGCCGTGCTAGCTAATCATACCGTGCGTTATAGGTAGTATGTGTTCATGTCGCCCGATAGAATTGGATTCTATGCGTAACTTGTTTTTGCAGGGATTGATGTGAATAGTATGGCCCATTGTGTATGTGATGCATTTATGGATTTTCATGACCTGCATGTCATGTTGTGAGATAGCCATCGAGCTACATATTATTGTATAATGGTCTGCATACCGACATGTGATGCTTGATAATATCCTATGTAATTCATTACTAGCTCTTAGGAGTAATTTCTTAGTAGATGAATGCGGTCAGAGACTTCAAGCATGGTGGTCGGAGGACAGGAAGCATGCTGATGGAGATCGACATGTTAAGGACCATACTATTTCACAGTGATATGATTATCTGTGAATGTTTGTGTTTATTCCTGTCATGATATTAAGTCATGTTTTTCATTAGATGCTTTTAACATGATAAAAGTAAAATTCCCTCTCATAATGTTAAGTTAAATTGATGCCCTTCCAATAAGCTGCACCATCAAAAGTCTTGTATTTTAATGGTAGGTCTTGCTAAAGCAGAATGCCATTAACTTTCCTTGACTAGATGGGTTTGTGTCGGACACTTACACGCATTGCATTGGTTTAACTTGACAAGGTCATCATAACGGTTATGGACCTTGGGGCATAGGGTTGGGTGCCGAAGCATAGAGATGCTGTCTAACAACAAGAGTCATATAGAGATATGATTAGCAAAGGGTTGCTTACCGAATTCACTAATCTTCTAGCAGTGATGCCAAAGCTCACTAGTAGATTATCTGATTGTGGATCTTGAATCGCTAAATGTCATAAGAGGGATATGGTATTTAGTGGGAGTATATTTATTAAATTGTTTAATAGAAGTTACTTTTCTTGAACATATATCTTAGTTTTGTATGTTTTATATTGTAGATCATGGCACAAATCGTTGTACCAACATCCAGTTTTGCTTTACGTTCGGTACTTGATAAGGAAAAACTGAATGGAACAAATTTTGCGGATTGGTCCTGCAACCTAAGAATTGTTCTTAGGCAAGATAAAAAGGAACATGTTCTAGAGGAACCAATTCCGAGATGTGCTCTGACGATAATGTCTTTGCTACTCTTAAAATCGCCTATAAAAAGGCATGTGATGAGTCCCTTGATGTTAGCTGTCTCATGTTTGCTGCGATGAACTCAGACCTTCAGAAGCAGTTTGAGAACATTGAGGCCTACGATATGATCGTGGCGCTCAAAGGCATGTTTGAGACACAAGCAAGAACCGAGAGATATGAGATCTCAAAGAACTTGTTTGGGTGTAAGCTAGCAAAGGGTAGTCCGGTGAGCCCACATGTGATCAAGATGGTCGGTTACATACAGAGCTTGAAAATACTTGGTTTTTCACTTAGTCAAGAGTTGGCTACAGATTTGATTCTTGCTTCGCTTCCTGCAAGCTATGGTCAGTTCATTCTGAACTTCCATATGAATGGCTTAGACAAGAATCTCACCGAACTGCATATGATGCTTAAGACTGCAGAGGATAGCATTAAGAAAAGCAACAGTCATGTGATGATAGTGCAAAAGAGTACAAGCTTCAAGAAGAAGGTTAGGACTTGGGTCAAAGGAAAGGGCAAGAAAGTTTCGGATAGGATCCAAACTAACAAGCCTAAGCCCAAGACTAAGTCTGGCCCGACTCAAGAGAATGAATGCTTTTACTGCAAGGAACCGTAACATTGGAAAAGGAACCGCAAGAAATACCGGCCGATCCGAAAAAGAATGGTGGGACTAAACCTTCCACTTCGTATTAATGTTATAGATGTTTTTCTTCTTGATTCTTCGTTAACTCATGGGTATTTGATACCGGTCGATTGCTCATATTTGTAATTCGATGCGAGTCTAACAAAGAATAGGAGAATTGCAAGAGGCGAGATGGATCTTCGCGTCGGGAATAAAGCAAAGGTTCGTTGCATTAGCCATCGGGACTTTACCATTGTTTTTGCCTTGTGATTTATTATGGAATTAAATAATTGTTATTACGTTCCAGCCATGAGTAGAAATATTATCTCAGCCTCATGTTTGATGGCAGAGGGTTATAAATTCATTATTGAGGACAATGGTTGTTCTATATTTTTGAATGATATGTTTTATGGCAATGCTCCTGTTTTGAACGGGTTGTTTATTTTAAATCTTGATGATGCACCTGTCTATAATATTAATGCAAAGAGGCTTCGGCCTAATAATATGAATTTTACTTTTATCTGGCATTGTCGTTTGGGTCACATAAGTGAGAAACGCATGAAGAAGCTCCATAATGATGGAATTCTAAACTCATTTGATTTGGAATCATTTGAAACGTGCGAATCTTGCCTACTTGGGAAGATGACCAAGACACCTTTCACTAGTCAGAATGAGAGGGCGTCCGACTTGTTGGCACTCATACATACTGATGTGTGTGGACCAATGAGCACGGCAGCTAGAGGTGGTTTTCAGTACTTCATTACTTTCACCGATGACTATAGTAGATATGGATATATCTATTTAATGAGGCACAAGTCGGAATTGTTTAAAAAGTTCAAAGAGTTCCAGAATGAGGTACAGAATCAACTTGGCAAGACAATCAAATCTTTGCGATCTGATCGTAGAGGTGAATTTTTGAGCCAGGAATTTGGTAATCATTTGAAACAATGTAGAATTGTTCCATAGCTTACGCCACCGGGTACTCCACAATGGAATGGGGTGTCCGAGCGGGGTAATAGGACCTTGTTGGATATGGTTCAATCGATGATGAGCCAATCTGATCTGCCATTGTATTTTTGGGGTTACGCTCTGGAAACTGCCACTTTCACTTTAAATAAGGTACCATCTAAATCAGTAAATAAGACACCATATGAGATATGGACTGGGAAGAGTCCTAACTTATCTTTTCTAAAGATTTGGGGATGTGATGTCTATGTTAAACGTTTGACGTCTGATAAACTCACACCCAAGTAGGATAAATGCTTCTTTATAGGATATCCTAGGGAAACCAAAGGACATTATTTCTACAACCAAAAGGCAAAGTGTTTGTTGCCCGAAATTGTTTCTTTTTTGGAAAAAGAGTTTCTTTCCAAAAGGGTCAGTGGGAGAAAGGTGCAACTCGAAGAAATTCAGGAAACATCTGAAAGTGTTTCAACTCCTACTGAACCTCTACAGGATGAACAAAATATTGTTGAACCTATAGATGAGGCATTAGCCCCACGTAGATCTAAAAGGGCACATCAATTGCCTATAAGGTATGGGCATGACGTATTATTATTGAATAATGATGAGCCTAACACTTATAAGGAAGCGATGATGGACCCAGACTCTGAGAAATGGCTTGGAGCCATGAAATCCGAGATAGATTCCATGAGAGACAACCAAGTTTGGAACCTGGTCGATCCAATTGATGGTGTTAAAACCATTGAGTGCAAATGGATCTATAAGAAAAAGATTGATATGGATGGAAATGTTCACATTCATAAAGCTCGACTAGTCGCAAAAGGTTTTCGACAAGTTCAAGGAGTTGACTACGATGAGACCTTCTCACCGATAGCGATGCTTAAATCTGTACTGATCATTCTAGCTATTACTGCATATTTCGACTATGAGATATGGCAAATGGATGTCAAAACAGCTTTCCTTAATGGAAACCTAAGTGAGGATGTGTACATGACACAACCTGAAGGTTTTTTCGATCTAAAGAATGCTAGTAAAGTGTGCAAAATTCAGAAGTCCATTTATGGATTGAAGCAAGCATCTTGGAGTTGGAATATACGTTTTGATGAGGAGATCAAAAGGTTTGGTTTCGTCAAAAACAAAGAAGAACCTTGTGTTTACATGAAAGTTAGTGGAGCGCACTTGTAATTCTAATCTTATATGTGGATGACATATTATTGATTGGGAATGACATTCCTATGCTGGAATCCATTAAGGCATCATTGAAAAATAGTTTTTCTATGAAGGACCTAGGAGAGGCAGCATATATCTTGAGAATAAAGATCTATATAGATAGATCGAGAAGGCTAATTGGATTAAGCCAAAGTACTTATATTGACAAGGTGTTGATTCGGTTCAACATGCAAAATGCCAAGAAACGGTTCTTGCCTATGTCACATGGCATAAGTCTTAGCAAGAGTCAGTGTCCTTTGACTACTGATGAGCGAGACCGCATGAATGGTATTCCATATGCTTCAGCTATTGGATCTATCATGTACGCCATGATATGTACTCGACCAGATGTATCATATGCTCTAAGTGTTTCGAGTAGATACCAAGCTGATTCCGGTGAAGGTCACTGGACAGCTGTGAAAAACATTCTTAAGTACTTGAGAAGGACTAAGGATGCGTTCCTAGTTTATGGCGGTGATGAAGAGCTGGTTGTAAATGGTTACACCGATGCAAGCTTCCAAACCGACAAAGATGATTATCGTTCGCAATCTGGTTTTGTATTCATTTTGAATGGAGGTGAGGTGAGCTGGAAAAGTTCCAAGCAAGAGATGGTTGCTGATTCTATGACGGAGTCCGAGTACATTGCGGCTTCGGAAGCTGCAAAAGAAGGTGTTTGGATAAGGAATTTTATTGCTGAGTTGGGTGTGGTACCGAATGCCTCAAGCCCAATGGATCTCTATTGTGACAACAATAGAGCCATTGCGCAGGCTAAGGAGCCTAGATCCCATCAGAAGTCCAAGCACATACTCAGGCGTTATCATCTCATTCGCGAATTGGTGGATAGAGGAGATGTTAAGATATGCAAAGTTCATACGGATTTAAATGTTCTCGATCCGCTGACAAAGCCTCTCACACGCCAAAGCATGAGGCGCACACAAGAGCTATCGGTATTAGATACTTAAATGATCGACTCTAGTGCAAGTGGAAGACTGTTGGAAATATGCCCTAGAGGCAATCATAGAGATGATTATATTTCATTATGTTCACAATATTTGATAATATGTTATCTTGTTCCTTGAATGAATCATCAGTTATGAAGATTAACGAGTATGCGACTTGTTGGTGAAGCTCTTTTAACTTATGATGATGTCGTTCTAAAAGATATCCTCGGTCGAAAGTCACCGGTGAACACTAGTGACTCTACGACCAGCACATGTATTGATTGATGACCATGTTTCACCAGTCATAGATATAGAGATATCGAATCGATAATGTGGACACATGTTAGAGAACATGGTGTTGGATAAGACCCACCTTGAGACACTATTGAGATTGTTATGATTCTATGTGTCATTTGTTGGTCTCAAGCAATGATAATGTATAATCCTTAGACCTGAGATCAGAATGATTTCCTACATGTGTAATAGCACTCTTAGGGGTTGCCAAACACTACTCGTAACTGGGTAGTTATAAAGGTAGCTTTCGGGTATGCTATAAAACATGCAGAGAGATGTGACTGATCGGATATGGGATTTGCCCCTCCTAACATAACAGGAGAGATATCTCTGGGCCCCTTGAAGTGGTCGGATAAAGAAAGTGCATGGCCATGCCACTGGTGGTCGAAGAGTTCGACCACATAAGGTTATCCGATACTCGATCGAGAAAGTATTGAACAGTCCATGGATGACACAACATCTCACCTGGAGTTCAACGAGATATCGTGAGGCCAAGGGAGAATACATGAGTAGGTCGCTTAGTTCGACCAGTTACGGACTGGTCGTATGGAGATACGAGCTGATCGTAGACTGGTCGAACGTAATCACAGAGTGGTCGAAACCAAGTCGTAAGAAGTTACGAGTTGGTCGTGACCAAATGCAAACTGGTCGTATAGAGATAGGATCTGGTTGCAAGTGATGAGGACCTGGTCGTAGATCATATTGCATTAAGGTTCATCCGATATAATTTGTGTGTATTCGGGAATCGTTATGTCCTGCTAGGAACCGCTACGACTCGTGGTCGGAAAGGGTTTCCGAGTCACAACCGAACTTCGCATGAAACTAACGGGTCACACACCTAACGGGTTGGAACAAACCAGTACGGATACAATTCGTAAAGCATGTTCGGATAGGATCCGTCACGGGCACTATATAAGGAGATGCATGAGGCTGTTGGGTAGAGCCAGAGTTGATGTGAGTTACTCTCCCGAAACCCTAGCCGCCATCTTCTTGAGAGCCTTGCCGTGCGACTTGGTGCTAGCACACCGGCGTATGGTTGTTCTTTCCCTGGACGTGTGGATACCATAGAGGCGCTTCTACGTTGTTGCGCTTGAGGACGATCCGCGATCTTCGCAAGGAACTGCAGAGGTGTTGGAGGAGACGATCGACTCGTGAGGACGCTGGACGATCGACTACGACCAGTACATCGACGCGCTCTTCGTCGGACCAGGCTGCTCCGACGCTTCTTCCGCTGCTCTGCGCGTCTAGTGGTAACGATATGTGATCATCTTCTTGCTTGGCTTCCTAGTTTACGCGGTAGAAATTTTGAATTGTTGCTATCGTAGCCTACCCGTATCCCTTCAGGTCAACCGTATCATTACCATGTATTTACGATGCTTGGTGGGTGATCGTCCCCATCAATGGGTCTAATGGTTACCATGGGCTGAGTACTGTTATAACTCCTCTTTTCAAACAACACTCAAAGACACTCCGTTTCGTGTTGTTTATGGGTAGGAACCTCCCTCGCTTTTGACTTATGCACCTGGTTCGGTGTGTGTTGCGGCAGTTGATCAGCAAATGCATGATAGGGATGAGTTTTTACAAGAGATACGGGAACGGCTATTTCAAGCTCAAGCTCATATGAAGAATCATCATGATAATCAACGTCAGGATGTTGAGTTTCAAGTCGGTAACTGGGTTTGGCTTAGGCTTCAACATCGCGCAGCTGTATCAGTAATAGACCGTTCATCATCGAAGTTAGCACCGCGTTATTATGGGCCTTTCAAAATGTTAGAATGAGTTGGAGCGGTGGCTTACAGATTACATCTTCCACCTCGCTCCCGCATACACGATGTATTTCACGTCGCCCTTCTTAAGGAATTTCGAGGCGACCCTCCAACATCCGTGATGTCGCTGCCAGATAAAGTTCATGGTCGAGCAATATTAACTCCAGCCAAGATAGTTCGTTCTCGGTTGAATCGTGGAACATGTGATTTATTGGTGCAATGGGAGGGATGCTCTACGGCTGATGCTACTTGGGCAACGCTGGCAGAGTTCCATCAACGCTTTCCGTCATTCCAGCTCAAGGACGGGCTGATTCTTGAGGAGAGGGGAAATGTTGCGGATTCTTTCATCGGTCAAACATACTCACGCTGCAAGAAGACGTTACCAGAACCTGCTGTACCGAATCCGACAAGAAGACATTATGGCGAAACCGACTGGGCTACTACTTCGTAATGTTACCAATTGGGTCTCTACTGTATTAGATGTCCAGCAGTAGTACGAGATATTATATACATAGTATTGGTTTGTTAGGTAAGATAAGTTTGGCAATATCCCTTTAGTATTTAGAAGTATTGGAAGTATCCCTTCCGGATACGTTACTAGCTAGCCCTTTATTTAAAGCATCATATTGTAATACAGAGAGGTAAGCAATACAAAAGTCTTTCTTTACAAACTTGAAGCATCAGAGCCTCTTGTCACGGCCAGGGAAGAACCGAGTCATGACCAGGAGGGCGATACTTCATCCCTATCTTGTTGCTATCCCCTTCGTTCACGTCCTGGTACGTATCAACTGGTATCTTCTCTTGAGAATCCGCAGCTTCAGAGGTGGTGCCATATCAAACATATGTATTATGTTATATATCTACCCGCGCAGCTGCCTGGACAATTTGGCTAGTTAATGTACAAAAATTGATGTAGCACAACATCTTAGCCCTTGATTTCTAAATCCAGTGATTGGGAGAAGGTCAAGGGCCTACTGCACATTATGCATGGGTGCAGTTACTTCACAACTACACATGGCATCTCGTCTCATTTCAAGCACATATTGTTGCAGTGATTGTCAAACTGAAAACATCAGCCATGTGAAGAATATCTCATTTCGACTAGTAGGATGCCCGTGCGTTACAACGGAACCACAAAAGAGACGGAACTACAAAACAGAGTGACACATAAAAACAGAAATATGCACTCTGTCTATTGCATCACCTGCTACTACTACTACTCAGGAATTAAAATTTTGAGCACGTAAGCTTTTACCCAAAAAATCTACATACATGGTACATATACATTCTGTAGGATACAACATCAAGTTGCTTGCAACAAAAGAACCAGCTTAGCATTTACAAGCTACAGCGACTATCAGTACAAAATCATCAAATCAAACTTCATGTGCTTGGTGTCAGCTGAACTTCAGCTACTTGTGGCTTCCGAGAGTCTGAACCAGGGAACTGACTAATAATTTCGAATTTTGAATTTGAAAATTGGAACCAAGGTTCCAAAATCAAACAACACGTATCCTAATTTCATTAGCTCGGTAGAAAAGAAAATGAAAGAATGTTCTCAATGTTTGTGTATATAGCATGATGCATGCATGCATATTACGGGTTAGATCACATGAGACTATGCTTGAAAGTTGAAAACGTACTGCACATGATGTGCATCACTTTTTTAGCAAAGCTCGAGAGTATATCATCTTGCAGTATGGACTGGTTCTGAGTAGTTCCACACGAGGTCGGATTGCATTCGTCAGTGCAGTGTAGAGAGAACCCTGAAAATTTCATGACAATCACAAAAATTGGCAAATGAGTTACTTTCAAAATACCGTGGTTGATGCTCTTTTGATTCAGGTATTTTCCTTGGAATTCTGAAGAGCTGAGTAGATCACATAGTTTGCGTAGTGGTGCTGAAGCAACTGCCCTAAGTGCGGCACAACCAGGAGCTCTAGGATGATATTCGCCCTGTTAGCTTCCTTGAAGACTTTTAGGCATTTGTCAACCACATTGCTGCTGAATTTCTGCATGGAGAGGTGGATGTACTTGCCTTCAAACTGCCGTGCAAGACTTGCATTTGCAGTGGGGACCTTCAGTTCTATTACATACTGAACGACATAGTTTTTGTAACCATAGCAGATAATACTTATCAGTTCTACAAGTAAAAAAAGTACATGAATCTGTAGCAAATAATTCTTATCAGTTCTACAAGTAAATAACTACATGAAAATATAGCAAAGATATTCTACATATACAAGTATGAAATATGCTGAATGCATACATTCCTCTCAATGTGTCTATAACTGGAACTTATAGTACAAAAGATTTGTAGAAATGGCTTTAGAAGCAAAGGACTTCCAATTTACCCTACGACGCCTGCAAACCTATTCTGGATAAGCCAGATAAAATTTTGATTAATTTACTCAATTGATTTTACTGGCCTCACAGTTCCATGGGCAATTACAACTGGGGCTTAAGACAGAATGTTACCCATAGGCATCTTGTGGAAGTTCAAATCCATTGCAAGCGATTGCAGCAACTAGCTTCTCCCTATGCTCGCCAGTTGAACGTGGAATGCACCACTGCAGGACGCAGCAACCATGGCATTGCATCCCAATATCGAGGCAATGAACCGCCGCAGCCTCAAAGACCGGCTGAAAGTGGTAAATTGTGAATTTATGTCTCATCAGGAGAGACTCATCATCTCAGTACAGTTTAACCAATAAAATTCAATTCAGAGGCAAATAGTGAACAACATTAGCTTCAAAATTTAGACATGTCGAACTGGCCTAGAACAAACTTTTCCACATCGGTGAGTATCCAAAGATTGCAAATTGCATATTGACATTGTGCATTCCTCATCTGCCTTAACTCATCACCTCGAACCCATCATTGTGACTAAAGTTGACAAGAAATGGAACTACTTCTTTGAACTCCATAGATTGAGCATTGGCGTCTACTTTAGCTACATTATTATTCAAAAGAAGTTCAAATGCATGCACATATTTGATATTCCTTGTTATCATCGGCCTCGAACGATTGCAAGAACTTTTGCACGACATGATTGACATTGGGATCCTTGATGAGCTCCAAGAACCCGGGCCGCAGCGCCTCTATGACGAGCTGGATCTCCTCCCTTGTCCTGAGGCTCTCAATCAGCTTCTGCACTACCCTTGTCCTGAAATTAACGCCATCATCACACACAATTAACAAAATTTTAACAGCAATCGTAAAGCAATTAAGCAATCAACTGACATTCTTACCCATGAATATTTAGGGAGATCCTGATGAGCACGAGCGCCTCCTTCATGAGGGTGAACACGACACCCATCCTCTGCTCGTCGTCGTAGACGGCGAGCAGCTTCTACATAAGGTAGTTCCTGAACGGGTTGACCATCAGCTCGACGGCGTGGCGCGCGACACCGGCAAAGATGAAGTCGACCTCGTGCTTGCTGTCGTCGAGCCGCTGCTACATGAACCGACACCCGTGATGGTCCCTGGCGATGTGGTATATGAACCTGCGCAGGCAGGCCAGGCTCTTGTACGTGGCCGGCTTCGCGGCGCATTTCTTGGGGCTCGTCGCGACCATGCTCGCCTTCCTCGTCGTGCTCTTGTATTGGGCCCTCGACGCTGGAGCCGCCGGTGAGCACCGGAAGTCCTAGCCGTCATCGGCAGCGGCGTCGAGGCTAACGTTGGAGAAGGGGAAGGGATCGAATAGAGACGGACACGTTCGTGCAGCGGTTGTTCACGGAGAATGGGCGCAAGGTGGGTCATGGTGGGACGATGGGACGATTGGGGGAAACCCGATCTTTATTAGTTAACATAGTAGCATGTCTGTGCGTTGCAATAGAGTCTTAAAAGATGATGAAACATATCAGCAGACTACATGTTGGTACGTCTCGATGATGAATTTTAGAAGGGGTGGGCGAGGCCAACCGTGCGTACGAGAGAAAGGACATCGTCTTGCTGTGTGGGGTAAACTCCTTCTTTTATTAGTTAAGATATCATCAGAAATTTTCAGCTAGTCCATACGTCAGTGATTCAAAACTCTAAATCAAATTAATTTAGAAGGAGAAAACAAGATATTAGAGTCGAAATACAAGTTAATGATTGAATCAGAACAGTACAATTTCAAAGGCACAACAAGATGTCAGTCAAGTCGGTGCAATTCTTTTATTATTGGAAATTTTGAGAGTTGAGATTGATTTGATTATGTTTATAACCCCTGGTGGTACGATGTAAAGATCTTAACAAAAGTCCAAATAGGCCATTAGCTCATGAAAATCAAGACAACCTAGTCGGCTTTCTCTGCAACTGCTTCCCTCATTTGCACTCCTCCATAGCAGATGAACAAGTCTGCTCTACCGGGTTGCCAAGCCTACAAGAACTTATGTGCAAACACGAGTTTAAGATGTTTCTGAAGTTCCATACACAGGCAGTTCATTTCGGCAGTAACAGGCACGCAACATAAAATTGTGAATCCATCTACTCGCAGAGTTAGTTCTACATCAGGATGCTAAAAACTAGGCACCATTACTCTAGATTGCAAAGTCAATATCAAAATGAGAAGAAGGAAGCCATGCATCTCGTTTTTCAAAGTAATCAAGGTAGAAAAATTGCTCAACCCCTTTTACCATTTCTTTACTATATGCACTGAAAATACAAATGCAATTTACTAACATTTATTATTGTGTATGGCTTATATATAACAAGGTGAAAAGAAGGCCCTGTGTTCGAAAGCAGAGCGCAGGCAGACGCTTTTCCGGACACATTTCTGAGGAGACACAAATATGGGTTACAAAATATTGTGGGTTAGGGGTTGCCGGGGGGTGGGCGAAGCCCCCTGGCGGTACGGGCTATGAGTCTGAGTCGAACATGTAATCGGAATATAAATATATATCGCCGACCTCTTTGTAACCCTAATCAGGAAGAAAAAAAACTCCTTATACGGATGGAGCCGTTGAGATTCTGCTCCCGGGGACATAGGCTTTGCCGAACCTCATAAACAAATTCTCGTGTCTCTTGTGTGCTTGCTATGATTGTTCTCTCGTGCAAAAGACTGTTGCCGGTTCCAACATTTATCTTCTTTTGAGGGAACATTTATGTTTTTATTTTGAAGCAGCAATTTACTTCCATTTTATCAAATGACAATTGGTATGGTATTCCCACTTCTTTTTTTTTTGCGAGCATGAGTATGGTATACCTACTGTAGCCTGTAGAGTAATCATTGTTCCATAAGCACTATGAATAATTAAATACCTCAAGATTAGTTGCAACGTCTCCAATCATAACGAGTGTCTCGTAAACCAGGAGTGTAACGCTTAGCAATTTATGAAGAGGGATGGGAAATTGAGCTCAAATATACAGAATCTGGCTTTGTTTGTTCTTCTAGTATTTGAATGTCTAGCTCCTAATGAGGGTCATTTATTTGAAATAAAATATCACACACCACTGAAGAGGTGGAATTGTGTCAAAAGTAAAGCTAAAGAGACTTGGGAGATGGAAGCAACAGAAGCTCGATGGATCAAAATCAGAGTATAACATGCATAATGACTTTCCTAAAAAATCACTAGGAAAGTATCCAGCAGGGGAAGCGTTATACCTTGATCATCTGTCGGAAGCCTCCAGAAACAACATAAACATCAACATTTTTTACTTTTAGAGTTTTGATCACTTCAGCAATTCCAAGAGATATCCTAAAGATCAAATGCCATTTGCATCAACATCAGTAGCAATATGAGAGGGCTAGCTACAACTAATGACAATTTCCCCACGGAACATGAAGGTTGTATATGGTTCCTGCACCGATATCTATACACATCAAACGTGATAGCGAATCTATCAAATGTGAAAGCTCAGGGAGGCTTACAAGAAACAACTAATGTGCGAGCAGTGAGCTAAACATAGTCCCATTTGTTTAACATAAATGAAAAGTTATCAAGTACTTATGCGATATGAAAACCAAGAAAACGTGTGAAAAAATGAACAAGATTAGAAACAATCTAATTTTTTTTTCTGTGATCTAACCATCTCAAACAAGTAAATAAGATAGCAATAGAATATCCCCCAAAAAGAGCAATACAAGAATAATACATTCAAGGTTCAACTGGCTTACCTTGGTGGCCTCTTCTCCATGCAGTCCTCAACCTGGTCCAAAGATGGCTTAAACAAAGATTGCCGAGTGGCTAGAGCCTGCTCAAACGCAACCGACCCAGTCATTGCCCTACAAATATCAAACAAAAATTTTAGAACACTTGAATGCGACATTCTACATTTAAACGCAGCTAGCAATTCTTCAACGAATTACTTGGCTACAGCTACAAAATTCAGCATCTTTACTTAGCCGTCCACTCAGCAACCGCCTACCCCGCCCCGCAAAAATTCACGAGCTCATCAATGCCCTCGTCTAGGCACACCGTGCTATTAACATCGAAACACACCACATCGGCGTTGCACCAGGTCCCGATAGCCTCTGGCGAAGAGAAAAAAACACACACAATGTGTTAATTAGGAGATTCAGGCACAGCTTGACTGCACAAAGCAAAGTTTTTCAGCAGTTACCTTTGGAAGGCAAGTGGCTCCCCAAATTAGGGGAGGGTGGCACGTTCTTAGATACCCCCATTGATGCTGCTACCAAGCTCGAAGGGCCTCTTCTCCATGCAATCCTCAACCTGGTCCAAAGATGGCTTGAACAAAGATAGCCGAGCAGCTAGCGCCTCCTCAAACGCAACCGACCCAGTCATCGCCCTAAAATATTAAACAAAATTTTTAGAACACTTGAATGGGGCATTCTACATTTAAACACAGCTAGCAATTCTTCAATGAATTACTTGGATACAGCTACAAAATCCAGCACCTTTACTTAGCGTCCACTCAACAACAGCCTGCCCTGCCCTGCAAAAAACTGCGAGCTCATCGATGCCCTCGTCTAGGCACACCGTGCTATCAACATCGAAACACACCGCATTGGCGTTGCACCAGGTCCCGATAGCCTCTAGCGAAGAGAAGAAACACACATAATGTGTTAATTAGGAGATTCATTCAGGGAGGAGATTCAGGCACAACTTGACTGCACAAAACAAAGTTTTTTAGCAATTACCTTAGGAAGGCAGGCGGCTCCCCAAATCAGGGGAGGGCGGCGCATTCTTAGGTACCCCCATTGCTGCTGCTACCAAGCTCGAAGGATTTGAGAGTTTGATATAGCGGAACGAAGCATCCCCAAAGCCTGTTAATGAATATGAATTCATCAGTGGTGACCGAGCTGAAGGCAACCAAAGAACGTGAAGTGGCGACCGGCTTGGAAGATTCGTGCACTAACCAACCAGGCCATTTATATACAAGCTGTAAGAAGGAAAATTTGTGATGAACAAGTAACGACGATAGCAGCAGGACACATTGCTAGATCGTGTGAAGAAGAGACAATTTGTGGTGATTTGGGGGGCACAAATCGCCCGTTCGTCACCTCCCAGTTTGCGGTCGAAGTCAGACGTCAACCCCCTATCCCTACGCGACGACGACACCTGTGATGCCCCGCCGCTTCTTTGACACTCCCACTACCGGTGAGTCCCAGTGTGATTCCTTCCTCTCAAAGCACCCCTACGCCTCACTCAACCCTCCCCAAACACCGGTTGGTGTTTCCCCTCTCCCCAGCGCTGCCACCACGTGAAAGCTCCTCCGCTGCCTCGGGTCAACACCATCAACCACTCTCCGGCTACCTCCATCACACCACGTCACTCTGGTAGGTTCCCCTCCTCCCACATATACTCATGCGCATGTTGGATAGTGGAGAATGTCGTTGGGTTGTAGACACCGCTGAAGCCAGTAAGCCGCCGCCGCTCAACGCAGTTGCACTGTTGCTACCGATCACCCCAACCCTCGCCACCGGTACCCCTAGGGTCGCATGCCCACAGGGAACCAATTTTGGGCTCCCCCGATCGCCGTCGTGGCTTGTCTCGCCGTCGACGACCACCACTGGGAGGGGAGGTGGGGAGCGGGGGTTTGAGGCGGAGGGTGATGGGAGTGGGGGTGGAGATTGTTAAGACGGAAGGGAGGCGTGGTCGCGAGTGGTAGCGGGCGGTTGCATCATGTGGGGATGTGGGCAGTTGCCTGCTAGGGAGGCGTGATCGCAAGTGGGTGGGGTAGGGGGGGTAAACTCCAACTGTTAGTAGTTAAGATAAGGGAATTGATATAGGCCTTACGTCCGGATGCGTTGGATAGTCCATACCTATCAATCCACCATCTGCATTTATGCTTTTCCCACCTACCATCCACCATCTTGTTCCCCCTTCATTTCTTTCTCATCTCTACCCGAGTCGCTTATCCATTCAGACTGGCTCCGCATGCTTCTTCCTCTCCCCCAAATCGCCTCTGCATGCTTCTTCCTCTCCCCAAAATCACCTCCGTACTCGGCCGTCGACCGCCTCGCCTTCGCGTGCTTGGCCTCTTTTGTCGCCCTAGCTCCGCCGCGCTCGACATCACTCTGTGCGCCAGCAACCTCACCTCCGTGCCCCAACCTCCTCGGTCGCCCATCTCCGCTGCACCCTGGCCTCACTCTGCCCACGGCCGCCTCGTCTCCGCATCTAGTCGCCTCTCCTGCACCCCGGCAGCACCCACCACCCCGTGCCCATCCATCTCCGCAGCACCCCCATCGCCTCATGAGCCACGGCCGCACTCGCCACCCGTGCCCATCCGTCTCAAGAAGACCCCCATCGCTCGCTCACAAGATGGCTCGCCCAAGACCGACCACCTTCGTTGCGACCGCATCAAGGCTCTCCGCGACCTCGTCACCCATGAGCCACTCGACGGCCACCACGATGCTGCGGTCAAGCGCACGACCTCATTGCCTGCACGGGGTCGGTGGCCAAAAGATGCCGGAGTGTAGACCAAGACCAAGCTCAACAGCCTCGACAAGGTCCACCCGGAGAGTCGGCAAGTTATCCTCTATTGTGTCTAATGTTGATGTTGCGGCCCGTTGAGAATAATGTTGCATCCTATTGAGAATAATGTTGCATACTGTTCTTTGAGATGTTGCATATGTAGAGAAAAAATATTGCATCTATAGAAAAAAAAATGTTGCATCTGTAGAAAAAAGTGTTGCATACTATTCATAGTGATGTTGTAATTTTTTCAATGCATTTTTTCGAATGCATTGTTTTTTGATTTTGATGTTCTTTGAGATGATGTTTCATGGTGATGTTTGGCTCCCTCACCCCCTCACTCGGCTCTCCTTGCGCGCTGGTGGCTCGGCCTCGGCCGTCGGCTTAGCTCGCCCAAGATCCTCAAGCATCTGCGCTCGATCAGACATCCGAAAGTGCTAGTCGCGCCCTTAAGATGATAATAAGATGAGTGTCTGCACAACATTTGACAGTTTTTCTTTTGCAAAACAGTCAGATATTTGAGCCGTCGGATGGAGATCCAACGCCTTAGATCATTACCCCAGATCCTATACTAGCGCTTCCCATCCCTCTCATTCCCCATCCCCACCGCGCACCACCGCTACCCCCATCCTCTCCGCCCTCAGCCTCCTGCAGCCTCATCGGCACCGGTGAGGCCGGCTAGCCCCCACTGGCCTCCTCCGACCCACTACTACCGCCTCCTCTTCCTCCATCGGCATCGCCCGCCTCCTGGGTTGTCGCTACTGCTTCATCTTCCTCCGTCGGCACCATCTGCCTCCCCCACTGCCACCTTCTTGCCCATCTCCGACGTCTACCATCACCGGATCCGCCATTGTCACCCCCGCCTCCTAATTTCTAGTCGATTTCTGTCTCCCGGTCGACCTCCATGACCCACCGCCCTCCTTTGACACGTGGTCGGCGGCGCCACTACCGCCTTGTCGCCCGTCCGCCACCCCCACCCAGCACCGTGCCTCCACCGCCCCTCCCTCCCTCTATAGCTGGGCCCTGGTGAACCCAAAACCTAACCCTATGAACCCTAGCCCTAATCCGACGAAGCCCCACCCTAACTCGCCACCGCCGCCGCCGCTACTGCCACCGCCACTGGAGAAGACGATGTTGCCAGCTGAAGTATGAATCTCCAAGCAAAATTGTAATGTCAGAAATTCGACTTTTTCCCCTAAAAAACATGTGACAATTTTTTAGCAATTCTGTAATAAGGTATGTACACATCTCCACTAGCCAATGTCAGAACAACACTACTAATGGACATACGTACGCTATGACTTGTGCTGTGACCGACGTCCAATGAATGCACCAACGCCGCTCTCCGTGTTCGCACTAGGTGTGGCATGACGATGGTTGCGATGCCTTGTTCGCCATTGCTAGCATCAAGGCAGCCTACAAATCATCCTCATTTCGCAATGGAGATTTGGTTCTCAGGCTAGTAGTAGTACCTCAAAACAAAAACGTAATAGTGAGAGGAGCTAGCAATGCATCAGAAGCAATTCATGCCTACTGTTAGGTAATCTTTGTTTAGTATTCTTTTTGCCTGCTTGCCATGTCCGTTTCTATTTCAGAGTAGAAACCGAGTTGGTTTTTTTAGTCCGAGTAGTAGTAGTATATTCAGCCTTTATAAGGTGCAGATGAGCCTGAGTTTTTGTATTCATGAGAAGAATAAAGCAATAGAAGTAAAACTAGAAACGCTGCGAGTATGTAGCACCAAAATCCTCTCTTGCTTCTTGTGTGCTTCCAGCTTGTTCACATGCGTGTGTCTTTATCTTCAATCGCTTGCCTCCAGTGAAAGATTTGGTGGAAGCGTTCTCACCTCTCACGAGGTCGCATACCTTTGTTAATATAGCCGGTAAAACACGGCTTGGAGATTACATGGTAGTTGCGATTGAGCAGGGATACACATTCCTATCTTGAGCAAATCTAATCTTATCCTTCTATCTTTGGATACATACCAATTCTATCTAACATCCCCCTCAATCATAACTTACATAAGTTGAGATTGTACTTAAACATATCTAACTTACGACTACACAGAGCCTTTGTGAATCCATCAGCAACTTGGTCATTAGTTGAGATAAACCTTACTTCCAAGAGTCTTTGTGCTACTCTTTCTCGCACGAAGTGGTAGTCAACCTCTATGTGTTTTGTTCTAGCATGAAACACCGGGTTCGCAGATAAGTAGGTTGCACCAATATTATCACACCAAATCTGAGCTGCCGGTGGACTAGAAATCTTCATTTCTTGCAACAAAGTTTGGATCCAGATTATTTCTGCCGTAGCATTGGCTAGTGACTTGTATTCAGCCTCTGTACTTGATCTAGACACCGTAGCTTGCTTTCGTGCGCTCCAAGAGACGAGATTGCATCCAAGAAAGATTGCAAACCCACTCGTTGAGCGTCGATCATCAACACTACTGGCCCAGTTAGCATCAGAGAAGGCGCTGACAAGTGTAGAAGGAGTTTTCTTGATCTTTAGACCGGTGCCAAGAGTATGCTGCAGATACCTGAGAATTCTTTTAACGGCTGTCCAGTGATCTGTCGTCGGCGACTGAAGAAATTGGTAGACTTTGTTCACTGGGAAGAAAATGTCCGGCCTAGTAAGAGTTAGGTATTGAAGTGCACCGACCACACTTCTATACTGTGTTGAGTCTTCTGGTCTAAGGACTTCTCCCTGTTGCAATGACAACTTTTCTGATGTACATAACGGAGTCACCGCCGGTTTACAGTGTAACATGTTTACCTTCTTAAGAAAATCGGATGTGTACTTGTCCTAAGACAACAGAATACCATCCTTTGCCTTTGAAACCTCAATTCCAAGGAAATAATGCAAGTCACCGAGATCCTTTAGAGCAAAATCTGTCACAGGATCTCTGAGTAAAGCTGTCACTGCACTTTGTGAGGAACTAACCACTATAATATCATCCACATATATTAACAAAAATATTGTGACTGATCCCTTGTTATAAAAGAATAGTGAAGTATCAGCTTTAGAGGAATGAAAACCAAGTTGCTGCAGTTTGTGACTTAATCTAGCAAACCATGCCCTGGGCGCTTGTTTAAGACCATAAAGGGCTTTGTCCAGCTTACACACATGATGCGGCATCAACTTGTCTTCATATCCCGGGGGTTGCTTCATATAGACTTCCTCCTCAAGAACACCATGAAGAAACACATTCTGTACATCTAATTGCCTGAGGCACCATCCCCTGCTTACTGCAATAGAGAGAACTACTCGAATAGTTGTAGCTTTAACTATAGGACTAAATGTGTCCTCGTAGTCAATTCCATACCTTTGCTTGAATCCTTTTGTGACTAGATGAGCCTTATACCTGTCTAGTGATCCATCAGCCTTTCTTTTGATCTTGTAAACCCATTTACAGTCAATTATATTTCTTCCCTCTTTAGCTGGTACAAGATGCCAAGTTTTGTTCTTGATCAATGCATTGTATTCACAGTCCATGGCTTCCTTCCATTTCTCATTTGCGCTGCCTCATCGTCTTTGTTCAGTCGGCGATCTCCTCGATTTCCGAGGGCACCGTCTGCACTCATGCGGGGAATCAGTGTGAATCCGATGCCTGTGTGGGCGATCCCGAGAGTGATCCACCTGCCATTGTATCTGATGTAGCAGGAAAATCTTCCTCATGTTCGGCACCACCAGGCTCCATGATTTCATGTGAATTCTGCTCATAATTTTCATAAAAAACTGCCACATTTTCATCAGAATTATTAGTAACATCAGGAGGGTTAGTATGCGCACTAGTTAACTGATCACTCGATACTGCACCCCCTTGATCAGAACTGGGAAGCAAATGTGGAAAAGGAAGAATTTCAGATCGAAGAAGGGCACCGGTGTTAGAATGAAGTTTGGTAAAGGGAAAAACATTTTCATCAAAAATGACATCACGGGAGATGTAAACTCGACCCGTTGAGACATGTAGGCACTTATATCCTTTATGCATGGGACTATAGCCAAGGAAGACACACTGTTGAGATCTAAACTCTAGTTTTCTAGAGTTGTATGGGCGGAGGTTAGGCCAACACGCACACCCAAAGACACGAAGTGTGGAGTAATCTGGTTTCTGGCTAAACAACCTTTCCAAAGGTGTGGAGAACTGGAGAACTTTGCTAGGAGTGCGATTGATCAGATGGGTGGCAGTGATGAAGGCCTCATCCCAGAACTTGAGTGGCATGGTGGCATGGGCTAGAAGAGACAGCCTGACTTCCACAATGTGGCGGTGTTTCCGTTCAGCGGATCCATTTTGTTGGTGTGCATGAGGACACGAGACTTGGTGCGTGATGCCTATTTTTGAGAAGTACGATTTTAGTTTTTCATACTCTCCTCCCCAATCACTCTGCATGGCAATGATTTTCCGGTTTAGGAGTCGATCTACGAGGGCCTGAAACTCTTGAAATTTTTGCAAGACATCATACTTATGTTTTATCAAATATATCCAAGTGAACTTGCTATAATCATCGACAAAACTCACATAATATTTCTTTCTGCCCACAGAATCTGGAGCAGGACCCCAAACATCGGAGAAAATAAGTTCTAAGGGAGCAACAGAGACACTTGACGACACAGGATAAGGGAGTTGATGACTTTTTGCCTGTTGACAGGCATCACACACCGACTCATTATTGGACTCATCGGAATACAAAAGTTTATTCTTAGAGATAACTTGCCGAACAATGGCATGAGATGGATGACCTAGCCTATCATGCCACCTGGCCAAGGAGGGTTTGGTGGCGTTGAACGCCTACTTCTCCGTGCTGGTTGTGGATGATGGAGGTAAGAGGTAGAGGTCGTCCTTACGTCTGCCTCGAAGTAGAACTTTCCGCTTGATTAGATCCTTAATCAAGAAGAATTTGGGATGAATCTCAAAGAATGCATGATTGTCAGCAGAAAAACGGCAAACAGATATCAAGTTTTTCTTTGTATCAGGTGAATAAAGGACATTATTAAGGTGTAGTTTGCGATAGGGAGTATGAATCTGAGTGTGACCAGTATAACTAATGCGCATACCTGAGCCATTGGCTGTTTGGGTTGATCTCCACCATGATATTTCTCCCGTACGCTCATCTTGTCCAATTCACCTGTGACATGATCCGTTGCGCCTGTGTCGACATACCAATTCGTGTCAATCCCGTAGGACTGATAGGCCAAATTGGCAGCCTTCTCTTGTGGGATGAAATCAGGATCAAAACGGTGCTAGCAGGTGCCGACCATGTGTCCCATCTTGCCGCAGAGCTGACACGTTGGCCGCTCACCTCCTCGTGCTCCTGATGGTGCTTGTCCACCACCGCGGCCACGGCCAGGGTTGCTACCAGGATAGCTCCAGCCGCGCCCGCGGCCGCGCTGATTTCCGCCTCTCCCAAAGGAAGCGGAGTTTGCTGAAACTTGATAGGTTCCTTGCCGAAGGTCATTCCTTCCTTCAAACCCTAGCAGCTGTCCGTAGAGTTCGACCATGGTGACCGGTTCCGTTCGTGCAGCCAGGGCCGACACCACCGGCTCAAATTCAGCGTCGAGACCGGCAATCATGTACACCACAATGTCTTCTTCATTGAGCGGCTTTCCACCAGTCGCCATCTCATCACCTAAAGCTTTCATCTTGGTGATGTATTCATTGACAGACATATTACCTTTCTTTGTGGTTGATAGCGCGATCCGGGTGTTGATGGACCGTGCACGGGTCTTCGAGGAGAAGATATCCTCGAGAGTCTTCCACAGCTGTGCCGCCGTTGTGACTGACACCACCTGCGTCAGAATGTCGCGTGTCAAGGACGTCATCAGATAACCGAGGACTTGTTGGTCCTCAGCCATCCACCGGACATAGTCTGGATTCGACGCCTGGAAGGTCTTGTTGCCTTGTTTCACTTCGATCTCCTTTGCGGGAGCTGCGGTGGTGCCATCGAGATACCCAAACATCTGGGCTCCTCTAATGGCGGGAAGGACCTGTGCCTTCCATAGCAGATAGTTGTTCTTTCCTAGCTTCTCTGTCACCGGCATGCCAAACGGCGATCCGCCGGCCGGAGCTGAAGAGGAAGATGTGCTCATGGCTTTAACAGATGTATCTGTGAGGAGGCCGCTCTAATACCATGAAATATTTGGTGGAAGCGTTCTCACCTCTCACGAGGCCGCATACCTTTGTTAATATAGCCGGTAAAACACGGCTTGGAGATTACATGGTAGTTGCGATTGAGCAGGGATACACATTCCTATATTGAGCAAATCTAATCTTATCCTTCTATCTTTGGATACATACCAATTCTATCTAACATCCAGTACACGTGCGTGTGATTCCTTCAGCGTATGCGTGTGTTCTAGTGCGTGCCGCGTGATAGCTTCATCGGCTTCCAGCGTGAGAGCTTTGTGAGCTTTTAGTGAGCGCGTGTGTTTGTGCCGAGCGTCGCGAGCTTCGTCTTCGGTTTAGGTCAATAATTGGTATCAGAGCCTGAGTTCTTGATCCGTATATGTCCAATATCATACCGCACTCTCTAGGAAGTGGTGCCACCAGTGACAAGACGACTTCGGGTGTGATGGCGAAGGAGAGTTCTGTTGTCTCGCTGCATTATCCGATGTTCACGAAGAGCAATTATGCAGTATGGGCAATCAAGATGAAGGTGTACATGCGCGCTAACGGAGTGTGGGATACGATCGAGGGTGGCAACGTCGATGTGCGCAAGGATCAAATGGCCTTGGCCGTCATCTATGGAGGCATCCCGGAGGAAATACTCTTCTTACTGGCTGAAAAGGAGGCGACCAAAGCTGCGTAGGAGGCGTTGAAGACGATGCATATTGGTGCTGATCGTGTCAAGATCGAGTTCGTGGGAATGTGCATGAAAGAGACGAAGTCGATCAACGACTTCGCCATGAGGTTAACAACTATTGTCAACCAGATCCAAGTCTTGGGAGACAAGATGGAAGAGAGCTATGTTGTGAGAAAGTTCATTCAGGCAGTCCTTGGAAATTTTTTGCAAATCATCTCCACCATTGAGCAGTTCGGCGACCTCAAGGTGATGACGGTTGAGGAGGTGATCGTCCGCTGGAAGGCGCATGCGAAATGGATTCGAGGATCTGGTGGCAGCGAAGATGAGCACCTACTGTTAACCCGTGCCGAGTGGGAGGCCCAATCGTCAAAAGACAAAGGCGAGGGCTTCTTCGGCGGCTCTAATGGTGGTGGTGACCGAGGCCGCAAGAATCGGAAATTCGACAAGACAAAGGTGGGATGCTATAATTGTCAGGACTATGGACACTTTGCCTCAGAATGTCGTTTCAAGAAGAAAGAAGAGAAGACTTATTTCGCAAAGAAGCTAGAAGATCTCGATCCAGCGCTACTGATGGCCGAGTTCTATGAGTTGTAATCTCGCATCCAGTTAGAGTTGACTTCGGGATGTTGAGAAGACGTGTTTGCCGTTGTGAGAACCCGTGTTTTTAGACTTAATCGCGTAGCAGTAATTGGTAATTAGCGGTAGTTAATCTTGTCTTAGCGGTAAGCTAACGATAGTGTTGCGATCGTTGTTAAGCAGCTAATTCATTGTCAACTCGTTGGTTTAGATAGGTTTTGTTTCGTGAGCATTGCAATTCTAGTCAATAGAACCACCTTTGCATCATCGCATCATCCATTCAATTTCATCATTCAAACACAAGATTTCATTTGCATTCAACAGTAGAATCGAGACAGTAACTAAATTGCATTTGCATTCTCATTAGATAAATAGAACAAGTACACTGTTTGCAGTAGAGTATTACATCAATCTTTTTTAGCATTGTAGCATTCAAAGTAGATGGCATCCCCAGTACCTCTACATTCTTCTCTCCCTCCATGCATAGCAGCGGCAGCAATGCCCAAGCATAATACCCTTCTCCCTGCATTCCTTTCTTCCCTTTCTTTCTGGTCAAGCAGCAGCCCCTAGGACCATCCCCCTTGAACCTTTCTTTGCTTCCCTCCCATAATTATCAAAAGCCTCTTCCCTTCTCAACACACACAAGCAAGAAGAAGTACTCAATACTCATTCACCCCCTTCCTTCTCCACTTCCAAAACCACCCCTCCCTGTCATAGACTTTGTACCAAGAGCCTTGCAAGAAGACCATGATAGGGAGCATGGATTCATCTCCCCTTCCCGATCACAAGCTCAACAGCAGCAAGCTCCCAGCTTCTCAAAAACCCCAGCCAGTCCCATTCACTTGAAGCACAGCCACCATTCACCTCACCTGACCTGACCACATACCACATTCATCTTCCCAAAGAATTAGCCCCTCACTCATCCCCCAACGCTGCAGCAAAGACATCCACCCCCAAATTAACATTCATCCCCCCAACCCCTTTCACAGCAACCATCCAAGTCTCTTTCACATTCCCTTGCCTTACCTCGAGAGCTCCACTTCCAGCCAAGTCTAGAAGCAGTAGCAAGCCAAGTCCAGGAGAGGAGCCAGGGGAACTCAAGCAAAGAGCCAGGGAGCTAGGAACACGGTGACGCCAAGGCGGCAGGAGGACGATCGGTAGCACTAGCACCATCAGGATCCACCATGTCGTCATCAAACCAAGCATCGTCGACCACCCCTGCGAATCTTTGAACCCAAACCCATCTCAGTCTTCATTCTTCAGGTAAAGATATTGGCATGTTAAGCTCTAGGTGAGCTCTTACCTTGGTAGTAGTAGCAGCTTCTCCAGTAGCTCTTTCCACCCCCAGATCCATGCTGGGCCGCGGCAAGGGCGGCGGTTGAAGCAAAGAACATGGCATGGTCTACTGGGCTTCTTGACAAGGGCGGTTGAAGCGAAGATTAGGCGGCATGGTCTCACTGGCTTGCAGGAGAAAGCCGAGGGCCACGGCGGCCGTAGAGGGGACCGACGGAGGAGGCGGGCTCGGTGGAGCCGGCCGGGCAGGCGGCGGCAGAGCCGTGAGCTCCCATGGCGGCGGCGTCTGCATGGATTTGGGAAGGAGAGAGAGAAGTATGTGTGTGTGTGTGTGTGTGGAGTGAGGAGTAGATTTGGGAGAAGAAGGAAGTGTGTGAGCTATGTGCGCGTGTGTGGGTTTGGGGCCGGCCGAGTGTGGATAGGGAGAGGGGGAGAGAGAGAGAGAGGGGTTAGGGTAGGAATTAGGGGTAAGATTAGAAGTTGGGTTAGGATTTTAGGTTTAGGGAGAACATTAGGAGTGGGTAGATTCTAATTATTTGTTAGCTGTTTAATTCTTGCGACTAAATAATTTAACTTGGATCTTGTCGAATTAACCAACTTAAAATCAATCTATGGATTAATTGCTAATTAAGTTGAGTAGCCGTTATTTCTGTTGTTAATAGAATAACTTGCTTGTGTATCGATCTTGTGCGTCGCGGGTTTTTAGTCGGGCCTTGTGAGCGATTTAATCTTGTTAATTAGTTAAGTGGGAACCTCGGGTTTTCGACCTTAGTGTGATTAGACAGTAGAATGATTATTTTGGGGAGTGCTAACTTAGTATAGATCTCGAAAAGTTTTATTTAATTAAATTGTTCTAACTTTTAGAAGTCTCTAACTTAGGTATCTATTATATCGCCCAAAATCAGCTACGTATTTACTTATATTATTATTCATGTTGCCGTATTGCTACAGAAGACGATCCAGCACTGACGCGAGCAGCTGATCAGAGTTTCGTCAGCACCGACCTTTCCTACCAATACGAAGGCAAGCGATCCTCTTGAACATAAACATAGTTAATTTAAATGTAAACCGTATCTTGCACTATTATGTGTATTGCATCAAAATTGTTTTCCCAAAACTTAAATAAAATGAATGAGATGAAGATGATTAAGATGAACATGAATGAGATGAGAATGATGAAAGAAAGTGATATGAGAATATTATGGCATGTAAAGGTGATGAACCCGAAGGTCCGATTGTTGGCCTGATCTTTCGATGAGACGGTAAGTTCGGTAGTAGTCGCTCAACTCTCACGATCCTAGCTACGAACACGCAAGGCTCGAAACCACGCAATCGCTGAACTACTCGACAAGTCGTTATCAAACGTGCACGAATACCCGGATGACCTGACCACGAAGGTCGATTCCTGCATACACCGAAGAAGCACGCAAGAACAAGATAAAGCATTCTGAAATTGCAAATAGGAATTGAAATATTGAATTGAGTTGAGATTCTGAATAACGATCTTAATTGGGTGGTCCAGCTGACACACGCAAAAGATACAAGTTGCAACGAAGGCAAACTAAACACAAACAAAATCCAAAAAAATTAGAGGTGTTGCGGCTTCCTTAAATAGGGGATGAGGAGCCACACATCTAATAGAACTAAAGGGGTGGGACTAAATCGCGAATAACTGTTCACATGAACAGTTAACACCCCCAGGTGGGCCGCCGGCATATGGGCCAAGTTGAGTACGATTACAAAGCCCAAGTTGGCCCAAACAAGTGATATGACATCTTCTTTTGATGATTTCGGTCAGTACAGAATGAATTTAAAGGTGAGGCCAGATCCGTTGGAAAGATGACGAAATAAGCTTTCCATCAAGTACTCGTGGACCTCCAACGGACTCCGTATGTGAAAGTTATGCACGTTTGAAGTCGGTGCTGTCAGGCTGATTCCAAACTGATCTGACCAAAACGTATCTAGCTTGAACTCTTGCTTGGCACATGCAGTAGCACCATGGCCTGTAGATATAGTACCATGGCATGTAGACGTAGCACCATGGCATGTAGACGCAACTCGATCCAATTGGGTAATATGGCATTGCATTAGCCGAAAGTTCTATTGGAGAAGATGTTGTTGAAGTAGAGGATGTAGTGCAACAGGTCGAGGCAGTGGTTGCATCCTTAGGTTTGATGTCCTCATCATCCTTCCTTTCTTGAATTTGAGTCGTCCTCGACTCAATCATTGTCTCCAAATCATCACTTTCCTGCAAAAGGTTAGTAGCAACAGGAGACAAAAAAACATGCATATCTTCTAAAGGACACAAAGATTCTTTGCAAACCATAGTAGAGTATTAAGATTGATGTTGTTCCAAGTCAATGCAAGCAGATTTTGTAGCTAACATAACCGGTGCTTTCAATTTAATTTCACTTGGAGATATAATCTTATGATCATCTTTTGTGTTCTCCTTACTTGTTCTCTAAGTTCTTTCTAATTCATCCTTTAATATAGCAGCAGGAGACATTGGAAGCAAAGTGATTTTCTTTTCTTTATATGTGAAAGTATAATAATTAGATCTACCATGATGTTCAGTATATCTATCATATTGCCAAAGTCTACCTAATAATAATCAGCATGCTTGCATAGGTATGACATCGCAATTAACATAATCATGATATGATCCAATAGAAAAATATACGCGCATAAGTTTAGTCACCTTCAACTTATCACAAGAATTCAGCCATTGAATGTAGTAAGGATGAGGGTGTTGAGTTGTGGTCAAGCCAAGCTTCTCGACCATGTCTATGCTAGCGAGGTTGTTGCAACTTCCGCCATCAATGATGACTCTACATGAACGTTCCTTGATGACGAACTTGGATTGAAACAAAGTGTGGCGCTGATTTTGTTCATCAAGTTCCATTTGAGCACTTAGCACATGCTGAACAACTAGGCTTTGGTACTTGTCAGATGTCTCATGGCCTAATTGTTCCTCCTCAGTTTCATCACCTGTATTGTTAGTTGCAACCAAAATATATTCTTCCTCAATATCGCTAGCTGAAGTGTACTCACCATTGTCCTTAATAAGCAAAGCTCGCTTACTTGGACAATCGCGCATCAAGTACCCAAATCCTTTGCAACGGTGACATTGTACATCTCTAGATCGCATACAGAGCATAATGAAGAAACACTTTTGTGGGGACTTGTACCTTTGCTGATTTGCTTGCATCAGGGACATGTGTAGGAGTTGAGAGAGCAGCATGGGGTGCACGGCCAGAAGTGGAAGAGGGTGCCATGTATTGTTGCTGCATTGGCCGACCTGCAAAAGATCCTCCAATATTGCCCCTAGAGCGAGATTATCGACCCTGCACTTCTCTTTCAGCTTTGCAAGCAAGATGGAATAAATGGGTGATAGAATTATATTCTTTATAATCTAAAATGTCCTGAATTTCACAGTTTAAACCTCCCAAAAATCTAGCCATCTTAGCATCATCAGTTTCTTCTAGACCACAATGCAACAAACCAGTTTGCAATTCTTGATAATAATCATCTACAGAACTACTACCTTGTCTTAAACGTTGCAATTTATTAAGCAAATCATGAGAATAATATGACGGCACAAATCTAGCTCGCATAGCTCTCTTCATAGCATCCCAAGTTCTAGGTATGTTTCATTCATTACGGCACATTCATCCCACCAAATAGAAGCAAAATCTGTGAACTCACTAGTAGCAGCCTTAACCCTTTTATTGTCAGGAAATTCATGGCATGCAAAATTTTGGTCTACTACTAACTCCTATGTGAGATAAGCATCAGGATCGTATTTGCCAGCAAAAGGAGGCATAGTGAATTTAATTTTACCAAGTGAATGATTACGGTCATGTACCTCACGTGGTGGATCTCTTCTCATACCTTGTCGATTGAAGCGTCGTTGCCGGTGATCACAATCATTGATGGGATTGAAACCACCAACGGACTCCGTATCAGCAACATATGGGTTTGCTTCATCTTCTACCTCATCGGCCCATGAGCGAGCAATGGATGGGTTACGGTGCGGTTGTGCAACGCCAACAGCAGCGGGGGCGGCAACAGGAGGTAGAGCTCTCTCTAGCTGTTCCACACGTGTAGCAATCACAGCAAGATCGTTATTAGTGCAATCTAGAATCCCCTCAATACGCTCCGAATGTTGATTCAACAAGCGTGAAAAGCGCTGCATGATGTCTTCCATGCGAGGCGTGAGAGGTGCATCTTCCTCAATGTTGGGCCTATTATTCTCCCCTTGTGACCATGAACCTGTCATTGTTAGTATCAAAGCAAAGAACAAATCATAGTGTATATGTCCCTATTAACTACTAGGTTCTGGAGTTTCACAAGTCACTCACACTCAAGCTTATACCCAGCTCTTATAAGTTCTTACCAATGCAGCAAGGAAGTGGTACAATTGGTGGCTAGTTCGTGATACTCTTACTTGCGATCAGCCCAACGATTGCGAGGAGCGGCACCTGCTGAGTTAGTAGGAAGTGGAGCTCGGAAGGCTAGTATGTAACAAAGGAGTAGCAATTGTTCAAATCAGTATGCAAAGTTGAAAAGTAGTTCAAAGTACTAGTCACAAGTGCTGGTCTTAGCCTAAACCAAGCCTAGCTAGAGCAACTCGCAAGAACGACTAGTAAAAACAATGGAAGGCTAGCACAAGAACTATCAAGGCCAACGATCAATGGAGGACTATGCCAAACTGAACAAGGAAACAAGTCAAGAAAAGAGGCAGCTCTGAATTTTTTCTTCTTCTTCTTCTTCCCTTTCTTTTTCTTTTTTCTTTTGTCTTCTCTGTCTTTCCTTTTTTTTCTCTGTCTTTTTCTTTTTTTTTCTTTCCTTTTTTTTCTTCGCTTTCCTTTTTATACCTCAGAAGCTACTAAGCTACTGGAAAATGAAGCCACTGGAAACCGAAAAAAAAGGAACTTGGATCGAGTCTCAAAGGCTTTGTCCCTGATGCGGCGACGGCGGCAAGGGCGTCGGCAGCAGCAGTGGCTCGAACTCTGTGGCGCTGCTTCGGCGGCAATGACTTTGGCGGCACGGAGGAGCAGATCTTGAGGCGGCGCTGCTCGATGGCACGGAGGAGCTGGAGGGACCGGTGCATCATCGGCGTAGAGGAGCAGCAGCGGCGGCTTCGGCTCCTCGATCGGCGGCGGCGGTTGTCCCAAATGACAGCCCGATGGCGAGGCGGTCTTGGCGAATCAGAGGGGGACGACGATGGCGGCGATGGTTGTTCGCGCTAGCTAGCGGCAGCCTTCGGGTGGCGGCGCGGCGGCGGCGGGCAGCGGGTGTGTGGCCTACGCGAGGCGGGGTGAAGGTGCCCACAAGGCAGCGCCAGCTGCCGGTGGGTGCTCATGCACACCTGGGCCCGTGCGGGGCTCCAAGCGGCGGCGGTTGTTTCTGGTGATCTTGGAGCGTGCTGGTGACGATCGGCTCCGATGGCGACGTTTGGACCAAAGAGGTGCGTTGGCTGCTGCGATCTCGCGTGCTGTCGCACACCTGGAT
The DNA here is from genome assembly GCA_036346405.1 of Phyllostachys edulis. Lineage (NCBI taxonomy): Eukaryota > Viridiplantae > Streptophyta > Magnoliopsida > Poales > Poaceae > Phyllostachys > Phyllostachys edulis. Next base: position 48,186,390 of record CM070560.1, on the reverse strand, counting down.
GATGATGCGCTGATGCGGATGCTGCGATGCTGGAGGACCGAGGACGACGAAGGGATGCAGCGGATGATGCGCTGCGCGATAGGAGCAACGCATGTGACGGCGGCCGGCAGATTGGATCTACTATCTTTTTATGAATTCAAGCCCTAATATCTCGATAGCACTAATATCTCGACAGCGCGCCTTTTTCCCGAAGAACAGAACTAGACGATTTGCAAGAGACCCTAAAATAGACCAATCTAGACAGGAAACCAGCACAATGACTCGACGATGCAATGAAAATTCAACAGCGCAAACTAAAAAGAAAAATTGAAAAGGCACAGATTGGTTTGGACAATGAACTAAACCTATATCTTTTTTGATTTTCGTGGCTATTTGGACTGTAGAAAAAAAATTCTCACCGATAAACTGTAGCTCTGATACCACCTGATGAACTCGAAGGTCCGATTGTTGGCCCGATCTTTCGATGAGACGGTAAGTTCGGTAGTAGTCGCTCAACTCTCATGATCCTGGCTACAAATACACAAGGCTCAAAATCATGCAATCGCTGAATTGCTCGACAAGTCGTTATCAACCGTGCACGAATGCCCAGATGACCTGACCACGAAGGTCGATTCCTGCATACACCAAAGAAGCACACAAGAACAAGATAAAGCAATCTGAAATTGCAAATAAGAATTGAAATATTGAATTGAGTTGGGATTCTGAATAAGGATCTTAATTGGGTGGTCTAGCCAACACACGCAAAAGATACAAGTTGCAACGAAGGCAAACTAAACATAAACAAAATCTAAGAAAACTAGAGGGGGTGCGGCCTCCTTAAATAGGGGATGAGGAGCCACACATCTAATAGAACTAAAGGGGAGGGACTAAATCGCAGGTACTATTCATGTAAATAGTAAACACCCCAGGTGGGCCGCCGGTATATGGGCCAAGTTGAGTACGATTACAAAGCCCAAGTTGGCTCAAACAGGTGATATGATATCTTCTTTTGATGATTGCAGTACAGAAGCAATTTGGAGGTGAGGCCAGATCCATTGGAAAGATGACGAAATAATCTTTCCATCAAGTACTCGTGGACCTCCAACGGACTCTGTATGTGAAAGTTATGCACGTTTGAAGTCGGTGCTGCCAGGCTGATTCCGAACTGATCTGACCAAAACGTATCCAACTCGAACTCTAGCTTGGCACATGCAGTAGCACCATGGCATGTAGACGTAGCACCATGGCATGTAGACGTAGCACCATGGCATATAGACGTAGCTCGATCCAATTGGGTAATATGGCATTGCATTAGCCGAAAGTCCTATTGGAGAAGATGTTGTTGAAGTAGAGGATGTAGTGCAGCAGGTCGAGGCAGTGGTTGCATCCTTAGGTTTGATGTCCTCATCAAAAGGGGGCCCTTGGCTGGTAAGAGATGAGGCATGAAGTGGGACACTTTACATATGGTTAAAATATAAGGACCAACAAACTCTTACTCGGTCGATGTCAGAATTCAAGACCAACCATTTTCCTGTTTAGTAGGCAAGAAAATGCTACCGTTACGTGACTATGCTCTCCACAATGGGTAAGTATTATGTGTGAGTGTGATGGGGGAACCCAGGACCGGTAGGAGAAGTCCGGAAGTAGGGGATCCAAGGTGCTATAGCGCTAAGGTGGAGTGTTGAGTGCATGATAGAAGCTGTCTCAACCAACATTACCAGAACTCGGTGGGTGACGAGGTCAACACCGACGGAAACTAATGGGTGGAGAAATTAATTCACGAATCGAAAACGCTCAGATATTCGATCTCGAACCGCATCAAAGGAAATGCGGTGAACCCCTGCTTATAGAGAGTTCAGAATAGCTATGGGTAAAGTGGTGCAAAGCCTGCACAGTGCTAAATAAAATCATGAATTCATGCCAGTCTCCAGGATTGGAGTCTACGAGCACTGCAGGGGGTCTATCTTCTCTCCGAGTAACTAGTAGTGTTTTCAGTACTAAAATCTGCCACTTAATTGTTTTAATGATCTATTTTCAGAATGAAATGATTTAGAAACTGTGATAACAACCAGAGATAGTTCATTCAGTGCATTCTTTGCTATTAATGCTTACTGAGTACACTCGTGTACTCAACCTTGTTAGTATTCTCCTTTGTAGATCCTAGTCCGGCCGAGAACTATCCTGAGTGGGACAAAGGACATGCAGGTACCGGGCAACCGCAGAAGGAGAAGGCACAGACTACGAGGACCAAGGCGAAATGTGTCGGACCCGGGAACGAAAGATCCCGAACCCTCTGTGTTCATACACCAGTCTAGGATTTCCGGTGTACACAGTTACAAAAATGATAACATAACCATGTCTCGGATTACATTAATAGTAAATCAGAGTTCGATACAAATGGGCATGAAGCCAAACAAAAGATTAAATAACACAGCGGAAATAAGAATGATAGTAGTAGGCCAGAACGATCCGCCACAGGTAATCGCCCTGAGGCGTAACTTCAGGCGTCGGTGTCCTCACCGTCCTGATAGTAGTCTTCTCCTGAAATTTGGTTGCATAAAGCAAGCATGAGCACAACTACCGTGCTCGCAAGTTACACCCAATATGGAATTGTAATGCATGCATAAGGTAAACAAGGACATTGGCGGGGTTATTTTATAAAAGCAACAGCTTTTAAATTTAAATAATCATAATAGATTGCAAGGCCATTTTTATACAAGATTTAAAATCATAGATTTAATGCGGTTGTATAATGTGGATAACCTCCAACAAAGGTGATGGATATCCTCCAATCACAATGGCTAACCGCCTAATTTTCCCACAGACTAACCATCCCGAAAACATCTGTTGAAGTCACTTTTAAAACCAAATACAAGTCTAACTTAAAGTGGCTTTGCTAGCATGTCCATGATCATGACGCGCTATTCAATAGTTTTCTACTCGCAGAGTTTGTACAACTTACCCACAAGACACGAATTCTCTAGTTTATCCCAAGATATATCTATTCCACCGCTTACTACCTTAGGTAGCAGGCCTAGAGCACGTGACAAGGCCTTTACGATGATCTACCTCAAAGTACTCATGCTCGCTAAGGTTTCGCCCCTTTGGACTAACCATCCGCAGTTCGGGGCCCTCTTGCGCCAGTGGGACTATAGTCTAACCGACACCCACTCATACAAAATGGCACGAATATCACGAGGTATCCCAAATTAATGAGCAGTCCCGCCCATACAGGACGTGTGGTGGTACGGTAAGGTATAGCAAATGAACGCTCAAAGACCGGTCCTTAATTGACTTGGGCGTCTTTCAAAACAAACCCTGGGCTTTAATCCTAACCAGATTAAACCCGTGCATAAACCTGCACCCACCATTCATCCGTTTCGCCCAAGTCCAAACCATTTAATTTAATTTTAGTGGAAACCATCTTTACAAACTCTCTATGGTAAAACAATACCATAGATTTAGTTTTAAACAAGTTGTAATGATTTGGCTAAATCCTCCCAAAATCAAAATCATTGTCTAAACATTTGCTAAGCATTTCCAACCAATTTTACCTATGGTGACAAGGGATGGCATTTCAATATACAAAATTGGCCATACAATAACAACAGGAATAACTAAGCATTTAAACAGGGCATTAAAATAGTTGACTAAAAATATGCATGCAATAATAAATTTAAAAATTGAATTAAATAACTTTAACATAGTAGGTGCAACATGGTCAAAGTGTAACTTGCCTTCGCTAAAGTCTTGAAATTCTAAATCTTCGGAAGAATCAAATTCCCCGGAATCATCGTAGTCTAAACGTGAAAATACGACAAATCAATTGAAATTCAAATAAATTCAAACAGACAAATTAGACTAAGTCCAAATAAAATTGTTTTATTTTATTTAACTAGAAAATAATTTTCTACGATTTTAGCAATTGGAATCATTCAATTTGGAGTTAGGGTTCAAAAGATATGAATTTCACAAATTTACATCCTAAATTTGTAGTTTGAATCATTTCAAATTCAAACAGACAGTTTAAACTTACTCTAAATTAAATAATTATATTTTACTTAGCTAGATATTAATTTTATAAAATTTTATAAATTGGAATCACCTAATTTGGAGTTAAGAAACAAAAGATATGAATTTTATAAATTTAAAGCCTAAATTTGCAATTTAATCCATTTTCTGAATTATTTTTCTAAAGGAAATCTAATTATTGCGCAATGCTGACATCAGCCTTGAGGGTTTTCCGATTTAAATTAAATCTGACATGTGGGGCCCTCGTGTCAGCGACACGGCTCACGTGGACTTGGTCCACGGGCCTTGGCGCACGGGGGTGGCGTGATGTGGCACGTTGGCGTTGACATGGCTGCCACAAAGGCATGAGGTGGCGCCACGGTGGCGCACACGCGGCCATGGCACGTTGGGCATGGCGGCGCCGGCCGACCGAGGGTCGCCCGGCGCTTCTAATCGGCGAAGCGGCGAGGCGGCGCTTAGAAGAGAGGGAGACGGCGAAGTCAAGTCGCGCCACCCACGTGACGAGGAGAGCAGAGGTGGCTTGTGGCAGGAAATGGCGGCGGCGAGGTACGGGTTGACGGCGAAATGGCGCCACGAGGGTACTCTAGCGGCAGCGTGGCGCATGCCCAAGCCAGGGTCGCGGCGTTGAAGATGGTGGCGGTGGCGAGGACCCGGAGTCGACGGCGGCGGCGAAATCAAAGCTCCAAGGCTTCGGGACCGGCAGTGAGGAATTTTCGATTCCGGCGAGCACACGCGAGAAAAGCGAGAGTGGGTGGGGGCGTCGGGACCGGTGAAGAGAGGGGCGTCGGGGTGCCTTTTATAGGGTCGGGAGCTCAGAGCGGCGTGGAGGAGGTGGAGGTCGGCGTGGCGATTAAAGGATTAGGCGCCCGCGCGAGAAGAGGGGAAAGGGGGGATCATGGCGAGGCGACGCGTTTCGTCGCGACGCCGCGAGGCGTGGGCGATTGAGCAATTGTTGGCAAAGCTTCGCCGTCGGCGCGAAAATGGCGGTGGCGGCTTTGACCTCATGGAGACGAAGGCGGAAGGGACGGGTTATGGGCCACGCGTCGTGAGAGAGAGGAGCTGGGGTCGTATACAGTCTTGACTGCTGATTTAGATCCAACGGTTGGCGTATTGGGTTGTAATGGGCCGGAAAGAGCGTGGGCTGGTCGCACGACAAGAATTAATTCGCCCAAACACTGCTTTAGGATTTTTAATTGATTTGCGATTTAAAATAACTAGATTAATTCATTTAGGCTCTAGAAATTAGCAGATTAATCCCAAAAATTCTAGGAAAAATCACATAAGTTCTTAGAATTGTTTTGGACTTAAATAAAATTATTCCAAGTTAAAGTTGACAATAGATTTTGAGATTTAATTAGTTTTGGCTCTAAGCAATTTAAAGAAATGTTTTTAAAATTTCAGAAAATTCACAAATTCAAATAAGTTTTAAACTTTAACCAAATTTGAAATTTTGGGCTGTTACAAACCTCCCCCTTAAGGGAATCTCGACCCCGAGATTCAGACTTGACTGGCAAGGAGGTGGGGATACTTTGCTTTCAGATCTTCTTCTCGCTCCCAAGTGGCTTCACTTTCCGGGTGGTGGCTCCACTGAACTTTGTATGAGCGTATGATCTTGCTCCGGGTGACACGCTCTGCGACGTCCAGAATCTTGATTGGTTGCTCCACATATGTGAGGTCTTCTTGAAGATCAATGCTTTCGTATGGGTCCGATCTTGAGCACTCGAGGCACTTCTTTAGCTGTGAAACATGGAAGACATTGTGTACGGCGGATAAAGATGCTGGTAGCTCAAGCTGATATGCAACTTCACCTCTTCTTGCCAAAATCTTGTAAGGTCCCACAAATCTGGGTGCAAGTTTTCCTTTGGTCCGGAACCTTCTTACTCCTCGGAGTGGAGTAACTCAGAGATAGACAAAATCTCCTTCTGCAAAGGTCAACTCTCTCCGACGATTATCAGCATAACTCTTCTATCGGGCTTGTGCTACTTTCAGATGTTCTCTTATTGCTTTAACCTTGCTTTTAGCTTCTTTAATCAACTCCGGTCCAAAGAATTGGTGCTCTCCTACTTCATCCCAAAGGAGCGGAGTTCTGCATTTTCTGCCATACAAAGCTTCAAATGGAGACATCTGTAGACCGGCTTGGTAGCTATTGTTGTACGAGAATTCTGCATAGGGCAAATTCTTGTCCCAACTTTTTCCATAATCTAAGGCGCAGGCACGAAGCATGTCTTCAAGAATCTGGTTGACTCGTTCGGTCGGCCATCGGTCCATGGATGATATGCGGTCTTTGAAATTGAGTCTGGTTCCTGTGGCTTCATGCGAGATCGCCAAAATCTGGATGTGAATCTGTGAACCCCGTCGGACCACGATCTTCTTGGGTACTCCATGCGCATGACTATCTTGGCCATATACAATTACGCCAACTTATCGCTCGGGTAGGTGGTCTTGACGGGAAGGAAATGAGCTACTTTCGTTAATCGGTCAATTATCACCCAGATGGAATCACATCCTGATTGGGTCCTAGGAAGTCCGGTGATGAAATCCATACCGACTTCTTCCCACTTCCACTCGGGAATCAGTAACGGTTGCAACAAACCAGCGGGTCTTTGATGTTCTGCCTTGACTCGCTGACAAACATCACAACGGGCAACAAACTCAGCAATTTCTCGCTTCATGCTGACCCACCAATATCTTTCCTTTAGATCCTGGTACATCTTGGTGCTGCCAGGGTGAATGGAATAAGGCGACTCATGGACTTCCTTCAGAATCGACTGCTTTAAATCCTGCTGATCCGGTACACAGATGCGGTTTTCGAACCACACTGTTCCTTCCTCATCTTCAGTGAATCCTGAAGCTTTGCCTCTTCTCATATTCTTCTTGATCTCCTTGATATCTTCATCTTCTATCTGCTTTTCTCTGATCTGACTCTGAAGTGTTGGTTGAACTTCCAAAGCATTAACATATCCTTGATCAACAATCCCCAAGTTTAGATGCTTCAATTCTTCATACAACTCTGGCTGATTCTTCTGAACCAAGATGGTGTTACAATACGCCTTTCTGCTTAGGGCATCTGCGACTACATTTGCCTTACCCGGATGATAATGAATTCCAAGGTCATAATCTTTTATTAATTCTAGCCATCTTCTCTGTCGGAGATTAAGGTCAGACTGTGTGAAGATATACTTCAGACTCTTATGATCCGTGAAAACCTCACAACGGCTACTGATGAGATAATGCCGCCAGATCTTCAATGCATGCACAATCGCTGCTAACTCAAGGTCATGAGTTGGATAATTCCCTTCGTGTGGCCGCAACTGTCGAGATGCATAAGCGACAACTTTGTCTTCTTGCATCAGTACACAGCCAAGTCCTTGACGGGATGCGTCGCAGAAAATCACAAAATCCTTATGGATGTCCGGTAGGATAATCTGAGTCTTTGAAACTAATCTCGTCTTCAGCTCCTGGAAACTTTCTTCACAAGCACTTGTCCATTCAAATTTCTTCTCCTTCTTCAGAAGTTGAGTCATCGGTCTTGCTATCTTGGAGAAACCTTCAATGAATCTGCGGTAATACCCAGCCATTCCAAGGAAACTTCTCACTTCGTGATGACTTGGGTTGTTTCCAATCCATTATCGCTCGACTTTGGTCGATCTCGGCAACTCCTCCTGCGGACACAATATGTCCAAGGAAAGCCACTTGACTTAGCCAAAATTCGCACTTGCTGAATTTGGCATAAAGCTGGTGCTCTCTGAGTTTTCCCAAAATTAACCTGAGATGGTACTCATGTTCTTCTTCATTCTTTGAATAGACAAGGATGTCATCGATGAAAACAACCACAAACTTATCCAAGAATTCCATGAACACTTTGTTCATCATATTCATGAAATAAGCAGGGGCGTTCGTCAAACCGAAAGACATTACTATAAACTCGTACAGTCCATATCTGGTGGTGAAAGCAGTCTTCGGAATATCCTCTGGTCTAATCTTCAGTTGGTGATAGCCAGATCTCAGATCAATCTTCGAGAATACACTTGCTCCTTTCAGTTGATCGAACAGATCATCAATCCTAGGTAGCGGGTACCTGTTCTTGATTGTCACCTCATTGAGTGACCTATAATCCACACACATCCTCATACTATTGTCTTTCTTCTTGACAAACAGTACTGGTGCCCCCCAAGGTGATGAACTTGGCCGAATATATCCCTTGCTCCGCAACTTTTCAATTTGTTTCTTCATCTCTGCCAATTCGTTAGCCGGCATTCTATAGGGTCGCTTCGAGATTGGGGCGGTCCCTGGGACTAAGTCGATTAAGAACATTATGTCCCTGTCCGGTGGCATGCCGGGTAAATCATCGAGGAAAACATCCGAAATTTTTTGCACCACTGGTATATCTTCAAGCTTTAACTCCTTCAAGCTGGTCAGTATGGAACTTCCTCCAGTGCAGGTCTTGGGCTTGAATTCAACTGTGACTCCTTTCTCATTAGTGAGAGTGATAGACCTATTGGCACAGTCTATCCGTCCTTGATTCTTGGCTAGCCAGTCCATTCCAAGTATTACATCCAGACCTTGAGAATGCAGGACTATCAAGTCTGCCATGAAAGACACTCCGGATATCTCCAAGGTAAGATTCGGGCATAGAGAACTAGTTCTCATTTCTGAGCCCGGGGAATGAATTATCATAGGGTTATCTAATGAAGAAATAGGTAGCCCATTTTTGCCCACAAACTTATTGGATACAAAAGAATGTGAAGCTCCGGAATCAAACAGAACTGATGCTGGTATTGAATTAACAAGGAACGTACCAAGGACGACATCGGGTGCTGCCTGAGCTTCCTCTGCTGTGACGTGATTCACACGTCCCTTCGTGAACTTGATTGCCGGCTTTGGGGTGCCGCCGGTGGTCGGTACTCGATCTTGCTCGGCCGGTGTCATGATCGCTACTTCTTCGAGCATTTGTTGGCGTAATGCCCGATCTCGTTAATGGTAGCATGTCACACTGCCGCCGATGGAGTTGGGTTCTTCTGCTGGCCGCCTCTTGGTGCATTCTTTGAAGCCGGAAGAATCTGGGGCGTTGTCTTGGCGAGAAGATCAGAATCTACCACGCCGGGTGGTGAGGCCGAGCAAGGCGAGGCTTGGGTTGCCCTCGAGTTAAACTTCGGCGGCCCTCCTTCGCTGCAGTTCTCCATCTCGGATGTTTGGCCTCTGGCGAAAAGCTTTATTCACTAAGCTGTTGGAAGTCGGTGTAGTCATTGGAGACCGGTGGATGAGATCTCATCGTTCAAACCATCCATGAACCTTTCCTGCCTTTCTTCATCACTAGCCACATCTGCTGGGGCGTAGCGAGCAAGCTGGTTGAACCTGTGCAGGTATTCACCCACTATGCGGTTGCCTTGTCGGAGCGCGTGGAACTCTTTCTTCTTTAAGGTCATTATCCCCGCGGGGATATGTGCATGGCGGAAAGCCCGCACAAACTCCTCCCAAGTGATAGTCTGCGCATCAGCATGGGAGATGTTGTAGTTATCCCACCATTCCGATGCGGGACCACTGAGCTGGTGAGAGGCAAACAGGACTCTCTCACGGTTAGTACACTGTGCAATATCCAACTTCTTTCCGATAGCACGGATCCAGTCATCGGCATCCATCGGCTCTGTGCTGCTGGAGAAGGTCGGTGGGCGCATGCGCATAAAATCCGCCATGGTCAATCTCTGCGTAGGTGGCGGTGGTGGTGCCGTCCGAGCTGTTGCCTGCACATTCTGCACGCTGTTGAGAGACTGAGCTAGGAGACTAATCAGATGATTCTGGTTTTCCATCATCTGGCGCCAATCCGGTCCTTCCAATGGTGGCGGTGGTGGTTGCTGTACGGGATCCTCCTAGTAATCCGCGTTTTCGTTGCCCCGACCTCGGACACTGCCACTGCCGGTACGGGTGGTCACCATCTGCTAGAACTCCAAAGATTTAGGAGAGATAGACAGATAGGAAGTTCTGAAGGGGGTAAATTCTAATAGCCCAAGAACACAAAGAGCACACAAGACAAAGAGCAGATTTTCCAAAAAGTTCCTTTATTAATTCATTTTATTCAAAGATTATGGCTACCACAATTAAGATAGTAGCTCATAATTCGCAACTAAAGATCGAGCTAAAAGGGAAGATAACTACTATGGGGTACTAGGGGTATAATCCGGCTCACTGGAGCTAGCCTCGCCGGCCTTGTAGCTAGCTAGCTTCGCAGTTACGGTCTTCAGCTTCTCCTCTGTCTCCTGTAGTCTGTTCTGAGAGGTAAGCAAGTCATTCAAGGTGTTCCCATAGGCGTAGTCCAAAGCCTTCGCCAGATCCACCTGGTGCGTCAGCTCGGGGGAATCTTCGTCTCTAGCGGAGTTGAAAGTACTGTCGAGTCGGGTCGGAATGTGCATCGAGTAGTAATGAAACCCGGTGCCATGAATGCGATGATCGTAGGTATAGCAAAGGTGGCGGACTGCCTCTCTTGCCGCATCCTGAACGCCATCATCAAAGGTATCGCACCGGATCGGAGCGTCAAAGACGTGGAAGACGGTGTCCGGTGCGAGATTGGATTAGATGAGCACCTCTACTCTCCACACCGTTGTTCTTCCACAGTACTTGAATCCTTGGAAAGTTGGCCTCTTCCGGTAACCCAAGTGCTGCATCATTTCCCAAAGTATCTCGGCCCAGTAACCAGTAAAGGCTCCGTGGGAAGTAGCGTCCGGTCTTTCAGCCATCTAAAATTTTGAGAGGGAGATGAGTTAGTAAACATTTTAAAGAGAAAGGTTGAGGATGACTCTAGATAGACTCAAAATAGTTTTTAGTTTTTGAAAATAAGTCCTTAAGGCAATTCTAAGGCCACGATCTACAGTCGATATGGCTCTGATACCACTTTTGTCGGACCCGGGAACAAAAGATCCCGAACCCTCTGTGTTCATACACCAGTCCAGGATTTCCGGTGTACACAGTTACAAAAATGATAACATAACCATGTCTCGCATTACATTAATAGTAAATCAGAGTTCGATACAAATGGGCATGAAGCCAAACAAAAGATTAAATAACACAACGGAAATAAGAACGATAGTAGTAGGCGAACGATCGCCACAGTAATAAATGCGGAGGCGTAGCCTAGGCGTCGGTGTCCTCACCGTCCTGATAGTAGTCTTCTCCTGAAATTTGGTTGCATAAAGCAAGCATGAGCACAACTACCGTGCTCGCAAGTTACACCCAATATGGAATTGTAATGCATGCATAAGGTAAACAAGGACATTGGCAGGGTTATTTTGCGTAAAGCAACCGTTTTAAATTTAAATAATCATAATAGATTGCAAGGCCATTTTTATACAGTATTTAAAATCATAGATTTAATGACAGTTGTATAATGTGGATAACCTCCAACAAAGGTGATGGATATCCTCCAATCACAATGGCTAACCGCCCAATTTTCCCACAGGACTAACCATCCTGAAAACATCTGTTGAAATCACTTTTAAAACCAAATACAAGTCTAACTTAAAGTGGCTTTGCTAGCATGTCCATGACCACGGACGCGGCTATTCGAATAGTTTTCTACTCTGCAGAGTTTGTACAGCTTTACCCACAAGACACGAATTCTCTAGTTTATCCGGCATATATCTATGCCACCGCTTACTACCTTAGGTAAGCAGTCTAGAGCACGTGATAAGGCCTTTACGATGATCTACCTCAAAGTACTCATGCCCGCTAAGGTTTCGCCCCCTTTGGACTAACCATCCGCAGGTTCAGGGCCCCCTCTTGCGCCAGGTGGGACTATAGTCTAACCGACACCCACTCATACAAAATGGCACGAATATCTACGAGGTATCCCAAATTAATGAGCAGTCCCGCCCATACAGACGTGTGGTGGTACTGATAAGAGCATAGCAAAGGAACGCCAAAGACCGGTCCTTAATTGACTTGGGCGTCTTTCAAAACAAACCCTGGGCTTTAATCCTAACCAGATTAAACCCGTGCATAAACCTGCACCCACCATTTAATTTTATTTTAGTGGAAACCATCTTTACAAACTCTCTATGGTAAAACAATACCATAGATTTAGTTTTAAACAAGTTGTAATGATTTGGCTAAATCCTCCCAAAATCAAAATCATTGTCTAAACATTTGCTAAGCATTTCCAAACAATTTTACCTATGGTGACAAGGGATGGCATTTCAATATACAAAATTGGCCATACAATAACAACTAGAATAACTAAGCATTTAAACAGGGCATTAAAATAATTGACTAAAAATATGCATGCAATAATAAATTTAAAAATTGAATTAAATAACTTTAACATAGTAGGTGCAACATGGTCAAAGTGTAACTTGCCTTCGCTGAAGTCTTGAAATTCTAAATCTTCGGAAGAATCAAATTTTAATCGTCAGTAGTCTAAACGTGAAAATACGACAAATCAATTGAAATTCAAATAAATTCAAACAGACAAATTAGACTAAGTCCAAATAAAATAATTTTATTTTATTTAACTAGAAAATAATTTTCTACGATTTTAGCAATTGGAATCATTCAATTTGGAGTTAGGGTTCAAAAGATATGAATTTCACAAATTTACATCCTAAATTTGTAGTTTGAATCATTTCAAATTCAAGCAGACAGTTTAAACTTACTCTAAATTAAATAATTATATTTTACTTAGCTAGATATTAATTTTATAAAATTTTAGAAATTGGAATCACCTAATTTGGAGTTATGAATTTTATAAATTTAAAGCCTAAATCTGCAATTTAATCCATTTTAGAATTATTTTTCTAAAGGAAATCTAATTATTGCATAATCTTGACATCGACCTTGAGGGTTTTCGATTTAAATTAAATCGACATGTGGGGCCCTCGTGTCGGCGACACGGCTCACGTGGACTTGGTCCACGAGCCTTGGCGCACGGGGGTGGCGTGATGTGGCACGTTCGCGTTGACGTGGCTGCCACATAGGCGTGAGGTGGCGCCACGGTGGCGCACACGCGACCATGCCACTATTTGGCGGCGGGCTGCGCGGCGTCGCGACCGAGGGTCGCCGGCGCTTCTGATGCGGCGGCGGCGGCGAGGCGGCGCTAGGAAGAGAGGGAGACGGCGAGTCAAGCGCGCCACCCACGGACGAGGAGGATTTGAGGTGGCCGTGGCGAGGAAATGGCGGCGGCGAGGTGCGGGTTGCTAAACGGCGCTACGAGGGTACTCGGCGACGAAGCGTGGCGCATCAAGCCAGCGGGTCGCAGCGTTGAAGATGGTGGCGGTGGCGAGGACCCGAGTCGACGGCGGCGGCGTAAATCAGCTCAAGGCTTCGGGACCCGGCGGCGAATTTTCGATTCCGCGAGCACACGCGAGAAAAGCGGTGGGGCGTCGGGACCGGTGAAGAGAGGGCGCCCGGGGGTGCCTTTTATAGGGGCCGGGGAGCTCCAGAGCGGCGTGGAGGAGGTGGAGGTCGTCGTGGCGATTAAGGGATTAGGCGCCGCGGCGCGAGAAGAGGGAAAAGGTGGGGATCATGGCGAGGCGACGCGGTTTCGTCGCACACCAGCGTGAGGCGTGGCGGTTGGAGCGGCCGTTGGCGGCTACAGGCGTGAAAATGGCGGTGGCGGCTTTGACCTCGCGGAGACGAAGGCGAGGAAGGGGACGGGGTTGCGGGGCCACGCGTCAGCGGGGAGAGAGAGGGACGCAGGGGTCACACAGGTCTTGACTGTTGGATTTAGATCAACAGTTAGCGTACTGGGTTGTGGGCGGAAAGAGTGTGGGCTGGTCATACGAGAACTAATTCGCCCAAACACTGCTACGATTTTTAATTGATTTGCGATTTAAAATAACCAGATTAATTCATTTAGGCTCTAGAAATTAGCAGATTAATCCCAAAAATTCTAGGAAAAATCACATAAGTTCTTAGAATTGTTTTGGACTTAAATAAAATTATTCCAAGTTAAAGTTGACAATAGATTTTGAGATTTAATTAGTTTTGGCTCTAAGCAATTTAAAGAAATGTTTTTAAAATTTCAGAAAATTCACAAATTCAAATAAGTTTTAAACTTTAACCAAATTTGAAATTTTGGGCTGTTACAAAATGGTCGCCAAGTTTGATGCGAGGAATGAATAGGCGGCCAGTACTTCAGGGCTGGCGAGTGAAGCAGAGAAGTTCCTTTTTGTAGCTGTATAATACTTGTATTAAGAACTATAGTCTTGCGTGGCTATTACTGGAATAAAAGGTACAGTTTCTATCTTATTGTTCTGCTGCGTAACCCCGGTAAAGGCTTACTATTCGTTGGAGCAGTGTTCTACTGAGCAAACGAATAGTAATCCGTATGCCTAAGTGTGATTACCCTTGGGGGTAATGACACGGGGCGTCACAGGTGGTATCAGAGCAATAAGATCGGGCCACGCTAATAAAATAGAACTGTAGCAAGAACTTAGGTGTGCTTTTCTCGCCTGCTATATTGCACTAATTACTTTAATTAATTATCATCTCCATATCAATTTCTATTCCATTCTTGTTTCAAAAGTAATATGTTAAAAAGCTTACCTCTTCTTAACGTGACAGCCTACTAACGTAGAACCATCCCTTCGTAGGAGGTTTAGGTAAGGTTTAGGTAAGTCTTCCGACCGAGAGAGTACGGGGGAAACGTGTGTTTCGTCATAGGATCCATGTGATTAATTTCAGTCAAATAACCTGTTAGGCTAGCAATTCAACCTAGGATAGAAGGCTTGAGATTTTAGGTGATGGGGTACCAATATAAGATCATAAGTTGCATGCTGGGGCTAGAGGCATGTAGTAGGATTCTAGTATGGACCTACTTCTCCAATTTTTGGACAAGTCTGGACCACACCCGCTAGCTTTCTCATCTTTTCATCTGTATAACCAAAATGACCCGTCAGCATATCAAGTAAATCTGTAACTACTTAAAGAAGATAAAGATATGGCTGACGGTGTAAAAAGATGTCTTATCTCATTTCTGCACTTCAGTTTTCCCGGACGAGTGGTCCATGGCACTCTGAGCGTGTAGCTCTGGCGTACCCAAGAGCGAAGTCCTAGGCGTACTCAGGAATGAGCCCTGAGCGTTTCCCAACACGTAGTTGGGCAGTCTCGAGAATGAGATTTCGAGCATACCTGGGCGTGTGGATCTAGGGTAGTGTAGGTCGTACTCAGAGGTAAGCTCTGAGCGGTCCCAAACACGTGGTTTGGGCAGTCTTGAGAACGGGATCTCAAGCATGACTGAGCACGAGAGACTCAGGTAGTGTAGGATTTGGATCTTTTTGCATCTCTATGTTTCTTGGTGTTATTTGACTATTTGTGTATGGCTTAACCCAACCAGCTCGTGGCGTAACTCTGTCAGATAAATACAATAATTTCTCCTCTACCGCAAGCTACTACTGAATCTTGAAGAACTAATAAAAACTAACCGCAAGACTACCCAAAACTTGCTAATAACCCCAAGTATAACAACTAATGCAACCCCCCCTCCAGATTCCTGTGAATGACCAAGGACAGACATAATTGCTACAAGGACTTGCACATTGTCAAAATATTCAGAATCATCAAGTTTCAACAAAGTTGCTTCTTACCAGATCTTTAAGAATGATGAAAGGGCTTCAAAGGCTCTGAAAACCTTTCCCTCAGTACCACAACCCAACCAGTGGTTCCCAATACCCAGAAGGAATGGCACACAACTAATCTCATGAAGTTGCGAACAAGCGATGTTGCGCTAACAAATCACATCCCCTGGGTTAAATTGACTCATCCAAGAAGCAGATATAAGTGTTGTCTGCATATATAGCATTGATGCGCAAAAGGGTTAGTCAACAGTAAGGGAAAATGTCAACCAACCAGACCTATAAGTTCTACTACTTGGATTAACACTGATATAAGTACAAGAACCTTTCTGGTCATGACCAACTGATAGCAGACTCTCGCCACATCGTGACTATGTCAAGTCAGATACGGGTGCAAAATGACCCGCTGGGATTATCCATGGTTGTCTATTTTTAGAATCCACTCCAACATCTCTATACCTATGCAAAGATCCACCATAGCCATGTGCAAGCATGCATTTACCAACAGGCTCCTAATGGCCACCATAAAATCCATGGGCTAAGTGACTTAATTCACCAACCGACACTCAATTGATCCAAAGTCCCGTATTTTTCTCCGACTTCCATATTATCCTCATCTGGTCCATGGATGTAGATAATATGCTCTTTGGTTGACGAGCTTCATCATCAAGTAATAGCATGAGAGGCTACCACTCTACGGAATATACCTAATCCTTATGCCCAACGAGAGGACTTGTCAACATAAAAGGCTACAAATACCCCACTAATGCATACCAATTCCTTAACACATTCCCCACAGGATGCCAAGTTAGTTGTAAGTGGCCGGTATTATAAAAGTGGGCAGACTTCAGGGAAAGCCTTCTAGCATGCTGGTGGTTATAGCGGGCAGGATATGCTGGATGGTACCCATCATTGCCAAGCACCGTAAGCCACAATTGGAAATCAGTCTGCGAGCATAGTCCCTCCAACAAAGCTTGACTAGTGGTTATCGTCTGCGTAAGGTTCGAGTGCGGTTGAGGACCACAGTCCCTCATCTGCTGACAACAAGCAGACATATGATAAGGATGGGTCTCCATAGGATGAATCACCATTAGGAACTCAGCCACTCCTTCCCAAGACTCTGGTGACCCGTCGTTATATGAGACCCCACCGCAATCATCTACGTAGTTGGCTGATGTGGCTAACTCACATGAAAATCCTCATTCAGATGGAAATAGCCCAATTATAATTAAGATCAGTAAATGCTCTTGAGAGACACCTAGAGCATCATGAAGGTAATCCTGAATATGAAGATGGATTATTGCCGCACCCGAGTACCTATCTACCTCAGAAGTATTCTCACACAAAAGACAAGGCTGAGGAGTCCAATATGGATGCATCATCACCAATAGCAAACCTCCAAGGTCCAAGTCTACATGATGACGAGTTAATTGTCACCAAGTCAGCCGATGATAACCCTGCGGTTATAATTCCTAACTAGTTGCAAATTACCAGCCAGTAAACCAAATTGAGCTTTGGCAGTTATAAATCTGGGGTATTTTCTGGGCTTTTCCCACCAAAGAGCACCGATAACAGTGTGAAGTTGTCTGTTGTTGAGGAACCTGTACCTTCGACCAAATAACTGCAAGTGGTCAGATTTCTATGACAGTAGTGTGGTGAATTCGTCAGTAAATGAGAACTGTGATACCATGATGGGAACTAACGGGGAGAGTCTTGATATACCTTCTGTTTCACATTCCGACATCCTGAGACAGGAAGTACTCGACGATCCTTCTGGTCATAAGTATGACCTGCCCTCAGTCCCAAGTCATTCATATTCAAACCCAACCTAGCCAAGTATAACGGAGGCCCCACAAGGAAACACCCAAGCACACACTCTTTCTATCTGTCAAGCTTGCTGCAAGCAAATTCGTTACACAACAACCTGGTGGGGTCAAATCTTGCATCTCTTCGGGGCTTGGACTTCAATTTATTACCCTTGCTGGCAACACAATCAAGGATGCCAAAATACAACTCAGGCACACCAAGAAGTACTAGACCATTCGTCTCCATGCAAAAGGGTGGAAAGATGAAGACCGGTGACTGATATTTAGAATTAAAATTGGGACGATTATTGCAGGACATACCAACGAAAAATTCACTAGTAGGCCTTAACAAGACAGCGCCGGGCCAATCTAGAACAACCACAATATCAGTAGCCAGCTATCCCCATCCACCACCTACCTATGGACTCCATCCAAGCACACCACAACAACCACCACCCCGAAATGGACCACTCGGGCCAAGAATTTTCAACTCATTCTTCCAGATATTCATAGCCTAGCCGCAGCTTGTTGCTATAGCTCGTAGTTGTGCAAAGTGTAGAGGTCGCTACCCAACGAAGGATAGCATCGTTATTGAATATCGGATTAAAGGATTACACGATTATGGATATTGGATTATTAGAAACACATTGTTGGGGGATATTAGATTATAGAAATAAATTATTATTGGATACTGGAGTAATAAATTGTTGGATGTGAGATCGTAGAAATAGATAATTGTTGGATACTGGATGTTGGATCATAACCATAGTTTATTATTGGATTATTGGATGTTAGACTAAATGAATGTTGAATTATAGAAAGTGATTGTTGTGGATATTGGATCAAGGGACATTGGATTAGTAGGTGTACATGATTACTGAGTAATTGGATTATTATTGGTTATAAAATAAACACTGGCTATTGGATTATAGGAATGTATGTGTCAAATTATTGGAGTTAGGGATATTGGATTATGGGGTAGATTATTGTTGAAGATTGGATTGTGGGATTACATAATTGTTGGAGTTGGATTATTGGATTTCATCATTATTGGATCATATGATTATATCCTGATTGGATTATTAGAAATATATTGTCATTGGATTATAGAAATACCCCTGTTGGATACTAGAATATGTTAATATTGGATTATAGAAGTATATCTTTGTTGGAGCATAGAAATAAATCTTGGTTGGATTATATAAACGCATCTTGGCATATTTAAACGGATTTTAGTAATTATAGGAGAGAGTTAGTATTGAGAAATTGATGCAGTAAGGGCAGTGGTTGAAATGCGCAACGATTGACTTTTCGTAGCAATACCTGATGCTAATTTTTGGTGAATTAGTTGAATCATGATATATGAGTAAACCCTGTGGAATTAATCGAATAATTTGGTTATGTTCGATTTATTGGATATAATTAGATAATGAGATGGGGAGTTAGATATATTGTTAGTACTATTGATAGTCTAATCGGGTTTAGATAATGAATAAAGAATGAGGTTGGAGTAGTATAGTAAGTTATGATTGAAATTCAGGCGCATTAGTTAAATTATAAAGAATTGATGAAATCGGTGGAGTTAATGAAATAATAGTGCATGGTTGATTTATAGTTGTTGGTGGATTAATGTAAGCAATGAGATGGTAGGACAATGGGCCTAATAGATTGATTTGGAAAGTATGATTCTAATATAGATACTTTGATTATATTGATCTCAGAAATGACAGCAGGATTGAAGATTGGGAAGCTTAACCAAAGGTTCAATTATGATTTAAAACAAGGCTATGATATTGATTATACCATAGAAATTTTAACAAATGGTTTAACTTGGAAGACAAATAGAAGTTGGTTTAGACTTAGGTGAAATGAATATGTGGATGGTGCAAGTTGATGCACAAGATCAATTCGTGTTAGGATTGAGATTGGGTCTTTTTGGGAATAGCCTAAGTCAATTAGGGATTGGTATTCAAGCTGCATCCTACTTTTAGCAGCCACAAACCACCCAAGGTGGCACATGCCATGCCATCACCTGTCACTAACCCATACTCCCATCTCTTCATTG
This sequence comes from Phyllostachys edulis, assembly GCA_036346405.1. Taxonomy (NCBI): domain Eukaryota; kingdom Viridiplantae; phylum Streptophyta; class Magnoliopsida; order Poales; family Poaceae; genus Phyllostachys; species Phyllostachys edulis. Next base: position 48,166,948 of record CM070560.1, on the reverse strand, counting down.
ATATCCTAGAAAATTCAGTAACTTGCCTCCAGGTTACCCCTACACTGTTGTACCTCAATTCGCCGCTGTAACAGTACCGCAATACATATTTGGAAAGCCCGACAGGACACAACTGCAACCCCTCGGAATCAGAATCTGACAGAAACCCTCAGACCTTAAGCGGGTCAGCCCTCAACAAAAGGAAGTACAAGATCATCACCAAGCTCTCAACTTGTGCGGAAAAACGATAAGAAAGTATAGCTAATTCAAGCACATTTCAAGATCGCTCAAGGTATGCAAAGGAGCTACGCAAACCAATGTTGAAGAGACCTCCAGTTCAAAGTTGGGGATTGCATGTATCTAAAGATATCACCTGTACGTGGGGTACGTTGATTCGGATTAAAGGGAAAACTAAGTTAACGGTACGTTGAACCCTTCCGGATTTTAGAACAAAAGGGCACCCTAGCATATACGCTGGAGCTACCAACCCAGCTGTCGTGGATTCATGATGAATTTCATGCCTCTCAACTCCGAAAATGTCTAAGAGCGCCCTCGCAGCATTTAACCAACCTCGACATACCCCTGCAAGATGATTTGACTTACGAGGAGCGCCCCGGTGGAAATTCTGGCGACAGAAGACTGACAGTTAAGGAACAGGATGATCTGTTTCTGCAAGGTGCCACGGAAGAATCACTCCATGCGAGAAGCTACATGGAGAAGGAGGAAGAACTGCGCGAAGTCTACCCCAACTTGTTCAAGTAAGACTCCGCTTTCGGGGGTGAAAACTTCCTAAGAGGGGGGAGAGGATGTGAGAACCCGTGTTTTTAGACTTAATTGCGTAGCAGTAATCGGTAATTAGCGGCAGTTAATCTCATCTTAGCGGTAAGCTAACAATAGTGTTGCGATCGCTGTTAAGCAGCAAATTCGTTGTCAGCTCGTTGGTTTAGATAAGTTTCGTTTCGCGAGCATTGCAATTCTAGTCAATAGAACCACCTTTGCATCATCACATCATCCATTCAATCTCATCATTCAAACATAAGATTTCATTTGCATTCAACAGTAGAATCAAGACAGTAACTAAATTGCATTTGCATTCTCATTAGATAAATAGAACAAGTACACTGTTTGCAGTAGAGTATTACATCAATCTTTTTGAGCATCGTAGAATTCAAAGTAGACAGCATCCCTAGTACCTCTACATTCTTCTCTCCCTCCTTGCATAGCAGAGGCAGCAATGCCCAAGCATAATACCCTTCCCCCTTCATTCCTTTCTTCCCTTTCCTTCAGGTCAAGCAGTAGCCCCTAGGACCATCCCCCCTGAACCTTTCTTTGCTTCTCTCCCATACTTCTCAAAAGCCTCTTCCCCTTCTCAGTCACACACAGCAGCAGCAGTACTCAGTACTCATTCACCCCCTTCCTTCTCCACTTCCAAAACCACCCCTCCCTGTTCGCAGCTTTGCACGGCATCTTGCAGCAGCACCATGCCAAGGAGCACGGATTCATCTCCCCTTCCCGATCACAAGCTCAACAGCAGCAAGCTCCCAGCTTCTCAAAAACCCCAGCCTCTCCCATTCACTTGAAGCACATCAGCCATTCACCTCACCCAGACACAGCTCACAGCCACATTCATCTTCCCCAATCGGCCCCTCATTCATCCCCCAGTAGCAGAAGCACATCCACCCCATGAACATTCATTCCCCCAACCCCTTTCACAGCAACCATCCAATTCCCATTCACATCCCCTTGCCAAGTCTAAAAGCAGCAGCAAGCCAAGTCCAGGAGAGGAGCCAGGGGAACTCAAGCAAGGAGTCAAGGAGCCAGGAACACGGCGACGCCAAGGCGGTAGGAGGACGATCGGCAGCACCAGCACCATCAGGATAAACCATCGTCGTCATCAAACCAAGCATCGTCAACCACCCCTGCGAATCTTTGAACCCAAACCCATCTCAGTCTTCATTCTTCAGGTAAAGATATTGGCATGTTAAGCTCTCGGTGAGCTCTTACCTTGGTAGTAGTAGCAGCTTCTCCAGTAGCTCTTTCCACCCCCAGATCCATCCCCAAGCCTGCATTCATGCATCATTCTAACATCAGTACTTGATCCATCAGAGCATGTCAAGTTGAGCACCTTAGCTTAAGCTTAGAGTAGGGATTAGGGAGAGGGGGTTTTTGTGCACAGCGCCGGCGGCCGGGACACCGAGCTGGCCGGGAGCAGGAAGCGGCGGCGCCTGGTGGAGGCGCCGGTGAAGAATCTAGACCCGCCATTATGTGTTAATGGAGTTTTGGTGATTAATGATAAACCTAATTGTGAGACTAACACTTCTATTTGTTATATCATGTTTAGTCTCATTTGGATATAAAGGTGAAAATCAAAGAGGTATGTATTTCGACATTATAATTCACATATCCTCGATTACATTTAACTTGTGTAGTTAACATATTCTTGTGAGTATAGCATAACTTGTGTAGTTCTTGTGTACTCACATATCCTTGAATATATATATAACTCGTGCGATTAATATATTCATGTGTGTATATGAGACATGTGTGCTCATATATCCTTTGAGTATATATAACTTGTGTAGTTATATATATTCATATGAGTATATACAACTTGTGTAGTGCTTATATACTCATACCAATCTATATTCAATTATTTGCTATTGAAGTGATTATCATCAATTGCCAAAGAGGGAAAGATTGCGATATCTTGTCCCAAACCATTATGAGCAAATGGTATGGTGTGGTAATTAATAATAATCATATTGTTGGAACTAACATTTTCTATGAGTTGTGTGAAATAGGTTATGTTCCATGTGGTTGACAGTTTGGGATGACATCATGTGTTGATGGTCATCAAGTCAAGAGCTTGGTGTAAAGGATGCATCATGTGTTGATGTGCATTAAGTTCAAGATGAAGGAAATCATCGTATGTCGATGATATTCATGAAGAAGATATGATCATGTGTTGATCAAGTCAAAAGGAGCTTCATCATGTGTTGATGAAGGGCAAGCAAAGGATGTCATCATGTGTTGATGAGCATCAAGTCAAGAACCCGGAGTTGAAGCAAGGATGTGCATCATCAAGCTTCAAGAAGTTGCTAAAGGCAAAGGTATGGCTAGCTAGGGCTAAGGATGTGTTCCTAGTCTTTACCGGTCTTGGTGTTTGGTTGGGAGACGGATTGCTAGTATAGGTCGCCGTACTATTAAGAGGGGTTTTATCTAGTAGCTTGAGTTAGTCATGTGTTGATAGCTCATCTTGGTTGCTCTATGCTCTTTAAGGGATGTTGCTATTTGCGAATGTGTTTTGCAAATAGTTTAAGCTAAGTGCTTATTTGTTGTAGCATGTGACTAGTTTGCAAATGTGTTTTGCAAATAGTTGTAGTCCATGTACCTTATCCTTGTTTAACATGTTGCCAATATTTGTGAATGTGTTTTACAAATAGTTGTGGCTCATGTTTAGTCCTTATAGCATGTGACTTAATTTGCGAATGTGTTTTGCAAATTGTTTAAGTCAATGTACCTTATTCCTTGTGGTATTAATTCTAAAAGTTGGCAAATATGTTTTGCAACTTGTTGAGAATCATGCCTTTGTCTTGTGTTTGCATCACGTATCAATTTGGCAAATGTGTTTTGCAAAATTGAGTTGAAACGAATGCAAACTTTGCTTTCTGTTGAAAATCGGTAGTACCGGCATGTGTTGCGCGGAACTACCTCTTTGCGGTATGACTGGTTGTTCCTTGGCGGAACTACCGCACCTATTGAGCATGTGTTGCTCTGAGGTAGTGTGGTAGTTCCGGCGTTGATATTGCAGAACTACCGTGAAGCGGTAGTACCGGCCGTGTTTGGCGGTACTACCAGAGGACGTTCGGAGCATCGCGCATGAGGCGTTAGATCTTGATCTAACGGTCCAGATTAGTGTGAGCGTTCGGACCATCTGAACGGCTCTTGAATCCAACGGTTAAAACCCGTGGTCCGAACGGCCCTTTTGATCCCAGCCGTCCACGTGTCAAGATCATGTGTTGGTCTGCGCGCAAGTGGAGCGGTAATACCGGCTCTGTGTGCGCGGTACTACCACACGTCGGTTGGTCCGGCGTTTTCCGTGCGGTATGGAAATTCCAGTAGTGTTGCAATTTGGTCTTGGCTCGCTTTGGAGTAGCGCGGTAGTACCGACTCTTTGTGAGCGGTACGACCGGCTCGCGGAACTACCGTTCATATGTGGACGGTACGTAAATTCCAGTACCAGTGTAATCTGGTCCTTAGCCAATTTTGTGCATGTGTTGCTCTCTTTGGCTAAGTGGTAGTACCGCAATGTGTTGTGCGGAACTACCGGTGAACGGAACGACCGTGTATGTGTTGGCGGTTGTTCCGAAGCTCTTTACAACGGCTAGTTTTATAGCCGTTATTGTGTTTGTGGTAGTACCGGCCTTTCAATGACGATAGTACCGATTGTCCCGTTATTTTCTGGGACTTTGCTTCCAACGGCTAGCTTGGTTGTGTGGGCTATATATACCCACCTTGGCCATGTGTGGAAGGTTGCTGGTTAGATTGTGAAGGACTTGGCATGTGTTGCAAGTGCCTCACACATTCCTTTGAGCAAGAGCTGCCCTCTCTACTCTAGTGTGCATGTGTTGCACTTAGTGAGTGATTGAGAGCAAAACCCTAAGTGCATGTGTTGCCTTAGGTTGTGGATTTCGACACTTGATTGGTTCAAGTGAAAGTTAGAGACTTGTTACTCTTGGTGTTTGCCGACACCTAGACGGCGTGGTGGCGTCGTTGCGCCGGTGAGCTTCTCAAAGAAGATTGTGAGAAGACCCGGGCGGTTTGTGAGTGGTGTGGTGCTCGCCATCTCCGGAGTGGAGCAAGAGCAACCCTAGTGAAGCGAGGTGTTGATACCTCGGAGGAAGGCTTAATTCATGGAGCTGACCCAATTGGTTTGGGTTTCCCTCAACGTGGATTAGGGGAGACCGGCAAGTCTCCGATCACCACGGGAAAACCTCAACGTGTCATTGTGGTTTGATTACTTGTGCTTTACATTGTGCAATTTATATTACTTGTATTTAAATAGCTTAATTGTATGTGTATGATTGCTATCATTTATATAGTCTCATATTGTTGGAGCACTTAGTTGAACCTAGTTGATTTAGTTTTTAATTGTGCAAAACCGTATTTGTTTAGCTTCCGCATTAGAAATCGGTTTTAGCCAAAGAAGTTTTTAAAGCGCCTATTCACCACCCCTCTAGTCGGCCACCTCGATCTTACAGCCGGGCCGTGGTTTGAGGCGGCAGCTGAGGCGGCATCGACAGTGTGAGCCGAGCCAGGCTCGCAGGCTAGACGAGGGCGCGGCGGCGCCGAGTGGAGGCGCCGGGCCGTGGCTAGGGCGGCTTTTGAGGCGGTGGTTGAAGCAAAGACTAGGCGGCATGGCGCTGGGCTTATGGGAGAAAGTCGAGGTCACATGGCCGCAGAGGGGACCGACGGAGGAGGCAGCTCATGAGCCGGGCCGGCAAAGGGCGGCCGAGCCGTGAGCTCCCATGGCGGCGATGTCTGCATGGATTTGGGAAGGAGAGAGAGAAGTATGTGTGTGTGGTGTGTGAGGAGTAGATTTGGGAGAAGAAGTGTGTGAGCTGTGTGCGCGTGTGTGGGTTTGGGGCCGGCCGAGTGTGGATAAGGAGAGGGAGAGAGAGAGAGGGTGGTTAGGGTAGGAATTAGGGGTAAGATTAGAAGTTGGGTTAGGATTTTAGGTTTAGGGAGAACATTAGGAGTGGGTAGATTCTAATTATTTGTTAGCTGTTTAATTCTTGCGACTAAATAATTTAACTTGGATCTTGTCGAATTAACCAACTTAAAATCAATCTATGGATTAATTGCTAATTAAGTTGAGTAGCCGTTATTTTTGTTGTTAATAGAATAGCTTGCTTGCGTAGCGATCTTGTGCGTCGCGGGTTTTTAGTCGGGCCTTGTTAGCGATTTAATCTTGTTAATTAGTTAAGTGGGAATCTGGGGTTTTCAACCTTAGTGCGATTAGAAAGTAGAATGATTATTGTGGGGAGTGCTAACTTAGTATAGATCTCGAAAAGTTTTATTTAATTAAATTGTGCTAACTTTTAGAAGTCTCTAACTTAGGTATCTATTATATCACCCAAAATCAACTACGTATTTACTTATATTATTATTCGTATTGCCGTATTGCTACAGAAGACGATCCAGCACCGACAGGAGCAGCTGATCAGAGTTTCATCAGCACCGAACTTTCCTACCAATATGAAGGCAAGCGATCCTCTTGAACATAAACATAGTTAATTTAAATGTAAACCGTATCTTGCGCTATTATGTGTATTGCATCAAAATTATTTTTCCCAAAACTTAAATAAAATGAATGAGATGAAGATGATTAAGATGAACATGAATGAGATGAGAATGATGAAAGAAAGTGATATGAGAATATTATGGCTGGTAAAGGGGGCCCTTGGCAGGTAAGAGATGAGGTAGAAAGTGGGACCCTTTACATATGGTTAAAATATAAGGACCAACAAACTCTTACTCGGTTAGATGTCATAAATTCAGTACCAACCATTTTCCCGTTTCGGCGGGCAGAAAATGCTACCTTGTTACGTGACTATGCTCTCCACAATGGGTAAGTATTATGTGTGAGTGATGGAGGAACCCAGGACCGGTAGGAGAAGTTCGGAAGTGGGGGATCCAAGGCACTATAGCGCTAAGGTGGAGTGTTGAGTGCAGGATAGAAGCTGCCTCAACCAACATTACCAGAACTCAGTGGGTGATGAGGTCAACACCGACGGAAAGTAATGGGTAAAGAAATTAATTCACGTAACTAGGAAAACGTTCTGTATTCTGATCTCGAACCCACATCAAAGGAAATGCGGTGAACCCTATTTATAGAGAGTTCAGAATAGCTATGGGTAAAGTGGTGCAAAGCCTACGCAGTGCTAAATAAAATCATGAATTCATGACATGTCCAGGATTGGAGTCTACGGGAACCACAGGGGGTCTATCTTCTCTCCGAGTAACTAGTAGTGTTTTCAGTACTAAAATCTGCCACTTCATTGTTTTAATGATCTATTTTCAGAATGAGATGGTTTAGAAACTGTGATAACAACCAGAGATAGTTCATTCAGTGCATTCTTTGCTATTAATGCTTGCTGAGTACACTCGTGTACTCAACCTTGTCAGTATTCTCCTTTGTAGATCCTAGTCTGGCCGGGAACTATCCTGAGTGCAACACAAGTAGATTATCCTTGCAGAGGATATGTTGGTAATATTAGTTGCAAAGTCATATACCTTTCGGATACATCTTATCAAAACTTTTCAGGGTGTTAATATTTTGCAACTATCTCTGAGTGTTTAAAGTTACAACCAATAGTCTGTTTTGCAGATCTATAAAGGGGGATTTGAGGATTTACCATTATGAGACAGATGCATTTGAGTATTTCCCCTCAATGTCTCACTGGCATGTGGCCCTAAGACCCACATGTTACTGAGACATCGATGGGTAAATCCTCAAATGCACCTATTCATAGTGGTAAATTCTCAATAATTCCATCTATAAATTATGGTTGTGTTACTCTAGAGTAAAATGAAACTAGTCTTAGTTTTGCTATTTATGGGATTAATTGTCAATATCATCAATGTATGTCGTACCTTCATGGTACTAGAGGAAACCACCATTCCACTAACTTATGGTGGAAGATGCACTTTATAAGTGCTTGTGTGGCGCACTTCTGGTTTTTAGGTTCCTCATTACATTCTTTCGGGCCTTGATGGGTCCTTGTCCACTTCTAGGGATTATATGATCATTGGTACGTATGATTAAGAAGTCGACTAGTAAGATAATTTCCCTTCAAGCACATGCTCTTTCTTCCGAAAGATGTTGTTCCTACAGATAAGAGACTATTGGGTATGAGATTTATGTGTGTGTGTGTGTATTGTGATTTTGTTTCTGTTCTTACTAGGAATTTTGAGTCCTTTGAGGATCTCGTCAAAGATTTTTAGAACCCTTGACTGCATATTTTATTTATTCGTTCATGCCATTTGCTAGAATTATTATGCAACAGAACATTATTTTATTCATGATATGAGAGTAACGGTTTCTACAGGGACCTTTGTACCATAGCTTTTACCACTTCATAATGACTCATCAAGTCTGAACTAGCTAGTTCGAAGAATTTTATTTAGCAATCATGATTCAGCCTCATATGCTTCCATTTCTCCGTATTAACCAGATCTTTGTCATTTTTCAAACAAAAGATTCTTGGTCGTTTCGCATTCCCAACATTGTAATATGCGCACATCAGGTTGCTAGGGTTTTTATCTTCATGATGAGCCTCTTCATGAGGTATTCCACCTTCAATGTGAGTTCTCTTCAAGAGTGTGTAAGGAGTGATTAATAATTGTTTTGACTAGTGTCATAAGATCTTAGACCTGTAGACGTCCCCATAGATTTTATACCAAAGACCAATAAGTCAATTTTGTACAGGTAGATATACTATTCAACTCGGGGCATTCCACTCTTAGCGATGTATTTACTATAAGTAAACACTATGGTAACACCTCCATAATTGGAAAGTATCTGGTAGACTCCCCGCTTTTGGCGTACAAGAGCATAAACTAAATCTTAAGTTTAGCTTCACTAGTGTGTGTATCTTAGTACTAAGGATCTTTTCCTTCTGGAAAATACGACAGTATTCGAACTCTTGGGCATTTCTCTCTCCCTAATGCCAATATTCTATTTTTATTAATAGCATAATACAAAACTTCCCATATTATGGGCACATGATTGGTTGTATTTTAGATTCAACATGATCTCTAATAACAGGTGGAGGCCCAAAGGTATGATACAATGGTGATAACATGTGGAAAATATTTTATTCCTCTAACACACATTAATTTTAATAAGGAGTTTGATAATTTTATGCAATAAGCTAGACTTTTATCAGTGTACGTAGTGGCAAGAAAACTGCATGATCTTAACATTATGTAGGATATTCCAACTTCTAGTTGGTTATTAATCTACGACGAAGGTCCCATACTGGGGTCCAAGAGTTGGCAGACTTATTTTATAGTCTAGCTTCTTTATTATTTGCCCAAGTTTTGATCCAATTACTCATACTATATTAAAAATAATTTGGATCATTAAACTTCAAGTTTATAATTACAAAAAATATTTTCTTATGGTCATAATTAGTATGTTCTAACAACATAAAACTACACGATGCTCTTTAGGAACATAAATTTAATGCTGGAACATAAATATTTGACGAGAGTTCATCCGAAAGGAAATACTAGATTTTCTTCTATTCTATAAATCTAGTTGAATCAACCAAATAGAATAATTATTTGACGGGAATATTTGTTGTTCAACAGGAACACCATGTTTAATTAAGGGTGGCAAACTATATGCCTAATTTTAATTTGTAACATCATAATTAACATGGCCAAATTTAGATCATTTAGGATCAACAAAATCCAATAGGTCATTATATTTTATTTCGGGGGTTATATTTGCTTCAAGTAAGTGATATGGCTTCTAGTGGTGATGTAGTTATAGACCGCATTTACCAATATGCATGTGTCATTTCCGATAAGTATTACACGCTTCGATGCGTAGCTAACAAGGCATTTGTCCAACTGCGTCAAGTAGTCGCTGGTTTGTCATGTGCATTCCCACATGTTGACAGTTAACGTATCGCTAAAGGCACAAATCAATTACATTCATGGGCTGCAATGATTGTGGTTGCAAACAGCATGGATACTAGTAATGGCATAAATGTCATTATCCGTATCAACTAGATAAGGATAATAATCATGTAATCTACTTTTATTATTTCCCAAAAGAAACTAGATTAATTTTTTTCTTCTAGTTTTGACTTAGGATATGCCACTGCTCCTAACATGACTCTTGTTTTGAACATTTTTGTATGCCTCTTAGGTTCCAATATCTCACACAAGCCCAATATCCTCTCCTTTTCACGCCAACTATAAAAATCTTTAATGATAGCGTGTGCATCAGGCATTTTCCTAAAATCAACTCGGGGTTTTAGTAAAGATTTGCAAACATGCTTCAACAGTAGTATAGTTTTATTGGTGTGAAACCAATATATACTCCGTCACATTCTACTTACAAAGTTCTTCAATTAAGAAATCAGTGTGGTGAAGGATAGTGTATATAGACTCCAAGTCTTAGGGCGTAAGCTATTTTGTACTTATTTGAGGATTATGGTGTTTTCTAGCCAAAGTGATACATCAGAGATCAACGTATGGCTAGGTTTGTTCTGGTGTCACTGAGAAAAATAGTTTCCCTTCTGCCATCTAGCAATCGGGGCACTACAAGCTAGAGAATTGAGGCTAATTGGATATCAAGGGCGCATGTCCAATATTTTGTTAGCAAGGCATTACAAAGTATTTCCAATTTTTAGGCATAATGTTTACAAATTTTATTCCATGCAAGACTAATTATTTTACTACAGGTAAGATATGCTACTAGCAATATGTTTTATTAAGCAGATTTAATCAACTATTCAGCAGAAGATAAGGATGTAATAGAACAATTTATACCATTATTTGATTTATGGCATATGAAAAATAACAACCTAATACATAAGTTTTCTGTCTTAAGCAAAAAGAGATGCTCATCATGTGTAGGACTAAGCTCGATGGGAGCTTAATCTATACTACTAATGTGACTCATGTAATAAAGCGACATCTTTACAAAGCTAAGGCCTAACTTGGAGATAGCTACATGTCTACATAGAGCATAGCATGAGCTTATCGCTGCTGTCACCTAGGACAAGCAAATATCCACTTAGCGATGTATAACATATCCTATATAATTCATACAATTTTCTATATGTTTACAGCTGATAAATAATTTTTAAATATGTTAAATGAGTGCAAAATAGTAAGGATTAATTTTATCTGTTCAGTAGATAATTTTATAATTTTCCCATAATTTTCCTAATTAGCAGGAAGCTAGGGGAACGATGATAGGAAATCTGCCTCATGACTTGTAGAAGGGACCAGTACGATCGAGCTGCGTCATAGACATGACAGCCACAGCAGTCACGACAAGGGCGCTGTCCTGGTTGAATTGGTACTAGAGCAAGGCAGCAGAATACATAGGTAAATTGGACGGCTGAGGAACTGCTGAAACGAGATCCGATGGCAAAAAAAAAAAGGTGACGTACCGGAGGATGCTCAGACGGCGGCAGCCATCGTGGATTGCCTCTTAATTTCGTTCAGTACTTTTCCTTCCTTGCTAATGGATGGAGTGAAATACTGAAATGCCGTTTGAAATGACGGGAAGAAAGCAAATGATGAACGGGAAACACGGATGGGCACGTCCGAACAGAAACAGGTACCCATTGAATGGAACGTAAAGGATCCTTGAAACCACAAATCCCCAATTAGCATAGTTAGAAAACATACAAGATTGCACACCAGCCACACCAACTGAATTATAGACGTTGGAAGAGTCTGATTTAATGTTTACACCACTGTGTTCCTAAGGTGTCGATGATCGGAACACGGGTTCCTTATCAAACTTATACAGGAAATAATATGAGAACGCTATAAAAAAAAACAAAGACTCTTTTATTATTGTGGATACACTGAGTGTTTGTATAAGAATACAATGGGTGTTACACAATGATCGTAATGATCGTGATTGAAACTAAGAACTGAAATCTCTCTTATTACAAACGTGTCTTTCATCCTACTAGCGTCTACCGTTAGGATGGACGTTAATTCTTCTGGTTTTGACACCTAAGCGAGAACACCTAACATGTTTCAGTAACCATTAAAGTAGACCAAAAGAACTAGATAAAGTATTGATTTTATTAATTTCCATCTGAGCAAGCAACAGAGAATAGTAAAATGGCAAGCCAAGGGAGGCGTACAAATACACTATTGTGACAGACAGACAATTGGGCTAGCTTGTGCAAGCATAACTAATGAATTTTACAGGGCCTTCCCATGCGTACACGCATACTTCACAGCAAATATGTGTTGTTACTATGGCAGTGGATAGAGCTCGGTGATTGACAGAAACCCCAAAATAGGCCTCGTCTTGTAGTGACTAAATCCCGCATCCATGAATATCTTACGCCATTCGAGCTCATCACGCTCCTTACCTGATGTTATCACCATCATCAATAGATCGAACAAGACTTGGGCTTCGAACATGGCTTTGGAAGGAGACCCAACAACTATATCAATGACTATAACTTTTCCCCTTTTCTCTCGAGAATGTATAGCCTTTCTGCATTGTGTTAAAATCTTCACGCAATCTTCATCGTTCCAGTCATGTAGCACATACTGTGATTAATGAACACTCAATTGGTTAAACACTAAAATTTTCCGCCAAAAGCACACAGGACGACATATATATCCTTGATATAAGGCAAGTTCTAAGTAATTCAAAGCTAATACTAGCTAAAGAAATTTTATTATTGATGCATGGATTATACCTTGAGCAACACAGCATCAGTTGTTGGGATGAAATTTATCATGTCACCTGCAATATACTCAACCACACCATCAGCCGGGATGCTATCAACCACGTTAGGGAGGTCCAACACCGAGCACTTGACATGCGGGAAGGCCTTGGCGATGGCCCTCGCCGCGGTGCCGGTCCCGCCACCAACGTCAACCAGTGAGCTTATACCCTCGAACACCTCACCGCATTTGCTAACGACGAAGTCAATCGCAAGTTGGCTGTCGGACCCCATCCCGGCACTGAAGACCTCATTCATCTCCGCATCACGGCCCATGATGCCCCACAGGTCCATGCCGTGCGCCATCTTGAACGGCATCTCCACCGCCGCCGCCCCGTCGACGCCGTCGTCGCCCTTGAACCAATCGGGCAAGTGCATAGCCGCCGAGACGTGGTACTTCGTGGTCTGGGAGAGCACGAACGGCGAAAGGCTCGCGAACCCGGTGACGCCGACATCATCCACGAGGAGGCGAGACACCGGCGTGAGGCGGTAGACGCCTGCTCCTGACGCCTCGCTGGTTGCGCCGTCCCCTGCGGCGGGAGCATCAAGAGTGAAGATACCTGTCGCGGTGAGAAACCTCATGAGGCGGGGCAGGTAGGGCCTTTTGCTTTCGGGCACTGTAACAGTCGCGAGCAGGTCGGGAAGCGAGGCGGCGCCGCCTCGGCGGTGGATGGCGTTGGGGATCCCGAGCTTGATGGCGCACTCGAGCGCCATGGATTTGAGGTAGCTGAAGGTGAGGTTCCAAAGCTCCCCGTGCGCTTGGAGAAGCTCCGCGTTGAAGGAGGTAGCCATGGGAACGGGCTTGTTTTCATCCATGGGATTGCTAGCTAGGCTGGTGTGTGGTACGAGATCTCAGTTTCCACTACGGCGAGGGTTTATAGGCTCGAATTCAATGGCGAAGCATGCAACGCTCCACAATCTGGTGTGCCACGTCGATCGATTGCGACAGCCTCGGCGGAGCATGCAGTGATCCGCTACTTGGTGTGCCACGTGGTCGAGGCCTTGGGCCTATGGGCCGATCTTTAAAGCACCAACTACGCATCAAGTCCTTGGGCCTGTGAATATCTTACAAGGAGGCAGCACAACGCCAACCTGCTTGGAGAAAATGCGTTTCTATATATGCGGCTATGCGCCATGCAAAAACCCTCTCACTGGTTACAAAGTTCTTCTCTGAGCTATAATTTATTAAATAAGAATGAGTATAAAAATGTACTAGTAAGTCGTAGGAAAATGCAATATGTAGGGCTTAACAATAGGGCTTATATGGTTCTTCTGCATAAAGCAATATTTTAAGTTTCAACAGTTTGTATAAAGCAATCATTTGACAAAAGTAGTTTCCATAATTAAACTAACTATATCACTAGTGGGGGTTCTAGCTACCATCCACTAGTATCAAGACTCTATCCACTAAGATTCAAAGGATATGACTCTAGCTGCTGAACTTGCTCTAGCTATCACAATATCTACCCAAGAGTCCCAACAGCTCACGGATTCCCAAAGTTTATTTATTTGAAATCAAAATTAACCAAAATCTATAATGTAAAAACGCACCTTGCCCATCCTTGACCGTAGGCATGGCCATTCAAACAATTTTACACTCTATAGAGATTATACAGTTTGACCCACACGAGATGATCAACTTATAATATTCGTCTGACACACTTCTATAAGTGTGTGACTAAGTGGTTATCACAATGCTATACAATACCACGTTCTAACACAGCCCACTCGATGAGCTTAACCCCAAGTCTTGGATGTTAGTTACCATCGACCCGGAACTCATCGTTGTGAGGGATAACCTGCCTGAACTTGGACGTCAAATTACCATCGTTCGGAGCAAACCCCGACATACATGGATGATAATTACAATTGTCTACATAGTCCAAAAAGAACCTAACAACTATAGTATATGGGCCTAATGCTAGAACAAGGTAAATTATTTGGCCAAATCTGTCTCATTCCGGACATATAGTCGTACGGTATTGCTCAGTATGGGTAGACACATGTGTCGGTCCTAAATCGACCAAGGCGAGACAATCAACAATCCAATCCACTCGCCCCAGTCTAAAAAATTTTTCCACAATTTTATTTTATTTTGTAAACCAATGGCAATACCTATTGCCATACATTTTCTCAAACTAATTTGTATAAAGTCTTATAATAGTTCTCATCCATAGGATGACAATGACCGATATAGCTTATCTAAGCAATTCTACCATTCTAGACTACTCCATCAATAATGTAACCATTACCATGGATTTTCTATACTAGGCCAAAAATTGTTCATGGATAACACCATCAAAAGAGGGTATATTCAAATTGGTATTAACTAATCATTCCTAAGAATTAAATTCATCATTTTTTTTTTGTAAATAGCAATGTATATTAGCTTTCAACAATATAAAAATAGGATTTCTAAAACAATAGGTACAACATGGTCAAAAGAGACTTGCCTTCATCATTGATAGGTGTCACTCCTTCTAATTGCTCCAAGTTCGCTTCGGCAACATCGGATTCTATACACGTGAAACGAAACAAATAAACAAAAATAAATCCAATAAAACTCAAAAATTATAAAATTAGTACTGCTGGATATATTATGAATTTAGATGAATTTATGAAAAGAACGAGATCAATCGGAGCTCATATAAAGGAGAACATACTTTCGGGATATTAAATTCAGAAAAATTGAGAGAGAAAGCACTATTTCAGGATTTTTTGGAATTTTCTTTCTAAAGGAATTTCTGGATTATTGCGCAAGGATGATGCCAGCAAAGGAATTGATTTTTGGCTAGATTTATTTTTCTAAAGAAAAAGGAGATAGGTTGCTGATATGTGGGCCCGGGTCAATGGACCAGGTATGCAGAACAATGCCGGTCTACGATGGACCTGGCGCATGCCACGTAGCATGACACACATGCGATGACTGGGCTTGAAGTGCTGAGGTGGCGGCTAGGTAGCGCTGAGGTGTCATGATGTGGCGGCCACGTGGCATCACAGCTATGCACTACTACAAAAAGGCTAATACTGGACGCCTCATCACAGACGGTTGACCAAAACCGTCGGTATTACATTCAATCATAGACGGTTTTGGTTTAGAGGCGAAATGCGTACTCTTGGCTGCGCTAAAAACCGTCGTGAAGAGGAAATATCACGAGCGGTTCATGTTGAAAACCGTCGTGAAGTATCACGAGCGGTTACAACTAAACCGTCGTGATATTAATCGATATCCTGAGCGGTTTTAAAACACAACCGTCTGTGAAGTATCACGAGCGATTACAACAAGAACCGTCTGTGATATTAATTAGTATCCTGAGCGGTTCTTAAAAATAACCGTCTGTGATAATATCGCTCCGGCGCATGAGTTTCTTCATCGCCGTCGTCTGTTAAATCGCCATCCGCCCGGCTCCCGATCGTCTCTTCATCGCATCGATCGCTTCGGCTCCCGATCGTCTCTTAAATCTCACGCTCGAATTTATTCCTTGTTTTATAAAAGGATCATCCGCCATCCAAGATGATCATCCCCACATACTTATAAAAAAACGAAATGGCTGCCTCTTCCTTGTCGCCGCGATGGCATTCTGGCGCCTTGCACGAGCACCTCTCTCGGTGTAAGTTGAGCCGTCTTCGCGGAAGAACACTATTTGATCAACAGTGTCTTCACTCCTCTGCCGCATGTGAAATTTGCGGAAGCGGTGGCGGCCACCTTCCGCCGTCTTGACATCCTCCTCCGCCGTGTCTTAGGGTGATCTCCCACTTTCGGCGAGTTTACGCGTCATCGGCGTAGTCCTCCAAAACGGCGTTGCGTCTCGGGAGGCTTGCCGTCACTTGGACTGTAATCGGCGGCGGCGCATCGAGTCGACTAGGCGAGACCCTCAAGCAAGGGAAGAGAGCCTATGGGCTCAATTCTTCTTAGTTCAACGATCTGAGGTCTTGGGAGACACTTTCGAGCAGCGCGTCAGCGGATGGGCGCATTTTGAGCTTCGTTCGTGATGATCGAGAACCGTCCGATGCTGACACCGTCGCCTATGAAGTATTGCGAGATGGAGATAGAAGCCTACCTTCGCCACTAGAAAAACCTTGTTTAATTATAGGTTTACGCTTTTTAATATAAACATGTAATTTCTTCATGTCATGTAAGTGTATATACTTGAGAAAAAATCATTTCACGAGCGGTTCCATAATAGAACCGTCCGTGATATGGACATATCCATAATAGAACCATATCAGACGGTTCCATATGGACATATCATATCAGACGGTTCTATTATGAAACCATCTGTGATAATTATCACAGACGGTTCCATAATAGAACCGTCTCGATAAATCTCTTTATAAGTAGGAGCTAGCCCGACTTGCCGCTAGGGTTTGCGCTCTAACAAATCACTCCCAGTGACCTTACTCTCGTCCGTTCCTCCCCCGTCATTGCCGCGCCGCCATTCTTCCGTAAATGCCGGCGGTTAGCATCTGGTGACCTTGCAAAAGACACTCGTGCGATAAGAGTGTCTTTTTTACGTCACCGTTATTACTCTAACTCTGATAACGCCAAACTCGTCACTCTGGCTCGGCCGCTAGGGTTTGCGCCGCCCTAACTCCGTTCCCCTCCCTTTCACCGCCGCGCCGCTCGACCTCGTCGCCATCGCCGCCCGACCCTTTGTGCCCGCTAGGTCTCTGGCCGACTTTGCTTTCCCCATCCTCCTCTATTCTCCTCTAGATCTGTTAGCTTAATGTCTTTTGTTGAGTTTGATTTTTATGCATGAGCCTTAAGTTGTGTCTGATGTTTGTGTGATTTATGCAAGGTAATGGAAGCGGATGAGGGTTGTCTTTGGTGGTGGGGTCGCCACCGTGGTTCTGTTGTACTAAGGTCCCTCTCTGTCTCTACCCTCCTTGCTCTGTGATGAAAATGGCTAGCTAGTGCTCTGCGATGGATCTGAGGGCTACTCTTGGTGTGGTGGGTTTGGACACCCTTGGTCTTGTTCTCTTCTGCGATGAAGCTGCTCAATGATGTTAATAGTCTTATGCTGAAATTGAATTGATAATTAGTTCATATTAATAGTCCCCTTGCTCTGTGATGTAATGATGTAAATAGTCTTATCTGAAATTGAATTGATAATTAGTTCATATTAATAGTCCTCTTCTTTGTGTGATGTAATGATGTCAATAGTCTTATCTTTGAAATTGAATTGATAATTAGTTCATATTAATAGTCCCCTTGCTCGTGATGTAATGATGTAAATAGTCTTATGCTGAAATTGAATTGATAATTAGTTCATATTAATAGTCTCCTTGCTCTGTGATGTAATGGTGTCAATAGTCTTATGCTGAAATTGAATTGATAATTAGTTCATATTAATAGTCCCTTGTTCATGCGGTCAAGTTCTTCTACCTCTTGCGTGCAGTCGTCCTACCATTCCATTCATAATCTCTTCTCTATAAAGTCTCCAGCGGTGGCTTCTTGTGCCATTAAAACCGGCATCATATATATATATATATATATATATATATATATATATATATATATATATATATATATATATATTAGAGTCCTTAGCCACTTTAGGAAATTAGTCCATGACATGAGAAGAATGAGGCGGTATCACGGGCAACCTCATTGAGCCCTTGTAAGTTTAAAAAGTATGGATGCAAAGAGGCGTTAGGACATCCAATTACAGGATTGGGCGTCGCTATGTTGAAAGTGGCGTTGATCTTAACTTCTCCGGTGGGAAGTGGCATCATGTATTAGCAACCAACAATTCTTGAGCATGTAATTGTCTTTAAACCCAACAAGAACGCAAGCAACAATATGAGAATGGTTGCTTAGTGTTCATGTTGGGTTTAAAACGATTATGCTCAATGGTTGCAATTGGAACATCAACAATTTAATGAGCATGCTGCGAGGCTCAATGAGGAGAACAATATATGATGAACAGCCTTATGATGATTTAATGGTACAAGTAGCCTTGCTGAACTAGAGAAAAGTCATCTGAGATGGTTCCGGCCACAAATAAATGCATGATATGTACTTATCACCAGAGCGGTTTGTGGCTGAAACCGTTTGTGATATGTGCTTATCACGAGCGGTTTGTGGCTAAAACCGTCGTGATATGTGCTATCTGAGCGGTTTGTGGATGAAACCGTGCGTGATATTACTATCGCGAATGGTTTGAACCACAAACCGTCTATGAAAGTATACATCACGAGCGGTTCAAAACCGTGCGTGATGACCTCATGTCATCAACGACCCATAAACTTCGGGCGGCTCACGAAACCGTGCGTGATGGCGTTACGAACCGTCTGTGAAAGCCTTTTCTGTAGTAGTGATGGCGGCTCACGGGTGCCAAAGGTCACCGGCAAATGGCTACGCAGCAGCGGGCGTCGAGGGGTGCATCGGAGAGAGGGTGTGACAGGGATTCCATTCACTTGACTCGGGGTGACAGAGATGGACTGTGGTGGCCGGCGGTGAGGTTCAGTCTTCAGCGGCAACGACATTCCAGCGATGCTCTGTTGAAGATGACGTGAGCATGGGGTAGAACGCAGAGCGGCAATGACGAAGGTGTGGACGATGTCGCCGGAGCTCCTTGGACGGCGGCGGAAATGGCAGCTGCGTTGCTCAGATGCCAGCGGAGAAGAAACTCAATTCCGGCAAAGGGAGGGGAGGGGAGAGTTGTGCTTGCTGCGGGAGAGAGTGCGGAGATACGCAGTCCTGGTGCTCCCTTTTATAGGGGCGGAGGAGGCCTAGAGGGGGATATCGTGGAGCGGTCGTTATTCACGGGCGACAACTACAGCGAAAATGTGCGTAAAGTTGGTTTAAGGCGATGAAATGGGCTGGAGTTAACGCAGGGTAGAACGTGGCTTTCAATGGTCTTGAATGTGCATGAAAACGGGGGAGAAACAACAACATTCAATAGCTCTTGCGGGCAGCAATGGCGGTAGCGAGGGGCGGCGAGAGGAGGACGACGAAGCCGATAGGTGGGCCCTACCTGTCAGTGATAAAGAGAGAAGGAGAGGGGCATGTCAGGCCAGGCTTGCGCGAGGTATTATGGCTGGTGTGCGGGGAAGGCTGGGCTTCAACCCAAGCGGAGGGAGGAAGGAGGGACAAAAGAAAAGTGGGCCGTGGGCTGGGAAAAGGAGAAATTGGCCGAAGGAAAAGGTTTTCGGGTTGAGAGGAGATAGGGAATTTAAATAGATTTTTGGATTTCAGAAAATGCAAGAAGTCCAAAAAGATTTTAGAAAATACCAAATAGAGTTCAAGAATTCTGAAAAAATTCACAGAAATTCCCAGAGGCATTTTGATCTTAGGAAATTATTTCAAACTTAAACTTGTTTTTTTCATATAAATTAGTTTTATTTTCAGGAAAATAGGACAAAAACTAAAATCTAGAAAATTCAAGAAAACTCTTTTGAGTTTTAGAAAATCCAAGAAAATAATGTTTTTAATATTTTATTTTTATTAACAAGACTTTGCGATGTTACACGAGACAAGAAGGTCTGCTTGTTTGGGAGCGAGGGGAAGGGCGGCAAGCAGGTCGGACGAGGTGGCTCCGCCGCAACGGTGGCTGGCCTTGGGGATCCCGAGCTTGACGGCGCAATGAAGCGCCAAGGATTTGAGGTAGCCGAAGGTGTGGCACCAAAGCTCAGCCTGGGCTTGCAGAAGCTCGGTGCCGGAGATTGCCACCATGGATTGGTGATCTTGAGCCACCGACCGCATGCATTCAAACTTAATTTGGCGCGGTGTTGCGTGTAGCTTACACAGGTTTCTCGTCTCCCGTGGCGACCGAGGATTTATAGGCAAGACGGCCACTGGGTGTTCCATGGACCGTCCGCCATGCACGCACGTACGAGGAAATGCTCGACGTCAATGCATGGTTCGAACGTATGTACAACATGCATGCACTAATTTCATTTGTTGGGCCACGCATGTACTGGAGGCATACGCACGCACAACGGCACAACTATGTTTGTTTCGCGAGTACACGCACGTACAGGTCCACCACCCACGTGCATCGGGATTCATAAGGAACTAATTTTGACTTGTCAATTCGTATCTTTCCTAATACCCCGCGAGGAATGATCCGTACGCTTTAATTATGGGACCAAATCACGTTCACTTTTCGACCTTGATCAAGATCTCATGGCTCACATTCTATCTATAATTCTCAACCCCACGCCCACCTCCCCCTACCACTAAACCCTATGTCAGAACCAGGCTTTGAATATCCAAAGCCATCGTGTGTGTACCGTACTAGTCCTATGATTAGTAGCTAGTACACATATCCACAACATTAATAATAACCTCTATACAATCATACATACAAAATAATACAAGGTATGGTACATAACTTAAACGATTACATAATTTACAACACGTAGGCCGACCGGCCAAATAAAAGCAAAAGTAACAGCGGAAGCAAAATAAGTGATAAGTCCAAAAATTCCAGCGGCATGCCCATCTGATGTCGGACCCTCGGGCGTAGAATACCCAAAGAATTTATGTGTATTCTGTTTTAGTCCCTGGATCAGTAGCTAGCACACACATTCACAACATTCGGTATTCACATCCATACATTCACATGCTAAAGTAAAAAAGAATAATAGTACTCTATTTAAGCTATTACAAGATTATCACAGCAGCGGCCGACCGGCCAAATAAAAGCAGTCATCAAAGTAAATAAATAGCACCGGAAGACCTATAGTAATAGCAAAACTCCAGCGGCATGCCTATCCGATCCCACATGCAACCAACAAGGAACAAGGCTTGGGTAGACTTGTCACCGAACCCTCCGGTGCTGAGAGAAAAGAACGCGACATCTAGCAGCGGCTCATCTCCGATCTCTGAAAAACAATATTAGTAAGATTGAGTACTTGTGTACTCAGCAAGACTTGTAGTGTATCGCAAAAATTATATTACATGCAAGGCTATCAAAGGATGAAACTCTACTCTACAAGTTATTTTGCTGAAAGCCACTTTTATTTGCAATGTTCACAAGTAGTAATTTGCAACGGAATTTGAAAGAGCAGTTTAAATAAGTACAGGACAGTAAATAAAGAACTAAACAAAATAATAACAACACCCGCAACCCTAATCGGTTGCAAGCAAAAAATACATTCATTTTCAGCCATAGACATGGCACTAACAAATTCGTGTTTAGCCATAGAAATGACAGTCCTGCTATAGACATAGAAGTCCAGCCATAGACATGGTAGTTAACTCAACAAGGTAAAAACTCGATGTCATCACCCAAGTTTTGTGACAAAACAATTTTTGGTAAAACAAAACTACCGCCATACCAGCCACACTAAGCATGCTCATGACTGTGAGCGTAGCTATTTAAATAGATTTTCACTCTACAGAGGTGTACAATTTTACCCATAGTACGTGAATATTCCAGTTTGCTTGGAATTCTCTAGTTTGTTCAGCATCTGTCGATGCCACCACTCACTACCGTAGGTAAGCAGTCTAGAGCTCACGACGCAACCTTTACATCATCTAGCCCTAGCTTTGCACTAGCCATGCGAATCATTATCCTCATTCATCCAGATAGAAACTCGTCCAATGAGGAGCCTCACTCAGCCGGATAGAAACCCATTGAGTGAGTCCCTTACTTCGTCCGGATAGAAACCCGTTGAGTGAGTCTTTCACTTTGTCCAGATAGAAACTCGTCGAAGTGAGGCATCCACAGTTGTGTCGGCATGCTTAACCGGCCATGCGCGCCACTACTACACAAAAATTCACACAGACGGTTCGGAACTGTCATCACAAACGGTTTTTGAACCGTCTGAATTTGTAAGTCTGTGATAACAGGCGGTTATCACAGACGGTTTTTGAGCCGTCTGTGATAAGTGACAACACAGACGGTTTTTAGTTAAAACCGTTTGTGAAGAGCGACTATCACAGATAGTTTCCACCAAGAACCGTCTGTGATATGTAAGATATCACCGAGCGGTTCTGTTACTAACCATCGTGATATCGACATATCACGAGCGGTTTGTAAATAGAACCGTCGGTGATATCTTACATATCCTGAGCGGTTCTTAGTGAAACCGTCTGTGATAGTAGCCCTCACGAGCGGTTTATACAAAAAAAACTATCGTAATAGTTCTTCATACCAAACTAAATTTTTTCTGATTTTTGGCTAACCTCGGGAATTGCTAGCCATGCCCAATGAAAACAAGCAAGCAGAAAACAGATAGATCACAGATGAATCAATTGTTGACAACTCAAAGTGATCATTTACAACTCAAAATCAATTACAAAAGAATATGTTTAAGTATTGTCGCTAGAGTTACAATTGAATTACAACTACTCAAAGTGAATTACAATTGAATCAATTGTTTGAAGGTCATTAAGCGGTGTCGACGGAGTGAAACTCTCCACTGGCGTTAACGATCTCTGTCTTGATGAAGCCACAGAGCGCTCCTCGAACCTCCGAGATCTCGATCATAGCGAACGAATCTAAATCGAGTATCATGCCCTGTCGCTAGCAAGAGTAAAGTAGTAAGCATATATAGTTAAATTTATAATTAAGAAATAATTATTGCGAGCTGACAAATCTCTGGATCATTCGTCTTGCACCTATGATTTGTTGCATATGACGGCAAACGTAGAATGCACATAGGTGAT
This sequence comes from Phyllostachys edulis, assembly GCA_036346405.1. NCBI lineage: Eukaryota > Viridiplantae > Streptophyta > Magnoliopsida > Poales > Poaceae > Phyllostachys > Phyllostachys edulis. The sequence goes on along the minus strand of CM070560.1, from coordinate 48,143,842 downwards.
CTTGTTTCTGCTGGTGGCACTGCAAAAATAGAATTACATATATAGGTATAGTCAAATCGAGAGAAATTATTACGAAGTGTGATATAGGATTATTGTGTTGTAGCTCGTATCGAAAATCGCTTCCTGTGTTGCAGTGTAGTGCTTGATCCCTTGTATGGCCCTCCCTCTGCAACATAGGCGCTGAACGACCTACATGATTCTAAAAAAGTTATCATCGGCCATTTCAAATGAAGGAAGACTCCAATAGAGTTATGTATGGAGGAAATGAGAATACCTGTCGAGTATTCCTTCCACAAGGGTGAAGTCATGGGTTTTACTGAGTAGGGAACGAAGATATATTATCTTGGAATTTTTTTAAAATAATCTATTTTTTATTCATAAATCTGAAATAATACCGCTTAATTTTTTCTGAAATAATCACGTGTCGCCAAATGCGGTTGGGCGAGTCGTGCAAATCGCCCCGCATGATCGACCAATCTTCAACTTCGCCCAATGGAGCAGCGACTAGGCGTGTTGGACCTAGTCGCCAAGCGGATATGCGACATGTGTTGGAATCGCCCATTTGTAGAAGCGAGTTTAGTAAGTAAATGTAGATGGTTGGGCGACTTAGTTCAAGTCGCCCAACCGATTAGGCGATTTTAGCTAATAAACACGGAATTATGCAAATCCAATTGGAACAATTGTGTTAAAATAGATATTACATTTTTTAGGTATTGTATTTAGCAAATCATATTATATGATGTTATTTTTAAAAAGATAAAAGTGTGGTGACAACGTTGGTTGGTCATTTGTTATTTTCATAGAATATGAAGAGTCTGAAATTTGTCGGACTACATAATAACATTTTGTGATAAATGGTGTATTGTTGTAGTCGCTAAATTTACGTAGAATTTTGTGAGGGCGATTGAGATAGTAATGAGTGGTAAGTAGAAAGGTAAGTGATATTACGATCGTCGAGTCTCTCCTCGATGAAGTCGTCGAGCGATATCTGGCGTATATAGGCGGTAGTCGATGAAGTACTTTATGAAGCTTATACAGAATATGATTGAAGAAGCTGAGAATGCTCGTTGTGGTTATGAAGATGCCAAAAAACATGGAGGATTCGATGGCGGTGCGAATGGTTCTTTGTGGGATTCCACTAGAAGAGGCATACTTGCAATATAGGCTTGCTTTGATTGCTTAGCGGAGACACGGAACGAGAAGTACATTAAAGTCCGCGGACAGAAGCACATTATACGTAGTCACATGGCATGATGGTTCAGCTAATTGCTTTAGTCATCCTCGCTACTACTACGGTACACTGCGACACAAGCATCCGAACCATATAAGTATACATGCCTTTAGGGGATAGTAAAAAACATGGGGGGTAGGACAAGGGACTACTACGTATTGACCTGACCTACTGCATGGACCAGGGTCATTTTCCCTTCCTTACTAGCTCGGTGTTGAACTCCTCGCCGGTCTTCCCCTTCCCCTTGTCACGGGAATGTCCACGTCGGGTACTACGACGGTACACTACGACACAAGCATCCGTCCTCTGCATGGTACAATCGGATATTTCAGGGAAAGACATGCAAATACGGCACTTCATGCAGCCAACCCACAGACACCCTCTTGCTCGAAGATTACGGCATACATGTAGGCCAAGACCGAGAAAGGCTCGATCGCTACGGTCTTCGTAATGGGCAATCTGAACATCGATTTGGCGTGATCCTCAAGAGAGCAATTTGGATTCGAGGCGGCTCGGTCTCTTATTACGCATGAGGTATGCCTTGGAGACCATGTGAATGAACCTAGATGCACATGCAATAAGCTAAAGCTCCTTCACAAGCCATGCTCTCATGTCCTCATTGCGTGTGGGACCATCGCGTGGACCCATCGAACTTCCTATGTAGAGTACTTCATGAAAGAAAGTGCGGCGGTGTGGTGGCGAGCTAAGAGGCTTCGGGGTTGTGGGTAACCGCCCGTTGGATACTACAAATAGGACATAGATTAGGATCTAGACACATTGAAAGGGGGAAGGGCCGTCGGCAGAGTCGTCGCATTCGAAATGATATGGACGAAGGGGAAGCAAGACATGACTTCTCTCTGTAAAGTAAGATGTGACAACACTATGCCTCCTCAGCTTTTTAGATGGATATGACAACACTCCACCTCCTCAGCTTTTCAGAACTAAAAACAGGACTCTACATGAAATTAACCACACCATGCCAACCATGAGGCTTATAAAAGGGGGTTGAACCAAACCCAAAACTACACAATAGATACCCAGCTATGGACTCTTCGGCAAACTTCTACGAGAGGATGTTATAGAAGCAAAAGTGGCTTAAGCAGAAGAGGAAACAGCTACAATACCCAGATAAATCAATGAAAGATGCTCCATTACCACCACGTTTTCCGATCCGCAATGTGTGTGTGGCGAACGGCGAGATCATTGATCCACACACCCGGACACTTTGTCGTCCAAAGCGTACTACGTGTAGGCACCACTCGTAAGCGTTTCTTTCGCATGCATCGATTTTCCTCTCCCAACGTTGAATTCCTTAAATTTTAACTTCATCCCCGTAATGGCGGCCGAGATGCTGCTGCCACTTCTTCGATGGATCGGCGGCCACGAGATGTACAATAGGGCATTCATCGGTAGAAGTACATCTTTGAACTACTCGGTGCGGGCCAAGAACTTCGTGCGGTGGAAACCTTACGTCTGGGACCCTGTTGAGGAGGCAAGAAGGAGCCCGATACTCGCCGGCGTAATCCATATCGGCGGCGTGAGTTATGAAGAATTTACATCCTTATTATGTTTTTCAGCATGCGGTGTACTTACATCATAGAATCGCGAGGACATGGACGACTTGACATACTAGCGGCGTGGGCAGTCCGCGACAAGGGCAAGGGAAAGGCTCATGTGACTCAACCCGGCTGCCACAGCGTATCCGGTCGCCCGGGCATAATCTGTATCGACGGCGTGAGTTATGAAGAATTTACATCATTCTTACGATTTTCACTATACGCCATCCCCCGCCCAGCCTCAATACAAATAGACCCAACCATCCTCACTTGGAGCTTGCAGAGCATCGACTCCTACAAAACGATACATAATTAGCTAAGGCATCCTATAGGTCTATCTTTGGAGCATTCCAGAGATGTACATTACCTTGGTGTCGTCGATAGGTAATTGGACGTCATCATGTTCAGAATTATGCGTGGACGCGACGCTACTCCGATGTTGAGGAGGATTGGCTCCCAAAATAACGGGGATGGCTTATGACTGCTTGAGGAGTTCATTCATTTGATCTTGCAATCTTGTTATTTGTCCTTGAAATTTTGCAGTAAGCCTCACATTAATCTCCTCTACCAATCGGTCCTCGCGCTCGCCCTTGGATCTCTTCCTACTCCTATACATGCAGGAGTTGTGTGCAAATTGTCCCTCCAAGGTATGTAAACCCCAATGCCTCGCGTGCGACCCGGGTGCTCCTTATTTTTCAGTGCCGTGGATAGTATATCCTTCTCCTTGTCCACTACGAAGGAGCCTTTGGAAGATTCGGTAGTCAATGCTTGCTACAAGAGGTCATCATGTTATTTTAGACACTATGAAGTTATGGACTTATTAACAACTAGGTAGGTAAACATATTTACCAGATGTTGGGACAGTTCCTCGTCTGCCGGGTTTGCGAAAGAGATGTCGTCCGAAGACGTGGCTGATGCCCTCGCTCTTAACCAGCTTCGGGCGCGTTTGTCTGTGATCTCAGCAAATGGTCGGGTTGCGTTCTCGTCCTCCACCGCCCATTGCGTGGTTTTACTCGTGTACCCAGCGATGCTGAGTTTGTTGGGGTGAGTGTTTTGTGCCTGGAGAGCCTTGTGCGCCGCACTTTGCTCCTAAAATTCGGCCGTCGTCTTCATCTACACAAAGGCGTCCCATATATCCCGCGACAAGAATTGATACTTCGTGAAGGGCGTCCAACCTATGTTCACGTACTTCGTGACAAGCGTGCTCTTGAAGGTCCTCCACACGTGTCCCATCGTGAGCCTAAAATTTCAGTCCACAGCTGGCCCTCTCTACGTCTGTTAGAGACTTCCAGCTTAGTGTGGTGATGGGGATCCGTTCCCTTCCAAGTATACCGTAGATGGTCTGGAATCTCGCCACTGCTTTCTTGGGACTCAAAGGGACCCCAACGGCATTGACCTTTGTGATGATCATTGACTCACGAGCAATTTCGATATTTCTCTGCCATCTCGCTTACATACCACTTCCGTCGGAATCTAGGCGATTAACGGCGTCGATGATGCAGCGAAAACGATGTAGATGCCATCTCACTTGTTTGCTATCTATATAAGTTACATATGCAATGAACTAAAATTTTAGAATTCAAAACGCTGAGAGTTTAAATAAAATGGATTACAAGTTGATATCCACTAGGTATTTTCGAAGATAATTTCTCTTGGAAACATATTTTATATAGAAAAAATAGAAGTCTTATTGTGAATGACAAATGCCCAGTCAATCTTAAGGAAATTTAAATCCTAACTCAATAAATACATAATTGCACATGTGAAGAGTTCTAAACAGATACATAATTGCACATGTCAAGGTATAAGCATCGTTAAAACATACTGTGCACACAATCAAGAGAATAGATAAAAACACTAACTGTACACTTTCCCAAAAGAAATCTTTTTGTAGGCATAGATCAATCATACTACGTGCATTGAACTTCAAAAACAAAATACAATAACCATCATAATCATTCTATAGCTCATCAAATTGTCAAACTACTTTTTGTGTAGAATAATCTTATCAGCAAGGGCTATGCCATGACAACTTGTTTCCCAAAAATATACGTAAGGAGTATGATTAGGACTTAATAACAAAAATTATGCATGAAGCACATGACTGAGGCACAAATACCATTAATATTGAAGAATTTGCACATAATATAGATACGTCATAAAAATTCCATAAGGGTAGTAAAATAACCTACATATAATACCAATAATTGGCATACGCTACTTGATAATTCAATTAAATAAATCAATCCTATCTTTCGATATCGAAATTATAAAATCATTTTCCTTAGGTTATCTAGCATAAAGATTCTAGTGGCCATAACTATTGCCCTATACCTCTTAACAGACATGAGCTCTATATCTCAATTGACCAACTCATCAGCAAAGGCAAGCTTCCCAAGGTGGATGGCAGTATTCTACCCTGTACAGAAGCACTAATATGGCAATATATTATAGACAAATATAACACAACTACAACAAACAACATAGCTTAACATGAGGTATCCGAAAACTTATAACTCAAGTATCAACATGTAATAAGTCATAAGCATCTTTTACACTAGGTGCTCAATTACAAGAGCCATACAATGACTATAGTACTAGAAACAACTTGTTAGTCGCTAGCTACTCACACTACTACAAAAAGGCTATCTTGGGCGCCTCATCACAGACGGTTGACCAAAACCGTCGGTATTACATTCAATCACGAGCGGTTTTGGTTTAGGCAAATGCGTACTCTGGCTTGCGCTAAAAAACCGTGCGTGAAGAGGCAATATCACGAGCGGTTCATTTTGAAAACCGTCATGAAGTATCACGAGCAGTTACTCACCACTGAACCGTCGTGATATTAATCGATATCGCGAGCGGTTTTAAACACAACCGTCATGAAGTATCACAGATGGTTACGAACAAGAACCGTCTGTGATATTAATTAGTATCACGAGCGGTTCTTAACAACTCTTAACCGCTCGTGATAATATCGCTCTGACTCCACGGTCGTCGCCATCGCTCGGCTCCCGTCGTCTCTTCATCGCCGATCTGCAGCGTCGTTAAATCGCCAATCGCCCGGCTCCCGATCGTCTCTTCGTCTCACGCTCGAATTTATTCCTTGTTTTATAAAAGGATCATCCGCCATCAAGATGATCATCCCACATACTTATAAAAATAAAAACGAAATAGCTGCCTCTTCCTGTCATGCCGCAGACCGATGGCCTTCTGGCCTCCTTTGTGACGAGCACCTCTCTTGGTGTAGGTTGAGCCGTCTTTGCGGAAGAACAACATTGTTTGATCAATGATGTCTTCACTCCTCTGCCGGCGGAGAATTTGCGGGGAGTGGCAACCACCTTCCGCCGTCTTGACATCCTCCTCCGCCGTGTCTTCGGGTGATCTCCACTTCGGTAGCGTTCTGGCGTCATCGGCGTAGTCCTCCAAAGCGGCGTTGCCGTCTCGGAGGCTTCCGTCACTTGAATTTGTGAAATCGAGGCGGCAGGCGTCGACACGGGCCGATACCCTCAAGCAAGGAAGAGAGCCTATGGGCTCAATTCTTCTTGGTTCAACGATCTGAGGTCTTGGGAGACACTTGAGCAATGGCGTCGTGAGTGGATGCATTCGAGCTTCATTCGCCGATGATCGAGGAACCGTCCAATCCGACGCCGTGCGCTTATGAAGTATTGAAGGCGGAGATAGCGACCTACCTCGCCACTAGAAAAACTTTGTTTTATTTATAGGTTTTACTTTTTAAATCTTTTTAGTTTAGCCACATTTGTTTGGCCATATATATGAAAATTCCAAAATGAAAAAAAAAGTTTGGAGGTGAAGTTACTATATTTAATTATATGTTGAATTATTGCTCTCTCTCTCTCTCTCTCTCTCTCTATATATATATATATATATATATATATATATATATATATATATATATAGAGGCGGTTTTGTGGAAAAACAAAATCTAGTTTGGAGGTGAAGTTACAATTAATATTAATTATATCGAGCAAGCGCGTCAGCGGGCGGGTGGGCGCATTTAGAGGCTTAGATTCACGATCAGAATCCGTCCGATGCCGACACCGCCGCCTATGAAGTATTGCAGATGGAGATAGCGACTGCTACCTTCGCCACTAGAAAAACCTTGTTTAATTATAGGTTTACCTTTTTTAATATAAACATGTAATTTCTTCACATGTCATGTAAGTGTATATACTTGAGAAAAAACATTTCACGGACGGTTCCATAATGGAACCGTGCGTGATATAGAGATATATCCTGAGCGGCTCCATAATGGAACCGTCTCGTGATATGTCCCATATCACGACGGTTCCATTATGGGCAAATGCGTGATGATATCACCGCGGTTCCATAATAGAACCGTCTCGATAAGTCTTTATAAGTAGGAGCTAGCACGACTTGCCGCTAGGGTTTCGCTCTAACTCGTCACTCCCAGTGACCTTACTCTCGTCCGTTCCCTCTCGTCGGCTGGCGGCGCCGCCATTCTTCCGTTGCCGGCGATTTGTAGCATCTGGTGACCGCAAAAGACACTTTCACGATAAGAGTGTCTTTTGCGGCGTCACCGTTAATACACAACTCTGATGACGCCCAAACTCTCGTCACTCCCGGCTCGGCCGCTAGGGTTTGCGCCGCCCTAACTCCGTTCCCCTCTTTCGGCGCCGCCGCCAACCTCGTCGCCGTCGCCTCGACCCTTCTGCGCCCGCTAAGCTCTGGCGAACTTTGCTTTCCCCATCCTCCTCTATTCTCCTCTAGATCTGTTAGCTTAATGTCTTTTGTTGAGTTTGATTTTTATGCATGAGCCTTAAGTTGTGTCTGATGTTTGTGTGATTTATGCAAGGTAAAGGAAATGGATGAGGTTGTCTTTGGTGGTGGGTCGCCACCGTGGTTCTTGTTGTACTAAGGTCCTCTCTGTCTCTACCCTCCTTGCTCTGTGATGAAAATGGCTAGCTAGTGCTCTGCGATGGATCCGAGGGCTACTCTTGGTGTGGTGGGTTTGGACACCCTTGGTCTTGTTCTCTTCTTGATGAAGCGCTCAATGATGTTAATAGTCTTATCTGAAATTGAATTGATAATTAGTTCATATTAATAGTCCCTTGCTCTTGTGATGTAATGATGTAAATAGTCCTATGCTGAAATTGAATTGATAATTAGTTCATATTAATAGTCCCCTTGCTCTGTGATGTAATGATGTAAATAGTCCTATGCTGAAATTGAATTGATAATTAGTTCATATTAATAGTCCTCTTGCTGTGTGATATAATGATGTCAATAGTCTTATGCTGAAATTGAATTGATAATTAGTTCATATTAATAGTCCCCTTGCTCTGTGATGTAATGGTGTCAATAGTCTTATGCTGAAATTGAATTGATAATTAGTTCATATTAATAGTCCCCTTGTTCATCTTTGGTCAAGTTCTCCTACCTCTTGCGTGCAGTCGTCCTACCATTCCATTCATAATCTCTTCTCTATAAAGTCTCCAGCGTTGGTTGCTTGTGCCATTAAAACAGGCATCATATATATATTATATATATATTATTCGTGAGTCTCGACCACTTTAGGGTCGTCACCATGACATGAGAAGAATGAGGCGGTATCCACGGGCAATCTCATTGAGCCCTTGCAAGTATAAGAAGTATGGATGCAAAGAGAGCGGTCGGACATCCAATTACCTGGATTGGACATCGCTATGTTCAGAAAGTGACGTTGATGCGCAACTACTCTGACTGGGAAGTGGCATCATGTATTAGCAACCAACAATTTTTGAGCATGTAATTGTCTTTAAAGCCAACAAGAACACCAAGCAACAAGTTGAGAATTCTTTTGAAATATGAGAATGGTTGCTTGGTGTTCTTGTTGGGTTTAAAGACGATTACATGCTCAAGAATGGTTAGTTGCTAATACATGATGCCACTTCCCAATGGAGTACTTTAAGATCAACGACACTTCTCAACATAGCGACGCCCAATCCTGTAATTGATGTCCAACCGCTTCTTTGCATCCATACTTTATATTTGCAAGGGCTCAATGAGGTTGCCCGTGGCTACCGCCTCATCCTTCTCATGTCAAGGTGGACGATCCCCAAAGTGGTCGAGAGATCACTTAACAATATATATGTAATATATATATGATGCCGGATTTAATGGTACAAGCAGCCATCGCTGGGCCTTTATAGAGAAAGTCATCATGCGGTTTCAGCCACAAACCGTCGTGATATGCATTATCACGCAGCGGTTTTAGCCACAAACCGTGCGTGATATATTATCACTGAGCGGTTTGTGGTCAAAACCGCTCAGGATATGATTATCACGAGCGGTTTGTGGCTAAAAAATGCGTGATATGATTATGAGCGGTTTGTGGCTGAAACCGTGCGTGATATGATATCCTGAGCGGTTTGTGGATGAAAAATGCGTGATATATGCTGTATCATGACGGTTTGAACCACAAACCGCTCGCGGCTATACATCACGAGCGGTTCAAAACCATCGTGATGACCTCATGTCATCAGCGACCCATAAACTTCGAGGCGGCTCACGAAACCGTGCTGTGATGGCGTTTTGAACCGTCTGGTGAAAGCCTTTTACGTAGTAGTGTCAATTGCAAGAACAAAGAAACCGATAGCGCAACTATCAAAATTATCGGTGTTGCATAAAACCATGGAACAACATGATCTAACTAGCCCAGCTCCCAATCACCACAGTGTAATGAGCCGATACCCCGACTTCACACCTCACATCCCGCATTACACTATGGATCCAAGCCACTTAATTACACAGAGGCGAGATGTACCTTGGAAGGTGGCTTCGGATGGCGGTGGGGGAGGAAGGGGGAGGAGGAGGCCGAGCGGCGTGGAGGAGGAGGCGTCGGGGAGGGGGATTCGGGCGGTGCTGGTGCGAGTTGGGGCAGCTGTCGGGGACGAGGCTTCGGGCAGCGGCAGTGTCGTCGATGTCGGCGGTGGCGGGGTCGTCGATGTCAGCGGCGGCGGCATCGAGGTCGGGGGCGCTCGGGTGGGGAGGCGAACGAGCGAGAGAAAGGGGCTAAGGGTGCAAACCCTAGCGGTACCCTACTAATAAAGGGATATCACAGACGGTTCTATTATAGAACCATCTGTGATTGCGTATCACAGACGGTTCCATAATAGAACCGTCTATGATATGATATGCTACTATGTGATAGAGCACATGAACCTAGTTCCATAATTTATTTGATTTCAAATATGCTACTATATGATAGAGCACATGAACCTGCTTCCATAATTCATTTGACTTCAAAAATTCATATCTAATTCAACTCAACTCCAAATCAAGTGAAACCAATTTTGATATTCCACATTACATCAAAATAAGAGATTACAAGTCCATAACACATGGCAAGTCCACATTCACATGTCTCATGCTGTGGAAAAAATTACAATGGAATAAATTCTTAATTAAAATATAGCACTTCATGATGATCGACGCGCATATAGCTAGCTTCCTCACTAGTTTCTTCCTCGAGCCTGATACCATCTCTAAAAGGAGGCAACTCGTCAAATTGATTGTACTCTTCCTCATCCACGACATTCTCAACTCCAATAATTCTTCTTTTTCCATGAAGAACTACATGGCGGTTCTTATTTGCCAGGTCCGTTACATAAAAAACTTGAACAACTTGCTTAGCGAGTACGAATGGTTCATCATTGTATCCAACATGTTTGAAGTCTACAGTAGTGATGCCATACTTGTCGACCTTCACACCTTGCGGAAGTTTAACCCAATGGCATTGAAACAGGGGGATCTTGAAAAGTACGTAGTCGAGCTCCCAAATCTCCTCTACAAACCCATAATAGGAGTTCAACCCATTTGGCCCAGCGGTATTGAACTACTTGTGAAACGCATCTATACGGACACCTCTGTTCCGGACTGTACTCTTCCTATCCTGAGCTATCGTATAAAATGTGTACCCATTTATGTCGTATCCTTGCCATGTCACAATTGTAAATTTTGGCCCTTTTGCCAACCATAGCAGCATATCATCACTTGATGACCTCCTAGTGAATCACACCTTTAACCATTCGTTGAACCGACAGTTGTGCTATCTCGTGATCTGAACCTCCGACCGATTTGGATTCTGTTGGCATATCATGTCTTTGTGCTCGTTCGGACATGCATGTATTCTTTCTACTTCCATTCCCAGTGGACAAAGAACATTCTTTGCTTGGTAGGTGGTGCTGGGCAACACGTTTTCCTCCGGAAGAATGTCTGCTAGGAGACCTAACAACGCCGTAAAACTCTTGTCGGAACAACTATTGCTTGCCTTCAATTTCAGCTATTATTAACGAAAAATGTGTACCATAAGTATTTGAGGTTGGAGTCAAGAATTGTAATCTACAACCTTTCTATTGCTACAGCTTAAGAGTTTCTTGAGTTTCAATAGCAATGTTTTATCATGATTTATGGAGGTTTGAAATTTCCTTCTTGTGGGACATGTGCCCTCAACTGTGGTCTCAACTTTTGTTTTCAGAGATCATTACTATTTGACTGTTTCTCTTGGTCTCGTACTTACTCCAAGGAGCAATGTTTTCTTGTGTGTTGAAACTTGCTTTAGTTTGTCTCTTCCTTTGAGAAAGAAATTAACCAACTTGTGTTGCCAAGTCTTATAAAGTGTATTATAGTGACTGGTTGGGGGTGGACAAGTATATGGTAGTAGTAAGATTTTGGGAACCAATATATTTGAAGAACAGTAGAAGGTGAATTGGTTTTGACCTATAACTCTTGGAGAGAATTCTATTTAAATGGAATGTTGGTCGATGGACTACATTTGATTAGTGTTACAACTAGTGGAACTATGGCGAATTATAATCCAAGAACCTTTGTCCATGTTGGAATGATGGGATTAACGAAAGTATGGAATCTTGTTAAAAATTATTAGAGTATCGCGATTGGGTAATTAACTTTGCGAGGTTGTGTAGGTGATTTATGATGGTGTGGTTTAATGAGTGGGATTTAGCAAAGTAATTTAATCATTATGACAATTAAAGAGACAACAGGAATTGTGGAGTTGTTGTCAAGTATGATCTGGCTTCAGTGAGTAATCCTTTGGGAGTTAGAACCTCTCTAAGGATAAATTGGTCGATAATATGTTTACATATCGGTGCTAATGATTGAGTATGTTTGGATTGTGTGAATTTTAGTCTTTAGATTTGAGAGTTTCGTATCAGTTACCCCGGATTATATATATGGGAGCCTTGGGAATTGAATTGTGGATTGGTGATCTATACTATACCCTTAGTTGCTCAATGACTATGTGTAGAAGTAGTAGAATAAAAAGTGGATTCCAATAGTGTGATGATCTTTGATAGAACTCTTTTCGTTGTAATAAATGAGAGTGTGCGCTGAGAAGTTCCAGTTGATTATCCCTAATAGAATGAGATGATGTGGTTGTGGGTGAAAGGTCTTTATTGCGGTGTTGGAAACCATTTGTCAAATAATTCCTTTGGTATCAGAGTGGACTAGAGAATCCATCTGTGGATTAGTAGAGTCCCTTTAAATAAGTGTGTTTGATCTTCCGGTTTGAGGATCATTTTGGGGTTGTCAGTTAAGAGGAAGGAAGCAGTGTGATGATTTAGAAACCCATGATTTGGGAGAAGATTTATTTCTTAAATGAATATCTGAGAAAAGAATATTTTCCTGAGTAGAGAAGTGCTCTCTTGATTCTTGTTTGAGTTGGATTTTTTATGATGGAGATCATGTACAATTTGAGCTGACTTATGTTGACAAGGTGGTTATGTCCGGTTCAGGAAAATAAATGTAGTATTTGATTTGGACATTCGAGCGAATTCTCTTTTGGCTTATGTGGTGTTTAGTGGCAAACTGCCGAGTTGGAAGGATGGAAGGTTTTCGTGAAGAATATTTGATTTTGGATCTGAGTGTTTTGGAGGAAAGTTGGAATTGCATTGTGAGTCCTTTGTTTTCAGTTGAATCTGATTATTAAAGTTTGATTGAAATAAGTTGTGTGGCGCGTCCCTACTTAATGGAGGATCTCCTTGTTATGATGAAGAGATTGACTGAGAGATGGAACAAGAGTTCCATATATTTACGTGCAAGTTATGTGGTTTGGTCCCGAAGAGATGGATATCCCACAATATATTTGGTTGTTCTGGAAGTTGGGGGAATTTTGGAAGATATTAATTCGCTAGAACTGTCTCGAGTCTTGGAGTGGGTTATATAATGTTTTGGATGAACCGGTGTTGAGAGAATGCTTGAGGTATTTGGAGTGTGAGGTTTCGTAAGAGCCGTTGACTAGCGAGCATTATCGCATCTTCGAGTCCTGTCCGTTGAGTGGTTCTGGTTAGGATGGTACGAGTGATGAGGCGTAGTACATCAGTTGCATCAAGGTGCGATGGTCCAATAAGTCCGAGGGGAAAAGCGACTTGGGAATTAGAGTCTCGCATGCGCGAGCGATATCCGGAATTATTCACAGCAGGTATGTGGTAATGTTAGTAAGTTTTTTAGCTGTGATTATTCTTTGATGTTAAGCGTGGACAGAATTAGAATTGAATTACATTTTAAGGGGTAGAATGTAATACCCCAGATGGATTCGAAAGAATATTCGAGAGAGAATATTTAAATTGGGGAGAAGGACCAAATAGAAAAGAGTTTAGCAGAAGAAAAGAGAGGGTTTTATGCAAATCCTCGGCAACCTGGGCCTCGGGCCTTGGCCCAAGAGGCCCATGAGGGGCCGGCCACCAATAAAAAGAGGAGGAAAACCCTAGCCACTACTGTAGCACACGCAGCTACAGTGCCCCACCGCCGCTACAGTGCCTAGCTACAGTAGACGCCCCCCTTGCACTCCATTGCTATTCCCCTCCCTCTTGGTGGTGCTCTCCTATTGCTGTCGATCAAGAAGAAGGAAGAGGAGGGAAGGGAAAGAAGGGAGGGGAGAGGGATCGCATGGTGTTCATCGCGTTCGATAGCGGGTTCTTCAAGGGTAATCCCAATTCCCCTTCGATTAGTTGTGTAATTGGATAATTAGGCAATGTCGGTATTAGATCTGTTTAGGGCAGATAGGATTGACCGGCGTTTTTGAGTAGTTTAACGGCAGAATCCATTCTGGACGTCTCCTAGAGAATTGTAGGCGACGTCGATACCTTTCCGTAGAGTACTAGATCATGTCATTTGGATGAATGGTTCAAAAGGTATGAATTTCGTAGCGCCTCTGTTCTACAAATCTGTCGGTATCCTGACAGTTTTTAGTAATCTGACTTAAGCAGATAGTTAAAGGAAACATTAGAGGAGCTCACTGTAACAAAAGATGTAGATAAATGGCTCAGATTTTCAGAAAGCTAAATAACACAAAATTTGGACAATCGTACTGAAAGATATGATAGTTTTAGTATTATTGTCCAGAAATCCAACGCGAATTCGATGTTCTGATAATTAGCTTGGTAGGGGTAGTGGATGGCCGAATCAGGATGGCTCACCAAATAGGATTAGTTGGATAATTTGTTAAAATTTCCAGAACGTCCAAGAACACCCCATTTGGACCTCTGTATCAAAAGTTGTGAATTTTTTATTATGACTGTCCACAGAGGGGACAGATCGACATTTAGGAATTGGAGTTGGGGTCGCGATAGAAAATATCGCGAGTTCTTGTTTGCTTGTATAGTTTGTTTGGTCCAGTACTATTGTCTTAGCGTGTTTATTAAATATATTCAGGTGGGGGATTGGTCCCGGGGGCAGCGCCCTCTTCACGTCCTCCGTTCTCGCATGGTTAAGGCAAGTACCTTGTTTGACAGATTTGATATGAATGGATGATCTTGTTTGCTAGTATTGTGAGTATATGCGCTATTCATGGATACTAGTTATTATGAATGTTAATGATCATGTTTACTAGTATTATGAAATGTGTGCTATTCATGAATGCTAGTAGTTTGAATAAGTTGATCCATGTGTGATGTTGCTGCAAATGCATGATTTTGATAGTTAAAGTTTTGTTCATATGCATCATGCTGATATATTGAAGACTTGGTCACGTGGTGACCAAGCAAGGATTGAGGTCCTCGTCGTGAAAAATGACGGGCTTTTGGTCCCCACTCTCGTGGAGCGTGGGCTTAGGTCCCCATACTTGTGGAGTATGGGCAATGGTCCCTGTGCCAGATGGCACAGGCATGGGTATGCATCGACGGATGCATGCTCTGCATTACCGGTAAAATGCAAAAGAGAAAGAGAAAGAGAAAGTGCATTTGAGCATCTTGCATAGCATGATCACATTATATGTCTGATATAAAGATGTGTAGATGGTTACTGATGGTTACAAATGTTTAGTTTATTGTTATCACCTATTGTACTTGCTGAGTCTTTTGGCTCACTCTTGCTATTGTTGTGTTTTTAGGTACTCTTTGCAAGAACGGCATGCATGGGGAAATAAAGATTAGAGTGGTTGCACAATGGCACAAACTACTCACAGATGAATTGATAGAATAATAATATAATAGTTGAGTAATTTGCTTAGAGTATTTCATTATGGTTAAATCCTTTGCTTGGAATAAATTGTAATAAGGTTGATTAGTTGATTTGGGATTGCCCTTTGGATTATATTTTAGTTGTTTATCTTGCTATGGTTGATATAGTATTGATTAACTCAATTGTGGATGTCTCTTGATTACATGCTGGATATTGGATTATTTAGATATGTTATTTTCCCTGTCGAAACCTCTGGTATAGTTAACTATACAAAGGAGGTTACTTAAATTTGTTAAGAAGTTTTAGTTTAATTTGATTGATCTGTTAGTTTAGTAGCATCCCAAGCTTTTTGAGAATTTTGGGTGTTACAGTAGACCATTTTTGTAAATCTTTTTTACTATTTAATTTTGTAGTTTTAATTAAAATGCTATCATTTAAAAAAAATCTAAAGAGTAGATATGCGAAGTGAAAACAAAAACTCACCCTGCTAATTCTCTAAAACAGAGGGTGCATAGTAGGATCAAATGGTACATTTGTAGTAAATACTTCCTCCGTTTTCAAAATACTTACGCTCTTGACTTTAACGAGTCAAACCTTATAATTTTTGACCATTTTTCTACTAAATATTTAGTTTGTTAGTTTTATTGTATTAAAATGATACTGTTAGAATTACCATAATAAATATATTTTTATATTATTATACTCCTATAACATTTTGTAAATGTCTTAATACAAAATTAACACCCAAAGTTTGACTTTGGAGACCTGCAGAGTATATAGATAACAAGACTAAGTATAAATCAATTGGACAAAACTTAGAACCTGCGCATGAAGCTCATTTCACTTTGCACTGAAACTTGGAGTACTGTACATTTGGAAATGATCACAGAAAAAAATGGAGATGCCCAATGTTGACCATCACTTGATGCGAGGCCATCTGCAGTTGAACGGCCCACTCCAAAAACGGCTACTTGGAATGGAAATTGGGCCAGCCCGTGTACAATATGGAGTGATAACTGTTCTCTCCTTAATTTCCTCTGTTCGATCATGTAAAGCCCAAACCCATAACCCACGTTCTCAAGAGTCAAGATGCAATTAGTAATTTAGAACAGCTGATACGAATGCATTACTACAGTGTCGTAACATAGTATATATCGTTTAGAACAAAGTAACTCTCATAAACTCCCAATGCAATTGAGTTCCCAGCGTAACGCACGTTAACTCAAGCAATTCGCGTAACCTCCTTCCACCTCCCCCCTATAAAAAAAACTTCCATGCACCTCAACAACACAAGCACACGGTATTGTTCCTGTTTGCCCGTATACATAAGCTCGAGTGCAACCACGCTACGCAACAATGGCCACAAAGATCACGTCCATGATGGTCTCCTCCTGCCTCCTCCTAGCCCAGCTCCTCGTTGCACCCACGGCAACGGCGGCGATATCGATCCCCGCCACCACCGCCGCGCCGGCAACCGCCGTGGACGACGACGGCCCCGTGCTCCCCTTGTTCCCCGGCGGCTCAAGCGCGCCCGGCCGCCGAATGCTGGAAGGCGGTGCTGAAGGCGGAGAGCTGCGCCGGCGACATCCTCCGGTCGCTCGCGTTCCCCGACAATGGCGCCCGCGTCGGCGCGGCCTGCTGCGGTGTGCTCCAGACGGTCGGCGACAGGTGCCTCAACGACGTCTTCCCCAAGTCCCCGTTCAGCCCGCTCTACGCTCCCCTCGTCAAGCACGCGTGCGGCTTTCGCCAGTAAGTGCCGACCGGCCATATATCCGCCATCTTCATGCACCAGCCGGTGCCTGCGTCCCGAATTCCCGATCGAGAATAAGTGAATAATGCAGGCTCAGCCGTTCGGGCTCTTGCCTTAATTAATTCCTGCCTACAAGGCACAGCAAGTCAGAGATGATACTATTTCGGTAGATCATTATTACTAGACGATGATCCATCATTTGTTAAGGTTCCTTTGTGCTTTACTTGTAGAGAAGATTCATTTGTCGTTTCTTCCTTTGAGATGTAATGCGCCAGGAATTAATTTTCTATTGTTGTAATGAAAGAAACATACTACGAGTCTATGACAACAAGGTGAATCGATTTGCCCTGACTTCTGAGCTGTAAACATGAAGTGGAGGAACCGTTGAGACATTGGATCAGCGGGAGCGTTGAGAGATTGGGTCATCAGTTAAAGATTCTCAGCCTGTAACGGGCGACAAATTGGATGGCGGCCTGTGGTGCCTTAACAGGCCGTGAGTCCATTGGTCCACGCCTCCATGGGCCTCTTTTCGCTTCGGCTTCGGCACGGAGTTCAGCGTGTGCGCGTCCCAGATTCGAGCCCACTCCCTCTCCGAAAAGTAAAAGCTCCCAGCGGGTGCACGGAAAGATTCCAATTCCATGTCAAAGTCACTGCTGTTACTTGGCCAACCTCCCCGTCTCCCATCCCAGTGTTAATCTGTCATGCACGTGAAGTAGACAGGAGTGGACGCTAAAATAGAGGGGCAAATTCTAGCCAGGCAAGCTCTCTCTAATTAAACAGCTTGCTAGCGCTCGCCAACTGTGTGAGCTATCATGTCAGCCTATCGTGCTCGTGCAGAAGGAAACGCCCATCAATGCAAACAACGCAGTCTGTTGGGCTCATTTTCGCCACTAAAATGTACTCACTGTACTACTTCTGGTGTCCTTGGCTTGAAGAGTTACTGTGGCTAACGCACGAACAATTTTCGTCGTCACGTAAATGAAAAGCAAGTAAAAAATAAGTATTCTTAATCAATATATTAATACCAACTAGCATGATGAAATGTGCGGCTAGATTTATTACGTATCGGTCGCATATTTAATATTGATATTTGTTGGTGTCGGCTGTTTGATTTTTTCCCTAATTATAAGTCGATTTTAATGACCAATTTTGTTTTCTATGCTCCAACCTCCAACAGCAAGACCAATTCTTATCAATCCCTCTCGGTTGTTACCTATTTCAATGCAATACTCTACCATATAGCTATCTTCTACTTTTCTCCGGTTATTGATTAATGTTGACCGTTGTGACATCAGATATGCATACACGTGCAACTATCACCGATTCCTATCAGGATACCCGTTACACCCCCTCTCCAAGCCTATTCCCCATGGTTATGCCATCTCTATTCTGTGCTCTTTGCTCATCTGTTTTTGTATGCCCGTACTTCAATTCGTATAGATGCATACATGTATATACACATACATAATGTTACACGTGCTCGATGTCCTCTTCTCCCGTGTGTCGTGTTGTCTGCTCCTCTTCTTCGACGTTGGCCAACTCAACGTTCTGGGTTCCTTGCTAACCACGACAATCTCCCATCTTCATTGATGTTGACATGTCTGCTGTAGTCACTGTCTAACGCTGTAGAGAATCTTCTTGGCATCGTCGGTGATGTCATGCCCCTTACTAGCAATGACACTCATATTTACCCGTGGGTAAATGTCTTCTTGCAAGACAGATCAATGCTATTGCACTCTTTCGTGGTCTCCTCCAATACTATTCGTGCTATCCTCATTATAACTTTTATTTTCATTTAAAAGTTTAGTTATTTTCTATTGCCGTTAGTATACAAATCAAATTCCTAATCTTACTTTATTTATTATTTTGAATTTTAGTTATTTAGGGATTTTACTTTGTAATTTGTATACAATAGTATATGAAGAATCGGCTAAGATCATCTAGTCCACACACCCGGCAACGGCTGTCTGGGCGTACTACACGTGCGGGAACGTCCTCGTAAGCGAATCTTGTACACACGTAGATTTTTCACATCTTACGTTCTATTCTACAAATCCCTAACTACATCTGTGCACAATGGCAGCCGGAAATGCGACATAACTTTTTCCAATGGATCAATGGCCCAGACATATACGATAGGACGTTCATCGAGCAGAAGTACATGTTGAACTATGCGATGCGAGCCGAGACCTTCAAACGCTGGAAACCTTACATACCCGACCCTACTAAAAAGGCACCAGAGGAGCCTAGAAAAGCAGGGTGGTGGTGGAGGACCCCCGAACAGGAAGCTGAGTACGACCTAGCCAAGCGCGCGACGCATAAGGGGAAGGCTCCTGCTAGTAAGACTAGCGGCCATCCTAGCACTCCCTGTTGCCGGGCGCAATCCGGATCGAAGAGGTAAGTTATGTTCAGTTTGCATCCTGATTATTAATTTGATCCTACATTTTTCTATCCTAACACCATTCAATCGTCCAGCCCGTCTCGCGGAACATGGCTGACTTCGAAACTAGCCACCACCACGGGCAATGCATATACAAGGGGAAGGGACCGATGGGCCACCAAGACTGGCCGATTTCATTCCAATCAACCTTTTTTCAGATTCCAAAAATGTGCATATATATCATAGGTGTATTTCGGTTTGTTGATTCATGTATGTTGGCGTTTCTAATGTACGTAACCAAACCCAGTGCGCCATGTAATTCACAATTAAATTATGAAGTATTTCAAACTTAAATATATTTTCTCAAATATTTCGACTATTAAATATTATGTGATCTTTTCCCGAAATAATCAGTTCCACGAACAATACAATAGGCACAACAACGCGCATAGCAACACTAAGCCCTTTTTTTTCATTTCGCTCCGAAGGTGGATATTTGTGTTATTGCGCCGCTGATCTCGCATTCTCTACTTCACATTTCGTTATCTTTTCCAATTTCGGATTCCGAACTACGCGGATACTTCAAGGTATTTCAAAAAAAAAACTTCGTGTAATATACTAAATCTTTAGGCTGAATTCTCTACACATAAATTAAAAAAAATAGGACCCTAGTTACAATTGAGTGATGAAATTGTCTTGTCGCTAGTTCAATTATCGATAGAAACATCTCCGCATTGTTCCAATTGGTAATAGAGATATATATTGTCAACGATTGGAAGAGAGACAGTGGCCTATTTTGTAAAAAGGAAAACTATTTCTTTGTAATTATCTTTTAAATTAATATTATTTTTTTAAAAATCTTGAGTTTTAGGCCAAAGTTTATCCAGAGTCTCCAGACTCCGTCTTAGGCCATCCCTTGGCTATCTCAGCCTAGGTCGTGAGGAAATCTGGCCGTGAGATGGCGTGCATGCGGCAAACCCAAGGTCCTAAGCCCGATTCTTCCTCCGGCGCCACTTAGTATCCGTAGCTATCCGGTGTATTTGAGTCATGTCGGTGTTGTAGTGATGTGAGTGTTGTAATGATTTGCGTTGTTTGTCTTGCTCGAAGTTACTATTACCGCTTCGTTTGGGTTCTGCTGCGAAAGTAGTCGCGGTCTGCTTTCGAGAGTTGTCATTTCGTCACGTCCGGCTTTCGATAGTGCTCACTTCTTTCCCACAGCCACATGGAGTAGCCCCTTCTCTAGCGCTTATATATGGATGCTTTTGGCGCCATTGACCTTACTATTCTCTTCCTCTTTCTCCTTTTTCAAAAAAAGATGTCTCCTCGCCGAATATTCGAGTGAGCGAGAAGAATTACAATCACTACGCGAGGATCGGCTAATGTGTTTACCTCTTACGCCATGCGAATCCGGCCCGAAGATTCTTTTGTAGAACACAACATGTCGATTTTGGCAATGGGGTGTGAAGCGCGATTAGGCTTCAAGATATTGCAATGCAAACGAACGGCTGGACCTCGCGTGCGCCGTGAACTCGTGGTTTCATTCGAGTTGTTCGTGCTGTGTTACAGTTTGATAGATGATTTCGTGTACCATATATCTACATCAAGTGAGGCATTGCAGAGTAGTAGCCATTTCCACATAAAAGATGTGTGTGCGTGGGGTAGCCTGGTGTGGGTGGGTGGGTGGGTGGGGTGGCAGTGAAGCCGTTGATTCGGGAGGGGATGGATGGAGATGGAGGAGGTCTCTCCTAAGACCCTTTCCTATCTTGCATGTCTTTATTTCACCAATCTTCTAGCATGTACATGTCGGAGTACTACGACTACACTGTATGATACTTGGAGCAGGGAGTTCAACTCCTCACGGTGGAAAGCCACTCTGAGGACCTATGGCGGGGAAGCGATGAAGTGGTCACCGAATGAAGCACTCATCCGTAGTGTGGAGGCGTCGATCAAGCGCATGCGCGACATGGATCTGCGAGCCAGCGTGGAGATCGGCCAACACCAATAAGGTGTAGGCTATGTAAGACTTCGTGGGCACTCATTGAGAACCGCCGAGTAGACCTTCTTCCTCCGGCGCCACTTAGTATCGTAAGCTATCCGGTGTATTTGAGTCATGTCGGTGTTGTAGTGATGTGAGTGTTGTAATGATTTGCGTTGTAACTTTGTCTTGCTTGAGTTACTATTACCGCTTCGTTTGGGTTACGTCGTGCTGCGAAGTAAGTCGTCCCCTTTCGAGAGAGTTGTCACTTCACGCTTTCGAGTAGTCACGTCCGGCTTTCGAGATAGTGCTCACTTCACCTTTCCACCATCTTGTGATCCGCGGCCTCCTTTCATGAGTGGCCCCTTCGTGCTAACGCTATATATGGATGCTTTGGGCGCCATTGACCTACTATTCTCTTCCTCTTCTCCTTTCATTTGTAAAACAAGATGTCTCCTCATCGAATATTGAGTGAAAGAGAATTACAATCACTCGACAGCTAGTTGCTTTGCCCTCGTTCGCGAGGATCCGGCTAATGTGTTTACCTCTCATCATGCGAATCCATTCCGAGTTTTCATGAAGTGTTCAAATCTTTGGTAACCGCAAACTTCGGCACTGCGTTGTACATATCGGGTTTTCTTACTTTCATTTGAAACTTCAATTCTTTTGTAGAACACAACATGTCGATTTTGGCAATGGGGTGGCGGAAGGCGCGGTGCTTCAAGATATTGCAATGCAAATTCTTTTGCAAGAAGACTCCGTGGTGTTGGCAATTGTCTTGATGCCTCGAGCGTCAGATGAACCAATGCAAGACTCCATGATGTTACTACAATTGTAGTGCAATGCCTCGGCGTTCGATCAACCCATGCAAAGTGAAGAAAAGGCTTCAAACATCTGCATGACAGGATGGAAAGAGTTGAGAAAATTTGCTTCACAGATTACTTAAGTTAGTTACTTTTGCGGTCTTTCTTCTTTTTGTATCTTGTTCTTGCCAAGTAGAACGTCGATTGTGTAATGAGATTGTAATGTTCACTCGTTATCTATGCATCGCGATCCTTGATGAATGAGAATAAAATTGGACATAGATAGCGAAGTACAAGAGTCAATTACATTCAATTAGCACACTCTGCTTGGATTACAAATCACTTAATGAAGCACAACTTACAACATACAATAGACTACTAATGCTACTCTGCTACTCTGCTCCTATGCTCTCCTCCTTCTGTCAGCCGCATAGTACCTCTCTTCAGCCTTCCGCACAGTGTTCCTCCCAAAGGTCTCCGTGAATCTGTTTCTGTGGAAGCGTCAACCCTATCGGTGACCAGTGGGTTCTGCCTGAGTCATCTGAGGCTCCTCAGCCGCACGTGATGTCATCTGAGGCATCATCACATGTAGGCCGGCGTTGACAACAAGTCTGTGACCCTGCCGTAGTAGGATCCGTGGAGGAACCAACTTCGGCTCACGGTTCTGCGGAATGAACTGTGAATTGCTGCGTCTTTGCTTGGGATGGACTGGCTGAATCTTTCGTGAGTCGGTTAGCCTTGCGGGGAGTGACGCCGCAGCCGTTTTCTGCAAATTCCACTACTCCGGGCAGCCCGTCTGCCCGTGCCGACAAAACACGCCGGGCGATGGGCCGGGGGAGCCGTCGTCGCGGGGCCTCCTCAACACGGCCGAGTACCCGCGACGTCCACTGCCTCGGGCGGCATCCGCAAGAATCAAGGTCGGCGAGCCGGCGAGGCACCTGCGGCTACGGGTAAGCAAGCCAGGACTAAAAATTTGGTCTTTTTTTAGCGTACGTACCCTGCTCCGGTTCATTCGAGTTGTTCGTGCTGTGTTACAGTTTGATAGATGATTTCGTGTACCATATATCTACATCAAGTGAGGCATTGCAGAGTAGTAGCCATTTCCACATAAAAGATGTGTGTGCGTGGGGTAGCCTGGTGTGGGTGGGTGGGTGGGTGGGGTGGCAGTGAAGCCGTTGATTCGGGAGGGGGATGGATGGAGATGGAGATGGAGGAGGGGTCTCTCCTAAGACCCTTTCCTATCCCCAAAGATTTTTTTTCGGCAGTGAAGTGTAGGTCGTTTGTTGTTTTGGGGTACTACCATATAATTGTTTTTCTGGGCACTAGCATATGCTACATTCGTACTTTTTTACTTCTCGTTTTAGACATCGGTCTATAATACACACAGTTGATCGTTACTTTTTCTAATTATATATTAGTAAAAATATATAAATTGTCATGATATGAAAGTATTTTTCATAACAAATCTAGTAATATCATTTTCATATGATAAATCCAAATAATTTTGTGTATATTAGTTGTCAGAGTTTGAAAAGGTTGACTACACGCATTTCAAAACGACATCTAACAAAGAAACGGAGGGAGTATCTAGAATTAGCATCCCACCTGAAAGTGAGAATTTCAGCCAAATTTGATTGCATATCAAGCGTAGGTTTCTTCTGGATTCAGACTAGAAATTAATTTTATGGAAAAAAAAAATGCGCAGCCTATCGTTTCTTATAAATTATGGCATACGGGAAGACCGACTCTGGATCAAAGGTTCATTGATGCCGCGCACCATAATCGGTTGTGTTGCCGTGCAGCTATATATATAACTAGCGGGGTGACTCGCGTATTTGTGCGACTAGATTTATTCTCAAAGTTTGTAGTATTAAATGATATAAATTAGATGCTTTAGAATATATTTGTGTATTTGGTAGGCTATTTAGATTTTTAAGACATCGTAAACATTGGAAATGACGATAGATATAACCTAGGAAACGTAATTGAAGTATGAGCTTTGATGGAAGAAAATCATTGAGCATAAAAAGTTGTTGGGATTCCTAGAAACGTAACCACTCTCCACCATACATGGATCATGTAGCTCCATGCTTATATTCATCCTCCATTACTTACTCTTTTTAAAAAATGTATGCATGCACGTGTACCTCTATTTAATCTCAAGCAATATGTTGATTATGTGTGCGGCAAATTATCTTATTAGTTTACATGGTATTTAAGTACCTTGCTCACACATACACCGATACACCATGGGCGAACTACAACTTATCTTCCCTCACACATCGGCTACCTCACCAAACCGTGTGTCTTATATCTCTTCTCGCCGCCACAGCTTTTCTGCTTCAACTTTCAACAACAAGCCTTTCCAGTCACTACCCCTTCCAATACAACACTCTACCACATAGTTATATTCTACTTCTCTCCAATTATTGCTTAATGTTGTTCGTTGCAACATCAATACGAATACATGGGCAATCGTCCCTAATCCCTATCGGGGACACCATCATACTCTCTCCAGTGGCCCTAAGCCTAAGTCCTACAGTCAAGGTTGTCATTGTCAGGATCGTGATCCTAGGTGGGATCATTTTTTGTCTGACAGGATCGGATCGTAGGATCGAATAATAGAATCACGATTCTATAAGATTTTTAAAAGTGTGTGTGTGTGTATTGTATAAAAATTGAATTATATTTTCAGACATGCCAGGCTACAACAGAATTTTGGAATTTTTTGAATTTAGTTTCATAAATTTGGGTACACTTATTCATTTTACATGCAATTAAGCTTGTTTTTAAAACCTTTTTAATTATTTTTTAGTAAAGTAATCATTTAAATCCAATATATTAATGGTAATACTTTTTTTACCTTAGAACAACTTGTGTCGATATCATGGGGATATGTGCATGGTCTTAGGATGATGATACAATTGGCAATTGCATTTGTGGTTTGTCGATTCAAGCGTTTTCGGCAAAGAATATGTTCTGTTAGGTTGTTGGCGGTCAGACCTGCCAAGCCTTAAGCTTAAATTCGCTAAGTCCTGGGCGGTCGACCAAGCGTAACAATGATCGACCGATTTTGACTTGATTCGTCAAGTTGTTTGGCGATGCTTGTTGGGTTAGCTTAAGGGCATGGGCTTTAGTGCATATGTGTTGCTTGTTGCATGTTTTCACTAACGTGGGTCAAGTTGTGAAGAACTTGTTCTCGGATTCGATTTGCTTGTTTATTGGTGTGCAGGTTGCTTGGAGGTCAACGACGGTCAATGGAAAGGAGGATCAGGACTAAGCTTGGAGAGCTGAGGTCCAGAACGATCAAGGATACCGGGTGAGATCAATAGACTCAAGCGTGGCGCAGAATGGACAAGGATGACCGAACGGGCAGTTCGGTGCGACTAGTTGATCAAGCGGTGCGGGGGTCGGTGCAAGTGCTATGGTGGTTCGGTGGGAGCCGGATGGGAGAGATTTGCTGACACGATAAGAGCCGCTGGATCAATCTACACGTGGCGAAGTATGGATGTGTTTCGTGCAGTTCGAACTCGGTCTTCGAAAAAGATCGAGAAGGGGTATTTTGGTAATTTCACCAAATACCGCCTTTGTGACCTTGGGCTAAACCGCGGCGTAAGACGGTGCGTGGAGAAGCGGTTTAGGTCAATGAGAAGTTGAAGACGGCGCTTTAAAATACGTGCGTATGTGACCCGTTTGTGTTGGGCCTTAACGGGAGCCCATTAGGGTTAACTCTCTAGAAGCTAGGCCTCCATATAAATAGGGGTGGCTGATGTGATACAGCCCCCAATCACTTCATTTTGTAAACTCTAGTTTGTTTTAGGGCTTAGGGAGAAAGAGGAGAGGCTTAGGGATCTAGGGAGATGAGTTGAGTTTTGTGCTCATGGATTGAGCTTTGTCCTCCATGGATGGAGTGGTTGTAAACTCTCTCAACCTCAGATCAATCTATGGATGATTCCTCAAGTTGAGTACTCTTTGTGTTCTTCCTCCATATTTGGTGATTTTGAGTTCATCTTTGATTTTTTGGTTTTTGGTTTGTTTCATGCCCTCTTCTACCCTGCTGTGACCTGTGGGAACTTATCTAAGATCACCTAGATCATCAATCTCCCACAAGCAAGTGTTGGATCAAGTTTTTGTTTTTGTCCGGTTTTGAACCTTTCTTCGCTCAAATGGAAAAAGGTTGAAACTTTGACGTAGATCTACTCATTCGCTGCTTGAAATAGGTTCCTAATATCCTTAGGAAGGTGTGTTCCAAATTTGGTCGAAGTTGGCCGTGTAGATCAAAAGTTAGACCGATTTTCATTTTAGTTTCGGGCTGTCAACAGTGCTTCTGGTCAGGTTCGGTCAGACTAAATTTTACATGTCGATCAGACCGTACCCCAGTCTGACCGCCCATTACACGCCGGTCTGACCGCCCTTTTAGGGTTTGTGTCCTTTTGGTTCATTGTCTTGGGGATTTTGGTTCGGATCCAACATAAGTCTTCTGCTGTACTTAACTGTTGATCTTCTTAGCTCTCATAGCTACTGGAGTGATATTGTGTTGAATCCGAACGAGGTGAAATTTAGGCGAGCTCCTATTCACCCCCCCTCTAGTCGCCTTTTCGGTCCTACAAGTGGTATCAGAGCCCGGTTAGCTCTTCTTGCAATTCCACTATTTCGTGGTCTTTTCCAACACAATTAGTGCTATGCTCGTTATAATTTTTATTGTTATTCAAAATTTTAGTTAATTTTATTAGAGTTCGTATGCAAATCAAATTGCTAACTTTTTTTAGTTTATTCTGAATTTTAGTTATTTAGGGATTTTACTTTGGTATTTGTATGGAAATCAAATTAGAAATTTTATTTTTATATATATTCCAAATTTAACTATTTTTGGTTGGAATTGTATGCAAATACAATTGCCAATTTTTCTTTAATTTTTATTCCCAATTACAATTATTTAGGGATTTCACTTTGGAATTAGTATTAAATCAAATTGCTAATTTTATTTTATTTTTATTCCAAATTTTAGTAATTTTTTTGGAATTCATATACAAATCCAATTTATAATTATTGTTTAATTTTATTATGAATTATTTTATTTAGGATTTGACTTAGGAAATCAAATTACTAATTATATTTTATTTTTATTCTGAATTTCAGTTTTATTGTATTGACATGGATTCTTTCTTTTAATTTAGACTATTATAATATAGACCACCACAATCAACGATGTGGATCTTTTCCTTTTTCCTTCGATTAACATGGAAATTTCTAGCCATTGAGAGCTTAACATTGTGGTTCTATTTTTTATTCCAAAATTTAGTTATTTTTTGGTTGGATTTCGTATACAAATTTAATTACCATTTTTAATATATATATATATTCCAAATTATAATTATATAGGATTTTACTTACGAATTCTTATGGAAATAAAATTGATTATTTTTTATTTTTTATTCTAAATTTCAGTTTTATTGTACTTAACATGAACTCTTTCTTTTAATCAAAACCGTTATAATCTGGACCTACCACAATTAACGGTGTAGATCTTTCTCTTTTTCCTCTGATTAATGTGGGAATTTCTGGCCCTTGAGAGCAAACGTGGTGGTTTTTTATTCCAAATTTTAGTTATTTTTTTGTTGGATTTCGTATACAAATCTAATTCCTAAATTTTGTTTAATTTTTATTCTGAATTATTTTATTTATGAGTTGACTTAGGAATTCATATGTCAATCAAATTATTAAAAAAAAATCTTCCAAATTTGGTTGTTATTGTACTTGACATGCACTCTTTCTTTTAATTTAGACCATTATAATCTGGACTCACCACGATCAATGCTGTAAATCTTTCTCTTTTTCCTCCGATTAACGTGGAAATTTCTATCCTTTGAGTGCGAACGTGGTGACTTTATTTTATTTTTTTATTCCAAATTTCTGTTATTTTTTTTTATGGATTTCGTATACAAATCTAATTGCCATTTTTGTTTAATTTTTTATTCCAAATTATAATTTTTTAGGTATTTTACTTACGAATTCCTATGGAAATCAAATTGCTAATTTTGTTTTATTTTTTATTCCAAATTTCGGTTTTATTGTACTTGACATGGACTCTTTCTTTTAATCTAGACCATTATAATCTGGATCCACCACGATCAACGGCGTAGACCTTTCTCTTTTTCCTCAGATTAACGTGGGAATTTCTGACCCTTGAGAGCGAATGTAGTGGTTTTTTTACTTTGCTTTAATAAGATAATAGTTAGTTTTTTGTGACACTTACAAAAAAAAAAGTTAATGTACAAGAACCTGAGTACAATACTCCATCTGTTCTTTTTTGCTTGACGTTTTTTTACAATCTCCGAGATGTAACTTTGACAATTACTTTTTATAACTTTACATTAAGATGTACTAATAAAATTATAATAGTATATTTTTAACTACAAATCTAAGGATATAATTTTTATGTAGTCAATCTAGATAACTTTTTTTAAAACGTGCAATCTAGATAAATTTAAACCTCGGTGGTCTAATAATAGAAAGTTTGACGACACATATTATACAACGAGGAGCGGATCTAGTAAGGGCTAGCTGGGTGCACGGGACACCGGGTCCAAAAATTTTTTTTCGCTTGGTATAGCTCATGATGCATAGTGTGTGACTCCCCTAACCCAACCCGAGTGACACCCCAGGACACCTAAGACTTGAGCATAGCCAAGCCAACCAAGCTTGCGTAGCGCGTGGCCCAGGCCAGAGGAACACATGCATGCAACCCACAACCCAGGCCAACAATTGGTAGGTCACAGCCCAAGGCCCCAAGCGGCCTAGCATGGAGCGAACCAGTGAAGTCATCGCCCACCCGCCCCTAGCCTTTGATGCTTGGATGCATTGTGCGAGGAGAGACGACACTATGGCCCAAGCGACCGCTACTATGCCCTACTCGATTGACTACGCTCACCGCCTGGTGGTCGCCTCGCCGCTTGTCAGCAATGGCACAACAATAGACTTCTCCTCTAAATTTTTCGTAGTTCTTCCGATTTCAATCAATCATATGGATTAATATTGTGGAGCAAGGTTTCAATTTGATTACTATTGGTTGACTTTTGTCATATTGTTGGGTTAGGGTTCTAATTTTGGTTGGCATTTGCCAATTAAATCGGAGGCAAAAAATGTTTGGCTAAAAATTTACACACGTTAGTATCTAGTACAATTTAATCGGATAATTATACATGTGGGCAAAAATGTATGGTGGCACGGTAGGGGTGCAATCGGAGCGGATACGGATGGATATTGTTCATCTTGTATCCTACTCCTTTTTTTTTTCTCGGAATCGGAGTCGTATACAGATAGTGCCGAATACGAATATGAATACAGATAGTCTCAGTCACGAATATAGAGCAAATACATGCCGAACCGAATACAAATTTTCTCGGTCATGGATATTTAGTCGGATATTGCGCGAAAACAAAAAACATATATGTTGCACATATAAAGATCAATCAACTATACTACATGTCCAAAATGCAAATACATTAGTAATTCAACAAGCAAATTTAACTACATCAAACTATCACGGTGGCTAGTTAAAGTAGTAGCAAGTAGCAAGTCATAGTGATAGTAGTACAAAAGATATCCAAAATGTAACTAGTCAACTACATAACAGGACAAATACAACATAGACAAAGCCTATGGACCAGTATCAATAACTACTTAGGATTAAACATAATGTTGACTGGTAGCAACTCTGTAGCTTTCCAATTTTTGAGTTTTTTCAAAATATTTTATTTAAAATAAGGTTTTATAAAGTTTTCATGATTTTCTAGAATTTAACAAAGCTTAAATAGATTTTTTAGAAATGAAAATTATTTAATATGAATAAATCAAACATCCATTAAATTCAAAAGTATTTTATGTAAGTTCTCGATGTTCCAAAGTATTTTTGTAAATTTTCTTGAATTTTTCTCGAGTTCATTTGCTATTTTTCTTTGTTTATTTGAATTTCTGTATTTTTCTAAAAATAAAAAATAACTAAAGATTGGAAATCCTCGTGGACCGATTTCTCTCTCCGGCCCACCGGGCTTAGAGTTTATCAGATATCCAAAATAGTGTTCATCGGATATTATCCAATAAATTATCCAGATAGCTTCGAATCCGACATATACCTCCTTCCCGAATTCGTTTCCGTGTCTGGCAAAAACTATCCGACTCCGAATCCAAAATCCAAGAAAAATCCCGGATATCCGGTTTCAGGCTCCGAATAATATCTGAATTTATTCGGACAGACGGTCGGTCGGGAACTATCCGCTCTGTTTCCACCCTAGTAACACCTGATCAATTTTGTTCTGGCTCCGCCACTGTCTGCCACTGTCTATAACATCAATTAAAAAAAGACGGAGGGAGTAGGAAACAATAGGTCTAACTCCCAAACACATAAAAGCATCTATCCATGTCGTCGATCCTGAGTCCCTGGCCGACATGACAAGGAAGAGTTGGACCGCATGCAGCTTGGCCAGCACAGCAACGAGGAGTTCAACACCCGTGCTTGCTATAATCCTAGTCCTTGTCTATCCTTTTCTTCCAGGAACCTTATAATCTCCTTGGAGCCATGTCATATCATGTCGTATGGCCATCTTTTGCGAGCATGTCATGTTTCCTAAATGCATAAAAAAGGCAACACTAGCCATCAAACACTACTATTTTGTGGCATTTATTTCAGGACATCGAAAATTTTCACATTTGCTGAAACATATTACTAAAATATGACTCTTTGCTTAGGACATTGAGGCCATTAAAGTATCATTTCTAGCTAAATGAGGAGACATAAGGTTAGTGAAATGTCCATATTGCCCTTCAAGTCGAACTGTAATAGAGACGAGAGAGATCGAAGAGGTGGCACACATGAAAGAAATACAAAGGAAGGTGGTGGCGGGCCCTTTCCTCCGCCTCAGATGATGTGGAGGTAGATGTTGGGGACCTTGTTTGTGAGGTTCAGGGCACCCGATGCCATTTACAAAAAATCTATCCAACTTAGTAAAAAATGATACTTTAATGAGCACGGTGTTTTACAACAATGAGATACGTTTTTGTACTATGTTTCAGGCAAAGCAAAAAAAAAGTATCCTTAAGCAAATGCCACAAAATAACTGTGTCATGTACCCAATTTTGTTTAAAAACATCTGTACACATTATCGGACTGCATGCACCTTGGCCAGCACGGCAAAAACAGCGAGTTCAACACCTCTGCTTGCTGTCAACCCAATCCATGTCTATCCTTTTCCTCCAGAAACCTTATAATCTCCTTCGAGCCATGTCATGCTGTCTAACCATCTTCTGCACGGTAATTCTCCCGATTTCAACCAAGGTTTACATCGTTCACAATCGGTTGTGCTGTTGTGTATTTATATTAGTTCATGTAAACGTTTGAGTATAATAGTAAACACGTTTTCCCTGACCGACATGGCAAGGAAGAGCTGCACTGTAGCTTCACCGGCGCGTGGAGACGAGTGCTAGTCGGGGCGAGTCCGCGAGACGAGTCCATGTCTGACTCCTGTTCGACACCAAAGACTTGACCTTGGACTCGTATGACCAATTAATGAATGTATTTTTAAAAGTACAAAGCATACATACACACTGACTCAACACACATCACCCACGCAGACATACACATGTCTCTACATTCGCTTGGAATTTATCAGATTCATCCAATGCCTTACGCGCTTTTTCACTCAAGGCACGCATACATATTATCCTATTTAACAGCCGAAGGAAAGCACCACTCACCGCGCGGCCACGTCACCGAAAAAATGCCGACCATCCGATCGCTTCTGCGCTTGCTCACGCCCGCCCGATTGGAGCCGCTGCTCATGGTGGGAACGCACGGCCCTCGCGCAGCCACATCGCCCCGAAACCCTCCGCGTCGCGAGGATTCATCTAGCTCAGCTCTCTCCTCACGGCTCCTCTCGCTCCATCGCCAGCCGACGCCGCTCCTTCGGTCCTCTTCCCCTTCCTCACTCGCCGCCCCGCTGCTCCTTGGTCCTCTTCCCCTTCCTCACCCGCCGCCCCAAAAATCTTCGTCGCGAGCCCTCATCCGGTCATCCCGCTGCTGCCCTCGATCCATCCAGCTCCTTCCCTCGCTGCTGCCCTTCCACCTCCTATCCCTTCCCTCTCCCTCCTGCGCCGCCTGCTTCATCTCCCTAGCCGGCCGCCGCCACTCCCTTCGGCTTCTTCCCCTTCCTCGCCCGCCGCCCCTTCTGTCTACCTCAAGCTTCTTCCCCCTTCTTTCCCCCCTTCGCCTCCCGTCTATGCTTCCGCCGCCGGTCCTCCGTCCAGCGCCATGCGGCCGCGTCCCTCTCCCCCTCTCCGACTCCCGTTCGCTGAGGAGGCCGAATTCGAGGCCGGCGGCTCCCCTCCTATGTTTGTTCTTCTTCCCTGAGCGCCGCCGGCCCTCCATGACATCGATCCCGCCGCCCGCCTCCCATGCTCGAGCCCGAGCCGCCATCACCTTCCTCTACTTTTGCGCTGCCGCCAGATCCGATCGATCGCCTCTTGGCCATATTGACTGACAAGCGCCTCCCCCGACCTTTGTCCGTTGAATCTGCCCAACCCTCCTCGAGACCGGCCGCTCCGCCGGATCGGCGACGACCTACCGTCACACGCGCCAGCCGGCTCCTGCCGCCCGACAGACTAACTCCGGTCGTCCCGCTCGGATTCAATTGTCGATGCGGATCCGGCCCTTCCACTCCAGATCCGACCATCACCCCTTTGCTCCCCAAGCTCCCACCAACCTCGGCGCCACACCTCCCTCCCCTCCCGACCCGTTCTCCTCGCCTCCTTCACAGGATTCTATGTGGTAGAGACCCTCTGTCATCATCTTCCTCTGCGGTAAGGAATTCATGCTCTGTTACCTCAATCTCATCGATAGATTTACGCTCCAGTTTTGCCGTCACTTTGTTGATTGTGTGTTTGCGAGATTTGATTCGAGAGACCTTTGGTTTCTTTGTGACATCACCTCAGACACCCGCTGAACACTGCTTGATTGTTCGCATATGCTTTAGTTCGGACAACTCAGATTGATTGTTCGCGTATGCTTTAGTTTAGACAATTCAGATTTTGACTTCGGTTTGTACTTTTTAGTTACTTCTCCTGATTAGAGCTGAGAAGTAGGAATTTCTTGCTTGATTGTATCCTTAACTGTTTCTTTTTTTTGGCACGAGGAGCTCACCATGAATCCATTGATCGCCTTTGCTTAGTTGTTGTTCTTTGGATTGTCGGTAGGGCTTGCTTCTCTTGGGCTCGAGTTGTTCAGAGTGTTGCTCCACAGACAGGTTGTAGGCATTATTGCGAGACAAAGAGATAGAAGGTAAAATACGATGTAATTTATTGCTTAGTCTAGCTTTTATGGAAGTTTTAGCAGTTGCATAGAAGTGATAGAGCGAAAAAAAGGCCCCAATCTAGATATTGCTAATATATCAGGACCGACATAATAATAATTCTAATGAGTTCTCTTGGAATTTGGAATCGAATGAAAGACTCTATACTCAGGGAAAATAGATGTAGATAGAAACTTATACCCTCAAAAAAAATTACGCTAACTTTGTAAATTTAAAGGTCTTTTTGATACATTAGCAAATCATTTTCCTGATTCTTTTCCTCAGGATCTCTTGAATGAAATTAGGGAACGGAACAAGTAGATTAGATAGATTTAGTAGAATCTCTGTCTCCTACTCTATAAGGATCATTTACAAAGCGGAGAGCTTTGGTTTCGTTCAAATAGAAAAGCTGACATAGGTGTTAAGTTTCCGTCATTGGTCGTGGCTATTTGCTCTTCGATTTGTAAATTCAAGTCAGGTGCTTGATGAATCAAGATAATGGACATTGAACAAGTGCGTAGCTTGTTCCTTTGGCCAATACAGATGAGATTCCTTTCTTCGATGTTGTTGTCTTGATAACTATTGGACATCAGCTTGGGTCAATGCATAAATAGAAATTTCTATTAACTTTTTTCCTACAACTCTTCCATGGATTTTTGTCCAACATTTGCGACAACCGCTTATAGGCATAGAATTTTTTTTTTTGCTGATTAGTTTACAGAACGTTTGAATGTAGGTGAAGAAATTGTAGGTTTCAGTGCCAACACACTCCTGTGATATGGTGATATTCTAACTTTAGAATAGTTAGTGCTTTGTTCATATAAGACTAATTAGTCCAATATTAGTGCATAGGAATCCAACAGAGGTTTTGATAGAAAGTCGTTATGCCAACAAAGACCGGTATTATGGTGTCGCATATACTTTAGCAAGGCAAATCATTATTTCTAAAAAGAAATTCAGATAGAGATTGTAATCATGTAACCAACATTTTTATTTTATCCCTGAATAATTAGCTAGAGGCACAGAGCTATTCAAGATGCCGTGGATATTCTTGCTAGACTGTTTGGTTACTTCGCAAGCATTGTCGACCTACACCGTCAGATATAATCTTTTTCTCTATGGAACTGGATCAACTATCTAGAAAAAATATTAATAGTATGCTTTCATGTACAGTGGAACACTCACAGCTTGCAAATTTCCTTTCGCTTATTTTAATGAAGTTTTGTCCATACAGATGTTTTTTTACTGATTTATAGTTCCAATTTATATGAAGTGCACACACAAGGAGACAGAGAAAAACGGTCCAGGCATGCACATCTACTTACTATTGGTGTTTAGTTAGCGTTAGCTTTTCTTCAAACTAATCACTTGAATATTTTCTTTCATTATTTTTAGGAGAAAACTGATCACTTGAAGCTTTTCTTTCATTATTTTTATGAAAAATTTCGCTCGGTGGTGTTGTTTGTTTTTCTCGCTGAATGATACCGATTGATAAATAACATCCTATGGCATGAATCAGAACAAAACAAAGGGTAGCTTCTTGGCATTAGATCGGAGGACGCATGTTGTGGAAAGAAATTTCTTCAAGCCACACTCTTTTAAATCATATGCCAATGGAAAATCACCGTATTTCTCCTTACTTAGTTATATGTGAATGAGAAATCTTGAATGATGGGGAGGTACCTTAATAGGTTTTGTCATGTAGTGATTTAATCTTACTTACTCTTTGCTTCCTCCACCTTACAACATATTCGTTTCCCATCGAGAAGGATATGTATGTTATGTTGCTCGCTGTGTTGGCCATGTTTGTGACCGCGTCTCTAAATAGCTTCATGAGGTGTTGACCAGAGGGTAGATGGAGATGGGCGATCAAGCTTTACAGTGTAGATGGCCAATCGACCTTTAGAGTAAGATAGCATTGTTGGTACACATCATTCTAAACAACGTCTTTCTTTGTAGAGCTAGATGGCCTAGAAAATAACGATTAGTTCGTTGTCATATATAATGGAAAGCTGAACACTTGAAACTTTTATTTCGTTATTTTAATGAAACTTTTCTGTCGCTACTGATGTTTGCTTTCCTGTCAGAATGATACCGCTTGATAAATAGCATCATATGGCATGAATCAACAGGAAAAAAAAGGGTAGCTTCTTTACAGTAAATTAGAAGACGCATGTCATGGAAATAAATTGCTTGAACCCACGCTCTTTTAGATTGTATATCATTGGAAAATCACTAGGTATTTATCCTTAATTATATGTGGATGACAAATACTAAATGATGGAGAGGTACCTCAATAGGTTTTGTCATGTAGTGATTTAATCTTAGCTTTGCTTCCTCCACCTTACAAGATATTGTGTTCCCTCGAGACATATATATATATATATATATATATATATATATATATATATATATATATATATATATATATATATATATATATATATATATATATATATTATGTTGTCGGGTGTGTTGTCCATGTTTGTGATCGCGTCTCTAAATTGCTTCGTGAGGTACCAACCAAAGAGTACAGGTAGATGGGTAATCAACCTTTAGAGTATGATACCATTCTTGCCAATTATGATTTATTTGTTCCCAGATATAGTGGAAAACTGATCGCTTGAAACTTTTATTTTATTATTTTTTATGCCACTTTTTCCTTGCTAACAATGTTTGTTCTTCTATCAAAATCATTCCGATTGATGTTAACTCCCACCTCATTCCTTTAGCCCGCTGGTGCTGCATTTTTTTTTGTGTGCACAGAGGTGCGTACATGAGGAGCCAAAGAAGAGGAATTACAGCATGTACATCCACATATGCAGAGCTAAACCAAGTATATTTCCTGTTATTCCATTCCGAATCTCTTTATCCCTAACCTCTTCTTTATACGACGATATTATTTGCTATGCCACTCCTTTACCACGCTTTTGCATCTGTTTTAGTGAAAAATTCCAACATGCCCGCACATCCCTAAAAACTACAAAATCCCACTTATATTTTAGGGTTTGGGAATATATGTCCTATACTTCTAGCTCCATGCAAACTATCACTTCTATTATTAATTTTTCCTTTGCCACATGCACTTTTAGTTTGTATAGTTTACCACTTGCACGATTAAACTTAGCATAAGTTAACATAGTGTACATTAGAGAAATACAAGAAACAATGCTTCTTTGGAAATTGGGTACTACGATGCTATCATGAGAAATAGGTAGGTCATGGTTTTAGTTATAATGTAGAGTACCAGCATCATATATCAGCTACAATAGAACTATTTGATCAAACACGTGATGGAACTCAAAGGTAATTGCCTCAAAGCGTGTATGATTCAAGAATCTGGACTAGGATTGCTGCGAAATGGAAGCGTAAACACTACCGTATAATATTCTATCCATTCGATTAGGTACAATGGCTTGCATATCATTACATTTCTTTCATATTGTCCATTGGAGACATACATTTAAGATTCGATATAGTTGTTCTGACTTTGGTTTAGTTTTAGTCACTAAGTTAAATATTGATCTAAAAATATAGTTAGATGTACTTTCTTTGTTAGAATCGCAATTCTTTAGACTTTTAGAAAACTTTGAATACAATAACTAATATACTTGCTAAGATCATAAAATTTAGTTTATGAAAGCTATTATATCATATTTACATCTAAAATGCGCACACATATAACGAGAGCATGCACGTTTGTTTTTACTGCTCGTTGATACAAACTAGCTTGCTATCACGCATTTGGTACTTGGTTTTTAAATGCAGATTGCAAATACTTCCCAAGAAAAGTGCAAGCTATTCTATTGATTCTCTGAACTTCCATTTTTAGCCTCGAAAGATTTATCTCCAATCTATACGCTGATTCTCATATACTAAGTCCCACTCCATTTTTGGTGTCTGATTCCTAAATGAAAGCTATTTAATTGCACTACTCTTTGCCTCCAGAAAATTGTTTAATTGTTTCCCAGGTTTACTGGCTTATTTAGGTCACTTCAATAACTAAAATTTAATTTTGGGAACTTCTTTATGCAGATAGAACATATAATACAAGATATAGAGGATACCAGATTTGAAGCACAAATTCACGCATATTCTACAGTCCCTAAGCCAAATTCACAAAAGACTTGGCCATCACAGTTTAAGATAAGAGGAATGACATGTAATGATTGTGTCGACTCGGTTGAGGAGATCTTACAAAAGCTACCGGTGTAAAAGGAGCGCCGTTACCTTCAAAGCCTCAAGAAGAGAAGTTGAGTATGTCGCTTCGCCATCGCAGAAAGACGCAGCTTGTTCACGCTATCAAGGATCTTTGGTTTTCAAGCCGCATTCTTCGTAATAGTAAGTAAGATAGGATTTCGCTAGGCCTAACTGTGTTGCACTGAGAGAAAGGTGTAGATATATTACATGACGTCCCTAGGAAAAGAAGTGGGGTTTGAGCCAATTTGATGTAGATATCGCCCTCTCGGTTAAAATCGTATTTGATCCGTAAACCGTTGTTACGAGATCGAATGTGCATATAATTGAGATGGATAGTAGTGGGAGATTGAAAGCACACATACAAAATCCATATACTCAATAGTCTTCAAAAGATCTTGCAGAAGCCTAAAAAATATCATCTTCTCTGCTCAAGCTTATCCTTAGGTATAGGTTTTGATATTTACTTCTCGGTTTTTCACACAAGATAGCATGCAGTTTTGGGCAAATGTTTCAGTTTAATACTATGTTTCAATTTAATACATGTTTTGTGATGGTACCTTTGCCATAGTTGTCAGGGTATTAACTATGCTCTATTAATGTTTGTTATATGCATCTTTTGTTTTAGAAATATTTATCTTGTGCGTTATATCATGCTGAATCATAATATTCAACAGAAGAAATGAATTCGGTTAGAACCTTCATGCCCGTGTACGATAGCTACAACCATGCCATTTGGCACGGGTTACTTTCTAGTTACTACTCTTAATTCCTGGACGAAAGAGGCGCATCTCACGCCCACTATGTCACCAAGAAAAGACTGGCCATCGGATTGTGTTCGAGATGTCTCCGCGCTGTCCGATCGTCTTTGCTCACGCACCTCGCGTCTCCACTGTCGGATCTCGCCTAGACGCTTTCGGGTCGTCCGATCGGGGGTGCGCCTCGCGCTTCCCCTTCCCGAGCCCTACGGGCCATGGCCGCCTGCGCGCATGCCTTCCTCCCCTTTTGCACCACCACGGGTTCGTCTCGCCCCCCCCCCCCCCGGCTCTCTCATGCCCGGCCACCCATCTCCTTCCCTCGCTCCGCCTCGCCAGCTCCTCCTCCTCCCCACTGCCGCTTCGCCTCCTGTCTCCCATGCCCCTCGCTCTACCTTGCGATCAGCCGCGCTGTCCTCTCCAGCATGTGCCTTCCTCCCCACCAGATCCCCTTTTGCGCTGTTGTGCAACATAGCCGCAGCCCGTCTCCTTTCCCTCCTCTCTTCCTCCTCCGCCCGTTCCTCCCCACACTGCTCCTGTGTCCTCCCCGTGCTCCTTTGGCCGTTCCGAGGGAGGATGAGCAAGCTCGAATTGGAGTGGCACTGTTGGTGGTGCGTTCCTCCCCACGCTACTCTCGCCTCTTCCCCGTGCTCCCATTCCCCTCCCTCTGCGTCCTCCTCACCACATGCCATTGCTGCCTCCCTACACTGACGCTGCAGTCGCCACGCGCATCCACCCCCTCCCTCTCTTCTCCCTCCTCTCTTCCATCTCTAGCCGTTCCGAGGGAGGACGAGTGAACTCGAACCGAACCGGCACTATCGGCAGTGGAGGAGAGTGGGGATGAGGTAGTGAGGCCAGATGAGGCAACCGTGCACCGAAGTCATCGCCCCTTTTCCCCTCGGGAACTTTAAGGTCAGGAGCCCCTTTCCCCCGGTCCTTCTCTAACCATGGCTTGGCATCTCATCGTTTTGTTTTTGTTCTGTGTGTGTGTGTGTGTGTGTGTGTGGTGCAATTTGTGCAGCACATGGCGGTTGTGCAGAAGGTGGCTGAGCACAAGCCTGATATAATATCCCGAAACACCTTAGAGAGAAAACAAAAACGGTTGGTAGAGTTTTCTGAGCAAAACCCTCTCGAGGACTTGAGCGTAATTAGACAAAACGGGATACGTGAAAACATGATGTTTTGGAAATTTTAGAGAGAGTTGTTTCCTAGAATGAGTCGTACAGGGAAATTAGATCTGTCGTGTAAAGAGTAGATGTGGGGGAGAGGAGGACCAAAAACCAGAAGCCTTAGCCGCGTGGTCTTTCTTTTCCTCCGTGCGCCGCCGCCTATCGTTGCGTGCTAGGCGTCGCTGTTCCTGTGCGCAATGATTGCTCGCCCGCCCGTCGCGCGTAGCCGCCAGCCACGCGTCGCCGCTCCTACGTGCATCATCACCCGTGTGCGTCGCTAGCCTAAGTGCGCGACTGCGCACTAGCGAATCGCCCGATCGCCATCTGGCCTGCTGCCGCATCTTGCTGCCTAGCGCCACCCCTGCTACATGTGTCTGATGATTGCGTGTGTTTGCTGCTGCTAGATGTTCACGCATGCATGCAAGCCATTGCTTTGTTGTGCCCTCACGTGAACACTTTTGCATAGGCTCTTGTTGATTTCAACAGTAGAGGGAGAGAGAAAGGGAGATTAAGGGAAAGCTGCTGCTGGGATTTTCTGCACAGAGAAGGAGAAGGGAAGAAGGGAAGAAAACAAGTGAGGAAATTATTGTGTTTTTGGCGTTCTACTCCAGGGTAACGATCTGCTATTTTTTCTCTTGTTGTGTTAATTTTAATTAGGGATTAAGGAATCGAGATTAGAGAGATTAGTAGCAATTTCTAGTCGAGGGAACGATTAATAGATCGGTTTATTTTGTTGTACTGTTGTACAATTATTTCGGGTACCGTAGGGGCGTAATTTGAGGATGTCAACTTATAGATAACTGTAGAGAATTTTGGTAGCTTTCCGTAGAATATTTAATCATGTTGATTGGATGATTAGATTGCAAGTTATGAATTTTGTAATCCTGTTGTCTGGAGGAACTGTCGTCTTTTGGCGGTACGTGTTAATTTGTAAATTAAAAATAGTAAATAAGATAATTTGTTTATTTGGTCTGCACAAAAAGTGTAGATAATTTTTTAGGCGTTCCAGAGAGCCCAAGAACATAATTTTTGGGCGAGTAGAACAGAAGTTATGATAATTTTAGTGCTGGAACAACGGGTAGTGTGTCCGGTTGTTTGGGGTAAAAAGGTCGGTTTGGCATAGGCATGCGATTACGGTTGCGATAAAGTGTAGGAGTTGTAATATATAATTTTTAAGATGTGTTTTGGATTGTTTGTCTAGGGAGGGTGGTCTCGTGTGCATTGCCACCGTTTCGCTCTCCAGCGTCACAAGGATAAGAGGCAAGTGCATAGTAGACAGTGCTCATTGGTTGATCATTGTATGCTTTACCGTCTATTATCATTAAATTGTTGTGCTTTTACTTATTCAATTGCAGGTAATGTTAATGGTCATTATTTGTTCCTTATTGTTGGATATGATACTATTGGACAATGGTAGTGTTGATGAAACCATGAATAATTGTGCGTTCATAAGCATCATTGCATATAAGAAGGTGATTATATTGATCACAACTCCACAGGAGTGGAGGAGGTCCCCGATCCTTGAGGAGGACGGGCTTGAGAGTGTGTCATTGACGGGTGAACACTCATGTTATACCGGTATATGCAAAAGAAGTACATGTGGATATGTAGTGTAGAGATGCGTGGAATGAAAGGTAGTTGATGATTGAGTATGTGAATAAAGAAAGAGAATTGAATGATTGAGCATGAGAATAAAGAAAAGAGAACAATTATTGTTAATAATGATATCGTGTACTGCTAATTAAGCATTGTTCATTGCTTACTATTGTGCTTGTTGCGTCGAGGACTCACCCTTGCTCTACTGTTGTTTTTAGGTGATCGTTGGTGACACTTCGCTTGGGAAGGGTTAGCACTTGGAACACTTCATATATTCACTTACATGATCACTTGCCATGAGAAAACATTGCTTTAGCATGATGGTCTATTCCTTAGGTCAAGATAGACATTGAATTATTCTAGATGGTTGATTAGAACTCGTTTGTTCATTCAATAGTGTCTGTTTGATTGGTCTTGCTTAATTTCATGAACTTTTATTCTGCCTACTATCTAGAGCTTAAGTTTCTGTGCTTGCCAAGTCTTTATTCTTATGTTATTATGACCCGTGAACGGGATTTAATGTTGAATTACTTACTGTAATTTTTTTGTTAAGTGATGTAAATCTAATTGTTAGGGTAGTTTAGTGGCATTCCAGGCTCAGTGTTGGGCTTGGGTATTACACCTGAGGTGGAGGCGGAGGCAGCGGCGGAGGTGGTGATGGCGGCGAGTGGAGGCGTTGGATCGTCGGTTCAAGTCGCCAGGAAGTGGTATGGAGATTAAAATCTTTGGGTTTTTTTTTTTGCTCCTGATGTTATTGTGTTTGAATACAATGCCATAAAGATATTTGGGATTTACGGAAGTAGTATCGAGATTTAGATTTCAGGGTAGAATGCTTGGTTTGTATAGTATAGTATAGTATAGTAAGTTACAGTGAGCACATATTCGAGTTCTCAACCATAGTTTTGGTCCAATCAAAATTGAATTGCACAAGGGAAATTGGTTGAAAATTGCATGTCTTTTGGTTGAAATGTTTGTTATGCTAGAAAACCCACCAAAAACCCTGTGAATAGCATCTGTTATGCTTACACAAGCACTGCATATAGCAAAAGTAAGATATGAAAGTGTAGTCACAGTTTAGGAGAGGGAGTGTATTGGCAGAGTGTTACATGCTTGTGTGTCTATCTTTTCAAGTTCATCATATGGGTTACCAGCCTGATCATACATTACAAAGCTAGCACACATTTTTCATTAATTTTGTTCTCATTGGATTTCATTTTCCTATTTCCTCTTGAGATGTAACGTTTCATTACTAACTGCCTAGCTTATGCAACAAAACCTTTATGGAGAATTATTAGCTTTGATCTTTCAAAGGCAACCGAACCAATACTAATTTCTTAATTCAAAGATAGTTATCATGGAGGGCAATCCACATCCAAGAGTCAGAAGGGTCGATTGTCATTCCAGAATTTTAATACGTCTATCGATGTTAGTTTTGAAGGTTGTTATGTTACATGTCATTCTGGTAGTTATCTCTGTGTACATGTGTGTTCCCTTACACAAGCTTAGACCTGTAGAAACTAAATGAAGAGGCAACAAGTGGATGCTCCAAACGAAATAGCTTTCGTTGCATCACAGAAATTAATTAACGGAGGTTTGGACCAGAGTCGTCTAGGAAAAACTTATTTGATTCATTGTAAGGGAAATGCTTCTATTCTCCGCTACGTCTCACTTTATGATTATCTCAGTCCATAAATTCTGAAAAAATATGATTGTACTCTTCTTTGACTATTAGCTTGAAGAATAGCCAATTAGCAACTCTACGCCTTAGTGACAATGTTGTGTGCCCGAGATCCGTTATAAGCTATCATTGTGTCTTATAAGTTTTCCTTGCAGCTTCACATGTCTTACCATATAGTTTACATTAAAGAAGTCCACATGTCTTCCCTAGGTTGTTCCATTTTCGAATAATGCATAGTATGTATTTTTTTTATGAGTTGCAGTCAATTTATGAGCACTGACATAAGAGAAATCCAAGCGTAGATTGATTTGTGAGCACTGACATCATTCTACTGCATAATATGTATTGTTTTGTTTATTCTAATTTGGTATTTTGTTTGCATTTTTCCTTGAAATACCAATTCCTCATATTTGCAATGACACTATATGTTCTTCGAATTCGCATTGATCAGTTAGATTAGGCTACAAGTGTATTGGATTTTTGTCATCTTCATTCTATATTTTGAATTGTTCTTATTAGGGACGTTCTTATATTTGTAAAGATTTAAAGAAAGATGTCAACAGTGACTAAAACATGAAACTAGAGCATAAGACTAGCAAGTTTTGTTACCCTAGACAGAGATTTAGCATTACTAAATCCTATCCTCTTAATCTGTCTTTTTGTTTGTCTTTTGAAGCTCACTTCTTTTATCGTCCTTTTCTTTTCTCCATGGAAAGCTATCGCTTTTTATGACCAAAGAGCATTAGCACTGTTTGTCACTTTCTGAATTTCTTATTCCATGGAAAGGAGGTCTACTCTATCATGCAGCTTGCTTTCGTTAATACTCTATTCTTTGTGTCTCCCTGTCCCAAAGATTAAGATTTAGTAATCTCAAAGACATTTCTTTAACCAATCATGGGCCTATAATTTACAGTAGATACGGTGCATGTGTTAAGTTTTGTTCAGTTTATTAGAAAGTGCATACCTCTTTCCCATACCGCTTCTTTGCTTTTGCATAGTGCTTAGGCTCCCTCGATTTCTATTTTATTTGTCATCCTAAAATGTTGTTGTACAGAATTACCCTACCAAACATCGATACCCTATCTAAAAAGGATGTGTAGGTTGGCAATGCAATGTGTCGTATTAGTGTGC
This sequence comes from Phyllostachys edulis, assembly GCA_036346405.1. NCBI lineage: Eukaryota > Viridiplantae > Streptophyta > Magnoliopsida > Poales > Poaceae > Phyllostachys > Phyllostachys edulis. Next base: position 48,099,838 of record CM070560.1, on the reverse strand, counting down.
AAACATAGACAGAATGTTGCCTTCCCTAATCTTTGCCAAGCAATTTATATGTTATCTCTACAAGTTCTATAGAGCTATGTACTTATTTGTTGCTAATTGGAATTTAGCATCGTGTTTTTGAGTTTGGGATGCATTACTATTTTTCACTGAGGTCTCTTGTGATAAAAACTTAACGTTGTTGCACAACAACCATATATTAATACAAATAGTCTATGCATGTAGGATTCACAAAGCTGATTTTTGTACATACTCACTTTTAAAATATTGTTATTGTTGCCAGTCAACTAAAGCTACTTCTTTTGCAGGTTTATCTCCTTCCTAGAGACACAGACTTGAATTGCATTGCTGATTGGGTTGTGGAGGCAGCTGTCAGGAAGAAGCTTAGGTAAGGCTTTTTTTCCCTTGTGCTCCTTGCTTTCACAAACCATTTCATCAACTTTTTTTGTTCATTGAAAATTGAGCATGCTACTTGGTGTTTGTAGTGTCCTCAGTGTCAATTTGACAAGCTCAAAGTCATTGGTTGCCATCACTTGGGTAATATCAGAGATTCAGCAGAAAAAGAAGGTCAGTATGTAATCTATTCATTTCCCAGGTATTTTAGGCAGCTTTCCACCCCTTCTAAGGCGGTTTTCTCCAATTTCCATGTCTAGCTGAATAGATATTTTCATGTCTATCATAACTTTACTTATTTCCTCCCCCATAGGTGTAGAACTTTGAACTGTGATCATTTTCTCATTTCATCACAAAAAATTCCTTGTTTCTTGACTCTTGACTTCCCTTGCTTATTCTACATTTCACAAGTCTTACTATAATATACTTTTCTTTTGTATTAGGGCCGAGACGTATATATACTAGTACGCCCTCTTCACTTTCCCTTCAGAATTCTATGAATTCTCGAGTGATATCCACATGGCATTGCATTTTTCTATTTGACGAATGCTATTCCACACCACAATTGATGCCATTTGTGGAAACTTAACAAGCTGCATTCATATATTAATCAGGTCATTGCTGATAGCTTGATGCACATAATGATGAATTGATAGTGATCAATTAGATGTCCTGTTTTTTTTAGTAATAGTATAGGAAGATCCATACCCATTTCATAGTTTTTTGCACGTTCAATAGGACATGTATTATGTTTAGTTCCTTTGTTTTTTTACTAAGCACATTTAATGGTTCAAATCATAGAACTTGAAACAATAGGAGTTACATGTTTGCTTCTCAGCTGGTATAGTGATGTCTGGCGTATTTCATACATCCTTACAAGGTTCAACAAATGTTGGAAAATCTGCATTCACTAATGCTTTGCTAAGTATGCCCTTCCATTCTTGACTACTATTGTTATGTATCCCTTTCTGTAACTACAACTATTTTTCTTTTTCTTTTTTGCACATTCTTTTCTCCATGACACTAATAATCAGAGATTCTACTGTTATAGGAACAATGTCATATAAGGATCCGGTTTTGTAGAGCTAGAGCTTAGAGGAGCTGGTTTTGTAGGTTTTGCCTTTTCATTGAATCACTCAGACCAACATATTAGTGATTGTTTGATTTTATACTGAATGCTTTGACTACGCAAATAAATCTTTCAGCCTTGCTATTAAAAGACCCAAAATCACAAAGAATGGTCTGCAGATAAGGATTGCAAAAGAGGTACAAAAGGAACCATTGTCTATGATAATAATTGTTCTAGAATATACCTGTCGAGAGAGTTATTTATGTGTTGGCTTTGTATCCCTAAAATGAGAGGTATATATGATGGTCTAGCATGTCACTACATCTAAAATTATTGTGTTGGTTATCTTCTTTTGTTAAATGTAGATTTTGTGCCCCTACAATAAGAAGCGTGTGTGCTACTCCATGACACTATATCTAAAGTTACTCTATTAGTCATGCTCCGTTGATGTTTTCCTTCTTTTTCACAGGAAGATTGATCCTTACAACGTGTGCTCTTTATTTCCAGAGTATCAGCGTGGGTTATGGTGATAGGATTGTTAAATATGATTTAGCAAAAGATTCTAATCGAGTGATTAAGCGTGATTTTACTGCACCATTGGGTGTTTGCCTGTTTGATAAAACTATAATCTACAAATCAAGCACTTTGTAAGTATTGAAAGGGGAAGGATTTTCGAATAACCATATTTAATCTGGAAAGCACAATAGAGTTCAACTGCAAACTCTTCAGTCTTCACGACAGTATAAGTTCATTTAGTCTTGGCTTAGTCGTGATGAAACATGACATATTGCATGATGAAACATGAAGTGAAGAGTTCAACAAAATCCTTGAATTACAACTATCGATGATCGAGTCGTCGATCTTATGAAATAAAAGAGGAAAATGATGTGAAGTATCCTGTGATAGAATGGGGGCTGCTCTTTATTGATATGAACTGGGTTTACAAGATCTGGCTAGGGACTACCCCTAAATACACTGAATGTGAGGAATGTTAAACTAAGTAATCAGGCTTAGAATCTGAGTCTAAGACTGAATGCCTTGCTTCTAATTCCACTGCTTAGGCTTCTGTGTTTGTCGTCTCATCTTCTGTTGTTGTTCCCTCCGTCCCTTTGTCTTCTGCGCTCCACCCTTAAATAACTTCCGAAGAGGTGGCAGTTACTCCTAGAGAAGGCGTCCCTGGTGAAACGTTACGACTGGTCGGAACGGTAAGGCAGTTATCAATGTGCCAACTACCTAGCAGTTGTCTGTGAGATGCTTAACCGTACGGCAATTAATTGTTAGTGTCTTAGGATTATATCATCGCACGGAATGAAACATATAACACGTGTTCCATTCATCATACGGTAAGAAATGCCAGTTCATAGCTTTTCCGAGCAGCTATCTGGTCGGAGCCTAGGCACAAAGCCTTGTCTGACCAGGGTACCCATCGTGTAACCTCTGGAATCCTCATGACCAATGAGGTCATTAGCCTTAGGGGTTACGACCATGAAGACGTATGGTCTTCTATGTATTTAAATTGATACATAGAGGTTTTAATCCTCGTCAGCTAGCCCCCAAACTTTAAATGAACAGGTCGTGCGTATACCTTCTTTCGATGAAGTCGTATCGGGCAGACCCCCATTTAATGTCGTGATATACGAGGTGGTCTGTGTTCACTTTAAAGTTGAGAACTTGCCTTGGGAACCGAAGAGTTTTTCTGCCCGTTTGAACAAAAAAAGAAGCTTTTGCCCGTTGGACTTTTGTGGGAAACTTCCGATCGTAATTTAAAGATCTAAAGCTATAAAATCCCCATCGCCAGGCTTTTAGAATTTTTACGCTTCCAGATCCCCTTTTGATCCCTTTTAGCTTCTTGCCAAGAAAAATCCATTAGATCTCTTTCTTGTTCTTCCGACCACAAAGCCTCCTACGACCACTACTCATCCTTGAGGATTTTCATCATGTAGGAGCAAATCACGAAGTGGTTGCCTTCAGAATTGAGCAAGAAAAAGCTTGAGGTGTTGGAGAAAATCGGGATGCTCCCAGACAAGAATCTGATCAAATGGAGATCGACGATCGAAGAGCACTTTCCGAGCTGCGAAGATGGGGAAATCCCCATTTTCCTCGCCTACATCGAATGTGGGCTGAGGTTGCCGGTACACAAATTTCTCCTCCGCGTTCTTGAGTATTATGGGGTGGAACTGGTAAATTTGGCTCCGAATTCCATCGCCAATATCAGTATTTTCACTTATTTGTGTGAGGCATACCTCGGAGTGCCACTGAATTTGAGGCTCTTTAGGTATTTCTACCGAATGGTGATGGGGAGATCCATGGCGACTCCCGGAGAATATACATTACGTCTTCACGATGGGAAGGCTGACGAGTACATCCATATGTACTCGAAATCCTCGTGGTCGTCATGGAAGAAGAACTGATTCTACATGACGGTTACGAGAGACGATGGCCTCTACTTCGCCGGAATTAGAGCAAATGAAAATCCCAAGTGGAGGAAGACCGTGGAGAAGGCAGGGGTGGTCGGAAGATGGGTGGATGCCATCTACGACCTGCGAGTCAAGGGCTTGACTTCCTAGCATGTGGTGAGGGATTTCACCAAGCGTCAGATTAGCCCTCTGAAGCTCCGGACTCATTCCTTGCTTTGGTCCATTGGTCGCGATGAAGCTATCTCAAGAGGTGGTAAGTCTTTGAGAAAAGCTCCGACCAGTATATTTTATTTGATTATCGTAATGCCTTAAAATCCGCCATTATTTCCTTTTCTTGTAAAGCCCTTTCTCATGAGGAAGTCAGAGAGCGGATCAGGCTGATCTGCGCTGGGGAGCCTGGTGAAAAGGCTACATTCCCCGAGATCTTGGCAATAGTTTCTGCCAAAGAAAAACTGGCAAGGCTTAAGGTAGACAATCAAAATTTCTTTTATCATGTATACATATTCTCCAATCAGATTTTTGATCATGCTCTATTTTTGTAGTCGGTCGGATTGCGAATCACACAAACTGGTGAGGTAAACATCCCACCGTGGTTCCGACCGACTCGTGCCCGGATGCACTGGAAGAAGATGAATCTCCCGAGGTAATAGAGCGTTTTTATATGTACTTTAGATAAAAGATTTCACCACCCAATCAAATTCCTTTTTTGATTTAGGTGGAGAAGGTGAAGGCGTCTGCAGAGCGAATCAGGAGGTCGAGACTCAGTCGGTCGTTCATGACCATATAGTTGTTACTGAAACAACTGATCTGGAGGTTGATGAAACTACTCTCTCCGATCCGATGGTCAAGAATGCAATCCTTGATGAACTGATCGAGTACATTGCTTCCGACATCTTGTTGGAGGATGTGAGTGGTTTAATCAACCCTGCCAGTTTGGAACCGACGAATTTGGTTGAGTTCAAAAGGAAAGCCGGCGGTACAGAATTTACTCTACCGCGCTTCAAAGTCAAATCCAGGAAATTAACTAGGTGTGTACAAATGAAAGAGGTCGTATGTGTGCATACCTTTAATAGTTTCTTGATGATTTGATGTTTTGAACTCCCCTTCTTTGTTTTGTATAGGTCTTCCGGTGTTAGGTTACTTCGACCGGATCCTTCCCGAGGACCGTGCACGTGGAGGTCCTTGACTGTAACACTTCCCAGACAAAGTTCCCGAGGAAAAGTGGTCGAAGAAGCCCCGAAGCAGTGTCAAAGCCAACGGTCGAGTTGGATCCATTGGTGGTTCTAACTCCTTCTACGGAGGTAGATGCCCCTAAAGACCCTCAACAGGTTCCGACCAATGTTGGTAATCCTTCTCAACCTGACAAGTTCCCTTTTCACCCCCGATTTATCGAGGATAAGGAGCTTGACGAGGCATGGGGAAAAATATCGAATCATCAAATCAAAATGCATCCTGATTCAATATTTGGCGGTTATAATGATTTGGCGATCCGGGTAAGTATCTATGACCAGTTTTATAGTCTCTCCTAAAAGTATTTATAGAGAACTTAAAGAGGAAATGCTATTTGTGTAGCATCTAGTCGAGAACTTTGCTGTGGTCGGAGGACTGACCCAGCGGATTAAAGATTTGGAGCAGAAACACTCCGAATTGGAAAGTAAGAACTTTCCACTTAACTTTTTTCTTTCTTCAATATTTTGTCCTTCTCTAATTATTCTCCCTCATCATATTTGATAGATTTGGAGAAAATAAAAGAAAAAATCGAGGCCGATAAAGCCAGAATAACTCTGCTTGAAGAAGAGAATCAAGCTAAGGACTGGTCGATTACAGAGGCATCGACCAGGAATGAGACACTGAACAAGAGAACTGAAGGTAATAGATCGTAGATTTGACTTATTATCTTCCTCTGATCATGTTGTGCTTTACTACTTGTTTTACTCGTGTAGAGCAAACGCAAGCACTAAACAGAACCGAAAAGGCTCTGGAATTTGAGCAGGGAAAGGAGACAGCTCTTGTGAAGAATCTTGATGAAAAGATTCATGCTTTGAACAAGATGATCTTTGACATGGGATCAGGATCAAGCATGCCTAATTTAAGAGATCCAATAGAGAAAATGAACTACATGGGCCAACTTCTAGGAGATCTCGTTGGTCCGCTCAAAACTACTCGAGAGAATTATGCCCAAAGCTATGAAAGAAGGCGTTGTTATTGGAGTTAGTTTTATGCTAGCAAAAGCTGAAGGCTTCCGACCCTCTATTAATCTCCAAGCCATTGAGGATGATTTCAACCGTCACTCGATGAGGCTACCAAGCTTATGGAAGAACTTAGGCCACTTGGAGACAAAATTGTAGAGGAGATGGAGGTCGGATCTCCATGAAGCAAGAATTAGTCCGAGATATTCAAGAGTAGGATATTGTAATATAAGAATTGTAAATAAAACTTACCTTTGTGTCATCAACAATTATCTTTTTATCCGTTGACTTTTTTTTTGAAATTCTCGTATACTCCCTACCCCCGACTGCTTTGTAGTAGAAGAGTTTTACTAAACAAGCAGTTAGCCAACAAAGAGAAATAAAAAGTCGAAACCATTGTTTTGAGGGTTTGTACTGATCACAAGACAAAACTGATCGTAACAATACTAGTAAATCATTTTGGTCGGAACCAGTGTATGATTTCGACTAGTTATAGATCTTTTGTTTGTCATAATCGAAATACCAAACAAAATTGTTTATAGTCAGAAAAAAGATTTGTTGTATTGACAAAAGTAGAAATGCAAGAATGCATGCAAAATGATAAGTGATCGATTTATATATACGACCCAAAACTGGTCAAAAATACTCCTAAGAATAGAAGATATAGAAAACATTTCGCAAAACGTGCTTAGCTCAAGTCCGATCGGCCGAGGACCGAAGAAAAGAACTGTCGCTAGGAAGCTCCTTCCAGCAAGGTGACCACGTCATGAAAAAGGAGAGACTTCGACTAGGAGGTTTTCCATGTCCCGACCAGTAGCCAAACGAGAGTAGAACAGATTTTTGAAATGAAGAAATATAGTCTTCATAATCTTAACAGTATAAAGCACTACATGAAGTTTTTTGTATTATGCTCTGTTTACTCGTATGGTCGTGCATGGAATCATTCATGGAATGATCACGACTAGGACCTATACAGCGTATGACACAGATGTCGTTGCTAAAGATTAACAGAGATCCTGGTAAAGGATATCGGAGAGAAAAAATTGTCTTCTCCGACCATCTTAAACAACAATAATAGGTGACCAGAATATAGATATAGATATATAAACCATATCACTCGTTGAAAAGAAATGAATGAATGCACTAATGAAATGAAAAGAATTGAAATAATGTAAAAAAGAATTAGACATAGAACTTACGCAATTGATCAATGTTCCAAGAATTTGACAAAACTTGCCCATCCGACATGGCTCGTCGTACAGAACCTGGTTGGGTAACTTCGACCACAGTGTAAAGACCTTCCCACTTGGGAGAAAGTTTGTTGTGATTTGCCTGATTCTGAATTTTTCTGAGAACCAAATCACCTACAGCAAGGTTGCGAGGTTGCACCTTACGACTATGGTACCTTCGCATGGCTTGTTAACATACTGCTGATCGTACTAGGGCTTGGTTTCGTCATTCTTCAAGGAGATTGATATCGTCGAGTCGTTGTTCATTCTAATCGCTTTCGTTGAAACAATCAGTTCAAGCAGAGCCAAATTTTAGTTCTGGGGGAAGCATGGCTTCAGCACCATAAACCAAGAAAAATAGCATTTCACCGGTCGCACGACTAGTCGTGGTTCGAATGACCCATAATACAGACGGAAGTTCTTGAACTCAAGCTCCTGACCGTTTGATTAACTGGTCGAATACTCGGCGTTTGATCCCCTGCATGATGATACCATTGGCTCGCTCAACTGCTCCGTTGCTCTTTCGATACCAAGTTCATCGCAGAATTCTTGGAATTGACCGCTTGAGAACTGGGCACCATTGTCTGTGATTATACGACTGGGTACACCAAATCGTGTGATCATATTTTTTGTCAAAAATCTCTTAGCGGCCTCAGTTGTAGTTTTAACAACAGGCTCGGCTTCAATCCATTTTGTAAACGTGTCAATCATGATGAAAAGGAATTCGAAGCCCCCGGGTGCTCTTGGGAAAGGTCCCAGAATGTCCAGTCCCCAGGTTGCAAAAGGCCAAGAAAGATGAATTGTTTGTAAAGCTTGCGCCGGCTGATATACTTGTCGGCTATGAAACTGACATTGTACGCACTTCATCACGAGCTCTTTTGCATCATGAAGGGCAGTTGGCCAGTAATATCCTTACCTGAAGGCTTTACCGACCAGTGTTCTGTAGGAATGATGTGCTCCACAAACTCCTTCATGGATTTCGGTTAGCAACTTAATGCCATCTGGTTGAGATATGCATCTCATCAACACTCCGTGAGATCCTCGTTTATACAAGGTACGTTCAATAAGAGTGTATGATTTGGCTTTTTGTGCTATACGATCAGCCTCTACATCATCTTCTGGAATTATGTCATGTTGAAGATAATTGTAGATCGATATCATCCAGTCTCTACTTTGATCGTGATAGCGCCAACCGTCAATGACCTATGGAGCATCCATGTTCTCACGATCGGTATGTACGACCTGTAAGGAATCATGCATGATCTCGGAAGGCTCGACCACCGAGGGTGAATCGAGTTGCTCGAGAAAAACTCCGGGCGGGACGGTTGTCCTCGTGGAGGACATCCGCGCTAATCGGTCTCGCCAGAAAGTTTTCCTTTCTAGGAATATGTTGGATCTAAAACCGAAGAAGTGCTTTTCGAAGTTTCGTATTCCGCCAGATAAGATGACATCTTGGTACTCGAGCATTGATACTCTTTCCCTACTTGATTCGCTACTAGTTGAGAATCGCCTTTCATTAGTAATTCATTTAATCCCGAGTTTAACGGTCGCTCAAGTCCTACCAATAAACCTTCATATTACGCCATGTTGTTTGTGGTAGGAAAATTTAACCGATGGCGACTTGATGTGTTCGCCAAGAGGGATATCAAGACAACTCCAGCCCCCGAGCTTTTTAGCATCAAGGAGCCGTTAAAGTACATTGTCCACTCATCATGGTGTTCGTACTCGGGCCCTTGGGTGGGTTCAGGGTTTGTCCATTCGGCAATGAATTTCGCTATTGCCTGGGACTTGATTGTTGTTCGTGAGATGAAATGGAGGTCGAATGCCCCTAGCTCAACCGCCCATTTTGCTATTCGTCCCGATGATTCCTGTTTCAAGGACTTGACCACGGGATACCGGTTGGTACGACCACTTTGTGGGCTCGAAAGTAGTGCCTTAGCTTCCTTGAAGACATAAGGAGACCATAGAGCAACTTTTGCACTGTGGGTATCTTTCCTTTGGTCCATGTAAGACTTCGCCACGTAATAAAATGTGTCGTTGGATGTTATTCCTTTCACGATCAAGACACCGCTAATCGCCTGCGTGGTGTTCTTTGCCACGTAAATTAGCAATGTTTCCGATCTCGAGAGACTAAAACCGTGGTTTTCAGAAGGTACTTTTAAGTTCTTCAAAGGCATCATTTGCCTCTTTAGTCCACTAGAAACTTCCATGTTTCCGAAGAAGCTTAAAGAAAGGTAATCCTTTTTGCCCTAACCTTGCTATGAAACGACTCACGCCATATAGCCGCTAGTTTCGACCACCTTCTTCGTGGTCGGGGGCGATCCGTCGATGGTCGTTATTTTTACTAGATTTGCTTCAATACCTCTAATGAGACTAGGAAACCGAAAGCAGCTTTTCCGGCATAAACTCGAACACACACTTTTAGGATTCAACTTGAGGTTATGCCTTCTCAAGTTGTTGAAAGTTTCTTGTAAGTCAGAACGTGATAGCTAGCGTTGGTGCTCTTTTACGACCGGATCATTAACGAGGCTTCTAGATTCCGACCTATTTGTGGACTAAAGGTTTTTGCATCAACCTTTGAAAAGTTGCACCAAGATTTTTGAGACCAAATGACATCTTAACATAGTAGTAAGTGCTATATGGGGTGATGAAGGAAGTTTTCTTCATCTTCTTTACACATATTAATCTGATGGTACCTTGAATACGCATCTAAAAAACTTAGTAACTCACACCCAGAAGTGGAATCTACAAGTTGGTCAATGCGTGGAAGGGGAAAATCATCCTTCGGACATGCTTTATTAAGATCTTTAAAGTTGATACACATTCGCTATTTCCCATTATTCTTTCGAACCATCACAGGATTGGCGAGCCATTGAGGGTGGTCAACTTCACGAATAAACCCAGCCTCGAGGAATTTGTCAATCTCCGACTAGATTGCTTCCTTTTGATTAGGTGCAAAATGCCGCAGCTTCTGCTTGATCGGTTTTTTGTCGGGCTGGAGAGCTAGCCTGTCTCGATCACCTCCCGGGGGACTCCAGGCATATCGGACACTTGCCAGGCGAACACATCCTGATTTGCTCGGAGGAAGGAGATGAGCGACTCTTCCTATTTGGGGTCGAGTCTTGCCCCGACCAGAATCTTGCGGGTAGATGAGTCAGTGTTTCCTGATCCAGGTGGCGACTTGGCGCTGTCCAGAGAAGCGCCTTTGTCGAGTAGTACTACCTTTGTCTGGTCGAAAGGCTTGGGTGTCATCTTCGGCCTCGAGTGCTTGACCTGCATGATAGATGGTTTAGCCTCTCTGGTCGGAAGTTCATCGACCAGTTCAAAGGATTTTCGATCACACACATAAGCCATTTTCTAATCTCCTCAAATTGTGATGACTCCCTTTGGTCCCGGCATTTTCAAACTTTGATAACCATAATGCGTGGCTATCAAGAACTTTGCTAATGCCGGTCGACCAAGGATTCCGTTGTACGCGGATTCAAAGTTTACCACATCGAACAGAATCTTTTCCATTCAGAAGTTATCAGGCTTTCCAAACGTGACCGGTAGGGAAACTTGTCCTATCGGTTTAGCGGTGGAGTCAGGAACTATGCCATGGAAGGAATATTTCACTGGTTTCACCTTCGACCTGGGAACTTGCATTTCTTCTAAAGCTCCCGCAAATAATATATTCAAAGAGCTACCTCCATCTATCAAGACTCAATTAACCCTACAATTATTAATAATTGGTTCAACAACAATAGGGAACCTACCTGGTCGAGTCGAAGGGATGGGGCAGTCTTCTTTGCTGAAGGAGATTGCCGTGTCCGACCACTTTGATGGCTTGATGATGGTCGGAGATTCGACGAGGTTGACCTCCCGCTCTATGGCCTTCAGATGACGCTTTGACTCGTATGAAGAAGATCCTCCAAAGATCATGTTGACCGTGTGTTGGGGATCCTAGTACTCCATCTCTTCGTCGCCATCCTTGTCCTTTTTGGAACTCGTCTCTCTGGGTTCTTGTATTGCAGGAAATGGTCCTTTACCTGCATAATAATCCTCCAGTTTCTTTTGCCAGAATCGACAGGTGCACAGATCATGCCCTACCTGCTGGTGAAGTGGACACCACTTCTTGTTCTTCTGGAATCCTTCGGTCGGAGCTTTTGTTTTGCTTCGACCGGTGTAGTCATTCTTACCCTTCGTGAACTTTTCAGGAATCACTAGGACTTCCTTATCGTCGGGTCTGTGGTTCTTTTTCTTCTTGAGAGACTTCTTATTCTTTTTCTCTGGTTTGTCCAGGCCGGGCTGGGGAATCTTGTCTTTCTGATCAATGGCTTCACACCACTCGATTGCTTCGCTAGCGGTGGCGTACTTGTCGGCCATGTCAAAAAGCTCAATGGTTGTTCTTGGAGGGTTCATTGCTATGTCCTCTGTAAACCGTCGATTCCTCAGACCTGTTTTAAAAGCCTAAATAACAGATGACTCTGTGACCTTGGGCATAGAATTACGAACCTGGCTGAACCTTTTGATGTATTGACGTAAAGTCTCATCAGAGCCCTGTCGGATTCGGTGGAGATCATCCTCCTTTCCAGGGCGATCATACGTATCCTGGAAGTTTGCAATTGAAAGATCACAGAGTTGCTCCCAAGTATAGATTAATCTAATCGGTAGGTTTAATAACCACGACCGAGCAGACCCTTCGAGCACAGTGGGCAGATAGTTGGCCATCACATTCTCATCGCCACCAGCAGCTCTGATGGCGGTGGTATATATTTAGAGAAATTCCAAGGGGTTTTGAGTCCCGTTGAACTTGTCCAAGTTGGCCGGTCGGAACCGATTAGGCCAACGCACAGCTTGGAGCCATGCAGAGAAGGCTCGACAACCCGTGATCAATTCATGGCGCCTTCTCTGGGAAGGTGCCGAGTTGTAATCGGTCGGAGACCGGTTCCTAAGATTGGAACGCTGGAACTCCAGTGTGCCCATCTGGTCATGGACATTGATATGATGCCTTCGACCGCTTACTTGATTCAGACGATGTCGGAGATCGTCAGGTCCAAGCGGTGGTTCTTCTCGACGTGATGAAGGAGTGGCTACCTGGAATAGCCTTTGTCCCTCGTGGTTCCTTGGTCAGAATCGTCGAGGAGGTCTTGGTATCGATTGTTCCTTAGCATGACCATGCTGTCCTCTGCTGAACGAGGAACGTTGGGACGAAGTCATGGTTTGACTCCCTGAGACCCTTTGTTCCCGGTATGCTTCCGTGCATTGCATAGTCTGTTGGAGAATTTCGGATACTTGGCCTACGAGCTGTACAAAGTCTGGAGTTTCTACTAAAGTAGGATCATAATTATTTAACATATCTTGAACACGTCGCAAGTTTTGTACAGTTACCGAAGGTCTCGGGAGGCTTAGACTGGTCGTAGGTGTACGCAAGTCTGAACCTTCTCCCGACCTCCGGATTTGTTGTGTCCTATCAGCTACTCTCGGTGGGGCAGTGCCAGGCGAGTTAACTGATAGACGTCGATCAGTTCTGTTGCCTCCGAAAGTTGGTGCCTGATGGCCCGGATCATCTCTAACAACACGTGATGGCGTGGTAGAGAGTGTAGGACCGTGCAGGGTATCTTGATTTGTATCTCCGATTGCATTGACCTCGTGCCTCCAGCATTGATCTTCCGATGAGCTTTCATCGTAACTAATGGAGAGCTTTTCAAGACTTCTGCTAGAAGTTTCCACGACGGAGAGTAGTCGGAGATGAGCACCTCCTGAGCCCTTCTTGGTGGACTCAGCCTAATCCGGCGAACCGCCGATCGTATGCGGAGCCTTATCATCCCCACATGGCCTACAACCAGTGGAGGTTTCATCGACCTTATTGTGTGTTGGCTCGCTCTCGAATTACCGAAGTCCGAGGTGAATATCTTTCAGCCATAATCTCATCGAGAGTATAGAGATTCTCGGATTGTGGTGCTGAAATTTCGTCACTTGTTTCACCGGTCAGAAAGACCGGACTTGAGGAGGTCCCCTGACATTCCGAGCTGATCGGAATGGCTAGTTCCTCTGGCTACGCCACTGGTTGTGGTGGCGCATCCTCGTCCATCCGGTCGACCTCGCTAACGTTGGCGACGTGCAAGCCGGTGGAGAAAGAAGATGAGGATGACATGCCATTTTCTTCCATGGCATGTATGCATCCTTCCAAGTCAAGGTCGGCGTAGTCCGCCAAGTCTAACCAATTCTCCTCATTCCAAACCCCGGGCATAGTCGCATCAGCGATTACGGGGAATGAACGAGGATGTGATGAGCGAAGAGTTTCTTCAGGAAACTTGCGTCTTCTTCCCCATAGACGGTGCCAGCTGTCGATGATCGAGTCGTCGATGTTATGAAATAAAAGAGAAAAATGACGTGAAGTATCCTGGGATAGAATGGGGGGCCGCTCTTTTATTGATATGAACTGGATTTACAAGATCTGGCTAGGGACTACCCCTAAATACACTAAATGTGAGGAATGTTAAACTAAGTAATCAGGCTTAGAATCTGAGTCTAAGACTAAATGCCTTGCTTTTAATTCCACTGCTTAGGCTTCTGTGTTTGTCGTCTCGTTTTCTGTTGTTGTTCCCTTCGTCCCTTTGTCTTCTGCGCTCCACCCTTAAATAACTTCCGAAAAGGTGGCAGTTACTATTGGAGAAGGTGTCTCTGGTGAAACGTTACGACTAGTCGGAACGGTAAGGCAGTTATCAATGTACCAACTACCTTGCGGTTGTATGTGAGATGCTTAACCGTAGGGCAGTTAATTGTTAGTGTCTTATGATTATATCATCGCATGGAATGAAACATATAACACGTGTTCCATTCATCATACGGTAAGAAATGCCAGTTCATAGCTTTTCCGAGCAGCTATCTGGTCGGAGCCTAGACACAAAGCCTTGTCCGACCAAGGTACCCATCGTGTAACCTCTGGAATCCTCACGACCAGTAAGGTCGTTAGCCTTAGGGGTTACGATCATGAAGACATATAGTCTTCTATGTATTTAAATTGATACATAGATGTTTTAATCCTCGTCAACAACCATCACCTCAAATTCTAATATTGTACATTCATATTTTGTTTTGCACAAATTTGGCTTATGTGTTCTAGCACGTCAGATACTAATGTTCAAAAATAATAATAAGTTCAGCTAAATCCTTGCCACCCGCGTACAACGGCCACAACCACGCCATTTGACTGTGGTGTGACAAAACAACGCTGTCACGTGGTAGAATAAGTCTACTAAATAGCACTTTTTATCACGCCATTTGGTCGCAGCGTGACCAACAACACTATCACGCCACAGGTAATGGCGTGACAAGAGATACGAGCGGCGTGACAGCGTTGTTTTGTCACGCCACAAGTGGTGACGTGACTAAAGAAGTGAGAATTAGAAATAAAGTGCGCTAAGAGTTAACTTTAAAATAAAAATTAAAAAAAGGTTAATTAATAAAAAAAAATTCACTTGCGGTAGACGGTAGTAGTACTGGAGTACAGTCTGCCCCTCTTCTCCCGTCGACCGATTTCTCCATTCCTCCCGTGTTTGACTCGGTGCATGCCATTAATTTGCGAGAGCTACCCGAATTGCTGACAATTCAGATGGAAATAAACGGCATGTTGACTTTCTTGTTGTGCAATAAGAACGGAGTGGGACGTGCTCCTCTATCCTTATTTGCCTTCTGTACACGTTTTAGTATCACCTCACCAACACTGAATTGACAAACATTCAAGGTACGGTATAGCGTATACTTCTTGAATCAAATATTGTTGGAAATTTAGCGGTTTTAGCATATATTTAGAAATAATTATATCAATAATTATGATTGAAAAAGCATATTTCTAGTACTACCAAAATCTAGGACTTAAAAGCACCGTTGGAATGAGTGCACACCCGCCACCACAACTTCCTATTAATGAATGTATACTTGATCAAGACCATGCTACTTGTCTATTTTTCTTGGAAAGCGTGGTCCAAGTTAGCTGTACTTAATTTGATTTCTTAGGAGCATCTTCAATAGTACCATGTCAGACGTCGGTTAATCCTAGATGAAAAAGAGAGAAGTATGAGAGGGACAGGAAGCCGTCTTTTCCTCAAACAACCATCTCTACACACGAACCAAGACAAAGCAACTAATGCATGTGAGAGAGGGGGTGAAGGTGTCGGGATATTATAAGTTTGATATGAATGTTAGAGACAACTTGCTAGAAAAAGGTTATTGGAGGTGTTGTCTCTAAATCTATCTTTCGTTAATGTGGAGTTGATGTAGCAAAATTAGAGACGACACTATTAAAGATGTCCTAAGCAGATCCATTATGTCGGTATTTAAACTGAGCCCTACTTTTCTTTTCTTTTTTCATTTGGTGTTTGATGAGATTAAGGTTACGTCTTTCAAGATACAAGTTGCTTAAACACGGTCCAATATATACAAAGAGCTTGTAAAATGATGTGACGTTAGCTGTGTATGGACCTTGATACGTAAGACAAGAGATGATGTGAAGAAGAGAGAGGAAGTATAGAGAATTGGACCACCTCTCATGTAGTAGTCGACTGTAACACGATAAACAAGACATATCCATTGTAGAAGGTATCTTTAATGCTGTCTATAGATAACATAAAGGAAAACTATAGA
Source organism: Phyllostachys edulis (assembly GCA_036346405.1). Lineage (NCBI taxonomy): Eukaryota > Viridiplantae > Streptophyta > Magnoliopsida > Poales > Poaceae > Phyllostachys > Phyllostachys edulis. The sequence continues at coordinate 48,083,916 of CM070560.1, read as the reverse complement.
CAACAGTTATCTATATCATTGTATATGTTCTAAGAATTACCTAATTAATTATGTTATGAAACCGAAAGTAATAATTATGTTATGAAACCAAAAGTAGTGTGTCCACCTTTTTCCACAAATAATTATATAGTGTAAGCTGAGCTAATATTTCTTGATTCATGCATGGTAAAAGCAAGAATTGTTAGACGTGGCCTATGCTCTGGCGTAAAGACCGAGTATTGTGTTGTTCAACTAGCCGCATCCTACAAGGGACTAGGTAGCATGTGACTGATAGGAATTGACTTTTTAAAAAGAATTACAGAAATAAATAGTTAAAAAAATTACAAAACAGAAATAATATATATGAAAAAAAGAATTACAGAAATGAATAGAGGTCTATTGTAAAAAAAAATTACTATTTGTTTCTGTATTTCTTTTTGAAAAATGTATTATTAAAAAAAATTCGATCGTAATTAGTAGAGTGTAGAGTAGAAAGAACAGTGCATATCACAACCTGATCAAATAATTGCACATGGCCACGGTCCATACATGGTACAACCAAAAATTATTAGATATGACCTGTTTTCTGCCGTAAGGACCGGGTGTTGACAACACTACATATTTTCTACGACCGTTAGATAATTATTAAATATGACCTGTTTTCTGCCGTAAGGACCGGGTGTTGACAACACTACATATTTTCTACCGTAAGGACCGGGTGTGTACAACACTACATATTTTCTACGACTGTTAGATAATTATTAGATATGACATGTTTTCTGCCATAAGGACCGGGTGTTGACAACACTACATATTTTCTACGACTATTAGATAATTATTAGATATGACCTGTTTTCTGCTGTAAGGACCGGGTGTTGACAACACTGTTAAATGTATATTATTGTCTATGTATTTTTTTGTTGTATAAGGTGGTGTATATACGTATATATATATATATATATATATATATATATATATATATATATATATATATATATATATATATATATATATATATATATTGGCCCATTAGCCTCATGAATAATACAAGCGCTATTTATAACATAGTATCGGAGCCAAGGTAGGGTTAGGATTTTTCTCACGTGACTGCCGCTGGCCTCATCTACCGTCGGTTGCCATTGCCGCCCCCTCTGTCGTGGTCCTCTGCTCGGCGCGTCTCTGCTCTGCTTCTCTACAAGCCGTGTCTTCCTCGCACGCGTCCGAAGCTGAGCCATCTTCATCGCGCCGCCCCTATCGCCGGTCGACCGAGCTCGCGCCCGCGTCCTAATCCGTTGCACAAGCCCAAGCCACCGCCGAGACGACGACGTTGCCTCGTCGTCTCATCTTCACCACCCGCTGCCAGTCTTGTCGCCTCCACCACTGCCTCCGCTTCTGATGCATCCTCCACTACGTCTTTTGCTCAGTGGCATCATCATTTGGGACATCTTTGCGGGTCGCGTCTATCTTCTTTACTTCATCGTGGTCTTTTAGGGTCTGTGTCTAGTGATGCTTCTCTAAATTGTCAGGGTTATAAGCATGGTAAACAGTTTCAACTTTCCTATCCTTCCAGTGAGTTAGTGTCACAGCGTCCTTTTGATCTTGTTCATTCTGATGTATGGGGTCCGGCTCCTTTTGTTTCAAAAGGAGGTCGTCGATATTATATAATTTTTATTGATGACTTTTCTCGGCACACATAGATATACTTTATGTTATCTCGTAGTGAGGTTCTATCTATCTACAAGACTTTTGCCACCATGATCCGTACTCAGTTTGACTCTCTTATTCATGTTTTTCATGCTGATTCTGCTAGAGAATACTTGTCAGGAGTCCTTCGTGGTTTTCTTGCTGAGTAGGGCACTCTCTCTCAGTTTTCTTGCCCTAATACTCATGCCCAGAACGGTGTGCCTGAATGGAAGCATCGTCATCTTCTTGAGACAGCTCATACTCTTATGCTTGCTTCTGCTGTCCCACCACACTTCTGGGTTGAGGCTGTTTCTACTACCACTTTTCTGATTAATATTCAGCCATCTTCTGCTCTTCAGGGTGGGATCCCAATTGAGTGTCTATGTGGTAAGACTCCTGATTATTCTAGTCTTCGCCTCTTTGGGTGTGTGTGCTATATTCTTCTTGCACCTCGTGAGCGCACCAAGCTGACCGCTCAGTCTGTGGAGTGCATTTTTCTGGCCTATAGCGCTGAGCATAAGGGATATCGTTGTTAGGATCCTGTTGGGCGGCGGATGCGAGTTTCTCGAGACGTTACTTTTGATAAGTCTTGTCCTTTCTACCCTCGTCATTCTCCTTCTACCGCTCCAGCATCTCTTGTCGAGCCACTTTCTTTCCTGACTTTTCCTACCACCCCCATTGTCACCGCACCTCCATCACAGTCTTTGGACTCTTCGGTGCCTCCTTCACCATCTCCTTCGCCACCGACATCCTCTCTAGAGGCTCCTTCTGGCATTGTTCCTTCTTATCCTCTCTACTACACTAGTCATCCGCGAGTTGAGGATTCTTCTGATGCGCTATCTTCTTCTAATGGTCATCTTCTTTGGCCTCTCCTCCTTGATATGCTTTTCGTGATCGCCAGTCTATTCGGTCTCCTATGTGCTTTTGTTTAGCATCTCTTGCCGAACCGACTTCTTATCGTGATGTTGTTGTTCATCAGGAGTGGCAGCATGCGACGACGGAGGAGATTGCTGCCCTTGAGTGTACTAGCCGCGTTGGATCTTGTCCCTCTTCCCGTGCGTGTTACTCCTATCACGTGCAAGTGGGTCTACAAGGTTAAGACCCGCTCTAATGGTTCTCTTAAGCGCTACAAGTCTCGTCTCGTGGCACGTGGTTTTCAGCAGGAGCATAGTCATGATTATGATGAGATATGTGCTCTTGTGGCTCACATGACCACCGTTCGCACTCTTCTTGCTGTGGCGTTTGTTCGAGCATGGTCTATCTCTCAGCTTGATGTCAAGAATGTCTTTCTCAATGGTGAACTGTGTGAGGAGGTTTATATGCAGCCACCAACGGGGTATTTTGTTCCTGAGGGTATGGTTTATCGCATTCGTCGATCTCTTTACGGCACCAAGCAAGCTCCTCGTGCCTAGTTTGATCGTTTCTCTTTTATTGTCACTGCAGCTGGTTTCTCTGCCAATGCTCATGATCTTGCTCTCTTTATTTACACTCCGCCTCGTGGCCGGACGCTTCTCCTTCTATATATTGATGATATGATCATTACTAGAGTTGATTCTCAGTACATCACTTTTGTTAAGGAGCGTCTTAGTGAGCAGTTTCTCATGTCTGATCTGGGTTTTCTTCGCTACTTTCTTGGGGTTGAGGTTATTTCTACACCTGAGGGCTTCTATCTGTCCCAAGAAAAAGATATTTATAGGATCTTCTTGATCGTGCTTCTCTTACTGATCAGCACACCGCTGAGACTGCTATAGAGCTTAATGTTTATCTTCGGGCCACTGATGGTGAGCCTCTTGCTGATTCTACTCGCTATCGTCACTTTGTTGGGAGCCTTGTTTATCTAGGTGTCACTCGTCCTGACATTTCATACCTCGTGTATATCTTAAGTCAGTTTTTTTTACTCCCACTCAGCTCCACTATAGTCATTTTCTCTATGTTGTATGATATCTTCGTGGAACCATCACTCGCCGTCTGTTTTTCCCTCACTCCAGCTCTTTATAGCTCCAGACATATTCTGATGTCACTTAGGCTAGTGATCACTCTGATCGCCGGTCTCTCTCTGCCTTTTGTGTTTTTCTTGGTAGTTCTCTCATTGCTTGGAAGACTAAGAAGTAGACAACAGTTTCTCGTTCGAGTGTTGATGCTGAGTTGCGAGCTATGACTTTGTTGACTGTGAAGTTTATTTGGCTACGGTTGTTACTTGAGGATTTTGGTGTTTTTGTTTTAACACCCACTCATCTTTTGTCTGACAGTACATGGGCTATTAGCATTACTACAAATCTGGTGAAGCATGAGCTTACAAAGTATATTGGTGTTGATGCTTTCTACATACGGACATATGTATAGGACCAGATTGTTACTCTTCAGTATGTGTCTTTAAAACTTCAGTTGACAGACTTCTTTATAAAAGCCTGTACTTGTATATATATTAGCCCATTGGCCTCATAAATAATACAAGCGCTATTCATAACAAACACAACACCGTGTTGTGTTAGCCAACTAGCTAGAAGGGACTATGCAGAATATTCGACCAGCTTATAAGTGTTCATGATTCGCAACACAACTGCATTTCCTGTCATCCATGGCAACTTCTCAAGTTCCACAGACCTCACCAACCCTTGCACACATTATGTCACTTGCACTACCACTTCTTGTTCTTGCCTTCACGGTGACCACCGAGGCAGTACCCCATCATCATGCTTCCCTCGGATCTCAAGCAGCAGCGCTACTTCGGTGGAAATCCACCATGAAGGGCAACACAACGGCTCTACTCAGTTCTTGGAGTCCCCACATTCATCCATGCAACTGGACTGGCATAATGTGTGGCGACGTCAGACGACACCGTGCAACTAGAGCATTGGCCATCACCGAAATCTCCCTCCAAGGCGCTGGGCTTGTCGGGCGGGTGGACACACTTGACCTTCCCTCCTTACCGGACATCACCAGCCTTGACCTTAGCAACAACACTGATCTCTCAGGTCCAATTCCGCCGACCATTGGCTCCCTCCAAATGTTGTCCAAGGCTCCAAGCTCAACCTCTCCGGTGGTCATCTTGGCGGAAGCATACCTCCCACAATCGGTGAACTGGGGAGGCTAGCTGTGTTGGACCTCTCAAACAACAGTCTTAGAGGCCATCTCCCTGCAAGCTTGGGTAATCTCACTCAGCTCACTACTATTAGGCTCAACAATAATATGTTCTCTGGTCATATTCCATGGCAATTGGGATTGCTCCAGAACATGAATGATTTGGAGTTGGATAACAGTACCCTTTTTGGTCATATACCCGCTTCCTTTGGAAACTTGACCAAACTGACTACATTATCTCTCACTTGGAATTACATTTCTGGTCATATAACCCCAGTGCTCGGCCACATTCTGGGCTTGCAACATCTCGCCCTGCATCACAATGAGCTTACTAGCAGAATCCCTCACTCCTTTAGTAACGTCACCATGCTTAGATCTATATATTTGGACAATAACTTTCTATCTGATTCAATCCCTGAAGAGTTGGGAATGCTTTGTCATTTGCAGCTCTTGGATTTTTCTAGCAATAACTTGACCGGTACCATTCCACCTAGCATTGGAAATCTTACTAGGCTAACCTATTTGGCTCTCTCAAGCAATAAGCTTACTTATTCCATTCCCAAAGAGATTGGAAGCCTTGGACAACTTGTCTGGCTTGATGTTTCACACAATCTCCTAACAGGTTTTATCCCTTCCACCATTGTGAACTTGACTGGTTTGCAGATTATGATGCTTCAGGTAAATAGCATAGGTGGCACCGCCCTTGACAAAATTGAACATCTTTTCAAACTTCAAGATTTGAACATCCGAAAAAATAAATTCATTGGCTCGATTCCTTCCAGTATCAGGAATCTTTCTAGTCTTCAGGAAATTAATGTTGGATATAATAATTTTAGTGGTGTAATTCCTCCTAGTGTGGGAGATCTTTCTTTTCTTATTTTTCTTGGCTTTGCCAAAAATCAACTTTCTGGTACCATTCCTCCGGAACTTGGGAACCTGACAAACTTGGAGTACAGTTGGATCTACTCGAATCAAATATCTGGCTCTGTCCCTAAGAGTTTTAGCAATCTGAGAAACATGATGGATATGAGGCTATTTGCTAATGATCTCTCTGGGAATCTGCCTCAAGGACTTACAAACCTTACTAATTTGGTTGTTGCTGATTTGTCCAAGAATAACTTCTCAGGTCAGTTGCCAAACCTATGTCAAGGGAAAATTTTGCGATACCTCAATATTTGGAGTAACATGTTTCATGGTCGCATTCCAGATAGCTTCAGACACTGCACAAGCTTAGAATTTCTTAGCTTCTCAAACAACCAACTAGAGGGAGATTTGTCTCAACATTTTGGAATATACCCACACCTTACTGTCCTTGATATATGTTAGAAAAATAGAGACAAAGGAGACACGAATTTTTACGTAGAAAACCCTTGCGGGAAAAAACCATGGACGCCAACCGGCGATAATCACTATATGAGGAGCGATTACAAAACGCAGGGGATTACAATGAGACGTTCCTCTCCCGTGCGGCTTACAAGAGATATATAAAGGGGTAAAAGGACTTAGAGTCCAAGTAGGACACTACTCCACTAATATGGCATATTCCAGATATTTTCATATTAGAAATTCGGATCACATACGGATCCAAATATTAACAATCTCCACCTTGAGATGAATTTCCTCTTGTAGCAAAATAAAGAATCATCAATCACCAAATGATTCCCCAATAAGATAAAAATCACCGTGCGCCAACTAGTCTCTAGGACTAAACTGTAATACCAACTAAGCTTGAGCAAAGCTCAAACTTAGTAACAGGAACTGGCTTTGTCATCATATCAGCTGGATTATCATGAGTACTTATCTTGCACACCTTGATATCACCTTGAGCAATAACACCTCGAATAAAGTGATATCTCACATCAATGTGCTTTGTTCTCTCATGGAACATCTAATCCTTTGTAAGGTATATAGCACTTTGACTATCACAAAATATAGTAGTGCAAGAATTATCTCCACAAAGCTCAGTGTACAAACCTCTCAACCAAATAGCTTCTTTACAAGCTTCAGAAATAGCCATATATTCTGCTTCAGTAGTTGATAAGGCAACAGTAGCTTGCAAACTTGCTTTTCAACTAACAGCACAACCACCAATGGTAAAAACATAACATGTTAGAGACCTTCTCTTGTCCAAATCACCAGCATAATCAGAGTCAACATAACCAACAAGTTCATCTCTAGAATTCTCAAACTGCAAACAAGCATTAGAAGTACCACGCAAATATATGAAAATCCACTGAACTACTTTCCAATGCTCTTTTCCAGGATTAGCCATGTATCTACTGACAACACTCAATGCATGAGATAAATCAGGACGAGAACAAACCATGGCATACATAAGGGAGCCAACTACACTGGAATATGGAACTCTAGACATGTACTCAATATCATAATCTGACTCAGGACATAAGACTGAAGATAATCTAAAATGCGAAGCTAATGGAGTACTCACTGGTTTTGCATTATGCATATTAAAACGATGAAGAACTTTCTCAATATAACCTTTTTGATTAAGGTATAACTTGCCAGATTGTCTCTCTCTAATAATCTCCATGCCAAGAATTTTCTTTGCTGCACTTAAGTCCTTCATCTCAAATTCATTACTTAATTGTGCTTTCAGTTTTGCTAGTTCTGACTTATCTTTTGCAGCAATCAACATATCATCAACATAGAGAAGTAAATAAATAGCTAAACCATTAACATTTTTAAATAAGCATGACTATCATAATCGCATCGCTTAAAATCATGAGAGAGCATAAAGGAGTCAAATCTCTTGTACCATTGCCTAGGAGATTGCTTCAAACCATAAAGAGATTTCTTTAATCTACAAACAAGATGTTCTTTTTCAGGAGTAACAAAACCCTCAGGTTGGTCCATATAAATGTCTTCTTCCAACTCTCCATGTAAGAATGCAGTTTTAACATCTAATTGCTCAAGTTCATAATCACGCATAGCAACAATACTGAGTAAAGTGTGAATAGAACTATGCTTCACAACTGGAGAAAAGACATCTTAAAATCAATACCTGGAATCTGACTATAACCTTTAGCAACCAATCTTGCTTTATACCTTACTGGTTCCGTAAAAGAAATACCTTCCTTCTTTTGAAAATCCACTTGCAATGAATAGGCTTCTTCTCCTTTGGCAATTTCACTAATTCACAAGTGCCATTCTTTTCAAGTGACTCAATTTCATCATGCATGGCAGTTATCCACTTATTACAATCAGTGGAGTTAATAGCCTCAGAGTATGATGAAGGTTCTGAATTACCTTCAATTTCTTCTGCCACACTCAAAACATAAGTAACAATATTAGCTTCTTCAATCAACCTCTTGGGTGGATTAATCTCCCTCCTAGGCCTATCAACTGCAATAGACTGTTGTGGTGGCTGCTCAACAATAGGAGTATCATCAGCAATAGGTGCATCATGAACAACAATATTTTCCTTATCTGATGTGTCATTTAAACCAACAAAATGGTCTACTTGAACACTTGAATTCTGCTCACTCTCAGTAGGAACATTAGTGGGCAATTTATCATGAAGCATAGCAGATTCATTAAAGACAACGTTTCTGCTAATCACAACCTTCCTTGTTTCAGGATTCCACAACTTATATCCTGTAACACCAGATTTATAACCAAGAAAGATGCACTTAACAGCTCTAGGCTCTAATTTTCCATTATCAACGTGAGCATAAGCAGTACAGCCAAAAACTCTCAATTATGAATAATTTGCTGGGGAACCAGACCATACCCCAATTAGAGTCTTCTTTTCAATTGCAAGAGAGGGTGACCGATTAATAAGATAGCAAGCAGTGGAAGCGGCCATTTCAAAAACGTCTATGCAAACTCGCATTTAACAACATGCAACGGCCCTGAAATGATGGTCTGTTTATCGCTCGACTACACCGTTTTGTTGAGGAGTACCAAAGCGGTGTAGTGCCTAACAATGCCTTGACCTTGCAATATGATTCAAATTCATCGTAATGTAATTCCATCCCATTATCGGTCTGAAGTTTCTTTACCTTCTTTTCAGTTTGACTTTCAACCATAGTCTTCCACTCTTTAAATGCTGAAAATGCTTCTGATTTATGCTTCAAGAAATAAGGCCACACTCTTCTAGAGTAATCATCAATAATTGTTAACATATAACGAGCACCTCCTAGAGATGTCTTCCGAGATGGTCCCCATAAATCAGAATGCACATAATCCAAAATACCTTCTGTGGTATGAACTGAGGTATTGAACCTCACCCTCTTGTGTTTGCCAAACACACAATGCTCACAAAATTTCAGCTTGCCGATGCTATGTCCATCAAGAAGTCCTCTCTTGCTCAATTCTGCCAAACCAAGTTCACTCATATGCCCAAGGCGCATATGCCAAAGATTAGTAGCATCAAAATCAGATAATGAACTTGAAATTACAGCAACATTACCTAATATTGTAGTACCTCGCAGATGGTACAGATTGGCAGATTTAATTTCAGCTTTCATCACAATAAGAGAGCCTTTTGATACCTTCAAAACTCCACCTTCACCAGAATACTTGTACCCTTTACCATCAAGAGTACTCAAAGAAATAAGGTTTCTTTTCAAATCTGGAATGTGCCTCACATCTGTCAAAGTTCTGACAATGCCATCAAACATCTTGATCTGAATTGAACCAATTCCTGCAACATTACAAGATGAGTTATCACCCATCAACACAGTACCACCTTCAACAGGTTCATAGGTGGCAAACCAGTCATCATTGGTCTTAGCACATCCAGCAAAGGCAACAAGAACTCCTCCATCAGAACTATCATCAGCAGCAAGGGAAGCATTACCTTCATCATTTGGTTTACCTTTTGGCTTATAATTGCCAGTTCTCTTTTCTTTATTTTGCAGCTTCCAGCATTCAAAGATGTCGTGCCCACTTTTCTTGCAATATTTTCACGACTTGTACTTGCCTCTGGATTTCGATCGGTTCCTATAGCCGTTCGAACTTTTGCCTTGAGATCCATTATTTGAGTTCTTCTCCTTTTGCCTGCCACGAACAAACAAGTCTTCTCCTTTTGGACTTGAATTTTCAGAAGGTACCATTTGTTTCATCTTCTCCTTAGCATGCAAAGCTTCATAAACTTCATGAAGAGTGAGAGTATCTCTACTATATAATATGGTATCTCTGAAATTTGAAAAAGAACTAGGCAGTGAACACAAAAGAATAAGACTCAAATCCTCATCATCATATTTTACCTTCATCGACTCTAGGTCGGAAACGATCTCCTTAAACAACGAAAGATGATCAAGCACGGATCCTCCTTCTTGCAATTTGTGAGAGTACAACTTCTGCTTGAGATGCATCTTGCTGGTGAGATCCTTTGTCATGCAAAGTTGTTCCAGCTTCAGCCATAATGCAGCAGCTGTCTTCTCCTTCAAAATCTCCTGCAAAATATTATTCGATAGATGAAGGTGAATCTGAGATAAAGCCTTACGGTCTTTGCGCTTCTCATCTGCAGTCCATGTAATAGGTTGTTTCTCAAACCCTTCCAACGCATCATCCAAATCCATCTGTGCTAACACAGCTCTCATCTTGACTTGCCACAGCGAAAATCTTGTATCTCGATCCAGGAGTGGAAGATCATACTTTAAAGTTGCCATGAGAAATAAATCCTGAAAATTACTAGTACTGATCTGTGTAAACCTAGCAAAAATCACGATCTCTTGGTACACGAACTGTACACAAAACAAAGATCTTCAAACCTCTGGTACACTTCGAGTGGATGTAGCAAAAATCTCCAAATTTTGGATGCTTCAAGTGGCTGGTAGCTTTTTCTTCTCCACGTGATTCAATCAACAAGAACAGGAAAAAAAAAAGCTTCGGTGATAGATTTAATAAAGAATCTTGGACCTGTGCCTTTTGCTCTTGGATCGGGCCTGCTGTTCGCTCGGTGAATATGGCCTGCTGCAGATTGATCCTTGCGCGCTGGACTGACTTTGAGCTTGTTTGTTTCAGAACCTGGTAACATGTTACCTGGGCCCTCTCCCTAGAAGCTGCCGAGTGACTGCTTGCTTTGCTTCTACGTTCAGCTGCCTGACCAGGTACGCTGCTAGCTCTAGGTGGGAAAAACTAACGCCTGGAATAGTGCTTGGCAGACAGTTGTTTCATCCGTCATTGGTAGGTTTGATTCAATGGTCTATTTTTTATTCACCAATTTCAGGCACAGACTTCCAACTAAACAACTCATCTTCAGGTTTGCCTGACCAGACAAAAATCATCTACTTTCCAGCTACCTCCAGGCACCACTTTTTCTCAGGCATGAAATCTAGGGCACCAACCAAACAGACTCTTTGTCCGCACGCTGGCTTCGGTGGCTTGGCTTCAATCGCGCGGGAGCGATGCGCCACGGGAGTAGAGATCTAGCGAAGCGCACGCGCGTCGTGGCCATAGGACGGACCTCGGCTGGCGGATTTGCGTTGCGGCGCTGCTTGGACCGAGCGATGCGTGTGCTGGCGACGAAGGACTAGTGCAGGCGCCGAAGGAACACGCAACGCGATGACGGCGGCGGCGGAATGACGACTTTGTAGAAGCTCTGCGCGAGACGAAGCGCTGCCACCGATCGGATCTGATTTTTTTTCTTCGTATCTCTCCAAGCCCTAAAACTCCTGTGCTCTGATACCACTTGTTAGAAAAATAGGGACAAAGGAGACATGAATTTTTACATGAAAGACCCTTGCAGGAAAAAACCACGGGCGCCAGCCGGCGATGATCACTATATGAGGAGCGATTACAAAACGCAAGGGATTACAATGAGACGTCCCTCTCCTGTGCGGCTTACAAGAGATATATAAAAGGGTAAAAGAACTTAAAGTCCAAGTAGGACACTACTCCACTAATATAGCATATTCCAGATATTTCCATATTAGAAATTCGGATCACATACGGATCCAAATATTAACAATATAAGCCAGAACAAATTTCATGGACGCCTCTTACCAAATTGGGGTTCATGTCACAATTTGACAACTTTGTGGATGTTTCTAATATGATCAGTGGAACCATACCTATTGAGTTCTCCAAACTAACAAATCTAGAGAATCATTACTCTACTCAAACAGATTAATTGGTGAGATTTCACCAGAGATCGGTAGTATGGTAAACCTCTATTGGTTGGATTTAAGTAAAAATCAACTGTTTGGGAGGGTCCCTTCACAGATTGGCCAACTCAACAATCTCATGTTACTTGATTTGTCTAGCAACCAATTGGATGGAACAATACCAAAGGAACTTGCGGACTGTCAAAAGCTGATTTCAGTTAAGTTAAACAAGAACAACTTAACTGGGAATCTTCCAACAGTAATTGGGAGTATGATGAACTTGCAGACTCTGCTAGATCTGAGCAATAATAATCTCAATGGGACAATACCCCAAGAACTAGGAAATCTAAACATGCTGGAATTCTTGAACCTCTCTCACAATCAATTCAGTGGAGGCATTCCATCCTCTGTGACAAGTATGCAAAGCTTGTCAATATTTGATGTATCATACAACAATTTGGAAGGCCCTGTTCCAAAAGAGATCCGCAATGCTTCAGTGAACTGGTTTCTCCACAACAAGGGTTTCTGTGGTGAATATTTTGGTTTACCACCGTGTTATTCACCTCCGGGGCACAAGCATCGGAAAAAATGGCGAAACTTGATACTAGCAATTGGGATTCTACTTATTGGTATAGTTTCTGTAATCACAATTTTCTTCATTCGACAGAAGGAAAAACCTAAAGATGTGACTACCAAGAGTGGCAGGGATGTATTCTCCATCTGGAACTTTGATGGAAGATTAGCATTCGAAGATATCATTGATGCCACTGAGAACTTTGATGAGAAATATTGTGTGGGAGCAGGAGGTTATGGTAGCGTCTACAAAGCACAACTACAGACAGGAAGAGTGTTTGCCGTAAAGAAGCTACACTCAATTGGAGAAGGAGCGGATGATGCTAGATTTCACCGCGAAATTGAAGTGCTGATGAAGATACGCCACCGCAACATCGTCAAACTCCATGGTTTTTGTTCACATGGACTAATCAAAATTTTCGTTTATGATTATATTGAGAGAGGAAGCCTGGCCACCATCATATGTAATGAGGAACTAACAAATGAGTTTCATTGGCAAAGGAGAATATCCCTCGTTAATGATGTGGCCCAAGCCATATATTATTTGCATCATGAATGTGATCCACCTATAATTCATCGGGACATCACAAGCGGTAACATCTTGTTGGATGCCGAGTACAAGGCCTATGTATCAGATTTTGGTGCAGCTAGAATCATAAAGCCAGATTCATCGAATTGGAGCGAGCTAGCCGGAAATTTTGGCTACATAGCACCTGGTATGCGCAATATATCCATCTATCATAGCCTACTATATAAAAGATCATTACCAATCTAACAGTCTTACAACATTATCTGTGAAATTTGTTGCAGAGCTTTCCTACAATCCTGTGGTCACAGAAAAATGTGATGTCTATAGTTTTGGTGTGGTGACAATGGAGGTGGTGATGGGGAAGCACCCAGGTGATCTTATAGGCCACCTTACTTCACTTGAAGAACAAGACGTCTTTCTGGAGGATATCATGGACAAACGCCCTTCGACACCGATAGGCAATGAAGAACGAGACATTATTCGGCTGGTTTCCATTGCCAAGCGTTGTGTGCAAGCTTCCCCTCAAGATAGGCCAACAATGCAGCAGGTGTATCGAACTCTTACTAGTTCCTAGTAGCAGCTATTATACAGTTATTATTGTGATATTGTTACAACAATGTGCAGTTTCTGAACTATATTGTTAATGGTTGTGAACAGAAATGTGTACTGCAATAAAAGGTACTGAACAAGGTACGAAGAATTATATTAGCAAAGCGGAGTTATATTTTCAACATACTTAAACGATTCACTTGGCATATATCTATTCTAGTTTCTTGTACCAGCTAACTTTCAGCATATGTATACATGATATAAGTAAATAATTTCTCCTGGATAGATTTATATGGTTTTCGGTTCTGCATTTGCTATCTAATTTTATTTTTGAAATCAATGAAAATTTTCACCCTTGAATTTGCTTTAAAATTCACAGGCTGATAAAGTCTATCTGGCTAAGATGATGTCCTGCGTCTCTGGCTCCGGCCACCGTGGGTGTATGGTCTGCAACCAAATAGGCCCTTAATTTTTTGTTAGTACCCTGGTTCTTTCTTACTAACTAGCAGGGTGACCCGTGCATTTGCGCGACTAGATTTGTTTTAAAGTTTGTAGTGACAAATGATATAACTTAGATGCTTCATAATATATTTACGTATCTTGTGGCTATTTAGATTTTTAAGATATCATAAACATTAGAAAATAACAATAGAAACTTGAAGGAAAATGCAACTTAAGTAACGTAATTAAAGTATGAGCTTTCATGGAAGAAAATCATGAGTATAATAAGTTAATCACTCTCCATTACGTATACATCATGTAGTTGCATACCCTTAACTCTTTTCCAAAATGTTATACGTATACATCATGTAGTTGCATACCCTTAACTCTTTTCCAAAATGTTTGCATGCACATATACCTCTGTTAATCTCAAGCAATACATTGATTATGTGTGCAACAAAATTATCTTATTGGTTTACATGGTATTAGAGTACATTGCTCACATATACACCGATGCACCATGGACGACCTACCTTGAACTTATCTTCCCTTACGTCGATTGCCCCACTAAACCATGTGTCTTCTACCTCTTCTCCCCGCCACAATTTTTCTGCTTCAACCTCCAAGAGCAAGCTTAATTCTTAATCGATATCTCTCAACTGCTACCATTTTCAATGCAATACTCTACCATATAGTTATCTTCTACTTCTCTCCAATTATCACTTAATGATGACCGTTGTGATATCTACACATATATGCATGCAAATATCGTCGATCTCTGCCAGGACACCTGTCGCACTCTTTCCAGTGGCCCCAAGCCTATTCCTTACCGTTGCACTATCTCTACTCTGAACTCTTTGCTCCTTTGTTTATGTACGTCCATGCTTCTATTCGTAGGATGCATGCATGTATATACACATGTACGGTGGTAAACATGCCCTATGTCTTCTTCTCCTGTGTTGGTCACTCCTCTTCTTCAACGTTGTCCAACTCAACGATGTGGCTTCCTCACTAACTGCGATGACCTCCCATCTTCACTGATGTTAGTATGTCTGCCTTAGTCGTTGTCTAACGTTAGGGAGAATCTGCTCGCCATCGTCGGTGATGCTATGTCACTCACCAACGATGGCATGCTCCTAGCTACCCGATGGTCACATATCGTCGATAGCTCGTTTTTAATCCAAAGCTTCACCTCCTCTCTGCTATGTCTTCCCCATTATTGAATTTCTTTGGCCATGGACTTCTTCAACAACGCCGATGCTCACCATTCGTCGTCATAGCACTTGGTCTCCTTTGACTCCTTGTAGATCAATGTCTTCTTGTAGGGCAGATCGACGCCATTGCACTCTTTCGTGGTCTCATCTGACACCATTCACGATATCCTCATTATGACTTGTATTTAATTTATTCGAAATTTAGTTATTAAGAGATTTTACTGTGGAATTCGTAAGGAAAAAATAAAATTACAAATTTCCTTTTATTTGTTTCCCTCATTTCAATTATTTTTGTTGGAATCATAAACTAATCTCATTGTTATTTTTATGCTAAATTACGCTTATTTATATATTTTACTTGAATTCGTGATCAAATCAAAATTCTAGTTTTATTTTATTTTTATTCCAAAATCAATTTATTTTTTGTTGAAATTTGTATACTAATCCAATTGCTATTTTTAGTTTATTTTTTATTTCGACTTATATTTATTTATGATTTTACTTAGGAATTGTATGGAAATCAAATTGATGATAATTTTTTTTCGGATTCTATTTATTTAATTATTTTACTTTGAATTCATACGAAAATCAAATTGCAAATTTTATTTTATTTTTATCTCGATTTTTAATTATTTTTATTGGAATTAGTGTACTAATCCAATTGCTATATATATATATATATATATAGAAAAATTACTATTTACTCCCAGGTGTAGTTACACCCACTGAATCCATCGTTCGCTTGTTCCAAGATCCGTGCAGCCTTTATAGCTATTCCGGGTGCATGCTAGCAAATAAGATTTATAAACCCGATCCGCGTCGTGCGTTAGTTCCTGTTCCTGCATTCCCGGGATTCACCATTCAAATACGTGATCAAATGCATTGATTAGCATTTGACGTTTTGCCCGTTCCATTTGTTGCCCGTTTTGCCCGTTCCATTTGACGTTTTGCCTGTTTGATTTGTTGTACATTTTGCTCGTTCCATTGAGCAGCACACGCACCGAAGGGCGCCCACCATTATTCTCGACATCGCCGCCCAACGTGATTCTGTGCTCCCATGTATCAATGGCCCGACTCCATTGATGGTTGGCCTGGACGTGAAGGAGAGACTATGGCCACGCGCGCGCGGTTGCGACGAGCAGCACTGCGGTGAGGCGACCACACACACGACGACTGATACAACTCAGCTTCCAGTCGTGGTGGCTCCAGCGGCGACGTGTTGGCAACATGCACGCGAATGGGTGGTGAGACATGCATCAAGGTATATATGAGAGTATTGGTATGTACATTCTCAATGCACGAAAACTCCAATCCAATTTTCTTGTACTGCTGATTTCTAATGCTCCATTGCTTATTCATGGATGCTAGAACGAGCAGATTGAAGCCCTTTCCGCGAGGCTGCACGGCATGGTGGGCATTCGTGATGCGGCGTGAGGCGAGATTGAGCAGAGATCATGGAGACGGTGATGCCGGACCGTGCGATGGCGACCGCGTCGACAACCCATACATGGGTCACCGGTAGATGTAGAGATGACGAGGCACTAGTCAATCCGTGTACAGATGTTAATACATTCATACGTGAATTTAATATTACATATTGACGAGAGCCACGCATGTGCGAATCAACGTACTCCATAAAGTATATTCATACGTGAAATACTCCCTTCCCAAATCCATGTACAGATGTACTAATATACTATCGTAGGTGTATATACTCCCCAATTACATGTACCAACATGCTCCCGAGGTCTACATACTACCTAAGTATATGTACTAAAATACTCTCTTAGGTCTACATACTACCTAAGTACATGTACTAAAATACTCCCTTATGTCTACATACTACCTAAGTACATGTACTAAAAAACCCCCTTAGGTATACATACTACCTAAGTACATGTACCTAGGTAGTATGTACTAAAATACTCCCATACTACCTAAGTACATGTACTAAAATACCCCCTTAGGTCTACATACTACCTAAGTACATGTACTAAAATACTCCCATAGATATACATACTACCTAGGTACATGTAACATGGCGTGCTGCGTGCAGATGATTAAAATACCACCTCTCCAAGAGAATGCCATCAGTACATGTATCTTGATCCTGGACATTTCCTTCCTCCACGTCCGAACATTTCTCCATTTCTTGGTCCAAGGCCAGACCTTTCTGTCTTGTCTTCTCGCTTGTGGACGACGACCGAAACTCAATGGAACGGGCAAAATGGGCAGCAAATCAAACGAGTAGTAGTACGTGCGTTCAATCCTGGGGTTTGCAACAAATGAGCAGTACTTGTTATCCTAGTACGAGCAGTAGTATGTGCACACTTCAAAATTTGTGCGTTCATTAATCCTGGGGTATGTAAAACACGAGCAGTAGTATGTGCGTTCAATCCTAGGGTATTTAACAAACGAGCAGTAGTATGTGCGTTCAATCCTGGGGTTTGCAACAAACGAGCAGTACTTGTTATCCTAGGGATTCATAATTCTTTTTTTGAATTGTAAGCATCGGAGGTATGTAACAAAACAAAAGCAAAACCGGAAAGAATCGTTTACCGGGACAATACATGCCGAGACGACGACGCCAATCAGAAAATTCAATTACTTGTTATCCAGGAGTTGGATCTTAATTACGATTTGTTTTTTCTACCAACTGTTACATACTGTGGGTATTATGTGCTATGTATTGCGGGTTGCTAGCAATGGGTATGTAGTACAATCCGACCCAATAATCCAAGTAATGATGTGGTATCCGAGACAGATGGATGGTAGATACAATAGGAGTAACTACACTTGGGAGTAGGAAAAAGGCTTCCTATATAGGAAAATTACTATTTACTCCCATTGTATATATATATATATATAAAGAATTACAATTATTGGTGATTTTATTTTGGAATTCAGATCGAAATCAATTTGCTAATTTTATTTTATTTTTTATTTCGAATTTACATTATTTTTTGTTGGAATTTGTATACTAATCCAATTACTATTTTTTTAAAAATATTCTGAATTATGTTTATCTAGTGATTTTACTTACGAATTCATGTCAAAATGGAATTGCTAATTTTATTTTATTTTTATTCCGAATTTCAGTTATTTTTGCATTGTACTTGACATAGACTCTTATTTCTATATTGTACTTGACATGGACTCTTTCGTTTAATTTAGATCATTATAACCTGGATCCACCATAATCAATGGTGTAGATGTTTCTCTTTTTTCACCGATTAACATGAGAATTTCTAGCCTTTGGGAGTCAACGTGATGACTTCTTTTTCTATCAATTTAATAATATAATAGATAAATAGATTAGGCCTGGGAGCTCGGGATCAAGGCCATTCTCGGCCCGGTCCATCTTTTTTTCTCGAAAACTACGGGATTGGCTTGCGGCGGCAGCCCAAGCCCAAAACGGAAGAAATAAATCGCGAAAAAGAAAAAATGGGTCGCTTTTGACTTGGGTCCTCGGGTTCCGCTGCCTTGGCGTCGTGTCGTGCCGTCGCCTCGCCGCCCTGCCGAAGCGAAGTGCCGAGCGACTGCCGATCTCTCCACGCCGCCGCGCTGCTTCTGCCTAATCGGGCGGCGATGGCCGGGGAGGAGGCGCCGCCGGGGGCACTCAACCTGGCCGAGTACGCTCTCGCGGGCGCGCGCACCGTCGACTGCTTCAGGCGCATCCGCAAGATCGGCGAGGGCACCTACGGGTAAGCAATCTACGATGAAAGCCCCCTCCCCTTGATCTTTGTATCGCATTCTGGCCAATTTGTTGCGAATTGTTAGCTTTCGCGTTGCAATTGAGTCATGATGTAGTGTAGCGGTGTGGCCGTGAGATTGTACGGGCGGTGGTGGAGTGTGTTACTTGCGGGTCCATGTTCGTATCACCCCCTTTGGTCAGTGGTTTCACACAGATCGGTTCTTCATCAAATCAATGCACGCTTTGTGTCAATTCTTGCCGACTAGTTTGCTTTTTGTGCGAGGCAGCTATGCTCTGACTGCTTCTTCCTAGATGTAGCGATCCATTTAAGCTCATTAGGTTTCGTTCGGTAGTGTTGCACACTAGGCATTTCCATAAGAAGGCATCGAAAACTCCCTAGTTATTTGACAAATATGTTGCTCGACTTCTGATTCACCACACCTATGAAAAGTGGCATATATCCACTGCTGCTAGCTAATTGCTCTTTTTATTGTGACGAAAGAAACAACAAAAATATTAACGTTTGATATCAAAATTAGATGTTTTTTTTAACCAAAACCCTCACCTATTCAGGCAAATCAACTTTTGGCAGCTAAGGCATCTTGCCTCTTTTGGACAAATGCTGTCTTCTGCAGCATAATTGTCTGTACAAAGCAGGTTTCCTAAATCCATGTCTCAATATGCTGGAGCACATTAGGTGCAGCTAAAGAATATTGTTAAGTATGTTTTACGATCAAGAGCCCCTGTTCAGCCAATGCTTGCGAGACATTAAATTTTGATGGAGAATTGGAGACATTGGAATACTGTATTATTAGGTCCATGGCTTTGCAACTCCATTTTTAGGGAAGAAAGAGCCCGATATAGCTTTTGGAGTGTACATAAAAAATGAGGTTTCACTTGTTTGGGCAACAGTCGAGATTATGCAACATTTGTATGATTTATTTTCTGTCCCTTTACTTGGTTGTTTATCTTTGTTTTGCTGAGGATCGCACTTGAATGGGCTCCCTTTTGGCCAAAAGAAGAAGAACTATTCAAGTGCAAGTTTTTTTTACTAACATCACGGTAGTTCTTTCAATGTTTGTCTTTCATCCACTGTACTCTGGAACTACCTCAGTTCACTGAACAGGAAAGAATTTCAAGCATTCATACTGAATTCTAAAATAATTGCAAGATATTGTTAATGTTTAACTTTACATGCAAACTCGCATTGTAGTCACAGCGTGCACCTTTCTTTTCCTTTTCCTTTGACTCATATAAAGTCCTCTTTATGGCAAGGACTGGTTATATTCTCTGTAGAGCAATAAAAATTGTGAACTCCTTATTTTTCTTTATTTAACTAAACAAATCCAAACGCTTCAATTGCAAACTGTGAGTTGCATTACATCATAAGGTGGATGCAGATGCAAAAATTTTGGAGTAAAGTTTGTGAACATGACGTTCTTGGATTTTGTTTGCACTATCATCAATATTTCCTTCTGAACACTTGTTCCAATCTCACCAAATCAGGTGGCCTACAATGGGCTTCTAATGGGTGTTTAGCTCTAAGCTCTTCAAAGTCTAAAATAAATGCTATGCAGTCTGTATGTTCTTTCCTGTCCTTAGGATTAATCCATAATAAGAAAATGGAATAAAGGGGGTATCACTTTGTTATAGACTTTACTTTTTCACCGTCAAACTCCAAGCTAGCGATACATTTTACCACTACATTAATTTTATTGTCTGTTCTGAGTGCCTAAGTGGTCATTATTGTGCTTTTTCCTACAAATCTCAGTGAGGTCTTTGAGGCTATGGATATTATAACTGGGGAAAGAGCAGCACTTAAGAAAATCAAGTTGGATGATGGCAAAGAAGGGGTAAGCTTTACGATCTCAACAAAGCAAATGCTACTCTTTTATGATGAGCAAACACATTCTTTGATGGACATTGTATACACCCCTCTGAACTGTTCAGTACCTCTGTAGTTTCCACGCCAAATCTTGCGTGAGATTAAACTATTAAAAAAGCTGGATCATGAGAACATCATCAGATTGAAAGAGATTGTAGTATCTCCTGGTAACAAATGTTCATCTAGTCATTTCTAGATATCCAAGAGTACCGAAACTGCACATTCCAATCACGTTGAATATTTTCAGGTCCTGCGCATGGAACAGGAGGATCAGGTTAGTTGGCTTATGTTTGTTGCTTATATCCTTCATTGATGTGGCGCAAGCTTATATATTTATTGTCTTCTTTTAATTATTCTTTTCTGGTGCTATTGTCTTGTGTATGGAAATCCTTGATTAACTTATGCTAAACACATGCAGATGATCACATGTACAGGGGAGATATCTACATGGTTTTTGAATACATGGACCATGATTTAAAGAAAGTCTTGCACCATAGTACCCCATCCCAAGTCAAGGTACTCTAATATACTTACTGAAGAAATATGAGTCCACGGTTTCTCTTACAAAGTTCAATCAACTTGCTATTACAATTAAGATCCAAATGTAAGCTTACCAAAACAAGAAGCTCCTCTCCATCGGTTTCTCTTATATGCTAGCTTTGTGGAAGAAGCAATGCTCCTCCATGGTATAACTCGAATTGCGAAGATTGTGATTGTGGTAGGTTGGGTGCAGGGACAGTAGTTCAGTCCCCGAGCCGTGGTGGCTCTTGGCCACTCAGTAGGGAGAGAAGGGATGCAGGAGGCGGGAGAAGGGAGACTTGGAAATTGAGATTTCTTGATTGATTGCTTTAAACTGATTCGGCTGCCCCTATTAAATAGAGACATTCCCTAACAAGCATATCTAAATTAGGAACGAATACGTATCGAAGAAGGACACTACAAATCTTAACGTATCTAACTCAATCTCTTAACTAACTCAAACTCTCCTAACTCTAAATTGCCGCACAAGGCAATACTGTCATGTGTTACTGCTGGTCGACGCCCTCGGCTTGCGCACACCAGGGCCCACATCGACGGTAGGGTATTCCCCACATAACATCTCTCCCTGCCTCGACAAACAGCTCGTCCTCGAGCTGAATTTCATGATAAGCTGCTGTGAATTCATTCAATAGTTCCCAAGTTGCTTCAGTCGCATCGAGACCAACCCATTGAACCAAAACATGCCATATGTCGTGGCGAAGGCTAGCCTTCAACACCTTGGCCGGAACAGGAAGGGCACGACCATGCTCGATGGGTGGAAGCGTAGGTGTCGTAGTAGGAAATATCACCGTGAAACTTCTTCAAAAGACCAACGTGAAAGACGTTGTGGAGACGGGTGCTCTCAGGTAAGCGGAGTCGGTAGGTAACGGAACTAATGCGCTCACTGATCTGGTATGGTTCGTAGAAACAAGGACCAAGCTTCCATGTGGTTCTGCTGGGAAGGGAAGTAGCTTGACGATGAAGAAGCCGGAGCTAGACCCACTCGTCAACCTCAAATGTGACCGCATGATGATGTTTATCATAGTAATTATTAACATATTGTTGAGCCTGGAGAAGTCGTTCGCGTATGTCACTAAGAAACTGCTCGAGGTCACGCAACTAAGCTTCCACGGCCACCACCTTGCCAGCGCCCTCCTCATATGATGCCAAGGATGAAGGAGATCAGCCATAGACCACCTTGAATGGTGTATCATGAAGAGCAGTATGATTGGCCGTGTTATAACAATATTCAGCCCAAGGTAGCCATTCTAACCACAGATGGGGACGATCGTCGGGGAGACAACGAAGGTACATGGCGATTGTCTTATTAACTGCTTCGGTCAGACTGTCGGACTGTGGGTGAAAAGACGAGCTAAGGTGAAGACAAACACCAGACAAACGGAATAAGTCTTGCCAAAAATTACTAGTGAAGACAAGGTCGCGGTCATTGACAATGGAGTGGGGGACCCCATGCAGACAGACAATATCGTGGAAGAAAGCCTGAGCCACTGAAGTCGCTGTGTACGGGTGGCCCAATGGAATGAAGTGGGTGTATTTGGAGAAACGGTCAATGACAGAGAGAATGACCGATTTCCCATGTACGTAGGGCAGTCCTTCGACGAAGTCCATGGAAATATCAGTCCATACAGTAATCGGCACCTCGAGGGATTGGAGTAGTCCGACGGGGTGAAGATGTTCAGTCTTGTTACGCTGGCATGTCACACAAGCTTGAACAAAATCCTGGACTTCTTGGCGTGCGCGAGGGACATAAAAATCAGAACACAACCTGTGGAGAGTCTTTTGTATCCCTTCATGGCCGACATGAGTGGTTGCCATGATGGTTGGCAGGGACGGGGATGAGGCCAAGACGAAAATGCGCCCATAGTGTAGTAGAAGACTGTCGGCCATGGACCATGGCGCACCTAGGTCGTCGGACTAGAGCTTGGCGCAGATGTCCTGGAGTTCAGTGGAGGAAGCCACTTTGAGACGCAGATCATTGAATAAGGAGAAGGATGGTCTGGATAGGACACATATTGAGGCATGCTCGGCGTTGCGTCGAGAGAGTGCATCGGCTACTGTGTTGAGGTGGCCAGGCCTATATTTCACCGTAAAATTGTAGCCAAATAATTTGCTCACCCATTGATGCTGAGGTATCATGGATAGACGTTGATCCAAGAGAAACTTCAGACTGTAGTGGTCGGTGCGGACGATGAAAATACGACCCCGAAGGTATGGACGCCAATGTCGGACTTCGTGAACCAAACGAATAAGCTCCCATTCGTACGCGGCGAGTTTAGCATGATGCGCCGCAATAG
Source organism: Phyllostachys edulis (assembly GCA_036346405.1). Lineage (NCBI taxonomy): Eukaryota > Viridiplantae > Streptophyta > Magnoliopsida > Poales > Poaceae > Phyllostachys > Phyllostachys edulis. Next base: position 48,060,381 of record CM070560.1, on the reverse strand, counting down.
GTTTACTGTAGAATGCGACAGGACTAGCGCCTTGGTGAAGCACGACACCGAAACCTGTGCCGGAGGCGTCACATTCCACAATGAACCCCGCAAAAAATTCTGGCAATTGAAGAACCGGAGCGGTGGAGAGCCCTTTTAAGGGCGTGAAAGGCACATTCGGCCTCAGTAGACCATGTGAACTCCTTTTTAGGAGTTTAGTGAGCGGTGTCACGATGAGGCCGAAATCGCGAATGAACTTGCGGTAGTAGCCTGCGAGCCTGAGAAATCCGTGGACTCCCCTGGCCGAAAGAGTAGTGGGCCCAGTCTTCACGGCTTCCACCTTGTCTTCGTCCATGGCAACCCCGACGGCTGAGATGACATGCCCAAGGTATGCCACAGATGGATCCTAAAAAACACACTTGGAATGCTTGAGGTAGAGTTGGTGTTGGTGCATGAGCAATAAGACTGTCCGTAAGTGTCGCAGATGCTCAGACCACGAGGAACTGTAAATCAAAATATCGTAAAAAAAGAGCAAACGGCGGAGATATGGTCGCAGAATCTCGTTCATCAATGCTTGGAAGGTGGCCGACGCATTGGTAAGTCCAAATGGCGTCACCAAGAACTCGAAGTGGCCATGATGTGTCTAAAAGGCAGTCTTCTCCACATCCGCAGGGTGCATGTGCACCTGATGATAGCCTGAGCGAAGATCAAGTTTGGAGAAGAAACGAGCACCACACAACTCGTCGATGAGTTCGTTGACAACCGGTATCAGAAATTTGTCCTTAACGGTCAAGTCATTGAGGCCCGGTAATCAATGCAAAAACGCCATGTACCATCGTGCTTCTTGACAAGGAGGACCGGTGACGAAAAAGCGGAGTTGCTGGGACGGATGGTGCCTTGTTATAACATGGCCGAACATTGGCGTTCAAGCTCATCCTTCTAGAGATGCGGGTAGTGATAGGGCCTTACGGGCCTACGGCCACTGGGGCCGATCTGGGTAGGAGATGAATCCGATGGTCCAAGTGACGCGCTGGAGGGAGGCCGACAAGATCCTCAAAGTGGCCTTCAAATTCCAAGAGCAAGGTGTTCAGAAGCTCCTCATTGGTGCAAGTGGTTACACGGGCGACCGCGCGCGGGGCAGCGATGACGTGCCAAGTAATCCAGTGACCTTCGCGCCAGAACGTCATGCGAAGGTGGTTGAAGTCCCGAAGTGTGGGTCCGAGGGTGCGGAGCCATTGTATTAGAACAATATCAAAGACACCAAGAGGTATAGTGAGTACATCCACCTGGAAGCATTCGCCGGTGATGTCCAGTGGCAACCACGACAGAGACCCCTGCTTGTGACTTGATCGCCGTTGGCGACCTCGATGTGGAGTCCAGGACGCTGCTCAAGAAGCAAGCCCGCACGAGTGACGATCCTCTCGCTAATGAAATTATGGGTGCAGCTGGAATCAAGGAGCGCAATGAGGGAGTGGTGCCGATAGTAACGCGGAGCTGCATGGTCTCGTTGGAGCAAATACTCCATAGCCCGATCAGTGCATGGAGAGACACTGTTGGTGTGCTGTCCGGATCGTCGGAATCGGCATCCATCATGACATCATCTGCGTAATAGTCGACCTCAATATAGAAGAGGCACTGACAACAATGTCCGTGGACGTACTGCTTGTCGCAGTTGAAGCAGAGTCCTTGCTTGCGTCACTCGGCCATCTTAGTTGGGTTGAGTCGACAGAGAGGATGGCTTGTCGGTGTCGTCGTGGGTGCGGGAGGACCGAGTGCGCCTCCCAATGTTGGCGGCCATGGGTCGGTAGGCAAGGGCCGGGGCCCTGTTCGGCCACCGCCGGGCAGTGGCGCCGTAGGAGCCGTGTTCTTCCAGAGTTCGTATGTGCTAGCCAAACTCATGGCGACCTAAATATCAGCTGGGTTCTACAACTCAACATCAATGCGCAGTTGATCACGAAGGCCGACGGTGAAAAGTTTCATCCGGTGCGTCGGCGATAGGGCTTTCGTGCGGCATAGGAGTGCTAGGAAGTGGTCGATGTATTCCTGGACGGAGTTGGCAAAGGTCAGTCAGGCCAAAGCGCTGAGGGGATTGCTTCGGATAGGTGGTCCAAACTGCAAGTGACAAAGATCCTGAGGCGAGACCAAGAAGGGATGCCCGTGTCGCACTCGAATTGGAAATACCAATGCTGAGTAGTGCCGGTTAGGTGATATGAAGCTAACCACACTGTCATGTGGGGAATTTCGTATCGTCAACATGGTCTCAACCGTGCGCCTGGTGGAGCCAGAGCATTGGTGCGTTCGGCGGAAGGACATTCGGCGGAAGGAAACCCGCAGAAGGAAAGTCCAATTAAGGGTCTTATCATTTATTTGGCAAGTTAATTCTTAATTAGGAAGTTATCTTTTAGGATTGTCTATTTACAGTTAGAGATCGATTCGTGATCCAGTTAGTTGAGTGAATTTAGGAAAGCAATCGTTAGAGATTGATTTGTAATCACCGGGCCATCTCTATAAGTGGCAGCCGGCAGTTATACTTTTTGGCAAGCAATGAAATACCAGAATCTCCAATTCCAGTCTCCTCTAATTCCCTAATCCCTCCTCTTTGCCGTGCACGCTAGGCAACCATCACGGCGCCGGTTAGCCGGAGTTACTGGCCGAAGCCACCCATTACACACGACTATCCTCTTCGTAACCTAGGTTATACCAACTTGGTATCAGAGCCATCTCCACCCACCACCATGTCCGGCTCCGAAGCAGGAGAAGAGGTGTCCATGGCGCAACTCCTGTAGGCTATCCAGACGTTGACTACTCGCATCGACGACACACACGTTCGCATGAATGGCATGCAGCAGCAGATGGGCGATGTCACCAATCGCCTGGCAGCCATGGAGAAACGACTGGCCGTTGAGTTGCTAGCTCTATTGCTGCAACCGCCGACTGCCCCTACAAGCGTCACCTCCGAAGGCCAATCTTCATTGGCACCATGCCTTCCAGTTTCCGCTACTGCAACCCAATACTCCCTGTTCCAACTTCCAGCCGCCACCACCGCAGCATACATCCACACTCCCCCGACACCCACTGCCACCGTCGCATACATCCACACCCACACACGTCACTCCTGCCCTCCGCCACCACCATGCCATCAGCTGCGCCACATATACCATACACCACAACCCAATTCCCACCCTTCCCACAAGACGCTCGCATGATTCAACCACACACTCAAACCGAGCATAGCCATACTTTAAGTGTTCCTCGCTACCACAAATTAGAATTTCCTATCTATGAGGGCAAGGACGATCCATTGGCATGGATCAATCGATGCGAGCAATTCTTTCGCGGCCAGCGAATGGAAGAGGCCGGCAAAGTCTGGTTGGCATCCTATCATCTTACAGGCATCGCTCAACATTGGTATTATCAGTTGGAACGCGACGCAGGAATACCCTCGTGGTCACGACTGAAGGAACTTTGTGACCTTCAGTTCAGACCCCCAATCCGAAGCAATCTGTTGGGCGCCCTCGCACGTTTGCCTTTTGGCAATTTGGTACAAGACTACATCGACAAGTTTTTGGCGCTCCTTTGCCGCACCGAAGCTCTCACCCAAATACATCAAATGCAGCTCTTCACATCCGGCCTCCCCGACCAACTGCGGATTGATGTGGAGCTTCAAAACCCTCCTGACTTACAAGTGGCAATGAGCCTCGCCTGCGCCTACGAACTACGCATGCAGGCAGCGCCGCTTGTGCCGCCGGCCGGCTATCCTCGCTAACGATGGCGGCCCACTAGATGGCAGCGGCCATCCGTGCCCATTCTAATCGTGCCTCAGTCACCGGGCCTCGGAGGAACCGCAGCGACACCAGCACTAGTTGGTCGCCCCCTTAGCCGTCTCACTTCACCTGAGGTGGCTGAACGGCGAAAGCAAGGCTTGTGTTTCAACTGCGATGAGCAGTACGTCTGCGATCATTGTTGTCAACGCCTCTTTTATATTGAGGTCGACGATTACGATGAGGATAGGCCGGTGGACGACTCCTTTGACCCCTTGGAGCATACGCTGACGGTGTCTCTCCACTCTCTCACGGGGTTGTGGAGCATCCGCGCCAATGAAACCATGCAACTACGCGTCACCATCGGCACAGCCGACGTCATTGCACTCCTCGACTTGGGTTCAACACATAACTTCATCAGCGACAGCGCGGTAGCCCGCGCCGGTTTAACGCTAGAACCACGCCTGGGCCTGCATGTCGAGGTTGCCAATGGCGACCTTGTTGCCAGCGGTGGTATCTGCCGTAGCATGCCCTTGCACATCGACGATGAACACTTCAGGGTTTACAGTCTCGCCATTCCACTCGGTGGCTATGACATCGTACTGGGAATTCAGTGGCTCCGTACACTTGGTCCCATCTGTTAGTCGCTGGATTCTTGCACTTGGTGATAGCAAGATCCTTACTCTCATTGGGAGGATGACACTTGGAGATGGGGCAATTATCTTTGTTTATTTCTCACACAATGCCATGCCAACCTGAGGGGTTGTGGATACAAATTTATAGGTCGCTAACCGACCAAGCATATGCTAAGATGCTAGTCTAAGATGTCTTTCCTAAAAGCGCCTAAGATGTTTGTCCTAAAAGCGCCTAAGATCTGTTGTCCTCTAAGATCTTTGTCCTTGAAGGGCAAAGCAAAAGCAAACACACAAGACTTATCCAACAAGTACAGAGACTTATTCATCATTCTCCCCTAAGTCTTGTGCGCCGCGTCTTGTGGGAGAGTTGAACCATCCCGATCCTCGGAGGCGAGCTCGAGGAATTTGACCTCCCAAGAGGCTTGGAAAGCGTGTCCGCAAGTCGATCCGTGGTGTTGATGTAGCTCGCCTTGATCTCGCCTTCATCCAACGACCTCGGATGAAGTGGTACTTCACCCGGATGTGCTTGCTCCGCTCATGGAAAACGGGTTCTTTGCGAGCAGCGGACTTGTTGCCCACCCCGAAGCGCCACCGCCAGTTGTCTCGCCGAGGAGATCACCAAGCAATCGAACGAGCCAGAGCGCTGAGTCGAAGCGTGGAGGCCGCTATGTACTCGGCCTCACGTTTGACAGGCTACCACTGGCCGCTGATCGATCGCCACCTAACGAGGCACTTGCCGAGGAAGAAGAGAATCCGCTTGTGCTCTTTGCCGGTGTCGGCGTCGCCGCGTGGTCGTTGTCGTATGCAGATGAAGTCTTGTGCGGCCACGACACCTCGGGTAGTGCAAGCCGAGTCGGAGGTGCCCGCAACGGCGGAGGATCCTTCACGGCCGCCGATGCTCGTCGTCGATCGCCGCGATGAACCGACCGACGAGCCGACGGCGAACGCTAAGTCCGTCGGCGTGTGGACAAGGTAGCGAAAGCGCCCGCATCTTAATGCGCCGCATCTTGCGTCGCGCCCACCTCCTCCGCCGTCTTTGTCGCGGCTCGCCACCTCTCCTCCATAGGAGCGTGGCCGGTTTGGAGTTGCGATCGGCGAGCCCGCCACCAACGATGCGCTTGGCGTGGCGATGCAGCGAAGGAGATCTCGAGCTATCTGGTGGACCTCGATCCCGTGTAGAAGGAGAGAGCCCTAAGTCGCCATCCGAAGGCGGTCTTCATCTCCGCTTTGAACGCTCGACCTCGGCCTCCTTGGAGCGGTGATCACCAAGTCGTCGACGAGACGCCACCGCCAGGCGTGACGCCACCGCCAGAGGCGTTGCCGCCTGCCCCCCGCCGAGAACCGCTGACCTCGTGTGGCTCGCCGAACCCCATTTGCATAAGGGTGGAGTCCACTTAGCGTTCTGTGCTCGTGGTGCTCGCCGAAGCCGTAGAGGCCTTGCGTGGCGGAGGACCTTGCCCTCCTTGCTGGGGATGACGAATCCCGCGGCCGACGGACGAGACCTCCTCCTTCAAGTCGCCGCTGAGGAAGGCGGACTTGACGTCCATGTGATGGACGTGCCAACCCTCTGGCCGCAAGCGCGAGGAGAAGACGAACGGACTGCGCGCGCGACGGCGCGAAGCGTCGCCGGTCGATCCCCTCTCGCCGCATGAAGCCTCGTGCCTACCAAGCGAGCCTTGTGCTTGACGATGGCGCCGCTTCATCCCGCTTCGCCTTGAACACCCAGCAAGGGTGATCGCGTGGTGACCGGCAGAAGATCCGCCCGACTCCCACGCCCGGTTCCGCCGACGGCGCCCATCTCTTGCTTTATCGCGACACGCCACGCCGCTCCTCTCCGCCAAGCAAAGGCGGGGCTTCGCCGTCGTCGCCGCGACGCTAAGCGCAGCCTCGCCGAAAGTCGTGGTTGCGCCGAGCCAGGGCAGGACGGCAGCCGAGGATGTTATCCATGGTATGCAGAGCGCAGAGGTTCGCCGTCGTGGTAAGCGTCGACGCGATCTCGCGTGGGACAATGAGTAGCGAACCCACCGCGCCGCTTGCCGGGACCGGTTGCTGGGGCCGATCTCGGTGTGGTGCCGGTGCAGAGAGCGCGGCCGGCATGGAGCGGTGGCGAAGAGCGGGCGAAGGCTGTGCTGAAGGTGGCGGAGCACTTCGGAGTTAGCGGCGAAGCGAGATGTCGAGCTCGGTGAAGACGAGCCGCTAGTTTCGGCTTCTCGAAATGGACGAAGTCGACAACGAAGTCCTCAGGAATCGAAGTCAATCGCCGCCCACCGCTTTGTCCTATGTCCACCGCTTTTCGCCGAACACAACGCCACGCGAGATGCGACGCGACTGTGTGTCGTGGTCGATGCGGTAGGCCTCGAGCCCTCCGCGAGCCGGCGAACACTCCCAGCAGTGTTCGCTGCCGAAGCTTGCCGGTGGCCAAGCTCCTTGGCGAACGCGAGGGAGCCAAGACCCGCAAGCGAAACCGCCGGCTGGCGCCCATGCTAAACCTCGACGGCGTCCGCCGCCGAGCGCTTTGGTAGGCGAAGCGGTTGAGGATGTAGACGTTTGCCACCACCGCTTTCTCAAGAAATGGCAGATCCCTTCGCTGGCGAGGCCCGAGCCATCCCCACAACCGCTGGTTCTTGCCGCTCGACGACGCTGCGTTCTGGCTGGCAGACGGGCATGGAGTAGCGTTATTGAATGCCCTCATCAAGATAAAGACGACGCGATCCACCGCCGTGAATTCGCCGCCGTTGTTCTGGCGCGAAGACGCGCAGCTTACGGCGCAAGCTCTGCCTCCGCAGATAACTGCGGCGCTGATGGCGCCCGCACTTTCCCTTGCCGTTGGCGACCATCACCCACATGTAGCGGGAGAGGTCGCCGACGAGCAAAGAAGAAGTAGCGCTGTCTCTCCGGTGTGGCCGGTGTCACCGCCACACAAGTCCTGCACGAAGCTCGAAGCCTCTCCTTGGCTCTAAACTCGCTTTGGGAAAAGAGTCGCCGCTTCGCCAACACGCAGACGCCGCAGAATCGCTTCCACATGGTCAAGGGCGGCGCAGTTCGCGACCATCTCCGTGGCACCGAGCCGCTTCAGGCCTCGGGTGAAGGTGCCCAAAGTGCTGCGATGTTATCGCCACGCTCGTCGCCCCGACGAGCGGCGAGACAGAGGGTTGTGCCACCGCACGTGAAGGATGTAGAGTCTATTTGCGCCTCGTTACCTTGGCAAGAAGGCGGCAGTGAAGATCCCAAACCGCGAAGACCGCGCTCGATCTCGACATCGCGAGCCGTTCTCATCCAAATTCCCAAGCCGATGATGGAGTTCGCAGGTCGGGGATGTAGTAGACGCCGGTGGAGCAGTTGCAGGTTCGCCAGACACTGGCGCGTGAAGATGACTGAGCCGACGCCTTGATTTTCACGCCGAGGCGCGCCGAACTTGACGGTGCTCGAACGCTCGAAGTCGAGCTCGAGAAGAACTCCGCCGCCCGGTCATGTGGCGGGTGGCGCCGGTGTCGAGGCACCACCCGCCGGTCTTGTCGTTGTTTTAACTGTCGCCGGAGAGGGCGTGTGCTTTTGGCTCGTCGATGTGGAGAAGCTGCTGCGGCCGGTCACGGAGGTAGTTCGATGCTCGCGATGAGCAATGAACAGAGCCGCCTCCTCCTCCTTCTTCTCGCGACGCGGGCTGGCCGCGTCGTGGTCGCCGACAATCCTTGGCCCAATGACCGAGCTTGCGCGCCAGGCAAGAGTCGCCTCGTCGTGCGGCTTTTGCTTGCCGCCACGCCGCATACTGGCGCCCCACGGCCATCACCTCGTGGTCGCCGACAATCCTTGGCCCAATGACCAAAGCTTGCGCAGCCATTGTGACAAGAGTCGCCTCGTCGGCCGCTTTTGCTTGCCACGCTTGCGTCGCTCGTCGTGGAAGAAGGCTCCCTTCTTCCTCGCCACCTTGGCCGTGACCATCGCTCCCGAGCGAGGAGGAGCTTCCGCCAATGGTGACGGGTCCCGAGGACGCCAGTGGCTCATCGTCGCCAACGACCTTGAGGCGACCCAACGCCTCGATCGTCATCGTGAAGAGGTCCAGCAGAGACTCGACGAGCGAGCCATCTCGCTTGTACTTTCGGGGACGCAGCGGAAGAGCTTCTCCACGCTCTCTCCTCGCCAGAGGTGTCGCCGCCGAATCGCACCAACTTCGCAACAGAGCGTTGAGACGGAGAGCAAAGTCATCAACGCCCTCACCTAGCTTGAAGGCGTGTTCTCCCACTCCTTGCGAGTAGTACGCAATGTAGACTTGCGGCGCTGATCGGCCGCCGTCGCGGCCGCGGCGATGGCATCCTGCCTCTTTGGCGATCCGCTTGTTGGTAGCGAGAATCGCATCTCAAGCGGATCGCAGCCGATGAGAGCATCCAATACCGCCGATCTGGTCGAGTCGACGCCTCCGCACGGACGACATCCCACATATGCCGCGACTCGAGCCTTACCTCATCACATGACCCACTCGACGAAGTTGGTCTTGGTGAGGTAGGCCACCGCCGCCGGGCCGACGCCTCGACGACAAACTGGTACTCGTGGTGACCACTTGCATCAACCGGGAGAGAGCCACGCCGCTGCGGAAGGCCGCGCCTCCGCCGACCACGCCGCCGCTGCACGTCTCCTCCAGAGCGCCCGGCCGTCTGCGGCTTCTGCCGCCGCCCGCTGGGCGCGTTGTTGCCCATCGCGCCACTCGCTCGCTGCCGCTTCCTCTGGGCCGCTCGAGGTCGCTGTCGGTATTGTCATCACAGAGATGGAGCTGCTTGCCGCCGCAGAACCTCGACTGCGAATGCCAGACGCGTGCGCATCTGCGCCGTCGCCGCCGCTTCCGCCTCCGCTCTGCCGCCGCCGCACTCGCTTGCCGACCTTTGACGCTTTTTTTCGCTGCCGCCAGCTGCTTGTGTCGCCGCTTGCTCGCGTTTCTCGCCACGCCGAAGTTCGCTTTGCCGCCGCCGCGTGCTCGAGGCGATCGAAGGCCGAGATCGCCTCTGCGGACATGGCGCGCCATCGGGAATCAAGCACGTGGAGAGAGCCGCTTTACGGGTCGGGGCCGCATGGGCCGAAGCGAGGTCGAGAAGGGATTGAGCAGAGATGCTCAAAGTTGCGAGATAGGCCGCTCGATACCACTTGTTAGTCAGCCGGATTCTTGCACTTGGTGATAGCAAGATCCTTACTCTCATGGGAGGATGACACTTGGAGATGGGGCAATTTTCTTTTGTTTATTTCTCACATTAATGCCATGCCAACTTTGAGGGTTGGGGATACAAATTTATAGGTCGCTAACCACCAAGCATATGCTAAGATGCTAGTCTAAGATGTCGCTTCTAAAAGCGCCTAAGATGTTGTCCTAAAAGCGCCTAAGATGTCATTCCTAAAAGCGCCTAAGATGTTTGTCTTCTAAGATGTTTGTTCTTGAAGGGCAAAGAAAAGCAAACACACAAGACTTATCCAACAAGTACAGAGACTTATTCATCACCATCTTGTGGGACTTCGATAACCTCTGCATGACGTTTTGGTGTGAGGGCCGCCAGATTCAATAGCACGCACAACCGCCTGGCCAGTCACCTGTGCCAATGATGAGCTCCTCGACACCCTCTTGCAGGAATTCAATGGCTTCTTCGCCGAACCTGTCGGCCTTCCCCCGGAACGCACCCTAGACCACCGGATTCATCTCCTGCCATGGTCGGCTCCCGTGGCGGTCCGGCCATACTACTACCCGCATCTTCAGAAGGATGAACTGGAGCGCCAATGTTCAGCCATGCTACAACAAGGGACCATTCGCTCCAGTAGCTCAGCGTTTTCTTCACCAGTCCTTCTTGTCAAGAAACATGATGGATCATGGTGCTTTTGTGTCGATTACCGCGCCCTCAATGAGCTCACGGTGAAAGATAAGTTCCTGATACTGGTCATCGATGAGCTTATTGACGAATTGCGCGACGCTCGCATCTTCTCCAAGCTCGACCTTCGTTCCGGCTACCACTAGGTGCGCATGCACCCAGCCGACATGGAGAAGACTGCTTTCCGCACTCATCATGGCCACTTCGAGTTTCTGGTGATGCCATTCGGCCTCACTAATGCACCAGCTACTTTTCAGGCTTTGATGAATGAGATACTCCGACCTTATCTCCGCCGTTTTGTGCTTGTGTTCTTTGACGATATTTTGATCTACAGCTCGTCTTGGTCAGAGCATATGCACCATCTCCGTGTGGTGTTGCTCCTCATTCGTTGTCACCAACTCCATCTCAAGCGTTCCAAATGTACATTTGGCGCGCCCACGGTCGCCTACCTCGGCCATGTCATATCTGCTGATGGGGTCGCCATGGATGAAGACAAGGTCGTAGCCGTCAAAACATGGCCTACCCCTTTGGCGGCTCGGGGATTCATCCATGACTTCGGCATCATCACCACGCCACTCACCAAACTCCTAAAAAAGGAGTCCTTCCACTGGTCGCAGGAGGCAGACCAGGCTTTTCAGGCCCTCAAGGCAGCCCTTTCCACAGCACCGGTACTTCAACTACCAGACTTCACCGCATCATTCATCGTCGAATGCGACGCCTCCAGTACAAGATTCGGCATGGTCCTCCATCAAGGCGCAGCCCGTTGGCCTTCTTCAACAAACCAATTGCGATATGCCATGCTAAATTGGCCGCGTACGAACGTGAGCTCATTGGATTGGTGCATGCTGTCTGCCATTGGCGCCCTTATCTTTGGGGCTGCACCTTCACTGTGTGTACAGAGCACTACAGTTTGAAGTTCCTGTTGAACCAACGACTATCTACCATCCCTCAGCATCAGTGAGTAAGTTGTTCGGCTACAACTTCACGGTTGAGTACCGCCCCGGTCGCCTCAACACAGTGGCCGACGCTCTATCTCGCCGCGACGCTCCACATGCCGCGACACAAGACCGACAGGCCATCCTTTCACTATTTGATGATCTCGTCTGATGTATAGCAAAGATTCGCCGAATTGCAAGCCATTTGCACACAAGTACAGACCGGTGCACTCGGCGAACAGTGGCCCCTCGCTGATGGCCTGATCCTTTGGAGTGGTCGCATCTTTGTGCCGACCTCCTCGCCATCCGTACCGACCATCATGGCCGCTGCACACGCCGGTCATGAGGGCATCCAGAAGACCCTTCATGGCTTGCGCATGGATTTTTATCTCCCTTGCGCCGGACAAGAGGTCCAAGATTTTGTATGCGCTTGCTTGATCTGTCAGCGTAACAAAACGGAGCACCTTCATCCAGCTGGGCTGCTTCAACCTCTGGAGATCCCGACAACGTTATGGGCAGATATATTTATGGGCTTCATTGAAGGACTGCCTTGTGTACACGGGAAATCGGTCATTCTCTCAGTCATCAATCGTTTTTTTTCCAAATACGCACACTTCCGTTGGGACATCCGTACACTGCAGTCTCGGTCGTGTGCATCTTCTTCCATGAGATAGTGCGGCTCCATAGGATCCCTCATTCGATTGTCAGCGACCACGACCCAGTCTTCACTAGCAATTTTTTGGCAAGAACTGTTTCGTCTCGCCGGGTCCGCCTACACCTGAGCTCCGCTTTCCATCCTCAGACCGAGGCAATCAATAAGGCCATTGCCATGTATCTCCGTTGCTTGACTGGGGATCATCCACGCCAACGGCTCGAGTGGTTTCCTTGGGCCGAATATTGCTACAACACTTCCTACCATACAGCGCTTCGTGATACACCCTTCACCGTAGTCTATGGTTGACCCCCCCCTCCTTGACGACCTATGACGTTGGCACAGCCAAGGTGGTGGCTGTTGACGCTCAGCTTCGTGTTCGCCATCAGTTCCTTAGCAATATTCGTGATCGTCTGCTTCGGGCACAACAATACGCCAAGCACTATCATGACCAACGCCATTGTGACATCCAAATTATCGTCGGCGATTGGGTTTGGCTCCGTCTTCTTCATTGGTAGACTGCGCCCCTTCCTGGTCGCACTTCGGGCAAATTAGGTCCACGCTACTATGGACCTTATCAATAGTGGAACGTATTGGTACTGTGGCATATCGTCTGCTCCTGCCGGAGGGCTGTTAGGTAATCTTTGTTTAGAAGTTTCCGTATCTGATTCGGTGTAGAAACCAAGTTGGTTTCTGGTTTCTAGTCCGAGTAGTAGCAGTAGAAATAGCCTTTAAAAGACACCCTTGAGTCAATGTAACGTAAGAGTTGAAGCAATGTGAGTTCAATGCAAGAGTTGAGAAAAAAGAAATAAAAAAAAGAAAAAGAGGAGCAGTGCTCCCGAACTAAATTATCTTGGCGTTGTTTGTTTCGTCATTGCCTTGGTGGCTTCGGTCTCTAGCAGAAAGGAAGGAAGTACGAGGCAAGAGGGTCTCGATTTTGCCAAGGCCGCACATCATGTGAAGAAAGACCAGAGACATAGCTAGTACAGATCACGTGAAGACAAGAACGAGTCGAGCGATCCAATAGTAAAGAGAACGTTGCATGCAAAGTGCATGCAAAGCACCAAGATTGAGTTCTAGTACACGTGGTATGATACCTTCAAAGATATGCGTGTGTTCTAGTTTCCGTCGTGTGAGAGCTTCATCAAGAAACGGCGAGACCCACAACCGATTCCGAGCGCATCAAGCCGAGCGTTTTTCTCAGGACCGAGCGAAGTCTTTTTGGTTCTTTGATTGAAGCAGTAACAGAACAGAGTTTGTTCCAACAAGGGCACTCGTCTACACAATGTCTTTCACGTCGGGCTACTGAAGAAATTTCACGGTGATCCTCCAACTTCGCGAACGCCATCGGCGTTACTGCTTGTCGAGCACGACCGTGCACTTCCTATGCCGGCAAAAGTTCTGAAAGCGTGTCTTCGCCGTGACGTTTGGCATGTGCTTGTCCAATGGATAGGTCTCGACACCTCAACAACATCATGGGAACCGGTGGAAGAATTCAAACGCTATTATCCTACATTCCAGCTCGAGGACAAGCTGTTTCTCGAGGCCAGGAGAGGTGTCATGTGGGGAATTTTGTATCGTCGATGTGGTCTCAATCGTGTGCCTGGTGAAGCCAGAGCACTGGTGCGGTCGGCAGAAGGACATTCGGCGGAAGGCAACCCTACTCCGGTGGAAGGAAAGTCCAATTAAGGGTCTTATCATTTATTTGGCATGTTAATTCTTAATTAGGAAGTTATCTCTTAGGATTGTCTATTTACAGTTAGAGATCAATTCGTGATCCAGTTAGTTGAATGAATTTAGGAAAGCAATCGTTAGAGATTGATTTGTAATTACTGGGCCATCTCTATAAGTGGCAGCCGGCAGTTATACCTTTTGGCAAGCAATGAAAAACCAAAAACTCCAATCCCAGTCTCCTTCTCCAATTCCCTAATCCCTCTTTTCTTTGTCGTGCACACCGGGCAGCCATCGCGGCGCCGGTTAGCCGGAGTTACCGGCCGAAGCCACCAGTTACATACGACTATCCTCCCTGTAACCTAGGTCATACCACACACCTTGTCGGATTTGGTCTTGCGTTGACCGCAGAAGAATTGCTCACAACGGTTGGTCCAGGCCAAGGGATCCTCTTTGCCGTCCTAGGTAGGAAATTCAAGCTTGTAGTATCGCGGAACGCCGAGGGCATTGCCGTGCTCTGGTTGTAGAGGTGTCGGGTAGGTGGCGGAAAGATGGTGATGGTGTTGATCAGGGGGAAGGGGTGGGAATTGGGTGGGTTGATAGGGTGGCGTGGCTAGCAGGTGGACGTATGTGGGCATGTAGTTGGTCAGTGTGGGTGGAATATGGATGGTGGGGTAGGTTGTTGCTGCATGGTTGGTGGCGGCAGCAATGGTGACGAAGAGGTGGGGGTGAATGGCTGTTGCAGTGAATGGTGCGGAGGTCGTCTGTCCCTCGAGCAAAAAATTTGCCGGGGCAGCCCATGGTTGCAAACTTCGATGGCGGCGATAAAAGACTGGAAGGTCTCATCATGGGCGCTTCTCGGCAATTGCCGGATGATTAGCAACATCTCCCGTCTGCTGGTGCATCCCTTCCATGCGCACCGTCAACGCTTGGATGGACTGCACGAGTTGCGCCATGGAGATCTCGTCGCTGGCTTCGTCGGATCCTGGCATTGATGCGGCCAGTAGTGGCTCTAATACAAAAATAGTATAACTCGAATTGCGAAGATTGTAATTGTGATAGACCTGAAGTGCAGGGCGGTTGTTCGGTGTCCCTGAGTGGTGGCTCTGCGTGGCAAGTAGGCGAGAGAAGGAGACAGGAAATTGAGATTTCTTGATTGATTGCTTTAAACTGATTTGGCTATTCCCTTTAAATAGAGACATCCCCTAACAAGCATATCTAAATTAGGAACGAATACGTATCGAAGGACACTACTAATCTTAACGTATCTAACTCAATCTCTTAACTAACTCAAACTCTCTTAACTCTAAATTGCCACACAAGGCAATACTGCCGTGTGTTACTGCTGGCTGACGCCCTCGGCTTGCGCACATTGTGGCCCACGTCGATGGTAGGGTATTCCCCACATAGCACTCCAAGCAGGGCACACGTTGTTGGTGCACTTCTTAAGAATAATGGTCTATTCATTGTTTTGTCTAATTTCAATTTCTTTAGTTTTATATGAAGCAGCTGCTAGAAGGATTGCACTACTGCCATGTCAACAATGTACTTCATCGTGATATCAAAGGTTTCTTCAATTTGGATCTAACTTCCACTTTCACCTCTTTGATCAATTTGTATTCTGCCCTCAGAATTTCTTGTTTATGGAACCATTTGTAGGGGCTAATCTTCTAATAAGTGGTGGTAATCTGTTAAAGATTGCCGATTTTGGCCTTGCAAGGCCATTTACTAGAGATGGAAGTTTCACAAATCATGTTATCACTTTATGGTACCGGTAAGTGGAATAAAGAATCAAGGAAAATACTCATTATATATTCTCTTGCCCAACCTCCTTACAGACTTATACCATTGTATTTTTCCCATCTCCATGTGCTGATGTGGGTATCACTGCAACTTGCTCAACTCTACAAATTGCTCATAGACCCCCAGAGTTGCTTCTCGGTGCCACAAATTATGCTGAAGCTGTGGATATTTGGTCTGTTGGTTGCATATTTGCAGAATTTTTACTAAGGAAACCATTATTCCCAGGCAGAACCGAGGTATTATGTCCATTCCTTTTCTTTTCCTTGCTTTCCTGTTGCTCTTATTGCATCTTGAACTTCAAACACGACAGGTTTTGGTTTCATGTACAAACTCAACCTTCGTTCCTATGTATATGTAGTCTTTACTGTGATGATGTCTATCTGTCCAACTTCATTCAATTATGCTTTTTCTTACTGTTCTGATGTTCTCCATTTCCAAAGCTGTAGAATATTTGTTGTAGTTGAATGTGCAAATAATTAGACAGACTGACAGAGATCTGAAAGATAGATTTATTTCTTTGGACCATCTAAATTAGATATTTTCTTTGGACCAACGTTATTTATACATGTGATATTGATAATCTGGCTTTATTTACCATCTTTTACTTGTAAGTTGTATCTTAAATTTGTGTCAATTAACTGGCTATTGTATTTTTGTTTCCATCTCCCCCAGTGCTTCCCATTTTTGTTATGTTTCTTCCTAGTGGAATGACATGTCACTAGTATCGCTTGTCATTCTTTTGCATGTACTCCTTGGTTCCTATAAGGCTATAACTTTTCCTCCCCTCCTTAGCACTAAACACCTTGGATATGGCTTTATTACTTCCGGAAAATATTTAGGCAAAATTCAAAATTGGCTCTAGGACATCACAAAAGTATGGCGTTTGCTGAAGGACACCGGAAAAATGATAATTTGTTGATGGACACTACAAAATTATGGTAATTTACTAGAACACATCAAGTCCATTAAAATAATACTATTTTAAAATACAGGAGAGATAAGGGGCGTGAGAAATCCTATTTTCTGAACAATTTTTTAAACAAAGTTTAGTTGGTTAAATTATCAAGTCTGGACTCTACATGGCCAAAGTTTTAAAATTTTCTTTGACAATGGAACTTTTCACGCCCCTTATGTATCCTAAATTTGCGAAACAGTCATATTTTAATAGGTGCGGTGTGTTTTGGCAAATGGCCACGATTTTGTAGTGTCTATCAGCGTGTTGTCAATTTTCCGGTGTCCTATAGAAAATGCCACACTTTTACAGTGTCCTAGAACCAATTTAGCAAATATTTACCATGCTCAAATTTTATTCTTTCACATAAAACCTTGACAGAAGCTTGTATGTTGTTTTAGCAAGAGCAGCTATCAAAAATATTCGAACTCTGTGGATTTCCAAATGAAGAAAACTGGCCAGGAGTATCAAAGCTACCATTGTACAAGACTATCCATCCTGTGACACCAACCAAACGACGCCTGAGAGATATATTTCAGAAGTAATCCACCTGCTATCACTTATCACCTGTGTAGTGACTATTTTCCTATTAAGATTGAATATAATGTGGCAAAAAACTTTCCTCTCCAGCTTTGACTGTCATGCTGTGGAATTAATTGATCGCATGCTGATCCTTAATCCTACTCAGGTATGTTGTCCTTTCTTATGTATCACTGCACTATAAATTCTTTAGGATTTTGATGTTGTGACTTGAGAGTCAACTCAATTTATGGTTACTTATTACCATATTAGATGTAAAACTAAACTCTGCCATTTATAAAGACCAAGAACTACTTGTTGGACCTCACAAATATCATTGCTCCAAGACTTGGTAACTGGTACTCACAGCTAGCAAACAAATTTGTCTGGAAAATTCAATCTGGTGAAATGGAAATTAGATTCATGATTCTAAAAAATTAGGTTCAATTTGGTGCAATGGAAATTTTCCGTTGTTCTGTTTTGGGAGATTAGTTGGTATACCGTGGAGGTATAAGTTGGCCAGATTTGTGAAAAGTAGATTCTATTTTTAGGTTTACAATATTCAAACTAAAACCAAACCATTATAAGCAATTAAGCATTGAATGTCAACCAGATACCTATATTTTTCTCTAGATACTCTTTAATTATTTGAAAGGTATTGAGCTGTTACATCTACAGCACATTTACAAAATAATAATTCAATAAAGGTTCTGTCTTTAGCTGCCATGTAAAATTAAAATTAAATTTCCAAAGTCTGATACAATGTGTGTGTGATTCAATATGAAGGGGGCCAACTAATATAAACTTCATATCAATTTTTTAAATATATATGATCAGGAGAATCAATTGACATACTCTGTAGTCTGTAAATCAGAAATTCTTAAGATTATTTTAAGAGGTCTTGAAACTATCTAATACTTTAGTACCTTGCTTTATTCTGCAGAGAATTTCTGCACAGGATGCTCTTAGTGCGGCATACTTCATCCACTAAACTGTAGTCTCCCTTCTATGGGGAAGAAACCTAGATTGCTGTTTTTTGCGATGGATTAAGCTCATTGACCTTGACAGACTGGCATCTGGGGATCACATAGGTGTAAGTACTATCTGAAGACTAAAGTCTTGTTTCTCCTGCTGACCTTGGATAGGGCTAGCGAACATTTGATTTTTTTTTCTTTGTCTTTTCTAGCTTTAAATATATATGTGGATGTGATGTACATTATTAATTGCAGCAGACTTTATTTGATTATTAATTCATCACAAGCAATTCTTCTTGTTCTAGTTTGATATGGTAAACAACGTTTATATGAAGTACCTTTGAACTACAAAATCTTGCTCTTAGCAGCTTCGTGACCAATAGTATGCTCTTACCAGCATGCTAGTTGTTTTAAGAAATACAGAGTAGTATGCTTGCACAGGGGATCATGCCATCACGTTATATGAATCACCTTTTTGTAAGGATTAGTCAAGGCGCACGTGAAGATCCATATAGGATCACTGCACAATGCCACTGTTAGTGACTGGGCGGGTAACCATGAACATTGAATTGAATGATGTACATTCAGATTGGTGGCCTCGGTCTTTTGTATGCTTAACATTTGATAATTTGATGAGTAGCTATAAGCTATACATGTATATCTATGGTAACAAATAGCTTAGAACACAGAAGATTTTGCCCTCCCATTTTGTTAATAAAGATGCTTCTAACTACCCTCCGCCTTATACTATGTACATTTACAGATGGCGAAGAGGGTCAGTTTGCTTCTACGCAATTTTTTTTATTTTATTCTTGTATCGATATCTACTAGACTACTACTATGGCTATCAGGAGTGTTCTCTATTTCATCATCAGTACTCCTTGTGGAAATGGAAGCGAGTCGCCGTTTTGTGGCTCATGTCAAGTGATAGCTTCTTCAATTCTTTGGCTAGCGTGGGTTTCCCACAGTAAAAGACCCCTGCATACATTAAAAAAAACTCTTGTGATCAAAATGATATAAATTGATCAGTGCTCAACATTGAGTTTTTAAATGCCTACTATTTGTCATCACTTGAGAAAGAAATACAATAAGTTGGATCCATTAAAAAAACAAATTGAAGCAAAATATTACCAACTGTAGAATTGGGGTGCTTGGAAGCGATTGTTGTGAAGACTTCCAGTTAGGCCTTGCAAAATGTGTTCTGACCTGTCAAGAGCAAAGAACACATTTAAATCGCAATCAACTTCTTCAACTGATTTTCTATGTTCATCCCTTGAACAGTTAGCTCTGATTCTTGTTCAATTGTGAGAATAGTACTTCACTACGCAAAATTTGTTTGTTCACTATGAATTTACCATATTAAGGAGAGTGTTTACCCTGGTGCCTGATACTATGTCTACACCATGCTTGGCATGGTTCAGGGCCTGCACCATTGAGAGCAGTGGTCCTTGCATCACGCTCCTCATACACACTTGTCAGATAGTTGTGCAGCTCTATGACATCCTGGTTGCAACCATGAGAACAGCATCATGCATCATCAGCACATCAACAATGCAAGAAGAGCAGCAGCAGTACACAGGGAGCAGAGACATCACCTTCTTGTCAATTTCAGCATCCTCATTCATCACCCCCTTGAACCATTCGAATGATCCTGGCTCCCTTGTAACCCAGTAGTGCGCGCGGCTCGTCCGGTACGCTCTCCTCTTGTTACTGCTCGCCGTCGACACGCTGAAGCTGTTGGTGCTGTCCTTAGACCTGCTCGTCTCCATTGCCAGGTCCTGAAAGATTCAAACCAGAGTCACAGTTAGGCTTGCCATGTTCACCTAAAAAGAATACTACTACTTCCATGATAGCCGCAATGCTGTTCCCATTATCCCATCCCAACAAAACATAAAGAGGCCCTTTGGAATAGCTTGGCTAAAACTGACTAGCACCCACACAGTTAACAATTCGGTAATTTTGCTACAACAAGTATATAGGTGGTTCTCAATATTTTCATCGATCCGTACGTGGGGCTGGAACGAAGCCCCCTTTGTTAGGGTCGAGGTATCAGGCCTTGCGGTGGGGGTAGCGTTGTGCCGAATTCCTAGACCCCTTCGCTTCATGATATGTTGTATCCCTTCACTCTTTGTGAGGGGGTACTGTTATACCCTTCAGGCAAGGTTTTAGTGTCGACCTTTATGTACCATTCGCCCCGTACGAAGGGGTACCTTGTACCCTTCGACTGGGTCGAGGGGTGCCCTTACTTGGTGTCTTCGCCAGGTCGGTTGGGCCGGTGGGCCGCCCCTACGATAGTAGATAGTAGACAACACTGGATAAACCTTGGGTAGGAACGGAGGACCCTTGTGACGAAATAGATTGTGCACTATTCAATGCTTGCACCCGCATCACTCTAGGGAATGGTCGCAAAGTAAGTTTTTGGACCGCACCTTGGTTGAATAGAAAGAGTCCGCGAGACATCGCTCCCACCATATATGACATTTCAAGACGGAAAAATAATACGGTCCATAAAGCCCTACAGGATAACAACCAGATAAAAGACATCGATATCCATGCACAAAACGGTGCAACACATCCAAGATTTTATATCCCTTTGGGAACAGGTGAACGTTGTGGAGCTAGACCCTGAAATTGAGGATCGAATCGCTTGGAAATTCATGGCCAACAACAATTACATGGCGGGTTCAGTCTACAAGGCCCAATTCTTCGACTCAACTAACACAAACTTTCAATCCACAATATGATAAACTTGGGCACCGCCGAAATGCAAACACTTCGCGTGGCTTGCCATCCAAAATAGGCTTTGGACATCGGACCGGCTGCAACGCGGAGGTTGGACAAATAGCGGCCAATGTGCGCTATGTCGCCACCACTTGAAACGACGGCGCACATCTTTGCCACATGCAGGTATTCCGTACGTGTTTGGAATATGATCTACACTTGGCTAAGCCTGACGGGCCTACAACCGTCCCAATGGTCGCCGACGTCCACAACTCACGAATGGTGGGAAAAAGTGATTAACGCACAAGGGGTGCAGAAGAATGCCATATCAAGCTTGCTCATCCTAGTTACATAGAAAATATGAAAAGTGTGCAATGACAGAGTCTTTAAAAACAAATGCACCATACCGCAAACCATAATATTCAAGATAAAAAAGACTAGGCAAGAGCATGACTCATGGTGGAAGCGACGCGTCTAGCGTCCATCATATCGGGAGTAGGCTTATGACCTTTCTACTCATCTTTTGTTTATAACTAGGACGGCAGGCGCGCTTCGCTACGCCCCTATCGGTTATGCTAGGACAATGGAAGGTATCACTGTTGCACCAGAATTGTATCTTTTCTTGTGTGTGCTGAGGATGCATGAACAATTGAGCATAAAGATGTCCACCAGTTGGATGATTGTTTTGGTTAATAATCAGTCATGAGGTCCAGTCATTGTACGACGAGATGGACTAAGAGAAATGCATATGATATAAGATTTACATAATAAAATGTTGTTCGATATTGTGGATATCATGGAGATATACTCACAATCTTAGGATGATGATACAATTGGCAATAGCATTGAAGGTTTATCGAATCACGTGTTTTCGGCGAAGTTCAAACTGCTGTCAAGCAAGTGGCGGTCAGACTACCACTTTGGCCAGTCAGACCGGCCATCAGTGGCGGTCAGATCGGCCTTTGGAAATCAGTCAGACCGGCCATAAAAAGATTTTGGAGTTTGGAGCTGGGCCAAAAATAGAGGGTGTATGCAAGAGAGGAGATTCTACTACACTTGGTCTCATAATTTTTGGAGCTTCCAAGAAAAAGATCTATTCGTTTGAAATTTCCAGAGAGCTTTCGGATCTCAGGTTGGAAATTTGGCTAAGTCCCAGCTGGGCAGTTAGACCGGCCAACAGGTGGCGATCAGATCGGCTAGGGGCGGTCAGACCGGCTAGAGTGACGATCTGACCGGTTTTGTCTTGTTCGTCGGCCATCGTGGCGGCGATGCTTGTTTTGTTAGGTCAAGTTCATGGGTTTCAGTGCATATGTATTGCATGATGCATGTTTTGACTAACGTGGGTCAAGTTGCGAAGAACTTGTTCCCGGAGTCGATTTGCTTGTCTATTGTTGTACAGGTTGCTTGGAGGTCAACGACGGTCAACGGCGAGGATAATCGGAACTAGGCTTGGAGAGCTGAGGTTCAGAACGATCGAGGATGCCCGGTAAGGTCAGGAGACTCAAGTATGGTGCAGAATGGACAATGATGACCGAACGGGCAGTTCGGTGCGACGGGTTGGATCAAACGGCGTGGGGGTCGATGCAAGTGCCATGGTGGTTTCGGTGGGAGCCGGATGGGAGAGACTTGCCGACATGATGAGAGCCGTTGATCAACCTATACGTGGCGAAGCATGCGACTGCTTCACCAAATCTAGACTCAGTCTTTGGAGAAGGATCGAGAAGGGCTACTTTGGTAACTTCACCTAAATACCGTCTTGGTGACCTTTTGCTAACCCACGGCGCAAGACGACGCAAGGAGAAGCAGTTTAGGTCAAGAGGAGATGAAGACGACGCTTTAAAATGCGTGCGTGAGTTAAATCCGTTTATGTGTGAGCTTAACGGGTGCCCAATAGAGAAACTCTTCTAGAAAGATTAGCCCCCACTATAAATAGAAGAGGGAGGTGGCTGCACCCTCTAAACCCTTTTGTTTGTCTAAACCCTAGTTTTGGTTTTAGGGGCTTAGAGAGGAAAGTGGAGGTTTAGGGTTCTAGAGAGTTTTGATTAATTATGCGCTCATGTGTTGAGCTTTGTCCTCCTGGATGGAGTGGCTGTAAACCATCTACAATTATAAATCAATCTATGCATGATTCCTCAAAGATGAGTCTCTTTGTGTTCTTACTCTCTATTTTGTGATTTTGGGGCTTTCTTTGTTCCTTTGATTTTCTGTTGGTTTCTTGCTCCTATCTAGCTTGCTGTGACGTGTGGGAATACATCTAGGATCATCGTTCACCCACGAGCAAGTGTTTGGATCACGTTTTCGTTTTTGCCCGATTTTGGAGCAACCTTCACTCAAACGGAAAAAGGTCAAAACTTTGGCAAAGATCTTGACGATCGTTGCTTGGAATAGGTTCCTGATATCCTTAGGAAGGTGTGTCTCAAGTTTGGTCAAATTTAGATTCGTAGATCAAAAGTTAGACCAAATTGTGTTTTAAATGACGGGTTGTTTTACTATTCGGACTCCGGTGATCGATCGCCTTGATCGGCCGATCAAACCGGTCGAGCCACCGGTCAGACTACCAGTGTTCCACCGGTCAGATCGCTCAGCTGCTTGTGCTGTGAGTTTTTTATTGTTTTGCTTTGGGGTGTCGATCGGATTCAATACAAGTCTTCTGTTGTGCTTATAGTTTGATCTTCATAGCTTTAATAGCTATTGGAGTGAAAAACGTGCTGAATCTGATTGAGGTGAAAAATTAGACGTGCTCCTATTCACCCCCTTTAGTCGCCTTTTCGGTCCTACAGGTACAACATTATATTAAACATAACTCGTAGGTGGGCGAGGCTAGTGTCGCTAGTGGACAGGATATATACGTGTGGTACGTCTTTACAGAGCATATGTAGGACAGGAAGGGTGCGTGTGGGTATATCGATCATAGTGCTTGTTTGAGTAGGTTGTGTCATACATGCGTGTGGTATACCGGTCTGTACAAGCAAGCCTGCATGGTAGAAGTTTGTTAGTCTATTTTATAGATACTAAGTAAGGTAAGGTCAAGAGAAAGTAAAGAAGCGGTACCTTGTATCATCGGCAGCATTGAGAGCAATGAGCGTATAGTCTGGAGTATGACGCTTTTCAACAGTGAATAATGGGACAACGTCCTTTGTGCGATAGAGTTGTAATGAACTGTTGAAAGCACGAGGCTAAAGCTATGCAACAATAGGAAGGGCATAGGTATGAAACTCTGCTAACCTCTAGAGATGACGGTGTAGTCGGGGTAGTCTGACGTGGCACTGCATCTGCTGAAATGTGTTGTCCCTCACTGAAATCTTCTATGTGCAGGATCCGCTCTACAGATACTAAAAACAAAAGATCTTGATATCTGTCCTCCCCAAATTCCTTTTGCCACCTGATAGAAAGCTTCTGCATAACTCAATTCAGCACAGTACAAACCATTATTCCAATTATGCTGAAGAACTGGATGAATTCATGGCCCAAAATGAATTAAATCATGAGCGAATATAGGTTTCAAAAGGAAATGAAAGAGTAAAGCAAAAAAAGGAATATTTCAAAAGAACCACCTTAGTTTGTTTGGAGATAAGAGATTGGAATTATGACCCAGCAATATAGCTTAATTTACACTGTCCAATAACATAACCGTGTGCAAGTGGTATGTCGTATCATACTTCTAGATTAGGCAATTTTCCATCGTAATCAACTGATAATTCAGAATTGTAACGCAAATATATCCTTAGCAAAAGGCAACACATAGAAGTTTGACCTTCAATGCATATCCATCAATAGGTTTAGTCAATGCACACTGTGGTGTCTTGACCCCACTCTGATGAAGCTACAGCCACCAAAAGAAGTGGAATAAAAAAAATAGTGAGTCTAAGATATAGAAGATCCGTATAATATGAAACAAGATATCAACATTAGAATTTGGGTGAAAATCTATGATTTCATAATAAATTCAACAGGATTGGCACATCAATTTCATAGTGAAGCGGGTGGCGAGGGAGGAAGAGGGAGGGAGGCGGAGAAGGGAGAAGGAGGGGAAGGGGAGCCGGATCGGGAGAGGGTCGCGGCCGCGTGGCGCTGGATGGAGGACTGGCAGTGGAGGCAGGGACGGGAGGCGAATGGGAAAAGGAAGAGGAAGACAGAGGGAGGTCGAGGGGGCGATGGGGGAGGAAGGGGAAGGCACAAGGGGGGAGAAGAACAGCAAGGGAAGGAGGGATCTACTGCGGCGAAGGAAGAAGACCAACGGGGCGACGGAGAAGGAGCCGGAGGAAGCGGGAGGCGGCGGCGGCGGAAGCAGCTAGGGGAGGAGCGGCGGCACAGGACGACGGGTGAAGGAACCCAACGGAGCGGCGGGGAAGGAACCGGAGGTCGCGAGGCAAAAGCCAAACGGCGGGGGGAGAGAGCGAAGCAAATCAGGGCAGGATCTAAACGACGAAAGGGGGGCGGAAGGGGGGAGAGGAACAGGGAGGAAGGAATCTGCAGCGCCGGGGGAAGTAGCGAGGGGCGGCGCTACGGTGTCGGACGGAGCGGGAGAGGAAGAGGGAGGGCCAGGAGGTGGAGGGGAATGGAGCGAGGGGAACGGCGGCGCACGGAAGGGAGCAAGTGAGGACATGGGAGGAGCGAGGTGGGTGGGAAGGTTTCAATTCGGGGCGACATGCGAGCGACGTGTCACGCGCGAGGATGCGCGTTCCCACGAAGCGGCCGTGTGCGAATCCAACGCCCGAGCGGCCGCGAGTGAGATCGGACAAAGCAATTTTTTTTGACGACGTGGCCACACCTAGGAGCGGCGGAATCCACCGGGCTTAATAAGATTAATAAGATGTAAGATTAGTATATAACTTATACCGAACCGTCCCCTTCTTAATCAAATCCGTAGGCATTTTTTTCGACCAGACGACCGGTTGTCCAAGAAACCTCTGACAGGGACTAATTGGATCAGTTAGGTACTACCGTGCATATATACCCGATCCATCCGCACAATGTCACTCGTCTTGATCCGTCCGCACAAAGAGTCTTACCGAGGTTAAATAAGAGTGTGCCGTTGGATCAACGCACAAAGTACATGTCGCACGAACCAAAGAACCGTGTCCTACAGGGATTCTGTGTGTCAAGCTGGGTTTAGGCCGGGTTGGGAGCGTTGATCGCGGGAAGAAGTAATTCACCTGCCTTGGTTCGCCTTGGTCGTTCGGACGTACGGCCGCACTGCCAACCACGGAGGGGCTGCCGCGCGAGGGAGGCGAAGCGGCCGTGGCGTGGGCGAGTGTGCTGGGCAAAGCCGCCCGCAAGCGTGAGAGCGAATACTGCGCGGCAGCGTGGCCCGTGTGCGTTGCGGGAGTGAAGTGTTGGCTGGTGGGGAGGGTGCGCTCGCTGGGCTTGCAGCGTAGTACAGCAAACCGCGCGTCATCTCAGGCCGTTGAACGGGTGCAGCCGTGCAGGGAGGGAGCGGGCGTGCGGCGCGGTCCATGCGAGGCGGTGCGGGAGTCGTGGGCCGTGCGCGTGGCGTGGGTAGAGCGACTGAGCGAGCCGAGTGGAGAACTGGAGACTGCCTGGAAGGCGGCAGGACCCAAGGAGGGGCCGAGGGGTATGCCCGGCTGGCCTGGGTTTCTTCGGCCAGTAGTCATGGGCAGCTGGGCGGCAGTGGTGGGCATCGGCCTTCCAGTGCGGGCCAGGGATTTAAATATCGGCTGGTAATCGGTTATACCGGTTCTACCAGCCACCCGGGTAGAAGTATAAACTGGTTCCGAAATTTTCGGTTTGGATAAATTTCGTCTAAAAATTCAAAATTGCTTGAATTTTGTTCGAATTTGATTTTTTTTAAAAAAATTAAAATCCGAAAAAAATCAAAAAAAATTGAAAATTTCGGCCTACATTGGCCAAAATTTTCCGATTTTCAGCCTTACCGCCAACCCCCGTGAAATTTTTATACAGGTGAAAGAATCCCTGGGGCGGGCTTCCAACACAGGTCGGCCATGCTGTACATCTCTTGGTCTGAGAATCAAGTGGACTTAACCGGGAGCCATGCCGGTACACTCAAACGCCTCCGTTTGATACCGCAACCAACTTGGATTGTCACCTTGTTCGTCACCCCTAATCTCCTTGTGCTGTGCACGCAGTCCCTTCTGCATATTATCATGGGCCTGATAGGCTTCGCAGCCCAGCCAACGAATCAAGGAACGTGCGACCTTAACAACGGAAGGAAGAAGAGACCGGTCCAACCGTCCATGAAACCTTTGGCAAGGACGAATTGATTGGTTCACGGAATGCGGAAATTTTTAATACCGTAGTGCACAGCAGCAGAGGGGATCTTTTTTACACATCAACGAGGGTGATTACAGTTGGTGAGTTTTTTTTTTGGCATAAATGACATTGTTGCTGTCGATACTAACAAAACTGGTTGTTCATGTGCCAGTAATACCAAAAGTAGCACACCGAGGGGGGGGGGGCAAGGCGTGTCCGTGCCCCCAGGCCACGGCACCCCCTCCGCCGCCCCTCCCCCCAGCCCGGATGAGCCGCCACCACTCCTTTAGCGCTGCTGGCGCGCCGCCAAGACACCTAGCACCCGGACAAGCCGCCACTTGTCTTTTGCCGCTCCCCCCAAGACTGGATGCCCACCACGTCCCCACAGTCGTGCCCTGGTGGCACAGTATTTAATCCGAAGTGTTGGGCTGAATCACCCTATGACTAGGGCACGAGCGCGTTTTCACCTTCCGCCGAAAGTATCCCCTGTCCCCTCGATCTTTCCTCCCATCTCACCATCAACTCCATCACCTCGCTACCTCTGTCTGCATGCATGCATAATCACATCGCACAGCACGCGGGATTCTCTCCCATTGCTTCGCAGTCGGTGCGAAACACCTTCGCGCGGCTATAAAAATTGGTGTCAAACTCGCTCTCATTCTCACGCTCGTCACTGAGAACACAGAGAATTGAACTAAAACTTTTTCGGATTACACTTTAGATTAAATAGTATTTAGAGCAGTGCTTAGGACCATATAAGTATAGTGAGGTCAACATCAAAGGAAGGTAAATTTTTTCGTATGCATTATTTATAATTATTTCAGTCGTAGTTAATTAGTGATTATTATTAGTTGTAGTTAATTAGTTGTAATTTACTCGTAGTTTATAAGTGGTAATTAAGTAGTCGTAATTTAATACTCGTAGTTAATTAGTCATAAGTAATAAGTGGTAATTAATATTAATTAATTAATTAGTTGTGACTAATAAATTGTAATTAATTTAGACGTTGTTTATTAGTGGTAATTAAGTGGCCATAATTAATTTATTGGTAAGTAATAACTCGTAGTTAATTATAATTAATTAATGACGAATAGTTAATTAGTAGTAATTAATTTAGTGGTAGTTAGTTAGATGTAATGAATTACTCGTAAGTAATTTATTGCTAATTAATTAATTACTCATATTTAATTGCTAATTACTTGTATTTAATATGTCATAATAATTTATGCCATAGTTATTTAGTGGCAAATAAATTAGTTGTAATTAATTAGTCTTAATTACTTTAGTTCTATTTAATTAGTGGTAATTAATGAAATAATCCTATTTAAATAGTCATTTACAATACATTAATTGAAATATAGACTACATAGTGCTACTGTTTCTTATATTGCGTACCGTAAATTGGGTTATTGTGGCTTTAGGTAATTTCAAACATGCAAGAGTTATGTAACATCCCAATTTTCGAGGTTTTTTGAAAATTTTCAAATTAAAATTAGCCATTCGATTTTATTGGATTGATAAAGCTTAAACTTGAAATTTTAGAAAATAAGAACAATTTAATATGAGTTAATCAAACTTTGATTAATTCAAAATTTGGTTTTTTTTAATTCTCTTGTGTTTTATTGAATCTAAAGTTGAAAGGAGTATTTTAAGTATTTTCTTGAATTTTCTGAATTGTATAAAGGCTTTTTCTATTTTCCTGAAGTTTAAAAATAATTTATTTACAAAATCAAGAGCTAAATTTAAGTTGTAAATAATTTTATTAAGTTCCAAATAATTCAAGGAATTTCTATGTATTTTTCTTAAATTTTTGGACTTAATTTACTATTTTCTGAAAAGCCTTTTTGATTTCTTGTATTTCTTTAAATAAAAAATCTATATAAATTCCTCTTTTGCTTTGGTAGAATCTCTTGACCTATTTTCCTTTTCCTCCTCCTCGCCCATTTGCGGCCCGATTTCGCCGCCACCAAGACTCCTCCGCTCGTTCTCGTCGAGAAGAGGACCCCACCCGTCCGCTTCCTCCCTCGTCGCCCATCATCTTCTTCCCGTTGCTGCCCCATGTTGCGCCCGTGTCAACGCCTCAAGAGCTTCATCTGCACTACCGCCCATGCCCTCGTCGTGTGTCAGCCGTCACACGCGCAAGATAAACGCTTTGTCAACCGCTTATCCTTCCCGCGCCGCTTCTTCTCTCGCAAGAAATCCGTGCCCACGCCATGCCTCTGGCACGGCCAAAGCGGTGCCAGCGCCCATGCCGCCGAGCCCCATCTCTCCTCTTTCTCTACGCCTATAAAGGCGAGCACCGGATGCCCCTTGACCTCCTCTCTTTTTCCCCTTCTCCCTCCCTCTCTCACCTTCTCCTCCCCGCTATTCGCCCTCGAAGCTTGTCGGCCAGAGCTCGCGCCACCGGAGATTGCGCCACCGTTGAAGATTCCCCGCCCATTCCCATTCCGCCAACCGACGGTTGCGGGCTACCTCGTCTTGGCCTTTCATCCAGTTGCCGTCCGAACCTCATTGCCGACTTCGACCGCCGCCACCGCCACTTCTCCTCCTCACCACCGGCCATCCCCTTGCGCTCCGTCACCAAAACCAAGAGCCCTAGGTTCGCTACTCCTCCTTCTCCCCTTTGGTGCCTAAACCAAGGGTCGCCACGGTGCTAAGCGCCAGTGAGCCACGCAACCGAGCGCCACCACCTCACTGGGGGTGATGTGGCAGGCACGTAGGCGACACCTCACTGCCATGCGAGCCTACCTCAGTGCCAACGACCGATGTGGCAGCCCGCGTGGAGCCCGCGTCAGCGCCTGCGTGGACCGTTGCACTATTGCGCAAGCCAAGTCCACGGTGGACCCTCGTGCCATGGTGGACTTGGTCCATGGCCGTGGGGCCCGCATGTTAGCCACACAAGCTTTTTCTTTAGGAAGATAATTCCAGCTGAAATTCATAAATCCGGCCACTGACATCATCATGACACAATAAATTGATTTTCATTTAGAAAATAAATCCAAAATATCCCTTTTTCATCATTTCATATATTTTCAAACTTCTGAGAACCTGTTTTCCTTCGTTCGAACTCCGATTCGAGTGATTCAAATTTCTAAATTCATATAAAATCAAAATCTAGCTTTCTACACTAAAATTATTTAATTTGGAGTTCATTTATATTTATTTGAATTTGCTTCATTTTCACGTGTAGATTTCGACGACTCCAGGGAACCCGAATATTTCGAAGAAGTAGATCCTCAAGCTTTTGAGCAACGCAAGTTACATCTTTGATCATATTGAATCCCAGTATTTTGAATTATTTAAATTCTATTTTAAATTATTATTGCATACTATTTAAATTCAAGTAATTTAAATTCTTGTTTTAAGCTTTATAGTTATTCCATATTCCTTTGTATAGCCAAACTTTGCTATTAAATTAATCATTCCTTGATACCTTAGTGAAAATCTAGTTGATACATTAGTATGAGCTAGAACATGTTGAAAGTGTTTAATTTAGGGAATTTAGCCAAAAAGTTTAACTATTTTTTAAAATGATACTATGGTATTGTCATTACCATAAAAGTTTATAAAATGATTTAACTTGGTAAATAAAATAAAAATTGGTTTGGACTTGGACGAAATGAATGTTGGATGGTGCACGTTAATGCACGGGATCGAGTCATCTCTATGATCGAGGCCCAGGGGTTATTTTGGAAAGTCGCCTAAGTAAATTAAGGATCGGTCTTCGAGCCCCATCGTACTATCACATGTCCTGTGTGTGTGGGACTTGGCTAAATAATTTGTATTATTTCACTGTAGTTGTGCCATCTAGTTGCGTGGATGTCTTTATGACCTACTTTCATGTATTCCCACATGGCGCAAGAGGAGGCTTAAGTCCGGCAGGTTTCTATCTAAAGGAAGCAAAACCTTAACGAGACGGGTGTAACATCCCAAAATTTGGGTTTTCAAAAATCTTTTAAGTAGTTTAGGTCCCTGGAAAATTTCGCCAATTTTATTTGAATTAATAAAGCTTAATTGGGAATTTTCTAAATTAAAAATATTTAATTTGAGTAATATAAACATCAATTAAATAAAAACATGTGTTATTTGGCTTCCTTGTGTTCCAAGGAATTTTCTGGTATTTTCTGAGTTTTTTTCTGGATTTATTTGCTATTTATTTGGATCTCCTCGATTTTTGGGATTTTATTTAATTCCGAAAATCCTGTTTTCTCTCTCCTGCGCACCGCTACAGTACCCGTCGGGTACTGTTCATCCGGGTCCCACGCGCTACAGTAAATCGCGAATTACTGTTCGTCATCGTTTTCCTGGAACGAGTCGTCGGCCGAACGAACAGGAGCAGTACGCGTTCGTTTGAAACTCAAAATTCAAAATTCCATATCTTTCTCCTCGGTGCGTAGAAAAGCGAGCCGTTTGAGCTCACGCGTCCGTGTTGATCTCCTCTTCCAATCCCCTGATTTGGTTTTCCCGAATCAATCTCGTTTCGTCGCAATCTGCAGAAAACCGAGCTTCAACCGAAGGTCTTCTCCGGTGAACTGCGCCTTCATCCGACGTCCTCCGGCCGAACCGTCTGCGGCGTTGGCTTCGCGTCGTCGTCCTCTACGTCATGCTTTCTTCCCCTTCGCCCGAAGATCGCCGGAGCACCGTCGGCCATGTCGAGCCATGACGTTCGTCGAGCCCCTCGCTTCCTCGGTGAGTTTCTCTAAAATCCGATCGCGTCATCTCGTGCCCCTCGTTCATACCTATCTTTCCCCTCTTTTAGATTCAAGTTTCATCAACCGTGCGCTGAGAATCGATCGTTCTCTCTCCTCTTGTACGTCGTCCTTCTCCGGCCAATTACTCCGCAACCGTTGATCCCCTGCCTTCAACTCCACCACCGTTGGGTTCGCATCGCCGCGTTCTACGCCGTGCTCACCTCCCTTTTCGCAGAGCGTCGCCGGAAGAGTTACGCGTCCGTGAGGCCGCCATGGTCGCCGTTCTTCGCGTCGCTGCCGTCGCATGGAGCCGAATCTTGATGTCTGGACCGCGTCATCATCTCCGCCTCGTCGTTTCCTTTCCGTTTTGCCCCTTCGCCGCCGCTGCGTCGCCTCCGGCCGCCGGCCACCCCATGCGCACTATTCATCTCTATACTGTTCATGTATGTGTATACGTATGTTGTTCGGTTCCTGTTGTTTCTAACCAATGCATGTAGTAAATCTTTTCCAAATACATGCTCCCTATTAATTCTTTGTTTAGCCTTGCTTTACCATCTCAAGTTGTTACTTTGCTGCCAATCCATGCGCATGATCTGGCTGTGAAGTTCTCTGTTCCTCTGTGCATTCAGTTATTCGGTTGATTCCTAGTCCCCGCTGTTGTATCCTTGTTGATTAGTCCCACTTGCTTTGTGCCATGCGAGCTGCACATCTAAGTCACCAAGCCGCCACCTCCATTTCTTCTTGCGCCATATCCAGCCGAGGCCCTGTTCCCTGTTCTTTTTGTTGCTTCATTCATATACTAATCCTCCTCTGTCTCTCTGCTATCTATTCTCAACTTTAGTTTTGCCATCTCCTGTTAGCATGCCGATGCCGCTCCAGGCTGTCCTGGTTTGGCCGAACAAGCGTGTGGCCCTTGTATCTTCGGTTGCAGCTCTAGCTTCCTCTCTGTCCTTGCTTTCCATCTAATTAGAAACAAGCGTGTTGACCCCACGTGTCATCCGTCTAATTAAAAAAAAACCTAGATTATTCCTCTCTCTTACATGCGGGTCCCGCATGTCACCAACCTTGATCAAACCCTAGCCTTGAGCTTGGTTCACCTTGGACTAGCGTATCTCTGTGGGCCTGGTCCATAGACTAGTGGTCCACATGTCAAACCCTAATCCTATTTCAGGAATTAATTTAATTCTTGAAATATCCTTTTATCTTGTTGGTCCCACGCGTCGCTCTCTCTACCTTATTTCTAATTATTTTAATTCTAGAAATTCATAAATTCGATGGGTCCCTCTCGTCACCCATTGTTTCTTTTCGTAAATTCATTTAATTTCAAATTCAATTATCCGATTGAGTCCTTTCCAAATTCCTAAATTCATCTCAATTCAATATCTATCGATCCGAGATTATTTATTTATTTCATTTGGAGTTGTTGCTTTCATTATTTATTTGGTTTATTTGCTTGTTGCGAGTAGACGTTGATATTGCGAAGTGTTGATCAAGAAGGAGTCAAGGTCAAGACAATAGAAGATTAAAGATTAAATAAGATCGTCATTGCTAGCAAGGCAAGCTATACCTTTGACCATCTTGATTCCCGGTTTGCTAAAAGTATTTTACTTCAAATTCTCGCATTTTAATTCAAGTAATTATTTAAATGCTTTTGGGTGTAGATGTTAACTCCAAATTGTTATGCCATCCTTGTCAATTGCTATGTCTAAATTCCTTGTCACCCTAGTTGATATTTAGTTGGTAATATTGTAGCACCAACGTGGGTTGGTTAGTACGATTAGATTGCTTAGTCATGCTACGACTCATTTATTCATGTGAAGTTGCAAATAATTAATCGACTAAGTGAATATGCAATCTTGGATAATTTGTGTGTACTATGTGTCTTTGTGGCATATGTTGCACTTAAATCAATAGGGTGGTAAAAGGATTTGACCGAGGCAAGGGTGGATCTTGGGTGAAATGGTGGATTGTGTGGATGTGTGAATAATAATCGGTGTCTATGTGGTCTAGTTAGCATGTGGAAGTCTTGCCTTGGTCAATTAAGGACCTCACCATGTGCGCCATTGAATCGGGCCTTAACCGTACAACCACATGTCCGGTATGGGACGGACTGGCTAATTAATTAGCGATGCTTTGATTGATTCTGTTTTGGTTGACAATTGGCGCAAGAGGGCCAAAGGCGAAACCTTAGCGAAAGCGAATCGGTCAAAGCAGACTTTGTAAAGGCCTTGTCACGTGTTTCTAGATCGCTTACCTAAGGTAGTGAGCGTGGTATCGACGGATGCCAAACAAACTAGAGAAGTCGTGTCTTGTGGGTAAAGCTGTACAACCTCTGCAGAGTGTAAAACTATTCGAATAGCCGTGTCCGCGGTTATGGACGTGCTCGGGGATTTCACACTAGGGGTAGATCTTCATAAAACTGTGTGGGAAGGAGCCGTGTGATCTAAATCATATGGCTATGTGATAAATCTGCTTAGGTGTGTGTGTCTTTGTGAAATCAAATTGTTAAATTATTATTTGTCTATTTGTTTTACTCGCTTTTAATCTATTATTTGTATTCAACTGCAAAAGTTGCATTTCTGCAAAAGAACCACAGAATGCCTTTCCCTTGTAAAAAGCCAGCATGTATATTTTGCATCTCTGTGGTGTGGCTTGCGAGTACGGTTGTGTACTCACGCTTGTTTTGACGAATCAAGCAGAGGAGGAGTCTTCGCCAAAGATTCGAGGAGGAGTTCATTGAAGGTGCTCGATCAGGGTCTTGATCCCATCGGTTCGTGGTGAATCGATGGGGTGCCGCCACCGCTTCGTTTCATTCTTTGTTTATTTCTCTGTTAGCCCTGCGTGGCTCAATATTTGTAAACCCGACCTTAAGGTCAAAACCCTTATTGTTAATCAAAGTTAATCGTTTATGTTATTATTCGATTGTATGGATCGATTTCCATCTTTGTTGACACTGTGTGCACTAGCGTGATCCTGGACTAGTGCGTTATACACAGAGGGTCCAGAATCGTAATTTTTGGTCCCGACAGAGGTGGTATCGAGCCATCT
The DNA here is from genome assembly GCA_036346405.1 of Phyllostachys edulis. Classification (NCBI taxonomy): domain Eukaryota; kingdom Viridiplantae; phylum Streptophyta; class Magnoliopsida; order Poales; family Poaceae; genus Phyllostachys; species Phyllostachys edulis. Next base: position 48,025,966 of record CM070560.1, on the reverse strand, counting down.
TGTTGTAGGTCTAGACCCTAGTTAGAATGGCCGTTTTTAAGGAAACTTCAAAACCTATTTTACAAATGGAAAATCTTAATGATGTGCTATTCTCATCTTGTCTAGCTTCTATACTCATCCATTCTATTCATTTCTCGTCTATATTCTTCATCACCATTCAGAGTATTAAATTGGACTCGCTTCTCTCATAACTTCTATAGTTGCCGTTATCTGTACCAAATGTCTCGGTGGATGCCCAAGAGCTGTTTTGAGAAACTCTTCGAAGACCATGCAACCAACAACAATGTATCAATATCTCCCCAAGTGTTCAAGACAAGTTTGTCACGAGAATTGAAGACCAAGAAGAAGTTGTTCGTCCCCCGTCTTTTTCCAAGATTCGCCTGCAAGGATCGCAAGCAGTCAACGTTTGATGAAGACCGTGACCATTTCGAGTTGTCTTCAGACCAGCCATATAGGATAAATCAGTGTTGGTTCCTCCCGTGTGTTGAGCCAAGCCACCCAGCTAAGTTAGAGTTTAATCGACTAGACGATTAGCTTTCGTCTTCTTTCTCTTGTGTGTAGTTTGTCTGTGAGCTTTATGCTTCTTAATAGCTTTCCGGCTATTTTGTGTGTTTCTTAGTGTTCCTCGGGTTAAACCTGCTCCCCTTAGTAGATTGTCTTCCCTTACCTTGCGCTTTTCCCTCTCATCTATCAGCCCTGGTCATCCAGTAGATGGAGAGCCTCAGTGAAGCCAACCTTGTCAGTAATCTCGAGACAGTCTGTGCCAGCTCAGATCCCGTCAATCCCAGTGGACAGTTGCCAGTATCAGGAGTAGAAGATCTAGTCATGGAACAATTCTTGGTAGCTCAAAGTCAATTCATGAACGCGATGATGCAGAACATGAACAACATGATGACCCAGCAGAATCAGACCACCGCTACCTTGGCCAATTTGATGAATCAGAATAATCAAGCGATCGTCGCGATCGCCGCCAAAGGTCGAAGACCAGAGCGTATGATAACCAACAACTATCTCCAATGCCAGTAGTGACACATCAGAACTCGAGCCAGTTCCCTGCCACCCAGAATCAGCTCATGCCAGCGACGATGCAACCGTCGAACAGTAGTAACCTCTATAATGGTGCACAACTCATTGCCATCCCAACGGCACGCCCTCAACCCAAGTTTGTGAAGTTCATGAAGACCAAGCCGCCCGTCTTTGAAGGATCAACGCACTCAAGGATGCGTAATCTTGGATTCGCACCATAGAAAAAAGCTAATCTGTTGTGCAATGCATGATGATGAGAAAGTTCTCTATGCTACTCATCAATTGGAAGGAGTTGCATTAGAGGGTGGGAAAAGTTTCGACCGCTTATCAGACGAAAGGCACCATCACCGTCGAGTTCACCATCGCTTTTAAATCAACAAAGATGCGACATCAAGCAAGATTGATCAAGAGAAACCTGATATTCAGATATCCTACACCAAACCCAGCCGTTGTCAATTGAAGTGCTGCCAGCCAGATAAGTCAGAAGATTGTGCATGTATCCGCTGTGGAAAAATAGGCCATAGTGCCGATGAGCACAATATCAATTGTTCCGATTGTGAAGGAAACCATTAGATGGAGAATGCCCAATGAGCAAGATCACATGTTTCTTATGTGAAGGCGTTGATCATTGTCCAAGCCGATGCCCCATGTACTCGATCTTGACTTCGCATTGCAACATCACGGGAAAATTTCGAGCTACTGACCAAAGCATTAGCAAAGAAGGCAAATCATTGTCAAGACAGATATGTCACCAAGAATCACAAAAGCGTATCGTTGACCTTGACCACCCATCTCAAAAGAGAAGCAAACCAGTATCGTCAAAATGTTGTTACGAGTGTGGTAAGAAAGGCCACTTTGCCAAGCAATGCCTTGCAAAGCGCCAAGCTGCAACCATTAAAAAGGATAGTCGTTCTGCCCCAGTGTCGACAGGCAAGTCACAAGATCCGTCTCGTATCTGCTACAATTGTCGTGGAAAAGGTCACCTCGCCCGCCTTGGTGTCCTCGAGGTATCACCACCCACTCGGGTGCAAGAATGTCAAGAGGTGTCACCAAGATGGTAACTCCGGAGAGCGGTGGTAACGCCATAGGATCCGTGTGTCCAACAAAGCGATCGAAGAAGAGACGTTTGAACGATGATGTTACCAAGAAAGCCTAGTTTGGCCAGATTATGCAGCGCCATGGTTTCATTTGTGGCAATAAAGTCAGAGAATCAATGTAACCTTTCTTTTGTTTGAGAGCAGAAAAGTAGACATCTTTGTATGCAAGTTATAAATAAAAAGGATTGTTGAATATTAAAGTATTGGATATCTCTCTAAGCATGTGCTATTGTAAGTCGAGTAATCAAGCTTTGAGTCATATTGTTTGAAGGCCGTAGAGCCGTAACATGGAATGTGATGTTGAATTCCAACTCATTATTTTGCATGGCAGTAGGATAACCGTAAATGGTTGAAGAATTTAACCATTTGATAATGCATATATCCGCAAGAGAGTATGCACTAATCATTGCAAGTGATCTATACAACACACAACCGTATCAGAAGTCAAGTTGTCTTTGACTTGGTACCCCTGATCAGCTTATGCCAGAAGGAATTATGTCAGAGATGAATTGTGATGAAAGTTGTTAGAAGAGTTTGCAGAAATGATAGAGCAGACCAGATGATTTTCTCAGATAAAGGCAGTGTCAAATCAAGCTCAATGAGCTTAGCCAGTGTCAGTGTTGATTATAAAGTAAAATGGTAACACATGATGTGCTAGAGTTTAAGTTTATCCAGGAGTTAATCTTCAGGACCTCAGAATCAGCTTGTTTGAGTGTTGGGTAAGAATTTCAGTTTTCCCCGGAATCGTCTGTGAACAAGACAGTGTCAGTTGAAGATCAGTGAGATAGTTGTTTCAAGATAGCCAAGACCCCTCATCGTTATAAAAGGGCAAGTTCGCCAGATCATCAGAAATGAGCTGAGTTTGTGAGAATTTCAGAAGAGATCGATCACTGCTCCAGTGTTAGTACTGCCAGATACTAAGGAAAAAAAATGATTTTATTGGATCAAGAATCATGAAGTCAAAGTCCGTTCTCTCAAGACAGATTAGTATAGTAACATATGCTTTGAATCAGAAGAGCTACCGCATGAATCTATTATGCAGTCAGCTAAAGTTACTTGTGCAAGTCAGAAGTTGAGTCTTGAGTCAGTTTCAAGAGGATATTTGCTGAACCCCAGAGTTCAAACTAATGCTAGAAAGTCAGTCTTGACCAGACAGTTTTGTTAAAGAAATCTACCGCTTCATTGCCATTAACACCATTGAGTTTGAAGATCGTTTAACAGATTGGTATACTAAAGAAGTTGTATACGATAGAGTGGTATACGACAGAGGTTGTATACGACAGAGAAGGTATTCACTGAAATGGGTATAGTGCCAGATCGACAGAGGTGATCCATTTGCACGATGTGTCAGAAAAGATAGCGTTAGACCGAGGATCCCAGTTTACCCTGTGTCAGCGACAGAGTGTCTATGGAGCCTGGATGCTCGATTCAGTTCAGTTGTGTGTATCACCTTGAATCCGCCGGCAGATTGAAAGAATAGTGAGTGTCCCTCAACCCAAAGTACCAAGTCGAGCAAGTAAGCATCCGGTGCAGAGTTTCCCTACAACCCCAGATGTCAACTAGTTCGCAGTTGTCGCTATCTGAAATTCGCAGTGGTTGATTGTAAGTCATTACTCATCTAGGGACAGATCAGATCATAAAGAATGTGGATTTTGCATTAATCACGAAGCAGAAGACCAAGAGTCTTTAATCCCAAAATGGATTGTTAGTAGCTTAGTCCAAGCAGAAAAACTACGCGGATTATATAGATTATCACCCTCGCGGCCAAGTTTATCGTCAGAATACCTGTTGAAGGTCTGTGTTAAGGATTGTATGACAGAGGTGTCAGTCTGTTCAGATTTCGAAGCTCAGAAGAAGAGTTTGTCAACCGGAGTTACCAGTCAGCAGTAAGATCTCCTCAACTCCAGGAGTGTCTTCGAGCACCGATCAAGCAGCCCGTCAGAAGCAATCAAGTTTCAAGATCTACCAAGAGCTAGTCTGCCAAGTTTTCGTTGAAGCGAGAAGTTCCGCAAGAAGCAGGACGTTGTCCCGCAAGTGCTCAAGAGAGTAGTCCTGTCAAAGTCAAAGCAGTTTGAAAGCCAGAAGAGAACCCGAAGGCTGAGTTCTTTAACCTATTCTATAGCCAGCCGGAATCTCGGGGACGAGATTCCTTTAAGGGGGGGAGGTTTGTAACGTCCCAAAATTTGGGTTTTCAAAAATCTTTTAAGTAGTTTAGGTCCCTGGAAAATTTCGCCAATTTTATTTGAATTAATAAAGCTTAATTGGGAATTTTCTAAATTAAAAATATTTAATTTGACTAATATAAACATCAATTAAATAAAAACATGTGTTATTTGGCTTCCTTGTGTTCCAAGGAATTTTCTGGTATTTTCTGAGTTTTTTTCTGGATTTATTTGCTATTTATTTGGATCTCCTCGATTTTTGGGATTTTATTTAATTCCGAAAATCCTGTTTTCTCTCTCCTGCGCACCGCTACAGTACCCGTCGGGTACTGTTCATCCGGGTCCCACGCGCTACAGTAAATCGCGAATTACTGTTCGTCATCGTTTTCCTGGAACGAGTCGTCGGCCGAACGAACAGGAGCAGTACGCGTTCGTTTGAAACTCAAAATTCAAAATTCCATATCTTTCTCCTCGGTGCGTAGAAAAGCGAGCCGTTTGAGCTCACGCGTCCGTGTTGATCTCCTCTTCCAATCCCCTGATTTGGTTTTCCCCGAATCAATCTCGTTTCGTCGCAATCTGCAGAAAACCGAGCTTCAACCGAAGGTCTTCTCCGGTGAACTGCGCCTTCATCCGACGTCCTCCGGCCGAACCGTCTGCGGCGTTGGCTTCGCGTCGTCGTCCTCTACGTCATGCTTTCTTCCCCTTCGCCCGAAGATCGCCGGAGCACCGTCGGCCATGTCGAGCCATGACGTTCGTCGAGCCCCTCGCTTCCTCGGTGAGTTTCTCTAAAATCCGATCGCGTCATCTCGTGCCCCTCGTTCATACCTATCTTTCCCCTCTTTTAGATTCAAGTTTCATCAACCGTGCGCTGAGAATCGATCGTTCTCTCTCCTCTTGTACGTCGTCCTTCTCCGGCCAATTACTCCGCAACCGTTGATCCCCTGCCTTCAACTCCACCACCGTTGGGTTCGCATCGCCGCGTTCTACGCCGTGCTCACCTCCCTTTTCGCAGAGCGTCGCCGGAAGAGTTACGCGTCCGTGAGGCCGCCATGGTCGCCGTTCTTCGCGTCGCTGCCGTCGCATGGAGCCGAATCTTGATGTCTGGACCGCGTCATCATCTCCGCCTCGTCGTTTCCTTTCCGTTTTGCCCCTTCGCCGCCGCTGCGTCGCCTCCGGCCGCCGGCCACCCCATGCGCACTATTCATCTCTATACTGTTCATGTATGTGTATACGTATGTTGTTCGGTTCCTGTTGTTTCTAACCAATGCATGTAGTAAATCTTTTCCAAATACATGCTCCCTATTAATTCTTTGTTTAGCCTTGCTTTACCATCTCAAGTTGTTACTTTGCTGCCAATCCATGCGCATGATCTGGCTGTGAAGTTCTCTGTTCCTCTGTGCATTCAGTTATTCGGTTGATTCCTAGTCCCCGCTGTTGTATCCTTGTTGATTAGTCCCACTTGCTTTGTGCCATGCGAGCTGCACATCTAAGTCACCAAGCCGCCACCTCCATTTCTTCTTGCGCCATATCCGGTGAGGCCCTGTTCCTGTTCTTTTGTTGCTTCATTCATATACTAATCCTCCTCTGTCTCTCTGCTATCTATTCTCAACTTTAGTTTTGCCATCTCCTGTTAGCATGCCGATGCCGCTCCAGGCTGTCCTGGTTTGGCCGAACAAGCGTGTGGCCCTTGTATCTTCGGTTGCAGCTCTAGCTTCCTCTCTGTCCTTGCTTTCCATCTAATTAGAAACAAGCGTGTTGACCCCACGTGTCATCCGTCTAATTAAAAAAAAACCTAGATTATTCCTCTCTCTTACATGCGGGTCCCGCATGTCAGTCAACCCTTGATCAAACCCTAGCCTTGAGCTTGGTTCACCTTGGACTAGCGTATCTCTGTGGGCCTGGTCCATAGACTAGTGGTCCACATGTCAAACCCTAATCCTATTTCGGGAATTAATTTAATTCTTGAAATATCCTTTTATCTTGTTGGTCCCACGCGTCGCTCTCTCTACCTTATTTCTCGAATTATTTTAATTCTAGAAATTCATAAATTCAGTGGGTCCCTCCTGTCACCCATTGTTTCTTTTCAGAAATTCATTTAATTTCTGAAATTCAATTATCCGATTGAGTCCTTTCCAAATTCCTAAATTCATCTCAATTCAATATCTATCGATCTGAGATTATTTATTTATTTCAGTTTGGAGTTGTTGCTTTCTGTTATTTATTTGGTTTATTTGCTTGTTGCGAGTAGACGTTGATATTGCGAGAAGTGTTGATCAAGAAGGAGCTGAAGGTCAAGACAATAGAAGATTAAAGATTAAATAAGATCGTCATTGCTAGCAAGGCAAGCTATACCTTTGACCATCTTGATTCCCAGTTTGCTAAAAGTATTTTACTTCAAATTACTGCATTTTAATTCAAGTAATTATTTAAATGCTTTTGGGTGTAGATGTTAACTCCAAATTGTTATGCCATCCTTGTCAATTGCTATGTCTAAATTCCTTGTCACCCTAGTTGATATTTAGTTGGTAAATATTGTAGCACCAACGTGGGTTGGTTAGTACGATTAGATTGCTTAGTCATGCTACGACTCATTTATTCATGTGAAGTTGCAAATAATTAATCTGACTAAGTGAATATGCAATCTTGGATAATCTGTGTGTACTATGTGTCTTTGTGGCATATGTTGCACTTAAATCAATAGGGTGGTAAAAGGATTTAGACCGAGGCAAGGGGTGGATCTTGGGTGAAATGGTGGGTGTGTGGATCGTGTGAATAATAATCTGTGTGTCTATGTGGTCTAGTTAGCATGTGGAAGTCTTGCCTTGGTCAATTAAGGACCTCACCATATGCGCCATTGAACTGGCCTTAACCGTACAACCACATGTCCGGTATGGGACGGACTGGCTAATTAATTAGCGATGCTTTGATTGATTCTGTTTTGGTTGACAATTGGCGCAAGAGGCCAAAGTGGCGAAACCTTAGCGAAAGCGAATCGGTCAAAGCAGACTTTGTAAAGGCCTTGTCACGTGTTTCTAGATCGCTTACCTAAGGTAGTGGCGAAATGGTATCGACGGATGCCAAACAAACTAGAGAAGTCGTGTCTTGTGGGTAAAGTTGTACAACCTCTCGCAGAGTGTAAAACTATTCAATAGCCGTGTCGCGGTTATGGACGTGTTTCGGGATTTCACACTAGGGGTAGATCTTCATAAAAGCTGTGTGGGAAGGGAGTGTGTGATCTAAATCATATGGCTATGTGATAAATCTGCTTATTTGTGTGTGTCTTTGTGAAATCAAATTGTTAAATTATTATTTGTCTATTTGTTTTACTCGCTTTTAATCTATTATTTGTATTCAACTGCAAAAGTTGCATTTCTGCAAAAGAACCACAGAATGCCTTTCCCTTGTAAAAAGCCAGCATGTATATTTTGCATCTCTGTGGTGTGGCTTGCGAGTACGGTTGTGTACTCACGCTTGTTTTGACGAATCAAGCAGAGGAGGAGTCTTCGCCAGCATTCGAGGAGGAGTTCATTGAAGGTGCCTGATCGTAGGGTCTTGATCCCAGTCGGTTGCCTGTGGTGAATCGATGGGGTGCCGCTACCGTTTCTGTTTCCGCTGCTGTTTATTTCTCTGTTAGCCCTGCGTGGCTCAATATTTGTAAACCCGACCTTAAGGTCAAAACCCTTATTGTTAATCAAAGTTAATCGTTTATGTTATTATTCGATTGTATGGATCGATTTCCATCTTTGTTGACACTGTGTGCACTAGCGTGATCCTGGACTAGTGCGTTATACACAGAGGGTCCAGAATCGTAATTTTTGGTCCCGACAACGGGACTATGGTGGGATGATGCACTGTAAAAGCTTTGTGATAATGACTTAATAGCACACCTTCGGCAGTGTGTCAGATGGATATTATAAGTCAATTATCTCTTGTGGATAAAGTTGTATAATCTCTGCAGAGTGTTACGAACTATTCAAATAGTCGTGTCCACGGTCAATGACATGCTAAGCAAAGCCACTCAAAGTTAGAATTTTTGTTTTGATTTCAAAAGACTCCATCAATTGTTGTTGAATGGTTTATCCAAATAGGAATTTGGGCGGGTAGCTATGTGATAGGAGGGTATCCTTCACCACTCGTTGATGAATGTTATCTGACTATAAAACTCGAGATTTAGAAAATGAATTCTAGCTATGGAGTAACACTGCTTTAGAACTTAGTATCAATATTTAAATGGAAAATGTCACTTTATGCAAATTGAGCCATATAAGCCTCCCGTTGTTAAAATCCTTGCATGCATTATAATCTGCTATTGGGTGTAACTTGCGGAGTACGGTTGTTTGTGCTCACTCTTGCTTAATACAATTGTTGAGCAGGAGAGGAGTACTACGAGGAGAATGAGAACTTGGACGACTAGGCTACTCCCCCAGATGATTGCCGGTGGCGAATCGTGTGGGCTACCTTACTGCTTTGGCTTCCGCTGTATTTTGCTTACTAGCTTTATGTCCCCTTTTGTAACATACTTTAATTATTATCAATAATGACATTTTATGGTTATGCTATCCACTTTTGTTGACTGTGTACACTAGCTGTTCCTGGACTAGTATATGAAACACAGAAAATCTGGGATCCTTCGCTCCCAAGTTTGACAAGTTGCTAGTGTTATATGGTGACGGTCTCGTACAGGGTGGACCCGAAGGGCTAGACCTGTCAAGATGTCAGTACAAGGTGGTCTGAGTGGAGGGGCTTGATGCAATGAATATTCATGAGCTTAGGAGCTGCATCCAGAGGGAGTTCGACACAGAGGCAACGACTAAGAAACTTGTCATCGAGAGGATCACCTGCACGAATATGGGAGGGCAGGGCGTATGGGAGCTAGTCAAGGTGAATGAAAGCATAGCATGGGGCCAGTACATGCAGATTGCTTTCCAACCCGAGATGACGATATACAGGAAGCCGATAGTGTACGTGAATTTCGTACGTAGGGCATCCAGAAACCTTGATAATGCTGGTGCCTCGAGAAGCGGGCAACCGTAGGTGGAGCTTGAAGACGGTAGCACAGAATGTGCTATTTTGGAGGAAGTCTACGAGAGAAGACTTGCGCATAATTTTATGCAAAATGAGGGGGCGGGACTGTGGTGGTCGGCTCGCATTGACTACCACAAGTATCTACCGAACCAGCCTCTAAGGTTGGAGTCCGACAAGGACGCCGACCCAGCCTCAGATGGTAGAGAGGAGAATGCGTCCCAGGGTGGTGGTCTGACCGGCAAAATTGTGTCATGGGAGGTGCCTTACGTGGCATCCAGACTTGATGATATTGTAGTGTGGTCGCTCGTACTACCACAAGAAGAAGGGTCCCATTGGGGGTTTGATGCTAACACCCTCTTAGTTGGGCAGCACTTCCCTAGCAAAGCGGTTGTGCAGTAAGTAGCACGGTACGCCTTGTCCATTAGCCATGTATACCGGGTGCACCGGTTCAGCCCGGGACATTACACAGTGAAGTGCCAAGTGGAAGGCTACCCTGGCAAGGTCAGAGCTCATCGAGCAAAGTTCTTGGGCTCGGTCTTCACAGTTAAGGCAGTGATCGATCGCACTTGCGAGCTTAGCGAGCCGCTGCGGCAGCATGGAAATGTGACTTCCGCATATGTGGCAAGCTTCATCAGCCACCTAGTTGTGGAGGACATGTCCGTCTCCCCCCAAGATGTTGCTGTCAGAAGTCGCCAATCTGGTTGATTATCCAGTTAGCTATAGGAAGGTCCGACGAGCAAAGCAAAAGGTTATCGAGGCCATGTACGGGACATACGATGAGGCCATGTCCACTGTGTGAGAAGTCTAATATTTCATAATGTAAGGACATTATGAAATTATATTAATTAATTTTGTAAAAATTCTAAAAAAATTATATAATCAAGTCCACTATGTAAGGAGCCTGAAATAAATTCATAATGTTTGGACTTCATTTTCTATATTAGAAAATTTCTACAAACATTATACTTAAATAAATTTTAGAGGTAAAATCAGAATGTATAAAGTTTTGAAAAAAAACACACAAGCAATTAAACTATGTCGGGAAGCTCCACAAAAAAATTGATAATTTTTTGAGCTCAATTTCTATATTTAATTTTTTTTGGAAACGGAAGTAACTGGCGGCGATGTCATTCGTCTAAATTTTTGGTGTTTACGATGTTATTTTTCAGTGCGTCACGAACGGAGTATCGTTCCTCCGATTACACTCTAACGCGATGTCACTAAGCTAATTATCCCTTCTTATAAACGTAACTACTCTCCATCATACATGGATCATGTAGTTCCATTCTCTTATTCATCCTACATTAGTTACTCTTCTCCAAGATGAATGCTTGCACATGTACCTCTATTTAATCTCAAGTAATATGTTGATTGTGTATATGACAAATTATCTTATTAGTTTATATGGTATTAGAGTACCTTGCTCACACATACACCAAGGCACCATCGGCGACCTACCTTGAACTTATCTTCCCTCACACGTTTACTAACCTACCAACCGTATGTCTTCTATCTCTTCTCGCTGCCACAGCTTTTCTCCTTCAACCTTCAACAGTAAGCCCAATTTTTTATCGATCCCTCTCAGTTGCTACCCTTTCCAATAAAATACTCTAGTACATAGTTATATTCTACTTCTCTCCAATTATTGCTTAATGTTGATTGTTGCAACATCAACATGCATACATGCGCAATCATCGTTGATCCCTGTTGGGGACACCCATCATCCTCTCTCTGGTGGCCCTGGCCCTGAGCCTAATCCCTATGGTGCACCACCTCTACTTGGAGCTTTTTTCTCATCTGCTTCTGTATACACGTGCTTCTATTTGTATGGATGCGTGATATTATGTGTTCTCGATGCCCTCTTCTCCCGTGTTGATTGCTCCTATTCTTTGACGTTGGCCAACTCAACGCTGTAGCTTCCTCACTAACCACGGTGACCTCTCATCTTAACTGATACTGGCATATCTTCTTTAGTCGATGTCTAACGATATGGAGAATCTTCTCGCCATCACTACTGATGTCGTGCCCCTCACATGCGATGGCACACTCCTAGCTACCTGATGGCCCCATATCATCTATAGCTTGTCTTCAATGCAAACCTTCATCTTCTCTATGCCAGAGTTTCTCCATCATCGAGCTTCTTTGCCCATCGACTTCTTCAACAATGCCGACACTCACAAATCGTCGTCGCGACCCTTGGCTCTATCGACTTTGGCCTTTCTCTTTCACTTCTCCAACGAGCAACATGACATTATCCTCGTCGAACAGCTAAGGTGAGCAGCACGATATTTTCCTCATCTCCGCCCACCTAGGACCTCGACTCTTCGCTTCCCTATGGGTCAATATCTTCTTGCAATTCCACTACTTTGTGGTCTGTCCCAACACCATTCTGCTATCCTCCTTATAGTTTTTATTGTTATTCAAAAATTTAGTTATTTTTTATCAGAGTTCGTATGCAAATCAAATTGGTAATTTTTTTTAAATTTATTTCTAATTTTAGTTATTTAGGGATTTTACTTTGGAATTTGTATAGAAATCAAATTGCAATTTTTTTTTCATATTCCAAATTTCAACTATTTTTTGATGGAATTCATATACAAATCCAAGTACTAAATTTCTTTAATTTTTATTATTTCTTAGGAATTCATATGGAAATCAAATTGCAAAAAATATTTTTTATTTCAAAATTTGTTATTTTTGATTGTATTTGACATGAACTCTTTCTTGGAGTTCATATGCAAATAAAATTACTAATTTTTTCTTTTATTCCTAATTTTATTAATTTATGTATTTTACTTTGGAATTCATATGGAGATCAAATTGTAAATTTTCTTTTTTTTTATATATTTCAATTTCAACTATTTTATTGGAATTAGTATACAAATCCAATTGCTAATTTTTCTTTAATTTTTATTTTGAATTAAAATTATTTAGGATTTTAGTTTGAATTGTATTGAAATAAAAATTCTAATTTTATTTCATTTTTTATTCCGAATTTCACTTATTTTATTTTGAAATTGTATGCAAATCCGATTCCTAATTTTTGTTCAATTTTATTCCAAAATATTTTCTTTAGGGATTTGACTTAGGAACTTGTATAGCAATCAAATTACTAATATTATTTTTTTTATTTCAATTTTTACTTTTATTATATTGAAATGGATTCTTTCTTTTTAATTTAGATTGTTATAATATAGATCCACCACAATCAACGGTTTATACCTTTGTCTTTTTCCTCCGATTAACGTGGAAATTTCTATCCCTTGAGAGTGAATGTAGTTTTTTATTTTATTATTTATTCCGAATTTCAGTTTTTTTGTTGAATTTCGTATACAGATCTAATTTCCAAATTTTGTTTAATTTTTATGCCGAATTATAATTATTTAGAGATTTTACTTAGCAATTTGTATGGAAATCAAATTGCTAATTTTTTATTCCAAATTTAAGTTTTGTTGCAGTGGAGATGGAACTTTCTTTTAATCTAGACCGTTATAATCTAGACCCATCGCGATTAATGGTATTAACAGTTTAGATCGTTCTATTTTTCCTCCGATGAACATGAAAATTTCTATCACTCGAGAGCGAACGTTGTGGTTTCTTCCGACTATACTTGAATAAGATAATAGGTAGATAGATCGATCTCTGTTTTTTTTTATATATAAAAAAAACTCGAGCTCTCCATGCCAAACATCCTAACTACCACGCATTGCCCATAACGTGCCAGATGCCCGTAGTATGGAAGAGGATGTGAGGAACTAACCAACAAGTAACGGCATCACCACAACATTACGACATATCCGTATGTCTGATGCATCATCCAAGCAAAATCTAAAAGAAACAAGGTTGGTTGCAGTCTCGCAGCCTTAGTAGATACATCTGTGGCCTCGGGACACAGCATCTGGTCCTGAAATGATCTCCCCGTACAGATGAGAGTACATCCAGACAGAGGTTATCGATCCCGGACAAGGATGGCATGGCTGAGACACGCAGGCACGCCAGGTTGCTTACAAGGAGCACCAACCTTTTTTCTGCAGGACCATGACTGTACGAGTCTACCTCTCACATGGATGGAATGTTCCATGGCCAATCGACGAAGAGGAATGAAAGGCAAAAGGAACGAGATCAATGAGTGGATTCAATGGCCTCTGGGATAATCCCAAACGGGGGATCAGGTCTCCAGCTCATCAGATTGCGACAAGGCCTTTTAATTTGTAGATGGTGCCATCATTTTGTCTTGGTTGGTTGTTGCCGGGACTAATCTATCCAACCCTGGTACTAATCCTCCGTTGATTTTAAAACAAGAGCGCACAACACTTTCAGATCAGACGTCATCCGCCTCCCTATTGATTTGAGGTCTACCCCCATGGATACGATCAACGAAAAAGCTGTCTCTTTTCTTGTGTTCTCGAGACCCCCATGCACCAATGAATTCTTTTTGACGAGGATGCACCAATGAATTCTCGTGAGAGGGATTGAAAAGATCGTGCGGCATCCTTTATCCAAGCAGTATAAAGGGACTCGAGTCGTACAACCCACACAAGATCTTGATGGACTTGGTTTGTCCAAAAAGGTAGTTTCATGACTGGGAACATGACAATGGACAAGCAGAATAGCATGTGCAGGCTTATACCTGGGCCGGTGTTCCTTCTTGGAATCACTGGATTCAGGTATCCAGAGCGAGCAAAAAAAAGACTAGGGATTAGGACTTCAGATTCATGAAGGCAAATGGTATCCCACTTTCAAATGAAGAATCTGGTTACCCCAGCAAATCTGAATATGGTCGGGATATGATAAAACACAACTCTGAACTTTGCAGTTACTCAAACTTGAGCTTGTCGATGGAGGAAACATGAGTTGCCAACGCATTAAAAGATTCACACGGGCAGCAGAAAGCACAGCCATGCTTTGCATTATGCACAGTATGTCACGGGTAATACTGATAGTATCTGTATTGTCAGACAAAAGAGTCGTAGGTCCCATCACAGGTACTCCAAAATCTGCAAGTAGCCACCTCAACTAAGTAACAACTGTTATCACTGTTGCTAAAGCTTTCGACTCAACCTCTGCACTCGAACGGGAAATTGCAATCTGTTTTCTTTGTCTTTCAGGTAATCAGAGAGGAGCCAAGAAAAACACAGTAAGCAGAAAGAAAACGATGATCAGAATGATCACTAGCCCAGGTCACATCGAAACACATCTGAAGCTGTAGTGAGTTGGAGCTAGCGAAAAACAAACGACGAAAGATAGTTCCACGCAAGTAGCAAAGAGCACAAAAAAGATAATTGTAGTGAAGATGGGTAGGACGAGCTATGAACTGACTTAAGATATGAACAACATGAGCAATATCAGGACACGTGCTCAACAAGATACACCAAACTCCCAACAAGATGGTGATATCGAGTAGGATCCTCAAGAAGATCACCATTAGTGGCACGAAGCTAAAGAGGTAGCTCTATGAGAGTCTCGGTAGTGTAACTGTCAGTCAGACTAGACCGATCAAGAAGATTTTGGACATGCTTCTGCTGAGAGAGGTAGTAACCCTCAGGTGTAGAAGAGACCTCAATCCTAAGGAAGTATGTAATAGAACCAAGATCAGTCATCAAAAACTATTCACTGAGATGCTTCTTTACATACATGATGAATAGGGAATCATCACCAGTGATGAGCATATCATCAACATACAGAAAAAGTAGTGTCCTACTCCGAGATGAGACATGGACAAAAAGAGCAGGATCGTGGGAACTGACAGTGAAATTGACAACAGTAATAACTGAGGAAAAACGTGTAAACCAAGCACGAGGAACCTATTTGAGGCTATAAAGAGCACGACAAAGACGACAGACGTGCCTATCGGGAACATAATACTCAGGTGGTGGCTGCATGCAAACCTCCCCATGCAAAACACCATTAAGAAAGATATTCTCAACATCCAGCTGAGAGATAGACCACCGGCGAACAAAAGCAGCCGCAACAAGAGTGCGAACAGTGGTCATATGGGCAACAGGGGCAAAAGTCTCATCATAGTCACGACCGTACTCCTGCTAAAAGCCGAGAGCCACAAGATGAGCCGTGTAGCGCTCGATAGTACCATCAAACCGGGTCTTAATCTTGTACACCCACTTGCACGTGATAGGGTGAGCATGCACAGGTGCCGATACAATATCTCAAGTCTCAGTACGTTGAAGAGCATCAAGCTCCTCTGCCATAGCGAGATGCCACTCAGAATGAGGAGCAGCCTCACGATAAGAACTAAGCTTAGTGACAGAGAGAGCATGAGCTATCAAAGAAAATCCAAGGCGATCAGGAGGTCGAAGGGATGTCCGGTCACAAACACTACTATAGAAAGGGTCTTCACAGACGGTTCAAAAACATCATCACAAACGGTTTCATGAGCCGTTTGAGTTTATGGGTCAATGATGACATAAGGTCATCACAGACGATTTTTGAACCGTCTGTAATCTATACTATCATAGATGGTTTGTAGATGGAACCATCTGTGATGGCTGATCTCTATAAAGTATTCAAGTAGTGGCTGCTTGTGGCCACTTTCGGGGGGTCGTGAAGAGGATGAGACAGCAACCATAGGCAACCTCATCGAGCCTGCAAGTTCAAGAAGCATGGTTACCAGGAGAGCGCGTTGACATACAATTACCTGGATATCGTCGATATGTAATTGGACTTGACATCAAGAAATGGTTGGTTGCTGATACATAAAACCACTTCCCAGTCATTGTACCTGCGCATCCACGCCACTTTCTAAACATGGTGTGGATGCGCAGGTACTCTGACTAGGAAGTGGCTTTATGTATCAGCAACCAACCATTCCTTGATTTCAAGTCCAATTACATATCGACGACATCTAGGTAATTGGATATCCACGCGCTCTCCTAGCAACCATGCTTCTTGAACTTGCAGGCTCGATGAGGTTACCCGTGGCTGTTGTCTCATCCTTCTCACGCCCAAAGTGGTCGGGTCAGATTACTTAACTATATATATATATATATATATATATATATATATATATATATATATATATATATATATAACTCGCTTGGACTTGGAGACTTTATAGAGAAGAGGTCAGGAATGAAATAGTAGGATGTACTTGGGATGCAAGGGAGAAGAACTTGACCTAAGATGAACACAGCATACGCATAAAGGTGAAATGAATGGTGAGAGATAGGTGAAGAGGTGCTGTAGTAGTTTTTGACTCATTTGGTCTTGTTTTGGAATATAATACACACCAATTAATAAATAATTGATGATCAAATGCACAAGCTAGGTAAAAATTCCATATATTTGTATGTTAAATGCAGCTTTACAAATTAGCCTAACCTTTGCAAATATGAAAAGTTAATTGCAACTTTCAAAAGTAGAATACAATATAGGAACATGCCATAAGATTAGTTACAAATTAGCATATTGTTTGAGATACAATGTTGCAAAAGGCTAGGGCTCTGATTTGTCCTGGTAGTTGGGATGGTTTTTGAAAAAAAAATGTAAATATATCTATACATTTCTACCCTACTTTAGTATATTCTAACAGTAAGGCTCTCCTCTACTATTTTCCCTTTAAAAAAAAATCCAAAACTATCGCCGATGAAATTAGGAGGTTAGCGGAACTGCATTAGTACCTAAACTGGTGTTGGACCCCAAATTTGGAGCTTGGGATCCTGTCGGTGTTTTAGGACCAAACTTACGTAAAGATTGTTTGATTCGGGGGTTCCTCTAGGCTTAAAATCACACAGAGATGGAGACACGGAATTTTATATGTGTTCGGGCCTTCTCTCGGAGAATAACAACCCTACTCTCTGTGTGTATGTATTGAGTATATCGATTACAAGATCGCCGTAAAACTAGAGTATTGTGCTTCTCGTAATTTGGGCTCTCCCCTTGCTCTAATGATCCTTGCCTTTATACCGCCCCGCATGTACGCCGTTGGACCTCTAATAAAAGGTTACTTAATCATCCAAATCGTGGCAATCAAGCATCGAGGTTACCGCAGAGTTAAAATGTTCCCACGCCGCCAGCAATTATCATCATAAAAGGAAGTTAAAATCATCCCATTATCTTAGGAAATAATGGCGAAGTTTATCGCTCTGTATTTTGAATACGGTGCGGAAGATTCTTTATCGACCAGGCCCACATGTCCGTGAGCCTTGTCGACTAGGGCCTCGGTCAGAGAAGGCCTTACGATCAAGGGATGGTCGAGAAAGCTTATGATCGCATAATCGATCGTAGTAGAGCTTACGATCATGGGATAGTCGATAAGGACTTACGATTATGGGGTAGTCGAGGAAGACCCACGACTACTGTGGTGGTCGAGAAGAACTTACGACCTCCAAATTTCTCCCCTTATTAATATTTAAGGGGTATACTCGGGAGTTATGTGACGCCATTATTACCTCATAATATGAATTATGGATAAATGATTAAATGAGGATTGTTATATCCTCGCCATCTAGCCCCCAAACTTAAGCAAAAAATAGCTTGCTTGAGAGAAAGGATCTTACGACCAGAGAGATGGTCATGGAAAAGGTGGTCGAAGGAAAACTCTTCGACTAATGTTTCATTTGACTAGAAATTTACTTAGTCAAGAAAGTTGCAGGATAACCTTGCGGCTCACAAGGTGATCGAGAAGATCTAACGGTCCCCGAAAGTGGTCAGAAGATCGCGGGTTGGAAGTAGAAACTTTCCAACCGTTGTTACTTTTGACCAGAAAAGACTTGATCAAGAAGGTAATTTCGCTTGAGGTGTAAAAACAGACCTGACTTCCTCGAGCAGACAAATTGTAAGAATCCCAATTGACTCCCTTACCGTTGTCTGCTGGAGCAGTTCCCGAAGCATTGGCAACCGTTGGATAGCCACGTCTTTCCATCTTCTAAGCGTGCGGTTATAAAATTTCATCATGGCAAGTAGGTAAGGTCTTTTACCTTCCCCCAATTTGTTCTTGCTGTTCAAAATTTCTGAGTTCTCCGCCGTCGACCAAATCGAGCTTTCTTCTCCAACTCTTCCAAATCCAATCTCTTAGCTTTCGGGAGAAATGGCCAGAGCCGCTTCCCAGTGGACTGAATCGGAGATGGACGCGGCCAAGATTCAAGCTTTGGTCGACTCTGAGAAGATCCCAAGGTGAATTTGTGAGATGGATCAAGCCGCCAGCAAAGATTGGCCATCGGGGGAGATGGGGCAAATCCCCGTCTTCCAAGCATTCTGTGAGTGCGGCCTCCGATTACCTGCTCATCCTTTTCTTACATTGGTACTTGAATACTTCCAAGTAGAGTTGGTGAACCTCATTCCCAATTCTGTCACTATGTTGGGGGTATTCGTGTACCTTTACGAGGCCTACCTGGGATCTCTACGACCGAGTTGTTCCAGATTACTACTTAAATGACCTCGGTTAGGCGGAATTGTCATGGTCAGTAGTCTGAAGCTCCATGACGGGAAGTCGAGGGAATACATTCAGATGTTTACCCGGTCGTCGTGGCCGGGGTGGAAAAAGAGGTGGTTCTATTGGGAGATCACCAATGAGGACAGCCTCTCCTTCATTGGAAAGCCGGCAGAGAAGGTTCCTTCATGGGATGCGATTCCTAAGGACATTCGCCGGATTGCCCCCTTCATCCAAGCCATCGTAGACTTGAAGGAAGAGGGGCTTACTGGATGGCACGTGGTGAAGGATTTCATCACGCGCCGCATCAGCCCTCTGAAGAAGAGGGCTCACCAGATGTGGAGGTACTCGGGTTCATCGGACCCGACGAGGGACTATGCAGAGGGTAAGTAAACCTTAAGCTTTAGCTTTCTTTCTGTTGATTTCAGAATTGGCTTTATTTAAGGTTCTCTTGTTTCTGCAGACCTCTCGCAAGAGGAGATTAACTCCCGAGTCAAGCTTATCTACGAGAAGCCCCCTGCCCATGTCGTAGCGCCTCCAATTCTGATTGACCTGCTTCTAGAGGACAAGCTTGAGCGCCTAAAGGTAAACGATAGTCGATTTCGTCTTTAGGACTTTATAGTCATAGGAGAAGTTATGACTGAGTGCTGATTGTAAAAAAAGCTTACGATCAGGTTATGGTCGTAGAAGAACTTACGACCAAAGATTTGTCATAGAAAAAGCTTACGACATGGTAATTGGTCGTAGAAGAACTTACGATCACTTTATAATGTCTATCTTTTCGACTTCTGTAAAAAGTAGGAAAGGAAAACCGTCGGGACGATGAGGAGGTAGAACTGATGGTCTTTGGAGTGGCCACCGTAGAGCAGCTTGTTTCTCCCCCTTCCAAGAGGCGTTGGCTCGTTAAAGTCGTAGACAAGGGATGCTCGAGCTCGAGTCCTGCTGTTGAGCAAGCAAATGCTCCTCAAACCAGGAAGAGAAAGCCCACGCAAGTTGCTGACAAGGGCGGTGCGAGCTCGAGTTCCGCCATTCGCTCAAGACCTTCGCTAATCTTGCAAATGAAATAATCACCGCAGAGGAAACAATTGCGGCAGAATAGCTAAAGTGTTCAAACCTAAAGCCCCAGGTACAAGGTACTCTTCTATTATGACGATAAAACCTTCGCAGTTTCTGCCTCCCCTGGTTTTATCAAGCGACTTGAGAAGGAGAACTGGAAGAGTTTCATATCTTTTTGTGAAGGAGATCGCCGCACCAAAGAAGCGTTCGTGGTTGAGGGTGATGTCGCCTTGAGGTGGTCAAGGCTGATCTCGACTGCCTAGAGAGCCAAGGGGCCCAAGAATCAATGGTGCTCGATCAAGACCCACGACTAGACGTGGTCGTGGCTGATCCTCAACTTAAGTCTCAACCAGACGTGGTCGAGAAAAAGTCGAAGAAACCTCTCATAGGGAGGGTTGTTTCCAAACTTAAGATCTCGTCCGGCACTCGGAGGTATGTAAAAGAGACAAAATTGTAAGGACAACATTTACCTTTTGCTTTTTATCACCTGATCGTGTTTTCCTTTTCATGGTCTTAGCGCAGCCCCTCATCATCAAGGACGTTTTTTAAGGAACCTCATCAGTAGTTTCTTCGACAGGCGAAGGAACAACAGCGGCGGTGATCGAAGGGTCGACCACTGTCCAAATGGTGGAGGATGCCATTCTAGCCGATGTGGCTATGACCAGCAGAGCGGTCGTAGGGTCAGAAGTGGCTACGACCATAGGAGTGGTCGTAGAACCAAGGTGGAGATGGTAGAGGCGGAGACACTCGGCCATTGGGGTGAAACATGCATCCAGCGCTCCGGGAAGGAAGTTGCTGTGGATGATCCTCCCAGCCTCCAAGGTCAAGCTATCGATGCCGTTACCTCCGAAGGAGGAGAAGGGTTTGAGCTCTTCGATCGCACCTTAGGGTTCTTCGCCCTGCCACCGTTGTGGGCTCCCGCGTGTTCAGATCTCGTGATCGCGTTCCTCACCCTAATGACATTCCCAACAGAGGGGATGTTTTCGATGATGAGCCTCTCGAAAGGGTATGGTGGAAACGAGTCGATGAGATCGATGAACTAAGGGACCCCACGAAGGTGGTATCTTTGTTTGCTCGGTCCGCCATGAATGTAAGTATCCTAAGCTTGGCATTTTACATATATGTCTTTTCGCGCTTCTTACTGTCTTTCTCTATGCAGAATACGTTGGAACAAATTGTCACTATTGCCGAATATCACAGGCAACTTGTCCAACTGCGACAAGACAAAGCGCTACTCTGTGAACAGGCAGAGAGGTTGTAAGTAATCGCTCGTAGTCTTTATATGTTTCACCACTTTCACAAGATTTTGTAAAGTTTGTCGAGAAGATCTTACGACTAAGTAATCGATCGAGAAGAACTTACGACCGTGGTTTTTGTCGAGAAGAACTTACGACTAGGAACCGATCGAGAAGAAACTTATGACCGTGTTCTATACTTACAACTACCCTTTTCCTTTGCGTGCTTAAGAGTAATGAGAAGTCCTCACGATTCTCTCGACTATGAGAAAGCCGAGACGAAAAAGCTAAGGGAGGAGAAAGAAGACCTCCAAAAAGCTTCGTATAGGCGGACTCGCAAATCGAAGTTGCAGGACAACTACAAAGAAGTCTTGAACTTAAGACCGCTTTGACCGCTTCTTCTTTTTTCTCAATTTTATTTCCTTTCAGAGAAAGACCAAGAGGTTGAGAAGGAGCGGCGTTACCTTAAGGACACTACACCCTTCATGTCAAGAAGTTAAGAAGTTAGATTCTCAACTTGTTGGTAAGCAAATCTTTACCTGTAATAGGTTGTGTTTTCTTCTCGAGATTGTTTTATTTGACTGGCCTTATTCGTTTCAGAGCAAGTAGTGCAAGTAAAACAAATCCGCGAGGCTTCGACTCACAATCAGAAGGAAATGAAGGCTTTGAAGATCAATCTTCAAGACAACGTTTCTCTTCTGAACAAAGTACTTGGTGGGCTTCATGCTGAGGAGATTACTCCTCGTGACGATACCTTGCCTGCCCACTCGAGTACTATTGGTGAACAAGTCGGGACTTTGCAAGAGCTGGTGACTACTCTAAGGACTAACCAATTCGACTTGATAAAGGATGCGACTCAGGAGGGAATAAGATTTGCTTTAGTAAAACTTAAATCTCAAGATCCCAATCTGAGTCTACAGCCTGCCATAGACGACTTTACCTGTCCTGAAGCAGAAACAGAGCAGTTGATAGCGTCAATGCTTCCGATCACTGAGTTAGTCACGCGGGGTATGGAAATAAAACCCCCGTCGCCAGAGTAGTTTGTACCGGAGTCCTGTAAAGACAAGTTTTTTTTTGTTGATGTTGATATATAATCCTTCCTTTTTCCTGAAAAATCATTTTGTCGAGTAGTTAGCAACTCTTAAGATAATGGATGGGAAAAAAGAGCAAGACTAAGAATTGAAGTCAAGTTAATAACTTTATCCTATCCCCCGACTATTTGCTTAGTTTATTTAGATAAACTGAGTAAATAGTACTAAATGGGTTTTCTGAAAAAGAGAGCGGTTTAGCTAGCTTGTAGTTTTTCGATCACGATTATCTCGCACAGGTCGAAAGAGTAGGAACAGGTCGACACTAGAAAGTTCCTTCTAGTGGGCAGGACTACATGCAGAGAGGAAAGGCTTCGACTAGGTGATGTTACCATCTCCGATCAGATTAATCAAATCAAGAACGGTCAACTTGAGTTAGATTGTAGGACCGGAAAGGTGACTAGGGGGGGTGAATAGACGCTCGCTCAATTTTCACCTTAATTAGATTCAACACGAACTTTTCTCCAATAGCTAAGAAGATTAGTGTATACGCATAGTGAAAGCCTTGTGCTGAATCCAATCAACCCCCAAAGCAAAAGACCCAAACCTCAAAAACTTAATTCTCAGGCCCGGACTGACCGAAGTTCAAGGCTCGGTCTGGCCGAGATCCGGACTGACCGACGGCTTAGGCGTGGTCTCGACCGGCTCGGATTGACCGGCGAGAAATTTCGGATCGACCACCGACGATGAACGTAATGCATACCGGTTCAAAACGAAAATCGATCAAACTTTCGATCTACAAGGCCAAACTAGACCAAACTTGGGACACACCTTTCTAAGGATATCTGGAACCTATTCCAAGTGACGATCGAGTAGATCCACGTCAAAGTTTTGACCTTTTTCCATTTGAACGCAGATTGGTTCAAAACCGAGCAAAAACGAAAACTTGATCCAACACTTGCTCGTGGGAGATTGATGATATAGGAGATCTTAGATATGTTCCCACATGTCACAGCAAGGTAGAAGAGGGCACGAAATGTCGGGACCCAAAATTACGATTCGGGACCCTCTGTGTTTAATGCACTAGCCCAGGATCATGCTAGTGCACACAGTGTCAACAAAGATGGCAATCGATCCATACAAGCGAATAATAACATAAACGATTAACTTTGATTAACAAATAATGGTTTTCACCTTAAGGTCGAAGTTTACAACTATTGAGCCACGCAGTCTAACAGAGAAAATAAACAAAGAATGAAACAAAACGGTAGTGGCACCCCATCGATTCGCCACAGCAACCGATCGATCAAGACTCACGACAGACACCTTCGATGTACTCGCCCTCGAATCGTTGGTGAAGACTCCTCCGCTTGATTCGTCAAAATAAGCGTGAGTACACAACCGCATTTCGCAAGCCACACCACGAGATGCAAAATATACATGCCGCTTTTTACAAGGAAAGGCATTCTCAGGGCTCTTTTGCATAAATGCAACTTTTGTAATTGAATACAATTAATAGATTGAAAACAGATAAAACAAATAGACAATAATAATTTTAACAATTTATTTCACAAAGACGCACACAAAGCCCTAAACAGATTATTCACATAGTCCGATGATTTAAACCACACAGCTCCCTTCCCACACAATTTTATGAAAATCTACCCTAGTGTGAAATCCCGAGCATTGTCCATGATCATGACGCTATTCAATAGATTAAATTACACTCGCAGAGTTTGTACACTTTACCCACAAGATACAATTAGTGTAGCTAGCACTAATCATAACAAAGCATTTCAGATACCTTATCTTACTATGCTAGGTCTGCCTCAAAAATGTATATGTGGTCGCATTGGGGCTCAGTTCAATGACGCACATGGCGAGGTCCTTAATTGACCAAGGCAAGACTTCCACATGCTAATTAAACCACACACCACACAGATTATTATTCACACAGATCACACAGATTATTGTCCACACAGATCACACAAGATCCACCATTTCACACACAAGATCCACCACTTGCCTCACCCAAATCCTTTTACCACCCAGCTTGATTTAAGTGCCACACATGCCACAAAGACACATAGTACACACAGATTATTATAATATTGCATATTCACTTAGTCGATTAATAATTGCGCCTCACATGAGTAAATGATTCATGGCATGGCTAAGCAATCTACTCAGATTAACCAACCCACGTTGGTGCTACAATATTTACCAACTAAATAGCAACTAGGGTGACAAAGGATCGGGGCATAACAATTACACAAGGAAGGCATAACAATTTGAATTAACTACTACACCCAAAACATTTAAATAGATACTTGAATTAAGATGCAGAATTTGAATTAAAATACTTTTGTAAAACTGGAAGCAAAATGGTCAAGGGTATAGCTTGCCTTGGAATAAGTTTAGGTAATGGTCCCGGTCTTGAAAGCTCCTTCTTCTTCAACTCTTCCAACAATACAAAGTCTCGTGGTGTAGGTCCGGGTGGTCGGGGACGACGGTGGTGGCTTGGCAAGCAGGTCTGAGCGGAGGAGGGCTTTGGGTTTTGTTTCATGAAGGCCCCGCGAGGAATTGGCATCGGGAAGGGGTCCGGAGGTAGAGGAGGCGATGGCGAACTCGGTGGTGTTTTGACGACGACGCCTGGCTACGGTGTGGGCAGATCAAGAAATTCCACCAAGCAGAAAGCCCTAAAGCTCAATTGCGGCGGGCTGGGCTCGTGAGGAGGTGTGGGTTGGGGTTTGAGTTGCAGAGGGCGGCGCGATCCCGTGGGTGCCTTTTATAGGGGCCGGGAGGCACCAGGGCGGCGTGGCGACGAGGAGGTCGTGTGCGAGATCGTGGCGGCGGTTGTGGCTTGGGCGCCAGGCGCGAGAAGAGGAAAAGAGGGCGGGGTCGTGCGGAGGAGGGCGCGAGTTCGCAAGACACCCGCGTGAGTCGTGGGTGGTTGGAGCGGTCCGCTGGCGAAGCTTCGCCCGCGCTTCAATGGCGGTTGTGCGCGATTTAATGCGCGGAGAAGACGACGACATCAGAAGGGCCCATGCGCCGAGAGAAAGGGCGCGCGCCATGGCTAAGATCTCGATCGTCCGCCGCAATCCAACGGCCGAGGATTAGCGGAGCGTGGAGGAGAGAGACGCTGCTGAGTCCAAGCGCCCAAACTGACGAACGGCCACGAAGGATCGGCCGAGATGAACAGATCTGAAATTTGGGAATTCGCCCAAATACTATTTGGAGATTTAAAATAGGTTTTTCTTTTTAGAAAATAGCAGAATTCAAATAAGCAATGGAAATTAGCAAATGGACTTGAAAAAATTCTAGAAAATTCTAGAAAATATATCCAAGCACAGAGAATCCAAATAAAATAGTTTTGACTATTGTTCATGTTGACTTTAGTCATATTAAATTGTTTTGTTACTCAAAGTTCAATATTAAGCTTTTAAATTAAATTCAAACAAATCCAAATGGTGAATTTTCTCCCTACTAACTATTCAAAGGATTTTTAAAGTTTTGAAAATTGGGATGTTACACGAAACCAACCAAAAACTAAAGGATCAAGAAAAGACCAAAGATCACAAATATAGAGCAAGAACACTAAAGAGACTCATCTTTGGGAATCATCCATAGATTGATCTGATGTTGAGAGGGTTTACAGCCACTCCATCCATGGAGGACAAAACTCAATCCATGAGCACACACTCAACTCATCTCCCTAGAACTCTAAGCCTCTCCTTTTTCTCTAATACCCTAAAACCAAACTAGGGTTTTCAAATCAAGTACTTGAGGTTGCTATGAACAGCCCCCTCTCTATTTATACTAGAGGCTTAGCTTCTAGAAGAGTTAACCTTAATAGGCTCTCGTTAAGGCCCAACACAAACGGGACACACGCATGCATCTTGAAGCGCCGTCTTCATCTTCTCTTGACCTAATCCGCTTCTCCACGCACTGTCTTGCGCCGCGGTTTAGTCCAAGGTCACAAAGGTGGTATTTGGTGAAATTACCAAAATACCCCTTCTTGATCTTTCTCCGAAGGCCAAGTCCAATCTTGGTGAAGCACTCGCCTGCTTCGCCACGTGTAGGTTGATCAACGGCTCTCATTGTGTCGGCAAGTCTCTCCCGTCCGGCTCCCGCCGAAACCACCATGGCACTTGCACCGACCCCCACGCTGCTTGATCCAACTCGTCGCACTGAACTGCCCGTTCGGTCACCTTTGTCCATTCTGCGCCATGCTTGAGTCCATTGACCTCACTTGGCATCCTTGATCGTTCTGGACCTTAGCTCTCCAAGCTTAGTCCCGATCAACCTCGCCGTTGACCTCCAAGCGTCCTGCACAACAATAGACAAAGAAATCGAATCCGGGAACAAGTTCTTCACAACTTGACCCACGTTAGTGAAAACATGCATCATGCAACACATATGCATTATAGCCTACGAACCCAACATACCCCAAAGCCAAATTTCCAAAATGGCCGAATATCAACACAAGTCCGGACTGACCGCAGTTCAACGGTCGGTCAGATCGAACCAGGCTGGTCTGATCGTACTCAACACGCCGGTCTGACCGCACTTGTTCTGACAGCTTTTAAACTTCGCCGAAAACGCGTGATTTGACAAACCATCGAAGCCATTGCCAATTGTGTCATCATCCTAATATCATGCACATATCCCCATGATATCCACAATCTCCCCCTTGATGAACACATTGGCAATTTCCTCAAAAATGCAAATTAGAGGTTTGTAAAGTAAAAAACTCGACGTTTTTGTGCAAAGGCACAACTTGGTCCAAATGCAAGAAAAAGAAATAAAAATGACCAAGCTGGCTCCAGAATAGCATAGGCAAGTGAGATACGCCAAAAGAAGGCAAAAAAGCTTCAAATTTCATAAAATTGCAAAATCTCACTTAAGGTCCATATGAAAGAACAATTGTTCAATTTGACCTTTGATCATTGTGAGGCTACAAGAAATACATTTCAAGTTCAGAAAAGCAATAAGAACACAAAAATGCATATTCATTTTCTCCCTATTCATATTTGTCCATTTTTACCATTTCTCCCCCTTTGACAATGGATTCATCAAGGTGCATAAAGAAAGATAGAGCATGAATGACATAGAATGGCTGCAATTTATTCAATTTTTAGCAAAGGGAGCCATAAAAATTATCCAAGAGGACTGAACAAGTATTACACTAAGCCATATTATGTGAAGAAGCTATTATAGATCATGCCAAATCATATATAGCAAAGCTAAAGCCAAAGGAGCAATAATTTGAGATTAAATAGAAGTTTAGCATGTAAAGGTGCATAAGATCATAGTTCAGCCAAAGGTATCCAAAAATGAGTCAAGCCATGTCTATAAGCAAAATGAAGCCCAGAAACTAGAAAATGAGTCAATTTTGAGCGCTATGAGTTCAATGAAGAATCAAATTGTTCAAGCATTTGGAATTTAGTACATTGAGCATTTTGCTGAAAATTTTTGGTTTTATCTTAGTAAAGCAAGTTCTCGACTAGGAGCCATCCACAACTGCCTCCTAAGCTTCAACCAATTGACAATTTGTTTTCTTAGCATTGTGCTAGATCTCAAGCCTTGCCGCGACCATCTCAAGCAAGAAGCTTAAGAGAGTGGTCTAGGTCATCCAAAACTCCCCCTGAGTTCATGCCTAGTGCAATGGCAAGCTATCTCATGAGAAAGAATTGGTGAGATCAGTTTTTTCGTACAGAAAAAACTCATTTTTCATTTGCTTGACTTAAGAACTATCATAGCTCAATTTAAAGCTCAAAGTAAGTTAAAGACTCAATTTAACCTATATGACATGGCGTGAATCATGAGATGATCACTATGGCAAAACTAGTCACAAGATCCAACAAGTCATGTTTTGATTCAATTTTCTCACAGATAATAAAGCTAGCATAGAAAAAGCCAAGCTATACATGAAAAGCCATAAAAGAAATCTAGCAAACTAGCACAAGACATGGCAGGGTATAAAGTATGAAACCAAGTCATACAAGGATAATAGTCAAAGCTCCACACGGTTATATTACAATGCAAGTTGCTGAAATTAAAATGCAATATGTTACAATGAATGCAAAAGAGCTAACTCCCCCTCAAAACAGGCCAAGAGGACTAATAACCCCCAACTCTCCCCGCAAAGAAGCAAAACGAGAAGAATCAAGAGCCTTAGTGAAAATATCCGCAACCTGCTGCTCAGACTCTACAAAGTGAAGCACAACATCACCCTTCTCTACATGATCTCTAAGGAAATGATATCAAATGTCAATGTGCTTGGTCCATGAGTGTTGCACTGGGTTTTTGGCAATGTTTATGGCAGAAGTGTTGTCACAGAAAAGAGGAACACTACCCAAAGATAACCCATAGTCCCGCAGAGTAGACAAGATCCAGATAACCTGAGAACAACTACTAGCTGCAGTTACATACTCGGCCTCGGCGGTGGACTGTGCAACAGAGGACTGTTTCCTAAAAAACAAAGAGATAAGAGATGTGCCTAAGAAATGATAAGTGTCAGAAGTACTCTTCCTATCCACTCTACACCCCGCAAAATCAGCATCAGAAAAAGCTCGAATAGATAGAGCAGAATCAGAAGAATACCAAAGTCCAAAGTCAAGAGTGTCCTGGAGGTACCTGAAAATGCGACGCACTACTTGACGATGAGAGGCACGAGGAAGCTCGAATCGAAGCGCATGACACACAAAGAAATCAGATATCGGCCTCGACGTCGTGAGGTAGAGAAGAGAGCCAATCATGCTGCGGTACTCCTTTTGGTCCACGGGCTCTCCATCCTCATCAGGGTCCAGCACGGTGGATGTGGCAATGGAAGTAGACATTGGCCTACTGCTTCCCATGTCGAAGCGCCAAAGAAGGTCTTTTGTGTACTTTCTTTGATAAATAAAGGTGCCTTCTTTCAGTTGCTTGACTAGAAGACCAAGGAAGAAAATCAATTCGCCCATCATGCTCATCTTGAACTCCCTGCTCATTGAATCTGAAAATCTTGACACCAAAGCATGAGAAGAACCACCGAATATAATGTCATCCACGTAAATCTGAACCAACAGAAAGTCATTGCCATGCTTGAGAGTGAACAAGGTTTTATCTATCATTCCCATTTTGAAATCATTTTTAAGCAGAAAACTCTTAAGCCTATCATACCAAGCTCTAGGGGCTTGCTTCAGTCCATACAAGGCTTTGGAGAGTTTAAAAACATAGTTTGGGAACTTGGGATTTTCAAAACCATTAGGTTGCTTGACAAAGACCTCTTCTTCTATGAAACCATTCAAAAAAGCACTTTTGACATCCATTTGAAATAGCTTAAAGCCCTTGGATGCCGCAAATGCTAGCAAAATGCGAATGGCTTCTAATCTAGCTACAGGAGCAAATGTCTCCTCAAAGTCTAAGCCTTCTATCTGGGAATAACCTTGAGCTACAAGCCTAGCCTTATTGCGAACTACCAACCCATCCTCACTTTGCTTATTTTTGAAAACCCATTTTGTTCCAATTACATTATGATTAGGTGGAGGTTCAACTAAGATCCAGACTTTGTTTCTTTCAAAAATTTTAAGCTTTTCATGCATGGCATTGACCCAAGAGGAATCAGATAAAGCATGGGTGACATCTCGGGGTTCAAAAGACGCGACAAAAGTAGAATGTGCATGAGAATCTGGAGGGATAAACCTGGAGCGAGTGACTCGCTCATGAAGATCCCCAATCATCTGCTCAGATGGATGTTGTCGCTGAATGTGAAGAGGAGGTCTGGTGCGTATGGCCTCTACCTCATGGATCGTGGAGGTACGGAGCAGAGCCACTCGGATCGCCGGTGAAGGTGGGAAGAGGTCGCCATCGAAAGTCGGAGAAGTAGAAGCAGGCTCTCCAACCACCTCCTAAGTGACTGGAGGTTGGATTGGGTCCTCATCTTTAGAGTGGTCATCGACGAAGATGCTTTCAGAAACCTGTGTACCTGCACTATCGGG
The DNA here is from genome assembly GCA_036346405.1 of Phyllostachys edulis. Classification (NCBI taxonomy): domain Eukaryota; kingdom Viridiplantae; phylum Streptophyta; class Magnoliopsida; order Poales; family Poaceae; genus Phyllostachys; species Phyllostachys edulis. Next base: position 47,995,970 of record CM070560.1, on the reverse strand, counting down.
TCTAGTACCAAGACTAGCCTCACCAAAAGTGACTTCGCAAGTCTCAACAATTTTGTTAGAATCCAAATTAAACACACGATAGCTATGAGAATGAGTAGGATATCCAAGAAAAATGCCATCAGAACATCTTGATTCAAATTTATCCAAGTTGCCATGTTTAAGAATGAAGCACTTGCAACCAAAAATCTTGAAATGAGAGACTTTAGGCCTATGACCAAATCTAAGCTCAAAAGAAGTCTTGCCTATGATAGATCTCAAGAACACCCTATTGGATACATAGCAAGCAGTAGAGATCGCCTCAGCCCAAAATCTCCTAGGAGTGCTATGCTCATCTAGCATGGTCCTGGCCATCTCTACAAGGGTCCTGTTCTTCCTCTCTATAACACCATTCTACTGGGGAACTCTAGGTGAAGAGAACTGGTGCTCAAGTCCCCTATTAGTGCAGAAAGTGGCAAAGGAAGAGTTCTTGAATTCTATCCCATTGTCACTCCTAATGACTCTCAAAGCTCCAGGAAGATCAACAGCTAGTCTAAGGACCAATTCTCTAAAATAGCCAAAAGCCTCGTCCTTAGAAACCAGAAAATAAACCCATAAATACTTGGAGAAATCATCCACTATCACAAGTACATACCATTTCCCACCTGCAGACTGAACTCTAGAAGGGCTAATAGTGTCTAAGTGCAAGAGCTGACCTGGTCCATCAGTCATCACTAAAGTAAGAGGTGGATGAGAAGCAGAAACCATCTTACCATGTCTACAGGGTGTGCACACACGATCTCTGACAGGCTTTAGCTTAGGCAAACCTCTAATCAAATTCGTGCTACTGATCCTGGTCAAATGATCAAAGCTAATATGTCCAAGCCTACGATGCCATAAAACTAGATCAAGAGAGACAGAAGCCACAAGACATTTAGGACTGGAAGCAGAAGAGACACTAAAATCAGCACAAAAGATTTTCTCAAATCTGGAGATCTCAAAGACAAGCTCACCCGAGGAGTCTAGAACTCTACACTCACCACTCTTAAACCTCACCTTTAGACCCTCATCAAGAAGCTGAGAAACAGATAGCAAATTATACCTCAGCTTACTTACCAAAGCGACGTCCTTAAGCATGAAGTTATTGTTGACGCGCACTGTGCCCTTGGCTGTCACGGTTTTGGTAGAAGCATCCCCAAAAGTGATCAACTCATTGCCGGATGCACGTGTGAGGGATGAGAACCATCTAGAATCTCCAGTCATGTGTCGAGAACACCCAGAGTCAACAAGCCATATGTCCTCCTTCTTCGCACGACAGACCTCATCAGGATCGCTGAAAGGGTCGTCGTCGTTGGAGGAGTCGACGTTGTGCAAGTCCTTGGCCATGAAGCACATGCTAGTGAAATCTTGGGCCTTCTTCTTGCCATGAGAATCATCGTCGTCGTCGTCCTCCGTCCCCGAGTCCACATCACTCATATCAACACTCTCAAGAGCGGCAAGGACCCGGCTGACGAACTTGCGATAGTTGGGCTTCTTGGCTTTCACATCCTTAGCTTGAGGACGCCTCCGAGAGTCCTTCTCCATATTGCCCTTTAGCTTGGGGCACTTGGAGCGAATGTGGTTTGGCTCACCACACTCAAAGCTAGTGACAGGGCCACCTCTCCTTCTGTTCCTCACTTTGTTGTAAACTCTTGAGAATTTTGTGGATAGAAAGGCTAAATCATCCTCAGGTAGCTTCTCTAGCTGCTCATCGCTCAAAGAATGCAAAGCGGACAATGAAAAACCAGATGAACTAAAATCCAATGAATCAGAACTACCCTTAGATGGGTCGACCACTAAAGCCATCAACTCTGTCTTGGGGAGACGCGAGATGAAGTCAATCTCTTGCATCTTCAACCTTGAGTAGAGCTTATCCATGGTAAGCTCACTCATGACAGTGTTGTCATTGATGGACGTGATCTTCATCCCCCAGACCTTCACATCAAGAGCACCCACAGCTCTTTGTGTTGGTAAAAAAAGGGAGGAACGAGTCAACTCTAGGAAGTTCCTTCTATTGGGTGGGACCACATGCAGAGAGGAAAGGCTTCGACTAGGTGGCGTTACCATCCTTTCGACCAGTGTAAAGATGAACTGGGTACTAGTCATAGGATGTCTTACGACTAGTGTGTTGTTTTGAGAAAACTCACGACTAGGAACTGGTCGAGGGCGAACCTTCGACCATGTTATGGTTGAAAGAATTATCAAAGCGCTACTCAAAGTAAAACAATAAAGATAGAAAGAACCTGATGCTTTATTGAATGGTTGGTCGTTTACATGTAGAATTTTCAGAATCGGGTCGATATTCCAAGAATTAGAGAGAATCCTATTGCCTTCCATTGCCGGTCGATCGAGCCCGACGATAACTTCAATTTGTCGTAAGGACCTTCCCACTTAGGAGAAAGTTTGTTCCAATTAGATCGATTGAATCTTCCTCAATACCAAGTCACCTACAAAGAAGGCTACGAGGTTGGAGCTACGATCGTAGTATTTGTGCACGGCTTGTTGGTATACCAATGGATTAAGGCCCGATTTTCTTCTCTTCAAGCGAGTTAATGTCATCCGCCGGTTGTTCTTGGTGAGTCATTGAAACTCTCGACCCTTGTAGACCGATCTTTAGTTCGATTTTAAGCATGGCTTCGCACCAAAGACTAGGAAAAAAGGTGTTTACTTTGTTCGACTAGCGGTCGTGCGAATCGCCCATAATATCGAGGCTAATTCTTGTACCCAAGCCCCGAGCGCTAACAAGCTAGTCAAGACTCGAGTTTTAATTTTCGCATTATTTGGCCATTCGCCGCTCGATCGCCTGCTGCTTTGGGGATGGGCGACGAGGCATAACAGAGCTTGGTACCAAACTCGTCAGAAAATTCTGAAATTTTGCGCCGAAAATTGTTTACCATTGTGCGTGATTATTCGACTTAGACTCCAAATCGAGTAATTACACTTCTCATCATGAACCATTTTGCGGCTTCCGTTGTTATCGATCCATGAGTTCGCTTTGATCCATTTTGTGAACGATCAATAGCCACAAAAGGAAGTCAAAACCTCCTAGAGCCCTTGGGAACGGTCCTAGGATATCGAGACCCTAGGTTGCAAAAGACCATGATAGAGGAATTGTTTGTAATGCCTGAGCTGGTTGATGTATTTGCCTGTTATAAAATTGGCATTGTACACATTTCTTAACCATCTCTTTGGCATCATAGAGGGCTGTTGGCCAGTAAAATCCTTGTCGAAAGGTTTTACCAACCAACGTTCTGTAGGAAGCATGAGTGATGCCCCCGTGTATGTCATGAAGGAGGTTTAGTCCTTCTCTCTAAGATGCATCGCATGAGTACCCCTTGAGTACCTTTTTATAGAGGACTCCTTCACCATAGTATACATTTTGGCCTTCGGGATAAACGATCTGCTTCGAGATCGTCATCGGGCACGGAACCCGTCTGAAGATACTTGTAAATGGGATCTATCCAAGTATCCTCGTATTCTAGAGAGGTCGCCTCAATAGGAGATATCTCTGGTGTTTCCACTAGAGACGGCTCGAGTTGCTCCAAGAATACTCCTTTTGGTAATTGGTGATCGTGAAGAAGCTATTCGAGCAAGTGGTTGCGAGAAATTATCCTTCGAGGATGAATTGTACCTCGAAACCGAAAAAATGCTTTTCAAGCTTTCGAACTTCCGATAAGTACTGAGACATGGTCGGGTTAGAGCACTGGTACACTTTTTTGACCTAATTCACGACTAGTTGAGAGTCTCCTCTCACGAAATCATCGAACATGGCGCGCTTAGCTCAGATCCCGCTAGTAAACCTTCAGATCGCCACGTTGTTAGTGGCCTGAAAGTTTAGCTGTATGGCATACTTTAAGGTCTCTCCGTTAGGAGATTCCAGGATCACCCCAGCCCTCGAGCCATTTAAAGTAAATGACCCGTCAAAATACAACGTCTACTTGTCGTGGGTATCGTACTAGGGATCCTGAACAGGTTCAGATTTGTCCATTCGGTGACAAAGTCTGCCAAGATCTGGGATTTAATGGCCGTTTGGGACATGAAATGGAGGTCAAACTCTCCAAGTTCTACTGACCATTTAGACATGCGCCCCGCTGCTTCCCTATTTTGGAGGATTACTCCCAAGGGAAACTCAAACGGCACAATTATCTTGTGCGCCTAAAAATAATGCCGCAGTTTCCTCGAAGACATGAGGAGGGCATAGAGAAGCATTTGGACCTGAGGGTAACGCTCCTTAGGTCCATGCAAAACTTCACTTACGTAGTACACTGGTCATTGAACGTGTTCACGTTCTACGACTAGTACTGCGCTCACTGCCTATGGCATGGCAGCTAGATAAATCAAGAGCGTCTCTTCGGTTTCGGGAAACCGTAGCAGAGCACTTGTAAGATATCTCTTGACATCCTCGAAGGCGCGTTTGTTTGCCTCTTCGACCACTCGAAACCCTCGTGCTTCCTTAGAAGTTTGAAGAAAGGTAGTCCTTTTTCTCCCAGTCGTGCTATGAAACGACTTAAAGCCGCCATACACCCTATGAGTTTTTGGACTTCTTTTTTCGTGGTTGGAGAGCACATTTGGACAATGGCTTTTATCTTTTTAGGATTTGCTTCGATCCCTAGTACAGAGACTAGGAATCCAAGCAACTTTCCCGAAGAGACTCCAAACACACACTTCTCAGGATTGAGTTTCAAGCGGTGCTTTCTGATATTGTCGAACGTCTCCTGCAAGTCTGAAACATGATCAAGCCGTTTCATGCTTTTTACGACTAGATCGTCAACATAGGCTTCCAAATTTCGGCCTAGCCGAGGTGAAAAGTCGATTGCATCAAACGTTGAAAAGAAGCGCCAAAGATTTTTAGACCAAATGGCATTTTGACATAGCAAAATATACCAAATGGAGTAATAAATGCGGTCTTTTCTTCATTTTCTAGACACATATTAATCTGATGGTAGCTAGAATATGCATCTAGAAAACTTAATGTTTCTCAACCAGCAGTAGAGTCAACTAACTGATCGATACGAGGTAAAGGGAAATCATATTTTGGAGAAGTTTTATTAAGATCAGTGAAGTCAACGCACATTCGCCACTTGCCATTAGACTTCCTAACCATTACAGGGTTGGCCAACCACTCTGGGTGGTCGACTTCTCTTATAAAGCCTGCTTTAAGTAGCTTGTCCAATTCTAACCTTATAGCGTCTCGTCGATCAGGGGCAAATCTCCGTAATTTTTGTTTTCTGGTACTTTGTCAAGCCGCCGCTGCTTAGCCCTGTGCTCAATCATTTCGGGGACTCGAGCATGTCGATGCTTGCCACGCCAAGACATCCGTGTTTGCTCGGAGGAAAGTGATGAGGGCGCCTTCCTACTTGGGGTCGGAAGTATCCTCGATGAAACGATCTTGAAGGTTCCTCCCGATCTAGGGAACCTCTTTGACTTGGTTGTTCGGCTTTGGCCAGACTTTAGGCTTTGAGCACTTGGTCGAAGGTCGCCTTTTTCTTCCCGAGCCGTTATCCGACCTACCATCTCGAGGATCAACAAATACTGCGTGGCGCCATCTTCTTATCACAATGAATTGTGATTACTCTTTGGGACTCGCATCTTAAGACATTGATACCCATAATGAGTTGCCATTAAGAATTTTGCCAAAGCTGGTCGTTTGAGTATGACGTTATATGCCGTATCGAAATCGATCACATCAAAGGAGATCTTTTCCGTCCGGAAATTACTTGGTGAACCAAATGCAATAGGAAGGGAAACTTGACCAATAGGTTTGGCTGAAGATCCCAGTATAATACCATGAAATGAATATCTTACCGGCCTTACCTTGGTACTAGGTACTTGCATCTCGTCCAAGGTGTTCGTCAACAAAATATTTAACGAACTACCACCATCAATCAACACTCAATTCACTCGACAGTTGTTGATGGTGGGTTCAACCACGATCTGGTAACAACCTGGTTGGATCGAAGGGATCGGGCAGTCACCCTTCTCAAAAGAGATGGTGACTTCTGACCACTTCGGTACTTTATTGACAAGAGGGGAGTCAATGGAGTTTACCTCACGCTCGATCGCGCTTTAAGTCGTCGCCTTGACTCGTACGCCGATGATCCCCCAAAGATGTGCTCGATAGTGTGCTCGGGATCCTGAAACGGCATGTCCTCGTTGTCGTCGATCACAGACGTCACCACTGGCTTGCCCTACTTTCTCGAGGGCAGGGAGTGGCCCTTTGCCGTTGTAGTAGTCTTCTAGTTTTCGTTGGAAAACTCGGTAATTGCGGAGGTCATGCCCTTCCTTTTTATGGAAAGAGCACCACCTAGGCTTGTCGTTCTTCCATTCGGGGCGCTTACATTTGCCTCGATCGGGGTATTGTTTGGTAGTTCATGGCTCCTTATCACCTGCGGCCAAGACCTCCTTAGAAGCATTGGCTTGAGGCTTTTGGCCCTTTGCCCTGTTCTTGGATTTCTTGGTCTTTTTATCCCTCTTTTTATTACCTTCGCCCGTCTCCTAAGGGTGTTGGTCATCTCGATGATTTTGGTCCACTCGACTGCTTCATCAGCAGTGGCGTACCGATCAGCCATCTCGAAGAGTTCAACTACAGTAGCGGGAGGGTTTAAAGCGATATCCTCCGTGATCCTTCTGCTGCCGCAGCTCCTCCGCTGAAGGCTCGATAATGATGAGTCGAAACTTCAGAATCGAATTGCTAACTCGATCAAACGCCTAATGAATTGACGTAGTGTTTCGTTGTTGTTTTGTCGCATCCGATGTAGGTCGTCTTCCTTTCCGGGGCGATGGTAGGTGCCCTAGAAATTGGCCAGCAATAGATTGCAAAGATGTTGTCACGAGTAGATCGACTCGACTGGTTGGTTTAATAACCATGATCGAGCAGACCCTTCGAGCACAGTTAGAAGGTAATTCGCCACGACGCGCTCTCCTCCTCTTGCTGCTCAAGCAGCGGTTGTGTAGATTTGAAGGAATTCGATGGGATTTTGAGATCCATCAAATTTCTCCATACTCCCTGGTCGAAAACGCGCGGCGATGAATCGCTTCGAGGTCGATTTAAAATGCTCGACATCCGTAATTACGTCGTAACGCCTCCTTTGCATAAAAGAGGGGTTGACGTCGCCAGGGGATCATACTCGACGATACCCAGCTATTGGTGAATCTGACTTATGGTAAGTCTTGATCCTACGAGGGTAATACACTCGATCTTGTCTCGCCGCTGCACCTTTTGGCCGGAGCGATGAATGATTACCTCTCCTAGGAGCTTTATGTTCTTCGAGCGCTCGAGGAACTCTTTTCCGGATTGGGGAGCGATGTACCTTGCGGCGATCTCCATGCGGTGAATTATTCGAACGACTCGAAGCTGATGGAGTCGTACTACCACGACTTCCAGAATGATGTCGATGGGGTCGTTCGAGCTTGCTCATCGTATTCCGCAGCCTTTGTGTGATCTCTTCAGCGAAGAGGTCGTGGTGAAGGCTCGGGCAAGTTCTCGAGAGGGGTTCTCGAGTAGGTCGTTGATGTCAAGTTCCCGAGCTTCCTCGATCGGGTATTGAGGCGCTTAGGAAATTTTCTCACGAGTTGCGACTCGTTTAGTCGACCGTTTTAATCATCCATACCTAACCTTTGACCTTGTTTTAGTGGAGTGTGATGATCTCGAGAATTTCCCACGTATTCATCAGAGTGTTGACTCTGTTCGTCGCTGGAGGCGTCCTCGTCATCGCCACAAGCGGTCGTAGGGTGTGATCTTCGGGGAGCATCCTTAGCCCTATTTCCAATAGAGTTATTGCTACCTGAGGGTAGGACGAAGACCTCCCGTTGATGATGTCCCTTGCGCTAGAGGCCTCCTCGCTTGAGGAGTCATCGAATGACACCATTTGGCGACTTGGAGCAAACCCCTCCAGGAAGGGGAATTCCGGGTTATAACCGTCTTCGTCGGCAAGTGAATCCTGCGTTGGGATGGTCGGACACGCAGGAAGAGCATGTTCGATCGCATCCTTGACTGGGTTAGCCGGAGAGAAAGAATCACCAGATGCTGATGAAGATCTGGAATTACGGCTTCCAAGAGTTGTCGCGCCAAGTCGAACTGTCTTAGGTGGACTTGGACATTTGGAGAGGGAACCCTCGCCATGCCTTGAGCCTGCCTTGGGACAGTCCTCATTGAGGTCGAATTGACTCTTGCCCTCTGAGGAAGCTGGTTCCCCGTCTGGGCGTATAGTTGTGGGGGATATGGATCCCTCCTCAACTCCATCGGTGGCAAAGTCTCCTGGAGAAAGATCTCCAGGGGCGACATCACCATCGGAGGATGCATCACTTGGCTCGTAGTCGGAACCGGTATCCATGTCAATGTCTGCATAATCGGCCAAGTCGAACCAGTTCTCCTCGTTCCACTCTCCTGCCATGAGAGCATGAGAATTGGAAGGATGGAGGGAAAAACTGATGACTCAAAGATCCACACGGTCGGCGCCAACTGTCGGTGTTTTAGGACCGAACTTACGTAAAGATTATTTGATTCAGGGGCTCCTCTAGGCTCAAAATCACACAAAGATGGAAACACGGGAATTTTATACAGGTTCGAGCCTTCTCCTGGGAGAATAACAACCCTACTCCTGTGTGTATGTATTGAGTATATCGATTACGTGATCAAGCGTAAAACTAGAGTATTGTGCTTCTCGAATTGGGCTCTCCCCTTGCTCGATGATCCTTGCCTTTATACCGCCCCGTAATGTGCACGTTGGACCTCTAATAAAATGTTACTTAATCATCCGGATCGTGGCGCCATTCTTTGGAGGTTCTTGCAGGAGTTAAAACGTTCCCACGTCGCCAGGCAATTATCATAATAAAAGGGAGTTAAAATCATGCCATTATCTTAGAAAATAATGGCGTAGTTTACTGCCCGTATTTTGAATACGGTGCGGAAGATTCCTTTATCGACTAGGCCCACATGTCTGTGAGCCTTGTCGACTAGGGCCTGGTTGTAGAAGTTCTTACGACCAGGGGATGGTCGTAGGAAAGCTTACGGCTGCATACCGATCATAGTAGAGCTTACGATCATGGGATAGTCGTATAAGGACTTACGACTATGGGGTAGTTATAGGAAGACCCACGACTACAGGGTGGTCATAGAAGAACTTACGACCTCCAGCTTGTCCCTTATTAATATTTAAGGGGTATACTCAGGAGTTATGTGACGTCATTATTACCTCATAATATGAATTATGGATAAATGATTAAATGAGGATTGTTATATCCTCGTCAGATCCACTGTGCATAAGATGTCATTCCCTGGATCAGTAGCTAACAAGCATAATTACATTTAAGTTCACTCGCATAACTACGGAAGCTCACAGTAAACACACATTTGGGTTCGTAGCTGCGACCACATTTGAACAAGAAGGACATCTGGGGAGGTCTTGAAGAGGTCCTGGGATGGTTCTATAGTGATCCCAAGGAGGTCCTGAGTGGGGTTTCTAACGAGGTCCTGAGAGCCCAGGGTGATCCTAAGGTGGTCCTGGGGAAGTCTTGGGACATCTGGAAGTGTTCTTTAGACCATATAGGGGTGTCATGCAACAGCTCGTTGCGGTCTTAGACCATCTAGGGGTAGTTGTGCGACATCTAGTTGTGGTCTTAGACTATCTAGGGGTGGTCGTGAGACATCTGGTTGTTGTCTTAGACCATCTGGAGGTGGTCCTGAGACATCTAGTAGTGGTCTTAGACTATGTAGGGGTGGTCGTGAGACATCTGGTTGTTGTCTTAGACCATCTGGAGGTAATCCTGAGACATCTAGTAGTGGTCTTAGACTATCTAGGGGTGGTCGTGAGACATCTGGTTGTTGCCTTAGACCATCTGGAGGTAGTCCTGAGACATCTGGTAGTGGTCTTAGACTATCTAGGGGTGGTCGTGAGACATCTAGTTGTTGTCTTGGACCATCTGGAGGTAGTCCTGAGACATCTGGTGGTGATCTTAGACTATCTAGGGGTGGTCGTGAGACACCTGATTGTGGTCTTAGACCATCTGGAGGTGGTCCTGAGACATCTGTTTGGTGGCTAGGTATAAACTGCTAGTGAATCTTGCTCAATACGTTTAGTACTTGTTATGAACAGTGCAAGCCCATAATATACTATATAATTGTCAAGCCATACGACCAACTGTTTACAAAAGCGCCGCTTAGGCAGGAGTTTTAAAAAAGTCAAGAGTACAGAATATAAGACAAGTGCGGAAGCAAAATAAATCGTGATGGATCCATTCACTCTGCCCACAGGCAAGCGACTGGGGGTCCCGGCCTAGGCTTCATTATTGTCACCACCATCCGGATCGACTTCGTGAAGTAATCGGTAGAGGTCTTGATCATTTGGGTCTGAAAAGATTAAAATGGCAGAGCCTGAGTACACAACCGTACTCGCGAGCCAACACACAATGCAGTTGTATAGATGTAGAGCTAGTCAAGGGTAGCTTTAGAGTTCTTTTATTTGCACAAAGCCAAGTTTGAAATAGATGAGTAGTAGGAAATCCTGAGACTTAGCATTTTTAACAAATCTGTTTTCATAAATGAGTTTTCATTTGTAAAGTACTAGCGGAGGTCCCACCTCCTATACCATTGAGTGGTTCCATCCACTCAATGCTCGGGTATTCGTAATTACCATCTGGTCCCCACTGTGCCTTTCTCAAATCCCTGGGGTCCCACCCCATCCTTCCTTTCCATCACAAAGGGTTTTATGAAATCGGAAACTATATCCAGCAAGTTCTCAGCACCGTTCTTGACCATGAGCACGGCTATCTAGATAGTTTTCTTACTCTGCAGAGTTCGCACACTTTACCCACAAGAGGTAATCATCTTGATATATACACACGTTTCCTTAGACATGTGAATCAAGGGGAGATTACCACAGGGCCTTTACAATGCTCAACCTCAACGCACTCCATCCGCTACACTAAGGTTTCCACCGCCCTGAGCCCACTCCCGAGGCTCTCTGGGAGGTCCCCCCTTGTGCCAATGCGGTTCCTGTGGCTTCGTTCTCCCCCAGCTATCCACCCGCAATCAACCCAACTGCGAATCTACGTCGAAGCGAGCAAATTAGTCAGCCAGGTTGTACCCATTATAGACTTGTGGTTGCGCTATTTTTACTTGAGAGGTCGCTATTTTTACTTGAGAGGTCATCACCAGATTCAGTCCTTGATCGACTTGGTGATACATCCACATACCAATCACTCTCGTGCCCATCACCCACTCTTTCCAAATTACCAAGTCAAAAATAGTTTTAGGTTTTATTTGTTTCGGAAAATAACCATTTACTTCAACATACCGGCCAGATTTCAACCTTCTCGCCCAAATCATTTTCTAAAGTTTTTAAGGATTGTGGTCGGGCAACTTAATGCTCGCTTGACAGTGTATCTAAGCAAGGCTAAGCATGACACTTAGATATAGACTTATTAACTAGTATGTAATCCATTAAGTTTAAGGTGACAAAGGATAGTGTCCAAGTTCAAGGGTTGGAAGTTTATACACAATTATTTTTAAGGCATTAACTATGAGCTAGACTAATTTAGCTTGATAAAACATGGCAATGCAATTTCTTAATTTAAAGCAACATAATTTGCAAAAGGTAGGTGCAACATGGTCAAAGTGTTGACTCGCCTTGTTCAGAGTGCTACTGATCGTGATCCTGATCAATGAATGGTTCTTCAATTGCCTCAGCTTCTATAATCGCCAAACAAACGGAAAGGAAAATAAGCATATATTCAAACTCAAATCGTATTCAAATATGCAAAGAACTCCAAATAATGCATGGTCATAGATTAGAAATGTGAGACCAGCACAGATGAAAACTTAGTGGTCGTCGGACCTATGGTGGTCGTAGAAACTACTATGTTTCTAGAAGGATACGACAGGGAGGTCGTGGAAGTACTATAACTAGGGAAAGTCGTGGAAGTACTGTGACTTGGGGAGGTCCTGGAATCACTGTAGCCAGGGGAGGTCTTGAAAGCGCTGTTACCAGGGGAGGTCCTGGAAGTACTATAACTAGGAGGGGTCTTGAGAGTGTCACGACCAGAGGAGGTCATGAGAGCGCTACGACTTGAGGAGGTCGTGCGAGTGTTATGACCAGAGGAGGTCGTGAGAGCGCTAGGACTTGAGGAGGTCGTGTGAGTGTTATGACCAGGAGAGGTCGTGAGAGCGCTACGACTTGAGGAGGTCGTGCGAGTGTTATGACCAGAGGAGGTCATGAGAGCGCTACGACTTGAGGAGGTCATGCCAGTGTTATGACCAGAGGAGTGGTCTTTGAAAAAAGGGAGGTCGTTGTGGTCATACCACCTTCGATCGGGTGGTCGAAACTTTCTGCAACCACCCCAACTCTTACATCTAGGATGTAGTCGATCCACCTCTCCCTACGACCACGAGCAGCTCGTGACCTTTCAACCAGCATCTGGGATGAACAGTACTCGGATGAATAGTGTTTGGGTGAACAATACTCATGGCGGAAGAAAATATGCGATTGGTTTCAAGAGCAATGGCTCCACTTTTTGGTTTTACTGCTTTTCTCAACTCTCAACTTCTTACCTCGATACAAGACTCTTATATAGGCTTGAGTACAAGGACTCAACACCAGACTTGGACACATTTTCTACGAGTATGTCTCGGACTCATTTACTAACTAACTTCGACTCAAAATAGGATTGAATAAATCCAATACACGAGGGATTAATTCCAACAGTTGTGACCAAGAGGGTGGTCTTTGTAAAATGGGAGGTCTGTGCAAGGAGGGAGGTCGTGGGAGTGTTAACCGTGCGTAGTAGAATGAGATAAATGTTCAACTATGTAGCAAAGGTGGAAAGAAGCAAGGATTTGACTATATTGATGCAATCGAATAAACCAGCGGAAAAGCCAAAGGAAGAACCAGAGGAAAAATCCACAAGAGAACAAGGCGGCTCGAACTAGGAAGAGTATTTGACTACTAGGAACTTACCAGTACGGAACTGGGGAATAAGCTGGTTGAAGTTGAGCCGTCGTCGGTGGACCAAGAAAAGGAGAGAAACTCTGCGCTACAGGAGTGGCTTGAGGAAAAGGGGTGGTCTTCAATCTTCAGTGTAGCGCCATGGGGCAGGCAGCTGGTCCTTCAGAGAGGTCTTGCAGTATCCGATGGGGTTCAGCGGCGAAGGCTACGACTGGGTGGCGCTTGACAGAGATGAGCGCTGGAGTCGGGCTAGAGCTCAAGCTCTCTTAGGAGAGGAAGGAAGTGAGACTAACACTGGGCGGTAGGGGGCTTGGAGCAAAATATGTGCATGCACCTCGGCACATTCGGCGAGGAGGAGTGGGTGAAATGTGGATGGTAGAGGCGGTGAATGACATCCAAGGATGGCTATTAATGGTCGATGGACAGCACCAGTCACGCTTTGACCCGGTGCACGCAAATAAGACGAGTGAGGCACGGTGCCCTGCTTGACCACTACCGTCGAAGGAATAGGAAAGGGGTGCAGGGAGGAGGCGTGTCGATTAGACCTTTGGGTGATCAATATTTTAACTAAAGGAGGTAGGGGAAAAGAAGGAAAATTAGATAGACTTAAGAAAAGGCAAATTGACGGGATGGTAGATAAAGTCACGAATGTAAGAGATGCAAAATGTCTTTAAGTAAAGCTCAAAGATGCAGGCAAACGAACGACAATACACATTATACAAAAAGTTTTTAAAAATCCCTCATTTTTACAATTATGAGTTTTTGGGCTGTTACAACTGGTAAATGTCTCATGTATGTTTCAAAGAGGCACATATCTAACTTGGGTCCAGCTGACATTATTGGACCTATGGTAGATGTGCAGAACTCCATCAAAGTACCATATAAGATGTTCACCTGGTTGAAGAAATCAACATATATGAACAAGCAAAAAATAAGGCATTAGTACATAAAACACTTACATGGTGTTATTTATCCTAAGAATAGATGGTGATTATAGACTTACTATTAACACACAGCCATTTGTTAAGATACTCTCCAGGAGGCAACCAAATTGCCTCCCTCAGATTGCCACTTCTTAAGGTTGCATCAATGTGTTCTTTTCAGCAGCACACCCTGCATCATACGTATCGAAAATAAAAAATGTATTTAGGAATATACCAGCAGTCACACCCGAACACAACCCCATTGCCCACCTCCAGATCCATCCATCCATCCAACCAGCCAGTAGTCACAAAGGGCAAGACAGCAAGGCCAAGGGTGTGCAAACCGACCATCAACCGACAAGGTAGCCCACATTGCAACTTGGTTCACATGAATACCAACAGCACAAACCAATAGATCTGTCTTACCTCAATCGACATCGCCGGTGTCGATGGTGATTTAGTCGAGGCCGAGGTCGGTGGAGCTAGAGGTAGCCGGGGGAGGTCGATGAGGTAGCTGGGGTTGCGCACGCTGAGGGGAGGAGAAATACAGGAAGTCAGCGTTACCGTAGTGGTGGCACAACAGTGACACTGCACAAGACACTCTTATTGTACGGGTGTCTTGTGTAGTGAACCGTGGTATCACAACCACCAGCGACGGGAAGAAGGGCGGCGTCGGTGACTAGGTCACTTGGGTGGGGAGGGAAATGGACGAGAGTAAAAGCACTGGGGAGTGACAAGTTAGGGCGCAAACCCTAGCGGGCTCCTACTAATAAAGAGACTTATCACAAACGGTTCTATTATGGAATCGTCAGTGATACTTATCACAGACGGTTCCACAATGGAACCGTCCGTGATATGGTCTCATATCATAGACGGTTCCATCATGGAATCGTCAGTGATATGAGACCCATATCACAGACGATTCCATCATGATATGGTCTCATATCACAGACGGTTCCGTCGTAGAACCATCAGTGATATGGTCTCATATCACAGATGAGACCATATCATTGACGGTTCCATAATAGATCCGTCTGTGATATGGTTGTTCTCAAGTTCTATGTTTTGAGCATATTAATTATCATGTATATTTACATGACATGAAGAAATTATATATTTATATGTCAATTTTGTCATTTAAATACTACTGAAAATTTGCAGACGGATATTTAATTGTTTCACTAAACCATCTACGTGATATATAGTTCAAGTATAATATAGTAACTTCACCTCCAAACTAGATTTTTTTTTCATTTCGAAATTTACATATGGCCAAACAAGCGTGGCGCTAAACTCTTACAAAGATTCAAAAAAAAGTAGAAACTTAAATAAACAAAGTTTTTTAGAAACCTAAATAAACAAAGTTTTTCTAGTGGTGGAGGTAGGTCGCTATATCCGTCTTCAAAACTTCAGAGGCGTTATGCATCGGACGGTTCGTGATCATCGTGAACAAAGCCTAAATGTGTGTCGACGCATTGCTCGAAAGTGTCTCTCGAAGACCCTCGGACTGTTGAATCAAGAAGAATTGATCCTATATGCTCTCTTCCCTTTCTTGAGGGATCTCAGCATGGTTGATTCGGTCGCCTGCCGCCTCGATTAAGCAGTCCAAGTGACGGCAAGCCTCCTATAGACGTGCAATATCGTTGTGGAGGATCATGTCGATGACGCGGTACACTCACTGGAAGTGGGAGATCACCCGAAAGACGCGGCGGAGGAGGATGTCAAGATGGCGGAAGGTGGCCGTCACCTGCTACAGCAAATCCTCGGGCAGAGGAGTGAGGACACTATTAAAATTACAGTGTCCTTTCGCAGCATCCGCCAACGTACGACCGGAGATGTGCTTGTACAGCATGGCCAGGAAGGCCATCAATGCTGGCGAAAAGGAAATAGGAGAGGGAGCCATTTCTGCTTTAAAAGTATATATATTGTAGAGTTATATGTAGGGATGATCTTCGATGGTGGATGATCCTTTTTATAAAACAAGGAATAAATTCGGCGCGTGAGATGAAGAGACGCATCGGGGAGCCAAAGCAACATTGAAGTGGCATTGATGCGACGAAGAGATGCATCGGCGACGAAGAAACTCAACAGGCAACAAAGAAACTCACTAGGAACTATAGAGATATTATGACAGATTGTTTGTATTAAGAACCGTCTATGAGGTATCACAGACGGTTGTTTGCTGAAAACCGTCTGTGATATTGTTATTATTAAGAACCGTCTGTAATACTTCATAGACGGTTTTTATCATGAACCGTCTGTGATATTACCTCTTCACAGACGGTTTTTAGTGCAGCTAGTAACACAGACGGCCTCTAAACCAAAACTGTATGTGATTGCATGAAATACAGACAGTTTTGGTCAACCGTCTGTAATAAGGCATCCAATATTAGTCTTTTTGTAGTAGTGGAAGGACATAACGAAGAGCATCATTAGGAGGATTAGATGTAGGTGCCGGCAAGATACCAGGAGAGGAGACCGGTGAAGGACGGGGACGCCTGGAGTAGTGAATACCAGATAAATGAGACGGTAGTGCTGTAGGAATAAGAGGCAGTGCTGCAAGAGACATCACTGGAGGCGGAGGTATAGAAGGAACCATTGGAGACAGACTAGGGGAAGACTGTGATAATAGAGAAATTGGTGATGAGTCAGAAAGAGACCGCCATCAATTCATCTCAACGGTGGAAATAGGACAATGAGCCGAATCTCGATAGAAGAAAGGCCAAGATTCGTCAAAGACAACGTCTCATGAGATCCTGATCTATCGAGTAGAAGGATCATAGCAACGATAACCTTTATGCTCAAAACTAAAACCAAGAAGCACACACTCAACTAACTGAGCCGATAGTTTGGTGTGCTCACGAGGCCACAACAGAACAAAATAAGTGCAGCTAAAAACACGAAGGTGAGTGTACTCAGGAGCTCGAGAGTAGAGACACTCTATAGGACTAACACCCTTAAGGGCATTGGAAGGCTGTATATTGATGATATTTGCAGCTGTAGAAATAGCCTCAGCTCAGAACTGTGGTGGAATGTGAGAGACAAGGAGAAAAGTGCAGACAGTCTAAATCAGATGACGATACTTGTGCTCAGCAACCCCATTTTGACCATGTGCACCAGGACAAGAAGACTGGTAAAGAGTGCCATACTCAGAAAGAAATTGTCTAAACGTTCCAGAACAATACTCGCTAGCAGAACCATAGCGAAAAGTACAGATGAAAGAATCAAACTGAGTATGAACCATCATTGCAAAGCTAAGATAGATCGCAAGAAACTAGCCACGATTAGACATAGGGAAAAGCCATGTAAAATAGGAATAATCATCAATGAAGATCACATAAAACTTATACCCGCCTTTCAAGATAATAGGCGCAGGTCCCCAAACATCTGAGTGAACTAAGTTAAAGAGACGAGAAGACAAGGACTCACTAGAATGATAAGTTGTAGCTACTTGCCCAGCTTACAACCCTGATAAAATATGGTCGTGTCAACAGTAACACATCCAAGAACACCCTGACAAACTAATGAAGAAAGGTGAGACCCCACACAAGTGACCTAAACGATGATGCTACTGCGCAAAAAATTCCAGAGGTGGTAGTAGCAGTGGCGGTGGAGGTAGATGTAGAGGTAATAGGAGCAATTGAAGTGGACAGAAGGTGGAGGCGGTCAAGGATGTAGAGACCTTAACAATCCCTACGGTGCTGACCAGTCCCAAGTACCGTCCCTGCCTATCGGTCCTGGACAAAATAGGTGTGAGAGTCAAAACCAACCCTACAACTGAGATCGGTGAGCTGACCCACCGAGAGAAGCTGCATGGTAAGCTGGGAAACATGGAAAACAACTGGAATAGAAAAGTCAGTGGAAAAAAGAGTGCCTTGACAGCTGACAGACAAAGGAGTACCGTCAGCTCTCTGAATAGAGATAGGAAAAATAGGAAGTCCTACTTAAGTGAGAGATGTGGAGTCTGGTGTCATGTGGAAAGAGCATCAGAATCTAGAACCTAAGAAGCACCTGAAGGAGACGTATGAGCTAGACAAGCAGAACCTGCTGAGCTGTGAGAGAGTTGCTGAAGTAGAGTCTAGCAGAGCTGAAGAACAGAGTCACCTCACAGAGAAGAGCCTCCCTGCCCCTTTGGATTGTCCACCCCTACGCACCTTGTTCCGCTTTTTTCGCACCGCACAACTCTGGTAATCATGCCCGAAGTTCTTACAATAATTGCACTGAACCCTAGTTGGTGCAAAAACAGGAGCGAAAATAGACACCTAAGGAGGAACTGTAGTCGTAGCAAAAGCCACTGGTGTAGTCGAAGAAGGGGTAGCAAGCATAGCCGGAACAAACTGTGCTGCTAACCCGTGGCGAAGCTCCTTAGCACGAAGCGTCAAAAGAGCCTCGATGACTGTTGGTCGTGGTAAGCGGCTCAGCAATTGAGCCCTGATAGGCTCAAACTCTAGGCGAAGACGACAGACGAAGTCATAAAGGCGAAGGTGGTCACGATCCGCCTTTTGCACCTTATGACACTCCAGGTAGAGCGGAGAAGCTGGCTCGTCCAGCTGGCGCCAAAGACTGGCTAGGGCTCAGAAGAAGTCGTCGATGGTGGAGTCCTCCTGGCGAAGTGTCTCCAACTCACACTGAAGCGAAAAGAACTATGCAACGCTGCTCTGCTGGTATTGCTCG
This sequence comes from Phyllostachys edulis, assembly GCA_036346405.1. Taxonomy (NCBI): domain Eukaryota; kingdom Viridiplantae; phylum Streptophyta; class Magnoliopsida; order Poales; family Poaceae; genus Phyllostachys; species Phyllostachys edulis. Next base: position 47,977,417 of record CM070560.1, on the reverse strand, counting down.
CGCAAGTACTCCCAGATCTGACAAGTCGAACGCAGATCAACAATATCTGGTTGGATGGAGTCGTCGACGCTGACCACCAGGATGGCTCGAACACAGGCCTCATCAGCACACCAGCGCTCAAAGGTGTCTATGATATACTGAAAGGCCTCATCAGCAGGGCAGCGGCATCTGCCTCCTTATTTGCGGCCTCATCTTTTGCAGGAGTGGCAAAAGTAGGTTGTCTGGGAGGAGGCTGAACCGGCGATGGTGGACAAAGTCGAGCACCAGTGACATGTCCCCAGAAGTGGAGACCATCGAGCGTGATCACCATGAGTGAAAACCACAACATGTAGTTCGTCCCATGAAGCTTTGTTTCCAAGAATAGGATCGTAGTTGATGGAATGAAAGCCATCGGTAGGCGGCACTAGACGGTGCAGCGACCAAGAAAATGAAGTCTAACAGGCGGCGCTGGATGACGTAGTGGTTAGATCGACGTTCTTTTTTTTTTTGGAACTGAACTCCTTTAAAAGGAAACCGTAGGTGGTTTCAGTTTTAAAAGGAAACCATAGGTGGTTTCCTTAAAAAAATCAGGCGGCTCGAGCAGAATCGGCGACGACGGCGGCGACACTCCAGTGACGAGCTTGGTCCGCGTCGTCCTCGGGTCGGGCGTCAGGGGATGGCGGCATTGAGTCGGGCGGTGGCGGGGGAAGGGGATTGGCGATGTTGGGTCGGGCGACGCGCAACTGCCAGGGATGCCCCTCTTCGGGGGCTGCCTTCTCGTGGAGCTTCGGTGCAGGTGTGCGGCCGCCGGGGATGTATAGCTTTAGAAGGCGGTGGGCGTTAACGGCCGACGGAGGGCGGCAGCATCGGGCAACAACGTCCTCGGGTCGACGATGGTGGCAGCGGAAGGAGCTTAGTAACCTTGTTTTGATACCATGTTTTGTATATTCATGAGACCTAATAGACAATATATATAATGAGTACAAAGAGATATTACAAAGGAATATGCCATACATATATAAGAAAATACAGAAGACATATAAGGAAATACAAAGTAATTACTATTCTAACAGTACTTACTTATTACAGAGGAGCGTAGGAAAAAAAAAGCAGGCACACTTGCATATTACATACTTGATCAGTTCAGTGTTTTTCCCCGGAAGAACACACACCTCGTTAGGCCAAACATAGCTAGATCGCCTCCTACTTGTAACCCCCACGAACTCATAGATCATCCTACTAGGACTCACTCTAGTGCCACACACATTCAGTGATCGGCATAGGCGCATAGCTACAGAGGAAACACTGAACCATCTCACACGGATTTATTCACAAGAACATCTATACCTAAAAACACAACGAACACAAACACACTAGCCAGCTAGCTTCCTTTGTTATGTCCTCTGCACGGTGGCTTATTTCGCGCTTTCTTGTCGCGACGGACCGCGCTAGTTCATCGGTCCAATGAACTGATCACCACCCTGCAAGCGCATCAGGTCCAAAGTTAGATAATCAGAACCTACCATGTTGGCCTTATTTGCCAAGTCAAGAAGTACTCCGGTAGGTACAATTGACCATTTGGCATGGTACAAGAATCTTGAAGTGAGAATGAAGGCAACAGATAGACACACCAGTCGTACACGGTGGGGCTTCTCGGCCCGACGGCCGCCTCCGCCCCGACGTCGGCCGTCTTGGGTTTCCGGCGAAGCCTCCTCCAGCTGTCCCCCTTGGGCGTGGTAGCTGCGCCGAATCCCCCAACACACCAACAGGTCAGGGATATTAATCACAGATGCATGCACAAGTTCTCATTACTTTCTGAACCAAACTATGTAGAATGCTATCAATCTTGGACTAGATCATCACACCCCCCTCTTTCCTACTAACAAAGTTTCAGAGATAACATCGAGTCGACACGAGAGAAATTTCAGGGTAAATGACCAATTTCTCGATATGTCTACCCGCTTTCCAATACTAGGAAGCCGATTTCTCTGAGGGAGGGAGGGGGGGCCTCCCCAAGGCCCTCTCCCTAAGATTTTTTTTTTCCAATACTAGTCGTAGTAGATCTGTGACTGCATAAGGCACAAGGCATAAAAAGCAACAAATTATATATTTTTCTTCTCCCATTTTCATGGAAGGCCCACGGATTGATACAACTATCTGAGTATCTCTGCTCACTGCAGATCCTATAGAAGTAAGCATCGGGATCCAATCCCCAACCACACGGATGACGGATCTACACTACACAGCACACACCTATCATAAAGAAAGAGATGATTTTTCTTTTTTTCTTTTTTGTCAGGAGGAAGAGGATGCCAAGAAACAGAGGCGAGCGAGCCCACCTGATGCGAACGGGGAGTCCGGCGCGCTGGCCGGGGAAGACGGCACGGAGCTCGACTCGCCGGGCGGCGACGGGACCGACAGCGACGGCGGGCGGACGATGGTGATGCTGCGCGTCACCGCCGGCGCGTGGGCCGCCGCCGCCGCCGCGGCAGCGGAGGAGGAGGAAGGGGAGAAGGACGAGTACTTGCGGAGCTTGCCGAGGCCGGAGTCCGGCCGCGGGCCGGCCACCGTCTCGTCCCACAGCTGGTCGAGGAGACCCATAGTTTATGATTGGTTTCGTGTACGTATATTAGTTTAGGCGTATGCGTGCTGGCGTCGTCGTTCTTGGACGAGAGAGAGAGAGTTTGCCTTGAGCCTTGGAGTGTGTGATCCTTTGTTCGTTCCTTCTGGGAGGTTGGAGAGGGGAGGCTTTTATAGAAGAGAGATGGGGACTAGGGGAGGGAGAGAGAGGATTTATGAGAGATATTAGGGGCGTTGGTGTAATTTTGGATAAGGAATAACTGGTGCTGCGGACTTCACCGCTTCCCATCTTCTCTAGGCTTGACTTGGCTTGGCTCGACTCGGTTTGGCTCGGCAGCTAAGCCTTAATTGGTGTGAACAACAATCTACAAATTTCTCTAGGTAATGCATAAGCATCAGGCAAAATGTATGCTGCATTTTATCCGGCTGACTTCTTTTAAAGCTGTTGTATAAGATTATACCAGATGCCTAAAATCTATGTTGTAATTTACCATCCTATTTGGTTGTCCCCGATCATGAAATTACGTGTACGAAGTGCCAATTACGACACATTAGTAATCGATGACTATTTGGTTGTCTTCTAGCGTTGTTCATCCACCGGAGTTTGGAGTACTCTTCAAATCAATGTTGTAAAAATCGGTCAAAATAGTCAATTATTTGGCCGACTAAACGGAATCTAGAGCAAACCGTCACGACTAGCTGGTACGGAGTGCTATTAACGCTTGTGAGCGTTTAATCAGCCGCATGTATCGATTAATCAGCCATTTCTGACTAATCGGACGAATAATCAATTTAATTAGCCATGTCAACCCATTAGCCCGTATGTCCAGTGGCCCAATATAGCAGCCCAAAAGAGAGCACATGTACTGATAATCTCTTGTGTTGTCCTCAGCAGACTTTTGGTCTTCTCTTCATTACAATTTAGGGTTCATTCTCTATCAAATAGTAAGATATGTAGACTTGAAGCTTTTCTCTAAACAAGACGACGAAATCGACAACTTCTTTTTGTTGGATTTGCTGGCATGAGTCTTTATTCCAAGCAAATGCAAACTACGTCCTTGAGTAATTTAGTTTATTGTATCTTAACAACGGTTTTTCTTTGATGATTCTGGTACCTTAACGAGAAAGTTAAATAAATTAGGTACTTGCATTATTTCGTCACAACAATTTTATGACTTTACATCGATACTTTGTTATTGTTGAGTTTCCTACATTGTTGACTAAACTTGAATTTCCAAAATGAAATCATGCCATAACAGGAGTGTAGTACATGTATGTTTAGTAATTCTAATAGTATTATGTGTTTAAATACCTTTAGGGCTAGTATTATCATCACATACATATGTATGTAAGTGGAACGCTAAATTGCCCGCATAATTCCGATTAATCGTCCATATTCCGATTAATCACTTGACGGTATCTTGCCCGTCCGACGACCATATTCCTTTTTCACAACACTGCTTTAAATATACTCCCTCAGTTCTTTTTTACTTTCTTAATATTTATATAGCTATATGAAAATTATATCATTAGCTTTGTCATTAAAAATACTTTCATAATATTATAATTTTATTAGTATATTTATAAGTCGTATCTCGAAGACCGTAAAAAGTAAAAACAAATGTCAAGAAAAATAGACTGTGGAGGAGGCATCTGTCTAGTTGGCATCTTAAGATATTGCCTTTGTTAGCTTCTCGCTCGCCTTAAGGAAGCTCTCAATTTCACTTTTAATATACGCAATCATGGATTGATGCTTCATCAAAGACTCGGCTTCAGCTTAGCAATCAAGCCGAGCCCATCAGCCGAGCTGGGCTCGGAGCGAGGCTTCCGTGAGCTTCGACCGGAGCGGGATAATTGGAGGGCGTTTGACCGGTCCATTCGTGTGCCCCACCACATCAGCGTCCACGTAACGGATAAGATCCGAAACCTCTCAGGACAACTGTAACACGCCACCTGGTGGGTCCTACTTAATTATCACGACCCCAGCTAAGCTAATCACCATCCCAGCTTTGGTTCAGCCTGAGAGGACTGTGCGACGGTAATTGCCTTCTAAACAGAATAAGAGAAAACAAATGAGAATGCTATGAACCTATGAATAATGAGACTACAGATACGGAGCAAATGTTTCTCTTTTCATTTTTTTAAAAATGTTCTCTTTCTAGCGTTACAGAAAATACTCCATTTGCGGATGAGTGCACTGAGTGGCGCGGTCCGGATTTTTCGACAGAGGTGCGGAGTTAAAAAAAAAATTTGTTTGATAGAACAATTCAAGGTACATATTAACAAAAGTCACATAACTTGAATTACAATTTGTGTATTGAAATATTAATTAGGGGCAGAGGTGAACCCACCATTCTGGCGTGCTCTGGCGTCCGCCAGAGCTACCACCGACAGCGCTGCCAAGCAAAGCCATTGAAGTTCTGGCTCCCCGCCGAGCGACAGCGAGGAGTCCTCGGGTCTCAAGGCCGAGGCGGGCGAGCAATGGAGGAGTCAAGCGGCGATGGTGACATCAGCTTCCAGGGGCACTTGCCTTGTTTCCCGCATCAGCTCTCATGGCCATTGCCGTTGACGTCCGCGGCTACATCCAACTACTCTCCAGCGGTGCCACGGTCGGTTAGCAGCTGCACCAGCTCCTCCTCAAGTCTGGACACGTCCCGTCCTGCCTCCCGCGGTCCCGCCCTCCAATTCCGTCCTCCTCGTGTACGCGCGCTGCTCCCTGCTCCACCGACGCGACGCCCACCGCCTGTTCGACGAAATGCCCATCAAGAATTGCTTCTCCTACAATTCACTCATCAGGAAATGATAGTGTGAGGCCGGCAAAATCCAAGCACAAGTTGCATGGTTTATTGATTGCATTGCCACAACCTCATGGCCCTACTTTATTCATCTACCTGATCTCCTTTAGAACCAATGGCTGCAGTGTGAAATGTTGAAAATTATATGAAGCTAGTACATGTTAAGGTCTTTGTAGTTTGTACTGTTCATTTGTAACTAGTAGAAAAAGACATGAAGAGTAAACCATAAGCTAATGGCTTTGTATTGTTTTTTAGGGGACAAAGTTTTTTTTTGGAAAGAGAGGCTGCTGGTACCTGTAACGTCTTAATTTTCTGAGTCTTTTTGAAAATTTTTAAAATAAAAAGAATCATTTGATTTTGTTGAAGTTCTAAAGCTTAACTTGAGATTTTGGAATAAAGGTGTTTAAAATGACTGAATCAAACTTCAACTAATCTAAGAGTTTGGTTTGCTTTGAGTTTGTTGGAGTTCTATGGTGTTGATTTCCCTTTCTCTGTTCACTCCGTGTTTCCCTCGGCTCAGCTTTTTCTTCGTTGGCCTTTCCCTTTGTTTGGACCTCCCCCCTCTGGTTTAGACCTCCCTGTTGGTTTAGACCTCCCTCTTGGTTTAGACCACCCTTTTGGTTCAGACCTTCCTTCCATTTGGACCTCCCCTTGGGTCCAGATCTCCCTTCCGTTTGGACCTCCCCTTCCATCCAGACCTCCGGGTGGTCCTAGCGACCTCCGGGTTGTCTTGGCGACCTCTAGGTTGTCCTGGAGCTGACCGCGACCTCCCTTTGGTCACAACCTCCTCCTTTTTGTCGCGACCTCCCTTTAGTCACGACCTCCCCTTTTGACCGCGACCTCCCTCTATGGCCGCGACCTCCCCTTGGGTCACAACCTCCCCTTGGATCACGACTCCTCGGGCTCACGACCTCCCTTTGGTTGGACCACCCTCCCGTGTTTTGACTAGTCCCATCTGTCAACCTTGCTCACCTTCTTCTTCCTCTCGTCGTGTCACTGCTGACGCAAAGATCCTTGCGCATTAAATGCCATTGTGTTGCATTAAATGATGTCGCTTCTACAGTACCTGTTCCCTCTCTTGTCTCCTCCCCTACCTGCCCCCATCTCCTCCTTCGCATACCCTTGTACTCGTGCACCTCCTCCAGGCTATAAAAGCCTGAGTAGTTCTCTTTCATCTCCTTTAGCCTCACCCAACTTTCTTGCTCTCGCCCAGTTCTCCGTGCCCTGTTCTCCTACGACCTCGTTGGGTAGTAATATCCTTCATTGGACCTCCTTAGGACCTCTTCCTCAGAACCTCCACCGCAGGATCTCCCTCGACCTCCCTCTCGTTGGACCTCCTCAGGACCTCTTCCTCAGGACCTCCACCGCAGGATCTCCCTTGACCTCCCTCTCGTTGGACCACCTCCCAAGAGCCTGTTTCAAATTATGTGCCTTTCTTTTGGTTCTAGTTTGGTAGTTTTTGGTTTTTATTTGGATTTGTGGTATTTATTTGGCTCTTTTCGCTCGTGTAGATTCCGGCTTCGTGGAAGAGTTTTTGGACACGGCGACCTCTACCAAAGAATCTCAGCTCTTCATCGAAGGCAAGTCATAGACCTTTGATCATGTCGTACCCAGTTTGCAAACATTATTTTGTTTTATACCAACATACATGGCTAATTGTATAAAAATAGTTTTGAGATATAGCTAAACACCTACTTGATAGTATGCCTCCTTGAATACTTGAGATTCACATGTTGACATGTACCCTTGGACCACCTTAGGTAGGGTAATCTTAGTTGGACCTCTTTATGATACCAACATGGGTGCGTATATTGCTTAATCCTGCTTTTAGTTGCGACGTCTCTCGATCACATGATTCAATGATAATAAATTTGATTTAATGATATATGGAATTGTGGTGCGATACCGCCGATGTGAACTGTGGTGCGAAATCACAGTTGTGTCATTTGTGGTGCGATGCTGCTGTTAATAAAAGATGTTGTGCCATGACTGGGTGGTCATTTGGCCAGGTAGAACCCAAAAATGATTTTTGCTCCGGCGAGTGGTCGGTGGCAAAGGCGGGATGCACGAAGCACGGTGCGGGAAGTACTTGGGTGCGGGAAGCACTTAGGTGCGCGAAGCATATGGGATGTGGTAGCCTCGCCTGAGCAACAACTAAGGACTTAACCTTGTAAGCCATTGATCCGGGCCATACTGTGCAGCCACAAGTTCATTGTGGGGTGGACCTGGCCAACTAATTAGCGATGTTCTGATTTGGTTCTGTTGTGGTTGTTGAATTGGCGCAAGAGGGGGCCAGGAATGGCGAAACCTTAGTAGGCAGAACCAAGTCAAAACGGAGCTTTGTAAAGGTCTTGTCACGTGCTCTAGACTGCTTACCTAATGTAGTGAGCAGTGGTATCGACGGATGCCAAGCAAACTAGAGAATTTATATCTTGTTGGTAAAGCTGTACAACCTCTGCATAGTGTAAAACTATTCGAATAACCGCGTCCTCGGTTATGGACATGCTTGGTGATTTCACGCAAGGGGTAGACTTTCTCAAAAATAGGTGGTCGTGGTTGTATCCGAGTGGTCTGGGGCGTGAGCAGAGTGCTCACGGGTGGTCTGGGCAGTGAATTGGGCGGTTCACGAGTTTTTGCAAAGAAAATTGATTAATTATGTATTAATCTTTCAACTTGTGCTTTGCAATCTATTTACTGTATTTTCAATCAATATTGCTTTCTGCAAAGTAACCATAAAGCTATCCTTGTCAAGCCTTGCATGATATTATTTGCATTCATCTCCTTACGACTTGCTGAGTACATTCAAAGTACTCATGGCTTTGCCCTCTGGTTGATCAGTAGCCGAAGAAGACCCAAGGACCTCCGACCTCTTTGAAGAGGAGGTCCTCGAAGACTAGGCGTGCTAGGATGTCCTCCACTCGATTGCCTGTGGGCATGTCATGTGGCTTCCGCGCGCGTGTTTTGTTTTCCCGCTGCTTGCTCTCTGGTGTTGTAGCCCTGCGGGGCAGCCCTGTAAAAACCTTGACCGTAAGGTCTTTTGCTAATATTAGTATTAATTTGTCTGCTTCTTCTTTAGTTTGTTGTATGGATTTGATAACATCGATGTTGAGATTGTGCGGACCAGTTACTGATCATGGGACTGGTCCAGAATGCACAGGAGGTCCCGGGGGTGGTCTACCCGGGGTCGTGACAGTACCTGTAAGGTATACGTTTCTATAGTAAACCTGCTGGTGTAGAGAATTTGACAACTCTTTCACCAAATATATGGATATTTGTCATGTATCTCTGTTTTGTCAACGCCTGACCATCGCCCAAGTGCCCATTGTTATTGTGCTAGCTTTCTTTCTCCCCTGTCCATTCCACTTGCCTCATTATATATCTTGCAAAGACTTGACCTCCCATTCTTGCATGCTCCTCATCAAGAAGAAGGCAAGATTCTCTTCCTTGTCTCAGACTCCATGACGGGGGAGAGCGGAAAGCCCAAAGTTTGCGTAAGTCAAGACCCTTTCCATATCCCCTGTTTCATCTCTATACTAATTTTTAGATGGCTCGCTCATCAATAACATGAACTCTCCTACCTTTATTGTAGATTATCCGCCAAGGTTGGTGGCAAGCAAGCCATTGTGCCATCGGCTCGCCTCCGAAGTTTGCGAGTTTGGGGAGGATGCCTTCCACCGTAAGTAACGATACCATCAAGTACATGTGAGCATTTCTAGCAGCATCTTGCGTTGAATGGAGCTTGAACACAATGGCAATCAACACACCAATTCACATGATCTGACGCAGGGCAACTTCGCCATACCTTAAATTTAATTCTGGGTTTGCCACTGATTAGGTGTTAAAATATGTTGTCTATAACCATGTATACTATACATATACATACTATACCTAGTATATACCTATTTATTTATTTTTTTAAAAAATGGGGGTGCAACCATGGGCTGTCCTAGTATGGGTCATGGGTGTTCAGCCGAACACCCTTTTTTTGTGAAATGCACTGTATTTAGTAGGTATATTATGCATATTGTCATATTAGGGCACCAAGGGGTGTCTTACCACTTAGGGTCGTCAGGAACACTAGTGTGCCTTGGGGATATCCTACATGTGTGTAGACTAAGTCCGTGTGGTGTACTTAGACAAATGTACCTAAATGTCCCTCTCTCTCTCTCAATACAATGCAAAGGCAAGAAGGGAAATGTCCCTTCTTGCCTCCTACATATAGAACCCCAAGAGCATTTAAGAGAGGGGTCTCTCTCACTCTCACTCATAATACAAGGCTCACTCTTGGCTCCTCTCTTGTTCAGTCCCCTCCTTAGACTAAAGGGTATTCCGTACCCACTGTCTAGTTTTGTTGCTACAACACATATATATTGATAATTATGCTAAATACTTTACACATTTATACCACCAATAAATTTAATCCCACTCCTACATCTCCCCCTTCCCAATTCACCTCAAATAGTTTGGCTCAGTTCGCCAACCGAATAGCTTTCAGTCCATTCGGAGACACCCCCCCTCAAACCAAGTCGTAACATCTCTTTCTCTCTCTCCCAGACCGTTAGGTAGCACTGGCGCACAAGTCCATGAGGCAACAAGGTACGGGCAAGGCGATCTGGTGCAAGCGAAGGCGAGGGCCGCTCCTTGGCTTTGGCCGGACCTCAGCGTCGGCGTGTGAAGAGCAGGGGTGCGTTGTCTAGGAGGTAGGAGCAATGTAGCAAGCTCCAAGAACGTGGGTGACGAGTGAGACATAACCGGGCCTCCTAAGAGCCGTGGCCCTCGGGAGGGAATGTGAGTCAGCAGCCTAGGTGTAACATCCCAATTTTTTGGAGTTATTAAAAATTTTCAAAAAAAAAACCATTTGGTTTTGATGAGACTTCAAAGCTTAACTTGAGATTTTTGGAAATTCGAGTGTTTAAAATGACTAAATCAAACTTCAACTAATACCAAAGTTTGGTTTATTTGGAGTTGTTCGAGTTCTGGTCTTGCTTTTCTCTCTCTGTTTGATCTGTCCTCTCTGGACCTCCCCTGACCCCTTTAGTCCTTTTCCCCGTTTTGGCCTCCTTCTCTGTTTAGACCTCCTTTTGGTCTAGACCTCCTCGTGGTTTAGATCTCCTTTTCTGTTTGAACCTTCCTTTGGTTTTGACCCCCCCTTGGGTCACGACCACCCCCGAGGTGCTCCCAGCTTGGGTTGTGTTTCAAACATCCTTGATTTCTGAAATCCAGCGCTCGGGTTGAATTCCTCCTTTCGAGATCTCCTTTGGCTCCATCTTGACCGTTGAGACCTCCCCTGTGTTGGTCTTAACCGTCGAGATCTCCTTTGGTTCCATCTTGATCGTTGAGACCTCCCCTGTGTTGGTCTTGACCATCGAGATCTCCTTTGGCTCCATCTTGACCATTGAGACCTCCCTTCGTTTGGATCTGAAGGTCCAGACCTCCCTTCATTTGATCTGAGGGTCCAGACCTCCCTTTTCGTTTGGATCTCCCTGCCTGTCAGCCCTTTTCTCTTTCTTTGCGTGCGCGCGCTCAGTTTGAACCATCCGATCAAAATCGGACGGCTCCGCTTCCCTGCGCGTATCCTCTTCACCCTTGAGGTCTTTTCGCAAAGACCACCTCTTTGGTCTTTTGCAAAGACCACCTCCCCGTGGCCTTTTTGCGAAGACAACCCTCTCAATCTTTTTTGCAAAGACCACCCTTCTAGGCCGCGACCTCCTCTCTTTGTTGTTTTGCCACGACCTCCTCTTGAGGCCGCGATCTCCTCCTTTGTCGTTTCGCCACGACCTCCCCTCGCAGTAGCGACCTCCTCCTTGGTCTTTTAGCTAAGACCACCCCTGCAGTCAAGACCTCTCTCTAGTCACGACTACCTCTCTTGCGGGACCGCCCTCTCAGGTCCCCCTCCCATTGTGCCTCTGTGTAGCGGGAAGTCTTCCTGCATTTAATGTTGTAGTGTCACATAAAATGCTATCATTTCCACTATACCTTGTCTTTTCCTCTTTTTGTCACCTCTTTACCTGCTCCTTTCATTCCTTTACCTACTCCCGTTAGGTGCATTAAATGCATCGTCCTCCTCCTTGGACCTCCCCGTGCCTATATAAAGCACTAGAGAGGCCTCCTGCTCACCTTTTGTCTTCCCAGAGCCTTGAATCCCCCCCCCTCGGAAGAGCTCTTCCCCCCTCCTTAGGAGCTCCGATTAAGTGATTCAAGTTTCTGTGTTCGCCCTGATTCTGTGTTCTTCTTTTAGCTCTAGTTTGGTTCTTTCGTTGAAGATTTGTGGATTCATTTGATTTACTTTTGTTCCTTTTCGCGCGTGTAGGATCCGGTTGTTCTAAGGATCTCCTGGACCCGGCTTTCTCGTCAGAAGACCCTCAGTTCTTCAGCGAAGGCAAGTCATAGACCTTTTATCATGTCGAACCCATTTTGCAAAAAGTATATTGTTTTGTTATAAACATGCATGGCTAGTTTTATAGAAAAATGGTTTTGGGAGTAGTTAATCACCACTTGTCAAAATGACTCCTTGGTATGGTTGAATGCAGCATGTTGACATGTACCCTTGGATACCTGTAGGATAGGTTATCTTAGTTGGATGTCTTTGAATACTAACATGGGTGCGTTTTATTGCTTAGCCATGCTCTAGTAGATGTTTGGTCTCGCAAATCTCATGACTCAAAGAAATGTTGAACCTGACTAAAGAGCGATGGAATTGTGGCAATGTCACTGTTGTTAAAATTTGTGTGCCAGGACCAGGGTGGTCATTTAGCCAGGGAGAACCAAAAATTTTTATGCTCGGGAGAGTAGTCAGGGAGTGAGTAGTGGGTGCCTTGAGCATACTGGGTTTGTGGTCAGACTCGCTTGAGCAGCCAACTAAGGACTTAACCTTGTATGCCATCAATCTGGATCATTACCGTGCAACCGCAAGTCCAGGATAGAGTGGTCCTGGCCAACTAATTAGCGAGGTCCTGATGCGGTTCTGTTGTGGTGGTTGAAATAGCGCAAGAGGGGGCCTAAGCATGGCGAATCCTTAGCGTGGCAGAACCAAGTCAGGACTGACCTTTGTAAAGACCTTGTCACGAGCTCTAGACTGCTTACCAAAGGAAGTGAGCAGGGGCATCGACGGGTGCCCAACCAACTAGAGGACTTCGTGTCTTGTGGGTAAAGTGCACAACCTCTACAGAGTGTAAAATCTATTCGAATAGCCGTGTCCTCGGTTATGGACATGCCCGATTCTTTCACGCAAGGGGTAGATCTTTCTAAAATGTTGTGGTTGGATCTGTGTGGTTTAGCTCATGACCAGGGTGGTCGTGGGATATTTTCAAAGAACTTGTTTACTTATGTATTATCTTTTCAACTTGTGCTTTGCAATCTACTTATTGTATTTCCATTTAAATGCTGCTTTATGCAAACTAACCATACAACTTTCTTTGTCAAGCCTTGCATAAATGTTACTGCATCCATTTCCCTATGGCTTGCGGAGTACATTCAAAGTACTCATGGCTTATGCCCTCTGGTTAATCAGCAGCCGAAGACCTCCCCGGGTGCTCCGAGCACTATGAGGAGGAGTTTGTTGAAGGCCTCGTGGATAGGGGACGTCCTCCACTCGATAGCCTGTGGCTCCGCGTTGTATTTTGTTTCCGCTGCAAGTGTTCCTTTTGCTTTTTGCCCTGCGTGGCACCTCCTGTAAACAAGCTTGACCATAAGGTCTTTTGTCTATAAATATTAATTTGTCTACTTCATCGTAAGTTTTTTGTATGGATGTGATGACACCGATGTTGTGTCTGTGCGAGCTAGCGATCTGATCTTGGGACTAGCTCTTTGTGCACACAGACTGGGACCTCCGGGTGGTCTTGATGGACCTCCGGGTGGACCTTCGAGTCCTCTTGGGTGGTCCCAGAGGCCTTCCGGGAGGTCTTGGGGGACCTCTTGGGAGGTCTTGTGGGACCTTCTCAGACCTCCGGGTGGTTCGGTTGGGCCTCTTGGATGGTCCTGGGAGACTCCTCCGGGTCTTCTCGGGTTGGGTCCTAACACCAGGCCGGGTACACATATCGATAGCAGCACAGGTGCATCCTCATTCCTCACTACCTGAGTCCTAAATCCTAAATTCCCAATTCAACAATTTTTTGTTAATTATTTTTAAAATTTTCAAAATTCTTTGAGGTGTTATCTCTAATATGAAAATTTTGTACTTTATTTTTTACTATCGTATACCTTTATTTTTTATTAAACATTATTTTATTAACTCCGAACACTTATTGAGAAATCCTGGGTCAGTGCCACTACACTCATCTAGTGGCGGAGCCAACATTGCAACTCTATAGGGTCAAATATATGATTATTTAGCTCTGTGAGGTTAATTCTTATAAATTTTCTATTGTTTTGCAGAATTTTGCATAAATTTTTACTTGTATTGTATTGTTCGGGGAAGGAAAAAAAACTGTGGCTCCGCCCCTGCACCCATCGACTTACCTGTCTCCGCCCCTGCACCCATCCACCAACCTGCCTCCCCACCTGAGTGCACTGTCAACATCTTGACGCGTATATTCCGTTTATCTGAAAAAAAAAAATTTACGGCAAGCATGTTGACGAGTTCTAATTGCCTTCATTTTCTGTTAATTAATCGGACGGGCAACTAATTAAAGCTTAATTTATCTGCTGAAGTACAGGTGCAGCTTTCATTTTCTGTTACGTCTGGTGGGCAGCTTTCTTGAAGTATAAATTTAGAAAAAGAAATGAATGATTTCTAATCAATGGAGGAGAACAAAGCAACGACTACCAAATGACTTTTCAAGCGTCGATGCGCCATATTATTTGAACCAACATGGCGGATTAGCTACCAAATTTCTCGTGACGCTCTCATGGTTTTTGTCTGTTGGATGTTTTTTTTAATAATATTAATTTTTTTTAAAAAATTATAAAATTAAATAGTTGAAAAAAAACAATTGCAGATCTAGGCTACTGCCTCCATTTGAACTGGTGACCAGAGGCCTGTCGCCACTTTAACTGGCGGCAGGAGGCTGAATTTTTTTTTTGTGTGTGCAGAATAGGTGCTAAACATTCATTACTATTTTAATTTAATTTCTACCATTATTCCAGCGTCCAAAAAGCCACACAACACCCACCAACTAAACTACCGTCGCCAACGATACCGCCGACAAAGACAATAGTGGTGGTTTTAGAAAGAAGGTAAGTTACACATTACAATTGGACGCACGACATAATAAAAAACAGAATAGGATAGTAATAAGAAAAACAATATTATCACAACATATTTGAAAGTAAACCGTCATTACATAGTTTTTCAATAAATCACAAATATGTTACATAACTTTCTAGCACAATGTCATCACATAGTTTTTAGATAAACCACAATGATATTAAACATATTCCAGCAAGACGTCATCACATAGTTTTTCAACAAATCACAATATTGTTACAACACATTCCAGCAAGACGTCGTCACATAGTTTTTCAACAAATTATAATGAAAATACAAAACATTAGCACAACATATTTTGAGAAGACGAACCATTCTAGTAGCGACTGTCCGGACTGCCGACCTTTCCATCATCTCGTGCACTTCTTGTAGGGCATTTCTTGTAGGTATGCCCGGATGCCCCGCAAATTGAGCACTTCTTCGTGCGATGCTCCGCTTCTACTTCGTCTATATCATTCCTGATACGCTGTACCTGCCGTCAGCCAACGTTTCGCTTCAGCCTAGCGATGTCTGTGGCCCAGATGAGTTGCTCCCAGGTCGGATGGCCAGTGAAATAGCCAACCACACCATAGCCACACAACTCTGCATTCCAGATCTGCATCACCTATCCAGAAAGGTTGTGGTAGGAGTCCGCGAACGTACCGAACCTTTATTCCAGTGCCTTCTGTTTTGCTCTCCACGCCTTTGTATAGCTTATTGTGTACTGGAACCCTGCCTCTATTACCTGAATGATGGATTGTGGCTCAAAATCTAGATTATCCACCATATCACCATACATGATGTTTGCGATGAAGGCTGATGACAGGTTCTTGCGGGACTGCATTGATTCAGCGACGACACATGTGTGAGGGACTACTATAGAGCATTTCCAGTAGGTGTCCCACTTAGGCTGAAATGCATGCACTCGCTAAGGGCATCCTTCTATATCACACTTAACGTCGTAGCATCCGGGGTTGTGACTTCACCACCGTAAATGTACGCCGCTCCGACAAGGCCCATAGTTTGACAGCCTCCTGCACGACCTCCTTGCATTTGTACACAACCCCTTGCTTGACCTCATTCTAGTCATACTCCGATGGTATACGGGAGCCTTCGTTAACGACGAGGCTGTCGAACTAATATATGTTCCACTCGGATGGAACCGTATGTTGTGCCACACCATCCTCCTCATCAGATCCTTCATCCTCTGACAATGCTTGGTAGTCATGGTCTTCGATCCATCCTTTGAACTAGGCCTTCGACCTCCTCACCTTCATCAGTAATCCCATTAGCTTGCCTGATGGAAGGAGCCCCTTCCCCACAGTCTTCATCAACCACATCAGCAACTCCTCGGCCTCCTGCCTCGTTGGAGTCCCCAACTTCTTCTTCGGCATCACCACCACCTGCTTGTTCAACCGTCAATACAGGAATGGCCTTAGCATATGTCTGGACCAGAAGGACCAAATCTCACCCTTCCTCCCTCGCCAGGCCTACATAAGACCGCCATGACCTAGTTCCCTTGAGCTGCATTAACTACCAATATGTGCCATGTTGTGCTCAGTTCACAAGACAACTCAATTTCAGGTCATACACAGCATCGTCCAAGTTGAATTTATGGTACATCCATTGTATTACAGCGCCCCATGTATGTTGCTTTGGTCTTGCTAGGGTTACGGTCGTCGATTGGAAACAACACAAATCAAACCCCTCGGGACCCTTTAGAATAGTGCCCTGACCGTAGTAAACTTTGAAATTGGTTGTGCCTGATATATTTGACGTACTGTACCATAAACAAGATTTCCACGATTAACAACATATCTTAGACTAAACTACCCACCGAAAAGGACTATCTACAACGTACTACACTACGTAACCATAGATCTAAAACTACGTAATCTATTAAGTTAAAAAAATTACTTCAAAGGCGAACGACCGAACGGGCAATGCTTTGCTAGCTCCAATCTCCCCTCTACTCCTCTTCGATCCTCTCCCTTCCCTCCACTCCTCTTTTTTCTTATTAAAAGTGAGTTTTTCTCTGAATTTTAGGGGTTTTGAGGTCTTTTATAGGGGATCTTGTGTCACCATTTGGAATAGCAACAGGGACTTGCAGGATCCGGGATCCCTATCACCATTTTGAATGGCGATTTACCTAAATTTTAATATTAAAAAAATCACCCAGCATCCTGAACCCCATCACTACAAAAGCCCACTCAAACAACTTAACTCTAAGCCTTTGTCTTCTAACCTACTCTCTTCTAACTTACTTACACTTGCCTCATGACTTTACTCAACGCCATGTCTCAGTCGTCTAGTTCAATTAGCCGAAGAGCGGTGGCGCTGGCGAGCGCAAGGTGTGTGAATTGCCCGAACTACAGCGTCTAAGCAAATGTCATGTACTCCAACACAGAAGAGTACAGGGGGCATGTGTTCTACAAGTGTCCGTATTTCTCGGTGAGTTCGATTTCCGTGAATGCTCGTATTTGGTTTTAGGGTTTGTTTGTCACTTATTTTTCACTATCCGGTGTGGTTCTCAGGCCGGCCATTGCTAGTAGTTTTAGTGGGCGGACTCTATTAGCGTTGTGGTCGAAAGAGCAGTTGAACGTCCGCATGTAGTTCCATATGGTCCAACGGTGAACATGCCACCTGTAGAAGAGCGCTTTGACAAGATTCTTGACCACTTGAAGTAGCTCGAGAAACTTATGTGTGTGTATTCTTCTAGTAGTGTGTTCAATATGTATCAAGTAGTGGTGGTTGTCTACATCAGGGATTCATGCGTGAACGATGTTGTACGCTTTTTATGAATTACGAGAAGTCTTTAACTTTTAGCAACTGAGTCTGTACGAACGTAACATGAAAAGAGATTCACATATGAACTTCGGCATTACATTTGTCACGCCAACTTCTAATACTGAAAAGGTTGCACGCTACCTTCGCATACAGACATGACCGCACACTGTTAAGGCACACACTGCCACCTTTGCGGACTGAGAGGACAACACACAACGACGCTACCTTTTCAGACTGAAATGACCATACTCTACTACTACATCTTTTCTGAATGGAAAGACAACACCATGCCACGCCACTTTTTCAGACCAAAAAGACTGCACACTGTCAGGCCACACACTTACACCTTTACAGACAGAAATGATCGAACACTGTTAGGGCACACACTGCCACCTTTGCGGACCTAGAGGACATCATACTGTAACGCTACCTTTTCATACCGAAATGATCACACTCTGCCACAACACCTTTTCATAACAGAAAGACAACACTAGGCCACACCACCTTTTCAGACCAAAAAGACCGCACACTATTAGGCCACATACTTAGGGCACACACTACCATCTTTGCGGACCTAGAGGACATCACACTGCAATGCTACCTTTACAGAACGAAAAGACAACACACCGCGACGTTTCCTTTTCGTACCAAAATGACCACATTCCACCACGCCAACTTTTTAGCACTACAAGAAATCTGCTGAATGGTGACATCAGAATTCGTCACAGATTTGTGTTTTTTTTGTCACAGTATGGGATCTGTGACGCTCCCATGACGAAAAATCGAATCGTCACCTATAGCGCGTCGGTGATTGGTTTCTGTGACGAAATAGCAAAATCGTCACAGACTCAAATTTTATGACGCTGCCACGTCAGATTCTTATTGTCATTGGTAGCCTAGTCGGGCCATGCAGGATCTGACGTGGCTGTTGGTTTGTGACGATGTCTACCGTCATAATGTGAGTTAGGCCCATGTAAATTTTCGTTATAATTTCTACAAGGCCTATTTTGATTCCATTTTGTAGGCCCAACTTATTTTAGGTTAGCCCAAATTGTAGGCCCAAATTTTTTGGGTGTAGCCCATTTTGATTGCCCAGTCAGGGTTCGAGCCAATGGTTTGTGGTTCTATGAAGCATAATTGCAATGAACAATCAACAACAAAATCAAATAAGCATGGGCATAGAATGTAGAAACAGTTTCATTCTAACAAGACCATCCAAAGATGTTTGTGGTTCTCATGACACATGCTAAATTCCCATAACATCAAATATCAAAATCCTCAACTTGAGTACCTCTTGTACTGAAAACCTAAAAGACATACATAACATAAGATAGTCTTTGGAAGACTAGGAGAATTTGCTAACAACTAGGCTCGGACTGCTCAATCCAACAAGCTGAAACCCATGTCATCATCACTCTCTTCCTTAGCCTCCTCCTGAGGATAGTCAACCAAAAAAATATTTGTAAGTTATTGAACACAGTATTAGTTGTGCAAATAAAAGTGTTGTCTAGATGTATGATAGCTCACCTTCTTCTCCTCAAGAATAAAGGCAAGAATTTCTTTGCACCACCACCACCAGGTATGAATGCATAACACCTAAACAAAAATCGACCCAAGAAATTTTGTAGCAACTAACCGACTATCCAAAAACTATAAAGGAAGTTCAACCATTCATAGAATTGTGATAAGTGAAAATAGATATACCCGAGCCATTACAATAGCCATCTCCATCTTTGAGTGATTGCTTCACAAATAGTTCATAGTCTCGCCAGCGCCTGGAGCTGATTTTTACAACCCTAGGTGCAAGCACATTCATACAGACAAAAACAGTACAAGGATACACAATAATGTCATGTCATGTCATAATAGCAACATCCAACACATTGTTCCTGTGTTACACGCATCCAAAGATCATTGTCCGAGGTACTAGGAATTGGGACACAACAACCAAAGATCAAGTTCACAGTTACTTGTGAGGTCGGAAGATGGCTTGGGAGCCCGTGATAAATAGACATTCAAATATTAGATACTGAACATCAAAAAATTCTTCGCAAGTTGTACAAGTAGAAGCTAGAAGAATTGGCTAACTACAAAGGCTCCACCAAGCTTGACCAACATCCAATGCGACGGTGCATTGAGCCTCTTCAGATGCTTCTTCAAACCCCTTGCCTGGTTTATAGGTAAAAAAGGGAAATAATTATCACTACCACATCAACACATAACCAAGAATGTAGTATCGTATGCAACAAGTAATGATAAGAGTAAAACTGTACAAGAACAACCCTCCAACATTGCTGACACCACCTGCCCAGTGAAACGCAGTTATGCATTTGAACTCTTGACAAAAGATAGTTCTACTTCTAAATTTTTATCACCCTAACAGCTATAATGATATTATAAAATATGAAGATATGAAAGAATATTTGCATGCGAACGTTAGCACATGTGTAGGCCATTAACACAATGCAGAAAATAGTGAGGCGAACAGAACAGGGAGCTTCAATGAACGCTCAAACTAGTGTTTACACAACAAGATAAGAGATCATTCCGGAAAAAAAACAAGTCGCTCTTAACCATGTGCTTGCCCCCTGACCCAAGTACTGCAAACATCCAAGTACGCTAAACTAAGAGCGCATGCAAGAACCGAACAATCACCAAACAACCCAGCCCCCAAATTGTGCAAGACAACCCTGAAGATTTCCCCTAGTAGCCAACTTTTGTACACTATTCATCCCTGGGAAACCTAGGTTCAAACAACGGAGCTGATCCACAATCTACAGCCCATGGATCCAAACCTCACCAAATCAAGTGGTTAAATCCTACCAGACTCGAGTGGAAGAAAACAACTACTCTTAACCAAGAAGGCTACGGATCAGATCCGCACACGAGAGAGAGAACGTGCAGTGGTGGGGCATGGAGGATGGGGGTGGGGGCACTCACCATGGTTGCGAGCTCGGGCTAGGTCGCAGTGCTCCTCCTCTTCTCCGCACCGTCGCTGCTCCTTCCTCTCCTGCTCCGCGCCGCCGGCGCTACACGTCGCCCAAGAAGGCTCACTACTACAGAAAAGGCCTTCACAGACGGTTCTGTAACGTCATCCTGAGCGGTTTTGTGAGCCGTCTGAAGTTTATGGGTCTGTAATGACATGAGTCATGACAGACGGTTTTGAACCGCTCTGTGAAAATGCTAGACGAGCGGTTCAACAAGAACCGCTCGTGATAATTACTTATCACGCAGCGGTTCTTGTTCGTAAAATCTATGAAAATAGACTATCACGGACGGTTCAACAAGAACCGCTCGTGATAATTATTATCACTGCACGGTTCTTGTTCGTAACCGTCTGTAATAGTTTTTTCCATTGCAAAAAAATCGGATTTTGAGCCAAACCAATCAAGTGCTAGACAAGAGTTTCCATATGCAACCTCTAGCAAGACAACTAAAATCCAATTAAAATTCGATGGCAAACACATTATAGGAAAGGGAAACCAAAAGGTTTCACAACGCCCTTCCGAATGGGAAAAAGAATAAAGTTACAAAGATAAACTAGCTAGAAACCATCTATGTCTCCAAGCTCTGAAGAACTCATCGGCTTCTTGGATTGGTCTTGTGAGCTCTCTCAGACCTCTCACCAAAGATATCACAAGATGTTCTTGCATGTCGCCGAAGTTCGACTCAAGCTCGTCGGCAAGGAGAGACGATCGAAACCTCCAATGGCGCTCCGACCTTAGGTAACACAAAATTAAGATAATTTTCTTTACAACAAACAACCAACAAATTATGTATGTTATGGGGATGTACACGTACCTTCTGGTAGACAGGGAGCTCCTCCGCATCCCTCCTCATCGTCATCGTCGGCTGTGTCTCCTCGCTGAACTACGACGGGGAATCGAGGGTGGTCGCTGGAGCTCGGTGTGGGGAGGAGAGAGAGAGACTGATGGAAAACAAGGCTGTGTCTAATATATAAGGAAAGCGCCAAAATATTTTGCCTCCCGCGCGTGCGTTCAAAAATTTTCAAACTCCCACGCTGCGAATCACGAGCGGTTTATACAAAACCGTCAGGATTTACATATCACGACGGTTCTTATACGAACCGCTCGTGATATGATACTTATCTGAGCGGTTCGTATTAAGAACCGCTCGCGATATACATATCACGAGCGGTTCAGATAAAAACCGCTCGTGATATATATCTTATCACGAGCGGTTTTCAACACGAACCGCTGCGTGATGAGCTAGGAATTCACAGGCGGTTCGTGAAGAAAACCGCTCGTGAAGTATCACGAGCGGTTACGAACAAGAACCGCTCAGGATATGCTAAGTATCACGAGCGGTTCTTGTTGTAACCGCTCGTGATGGTATCACGACGGTTTTCAACACGAACCGCTCGTGATATTACTTTTCACGAGCGGTTTTAGCGCAGCCGAAGAACACGCAGCGGCCGCTAAACCAAAACCGTTTATGATTAGATATTTATCTGAGCGGTTTTGGTCAACCGTCTGTGATGAGGCGTCCAGTATTAGCCTTTTTGTAGTAGTAGCTACGGATCAGATCCGCACAAGAGAGAAAGAGAGAATGCGCAGTGGTGGGGCATGGAGGATGGGGATGGGGGCACTCACCATGATTGCGAGCTCGAGCTAGGTCGCAGTGCTCCTCCTCTTCTCCGCGCCGCCGCTGCTCCTTCCTCTCCTGCTTCGCGCCGCCAGCGCTATACCTCTCCCAAGAAGGCTACATATCAGATCCGCACACGAGAGAGAGAACACGCAGTGGTGGGGCATGGAGGATGGGGATGGGGGCACTCACCATGGTTGCGAGCTCGGGCTAGGTCGCAGTGCACCTCCTCCTCTTCTCCGCGCCGCCGCTGCTCCTTCCTCTCCTGCTCCACGCCGCCGGTGCTACACCTCGCCCAAGAAGGCTACGGATCAGATCCACACACGAGAGAGAGAACGCGCAGTGGTGGGGCATGGAGGATGGGGATGGGGGCACTCACCATGGTTGCGAGCTCGGGCTAGGTCGTGGTGCTCCTCCTCCTCTTGCTCTGCGCCACCGCTGCTCCTTGCTCCGCGCTGCCACCGAGATGACAAGAGTGGGACACGAGAGGCGGAGAGGCCATATATATAGTAGAAGGGGTAGGGTTTTAGTTTGAGGGATTCACGCTTTAGAATGGGCTCACTAGGCTTTCTGGTGGCCAGATTGGGTTTAGGAGCAAGCTTGTCGCTACCACCAATTCCTGACATATGGGTCCAACTTCTGTGTGTCCACAGTGGCAACAAACCAGCTTGTCACCTGTGTAACTTTATAAAAAAAAAACTCCAAGAGGATTATGACGATATGAGATTGTCACCTGTGTAACTATGACAAAGCAATGGCGTCACAATGCTAAACGCCCTGTTTATGACAATTTGAGGTTTGAGAGTTAGTGACGATTTTGACATTTTTCGTCACTACAAGTAGGGTCCCAGCCCCGGGATGCTCTTTATGATGCTGCTGCCGAAAAACGTCATAGAATATGGGCAGATAATGACGATTTACCTAGTTGTCATATAAATTTTGTCATAGTTTAGCAGATTTCTTGTAGTGTAGACTGAAAAGACAACACACTACAACGCTACCTTTTCGTACCGAAATGATCACACTCTGCCACCCCGCCTTTTCAGATCGATGTCCTCTCACTTCTCCTTCCACCTTCAATACTACACCATATCCGCTCATAAAAGGAGGGAGAAGAAAGTTAGAGGACAACACTACACCACCATACCCAACACTTCACTCCTACTTGGTTCACAAAATAGAGAGGAAAGAGATGTTGGACTCGATGTCGAACTTCTAAAAGAAGATGCTGCAGAAGTGCAAGTGGCTTGCCGAGAGGGCTAAACCCTACCCACAATGTGTGTGCGAAAGAACTGGTGAAGATCATTCGGTCCACACAGCCGACCACCACCACCTGGGCATACTATATGTGCAAAAATATCCTCGTAAGTGAATCTTACAGATTTTTCACATGGTACGTTGTATTCCACATATCCCCAACTTCATGGGCGCATAATTGCAGCCGGAGATGTGATGCAACTTTTTCCAATTGATCGATGGCCCAGACATATATGATAGGACGTTCATTGAGCAGAAGTACATGTTCAACTATGCGACCCTATTGAAAAGGCACTAGAGGAGCCCAAGAAAGCTAGGTGGTGGTAGAGGACTCCCGAAGAGGAAGCTGAGCACGACCAAGCAGAGCGCGCAGCGGAGAAGGAGAAGACTCCTGCCAGTGATATCGACAGCTATCCTATCGCTCCTCGTCGCCCGGGCGCACTCCATATCGAAGACGTAAGTTAGGTTCAATTTGCATCCTGATTATTGATTTTTCCTTATGTTCTACTATCCTAACATCATTCAAATGTCCAGTTCGTCTCGCAGAACATGTCTGACTTTGAGACTAGCCGCCGTCGCGGCTAGCCCAAAGACAAGGGGATGGGACCGATGGGCCGTCAGGACTAATCGACTTCGTTCCAACCGACCTTTTTTCGATTCCAAAAAGGTGCACATATATCGTAGGTGTGTTTCGGTTTGTTGATTCGTACATATTGTCGTTTCTAATGCACGTAACCAAACCCGACACGCCATGTAATTCGCAATTAAATTATGAAGTCTTTCATACATAAATATATTTTCCCAAATATTTTAACTATTAAATATTACGTAATCTTTTTCTAAAGGAATAGGTTCACGAACAATACAATCAGGTCAATAGCGAGCATGTCAACCCTAATCTTCTCCAATTTTAGATTCCGAACTACGCGAACACTTCAAAAAATTACAAAAAAAATCTCTAAAAATGACTAAACGTTTATCCCCAATTATACACACAGAAATAAAAAAAATTAGCCTCATGTCACCAGTTGAACTGACGACAAGCCTCAACTAGCTACAGGATACCTGTCGCTAGTTCAAATGGCGGCAGTAGCCTAGAACTGTAATTGGTTTTTTTGACTATTTAATTTTGTATTTTTTAAAATTAATATTATAAAAAAATCTTGGATGCTCGCCTCTCTTGTGGAGCCATCGGAGCTGATGGTAAGATGAAAAGCACAACTAATTGATTAAGGATTTAAGATAAGCAAACATGCCTAGTGAAGCGAGCCAGCGAGCCAGCGAGCCAGTCTTAGCATGTCGTACATCGCTTGTTTTAGTTACAGTTATCTTACCTTCAACGGCAAAGCAGCTTCAAGGTGTAGATAGGTATATTTTCTTTGAGTTGTTGCTAAAATGACACCTTTGAGTGATAAAATAGTTAAAATAGTCTTTCACAAATAAATTAGTAAAAATAGCATAGTTTCGTGCTCAATTGCCACGGCAGAGAGCCTATCGCGCACTCATCACGTGGTAGGCCACGTGGAGGCCTTCTATTGCTCGGATCCTCCGCATGGGCACTGCCTACCACGTGCCCATCGGGCAGGCCGTCTGCCGCGCAGAGGGCGTGCGACAAGAGGGATTCATGTAGTGGAGGCGTGACAAGGGGCGTGTGTCGTTTGTCGGCATATCCACGGTGTTATTTTTATCAATTGATTCCTAGAGTGTCTATTTTTGCTATTCTATTGTGAAACAGTGTCAATTAAGGGGGAAAAATTCATTTCCTTCAACGTGGACGCGTTCAAACTAAACACAGATTGTAGGTGATCGAATGTTTCGTTTATGATCAGATTTGAGGCACGCTACAAATAATGTCCACGGTGATGACTGATCGATGAACAGCGATGGCCCGATTGCCATACGCTCGATATAACTCAGAAGCTAGCGATGCACTGATACTCGACTTGCCAAAGTTTATGGCTGCAAACACAAATTACTCCATTGAACTAACTTCGATGCATGCAGTTAATATATCAAGCCAAGTAAACGGGGCACATTAATAATCAGAGGGCCCACCCTACAGGACGCAATTATTGGGTCTCCGACGATCGAACTTGCCGGGCGTAACAAGCAGCAGCTACCGCCACATCAGTGTCAATGTCTGGGCAGTGCCGACTCAACGTCTGGACCGACTCACCGCCCTGGCGTTTCTTTCCCCCTCCTGTCGCATCGATCAGCTTAGTTTGCTTACAAATTACTACAGTAATACTAGGGTAAAAATAGATCGGATACCAGCGGATATTACTCTTCCGTATCATAATCCATGTTTTTATCTCGGATTTAGAGTCGGATACGGATACCCCGGATACATATACGAATACAGATTTCTTGGGATATAGACACAAATCGGATTCAAATCGGTGACTGATAACTTGACGGATAGTGTACACATAAAGAAATACTATAACTTCACCAACAAAAGTGTCAAATTATACTACCTATTAGAGAATTATTTATCCTACTTAACAACATAAGCATATTCAAATGTAAATTCATATTATACATAGTCAATGACTAGAAAATCATAGAGAATATTAGAGGATGTTGATGTTTATCGGATATCTATTTTGTTTATTTATTGGATATCCTATAAAATACGAATATAGATCGAATATTGTTTTTTTTCATATCCTAACTCATATTGCATGAGATTTTCTAGATACAGATAATATCAGATATGGATCGGGGTAAAAGAAAGATACCCATTTTTTTTCCGAATACGATGTCGTATCATACAAAAATTATCTGTCTCGTTTTCACCCCTAAGAAATACCTATATTTGCTGATTAGTGGTGTGAGACGAGAGCCAAAATAGTGGTTGGAGAAAATTTGGATCGAGGCTGCTGCTGCTTCTGCAGCTGGTGCTGTCACCTTTACTGTAGGGACTGGCAAAGGCGTCCATGATTGGGATATTTTTGGGTGGGAAGCGACGGTGGGGTCAGCGAGATGGCGCGGCGGATTGGTCAGTTTTGGTTCACCGATCAAGGACCTGACGTCACAGATCATATACTAGTGTATACTATATTTTTCTTTCAAAAGAATCCACTGATCCTATTATTTAACGCATTGGTATCTCAGCAACGAATTTCGTTTTTGCTAGCTCGATCGTATGAATGCGTGTGTTTGCTTGCTCGGGAGTTTTTTTTTAAGAGCAGGATGATTGGATGAGAGCAGAAATTGTATGCAAGGTGTATCATGCGTGGTCTCGTGTGATGTCAAAAGTAAGATGTCTGCGTTTGTCACAAGGATTTAGAATATGAGCTCTGCTGATTGGTTGATATTTCTGTGGACGCTAGCTAGCTGAGGTCGCGAGAAGGCATTTTTAATAGATATTTATTGTTGTCTCTTAGCTTATGTCATATCAATAAAATCTTACATGAAGAAGAGAAAACATATATCATCTCTTTCTGAAAAGACTGTCGTGCACGCGAAACAAGACATAATACATTAATCTACTCTAGTTGACATATATGTCTGTTTCAAAGGAAAATTATAAAATATAAATATTGGAGAGTGTACTAGAAACTATCTATTGGAGATGTTGTCTCTAAAGATGATGTAGTATATGTTAGAGACAATGCTATCTCTAACTATTAGAGATGCCCCAAGATCCTTTAGCTTTGATTATGACTACAATTAACAGTGGGATTGTGGTGGAAAAAGAGAAACACCAATGCTATTAATTGGTGGGTTTAGATTATAACGGTCTAGATTAGAAAAAAGAGTACATGTCAAAAATAATAAAAAATAAAATTCGGAATAAAAATAAAACATAATTAACATTTTGATTTTCACACGAATTCCTAAATAAATATAATTCAGAAGAAAAAAAATAAACAAAAGTTAGCAATTGGATAAAGCTACCACGTTCGCTCTCGAGGGCTAGAAATTGTCACGTTAATCTGTGGAAAAAGAGAAATGTCTACACCATCAATTGTGGTGGGTCTAGATTACAACGGTCTAAATTACAATAAATAGTTCATATCAAGTGCAACATAAAAATAACTGAAATTAGAAATAAAAATTAAAAATAGAAATTTGATGTCTATATGAATTCCTAATAAAAATCCCTAAATAAATATAATTCATAGTAAATAAATAAATAAAAACTAGCAATTGGATTTGTATACTAAATCCAAAATAAATGAAATTCGAATAAAAAATAAAACAAAATTAGTAAATTGATTTCGATACAAATTCTAAAGTAAAATCCTAAATAATTGAAATTGAATAAAATTTAAATAAAATGAGCAATTGGATTTGTATATAAACTCCAACAAAAATAAAATAAAATTTGGAATAAAAATAAAACAAATTTAGCAACTCGATTTCCATATGAATTCCTAAGTTAATCCATAAATAAATATAACTCAAAACAAAAGTTTTTTTAAAAAAATAGCGATTGGGGTTGTATACTTAATTCAAATAAAAAATAACTGAAATTCAAAATAAAAATTAAAACTAACATAGCAATTTGAGTTCGATACAAATTCCAATCTAAAATGTGTAAATAACAGTAATTCAGAGTAAATATTAAAGAAACAATAGAACTTGGATTGGTATATGAACTCCAACAAAAAATAATTGAAATTCGGAATAAAAATTAAAATTAAAATTTGTAATTTTATTTGCATACAAATTCCAAAGTAAAATCCCTAATGTCACACCCTGGGAAAACAACCCCCGGGACCTCCTGTGCAATCTGGACTAGTCCCATGATCAGTAGTTAGTCCGCATAGTTCAACAACGATGAGATCACAACCATACAACAAGCTAAAGAAGAAGCAGACAAATAAACAATAATAATAGCAAAAGACCTTATGGTCAAGGTTGTTACAGGGGGTGCCACGCAGGGCTACAATATAGCGGAACACAAAAATGCACGCGGAGCCACACGACCTGCCCACAGGCAATCGAGCGGAGGACGTCCCCTAGCATGCATGTTCTTCAAAGACCTCCTCTTCAAAGAGGTCAGAGGTCCCTAGGAGGTCTTCAGCTACTAATTAACCAGAGGGCATAAAGCCATGAGTACTTTGAATGTACTCAGTAAGTCGTAGGGAAAAGAATGCAAATAGTATTCATGCAAGGCTTGACAAGGAGGTCTTTATGGTTATTTTGCAGAAAGCGATATTGACTGGAAATACATTAAGTAGATTGCAGAGCACAAGTTGAAAAAGTAATACATAAGAAATCAAGTTTTCTTTGAAACAACTCGTGACCACCCTAGCCACTGCCTAGAACACTCATGATCACTCCCCAGACCACTCGGAACCAACCACGACCACCCATTTTGAGAAAAGTCTACCCCTTGTGTGAAATCACCAAGCATGTCCTTGACCATGGACACGGCTATTCGAATAGTTTTACACTCTGTAGAGGTTGTACAACTTTACCCACGAGACACGACTTCTCTAGTTGGTTGGACATCCGTCGATGCCCCTGCTCACTACCTTAGGTAAGCAGTCTAGAGCACGTGCCAAAGCCTTTACAAAGCTCTGTCTTGACCCGGTTCTACTCACTAAGGATTCACGACACAGGCCCCCTCTTGCGCCATTTCCAACCCAAACAGAACCGACTCAGAACATTGCTAATTAGTTGGCCAGGTCCACCCCATAATGGACTTGTGGTTGCACGGTATGGCCCGGATCAATGGCGTACAAGGTTAAGTCCTGAGTGACTACTCAGGCAAGACATCCACATCTCAATGTGCACTAAGCACCCCTTTACTGCACGATCACTCGCCCAAGTATGAAATCATTTTCGGTTCAACCTGGCCAAATGGCAACCCATGCCATGGCACAATGAATTTTATTATTCGCAGCAACACATGCCGTAGTTCCAAATATCATTAAGTCAAATTCATTATTATTGAATCATGAGATCGATAGACATCGCATAACTAAAGCAGGTCTAAGCAATATACGCACCCTTGTTGGTTATCATAAAGAGGTCTAACTAAGGTTACCCATCCTATGGTGGTCCAAAGAGTACATGTCAACATATAGAACACAAGTATTAAAAGGGTCACACTGCCAAGTAGGTGATTAGCTAATTCCCAAACCATTTTTATACAAATAGCTATGCATGTTGATATAAAACAAAGTAATTTTTGCAAACTAGGCTCAACATGATCAAAGGTCTATGACTTGTCTTCGCTGAAGAGCTGCAAGTCTTCGGTAGAGGGTGCCAGGTCCAGGAACTCTTTTGAGAGACCAGAATCTACACGAGCGAAAAGAACCAAATAAATACAACAAATTCAAATGGAAACCAAAACTACCAAACAAGAACCAATAGAAAGGCACAGAATTAAAACAGGCTCTCGGGAGGAGGTCCAACTAAGAGGGAGAGGTCAAAGGAGGTCCTGAGCAGAGCAAGAAAGTTGGAGAAGGCTAAAAAGAGGGCTACTCAGGCTTTTATAGCCAAGAGAGTCACTAGAGGACTCAGAGGTGCACCCGATCCAGAGTAGGCGCGACAGGACATGGCACAGCCGAGCACATAAAGGAGGTGATGGGGGCAAGTAGGGGAAGTGACAAAAGAGGGATTAGGCACTGCAAATAGCAGCAGCATTTAATGCGACACAACAACATTTAATGCTTAATGACCTTTGCGTCAACAAGGACACAACGGGAAGAAAGAGAAAGGTGAGCAAGACCGACAGGTGGGGCCGATCAACACTCAAAAGGGGTGGTCAAAACAAAGGGGAGGCCATGACCAAAGAGGAGGTCACGACTCAAAGGGCGCACATGGCCAAAGGGTGGTCGTGACCCAAGGGGTGATCTTTGCAAAAAGAACAAGAGGGTGGTCTTTGCAAAAAGACCAAGAGGGTGGTCTTGTCACGAGGGGTGGTCGCGGCCTAAAGGGGAGGTCGCGGCAAAACGACAAAAAGGGAGGTCGCGGCCAAAGGGGAGGTCGCAGCAAAACGACAAAAGGAGGAGGTCGCAGCCACAGAGGGAGGTCACGGCAAAACGACAAAAAGGGGAGATCGCGACCAAATGGGAGGTCACGGAAAAATGACAAAAAGGGGAGGTCGCGGCAAAACGACAAAAAGGGGAGGTCGCAGGCAAAGGGGAGGTCATGGCAAAATGACAAAAAGGGGAGGTCGCGGCTGTCGGTGTTTTAGAACCGAACTTACGTAAAGATTGTTTGATTTGGGGGTTCCTCTAGGCTCAAAATCACACAGAGATGGAGACACGGGATTTTTATATGTGTTCGGCCTTCTCACGGAGAATAACAACCCTACTCCGTGTGTATGTATTGAGTATACCG
Source organism: Phyllostachys edulis (assembly GCA_036346405.1). Taxonomy (NCBI): domain Eukaryota; kingdom Viridiplantae; phylum Streptophyta; class Magnoliopsida; order Poales; family Poaceae; genus Phyllostachys; species Phyllostachys edulis. Next base: position 47,946,925 of record CM070560.1, on the reverse strand, counting down.
ATTACAAGATGGAATCGAGACTAGAGTATTATCCTTCTAATCTTCTTTCGCCTCCTCTTCCTCGATGATCCTTGCCTTTTATATCGTCCCGAGGCGCGCCGCTGGATCTTCAAGATAAAGGTCACGTTAACGCACAGATCGTGGAGCCGCTGGGAGGTTATTACGGAGTTGTAACGCTCCCATGTTGTCGCAATTATCACCATAACAGAAGTTAAGTCGGCCGTTATTCCAGGAATAACAACAGAATTGATTGCTCATATCCTGGATATGGTACATGAGATTCTCGATCGACTAGGCCCACATGTCTGTGAGTCTTGTTGATTGAGGATCTGGTCGAGAAGAGCTTACGACGGGTGGTGGTCGAGAATAGCCTACAACCACGATCAATCGTAGTAGAGCTAACGCCACGGGATAGTCGAGAAGGGCTTATTTAATATGGGGTAGTCGAGGAAGACTCACGACTACAAGGTGGTCGTAGGAGAACTTACGACTTCTAGCTTCTCCCTTATGAATATTAAGGGGTATACTCAAGAGTTATATGTCGTCATTATTATCCATAATATGAATTATAGATATATAATAAAATAAGGATTGTTATATCCTCGTCATCTAGCCCCCGAGCTTAAGCAAAAATAACCTACTTAGAAAAGGAGCAATAGATGGTCTTACGACCAGTAAGTGGTCATAGGGAAATGGTGGAAGGAAGAACTCTTCGACTGGTGTTTCATTTGACCAGAAATTTACTTGGTCAAGAAAGTTGTGAAATAATCTTGCGACTTACAAGGTGGTCGTGGGAGATCTAACTGGTCAACGAGTGGTAGTTAAAGATCTTGTGGTCGAAGCAAGATCTTTCCGATCATTTGTTGCGCTTTTGACCGTAAAAAGACTTGGTCAAGGAGGTAATTTCGCTGAGGTGTAAAAACAGACCTAACTTCCTCGAGCAGACAAATTTAAGAGTCCCAATCGATTTCCTTACCCTTGTCTGTTGGAGCAGTTCCTGAAGCGTTGGCAACCGTTGGGGTAGCCACGTCTTTTGAACTTCGGGTGTGCGGTTATAAATCTTCACCATGGGTGAGGATAAGGTCCTTTACCTTCTCCCAAATTGTTCTTGCTGTTCAAACTCCCGAGTTCTCCGCCGCCGACCAAATCAAGCTTTCTTCTTCAATCTTTCCACATCCAATTCTTCAACTTTTGGAAGAAATGGCCGGAGCCGCTTCCCAGTGGGCCAAATCGGAGATGGATGCGACCAGAATCCAGGCTTTGGTCAACTCCGAGAAGATTCCGAAGATGGAATTTGTGCGGTGGATTGAGGTCGTCGGACAGCATTGGCCATCGGAGGAGATTGGGCAAATCCCCGTTTTCCAAGCATTCTGTGAGTGTGGTCTTCGATTACCTGCTCATCCTTTTCTCACATTGGTACTCGAATATTTCCAAGTGAAGTTGGTGAACCTTGTCCCCAATTCTATCACAATGTTGGGGGTGTTCGTGTACCTGTGTGAGGCCTACTTGGGAATTCGGCTGATCTAGAGTTGTTTCGGTATTACTACGAAATGACCCGATTAAGCGGAATCGCTGGTAGTTGTAGTCTGAAGCTCCACGACGGGAAGTCGAGGGAGTACATTCAGATGTTTACCCGGTTGTTGTGGCCGGGGTGGAAGAAGAGGTGGTTCTATTGGGAGATCACCAACGAGACAAACCTCTCTTTCACGGGAAGCTCGCCGAGAAGGTTCTCATTGGGATTCGATTCCCAGGATCTTGGCGGATCGCCTTTCATTCAAGCTATTGCGCACTTGAAGGAATAGGAGCTATCTTAGGCTTGCCAAGATAAACGTTATCGCGACAACACGATGATCATGGCAAAGAATCGGATGCTCCGAGCTAGTCGTGGCACTGCTGCAGTGTGGTTTTTTGCAGGTTGATCTTGCAATCTTGCCGAAAGCAGAAGCAAAAGAGATTGGAAGAGTGCGGACTACGTGAAGCTACGGTAGAAAAAGTAGATGCAATTTGCATTTGATCGATTGGATGATGTTACAATCGGCCATGACCCTCTTCTATTTAAAGGGCGGCAGGTCTCAATCGTGAGAGCTCAGGACTCCAAAACCGAACCAATTTTACATATATGATTCGGTTATGATTGACAAATCTTTCCTTTTCGGTCACGTAAGTTCCCTTAAGGAGCTCGTGGAGGGAGGTCTTGGACGCTTGGCGGGAAGTCTCGTGAGAAGTCCGTCTGGAGGTCTGCCTGGGAAGTCTTGATCGGTCCTGATGAAGCCCCGTAATGTCCCTAAGGAGGTCCTGAACATTTCTGATGACGCCACGTAAATGTTTCTAGGGAAGGTCTTGGACGTCTTTGATTAAGCCGCGTAAATGCTCCAAGGAGGTCCTAGACGGCTCTGATTAAGCTGCGTAAGTGCTCCGAGGAGATCCTGGATGGCTCTGATTAAACCGTGTAGGCGCTCTGAAGAGGGCCTGTGTAGCCCTGATGAAGCCACATGTTGCTCCTAGGAGATCCTAGACGGTCACAATAAAGCCACGTAGTGCTCCTAGGAGATCCTGGGCGGCCATGATGAAGCCACGTGACCGCCCCTTAGGAGGTCCTGGACGACCCTGATGAGGCCGCGTAAACGCTCCTGAGGAGGTCCTGAACGGCCTTGATGAAGCCGCGTAATACTCCTGAGGAGGTCTTCGACAACTTTGATGAAGCCGCGTCGCGCTCCGGAGAAGGTCCTGAACAGCTTTGATGAAGACGCGTAGCACTCTGGAGGAGGTCCTGAACGGCCCGGATGAAAGGCGCGCAAGTTCTCCTAAAGAAGTTTTGTGTGGCCCTGATGAAGCCACGTGAGTGCCCTTGAGGAGGTCCTGGGCGGCTCTGATGAAGCCACGCAGCACTCTATAGGAGGTCTTGAGCGGCCCTGATGAAGGCGCGCGAGCACTCCTGAGGAGGTCCTGGGCGGCTCTGATGGAGGCGCGCAACACTCCTGAGGAGGTCCTGGGTGGTTTTGATGATGCCACGTGGTGCTTTCTGAGGAGGTCTTTGTAAGTGCCGCCAGACCACTTCTTTGAGCCAGGACCTCCTTTTTTTTTTGCGAAAATCACCCTCTAGGACCTCCCAGGAGGTCTTTGTAGACGTCATCCAGGACCTCTTGGGAGGTCTTTGAAGCCAGGACCTTCCAGGAGGTCCTTGTAGAAGCCGCTCCAGGACCTCTCGGGAGGTCTTTGAAGCTAGGACCTCCCAGGAGGTCTTTGTAAAGATCATCCATGACCTCTTTTGAAGCCAGGACCTCCCAGGAGGTCTTTGTAGAGATCGTCCAAGACCTCCTTTGAAGTCAGGACCTCCCAGGAGGTCTTTGAAGGGGACATCCCAGGACCTCTCGGGAGGTCTTTTGAAGCCTGGGCCTCCTATGATATCTTTGAAGAAGCCGTCCAGGACCTCTCAGGAGGTCTTTTGAAGCTATTCTTTATAGATGCCAAATTTTGCCATCAACACATGCCCCCCTATTTTTGGTAAACAAGCATGTTTGCCACAAAAATATCTTCAATTGTCCTCCAAGACGATGATTAAACACCGGCCATATGTGTGTTTCTCAGGACGATGATTAAACACCGGCCATATATGTGTTTTTCAGGGCAATGATCAACAACTCATCAGCCATGTGTGCTTCTCAAGCATCTTGCCAAACACTCGGGTAGTATTTTTTCAAATATTTGCCATTAAGAGCCTTAGGTAGCCTATCTCCCTGTAGACTTTGCACTATATAGGAATTTCCAGGAACAATCTCTACAACTTTATGTGGACCTTCCCAGTTTGGAGACCACTTCCCAAACTTATTAACTTTGTAGCCAATAGGTAAAATCGTCTTCCAAACTATGTCTCCTATTTGAAACGATTTTTCCTTCACTTTCTTATTGTAGGCTTTGGCTACCCTTACTTTATCCTTTTCAATCTCCCTCAAAGCTCTTAATCTCTCATCTGCAACTTCATCTATCTTATCCATCATCAAGTCATGGTAATCTATGGCTGACAAATCATTTTGCCTAGCCACTCTAAGAGCACTCAGATATACCTCAACAGGTAAAACTGCCTCTTGTCCATACACTAACTTGAACGGTGTTACCTTTGTAGAACTATGTTTAGATACATGGTGAGCCCATAATGCCTCAGACAACACTTTATGCCACTTCTTAGGATTTTCATCTATCTTTTTTCTTAATGAGCTTAATCAAGGTCTTATTACTTGACTCGGCCTGTTCGTTGGCCTGAGCATAATAAGGTGAGGAATTAAGGATCTTGATTCTACGTGATTCGGCAAATTCTCGTACTTGATGAGACATAAAAGATGAACCTTGATCACTAGTCAAAGTCTGTGGTATGTCGAATCTATAAATGATGTGTTCCAAGATAAAACTAATCACTTCCTTATGTGTCATGTTTTTAAGAGGAACAACCTCTATCCACTTAGTGAAATAATCTGACCTTTAGAAGATGCAGGGTATATTTGGCCGATAAAATCTAAACCCCATCCACGAAATGGCCATGGTTTAATTATAGGATGCAACATATAAAGAAAGCGCCAATTGCACATCACCAAACTTCGACAAGACTCACACCCTTTGTAATATCTAAAACAATCTTCCAACATAGTCGGCCAATAAAACCAAATTTCTTCTTAATAACCACTTCATTTTATGAGCCGACTGATGTGTACCACATATGCCTTCATGCACCTCACCTATAGCAACTTTAGATTGATCTGAACCTAAACATTTTAAAAGTAATCCATCTATAGTTCGGCGATACAGCTCTCCATCAAGCAATGTATATTTTAATGCTTGTCGTCGAAGCTTTCTATCAACAGATTGGCAAGGGTTTTCTAAATAATCAATTAGAGGCTTTCTCCAATCATTAGATTCGGCAGAGTCTGATATTTCCAAAGCATCCGAACTGCCATTATGTTGTTCGGCTATACAAATTGTAGCAACTTCTAGCATCGGTTTTTCTATCATGAACAATTTACCTCTTTTAACTTGATAACCAGATGCTTGTTGTGCCAAGTCATTTGCTCTAATATTCTCTTCTTTGGATATATGACTAATAGTGAAATCATCCAGAGTTGCTATGACCTCTAAACATTTTTCTAAATAGCTATTTAGTGATCCATCAAAGCACTGATAAACCTTAGACACTTGCTGCACAACTAACAAAGAATCACCAAATGCCTCTACATTCTTTACACCCATGGACTCTAAAATTTGCAATCCTAATAGAAGGGCTTCATACTCGGCCTGGTTATTGGTACAAAAATATTCTAAACAAACCGATGTTTCAAAAACAACACTCCTAGGTGAAACTAAAACAATACCAACACCTTGTCCTTCTCTACAAGCCGAGCCATCAAAGTATAACTTCCATGGCCGTATAGATACATAATCAACCAGCTCTATATCATTATCAATTCCATGATCAACAATGAAATTAGCTACAATCTGCCTTTCATAGGTTTCAAAGATTCATAAGCCAAATCATACTCTATTAACACATAAGCCCACTTTCCGATTCTACCACTCAAAATCAGTTGTTGCAACGTATATTTAATAACATTGGTTTGACATGCAACAATACAAGTACTAGACAGCAAATAATGCCTCAACTTAGTACAAGCATAATACAAGGATAAACATAATTTTTCAATAAACACATACCTCTTCTCAACTCCCAAGAGACGCCGACTTAAGTAAGTGATAACATATTCCTTGCCATCTATTACTTGTGTCAAAACAGCACCGATGAAATTTTCTTCTATAGCGATATATAGCCGAAATGGCATCCCGGCTTTGGGCGCCCTTAACACAGAGGTGTAGACAAATAGTTCTTAATTTCCTCAAAAGCTTGTTGCTGTTCTGCCCCCCAAGTAAATTCGGTCTCTTTCTTTAACCGAAGTATAGGAGTGAAAGCACTAACTTTGCCAGACAAATTGGATATGAACCTCCACACGTAATTCACTTTTCCCAGAAACTTTTGCATATCCCTTTTACACTGTGGCGCTTTTACTTTCTTAATAGCCTCTATTTTGCTAGGATCTAATTCTATGCCTCTCTCATGTATTATAAACCCTAAGAGTTTACCAGCCGACACACCAAAAGCACACTTGAGTGGGTTCATTTTCAAACCATACCGACGCATTCGTTCAAAGGCCAAACGTAAATCGGCTAAGTGGTGATCTGTGTCATCCGATTTAACAACTATATCATCAATGTATACCTCTAGGATAACATCGAGCAGATCATGAAAAAAATAAATTCATGGCCCTTTGATAAGTAGCACCGGCGTTCTTTAAACCAAAAGTCATAACAACCCACTCAAACAAACCAAAAAAACCAGAACATCGAAAAGCCGTTTTAGACATATCTTCTTTGGCCATAAAAATGTAATTATAGCCAGCATTACCATCTAAGAAACTAATTATTCTATGTCCTGGAGCATCATTAATCAACATGTCGGCTATAGGCATAGGATATTCATCTTTAGGAGTAGCTTTATTTAAATATCTAAAATCAATGCATACTCTCAACTTACTAGTACTTTTCTTCTCAACCGGGACAATGTTAGAAATCCATTCAGCATACCTACATGGCCTAATAAAACCAGCCTTCAACAATCGGTTTATTTCTTCTTTGATCCGATCATATATATCAGGATTAAATCTTCTAGGTGGCTGCTTATAAGGCCTAAAACCAGATTTAATAGGTAGCCGATGCTCAACTAGCTCTCGGCTGAGTCCCGACATCTCATGATACTCCTAAGCAAAGCAATCAACATACTCTTTAAGCAACCCTATCACTTTGCTCTTATACTCAACAGGCATATTTTTTTTTTATAAATGTCGGCCTAGGAGTAGTCCCATTGCCTATATCAACCTCCTCTAGTGGGTCAGCCGATGAGAAACCTTGCCCCAACTTTTCTACTTCATCAAAATCATCAATAGCCTCACAAATATCGTTCTTATTTGACCGATATTGCTATGTACGCTGCTGCAACCATTGTAAACTACTTTCTTTATTCATTTATAACATCATATTGCTAAGCCGAGCTGCAGAGGCCGGCTGTACAGACACGGGTACAAAACCATCTTTGGTAACACTAAGATAATCATAACTAGAAAGGTCTAGACCCATCAAACATTGGACATTACCATGCTGCCAGTCAGCCGAAGCATCGGCCAAAGCAACATAAGCCGATTTGTCTGCTTGAACCACCTCTACATCATCATCGATCCATTGTATTAAAGTTTGATGCAGTGTAGAAGGTATGCAGCGATTTGCATATATCCAATCACGACCCAATAAGATGCTATAATTACCTTGCACGTCGACGACAAAGAAAGCTGTAGGTGGAGTCTTGCTCCCAATCGTAAGCTCCATAGAGATGACACCCTTGGCCTCCGTAGACTCACCCGTGAAACCATTAAGCATTAAGTTAGTCTTTATAAGCTCGCTGTCCTCTCGCCCTAACTTCTTGAAAACTGAGTATGGCATCAAATTTACAGCAGCTCCACCATCAACCAACATTCTAGAGATCGGCTTACCACCCCTAACATATAATTGTTTCAAATGTCGGCTCGATTCCTCAGGATTCTCAAAAATGGCCTCTTTAGGGCCAAGACATAGTTGTGCAACATTCTCATTAGCAATCCGAAACTCTGAAGGCAATGTAAATACCATATTAATATCCATACCTTCGCGAGGTGGAGTATCATCTTTAATCATTGGAGATCCCTCATAATCCAGCAAATCATCCTCATCATCATCATGTATCTGAATTGGTGTGTCAATTGACTTCACCCTCCACTTTTTTCGAGCAGGCACCATAGGCTTTATTTCATTAAATATTTGGTCTCTCATCTCCTCTTCCTTAGCCTCCCTAAGCTCACTCCACTCGTGAGGAGTAAGAAGATTTCTGACAAAGGGTAAACTTGCACCCAGATTTGTGGGACCTACAAGATTTTGGCCAAGAGAGGTGAAGTTGCATAAGCTTGAACTTCCAACATCCTTGTCAACAATCCACGACGCCTTCCACGCCTCTCAACTTAAGAAGTGTCTCCGAAAGTGCCAACAGAAGAAACACCCTTGAGGACATTGACCTTCAGAAGACCTCACGACGAGAACAACCAATCAAGATTCTCGATGGGCGTAATCTAATCACCGTAGCAAAGTCATCCGCCATGCAAGGTCCAAGGAGCAATCATTCTAAGAAGAAGCCACCGGGAGCGGAAGAAGATTTGAAAGCCGAGTATCCCCACCTTTTGTTAGTTAAGTCTGAATCTCTTGGTCTAGATTCCTTTAAGGGGGTAGGTTTGTAATAAACTCAAATTTTCAAAATTCAGAGAAAATTAAAACCTATTTATTTTTGTGGAGTTTGAATTTTAAAAGCTTTTCCTTAATTATGTTAAAGCTAAAACAAAATTAATTGCAAAAACTATTACCAAGTTTGTTGAATTATTTTATTTAAATCCAAAATGCCCTTGAGAATTTCTCGTGAATTTTCTCATAATTTTTGGATTTATTTTGCTATTTTCTAAAACCAATCGAATTATCTCAATTAAAACAATTAAGAAAACAAAAGAAAATCCCTTATCAGCTTTTGGGTAAACGGTTCACCATCTTCCTGCTTCAAGCCAGCCCACTCCACCGCTTGTTCAGCAACGACCGCTGATTTAAATCCAACGCCATCTCTCACCACGCTGCTTTTAACTTCAATGCATACCAACCGTCAGATCAAATCTGACGCCCACAAGCACTTGCATTCTTCATCTCGCCACACCGCTCGTTATATCGCCACCATTAGATTAAAATCTAACGGCCGAGCTTTTTCAAGACCGAGCCGCCCATTAAAATCAGACGCCCGCTGCCGCTCTTTTTCTTTTCCTCCCCTGCTAGCACCTTTCCTTTCCCGTCGCTGCCCGCCATTAACGCAGCTTTCGAAACAATCCGCCAAGATCCCTGATTGGCACGCCGATTCAATTCCTTGATCTCCTCCGCCCGACACGCCTCTCTCTTTCCATCCGCGAGCCCGAATCCTCTTTTCTCGCCGCAAGCCGACGCAACCTTCTTGCTCTCCACGCACTCCCGCCACGCCGCTCTATAAATAGGTGCCCGCGCGCCTCCTCCTCACACCACCATCACCAGAGTCTCTCCTCCTCCTTCTAGCTCGCGAATTTTGAAGTTTTGTCGCGCCGAAGCCGTTTTTTCTCCGATTCCGACGCCGCCGCCCCTGCTCCACCTCCTCCGTTTACACCAGAAGACCACTCGACGCCACGGCCGAGCACCCATCCACGCCAGCCGAGAACCACGGAACGCCCACTTCGACCATCGATTTCTCCGCCAAAGCTCGCCGACGACATTCCGCCCACGTCCGCGACCTAAGGTAGCCACGAGGTTCGCCGTTCTCACCCTCTTGCTGATACCACTCACAAGATCTCGCCAGCAGAGAACGCCGCATGAAAGCACTCGCCGAGCGCCGCTGAAGCCGAGCCGACGTGGCCACGAAGCGCCAATACGACGCCACCTCACCGGTCCAACGTGTATGCCCATGGCGCCACATCACAGACAAGACCACCTCCCCAAGCCAATCACCACATAGACTTGGTCCATGTAAGCCGTGTCTATCTCAAATGTTTCTGTTAAGCTCGATTCCTCGTGATTTTGCTACGCCTACTGATGTCTTGTTCTCAAAAATGGCCTCTTTAGGGCCAAGACATAGTACTTTGTGCAACATTCTCATTAGCAATCCAATAAACACTCGAAGAAGGCAATGTAAATACCATATTAATATCCATACCTTCGTTATTTAAAATCTGATTTTAAGTATAGAGGTGGAGTATCATCTTTAATCATTGGAGATCCCTCATAATCCAGAGAAGACCTCTATCAAATCATCCTCCATCATGTATACCTTATTTGGAATTGGTGTGTCAATTGACTTCATCCCTCCACTTTTTTAGCACCATAGGCTTTATTTCATTAAATATTTGGTCTCTCATCTCCTCTTCCTTAGCCTCATTAAATATTTGGTCCTCTCTAAGCTCTTGCATGCGCAAATTGCTGCAACCTTCTCTTTTGGGAATGAGAAAGGCCGAGAGGACACCAATGGGGCTGTGGTTGTCCCGGGTAGCAAAAACATTTTTTCCTTAACTTTTCCCACTGTTACTGGTGCTTCAAAATTAGCTCGTGGTGCGGTCCGCTTTTGTTATCAGAGTCGCATCAGAGTTTAGCCGGTGTCCGCGGGTATTGTAGCTATGGTATCGGTTCACGGCTATTGTAGATCGCGCCTTTGCTCTCATCCGAATCGTATCGCCGCATTGTGTACTCCCCATTGCTAGCACCTAAAAGAGTAATGGTCGACTGTTCTTGCTTTTCTACAATTGGCCTCCTTGCCTTTGAATTCAGATCTGACTTTTCACCTACATTACCATTATTTTTGACACGATACACCTTTTTCACCACTTTATTGTTTCTCCCATTGTAAGACCGATTTCTTTGATCAAAACGGTCATTACCAGGATGTGACAATCTATCAAACACAGGCCTTCTTGGTGCTGTCCACCCTGGATGAAATGGTCCAAAAGAAATTGAAGGTGGCACCCATAGACCATACCAGCCCCACGGTGGACAAGGAGGAAAACCAACAGGAGGAGGAGCCCATGGGATGGGCATTGGTGGCCCAAAAGGAGGACATGGCGCTGCTGCATGGAAGTCCTCTCGACGATGATCTCGACCATCAAACTTTTGCTTTGCAGGTGATCTCGGCCGCTTGAAACTATTTGGCCGATTAGCTGCCTTGTGACCGGCCTTACCATCTTCATATTTAGCCAGAAGCTGGGCAAACGTGAGCTTCAGCTTTTCAACTTTTCTGGTGCTCTTGTCCTTACCTCTATTAACCTTCCAATGTCCAACCTCTGGGCTTTTAGGTTTGATCATCTTTGGCCTAACAACTTGTACAGCCTCAGATTTTGATGTCCTTATGCCCCCCCATGTCTACCACCACATTTTTGCCTTTTGTAGATTCGGCTTGAGATGGCCGAACAGGTACTTTCTTGTTCTCAAAATCAATCACATTGGCAGGGAAGGGGTTGTGATCTAGCTACATTTTTGGACCTTCAGCAAATTTCAATCGTCCCTCATTAATGGCCGATTGAACCTGTCGACGAAAAACATTGCAATCATTAGTGGCATGAGATTAAGAATTGTGCCATTTTTAATTCTTCAGGTGCTGGTATAACATGATTGTCAGGTAATTTGATCTGTTTTTCCTGTAGCAAATAATAAAAATCATATCGCATTTAGCAATATCAAAAGTGTATTTAATTTCTCCTTGCCGATTCTTTTGTGGAATTGGCTTCAAAGCTGAGCAAACGAATGGTTTAGATTTGAAGACCAATCCCATTTAGCCACACACACGTCAACATTGTCATCGTCCAAATTTTCAGATTCATATTCAAGCATGTGAACACTAGGACGATCGACTTTTACTTTGTCATTTGACCTCTGAAAATTCCTAGACTCTTTAGCTCGGCCCTCTTGTGCCAGAGCTTTTTGTAGCACTTGATTAATATCTAGGAAATCACGACCTTCTAGCTTTTCTTTCAAGTGAGAGAGCCAGGTCCCTATCCGAAATTATCAGTTTAAAACATCGGTTTCTCGTCTCTCTAAACCTCCTCATGTAATCAACGACAGGTTCATTGTATTTCCGTCTAACCGATGTTAAATGTGACAACCTCAATTTAGTATCACCAGTGTAGAAATATTCATGAAACTTTTGCTCTAACTGGGACCATGTATGTACAGAGTTAGGTGTAAGTGAAGTATACCAATTAAAAGCAGTGCCAGACAAAGACAAGGGAAATAATCTTAACATTAAAGCATCGCTAGCACTAGCTTCACCACATTGCACAATAAACTAACCTATATGCTCTAATGTGGATTTGCCATCATCCCCAGTAAACTTAGTAAACTCAGGTATTCTAAAGCCTCTGGGATATTGCACAGTATCATAAACATCGGGGTATGGTTTTTGATATGCACGTGACCTCCCTTTAGGCTCCACCCCGAACATCTCCCTAAACACGCTAGCTACTTGATCTCTAATATTTTCAAGCCCAACACAGGTTTCAGCCGTAGGCCGATTAGGTGTTGTACTGACTGGTTGTTGTGGCCTAAAAACATTAGGTTGTAGTGTGTCATAAGTATACTGTGGAGCTTGGTTCGGCTGTGCATGTGACATATGCTGTAAAGAATTGTCAAAATGACTGGTTGGTAATGGACCATATGCAATTCCTGAACCTTGAGGAGGTATGGGAGGTGTGCTATATGCTACAGTATGGTACAGAGGTGTTTGCAAATTCGCTGAATTTCCTCCCATACTATTATATTCGCCGACATTAGGTGCACCTCAACCGACCACATTAGCATCTGTATATGATGAAGGCACAAGGGCCACAGATTCGGGTATATAGTAGTATTCTAAATAGCATGCGATGATGCACTGTTATCAACCGAACTTAACCCATTAGTTCGGCTATGCACATGTTGCACAGGCACACCCTGTGGGATGACTCTAGGCGGTACATTTGCTACCGATGTGCTGACAAGCAAAGAATTATGCTGAACACTACTATCATTGTTAAGATTGTAAGCATGGGGTAAAACAGGTCATTTTAGAAATTTTTCACTTTGTACTTCAAGACCCATAGCCTTAAGACGACTAGATAGCAACCTATCCAAGGCATTAGACACAATAGCACCTACTTGCTGATCAATCATCAAAGCAGGCTGTTCTTCAGAAAGAGGTGTATTACTTATAGTGGGGGTTACCTCGGACTTGATGTAAATAGATGGCAATTCACCCTCCTTCTTGACAATACCTTGCCTTGTCTTCTGGAAGCACGACAACATCAGCTTGTCGAATTCCAATTTGCGTTGTTCGTACTCCTAACAATACTCCTCGGGCAGATCTCAAGCGTAGGAGTAATTATGTTCTTAGAATCGATCGTAGCACCATCTTTTGCCATGGCCGGAGAATAGTTCGATTCCCCAGCGGAGTCGCCAAATTGTGTTGCGCGCAAAAATGGTATCGTGCACAACACGATGATCGCGGCAGCAATCGGATGCTCCGGATCTTGGCACCAACGCGTAGTGCCTAGGCAGAGCTAGTCGTGGAACGGCGCGGTGGTGTTTTGCACGGGTTGATCTTGCAATCTTGCCGAGTAGGAAGCAAAAGATATTGGAAGAGTGTGGGACTACAGGAAGCTACGGTAGAAAAAGAAGATGCAATTTGTATTTGATCGATTGGATGATGTTACAACCGGCCATGACCCTCTTCTATTTAAAGGGTGGCAGGTCTTAGTCGTGAGAGCTCAGGACTCCTAAACTGAACCAATTTTACAGATATGATTCAGTTATGATCTCCAAACCTTCTATGATTGACAAATCTTTCCTTTTCGGTCACGTAAGTTCCCTTAAGGAGCTCGTGGAGGGAGGTCTTGGACGCTTGGCGGGAAGTCACGTGGGATGTCCGTTTGGAGGTCCGCTTGGGAAGTCTTGATTGGTCCTGATGAAGCCCCGTAATGTCCCTAAGGAGGTTCTGAACATTTCTGATGACACCACGTAAATGTTTCTAGGGAAGGTCTTGGACGTCTTTGATTAAGCCGCGTAAATGCTCCAAGGAGGTCCTAGACGGCTCCGATTAAGCTGCGTAAGTGCTCGGAGGAGATCCTGGATGGCTCTGATTAAACCGCGTAGGCGCTCCGAAGAGGTCCTGTGTAGCCCTGATGAAGCCACGTGTTGCTCCTAGGAGATCCTAGACGGTCACGAGAAAGCTACGTAGTGCTCCTAGGAGATCCTAGGCGGCCATGATGAAGCCACGTGACCGCCCTTGAGGAGGTCCTGGACGACCCTGATGAGGCTGCGTAAACACTCCTGAGGAGGTCCTGGACGGCCTTGATGAAGCCGCGTAATGCTCCTAAGGAGGTCTTGGACGACTTTGATGAAGCCGCGTCACGCTCCGGAGAAGGTTCTGAACGGCTTTGATGAAGACGCGTAGCACTCTGGAGGAGGTCCTGAACGGCCTGGATGAAAGGCACGTGAGTTCTCCTGGAGAAGTTTTATGCGGCCTTGATGAAGCCACGTGAGCGCCCTTGAGGAGGTCCTGGGCGGCTCTGATGAAGCCACGCAGCACTCTGAAGGAGGTCTTGAGTGGCCCTGATGAAGGCATGCGAGCACTCCTGAGGTGGTCCTGGGCGGCTCTGATGGAGGCGCGCAACACTCCTGAGGAGGTCCTGGGCGGTTTTGATGAAGCCACGTGGTGCTTTCTGAGGAGGTCTTTGTAGGTGCCGCTCAGGACCACTTCTTTGAGCCAGGACCTCCTTTTTTTTTTGTGAAAACCACCCTCTAGGACCTCCCAGGAGGTCTTTATAGACGTCATCAAGGACCTCTTGGGAGGTCTTTAAAGCCAGGACCTCCCAGGAGGTCCTTGTAGAGGCCGCTCCAGGACCTCTCGGGAGGTCTTTGAAGCCAGGACCTCCCAGGAGGTCTTTGTAGAGATCGTCCACGACCTCCTTTGAAGCCAGGACCTCCCAGGAGGTCTTTGTAGAGATCGTCCAGGACCTCCTTTGAAGCCAGGACCGCCCAGGAGGTCTTTGAAGGGGACATCCCAAGACCTCTCGGGAGGTCTTTTGAAGCCCGGCCTCCCAGGATATCTTTGAAGAAGCTGTCTAGGACCTCTCAAGAGGTCTTTTGAAGCTATTCTTTATAGATGCGAAATTTTGCCATCAACACTTACCGGATGGCACGTGGTGAAGGATTTCATCACACGCCGCATCAGCCCTCTAAAGAAGAGGGCTCATCAGATGTGGAGGTACTCGAGCCCGACAGACCCGACGAGGGACTACGCGGAGGGTAAGTAAACCTTGAGCTTTAGCCTTCTTTCTGTTAGTTTTAAATTAGGCTTACTGAAGGTTCTCTTATCCCTGCAGACCGCTCACTAGAGGAGATTGATGCTCGAGTCAAGCTCATCTGTGAGAAGACCCCAACCCATGTTGTGGCGCCTCCAATTCTGGCTAACTTGTCTCCAGAGGACAAGGTGGAGCACCTAAAGGTAATCAAGAGTCAATTTCGTCTTTAGGACCTGGTAGTCATAGAAGAAATTATGACTAGGTATTAATCATAGGAAGGCTTACGATCAGGTTCTGGTCGTAGAAAAACTTACGACCAGGGGGTTGTCGTAGAAAGGCTTACGACATGGTGAGAGTTGTAGAAGAACTTACAACGGCTTTATAATATCTCTCTTTCTGATTTCTGTAGAAAGTAGGCAAGGAGGACCGTTAGGACGATGAAGAAGTCGAACTGATGGTCGTTGGTGCAGCCATAGAGCAGTTTGTTTCTCCCCTGGCTAAGAGACGCCGGCTTGTTAAGGCCGCCGACAAGGGAGGCTCGAGCTCAAGCCCTACTGTTGGGCAAGCAGATGCTCCTCAGACCAAGGGGAGGAGGCACGCGCAAGCTGTTGATAAGGGCGGTGTAAGCTCGAGCTCAGCTACTCCGTCTGCACCTTTGGCTAATCTTACCACGGAAATAATTTCTGCAGAGGAAGCAATCGCGGCAGGAATAGCTGAAGCATTCAAACCCAAGGCTCCCAAGACCAAGGTACCCTTCTATTATGATAGTAAAACCTTTGCAGTTTCTGCCTCTCGTGGCTTTATCAAGTGATTAGAAAAGGAGAACTGGAAGAGTTTCATATCTTTTGTGAAGGAGATTGCTGCGCCAGCAGTGCCCGTGGTCAAGGATAGTGCCGCTGTTGAGGTGGTCGAGACAGGTCTCGGCCAACCGGAGAGCCAAGTGGCTCAAGAAGCAATGGTGCTCGATCAAGCTCCACGATCAAACGTGGTCGTGACTGTTCCTCAACTTGAGTCTCGACCAGACGTGGTTGAGTAAAAGTTGAAGAAACCTTCCTTAGGGAGGGTTGTTTCTAAACTTAAGATCAAATCTGACACTCGGAGGTACGTAAAAGAGACAAAAGTGTAAGAACAATATTTACCTTTTGCTTTTTACCACCTGATCATGTTTTCCGTTTTTATTATCTTAGCTTGGCTCCTTTTATCATTAAGGACGTTCCTGCCAAGGAATCCACTACAGTTTCTTCAGCAGGCGAAGAAACAACAGTGGCGGTGGTCGGCGATCGCCCACCGTCCGAAAGGATCAAGATCTTGCAGTAGCTTGGTTGGCTACGACTATTAGAGCGGTCATAGGGCCAGAAGCGGCTACGACCACGGGAGTGGTCGTAGAAACAGAAGCAGCTGCGACCGCAGGAGTGGTCGTAGAGACCGAGGCAGAGGCGACGTTTGATACTGCGGAGGCATTAGAGCGTCATGCTGGAAAGAAGGTTGTCGCAGACGTTCCCCCAGGCCCTCAAGGAGGAGCTGGCGCTACCGAATCAGAGGAGGAATACGCCAACTTCGCCTTTGAGTTTTTCGGGCCGTCTTCCATTGTAGGATCTTCTGCTCTTAGACCTCGTGCTTGTGTCCCTCACCCCAAGGATATTCCTAACGGAGGGGATGTCTTCGATGACGCACGTCTCGAAAAGGTGTGGTGGGACTGAGTCCGAGAGGTTGATGAACTAAGGAACCCCACAAGGGTAGTGTCTTCGTTTGCACGGAGGGCAATGAATGTAAGTACCTATTGATTGGTATTTGCACTCATATTGTTTTTGCACTCATATTGTTTCTCACTTCTAATTGCTTTTTCTTTTATGCAGGGAGCATTGGAACAAATTGTTACTATTGTTGAATACAACAGGCAACTTGTCCAATTGCGACAGGAAAAAGCGAACTCTATGAGAAGGCAGAGAAATGGTAAGTAACTGCTTTTCGTAGCCTTTTATGTTTCGACTACTTACAAAGTACTTGCGGGTTTGTTGTAAAAGATCTTATGATTAGGTACTGGTCGTAGGAGGACTTACGAGTAGGGTATTATCGTAGAAAAACTTACAACGAGGAACTGGTCACAGAAGAACTTATGACCAGGTTCTTTGTTGATGTCTACCTTTTCCTTTTACAGGTTTAAGAGTGACGAGAAGACCTTAGCTGATTCTCTCGACTATGAAAGAGCCGAGACGAAGAAGCTAAGGGAGGAGATTGAAGACCTCCGGAAGAAGCTTCAGGAGGCAAACTCTACAAACCAAAAGTTGCAGGGACGACTAAGTGGTAAGTGCTGAACTTAAGACCGCCTTCAACCTCCTTTTTTTTTTTTCTCAATCTCATTCTTTCGCATAAAGACGAAGAGGTCCAGACGCGGGAGCAACATTACCTTAAGGACACCGCCACCCACGCTGAAGAAGTCAAGAAGTTAGATTCTCAACTAGTTGGTAAGCAAATCTTTACCTGCAATTGGTTGTGTTTTCCTCTTGAGGTCGTTTTATTTGACTGACCTTATTCTTTTCAGAACAAATAGTACAAGTAAAACAACTTCGTGAGGCTTCGACTCGCAATCAGGAGGAAATGAAGGCTTTGAAGATCAATCTTCAAGACAATATTTCACTCCTGAACAATGTACTCGGTGGGCTTCATGCTGAGGGGTTTACTCCTCGTGACGACACGTTGTCTGCCTAATCGAGTGCCATTGGTGAACAAGTCGGAACTTTGCAAGAGTTGGTGACTACGCTGAGAGCTAACCAATTCGAATCGATAAAGGATGCGATCCAAGAGAGAATAAGATTTATCTTAGCAAAACTTAAATCTCATGATCCCACCCTTAATCTGCAGCCTGTCGTAGATGACTTCGCCTGCCCTGAAGCAGAAGCGGAGCAGTTAATAGAGACAATGCAGCCGATCGCTGAGTTAGTTACAGAGGGTATGCAAATCAGTTCTCCTCCGTCTGAGTAGTCTGTACCAGATTCCTTTAAAGATAATTTTTTTTGTTGATGTTGATATATAATCCCTTCCTTCTTCCTGAAAATCATCTTGTCGAGTAGTTAGTAACTCATAAGATAATGAATGGAAAAAGAGCAAGACAAAGAATTGAAGTCAAGTTAATAACTTTATCCTAGCCCTCGACTATTTGCTTGGTTTATTTAGATAAACCGAGTAAATAGTGTTTAATGGGTTTTCTGAAAAAGAGAGGTTTAGCTAACTTGTAGTTTTTCGGTCACGATAATCTTGCACTGGTCGTAAGAGTAGGAACGAGTCGACACTAGGAAGGTCCTTCTAGTTGGCGGTGACCACGCAGAGAGGACAAGCTTCAACTAGGTGATGTTACCATCTACGCACCGATTAATCAAATCAAGAACGGTCAACTTGAGTTAGATAAACGTCTGGAGTTCCTTAAAAAATTTGTCCAACTTATCTCAATGCACTCAGTATATTCGCTCTGGTAGCAAGAGTTAGAAACAGAATGACGCTAGGAAGTTCCTTCTAGTGGGCAGGACCACGTGCAGAGAGGTAAGTCTTCGACTAGGTGTTGCAACTTCCTCCGAGCAGTTAAAACAAACCGAGTTTTTCGAAAGTAGTCGAGCAAATTTGGAAAGTGTACTCTGTGTAATTTATTTTTTAAAAAGATGGATGAAGAAATAAACTAAGGTACTAAGAGTTGGTTTCACATTATTTCAACCATGTTTCGAACCCAAGCTCTTTGTGTTGGTAAAAAAGGGGGAACGAGTCGACTCTAGGAAGTTTTTTCTAGTGGGCGGGACCACGTACAGAGAGGAAACACTTCTACTAGGTGACGTTACCATCCTTTCGACCAGTGTAAAGATGAACTGGGTACTAGTTGTAGAATGTCTTACGACTAGTGCATTATCGTGGAAGAGTGCACGACTTAGTAACTGGTCGAGGGTGGACCTTTGACCAGGGTATGGTTGAAAGAATTGTCAAAGCGCTACTCGAAGTAATACAATAAAGATAGAAAGAATCGATGCTTTATTGAACGGTTGGTCGTTTACACGTAGAATTTGCGTAACTGGTCGATATTCCAAGAATTTGAGAGAATTCGGGGCCGTCTTCCATTGCCAGTCATACCGAGCCTGGTCGCATAACTTCGACCAATGTGTAAGGACCTTCCCACTTGGGGAAAGCTTGTTCCGATTAGTCTGGGATTGAATTTTCCTTAATACCAAGTCACCTATAGCAAGGCTGCGAGGTTGGACCTTACGATCGTAGTATTTGCGCAGGGCTTGCTGGTAGACTGCTGAACGGATTAAGGTCTGATTCCTCTTTCTTCGAAAGCGAGTTAATGTCATCACGAAGTTGTTCTTGGCCGAGTCATTGAAACTCTCAACCCTTGTAGACCTAATCTTTAGTTCTCGCGAAGCATGGCTTCGCACCAAAAACTAGGAAAAAGGTGTTTCTCAAGCTGTTCGACTAGCGGTCGTGTGAATCGCCCATAATATCGAGGGTAATTTTGTACCCAAGCCCCGAGCACTTGACAAGTTGGTCAAGTCTCGAGTTTTAATTCCTCGCATTATTTGGCCATTCACTGCTCGACCGCCCCATTGCTTTGGGGATGGGCAACTCAAAATACCGAGGGTAATTCTTGTACCCAAGCCCCGTTCGATAGAGCTTGGTACCCAACTCGTCGCAAAATTTCTGAAATTTTGCACTCGAAAATTGTTTACTATTATCTATGATTATTCGACTTGGGACACCAAACCGAGTAATCACACTTCTCATCATGAACCGTTTTGCGACTTCCGTTGTTATCCCAGTCACAGGTTTGGCATCAATCCATTTTGTGAACGTATCAATAGCCACAAAAAGAAACTCGAAGCCTCCTAGAGCCCTTGGGAACGGTACTAGGATGTCGAGACCCCAGGTCACAAAAGGCCAAGATAAAGGGATTGTTTGTAATACCTGAGCTGGTTGGTGTATTTGCCTGCTATGAAACTAGCATTGTACACATTTCTTAACCAACTCTTTGGCATCGTAGAAGACTATTGGCCAATAAAATCCTTGTCGAAAGGCTTTTTCGACCAACGTTCTGTAGGAAGCATGAGTTCCACAGATGCCCCCGTGTATGTTGTGAAGGAGGTTTAGTCCTTCTCTCTGCGGTATGCATCGCATGAGTACCCCTTGAGTACCTCATTTATA
This sequence comes from Phyllostachys edulis, assembly GCA_036346405.1. Lineage (NCBI taxonomy): Eukaryota > Viridiplantae > Streptophyta > Magnoliopsida > Poales > Poaceae > Phyllostachys > Phyllostachys edulis. The sequence goes on along the minus strand of CM070560.1, from coordinate 47,926,799 downwards.
GAGGACTCCTTCGACCAAAGTATACATTTTGGTCTTTTCGATAAACGACCGCTTCGAGATCGTCATCGTGCACGGAACCCGCTCAATATACTTATAGATGGGATCCATCCAAGTGTCCTCGTAATCTAGAGATGTTGCCTCAATAGGAGATGTCTCCGTGTGTCCACCAGAGATGGCTTCGAGTTGCTCCAAGAAGACCCCTTTGGCACTTGTGATCGGAAGAAGCTATCCGAGCAAGGTGGTTCACGAGGAAATTATTCTTCGAGGGATAAATTGTACCTCGAAACAAAAAAATGCTTTTCAAGCTTTCAACCTCCGATAAGCATCGAGACATGGTCGATTAGAGCACCGGTACTTTTTTCCGACTTGATTCACGACTAGTTGAGAGTCTCTCTCACGAGTAGTCGTCGAATCGCGAAAGTGCTTCGCAGCTCATATGCCGATAGTAAACCTCGTGATTCTCGACACGTTGTTAGTGGCCCGAAAGTTTAACAGATGGCATACTTTGAGGTCTCTCCGTTAGGAGATTGCAGACCACCGAGCCCCGAGCCACTTAAAGTAAGTGACCCATCAGTACATCGCCCACTTGTCGTGGGTATCAGATCGGGATCCCTAACGTGTTCAGATTTGTCCATTCGGCGACAAAGTCCGCCAAGATCTGGGATTTAATGGCCGTCGATATTTAAATGGAGGTCGAACTCCCAAGTTCCCATCGACCATTTAGACATGCGCCCCGCCGCTTCCCTATTTTGGAGGATCACCCTAAGGAAACTCAGATGGCACAATTATCTTGTGTGCTCGAAAATAATGCCTCAGTTTCCTTGAAGACATGAGGAGGGCATAGAGAAGCTTTTGGACCCAAGGGTAACGCTCCTTAGGTTCGTGCAAAACTTCACTTACGTAGTACACCGGTCGTTGAATGTTTTCACGTTCTACAACTAGTATCGCGCTCCATCGCCTATGGCGTGGCGACTAGATAAATTAAGAGTGTCTCTTCCGGTTTCGGAAAACCGTAGCAGAGCAATCATAAGATATCTCTTGACATCCTCGGCGCGCTTGCTTCTTCCGACCACTCGAAACCCTCGTGCTTCCTTAGATGTTTGAAGAAAGGTAGTCCTTTTTCCCCCAGTCGTGCTATGAAATGACTTAAAGCCGCCATACACCCTGTGAGCTTTTGGACTTCTTTCTTCGTGGTTGGAGAGCGCATTTGAACAATGGCTTTTATCTTTTCGAGATTTGCTTCGATCCCTCATACGGAGACCAGGAATCTAAGCAATTTTTTCGAAGAGACTCCAAACACACACTTCTCAGGATTGAGTTTCAGGCAGTGTTTTCTAAGGTTGTCGAATGTCTCCTGCAAGTCCGAAACATGATCAAGCCGTTTGATACTTTTTACGACTAGATCATCAACATAGGCTTCCAAATTTCGGCCTAGCTGAGGTGAAAAAGTTGATTGCATCAAACGTTAAAAAGAAGCGTCAGTATTTTTTGGACCAAATGGCATTTTAACATAGCAAAATATACCAAATGGAGTAATAAATACAGTCTTTTCTTCATCTTCTAGACACATATTAATCTGATGGTAGCCAGAATATGCATCTAGAAAACTTAATGTTTCGCAATCAGCAGTAGAGTCAACCAACTAATCGATATGAGGTAAAGGGAAATCATCTTTTGGACAAGCTTTATTAAGATCAGTGAAGTCTACGCACATTCGCCACTTGCCGTTAGACTTCCTAACCATTACAGGGTTGGCCAACCACTCTGGTTGGTCGACTTCTCTTATAAAGCCCGCTTTAAGTAGATTGTCCAATTCTGACCTTATAGCATCTCTTCGATCAGGAGCAAATCTCCGTAATTTTTGTTTTACGGGTACTTTATCAGGCTGTAAAGCTAGCCTGTGCTCGATCACTTGCCTAGTGACTCCGGGCATGTCTGATGCTTGCCACGCGAAGACATCTGTGTTTGCTCGGAGGAAAGTGATGAGGGCGTCTTCCTACTTGGGGTCGGAAGTATCCCCGATGCGAACAGTCTTCGAAGATTCCTCCTGATCTAGGGGAACTTCTTTGACTTGGTCGTTCGGCTTGGGTGCAGCTTTAGGCTTCGAGCTCTTGGTCGAAGGGTGCCCTTTTTCTTCCCGAGCTGGTATCTAACCCATCATCTCGAGGGATCGATGGCCACACGTGTGCGCAATTTTCTTATCACAATGAATTGTGATTACTCCTTTGGGACCTGGCATCTTAAGACATTGATACCCATAATGAGTTGCCATTAAGAATTTTGCCAAAGCTGGTCGTCCGAGTATGGCGTTATATGCTGTATCGAAATCGACCACATCAAAGGAGATTTTCTCCGTCCTGAAATTACTTGGTGAACCAAATGTTAAAGGGAGAGAAACTTGACCAAGGGGTTTGGCCGAAGACCCTGGTACGATACTATGAAATGAATATCTTACCGGTCTTACATTGGTCCTGGGTACTTGCATTTCGTCCAGGGTGATCGTAAACAGAATGTTTAACGAGCTACCACTATCAATCAATACTCGATTTACTCGACAGTTGTTGATGGTGGGTTCAACCATAATTGGAAAACGACCAGGTCGGGTTGAAGGGATTGGGCAGTCACCTTTCTCGAAAGAGATGGTGACTTCCGACCACCTCGGTACTTTATTAACAAGAGGAGAGTCAATAGAGTTTACCTCACGTTCGACTGCCTTAAGCTGTCGTTTTGACTCGTACGCCGATGATCCTCCAAAGATATGCTCAATGGTGTGCTCGGGATCTTGAAATGGCATGTCCTCGTTGTTATCCGATTGTGTACGACCACTGGCTTGCCCTACTTCTTCGAGGGTAGGAAGTGGCCCATTGTCGTTGTAATAGTCTTCGAGTTTTCGTTGGAAAACTCGACAGTTGCAGAGGTCATGCCCTTCCTTTTTGTGGAAAGGGCACCACCTAGGCTTATCGTTCTTCCATTCGCAGCGCTTACCTTTGCCTCGATCGGGGTATTGCTTGTCAGTTCGTGGCTCCTTATCGCTTACGGCCAGGATCTCCTTAGAAGCATTGGCTTGAAGCTTTTGTCCCTTTGACTTGTTCTTGGATTTCTTAGCCTTCTTATCCTTCTTTTTGCTACCTTCGCCAGTTTCTTGAGGGTGCTAGTCATCTCGATCGATGATTTTGGTCCACTCAACTGCTTCGTCGCCGAGAGCGCATCGATCACCACCTCAAGTGTTCACCATGAGTGGGAGGGTTCAAAGCGATGTCCTCTGTGATCCTTCTGGTACGGACTCCCTACTTGAAGGCTTTGATAACAGATGTGTCAGAAACCTCAAGAATAGAATTGTGAACCTGACTGAAATGCCTGATGAATTGGCATAATATTTCGTGGTCGTTTTGTCGCATCCTCGTAGGTTGTCCTCCTTTAAAGGCGGCGGTAGGTGCCTCGAAATTAGCCAAACAATAGATCACATAGGTGTTACCATGAGTAGATCGACCGATTGGTTGGTTTAATAACCACGATCGAAAGGCATCTTCGAGCACAAATAAAGGTAATTCGCCATGACGCTTCTCCTCCCCGCCGCTTTTCGGACGGCGGTTGTGTAGATCTCAAGGAATTCGATGGGATTTTGAGACTCATCAAATTTCTCCATGTTCCCGGTCGAAATCGCGCGCATGAATGAACCGCTCAGAGGTAAATCGAGAATGCCCGACATCCGGTGATTATGTCGTAACTCCACCTTTGTAGAAAAGAGGGGCTGACGTCGCCAGGTGATCGTACTCGACGATATCCAGAAAGGGGTGAATATGACTTATAGCAAGTCTCGATCCTACGAGGGTAATACTCCTCATATCTTGTCTGATGTTGCAAACCTCTCGGTTGGAGTGGTGAATGATCACCTCTCCTAGGAGCTTTATGATCGTCAGGCATTCGAGGAACTCTTTTCTGGATTGGGGAGCGATGCACCTTGCGGTGATCTCCATGCGGCGAGTTATTCGATTGACTAGAAGCTGATGGAGTCGTACTACCACGACTCTTGGAATGACGCCAGTAGGGTCGTTCGAGCTTGCTCATCATACTCCCAAGCCTTCGTGCGATCTCTTCGGCGAAGAGGTCGTAGCCAGGTGCTCAGGCAAGTTTTCGAGCAGGTCGTTGATATGATGAAGTTCCTGAGCTTCTTCCGACTGGTATTGAGCGCGCCCAGGCAATTTTCTCTGAGCTGCAACTCGTTTTCGTCGGTTTATTTCGAAATCATTCATACCTGATCCTTGAGCTTGCCTCAATGGAGTGCGATGATCTTGAGAATTTCCCGTACGCTCATCAAAGTATTGACACTAGTTGTCGTCGATGGTGTCTTTGTCATTGCCACGAGCAAATGAGGGTGTGATCTTCGGGAGCATCCGCACCTCGCCTCTAGGAGAGTTATTGCTACCTGAAGGGAGGACAAAGACCTCCGCTGATGATCTCCACTTGCGCTTAGAGGCCTCCTCGCTTGAGGAGTCGCCGAATGACACCATCCTGGCGACTTGGAGTAAACCCTCCAGAAGGGAATTAGGGTTATAACCGTCTCGTCGGCAAGCGAGTCCTGCGTTAGGATGGTCGAACTCGCAGGAAGAGCATGTTCGATCGCATTCTTGGCTAGGCTAACCGGAGAGATAGAATCACCAGATGTTGATGAAGATCCGGAATTACGACTTCCAGGAGTTGTTGCGCCAGGTCGAACTGTCTTAGGCGGACTTGGACATTTAGAGAGGGAACCCTCACCGTGTCACGAGTCTACCTTGGGACAGCCCTCATTGTGGTCGGATTGACCCTTGTCATCTGAGGAAGCTAGTTCCCCATCTGGACGTATAGTTGTGGGGGATATGGATCCCTCCTCAACTCCATCAATGGTAAGGTCTCCTGGGGAAAGATCTCCGAAGGCGACATCACCATCGGATGATGCATCGCTCGGCTCATAGTCGAAACCGCATCCATGTCGATATTCAAGATAATCGCCAAGTCGAACCAGTTCTCTTCGTTCCACTCTTCTGCCATGAGAGCATGAGAATCGGAAAGACAAAGGAAAACTGACGACTCAAAGATCCCCACGGTCGGCGCCAACTGTCGGTGTTTTAGAACTGAACTTACGTTAAGATTGTTTGATTCGGGGGTTCCTCTAGGCTCAAAATCACACAAAGATAGAGACACGTGGATTTTTATACAGGTTCTGACCTTCTCCTGGGAGAATAACAACCCTACTCCTGTGTGTATGTATTGAGTATACTAGATTACAAGATGGAATCAGAGACTAGAGTATTGTCCTTCTAATCTTCTTTCGCCTCCCTCCCTCTTCCTGATGATCCTTGCCTTTTATACTGTCCCCGAGGTGCGCCATTGGATCTTCAGTATAAAGGTCATGTTAACGCACCAGATCATGGAGCCGTTACCGGAGGTTGTTATGGGAGTTGTAACGTTCCCACGTTGTCAAGCAATTATCACCATAACAGGGAGTTAAGTCGTGTTGTTATTCCAGGAATAATAGCGTAATTGATTGCTCATATCCTTGGATACGGTACATGAGATTCCCTGATCGACTAGGCCCACATGTCTGTGAGTCTTGTCGACTGAGGACTGGTCGTAGAAGAGCCTATAACCACAGATCGATCGTAGTACAACTTACGATCACGGGATAGTCGTAGAAGGGCTTACGACTATGGCGTAGTCGTAGGAAGACTCACGACTACACGGTGGTCGTAGGAGAACTTACGACTTCCAGCTTCTTCCTTATGAATATTAAGGGGTATACTCAAGAGTTATATGACGTCATTATTATCCATAATATGAATTATAGATATATAATAAAATAAGGATTGTTATATCCTCGTCAGTGGCCAAAAGGGAGGTCGCGACAAAACGACAAAAGGAGGAGGTCGCGGCCACAGAGGGAGGTTGTGGACCAGGAGGGTGGTCTTTGCAAAAAGACCAGGACCACTCAGAGGTCGCCAGGACAACCCGAAGGTCGCTAGGACAACCCGGAGGTCTAAACCAACGGGGAGGTCTAGACTGGATGGAGGTGATCCAAACGAAGGGAGGTCTGGACCCTCAGATCCAAACGAAGGGAGGTCTGGAGAAGAAAGAGCTGAGCCGAGGGAAACACGGAGCGAGCAGAGAAAGGGGAGAAACAACTCCAGAGAACTCCAACAAACTCGAAAAAAAATCCAACTCGAATTAGTTGAAGTTTGTTTCAGTCATTTTAGACACCTTTAATTCCGAAATCTCAAGTTAAGCTTTAGAACTCTCATCAAAACCAAATGGTTCTTTTTATTTTGAAATTTTTTCAAAAAGGCTCGAAAAATTGGGATGTTACACCTAAATAACTAAAATTCATTTTTTTAGGAATTTGATTTGTATACTAACGACAATAAACATAACTAAAATTTTAACGGTCTAGATTAATTGGTGGGTTTAGATTATAACGGTTTATATTAGAAAAAGAGTACATGTCAAAAATAATAAAAAATAAAATTCAGAATAAAAATAAAACATAATTAACAATTTGATTTCAATACGAATTCCTCAGTAAAATCCCTAAATAAATATAATTCAGAAGAAAAAAATAAACAAAAGTTAGCAATCGGATAAAGCCACCACGTTCCACTCGAGGGCTAAAAATTCTCACGTTAATCTGTGGAAAAAGAGAAATATCTAAACCATCTATTGTGGTGGGTCTAGATTACAACGGTCTAGATTAAAATAAATAGTTCATATCAAGTGCAATATAAAAATAACTAAAATTAGAAATAAAAAATTAAACATTAGCAATTTGATGTTCATATGAATTCCTAATAAAAATCCCTAAATAAATATAATTCATAGTAAATAAATAAATGAAAACTAGCAATTAGATTTGTATTCGCAATCCAAAATAAATGAAATTCGAATAAAAATAACACAAAATTAGTCATTTGATTTCGATACAAATTCCAAAGTAAAATCCTAAATACTTGAAATTCGAATAAAATAAAAACAAAAATGAGCAATTGGATTTGTATACTAACTCCAACAAAAAAAATTGAAATTAGGAATAAAAAATAAAACAAATTTAGCAATTTGATTTCCATACGAATTCCTAAGTTAATCCATAAATAAATATAACTCGAAAAAAAGTTTTTAAACAATTTGCAGTTGGAGTTGTATACGAATTCAAACAAAAAATAACTGAAATTTAGAATAAAAATTAAAACTAAAATAGCAATTTGATTTCGATACAAATTCCAATCTAAAATCCATAAACAACAGTAATTCGGAGTAAAAACTTAAAGAAACATTAGCACTTGGATTGGATATGTACTCCAACAAAAAATAACTGAAATTCAGAATAAAGAATTTAAATTTGTAATTTTATTTGCATACAAATTCCAAAGTAAAATCCCTAAATAAAAAAATTTGAAAAAAAATAGGAATGTGATTTGTGCACTAACGACAATAAACATTACTAAAATTTTAACGGCCTAGATTAATTGGTGGGTTTAGATTATAACTGTCTAGGTTAGAAGAAAGAGTACATGTCAAGAATAATAATAAAAATTCGGAATAAAAAAAACATAATTAACAATTTGATTTCCATACTAATTCCTAAGTAAAATCTCTAAATAAATATAATTCTAAGAAAAAATAAACAAAAGTTAGCAATCGATAAAGCCACCACATTCCTCTTGAGGGCTAAAAATTCTCATGTTAATCAGGAAAAGAGAAATATCTAAACCATCTATTGTGGTGGTCTAGATTACAATGGTCTAGATTAAAATAAATAGTTCATATCAACGCAATATAGAAATAACTGAAATTAGAAACAAAAAAAATTAAACATTAGCAATTTGATGTCTATATGAATTCCTAATAAAAATCCCTAAATAAATATAATTAAGTAGTAAATAAATAAATAAAAACTAGCAATTGTATTTGTATATGAAATCCAAAATAAATGAAATTCGAATAAAAAATAAAACAAAATTAGTCATTTGATTTTGATACAAATTCCAAAGTAAAATCCTAAATAATTGAAATTGAATAAAATTTAAATAAAATGAGCAATTGGATTAGTATACAAACTCCAACAAAAAATTGAAATTGAAATAAAAAACAAATTTAGCAATTCGATTTCCATACGAATTCGTAAGTTAATCCATAGATAAATATAACTCAAAACATAAGTTCTAAAAAATTGCAGTTGGATTTCTATACGAATTCAAAAAAAAAACTGAAATTCAGAATAAAAATTAAAACTAAAATAGCCATTTGATTTCGATACGAATTCCAATCTAAAATCCGTAAATAACAGTAATTCGGAGTAAACATTAAAGAAGCATTAGCACTTGGATTGGTATATGAACTCCAACAAAAAAATAATTGAAATTCGGAAGAGAAAATAAAAAAGAAAATTTGTAATTTTATTTGCATGCATATTCCAAAGTAAAATCCCTAAATAACTAAAATTTGATTTTTTTTAGGAATTGGATTTGTATACTAACGGCAGTAAACATAACTAAAATTTTAAATGAAAATAAAAGTTATAATGATGATAGTACGAATGGTGTCGGAGGAGACTACGAAAGAGAGAGCAATGGCATCGATTTGTCCTGCAAGAAAACATTTACCCACAGGTAAATATGTGTGTGCTATTGCTGGTAAGGGGCATGACATCATCGACGATGCTAAGAAGATTCTCCATATCGTTAGACAGTCATTAAGATAGACATGTCGGCATCAGTGAAGATGGGGGTTTTCGCAGAACATTGAGTTGGCCAACATTGAAGAAGAGGAGCGGACGACACGACACAGAGGAGAGGAGGACATCGAGCATGTATAACATCATGTATGTATATATACCTGAATGCATCTGTATAAAGAGAAGCACGTGTATACAGAAGGAGAGAAGCAAAGTGCTCGGAGTAGAGATGACACAACCATAGGGAATAGGCTTAGGGCCACTGGAGAGCGCGTAACGGGTGTCCTCGACAGGAATTGGTGACAGTTGCACATGTATGCGTGTCTGATGTCATAGCAGTCAACATTAATCAATAATTGGAGAGAAGTAAAAGATAACTATATGGTAGAGTATTGCATTAGAATGTGTAGCAACTGAGAGGGATCGATAAGAATTGAACTTGCTGTTGGAGGTTAGAGCAGATAAAATAGAATTGGTCATTAAAATCAACTTATGATTAGGAGGAACAATCAAACAACCGACATCGACAAATACAAATATTGAATAAATCTAGCCGCGCATTTTCGCGGTTGTAAGATCGAGGAGGCCGACTAGAGGGGGGTGAATAAGCGGTTTGAAAAATTCTTTGGCTAAAACCGAGTTTTATGCGGAATTGTAAATTAATACGGTTTTGCACAATTAAAGCCTAAAACAACTAGTTTTTACTAAGTGTACCAACAATATGAGACTATATAAAAGATAGCAATCATACACAAACAAATAAGCAATTTAATACAAGAAATGTAAATTGCAATATAGTAAAGCAAAAGAAATCAAACCACAATGACACAACGATATTTTACCGTGGTGATCGGAGATTTGCCGGTCTCCCCTAATCCACGTTGAGGTAAGCCTAAAATCAATTGGACCGGCTCCACGAATTAAGCCAAACACCTCCGAGGTGAGTCCAACCACTTGGACCGGTTCCAAACCGAACCAACACCTCAATCCACTAGGGTTGCTCTTCCTCCACTCCGGAGATGGCAAGCACCAAGCCACTCACAAACGGCCGGGTCTTCTCACAACATTCTTTGAGAAGATCATCGAACCACGATGCCTCCACGCCGTCTAGGTGTCGGCAAAAACCAAGTGTAACAAGTCGAAGACTCTCACTTGAACTAATCAAGTGTCTAAGCTCAAGTGGATACACAATCCACTACCTAATGCAACACATGCAATTAGGGTTTTTCCTCTCAAAGCTCACTAAGTACAACACATGCACAAAATAGTGTAGAGGGCTTGCTCTTAGCTCAATGAAAACGAATATGGCACCAGCAACTCCCCCACAACTGGCCAAGGTGGGTATTTATAGCCCACACACAAAAACTAGCCGTTGGGGGAAAAATTCCAGAGAATCAGGGAGAAATCGGTCTGATCGCCAACTAATGGCCGGTCAGACCGCTCCACAAAAGAGAGACCAAGCCCAGAAAAGGCACCTCTCTAGAATAAACGTACCGCCAAATAAATATCGGAACTACCACAAACCGGTAGTACCACTAAACAACCGCGGTCATACTATTTTACCAGGGACCGGTCAAAGCCACTAAAGCCAGGTCGGTCAGACCGATACACGATCGGTCCGATCACGATATGGGTGGTCGACCACCTGACCATCCAAGCTGAAAACAGATTTTGTCCATTTGCATCAACTCAATTTTCAAACCACATTTGCCAATTGATGCAAGATGCACACAAGGGTTAAAAGCAAGATTCTCAACAAGTTGCAAAACACATTTGCCGACTTTTAGAATCAATGCCATAAGGAATAAAGTACATGGACTAAATCCGTTTGCAAAACACATTCGTAAACTAAAGTCATATGCTACAAGAATTATGCATGAGCCTTAACTATTTGCAAAACACATTCACAAATATTGGCACCATGCTAACGAGAGCTAGAGTAAACACAATGAGCTATCAACACATGACTAACTCAAGCTACTAGTCAAGACCCCTCTTAATAGTACGTCAACCTATACTAGCAATCCGGTCTTCCAACCAAACACCAAGACTGGTAAAAGACTAGGAACAAATCCTTAGCCCTAGCTAGTCATACCTTTGCCTTGCACAAACACCTGAAGCTTGATGACGCACATCTTCACTTCAAGTTCAGGTTCTTGACTTGAATATGCATCATCCCATGAAGCACTCTTTTGACTTGATGATCAACTCATCATCATCTCCTCCTCTTGAAGCATCATCAACACATGATGAATTCCTTTTCTTTGAGATCTTGATACACATCAACACATGATGCATCATTTACTCTTGAACCTTGACTTGATGACAATCAACTCATGATGTCATCCAAAGTCTCTTCCATCATGTGACATAACCTATTCATCTAACTCACGGAAAACATTAGTCCCATAACATGATTGTCATTAATTACCACAACATACCATTATCTCATGATGGTGGGACAAGATATTCCAACCTTTCCCCTTTGGTAATTGATGACAACCATCACAATTGCAATTAACTGAATGTAGATAAATATGAGTATATATAAACTACACAAGTTTTGTATACTCACATGATATGTTTCAAAGTAAAGATCCTAAATATTTGTGGATAAAGGAATATGGGTTGTAGGACCGAAAGAGGCGACTAGAGGGGGGTGAATAGGAGCTCAAAATCTTTTTGCAAAGATTGGATTAAATTTGTAAATCTCTCCAAAAGCTATGAGAGCTATGAAGATCAATGCTTAAGCACAGTGCAAGCTATGCCTTAAATCCAATCAACACCCCCAAAGCACAGCAACAAGAACTAGAAGAAGTGTTGAAAAAACTAGGAAATCGGTAATACCTCTGTCTATGGGCGGTATTACCGGATATCGGTAATACCTCTGTTCATGGGCGGTATTACTGATTTTCCTGGAACAATGAAATCAGCCCAAAACCAAAACTCAAATCGGTCTAACTTTTTATCTACAAGGGCAAACTCCGCGAAACTTGAGACACACCTTCTCTAAGATATTAGGAACCTATTCCAATCAAAGATCGCAGAGATCTATGCCAAAGTTTCTATCTTTTTTAGTTTGAACGAAGGGTGCTCCAAAACTGAGTCAAAATTGAAATATGATCTAAAGACTTGCTCGTGGGTGATTGATGATCAAGATGATCCTAGATGGGTTCCCACATGTCACAAAAAGTTAGATCAAGGCAAGAAACCAAGGAAAACTCACAGATCAAGAAAAGCCCCAAAATCATCAAATAGAAAGGAAGAACACAAAATGACTCATCTTGTGAAATCTGGTTGGATTGATTTGAGATGGATGATTGTTGGTTTACAGCCACTCCATCTAGGGGGACAAAGCTCACCACGTGAGCACACACTCAATCCAAACCCTAGAAACCCTAGCTCTCCACCTTTCTCTCCAAAACCCTAAAAACACAAAATAGGGTTATCAAATGGCCAAAGGGTCTCCAGTGCAACCAGCACTTAGCCCTATCTATATTGGAGGCTAGCATCTAGAGAATATTCCATTAGGGCACCCATTAAGCCCAACACACAAATGGGTTAACACACGCACACATCTCAAAGCGCTGTCTTCATCATCACTTAACCTAAACCGCTTCACCATGCGCCGACCCGCGCTGCGGTTTAGACCCCTTTCTCGATCCTTCTCCAAGAACCGAGTCCAATGATCGTGAAGCAATCCCATGCTTCGCCACGTGTAGGTTGATCAACGGCTCTCATGTCGGCAAGTCTCTCCCGTCCGAATCCCACCAGAACCACCGAAGCACTTGCACCGACTCCTGCACCGCTTGATCCAACCAGCTGCACCGAACCTCCCGTTCGGTCATCCTTGTCCATTCTGTGCCCCGCTTGAGTCACCTGACCTCACCTGGCATCCTCGATCGTTCTGGACCTCAACTCTCCAAGCTTAGTCCCGATCCTCCTCGTCGTTGACCGTCATTGACCTGCAAGCCACCTGCACAGCAATAAACCAAGAAACTATTTCTGGGAACAAGTTCTTCACAACTTGACCCACGTTAGCTAAAACATGCATCATGCAACACATATGCACTGATAAACATGACTTTGACCTAATCCAAAACAAAATCCCAATTTAAATCAACATTCAGCACATAAGCGGTAACACCGCCACGTAAACCCCAGTATTACCGCATTGCGGTCATACCGCTCAAACAACTGCGGTCATACCGCACTACAGAGAATCCCAAAATCTCCCAAAACATCTCCTCTGGAAATTCCATACCACTCACCTTCAGTATTACCGTCATGCGGTATTACCACCATTCAAGTTGTGGTCATACCGCTCCACTAGAAATCCAAAGCTCAAAACAAGCGTCCGGAAATTACATACCACCATAACAAACGGTACAACCGAACTACGGTATTACCGCTCCCAAGCTGCGGTATTACCGCTCCGCTGAAATGCGCAAAGTCCTTAGAAACGAACGCCATGCCACGTGGACGGCCCACATTCATGTGAACGTTCGGACGGTCCGAACGTCCCACTTGATCTGGATCGTTCGATTTCAATCGGACGCCTCACAAAGCCCTTTTTTGTTCGGAGGTCCCAATGTTCACACGATCTGGACCGTCCGAAAGAACCCTACACGTTCGGACCCGTGACTTGCGGTAACACCGCTCCACACTCGTGGTAATACCGCGGCTCCAATGCTGGTACTACCGATTTTCCTGACACTTGCTGAAAACTCCAGATTTCAATAAACCTTCAACACTTTTGCCAATTATCTCATCACCTAAGATCATGAGCATGTCCCCATGACATCCACAATGTCCTCATGACATCCACAGTCTCCCCCTTGATGAACACATTGGCAATTTCCCAAAAATGTAAGTTTGAGGTTTGAAAATGAAAATACTTGACATTTTCGCACAAAGGCTCAACTTGGCTCAAATACAAGAGAATGCAATGAGAAAGACCAAGTTGGCTTCAAAATAGCATTAGCAAGTGAGAAATGACAAGAAGAAGTAAGAAAGCTTCCAATTCCAGAGAAGAGTCAAAATCTCACTTAAGGTTCATATAAAAGAACAATTGTTCTATTTGACCTTAGATCATTGTGAGTCTCAAGAATTGCAATTCAGATTCAGAAATGAGAAAAGATCAAAAGAATGCAATTTAAATGCTCCCCCTCACTATGATCAACAATTTCCAAGAAAATTTTTATTTTCCTCTTTTTTCTCCAAAAGCATTTCTTCTCCCCCTACAACCAAAAAGCTCTTTTGTTAACATTTTTGCTACAACCAAAATGCTCTTTTGTTAACATTTTTGCTCAAACTTCTCCCCCTTTGACAATGGATTCATCAAGGAATTATGCCTTCCTCTCATCCGGAGATGACAAGTGCAAAAATAAGGAAGAAGCATAAGAAAGAGCATGCATGAAATGCAATAGAGTGGCTTCAATTTTTTTGTATTTTTCAAATTTTAGTAAAAGAAGCTTTGGAGATTACCCAAAAGAACAGGTTAGCATTTCTATTATCACTCAAGACATATCAAGCCTAACACAGCTAGCAAGATCCTGATAAGACATATATAGCAAAGCTAGGCTAAAGAGCTCAAAATATACCTCTTGTTGTTGGAATAAATTAAGCAACGCTTCAAAATTAGCAAGTTCAACAACAGGTATTCTAAAGTGATAATGGCCTTGTCAGAATGTCAATGTGAGATCAAGAAGCTAGCAAAGACCATTTTAGAGACAAAAAGTCCTGAATTGAATTATTTTGCTCAAATTGTCTCAAAAGCCCAATTTTCACAACAATTTTCATTTCAAGTTGATAAAAGGTCTATCTTAGTAAAGAAGATCCTGGACTAGGAGCCATCCACAATCTCTTCCTAAGCTTCAACCAATTTTGACAATTTGTTTTCTTGGCCATGTGCTAGATCTCAAGCCTTACCGCGACCATCCTAAGCAACAAAAAGCTTAAAGGAGTGGTCTAGGTCATCCAAAACTCCCCCCTGAGTTCATGCCTAGTGCAATGGCAAGCCGTCTTATGAGAAAGAATTGGTGCGATCAGTTTTTTCGCACAAAAGAGATCATTTTTCATTGTTCACAAGAGCAATTTTAGATTTTTAAAAGAACAAGAAGCTCCAAAAATGTTCAATTCTAGATTCAAGAGCTAAAAAAAGCAATTTTGACAGGTCCAATGTCACAAAAGGATCACTAATTGTGTAACTAGCTAAAAGATCCACAAATTGTAATTTTAGTTCAAGTTGTTTTAAAGTGCTAGCTCAATTAGCAAAGACATTGCTGCACATGTGAGAGCATGATAATTCCAGCAAGTCAAAGAACTAGACACAGTATTGAGAAAGAATTGAAATACTAAAGCTCAATAAGGTAATAAGCAAAGCTTCATCAATTAAAAGACAGAAGCAGTAAAGCTTATATTACAATGCATCTTTTTGTGATTTTCATATGTATGCAATATGATACAATGAGATGCACAAAAGACTTAAAAGCCTAATAAGATCAAAAAGATCAAAAGGATCCGAAGAAGATACTACTTGAAAAAGGTACCAAAAAGATCCACAAAAGATCAAATGAACAAGGAAAGTTCAGATGAACAAGGAAAGTTCAGAAAAGAACTAACTCCCCTTCAAACCAACCCATAGGGATAAAGTATCCCTAACTTGCTTCTCAAGGTGGCAAACCTTGTTGGGTCTAAAGGCTTGGTGAGAAGATCTGCCAATTTTGCCTTGGACTCCACAAAAACTAGCACAGAGACTTCAAATACCATAAGATTTCTAGGGAAAGTAACTCGAAAAGCTAGGGAGTAAAACACCAACACTAAAAAGCTTATAAGCAGCTTAAAACCTGCTAAGACTAGTGATTGGGAGACAAGCTCGACCTAGGCTGTGAGAAGAGTGCATCCTAGCAACCATGGGATAAGAAGAATGTCTAGAAAGGACACGTGCTAGAACAGAGCCTCCTATCTACCCTGAACTCAACAACCCAACACTTGACACGAACCAGATGCTATGCAAGGTAGACTAGGGATACCATACACAAATGTAAGGTATAGAAGCTCGAACCTGAGTTGCACTGCTTGGCAGTGAGGTGTAGTCATGATGAATGAAGATCCATTCCGTGTAAAACTCCAGAAAGTAGTTGCGCTCACCCATCATACTCATCTCAAATTCCTTCGTCTCCGAGAAGTGATAATCAACATCGAATGCACATATGAAGAAGAACCAACAGCTGGAGTTATGAACCACATGTTCTCCTCCTCAACTGAAAAGACTACACCAAGGAGATAGAAGAAGTGTATGCCTTGGTACTGGGTTAGTAATATATTATCTAGGGAAACAGTACCAATACACATGACTAGCAAGGATAGCAATGGATGATCCAAAGCTCATAAAAGCATATAATCAACAATTTAAGACATGAGCATGGAGATAGATATATCAATCGCAACACATGCTATCCAAGATATAATAAAGCTCGAAATGTCCTTAATCCACAATAAGGCATAGGAGTAAGCAAACAAGCACATATCATATCACACAACAAACATCTAGTCAAGAGTAAAGCATGCTAGTGAAGCTATGGCAAAGCTCATGTATCCACAATTAACAGTAAGGCACAATAACTGTGTAAGCATAAATCAAGTTATAGAACAAATCATGGATAATGTATGCTAACATGTATATCAAGTAAACATATGGATACATAAAGCAAAAATCAACACGAGCAAGATAATAAATGTACAAAACAACACAGGCTCATGATGACAAAACCAAACTTATACAACCATGGAGATAATGAACAACAATATAATACAAGGATATATAAGCAAGGTACAAGCAAAAGCATGATGAAAAATATCAAAAGAGTAATACATGCTAGTATGATACAAGTGAGCACAATGATAAGCACAACATGCCAAGATTGAATAATCATGAAGGTAAATGCATGAAGGTATAAGATTGCTCACAAAACATGTGAAGACACCAATCATGAAAGCACATGCCTCTTGGAGGCCATTATGAGGGTGGAGAACCATCAAGTGTCCCGATCACGTGATGAAGCAAAAGATCAAAACCTTTTAAGTCCATGTTCTCCAACCCGTGTTCCCAGCACCTACACATGAGAAAGGCAAGATATCCAAGTCTTGGATCTCGAAGAGTTAGAGAGCAAATACTTGGGAACCCAAACCTTGGACACACCACCACTAGAGGCAGTCAAACCATTATGTGAGTTAGCATGATGCAAATGATGGTCTATGCAAGAAGATCCAACATCATCCTTGAAGGCATGCCTCGATTAGACAACTCGATGAGGAAAACGAGGTCCATCTCTAGAAAAGCGGCGATGGCCTTGCTTGAGAGCACCATGACGAGAACCAACAGAAGCATCAAAAGAACTCACACATCCTCGCCGTGGGTGTATACCTCGATGAACAAAACGAGGTCCACCTCTTGGAAAACGGTGGAAATCCTGTCTCGAGGCAGCTCGTGGGATAAAACCAAAACCATGGAAACCAAGTCCACGATGCTGTCCAACACCAGTAGAAAAGGTGTCAAAGAAGCTATCAATAGAGCGAGTCTTCATGCTAGGCTCTTTAGTGTGCATGTCATGAGAAAGACTATGCCCACTAGGAGACTTAGAAGCATGAGCTCGACGCAAATGTTTTGCACGCCGAAAACAAAAATCTACACGATGTCCATTCTTCTCACAAAATGAGCAATGGTGTAAAGGTCTACTAGGAGACACGGTCTGAGAAAACAAAGCATCATTGTCGCTCAAATAAAAAGTCTTGGAAGAATCAACATCATGAATCGCCCTCGTGTCGGCACTAGGCTCACACATGCCATGAGAAAGACTATGTGTGTTCCTAGAGGTACGACGATGCACTCGACGCTCATGTTTCAGACGGCGAAAGCAAAACTCAACTATGTGTCCATTCTTCTTACAAAAAGTGTAATGATACTTCTCTTTTGAAGATGTAGTATCATTTGAGGAAGAAGCACCCTTGTCTCTTGAAATCCCTTAGACAACACACGAAGAGTCAGAAAGAGTTGCACTTGCCAAAGAAGAGCTATCCAAAGCGGTGGCACAAAAACCAACAAATGACTCGCGTTTAGCATGAAAAGACTCAAACTCTGAATGCAAAGAAGCAAGAGAAATCTTGAAAACATCAATCTTGGAGTAGAGACAAATACAAGAGTCACATGACTTGGCGCTCATATCATCGCACAATTTTTTCAAAGACTCAATCTCGCTCTTCAAGGCAATGCAAGATGTGCAAGAAATTAATGATGCTTTTGTGTTAAGCATGCAATTGAAAGCATCAATTTCAGTCTCTAAACTAGCACAATTCTTGCAAGAGACTAAACCATCCTTAAGCAATTTCTCATATTCTAAGCACATGCTACAAAGCCTAGCTTCAATTTCAATAATTTTAGCCCTAGCATTCTCTAATTGCTCAAGGTAAAAGGAATTAGTCAATTTAAGCTTCTCAAAATCAGCAAGCATGCCTACACAAGAATCACAATCATTTCTAGCCATAGATCTAAAATTTCCTATTTCTAACTTAGCATTATCAAGCTCATGATGTAAGGCAACACAAGAATCACATGGCATAGAAGCATTTGATTTCAATAATTTATTTTCAGATTTTAGGCATACAAGAGAATTATTCAAGTTCTCCACATCTACAAGCAATGAATCAAAAGTACACATGAAGGTTTTCAATTTTGCGAGCTCATGAGACAAATCCCCGTTCTCACTTTCTAGCAATTTCATTTTCTTCCTAAGAGCACGCAATTTGTACTCATATGACAACAAGCCATCAATGAGTTTTTCTTTGCTCATCTTGCTTAGCTTGAGTAGGGGATCGTCCTCGGAAGAGTCATCATGATCATCCTAAAAAATTTCTTCATCATTCCCATCCTCAATTGCTACTGCACATATGCCAATGGGCTCCTTCTTCTTGGGCTCCAAGCGTATCTCATCTCTGAAACTAAGACAATCAAAACAAAAGAGATCACCACAAATATCACAAGAGAACTCCTCCTCAACCGCCAACATAAAAATCGAAAGCTCAAGCGTCTTGTCACGACGGACAAGATGCAAAGAAGCGCTCACAAGTCCTCATACAAGTCGCCATGCTCAAAGATCGGTGAAGATCACAAAAGAGCAAACTTGGCTCGATACCACTTGTAGGAGCGAAATATGCGACTAGAGGGCGTGAATAGGAGCTCAAAATCTTTTTGCGAAGATTGGATTAAATTTGTAAATCTCTCCAATAGCTATGAGAGCTATGAAGATTAATGCTTAAGCACAGTGGAAGCTATGCCTTGAATCCAATCAACACCCCCAAAGCACAGCAATGCTGCAAAAACTAGGAAATCGGTAATACCTCTGTCTATGGGCGGTATTACCGAATATCAGTAATACCTCTGTTCATGGGCGGTATTACCGATTTTCCTGAACAGTGAAATCAGCTCGAAAAGCAAAACTCAAATCGGTCTAACTTTTGATCTACAAGGGCAAACTCCACAAAACTTGAGATACACCTTCTCTAAGATATTAGGAACCTATTCCAATCAAAGATCGCAGAGATCCATGCCACAGTTCCTATCTTTTTCAGATCAAGGTAAGAAACCAAGAGAAAACTCATAGATCAAGAAAAGCTCCAAAATCATCAAATAGAAAGGAAGAACACAAAAGGACTCATCTTGTGAAATCTGGTTGGATTGATTTGAGATGGATGATTGTTGATTTACAGCCACTCCATCTAGGAGGACAAAGCTCACCACGTGAGCGCACACTCAATCCAAACTCTAGAAACCCTAGAAACCCTAGCTCTCCACCTTTCTCTCTAAAACCCTAAAAACACAAAATAGGGTTATCAAATGGCCAAAGGGTCTCTAGTGCAACCAGCACTTAGCCCTATTTATAGTGGAGGCTAGCATCTAGAGAATATTCTATTAGGGCACCTATTAAGCCCAACACACAAATGGGTTAACACACGCACGCATCTCAAAGCGTTGTCTTCATTATCACTTAACCTAAACCGCTTCACCATGCGCCGACCCGCGCTGCGGTTTAGCCAAAGGTCACCAAGGCGGTATTTGGTGAAATTACCAAAATACCCCTTTCTCGAACTTCTCCAAGAACCGAGTCCAATGATCATGAAGCAATCCCATGCTTTGCCACGTGTAGGTTGATCAATGACTCTCATGTCGGCAAGTCTCTCCCATCCGGATCCCACCGGAACCTCCAAAGCACTTGCACCGACTCACGCGTCGCTTGATCCAACCAACTGCACCGAACCGCCCGTTCGATCATCATTTTCCATTTTGTGCCCCGCTTGAGTCACCTGACCTCACCCGGCATCCTTGATTGTTTTGGACCTCAGCTCTCCAAGCTTAGTCCCGATCCTCCTCGCCGTTGACCGTCATTGACCTGTAAGCCACCCGCACAGCAATAAACTAAGAAACCATTTCCAGAACAAGTTCTTCACAACTTGACCCACGTTAGCCAAAACATGCATCATGCAACACATATGCACTAATAAACATGACTTTGACCTAACCCAAAACAAAATCCCAAGTTAAATCAACATTCAGCACATAAGCGGTAACACCACCATGTAAACCCCGGTATTATCGCATTGCGGTCATACTGCTCAAACAACTGCGGTCATACCGCACTACGGAGAATCCCAAAATCTCCCAAAACATCTCCTCTAGAAATTCCATACCGCTCACCTTCGGTCTTACCGTCATGCGGTATTACCGCCATTCAACTTGCGGTCATACCGCTCCACTAGAAATCCAAAGCTCAAAACAAGCGTTCTGGAAATTACATACCACCATAACAAACGGTACAACCAAACTGCGATATTACCGCTCCCAAACTGCGGTATTACCGCTCCACTAAAATGCGCAAAGTCCTTAGAAACGAACGCCATGCCATGTGGACGGCCCAGATTCACATGAACGTTTGGACCACTTCTCTAAGCCACACGATCTGGGCAACGTTCGGATGGTCTGAACGACCCACTTGATCTGGACCGTCCGATTTTAATCGGATGCCTCACAAAGCCCTTTTTCGTTCGGTGGTCCGAATGTTCACACGATCTGGACCGTTCGAAAGAACCCTACACGTTCGGACCTGTGACTTGCGGTAACACTGCTCCACACTCGCGGTCATACCGCGCTGCGGAAATACCGCGGCTCCAATGTCGATACTACCGATTTTCCTGACACTTGCTGAAAATTCCAGATTTTAACAAACTTTCAACACTTTTGCCAATTGTCTCATCACCTAAGAACATGAGCATGTCCCCATGACATCCACAATGTCTTCATAACATCCACATGGATCCATACTAATGAAACCACAAAACATAGAGTGAACTCCCCCTAGATGTGTGCATACATGAATGTATAATGAAAACATATGCACATATTCAAGTTAAATTTTTAGTGGAGTTCAACCTATATTTTGGATTAGAGGAATGCAACAAGATATAAGATTATGATGTCGAATGTATACCCCTTTGACTTTCACCTTTTTATCCAATTGAGACTGAGCAATAGGTATATCAATAAACGTGTTAGTCCCACAAATAGATTTGTCATTAATCACCAAAATACTCCACTAATGATTTGCCATTAGTCTCACAAATAGATTTGTAATTAATCACTAAAACAGAATTGGTCATTAAAATCAACTTATGATTAGGAGGAACAATCAAACAACCGACATCGACAAATACCAATATTGAATAAATCTAGCCGCGCATTTGTGCGGTCCATCGTGCTAGTTTGTATTATTACATTGATTACGGATACTTATTTTTACTTGCTTTTAATCTACGTGACAGCAAAAATTGTTGGTGCGTTTGCCGCAGTAGACTCATCAAGCCAAGGACACCAGAAGTAGTACTAGTGAGTACATTCTAGTGGCAAAAATGAGACCAACAGACTGCGTTGTTTTCATTAAGGAAAAAGTCTATTTTTCAACCTCGAACTTTTCAAAAAGTCTAGAAAAAAACCTTAAAGTGGAAAACCAGACAGCATAGGACCTCGACATTTGCAAACCGGACAAAATACCCCCGCGCCGATTCTACCCTGGTTTTGTGTTGATGTGGAGGTTCACCTGGCACCCTTATGCCGACGAGGCATGTATAACACGCGTGTGGCCCAGCCCCTTCGCGCACAAGTCCCTCACTCTTGTGCTCGCTCTCATTTGAACTGGGTCTGGTGGTGACGCGGGTCGAGAGGCAATGACTGGAGTTGCGCTGAGGGCGGCGACGGCCGATTGGAAGTTGATGATTCAATAGCGCAAGGCCATCGCAGATTTATGGCAAAATCGTGAAGGTGAGTGTTGATGCATTTCGGGATTTAGGGATTTAGGATTTTGGGGTTAGGTTGGGGATTTGGGTATTTACAAAGATTATGCGCCGCCGATTACTATACTAGATTAGAGATTTTGAATGGATCTTACTAATTAGTTTCGACATGTATTTCTGCTTACAAGAAATAGTAGAGTTTATCTTGTGGTAATTTGCTAGTTGCATGCATATAGGGATGGATGTTGTGTACACTCTCTTGTTTAGATTTCACTTCAATGGCGAGTTTATACATGATGGTAAGGACTTGCATTACTGCAGTGGGTCGGAGGGAATGTCTTACATAGAACGTGATAAGATGTCATTACCAGAGATCAATGGACACCTCAAGGAGCACTACGATGTTGTTGAAGGGATGTTACTGCATTGGTTGTTCCTAGGGAAAGATTTGAGCAATGGGTTGAGGGATTTGGTGGACGACAAGGCATGCCAGACAATGTCTGATTGTATTGTGGAAGGAGGTGTTGCTGAAATATATGTGGAAGCACAAATAGCTATAGAGGATACTGAAGATGAAGCTGAGAAGGAAGATAGTGACTATGAGGATGAGATTGAGGCAGTGTCTCCAAGAGCAGAGGATGACGATGACTGCACCATTGATGGCTCCAAGGAAGTGAGCATTTTGACTGCAACACTAGAGCAGAAAAGGAAGGAATTAGAAGTAGTGGAGAGGTTTTACAGCCCTATCAGGAGTCAGAGTAAGAGCAAGCAAGATGGTCAAGGTTGTGGGAATGATAAAGTAGTGGAGAGGATGCAGAGGTAATAGGATGGTGAGAGCTCTGACAGTGACTACATTCCTAGTGACTATTGTACATCAAAGGAAGATGAGGAAGCATTAGATATCATGAAGCAATTCAAAGTGTTCAAGAAGATGAAGGCTGGTGAAATAGCTAATCTTGATGATATGCCCTTCGAAGGTCCTCCTATATAGTCAAGATGTGCAGATGGGGGACAAGTAGAAGAGGAGGGTAATGAAACTTCTTATGCTGATAGCAGTCAAGATGATGACTCATTTGATGAGGTAGACAGTGGAGGAGAGTTGGTGAGGAAGGAGTCTAAGTACTCTAGGTTTGACCCAAAGAGGCATGTGCCAACATTTTCCCTAGGAATGAAATTTGGAGACAAACGGTTGTTCAAGGAAGCAATCATCAAATATGGCTTGGCCCACAGGAAGTTAATTAAGTTTGTAAAGAATGAGGGTGACAGAGTAAGGGCAAAGTGTGAATGGGAACAATGTCCCTGGTTTTGTTTGTTGGTAACTAAAACCAGAAGTACTAGCTGGCAAATCACTAGCTTCAATGATGTGCACAAATGTCCTCCAACAAGAGACAACAAGACTGTAACTGCAGGAAGGACTGCTAACAAATATGAGAATTTGATTAGAACAAACCCTACATGGAGTGTGCAGAGCATGAAAGCCACAGTACAGGAGGAAATGTTTGCAAATGTCAACATCCCAAAATGCAAGAGAGCCAAGCACATAGTGATGCAAAGGATCCTGATGCAACCAAAGATGAATACTTTAGAGTGTTTGACTATCAGCTAGAACTGTTGAAGAGCAACCCAGGCAGCACAGTAGTGGTGAAGCTTGGCAATGATGTTGAGATCCCCACATTCCAAAGAATGTACATCTGTCTTGAAGCATGCAAGAAGGGCTTTATAGCTGGGTGTAGGAAGGTCATTGGGATAGATGGTTGCTTCTTCAAAGGAGCTACCAATGGTGAACTCCTTTGTGTTGTGGGAATGAATGCAAACAACCAATTGTATCCCATAGCCTGGGTAGTTGTGGAGAAGGAGACAAATGATAGTTGGGACTGGTTTTGTTATCTTCTTTTCAAAGATCTAAGGGTTATGGATGGTGAGGGATGGGTCATCATCTCTGATCAGCAAAAGGTTAGTGAAATTGTCAAACTAATTGCATGTTCATTACTTATGTACTACATAATGTGTTGCTAACTAACTAATTGCAGGAACTTTTGAATGCTGTTCAAACCTGGGCTCCTAATGCTGAGAACAGGAATTGTGCTAGACATATCTATGCCAACTAGAGGAAGAAATTCAAGGAAAGGGAGTGGCAGAGAAAGTTCTAGAGATGTGCCAAGGCACCTTGCATAAGCCTTTTCAACCTGGCCAGGGCAAAATTGGCTCAAAGCACGCGTGAAGGAGCTTAGGCATTGATGAACACTGACCCACACCATTGGAGCAGGGCTTGGTTCATGTTAGGTTCTAACTGTGATTCTGTGGATAACAACATGTGTGAATCTTTCAACAAATGGATAGTTGAGACAAGGTTTTTGCCAATAATTAGTACGCTAGAGGCCATTAGGTGTAAGGTCATAGTTAGAATCCAATTGAATAGAACAAAGGCAGACAAGTGGCAAGGCATCATATGCCCCAACATTTTGAAGAAACTCAATGCATATATAAATGAATCTAGGTATTGCCATGCAATATTCAATGGAAAGGATCCATTTGAAGTCAAGCATCGTGATCACAGATTTACAGTAAACCTTCAAAACAAAACATGCTCTTGTAGATATTAGCAATTGTCAGGATTGCCATGTTGTCATGCCATATCATGCATATACTACAACACCAACAGGCTAGATGATTACATAGCCTCTTGTTACTCAGTTGATGAGTTCAACAAGACATATGAGCACTGCCTAGAGCCTATGGAGGGTATGCATAGTTAGCCCACATCTGAGAAGCCACAACCACAAGCCCCAAAATATGTTAGGATGTCAGGCAAGCCAAAGAAGGAAAGAAAAAGAGAGCCTCATGAGAAGCCCAAGGCCACAAGAGTCTCAAAAGTGGGAACTATCATTAGGTACAGATTTTGCAAAGGGACAGGCCACAACATATCTTCTTGCTCAAAGAGGAAAGAAACATTGGGTGCATCTAATACAAGTGCAAGAGCTGTACCAGAAGATATCCCTCCTACAACACCATCTACCATGGTAATGTGTCACCTTGCTTCACTAATGCACCAGAACATATCTTCTTCTAACATTGTAAAGTGTCCTCAGGTAATGATAAGGATCACAACAGAGCTCTGCAAGTGTTGGTAAAAAAGGGCAAGTCTACCTGCCAACTCAAAGGGCAAGAAGAAGTGCACTGGGGTTGTGTACTCATAAAATTCTGCAACTACAATCTGGCATGTAAGCATCTTTAAGTTTACTACATATATTTGACCCTGCTCAGTTCTAAGACTTAGCATTGTTCATGTGTTGTTGCAATCTGGTGTGTCAAATGAAATGATCATCAAGTCATCTGCTAAGGCTAGTGTGACAACATCAAAAGGTGGTTCTGCATTTATAAGGCTAGAGGCTACTGTCCCTACTTCTCATGCCAGTTCATGTACCACAATTCAACTCTACTCTGGTCATGCTTCAGCTAATGTCAGTGCTAAAGAGCCAACGCTAAAGAGCCAACAAGAAAGAAACCTCCAAAAAAGAGGACAACAACTCTGCCGAAGCTCCTGATGTACACCAGTGATGTCAACAACAACAAGCAGTGAAAGTGTGTGTATTTGATGTGAACTTTTATGCATTTTCAACATGTCTGTAACTGGCAATGGCAGTGAACTTGACTGTACTGGCAATGTGTGTGTATTTGATGTGAACTTTTATGCATTTGCAACTTGTCTATAATCGGCAATGGCAGTGAACTTGATTGTACTGGCAATGGCAGGGAACTTATCTGTATGTGAACATGTCTCTAATCCAAACCTACTATATGCAGTTAAGCATGAATTCAGCACTAGTATGAATATCCTGATAAGTTGTTCTCTCTTTGCTGACCTACATCAGAGAATGAATAAGATAAGGAAACACTACAACGATGATATGAGGTTACTAGACAATTCACCATATCATACCTTCAGGCATTACACATATCACATAAATGTTAGTCCATTTTGTAGCTCATTTTGAGGCTTCAATTTAGGCACTACTGTCCAGTGTCCACCACCAACTGTTACTTGTTAAAAATGCAACAAAGAGAATAACAGATGCTATTACACATATCAACTCAAAATAAAGGAAAAACACCTCCCAATATCCAAATACAACAATTCTCACAATTCACAGCAGGATCAGATTCATTCCGTAAATTCAGCAAAACGACGACCGAATTCACTAAAATGATATTTCCATTCTAGTGAGCATTCAGTTTCACAACTTACATCAACAAACTAACAACATTTCTACCAAAACATGAAGCCAATTACAATAAAGATAGTACATGCAAACACTGAGATGATCAGGATTCTATTATTTCTACCATTTTGACCCTATCACTAAGATGAACAATGGAAGCCTCATTTTGGACCACAATTCTCCTCAAGTCAACACACTCATTTGATTTTGCAACTAGCAATCTCCTCAGTTCAGCACACGCCTCTTCCTTGGTCTGTTCATCGCTAGCCAATGTCTTCAATTCCTTGTTTTCCTTTCTCAAAGCCCTTACACAGTCGCGTAAATCCAACAAGTGCTGGTTAACAAAATCACTGGCTTCTGGATCATACCTGTTGGAAATATGCCCTAGAGGCAATCATAGAGATGATTATATTTCCTTATGTTCATAATATTAGATAAAATGTTATCTTGTTCCAAGAATAATATTGTTAATATTGATTATCAAGTATGTGACTTGATTGTGAAACTCTATATTTCTGCGATAATTATTCTTATACGATCCCTGGTCGGAAACATATGAGGACACATATGAATAGACTAGCATATGTATTGGTTGATGACTATGTTTCACGGGTCATGGATATGGAGATATCAAACAATAATATGGACACATGTTAGAGAACATGATGTTGGATTAGACCCACCTTGAGACACTATTGAGATTGTTATGATTCTATGTGTCGTTAGTTGGTCTCAAGCAATGTTGATGTATAATCCTTAGACCTAAAATAAGCATGGTTTCCTACATATGTAATAGCACTCTTAGGGGTTGCCAAACGCTACACCGTAACTAGGTAGTTATAAAGGTAGCTTTCGGGTATGCTATGAAATATGCAGAGGAATGTGACTGGTCGGATATGGGATTTGCCCCTCCTAACATAACAGGAGAGATGTCTCTGGGCCCCTTGTAGTGGTCGGATAAAGAAAGTGCATGGCTATGCCACTAGTAGTCGAAGTGTTCGACCACGTGAAGTAATCCGACACTCGATTGAGAAAGTATTGAACAGTCCATGGATGACACAACATCTCACCTGGAGTTCAACCAGACATCGTGAGGCAAAGGGAGTATACACGAGTAGGTCGCTTAGTTTGAACAGTTACGGACTAGTCGTATGGAGTTACGAGCTGGTCGTAGACTGGTCGAACGTAATCACAGAGTGGTCGAAACCTGGTCATAAGGACTTATGAACTGGTCATGACCAAATATGAACTGGTCGTATAGAGATAGGACCTGGTCGTAAGTGATGAGGACCCGATCGAAGATCATATTGCATTAAGGTTCGTCCGATATAATTTGTGTGTATTCGGGAATCGCTATGTTCTGCTAGGAGCCGCTACGACTCGTGATCGGAAAGGGTTTCCGAGTCACAACCGATTACGCATGAACCTACAGGGTCACACACTTAACGGGTTGCAACAAACCAGTATGAATATGATTCGTCAAATGTGTTCGGATAGGATCCGTCACGAGCACTATATAAGGAGATGCATGAGGCTGTTGGGAGTGACGTGTGAATCACCACCGAAACCCTAGCCGCCATCTTCCTGAGAGCTCTGCCGTGCGACTTGGTGCTAGTACACCGACGTACGGTTGTTCCTTCCCTGGATGTGTGGATACCATAGAGGCGCTACTGCGACTGTTGTGCTTGAGGACGATCCGCGATCTTCACAAGGAACTGCAGACGTTGCTGGAGGAGACGATCGACTTGCGAGGACGCTGGATGATCGACTACGACCACTACATTGACGTGCTCTCACGTTGGACCAGCCGCCCAACCCTTCTTCCGCCGCTTCTCTGGCGTCGGTGGTAACGATCTGTGATCATCTACTTGCTTGGCTTCCTGGTTTGCGTGGTAGAAATTTTTTGATTTGTAGCTATCGTAGCTTACCCCGTGGCCCAACAGTGGTATCAGAGCCATCCTGCGTAGTTTTTGATCTGGATCGATCGCATATACTTGATATGTGGTAGTAGTAGATTGGATCTATTACTGGTCGGGTCTGATAACCTAGATCGGTTCATATAGATGGAACGATCTAGACCCTGGTCGATAAGATCGATTAGTTTCTCGGTGGTAGTAGATGGGTTTACGAGGAGGTATGAGCTATATGGACAAGATGGTTTATTGCGCTTGTTCATGACCACTCTGCATAACACTCCTATCTGTCGGAATTCCGCCATCAGAGTTTGCCGCAGTGTGTGGTCGTATCAAAGGCAATGATCAGAGTGGTTCGGAATAGGGTTAATGTGATTAATCTAATGATTTCCAAGGCTCGGACCGTCGTGCTGGCTAATCATACCGCATGTTTTAGGTGGTATGTGCTCATGTCGTCTGATAGAATTGGATTCTGTGCATAACTTGTTTTTGTAGGGATTGATGTGAATAGTATGACCCATAATGGTTCATGTATGAGATGCATGTATGTATGTAATTTTCATGACCTGCGTGTCATGTATATTGCAGCCCAAGGCTGTCTATATTTTTGTATAACGGCCTGCGTGTCGACTTGTGATGCTTCTTTACTCCTTGTAATTCATTACTAGCGCTATTAGGAGTAATGGCTTAGTGGGAGTGCTTGGAGGAGTCGACCACTCGGAGACACGGCGAACAGGATGCATGGCGATGGGGATCACCATGGAGAAGGGTCATACTATATCACAATGCAATTTGATTGTCTATGAATGCCTTTATATTCCTGTTTATCTATTTCTATACATGTTTTTTGCTTTAAATGCTTTTGACATGGTAGAAATAAAATTCCCTCACATATTATTAAGTTAAATTGATGCCCTCCCAAATATGTTGCACCATCCAAAGTCATGTATTTTAATGGTAGGTCTTGCCAAAGCAGAGTGCCATTAACTCTACTTGACTAGATGGGTTTGTGTCAGACACTTACACGCTGGCATTGGTTTAACTTAACAAGGTTATCATAACAGTTGTGGACCTTGAGGCATAAAGGTTGGGTGCCGAAGCATAGAGATGCTGCCCAACAACAAGAGTCATATAGAGATATGATTAGCAAAGGTTGCTTACCATTTTCACTAATCTTCTAGCAGTGATGCCAAAGCTCACTAGTAGATTAAATGATTATGGATCTTGAATCATTAAATGTCATAAGAGGGATATGGTATTTAGTGGGAGTATCTTTGTTAAATTGTTTAATAGAAGTTACTTTGATTGAACATATGTCTTAGTTTTGCATAATTTATGTTGTAGATCATGGCACCAACTGCTGTACCTACATCCAGTTTTGCTTTACGTTCGATACTTGAAAGGGAAAAACTGAATGGAACGAATTTTGCGGATTGGTCCCACAACCTAAGAATTGTTCTTAGACAAGATAAAAAGGAACATGTTCTAGAGGAACTAATTCCAGATGTGCCTTCAGAGAATGCTGCTGTTGCTCTTAAAACCGCATATAAAAAGGCATGTGATGAATCCCTTGATGTTAGCTGTCTCATGCTTGCTGCGATGAACTCAGACCTTCGGAAGCAGTTTGAGAACATTGAGGCCTACGATATGATCGTGGTGCTCAAAGGCATGTTTGAGACACAAGCAAGAACTGAGAGATATGAGATCTCAAAGAACTTGTTTGGATATAGGCTAGCTGAGGGTAGTCCGGTGAGCCCTCATGAGATCAAAATGGTTGGTTACACACAGAGCTTGGAAAAACTGGGTTTTCCACTTAGTCAAGAGTTGGCTACATATTTGATTCTTGCTTCGCTTCCTACAAGCTATGGCCAGTTCATTTTGAACTTCCATATGAATGACTTAGACAAGAATCTCACCGAATTGCATATGATGCTTAAGACAGCAGAGAGCAGCATTAAGAAAAGCAATAGTCATGTGATGATGGTGCAAAAGAGTACAAGCTTCAAGAAGAAGGCCAAAACTTGGGTCAAGAAAAAGGGCAAGGCTAAAGTTTCGGATGAGATCCAAACTAACAAACCTAAGCCCAAGACTAAGTCCGGCCCGACTCAAGAGTATGAATGCTTTTACTGCAAAGAGCTAGGCAATTGGAAGAGGAACTGCAAGAAATACCTAGCTGATCAGAAAAGGAATGGTGGGATTAAAACTTCCACTACAGGTATTAATGTTATAGATGTTTTTCTTGTCGACTCTTACGTTAACTCATGGGTATTTGATTTGGATCGGTTGCTCATATCGCAATTCGATGCAGAGTCTAACAAAGAGTAGGAGAATTGCAAAGGGAGAGATGGATCTTCGCGTCAGGAATAAAGCAAGGGTTGCTGCATTAGCCGTCGGGACTTTTCTATTACTTTTGCCTTCATGATTTATTATGGAATTGAATAATTGTTATTACGTTCGACCATTAGTAGAAACATTATCTCGCCTCATGTTTGATGGCGAGAGGTTATAAATTCATTATTGAGAACAATGGTTGTTCTATATTTTTGAATGAAGTGTTTTATGGCTATGCACCTATTTTGAATGGGTTGTTTATTTTAAATCTTGTAGATGCGTCTGTCTATAATATTAATGCAAAAAGGCTTCGGCCTAATGAAATGAATTCCACTTTCATTTGGCATTGTCGTTTGGGTCACATAAGTGAGAAACGCATGAAAAAGCTCCATAATGATGGAACTCTAAACTCATTTGATTTGGAATCATTTGAAACATGCGAGTCTTGCACAGTCGAAGATTACCAAGACACCTTTCACCTTTGGTTGGAGTGAAAAGGCGTCCACCGATTGGCACTCATACATCTTGATGTGTGTGGACCAATGAGTACAACAAAGAAGAGGTGGTTTTCAAGATGCTTCATTACTT
Source organism: Phyllostachys edulis (assembly GCA_036346405.1). Classification (NCBI taxonomy): domain Eukaryota; kingdom Viridiplantae; phylum Streptophyta; class Magnoliopsida; order Poales; family Poaceae; genus Phyllostachys; species Phyllostachys edulis. The sequence goes on along the minus strand of CM070560.1, from coordinate 47,895,702 downwards.
TCACCGATGACTATAGTAGATATGGATATATCTACTTAATGAGGCACAAGTCGGAATACTTTGAAAAGTTCAAGGAGTTCCGAATGAGGTCTGAGAATCAACTTGGCAAGACAATCAAATCTTTACGATCTGATCGTGGATGTGAGTTTTTGAGCCATGAGTTTGGTAATCATTTGAAACAATGTAGAATTGTTCCACAGCTTACACCACCGGGCACTTCACAATGGAATGGTGTGTCCGAGTGGCGTAATAGAACCTTGTTGGACATGGTTCGATCAATGATGAGCCAATCAGATCTGCCATTGTATTTTTGGGGTTATGCTCTAGAAACTGCCGCTTTCATTTTAAATAAGGTACCATCTAAATCAGTAGATAAGACACCATATGAGATGTGGACTGGGAAAATTCCTAATTTGTCTTTTCTAAAGATTTGGGGATGTGATGTCTATGTTAAACGTTTGACGTTTGACAAACTCACACCCAAATAAGATAAATAATTCTTTATAGGATATCCTAGGGAAACCAAAGGATATTATTTCTACAACCAGGAAGAAGGCAAAATTTTTGTTGCCCGAAATGGTGTATTTTTGGAGAAAGAGTTTCTTTCAAAAGGAGTCAGTGGGAGAAAGGTGCAACTCGAAGAAATTCGGGAAACATCTGAAAGTATTTCAACTCCTACTGAACCTCTACTGGATGAACAAAATGTTGTTGAACCTGCAGATGAGGCACCAGCCCCACGTAGATCTAAAAGGCCACGTCAATTGCCTACAAGGTATGGGAATGATGTATTATTATTGATTAATGATGAGTCTAAGACTTATGAGGAAGTGATGATGGACCCGGACTCTAAGAAATGACTTGGAGCCATAAAATCCGAGATAGACTCCATAAGAGAAAATCAGGTTTGGAACCTGGTCGATCCACTTGATGGTGTTAAAACCATTGAGTGCAAATGGATCTATAAGAAAAAGATTGATATGGATGGAAATGTTCACATTCATAAGGCTCGACTAGTCGCAAAAGGGTTTCGACAAGTTCAAGGAGTTGACTACGATGAGACTTTCTCACCGGTAGCGATGCTTAAATCTATTCGGATCATTCTAGCAATTGCTGCATATTTCGACTATGAGATATGGCAAATGGATGTCAAAACGGCTTTCCTTAATGGAAACCTAGACGAGGATGTGTACATGACACAAACTGAAGGTTTTGTCGATCCAAAGAATGCTAGTAAAGTATGCAAACTTCAAAAGTCCATTTATGGGTTGAAGCAAGCATCTCAGAGTTGGAATTTACGTTTTGATGAGGAGATCAAAAGGTTTGGTTTAAATCAAGAACAAATAAGAACCTTGTGTTTACATGAAGGTTAGTGGGGCGTGCTTACTATTACGATCTTGTATGTAGATGACATACTCTTGGTGGAAATGACATTCCTATGCTAGAATCCATTAAGTCATTATTGAAAATTAGTTTTTCCATGAAGGACCTAAGGGAGGTATCATATATCTTGGGAATAAGGATATATAGAGATAGATCTAAGAGGCTAATTGGATTAAGCCAGGATATGTACATAGACAAAGTGTTGAATCTGTTCAACATGCAAAATTCCAAGAGAGGATTCTTGCCCAAGGCACATGGCATTAATCTTAGCAAGAATCAGTGTCCTATGACCACTGATGAGCGAGACAAAATGAGTGATATTCCATATGCTTCGGCCATTGGGTCTATCATGTACACCATGATATGTACGCGACCAGATGTATCATATGCTCTAAGTGTTACAAGCAGATACCAAGCTGATCCCGGTAAAGGTCACTAGACAGCTATGAAAAACATTCTTAAGTACTTAAGAAGGACTAAGGATGCGTTCCTAGTTTATGGCAGTGATGAAGAGCTCGTTGTAAATGGTTACACCGATGCAAGCTTTCAAACCGACAAAGATGATTATCGTTCGTAATCTGGTTTTGTATTCATTTTGAATGGAGGAGCGTTGAGTGAAAAAGTTCCAAGCAAGAGGCGGTTCTTGATTCCTGAGAGGCCGAGTACATTGCGGTTTCTGAAGCTGTGAAAGAAGGTGCTTGGATAAGAAATTTCATTACTGAGTTGGGTGTGGTTCCGAGTGCCTCGAGCCCACTAGATCTCTATTGTGACAACAATGGACCCATCGCGCAGGCTAAGGAACCTAGATCCCATCAGAAGTCCAAGCATAAACTCAAGTGCTATCATTTTATTCGCGAATTGGTGGATAGAGGAGATGTTAAGATATGCAAAGTTCATACAGATTTAAATGTTATTGATCCGTTGACAAAGCCTCTCACACAGCCAAAACATGAGGCGCACACAAGAGCTATCGGTATTAGATGCCTAAATGATTGACTCTAGTGCAAGTGGGAGACTGTTGGAAATATGCCCTAGAGGCAATCATAGAAATGATTATATTTTCTTATGTTCATAATATTGGATAAAATGTTATCTTGTTCCAAGAATAATATTGTTAATATTGATTATCAAGTATGTGACTTGATTGTGAAACTCTATATTTCTGCGATAATTATTCTTATACGATCCCTGGTCGGAAACATATGAGGACACATATGAATAGACTAGCATATGTATTGGTTGATGACTATGTTTCACGGGTCATGGATATGGAGATATCAAACCAATAATATGGTCACATGTTAGAGAACATGATGTTGGATTAGACCCACCTTGAGACACTATTGAGATTGTTATGATTCTATGTGTCGTTAGTTGGTCTCAAGCAATGTTGATGTATAATCCTTAGACCGAGATAAGCATGGTTTCCTACATATGTAATAGCACTCTTAGGGGTTGCCAAACGCTACACCATAATCGGGTAGTTATAAAGGTAGCTTTGGGTATGTTATGAAACATGCGAGATGAATGTATTTGGTGGGATATGGGATTTGCCCTCCTAACATAATAGGAGAGATGTCTGGGCCCTCGTTGTGGTCGGATAAAGAAAGTGCATGGCCATGCCACTAGTAGTCGAAGTGTTCGACCACGTGAAATAATCCGACACTCGATCGAGAAAGTATTGAGCGATCCATGGATGACACAACATCTCACACATGGAGTTCAACCGGACATCGTGAGGCAAAGGGACGGTCGATCGAAGATCATATTGCATTAAGGTTAAATCCGATATAATTTGTGTGTATTCGGGAATCATTATGTTACGCTAGGAGCCGCTACGACTCGTGTTCGGAAAGGGTTTAGGGTCACAACCGACACGCATGAACCCTGTGGTCACACACTTAACGGGTTGGAACAAACTAATACGAATACGATTAAGTCAAGCGTGTTCGGATAGGATCTATCACGAGCACTATATAAGGAGATGCATGAATTTGTTGGGAGTGACGCGTGAATCACCACCGAAACCCTAACCGCCATCTTCCTGAGAGCTCTGTCGTGCGACTTGGTGCTAGTACACCGACGTACGATTGTTCCTTCCCTAGACGTGTGGATACTGTAGTGGCACTACTTCAATTATTGCGCTTGAGGACGATCCGCGATCTTCACAAAGCTGCGCAGATGTTCTTTGGAGGAGACGATCGACTTGCGAGGATATTTGGACGATCGACTACGACCACTACATCGACGCGCTCTACATTGGACCAGGCTGCTCCAACCCTTCTTCCGTTGCTCTACGCGTCTGGTGGTAACGATCTGTGATCATCTATTTGCTTGGCTTCCTGGTTTGCGTGGTAGAAATTTTTTGATTTGTAGCTATCGTAGCCTACCCCGTGGCCCAACAATACCATATCCAAAAATTGCAACCGCCCACTTACACAAATTAAGAACAAATCAAACAAGTGGCAGGACAACCACAATGGCCCCAAATTGGGAACAAATCAAACAGCCTGCAGAAGACCACAAGAACACAAACCCACAAGCACACCGACCACAAGAACACACTACGCCGACCACAAGAACACTCACTCGAACCTTCGCGCAGGTAAATTACCTCCTCCCAGGGTTCGCGTCACTCCAAGAGACTCATCTAGCTGACTTCTCCATGCAATTTCAATGGACGGCCGGCTCATAATCAAGCGGACCCTCCCTGTACCTTACCAAGGAGGAAAACTTCCCATCGCCGACGCCGACCACTGAGGAATCAACCGACCACCACGACGTGCTTGAGCTCCTGGAGGTTGCCATGCACCGCGCTGACGCAATTTCTAAACCTAGGGTTTCTCGGGAGGACGAAGGGGACTTCTTCTTCCAAAAACGCGTGCGTGAAGGGGATAGGTGTATCGGCCCCGTGTTATAAAAAGCCGCGTGCGATAGGTGGACCTCCATGTCAGCACAAAACCAGGCTGGAATCAGCGCGGGGGTATTTTATCTAGTTTGCAAACGTCGAGGCCCTATGCTGTCTGGTTTTTAACTTAAAAGTTGTTTTCTAGATTTTTTTGAAGAGTTCGAGATTGAAAAATAAACTTTTTTCTTGCATTAATGGACATTTCCATCTGCACGAGCACGATAGGCTGACAAGATATCTCATACAGTTGGCGAGCACTAGAGCTTGCCTGGCTAGAATTTGCCTCTTTATTTTAGCGTCAACTCCTGTCTACATCACGTGCATGTCAGATTTTCACTGGGATGGGAGTTGGGGAGGTTGGCCAAGTAACAGCAGTGACTTTGACATGGAAATGGAATCTTTCCGTGCACCCGCTGAACTCCGTGCGGAAGTCCAAGCGAAGAGAACCCATGGAGGCGTGGAGCAATGGACTCACGGCCTGTTAAGGTACCACAGGCCGCCATCCAATTTGTCGCCCATTACAGGCTGCGAATCTTTAACTGATGACCCAATCTCTCAACGCTCCCGCTGATCCAATTTCTAAACGGCCGCAGATCTCGCGCGTGATCCAATGTCTCAACGGTTGCTCCCTGGGAGAATCGACAGCCCACTTCATGTTACAGCTCAGAAGTCAGGGCAAATGATCGATTCACCTTGTTGTCATAGACTCGTAGTATGTTTCTTTCATTACAACGGTAGAAAATTAATTCCTGGCGCATTACATCTCAAAGGAAGAAACAACAAATGAATCTTCTCTACAAGTAAAGCACAAAGGAACCTTAACAAATGATGGATCATCGTCTAATAATAATGATATACCGAAATAGTATCATCTCTGACTTGCTGTGCCTTGTAGGCAGGAATTAATCAAGGCAAGAGCCCGAACGGCTGAGCCTGCATTATTCACTTATTCTCGATCGGGAATTCGGGACGCAGGCACCAGCTGGTGCATGAAGACGGCGGATATATGTCCGGCCGGTGAGCCTTGTGGGAAAGCCGCACGCGTGCTTTACGAGGGGAGCGTAGAGCGGGCTGAACGGGGACTTGGGGAAGTCGTCGTTGAGGCACCTGTCGCCGACCGTCTGGAGCACGCCGCAGCAGGCCGCGCCGACGTGGGCGCCAACGTCGGGGGACGCGAGCGACCGGAGGATGTCGCCGGCGCAGCTCTCAGCCTTCAGCACCGCCTTCCAGCATCCGGCGGCCGCGGGCGAGCCTGAGCCGCCGGGGAACAAGGGGAGCACGGGGCCGTCGTCGTCCACGGCGGTTGCCGGCGCGGCGGTGGTGGCGGGGATCGATATCGCCGCCGTTGCCGTGGGTGCAACGAGGAGCTGGGCTAGGAGGAGGCAGGAGGAGACCATCATGGACGTGATCTTTGTGGCCATTGTTGCGTAGCGTGGTTGCACTCGAGCTTATGTATACGGGAAAACAGGAACAATACCGTGTGCTTGTGTTGTTGAGGTGCATGGAAGTTTTTTTATAGGGGGGAGGTGGAAGGAGGTTACGCGAATTGCTTGAGTTAACGTGCGTTACGCTGGGAACTCAATTGCATTGGGAGTTTATGAGAGTTACTTTGTTCTAAACGACATATACTATGTTACGACACAGTAGTAATGCATTCGTATTGCTGCTCTAAATTACTAATTGCATCTTGACTCTTGAAAACGTGGGTCATTTGTCACTCCATATTGTACACGGGCAGACGGGCTGGCCCAATTTCCATTCCAAGTAGCCATTTTTGGAGTGGGCCGTTCAGCTGCAGATGGCCTCGTATCAAGTGATGGTCAACATTGGGCATCTCCCTTTTTTCTGTGATCATTTCCAAATGTACAGTACTCCAAGTTCAAGTCTCAGTGCAGAGTGAAATGAACACTCTCCGGTGGCAAAGCTAGAAAGCTTTTAATAGGGATGCACACTTCATGCACAAGTTCTAAGTTTTATCCAATGGATACATACTTAGCCTTGTTACCTATATGCTCTACAGGTTTTTCAATTTTTCAGGTGTGCCAGTGTATACCGGGCACACAACCTAGCTCTGCCGTTGGCACTCCCATTCTCAAATGTACAGTATTTCAAATTTCAGTACCCTTATCTACCTAGAACGCTAGAATTTTACAGGAAACAACTCAGTTCCTCTAGAAATTTAGATAAAAATTCAACATTCCAATCAAATCCTTAAACCTTCCAACCTAGCTCTTACTACCTCCGGTTCAGAATACTGGCCACTCTTGACTTTCATGGTCTCCAAAGTCAAACTTTGGGTGTTAATTTTGTATTAATACATTTACAAAATGTTATATGGGTATAATATTATAAAATATATATTTATTATGGTAATTCTAACAGTATCATTTTAATACAATCAAACTATCAAACTAAATATTTAGAAGAAAAAAATGGTCAAGGATTATAAGGTTTGACTCGTTAAAGTCAAGAGCATAAGTATTCTGAAAACAGAAGAAGTATTTACTACAAAATGTACCATTTGATCCTACTATGCGCCCTCTGTTTTAGAGAATTAGCAGGGTGAGTTTTTGTTTTCACTTGGCATATCAACTCTTGAGATTTTTTTTAAAACTACAAAATTAAATAGTCAAAAAAATATTTACAAAAATGGTCTCCTGGCGCCATTTGAAATGGCGACAGGAGGCCATTTATTGCCCAGTCGCTGGTTCAGCCTCTTGTCGCCATTTCATCTAGTGACAGGAGGTGAAGAGTGCCAAAATCGTCATTTCATCTAGCGACAGGAATTCCTATCACCACTTCAACTGGCGGCAGGGGCTAGGCTATAAAATCCCCAAATTTCGGCCCAAAACTCATTTCAATTCCAAGAAAAAGAGAAGAGTGAGAGAAGGGAGAGGAGGAGAATGGGAAAAGTGACCTAGCGAAACCCTGCCGATTTGTAGCGAAGGAGAGGGGGAGTAGATCCTATCGCCCATTTTGCAGGTAAATGTTTTTGCGACTTTGTAATTAAATTCGAAACCCTGGTAGGTTAGCAAATAAAAAAAAGCGACATATAATTGATTTCATTAGATAATTTTAGCTGTAGTTTAGTCTATTGTAGTATATCATTTTAGCTATGTGTAGTTTAGATTATCATATAGGTGTTATTTATGGTTTAGTACGTGAATGATTTAAATTAAATATGCAAAAATACCAAACAAAGCTAAACAATTCTAGGTTTTCACTTTTACGGTAAAATAATTTTGAAATGATGAACATACTTTTTAAACAAGAAAAATAACACGGTAAATATTTTATAAATGCCGAAAATACCTTTTAAATAAGAAAAATAGCAAAATAGCTTTAAAAATTGTATTAAAACTTCAGAGTAGCTAAATAGGATGTATAGAGTCTAATTAAAATATTATCATCTTCAATTTGGTTCTCATTTTTGCATGGTAAATATTTTGTAAATGTCGAGAATACCTTTTAAACAAGGAAAATTACAATCTAGCTATAAAAATTCTATAAAAATTCCTTAGTAGCTACATAGGGTGTGCGGGTCTTAATTAAAATATTGTCAGCTTCAATTTGGTTCTCATTTTTTCACGGTAAATATTTTCTAAATACTGATAATACCTTTTAAACTAGGAAAATATCAAGATGGCTTTAAAAATTATATTAAAAATTCCAGAGTAGCTGAATAGGGTGTGTAGAGTCTAATTAAAATATTATCAGCTTCAATTTGGTTCTCATTTTTGCACGGCAACTATTTTATAAACGCTGAGAATACCTTTTAAACAAGAAAAATAGCAAGCTAGCTGTAAAAATTCCATAACAATTCTAGAGTAAATACATAGGGCGTGCAGATCTTAATTAAAATATTGTCAGCTTCAATTTGGTTCTCATTTTTGCACGGTAAATATTTTGTAAATGCCGAGAATACATTTTAAACAAGGAAATTAGCAAGATGGCTCTAAAAATTATATTAAAATTCCAAAGTAGCTAAATAGGGTGCGCAGATCTTAATTAAACAAATTCTCAGTTTCAATTTTGTTCTTATTTTTGCATAGTAAATATTTTATAAATGCTGATAATACATTTTTGTAACGTCCCAAAATTTCACGTGGCCTGAAATAGGAAAAGTAATTACAAATTGCGAGAATGGCAAAACATTAAACAAGAAAATCAAACTGGGGCAAATAATAAATGTAGTCCAAGGTAAATGCAAATAATAGAAGGTGATTTAAAGGCAGAGCAAATGATAAAAAAAAATCCTAATTATTGGGGCTACGACTATCGAATTACCGGGCGTAGCAAAGCAGCAGCTACCGCCACATCAGTGTTAGTGTCTCGACAGTGCCGGCTCAACATTTGGACCGATTCATGCCCCTCGTCTCATATCAATCAGCTTAATTTGCTTACAATTACTACAATAATACTAGGGGTGAAAACAAGTCGGATACGGGCGGATATTGCTCTTCTGTATACTAACCCATATTTTTACCTCAGAATCGGAGTCGAATACGGATACCCCGGATAAAGATGCGAATACAGATTTTTCGAGATACGGACACGGGCAGATGCAGATCAGATTCAAATCGGTCACAGATAACTTGTTGGATAGTGTACACATAACGAAAAGATGTAACTTCACCAAGAAAAGTGTTAAATTATACTACCTATTAGAAAATTATTTATCCTACTTAACAACATAAGCATATTCAAATGTAAATTCATATTATATATTAGTCAATGACTAGAAAACCATAGATGATATTAAAGGATATTGATGTTTATCGGATATCCATTTTGTTGATTTATTTGATATCCTATAAAATACGGATACATATCGATATTGCTCTTTACATATCTAACTCATATTCCATGAAATTCCATGTCAAGTGCAATATAAAAACAACTAAAATTAGAAATAAAAAATAAAACAAAAATAGTAATTTGATTTCTATATGAATTCATAATAAAATCCTAAATAAATATAATTCTTAATAAATATTAAATAAAACTAGCAACTCGATTTGTAAACGAAATCCAAAATAACTAAAATTCGGAACATAAATAAAATAAAATTAGTAACAGCAGTGACATTGACATGGAAATGGAATCGACGCCAAGACCAGGAGCTTTACTTTTCGGAGAGGAGTGCGCTCGAATGGGGACGCCAAGACTACCGAACTCCGTCTTGAAGCCCAAGCGAAAAGAGGCCCATGGAGGCGTGGAGCAATGGACTCACGGCCTGTTAAGGTACCACAAGCCTCCATCCAATTTGTCGCCCATTACGGGCCTCGAATCTTTAATTTCTGACCCAATCTCTCAATGCTCCTGCTGATTCAATTTCTAAACGGCCGCAGATCTCGCGCGTGATCCAATGTCAACGGTTGCTCCTGGGAGAATCGATGTACCCACTTCATGTTACAATTTGAGAAGTTAGGGCAAATCGATTCACCTTGTTGTCAGACTCGTAGTATGTTTCTTTCATTACAACGGTAGAAAATTAATTCCTGGCGCATTACATCTCAAAGGAAGAAACAACAAATGAATCTTCTCTACAAGTAAAGCACAAAGGAACCTTAACAAATGATGGATCGTCGTCTAGTAATAATGATCTACCGAAATAGTATCATCTCTGACTTGCTGTGCCTTGTTGTCATAGACCGCTGGTTGCTTGGCAGTCAGACCGGCTGAGGAGTGTTGAAATATGATTTTCTTGGTTTCAACTCAATTCTTCTACTACGATTTTAAGACATTGATCTTCATAGCTTCACATAGCTATTGGAGTAAAAAGTGGGTTGAATACCAAAAGAGAAAAAGTGGGTTCCTATTCATTCTCTCTAGCCGCTATTTCGGTCCAACAAAAGAAAAAAACAAACTTAGCACTAAATGATGTGGTATTTCTCAGCGCTTATACATATACTTCACGCTGTGGATGCCCTAAGGTCATCACACCAGGGGTGTCTCTTCCAGAGACAGCGTAGCCTACTCTAGAGAATAAATCAAACTCTTCCGGAGGCAGCGTAGCCTACTCTAGGGAATAAATAAAACTATAGACAGAGGAGGACCATATGCATGCATGATAGTAGCATTTGACAAAGTGTCTACGTGATACAAGCTTAGCATTAGCTAGGCTTGATGATGGTATTTTGGCGAGGTCCATTGTTTCAGGATTGGATGGAGACTCGGAGAGAGCGGTTGGCAACACGACGAGCGTGATTGCCCAATGAATGGCTTGTCCTCTTGCACTTTTGGGCGCTGATGCCGCATCGCTCGTCTCACCAAGGAAGGAAGGAAGAATAACAATGGAAGGGGTCGTTGCGGCGTGATTTTGTGACCCAGCCCATGGACTTTTCAGAATTGGTTAGCATTTGTTGGTTGTGTGACCAGTGGCGGACCCAGGATTTCCTGGATGGGTGTTCGAAACTACAAAAATATCATTCAATGCTTTTCCTATGGAGTCAAACAATTCACATATTTGTATTTTACATGAAGGATGAAAAATTGAATATACAGAGGATAATTCTCTTATTTTGTGATTGTCAGTCTATTGTTGAATTGCTAGGGTCCTCTCTTTGAGCATGGATAATTGCAAACAACATACTGTCATTTTTTTTTGCAAACAACATCATAGCACTTTTCAGAAAATCAGTAAGTCTTAATGGATAGACCCCCAAAAATTGCACAGTACATCATGTTAATTCATCTAGGCTGGGCATTTTGATTATGAAAGAAAGAAAGAAAAGCCAGAAATAGACTTCAAAAGTAGCCCAGTTAACTGGATTAGTTATCAATAAATTCCATGAGCTAGCATCTTTTGATTTTTAGCACCAAATGAAAGCTACCTAATACTCCTATAAAATAATTGCAACTCATTGGAAGGACATTCTATCTAGTTCTGAACATTGCTTTCAATAGATTTCAGTTCTGGCGTCGAGGTGGATGGTGTCTTATGTCTCTTAATGGCTCTGGACCACAAAGATTTCAAATCGACAGACTTCTTCTCCATTTTTCAAAGCTCTAATATCTAGTTATCTACAATACACATAAATACAAGATCGAAGATTCAGGAATCAGGACCACAATTCATTTGGGTTATCCACAATAAGCATAAATACAACTATACAAGATTCTTCTCTCTATTTGGGTTGTATACCTGCCTCTGACTGGGCCGCTGGCTAGATGGCTAGCTGCCTGGCTCGGGGATTTGGCAATTGAAGAGCTGCAGCCCTCGGAGTGACCAGCCACCGCCCCGCCTCGGCGCCTCGCCTGATTGCAGGTGCCTCATGCCTCCCCTCCCGGCGCCCGCCTAGGCGCCTCGCCCTCCCCTCCCGATCGCCTCGGTGCTTGCGGTGTGATGCCTCACCGCCCCCCCTCCCGGCGCTTCTTGGGTGTTCTCGCCCGTGGCCAGACAATACCACGCCGAGTAGGTGAGCAACGCCAGCAGGCAGATCAACAAATCAGCAGGGCAAACCGTTGCCGTCGCAAGGTGAGGATGAGTATTGTAGATTTGGAGTGCTCACTGCGCAGCGCTGGAGCTGATTGGGGAATGAGGGATTTAGCCATTTAGGTTTGAGGTCTTGAGGAAATGGGCTTGGGAGTTGGGCCTTTGAACTTCCTTAGCTGCGCCTGACCGCCTGTCGGCCTGTTGGCTGTGACCTGTGCGCTATGGCTTGTGGGCTTGTGCACGGATGCAATGCGCGGTGCGCTGGACACCTAGTGCTGGTGGCCATGACGCTCCCGACAGCTGAACGGGACGAATGAATTAATTTTCAGTATGTGCATATATTATGCAACATATATATTGATTTTTTGCTCAAAATTTTTGGGTGTTTAGCTGAACACCCATGAACCAAAGAGGATCCGCCCCTGTGTGTGACAAGATCACCAAATAGATTAACAGGTGGCTAGGATAATGAAGGAGCTAAACTAGTACAATTAGGTAGGCAACGCATGAAGGAGATTTTGTGGCTAGTTATGAGAGACGAGTGATGGCTCACAGTGCCATGCACGTATGCTCGCTGTCCTGAGTGATCCTTTGTCCAATGGTCCAATCAAATCTAGTTGCGGCGAAGGTGGATTTTCTCCCGGTAGGAGAGCTGGAAGCTTTTGTGGCGGTGGTTGTGGAGTCGAGGTTGGCGTTGAAGGCTGAAGCCAGTGCCGGAGATGTTGCTGATGCCAGTGAGATCTAAGTTCCATTTTCGCAGGTTCATCGGGTGGTTAGCGTCGCGATTGGATCAAGATTTTGGCGGTTGCAAGAGGGTAATTCTTCGATGACGAAGAGATCATCTTAGCGGAAGTGGTGGATGAAACGAAGGCAGAAAATTGGTGTATTGTTCCTCCTGACAACGTCCCAAAATCTGCGCAAGGTAAAGGCGTTCAATCCTCTATCTCATCTAGCTTTCGCAGATCTTTGCAGGTTGGGGGTCAGGGGAGCACTGGCCAAGGATCTTCCTCGAAGTTGCCAAGCAATCTGCTCTTTGCTGAGGCCATTATTGTGGGGGTACTCTCCGTCAGAGCTTCGCACAGTGGGGTTTACGCCAGGCCGGTGCAAGTAGACTGATGGGGTTGGTCGGCCATGGCAGGGGCCTCTACCACCTCCTCGGAGGTCACCTCCGGTGACAGTGGGCAATGTTGTTGATCAAGGTCGCCAGAATCAAATGTCCAGGCTGGTGGACCGTGCTAAATTAGCGACATTTCAGCCGGATCTAATTACACTTCAAAATGCAAATGGCACGGCATTTACATAGGAGCCAGATCAGCTGGATCTAATGCCTCTTCAAATTGTAAAAGGCACGGCATTTACGCAACAGCCCCAGTGACTTCACACACTAAACAGGATTGTGACTAATGGGCCGGGCCAGCCGATGGCCTGCTTGCCTGTAATCTGTTCGAATCAAACAGCCACGAGAGGCTTGCCTTGGATGAGAAAAGTGTTTCAGCACAACTGGAATAGGAACTGTCCAAAACCTAAAAAGCTTGGTGGCGGTTGGTCAGGAACATTAGCCGGAGATCAAAGATCGTTTGTTGAAGTTGTTCATCATCATAGTTCCATGGACTTTGGTTGGAGTCGTGCTGGCGGTCCGAGCAGAAATCCTCAACTTCCTAGTAACGCAAACGTTACTTGTTTTTCTATCAATGGTAGTGTAAGTGGCTAGGAGGCAGGACCTGGTGGCGTTTTAGCAGGCAGGGAGGAGTTGCAAGGATGCCCTCGGTCGGTTCCAGAGGGAGTCTTTGCCTGGATGGTGGAGGTTCTGCTATTGGCTGCCCGACTGTTGGAGTTGGCGATCAGGGAGGAGAACCAGGTTTGAAGAAGTTAGTTGCTGGAGGAGGCGGCAGTCAATTCCTAGGCACCGATCGTGTTGATGGTGATCTACCCGCTGCTAACGTCGGTGGTGGTTTTCTTCTGTCCTTGAAACGGGTGTGGTTAGTCAAGCTGGGTTTGGTGAAGTTATTGGTGGGCAAGAAGTTGGCAGAAGCTTCGGGGCTCCTTCGCAGCGACAGGTTAGGGCACCCATCAATGGCCGTGGGAGGTTTGGAAGTAGCTTTAGAGGGCGTGGACGGGGCCGGTTCAATGGGGGCAACCACATCTTCACCGGTTCCCCAGGAGATGATTCAAAATTAATCTATTTTCGGTGCAACGGGAAGGGGCATGGAATTGCCAATTGCAAAGTTCTCTTATTGTGTGATATTTGTGAGGGCAATGACCATTTAGCAAATAAGTGTCCGTTATTGCTGAAGCCGAGACCTATTGCTAACCTGTGTGGATTTGGTGCTGATGGGTTGGGGTTTTATCACATTCCAACGGCTGGGACGAAGAAGTTGAAGAAAGAAAATAATAAGACGGGGCTTGTTCGGATCTCTGGTGATTTGCTGTCTGAAGATCTTCTAGTCGCTAAGCTGCGAAGGTTAATACCAACAAATTGGTAGCCTAAAGTGGAGATTCAGGGGGACAATGTATTTTTGGTTCACTTTCAAACAAGGCTTGATATGCTTCGTATGGCGGCTATTGGTGATGTGGATATGAAGGAGCCGAAGGTGGTGTTGAATTTCATGGAATATAATTTAAAGCCCAAGCCTAAGTACCAATTGCTGAAGGTATGGGTTCAGGTTTTATGAGTACTTTTGAAGTACGTGATTTTTTGAGCCTTTGTGCTATAGGATCAATCATTGGCTTAGCTTTGAGAGTGGACATGGAAAAGGTCCGTAAGAACGATGTGGTTCGCATGCTGGTGGGTGTACTAGATATAGATGGAATACCTTTCAGTGTTGAGATTGTGGTGGGTGAATATGTTTATGATGTTTTTTTCAAAGTTGAAGACACTGTGATGGATAGTGTTGACGAAGAAAATATTCAGACCAAAGATCATGAAGAGGAAGATAAATCAGACAAAGGCAAAGATGTTGTTATGGAAGATAGAGATGCTAAGAGACCGAAGAATAATTCTGATGTTAGATCAAGTGCTCCTAAGAACTACAAGGGACAATCTACATCAAATGCTAAGGGGGCTACATTGGGACTGTCAGTTTCAGATACCATTTGGGTTACACCGAGGGCGGTTAGAAAGGACTGCGACAAGGTGGCGCAAGATGGTGATAAGTTCGGTTTGAACTTCCAGGGGGAGAATGCGATGGTAGACCTGGCCGGTTCATCCCCTTTTCAAATGACCAGTGTTGGGGTTGAATTGGAGGAGCACTCCCTGGCGGCTGGAAAGGACAGTGTCCTGGGTTCGCTGAATTGTTCTGCTTCTGTGGTTCTAGAAGATGAATCCTTGACTGATGGTGGAGATTCTTTGCTAGTGGTAGCCGAAAGGCCATTGTCTACAGCGGCTAACTCTTCCCTTGTGAACAAGGTGGTCTCTGTAGGGACAACATTTAAATCGGCTGGGGTGGATTTCAGAGCCGCAACAATTGCATCAGATGGATTAGCATGGGATGGCTGCTTTGGTGCGGACGGGTGTGGGAAGATCCAGGTGGAGCCAGCTGCTACGGTTGCTAAGAAAAGGGTGGTGGATGATCCCATGGTTGCCAAGGTTGCTTTAGCTGCAAGTCTAGTTTCTTGGCCGACGCTGATTCAGCAGGTTGATCCGGTGGACATTAGACAGAGTGTGCGCATTAAGAAGCAATAGTCTGGTGATGATGACTCAATCCAAAAGGCTATGCGGAGGGAGAAAGTTTGTAATCTCGAACTAGATCCAAGTAAGTCCGGAAATAAAATTTCATTTATGTCTTTTTCTGATGAGCAAATTGTTGAAAAAATTGCTAGCATAGGTATTTCTTTGGGATCTGATAGTACAGAGATAGGTAGTTCGATTAACAATCTTAAGACTCTAGAACTAGGGAGGTTAAAAAAATAAAGGATTGGTAGATGTAGAGGAGATGGAGGATGAGAATCTAGATTGCAGCGATATCTCAGCCCTTAATGATTTATGTGGTGATTTAGACGATGTTTTGGAGGATGATTGCTTTGATTTTTGTATGGTGACAAATAGAAAGACGTCGAAAAAGAAAGCTTTTCGTAATAGACCAATCAAATTAAAGGTAAAATGAAAGGTCTTTTTTGGAATAGCAGAGGTCTGGGGGCCTTGGCTAAACATCGGTACATTTGTGATATGGTTAAGGAGCAACATTTAGATTTTTTTGGCTATTCTTGAATCTAGTAAGAAAGACTTTTCAGCGTCTAGTCTTAATCATCTTTGTGGTGGGCTGAAATTTTTGTGGCATTGTTCTCCACCACAAGGTCGATCCGGGGGCATACTTTTAGGGGTGGATCCTCAGATTTTTGATCTTGGTTCTATTGATGCTGATGATTTTTATGTTAAGTTTCATCGGAAAAATAGAGAGGATGACTTCCAATGAATTCTTATGGTTGTTTACGGTGCAACTCAAACCCAATTCAAAGAGAAATTCCTTACTGAACTTATTCATGCATATAGGAAAGATTCACTCCCCATTTTAGTTGGGAGTGATTTAAATATTATTAGGCATGCAGGCGACAAAAATAATGATAATTTCGAGTATAGATGGCCTTTTTTGTTTAATGCTGTGATTAATAATTTGGATTCAAGGGAAATAGACTTATCTGGGAGACAGTTTACTTGGGCCAATTCATTAGATAATCCAACCTTTGAAAAGTTGGATAGAGTGTTAATAAGTACAGATTGGGAGCACAAGTTTCCTTTGGTTACAGTTAATGCTCTTGAAAGATCTTTGTTTGATCACATGCCGTTGCTTTTAAATACGAGAGCGGCCTCCTCTAATACGAGGAGTCAACCTTTATTTAAATTTGAATTAGGTTGGCTGTGTAGGGAAGGGTTTAGGGAGATGGTGGCTGACATTTGGAATAAGGAAATTAGAGGGCAATCTGCCTTACACATTTGGCAATATAAGGTTAGAGCACTTAGAAAATATCTTCATGGTTGGGCTAAAAATATCAGTGGCAATAATAAAAAGGAAAAGCGAGAACTCAAATTGATAATTGATGAGATTGATAAAAAAAAGCTAAGCTTTGGAGTTTGTCTGCTGCAGACCTGTCTCTTAAAAATTTTGCTAATAAAAGATTGGCACATCTGTTAAGAGAAGAAGAAATTAAATGGTATTTGTTAGTGTTTTAGAACCGAACTTACGTAAAGATTGTTTGATTCGGGAGTTCCCCTAGGCTCAAACTCATGTAGAGAGGGAGACACGGGGATTTTTATATAGGTTCGGACCTTCTCCTGGGAGAATAACAACCCTACTCCTGTGTGTATGTATTGAGTATCAAGAGAAAGACTAGAGTCTTGTGCTCCTGATTGTGTTTCTAATTTCCCCTCCCCCCTATTGTTCTGATGATTATGCCTTTTATACTGTTCTCGAAGTGTTCCGTTGTATCTCCAGTCTAAAGGCCGCCTTAATGTTCCAGATTGTGGAGCTGTTACTAGAGGTTATTGTGGGAGAAGTAACGTTCCCACGTTGCCAGGCAGTTATCAATATAACAGGGAGTTAAATCGTGCCATTATTCCAGAGAATAACAGCGTAGTTTACTGTCCCGTATCCTTAAATATGATGCGAAAGATTCCTTGGTCGACTAGGCCCACATGTCTGTAAGCCTCATCGACTAAGGATTGGTCGTAGAAGAGCTTATGACCGGTGGTGGTCGTAGAAGATCTTACGACCACAGACTAATCGTAGTAGAACTTACGATCACGGAATAGTCGTAGAAGGACTTACGATTATGGGGTAGTCGTAGGAGGACTTGCGACTACGGGGTGGTCGTCGAAGAACTTACGACCTCCAGCTTCTCCTTTACGAATATTAAGGGGTATACTCAAGGACATCCATAATATGAATTGTAGATAAATAATTAAATGAGGATTATTATATCCTCATTATCTAGCCCCCCAGCTTCAAGTGAAAATAACTTACTTGAAAAAGGAGTTTGTAGATGATCTTACGACCAGTGAGTGGTCATAGAATAGTGGTCGAAGGAAAAACTCTTCGACTGGTGTTTCATTTGACCAGAAAATAACTTGGTCAAGAAGGTTGTAGAATAAACTTACGACTTACAAGGTGGTCGTAGAAGATCTTACGATCACCAAGTGGTCGCAGCACTGCAGTCGGAAGCAAAAAACCTTTCCGATTGCTGTTGCATTTGACCAGAAAAGACTTGGTCAAGAAGGTAATTTCGCTTGAGGTGTAAAGACTAACCTGATTTTCTCGAGCAGACAAATTTAAGAATCTCAATCGACTCTCACAGACCTATCTGAGGGAGCGGTTTCCGAAGCGATGACAACCATTGGGTAGCCACGTCTTTAACTTCAGGCGTGCGGTTATAAATACTTACAGTGTGTTGGACTTAGGTTTTTTACTTTTCCCCAAATCACTCCACTATTCTTCAAGTTCTTGCGCTCTCTGCTACCGACCAAATCGAGTATCCTCATGAAATCTTTCCAAATCCAAATCTCCCACCTTTGAGAGAGATGGCCAGAACCGCTTCCCAGTAGGTAGAATCGGAGATGGATACGACCAAAATCAAGGCTTTGGTCGCCGCCGAGAAGATCCCGAAGAAGAAGTTCGTGAAGTGGATCGAAGCTGCTAGGTAGCATTGGCCGTCGGGGGAGAGTAGGCAAATCCCTGTCTTCCAGGCGTTCTGTGAGTGTGGCCTTCGCTTGCCTGCTCACCCTTTCCTCACCCTTGTACTCGAACACTTCGACATGGAGTTGGTGAACCTTGTTCCCAACTCCATTACAATGTTGGGCATGTTCGTGTACCTGTGCGAGGCCTACCTGGGGATTCCAGCCGATCTGGAGCTGTTCCAGTACTACTATGGAATGACCAGGTTGGCTGGAGTTGCCGGTAGTTGTAGTCTTAAGCTCCACGACGGGAAGTCGAAGGAGTACATTCAGATGTTTACCCAGTCGTCGTGGCCAAGATGGAAGAAGAGGTGGTTCTATTGGGGATAACCAACGAGGATAGCCTCTCCTTCGCCAGAAAGCTGGCTGAGAAGATTTCTTCCTAGGATTCGACTCCCAAGGATCTCGGTCGGATTGCTCCCTTCATTCAAGCCATTGCAGACTTGAAGGAAGAGGACCTTACCGGATGATACGTGGAGAAGGATTTCATCATGTGCCGCATCAGCCCTCTGAAGAAGTGGGCTCATCTGATGTGGAGGTACTCGGGGCTGCAAGACCCGACTAGGGACTACGAGGAGGGTAAGTAAACTTCTGATTTTAGTCAGGGTAAGTAAACTTCTGATTTTAGTCATCTTTCTATTGATTTCGAATTTGGCTTATCGAGAGTTTTCTTATCCCTGCGGACCTCTCACAAGAGGAGATTGATGCTCGGGTCAAGCTCATCTGTGAGAAACCGCCAGCCCATGTGGTGGCGCCTCCAATTCTAGCTGACCTGTCCGCAGAGGACAAGACAAAGCGCCTAAAGGTAATCAGGAATTGACCTTATCTTTAGGATTTTGTAGTCGTAGAAGAACTCACGATCGATATCGGTCGAGAAAAGCTACGATCAGTCTTGGTCATAGCAAAAGCTACGATCGTCTTGGTTGTAGAACGACTTACGACGAGGTATGGTCATAGAAAAACTTACGACATGGTAATGGTCGTAGAAAAACTTACGACTGCTTTGTAATATCTTTCTTTCTGACTTCTTCAGAAAGTAGGCATGGAGAACCGTTGGAACGATGAAGAAGTCGAACTAATGGTTGTTGGTGCGGCTATAGAGCAGTTTGATTCCCCCCTGCCAAGAGGCGACGGCTCGTGCAAGTCACCGACAAGGGAGGAGCAAGCTCGAGCTTTGCTGTTTTGACTGATCCTTTTGTGAAATTTGCTACGGACATGGCTGCCGCAGAAGAAGCAAGGGTGATTGAGGCGAGCATCGATGCTCTCAAGCCCAGAGCCCGCAAGATCAAGGTACCATTCTACTACAACAATACAACTTTTGCAGTTTCTGTCTCCCGTGGCTTTATCAAGCGATTAGAAAAGACGAACTGGAAGAGTTTTATGTCTTTTGTGAAGGAAACTGTTGCACCAGCAGTACCCGTGGTCAAGGGCAGTGTTGCCCTTGAGGTGGTCGAGACAGGTCTCGACCATCCGGAGAGCCAGGAGGCTCAAGGAGCAGTTGTGCTCGTTCAAGACCCACGACTAGACGTGGTCGTGGCCATTCCTCAACTCGAGTCTTGACCAGACGTGGTTGAGAAGAATTCAAACAAATCTTCCCTAGGGAAGGTTTATTCTAAATTCAAGATCAAGTCTGGTGCTCGGAGGTATGTAAAAGAGACAAAAGTGTAAGAACAGCTTTTACCTTTTTCTTTTTACCACCTAATCGTGTTTTCCTTTTTATGATCTTAGCCTGACTCCTCTAACCATCAAGGATGCTCCTGCTAAGGAACCCACTGATGTTTCTTTGGTAGCCAAAGATATGACAGTGGCAGTGGTCGAAGGGTCGTCCACCGTCCGAGAGGTGGGAGATGTCGTTGTTGCCGAAGCGGCTACAACTATTGGAGTGGTCGTAGAGCCGGAAGCGAAGATGGTTACGGCGGAGGCATCCGGCCATGGGGGTGAAGTTTTTAATCACCGTGCTAGGAAGGAAATCACTGCGGATGATCCTCCTAGCCCCTAAGGTCAAGCTACTGATGCTGCTACCTTCGAAGAAGAGGAGGGGTTAGGATTCTTCGACCGCTCTTTCGGGTTCTTTGCTCCTGCTACCATCCTGAGATCTCATGCATTCAGATCTCGTACTCGTGTTCCCCACCCTAAAGACATTCCCAACAGAGGAGATGCTTTCGATGATGAACGTCTCGAAAAGGTGTGGTGGGATCGAGTTCAAGATATTGATGAACTAAAGAACCCCACAGAGGGTTGTATCTTCGTTTGCTCGGACGACTATGAATGTAAGTACCTGTCATTCGGTATTCGCATACATGTCTTTTCTTGCTTCTTACTGTCTTTCTGTCTTTCTTTATACAAAAAGCGTTGGAACAAATTGTCACTGTTGCTGAATACAACAAGCAACTTGTGCAACTGCAACAAGAAAAAACGATACTCTGCAAGCAGGCAGAGAGGTGGTAAGTAACTGTTTTTCATAGCCTTTTATGTTTCGACCACTTACACAGTACTTGTGGGGATTGTCATAGAGGATCTTACGACTAGATACTGGTTGTAGGAGGACTTACGACCAGGGTATTGTCGTAGAAAAACTTACGACTAGGTATTGGTCGTAAGAGGACTTACGACCAGGGTATTGTCGTAGAAAAACTTACGACTAGATCTTGGTCGTAGAAAAACTTACGACCGCTTGTTTTATGCTACGTCTACTCTTTTCCTTAGCTGATTCTCTCGACTTTGAGAAAGCCGAGACGAAAAAGCTAAATGGGGAGAATAAAGACCTCCTGAATAAGCTTCAAGAGGAAAACTTTGCAATCCAAAGGTTGCAGAGACGAGCAAACGGTAAGTGCTGAACTTAAAACCGCTTAAGACATTCCTTTCTTTCTCTAACTCTTATTCCTTTTCAGAAAAAGACCAAGAGGTCCAATCGTGGGAGAAGCACTATATAAAGAGCACCGCGTCTCATGCTGAAAAAGTCAAGAAGTTAGATTCTCGACTAGTTAGTAAGCAAATCTTTATCTGTGATTGGTTTTGTTGTCCTTTCGAGGTCATTTTATCTGACTGGTCTTATTCTTTTCAAAGCAAGCAGTAGAAATAAAATGACTCCGCGAGGCTTCGACTCGCAATCAGGAGGAAATGAAGTCTTTGAAGATCAACCTTCAAGACAACGTCTCTCTTATGAACAATGTACTCGATGGGCTTCATGCTGAGGGGATTACTCCTCATGAAGACATGATATCTGCTCACTCGAGTGCCATTGGTGATCAAGTCGGAACTTTGCAAGAGTTGGTGACTACTCTGAAGATGAACCAAGTCAATTCGATAAAAGAGGTGGTCAAAGAGGGAATAAGTTTTGTTTTAGAAAAACTTAAGGCTCACGACCCCAGCCTTAATCTGCAACCCGTCATAGACAACTTCGACTGCTCTGAAGCAGAAGCAGAGTGGTTAATGACGGAAATGTAGCCGATCGCCGAGGATGTCACGGAGGATATGCAAATAAGATCTCCTTCGTCGGAGTAGTTTGTACCAAAGTCCTAAGTCCTGTAAAGACAAGTTTTTGTTGCCGTTGATATATAATCCTTCCTTCTTCCTGAAAATCATCTTGTCGAGTAGTTAGTAACTTATAAGATAATGAATGGAAAAATAGCAAGACTAAGAATTGAAGTCAAGTTAATAACTTTATCCTAGCCCCCGACTATTTGCTTGGTTTATTTAGATAAACCAAGTAAATAGTGTGAAATGGGTTTTCTTAAAAAAGAGAGGTTTAGCTAACTTATAGTTTTTCGATCACAATTATCATGCACTGGTCAAAAGAGTAAGAACGAGTCGACACTAAGAAGTTCCTTCTAGTGGGTAGGACCATGTGCAGAGAGGAAACGCTTCGACTAGGTGATGTTACCATCTCCGACCAGATTAATCAAATCAGGAACGATCAACTTGAGTTAGGTAAACGTCTGGAGTTCCTTAAAAATTCATCCAACTTATTCCAGTGCACTCAGTAGGTTCGCTCTGGTAGCAAGAGTTAGAAACAGGACGACGCTAGAAAGTTCCTTCTAGTGGGCAGGACCACATGCAGAGAGGAAAGTCTTCGACTAGGTGTTGCAACTTCCTCTGACCAGTTAAAACGAAGCGAGTTTACCAAAAGTAGTCGAGCAAATTTGACAAGTGTACTCAGATTAATTAATTTATTTTTTTTAAAAATGATTGAAGAAATAAACTAAGGTACTAAGAGGCGACTTGACATTATTTTGAACATATTTTAAACCCAAGCTCTTTGTGTTGGCAGCAAAAAGGGAGGAATAAGTCGACACTACGAAGTTCCTTCTAGTGGGCGGGACCACGTGCAGAGAGGAAAGGCTTCGACTAGGTGATGTTACTATCATTTCGACCAGTGTAAAGATGAACTGGGTACTGGTCGCAGAATGTCTTACGACCAGTGTATTGTCGTAGAAAAGCTTACGATTAGGAATTGGTCGTAGGCGGACCTCCAACCACGGTATGGTTGAAAAGATTGTCAAAGCACTACTCAAAGTAAAACAATAAAGATAGAAAGAACATGATGCTTTATTGTAGTGTTGATCGATTACACATAGAATTTGCGTAGCTGGTCGATATTCCAAGAATTAGAGAGAATTCGACTGTCTTCCATTGCCAGTCGTACTGAACCTGGTCTTATAACTTCGACCACTGTGTAAGGACCTTCCCACTTGGGGGAAAGTTTGTTCCTATTAGATTGGGATTGAATTTTTCTTGATACCAAGTCACCTACAGCAAGACTGCGAGGTTGGACCTTACGTTCATAGTATTTGCGCAGGGATTGTTGGTAGACTGCTGATCGGATTAAGGCTTGATTTCTCTTCTCTTTGAGCAGGTTAATGTCATCTGCTCGAAGTTTTTCTTGGACTAAGTCATTGAAACTCTCGACCCTTGCAGACCTGATCTTTAGTTCTGGTGGAAGCATGGCTTCGGCACCGAAAACTAGGAAAAAAGGTGTTTCGCCTATTGCCCGACTAGCAGTCGTGCCAACTACCCATAATACTGAGGGTAATTCTTGTAGCCAAGCCCCCGAGCGCTTTACAAGCTGGTCGAAGACTCAAGTTTTAATTCCCTACATTATTTGGCCATTCGCTCTTTCGACTACTCCATTGCTTTGGGGATGGGCAACGGAGGCGTAACACAGCTTGGTACCCAACTCGTCGCAAAATTCCTGAAATTTTGCGCTTCAAAACTATTTACCATTATTGGTGATTATTCAACTTGAAACTCCAAATCGAGTAATCATACTTCTCATCATTAACCGTTTTATGTCTTCCATTGTTATCTCAGTCACAGGTTCGGCTTCGATCCATTTTGTGAACGTGTCAATAACCACAAAAATGAACTCGAAGCCTCTTGGAGCTTTTGCAAATGGTCCTAGGATATCGAGACCCCAGGTCGCAAAAGGCCAAGATAGAGGAATTATTTGTAATGCCTGAGTTGGTTGGTGTATTTGTCTGCTATGAAACTAGCATTGTACACATTTCTTAACCAACTCTGTGGCATCGTAGAGAGCTATTGACCAGTAAAATCCTTGTCGAAAGGCTTTTTCGACCAACGTTCTGTAGGAAGCATGGGTTCCACAGATACCCCTATGTATGTCGTGAAGGAGTTTTAGTCCTTCTCTCCGCGGTATGCATCGCATGAGTACCCCTTGAGTGCCTCGTTTATAGAGGACTCCTTCGACCAAAGTATACATTTTGGCCTTTCGGGATAAACAATTTGCCTTGAGATCGTCATCGGGCATGGAACCCGTCTAAAGTTACTTATAGATGGGATTCATCCAAGTATCCTTGTATTCTAGAGATGCTGTCTCAATAGGAGATGTCTCTGGTGTCTCTACCAGAGACGGCTTCTGGAGTTGCTCCAGGAAGACTCCTTTTGGTACTTGCGATCGGGAAGAAGCTATCCGAGCAAGCTGGTCTGTGAGGAAATTATCCCTTCGAGGGATGAATTGTACCTCAAAACCGAAAAAACGCTTTTCGAGCTTTTGAACCTCCGATAAGTATCGAGACATGGTCGAATTAGAGCACTGGTACTCTTTTCTGACTTGATTCATGACTAGTTGAGAGTCTCCTCTCACGAGTAGTCGTCGAATTAAGCGGCCAGATGCCGCCTAGCAAACCTTCAGATTACGCCACATTGTTAGTGGCCTGAAAGTTTAATTGTATGGCATACTTTAAGGTCTCTCCGTTAGGAGATTCCAGGACCACCCCAGCTCCCGAGCCACTTAAAGTAAGTGACCCGTCAAAGTACAGTGTTCACTGGTCATGGGAATCGTACTGGGGATCCTCAACAGGTTCAGGTTTTGTCCATTCAGCGATAAAGTCTGCCAAGATATGGGATTTAATGGCCGTTCGGGACACGAAATGGAGGTCGAACTCCCCAAGTTCTATTGACCTTTTAGACATACGTCCCGCACTCCCGCTGCTTCTCTATTCTAGAGAATCACTCCTAAGGGAAACTCAGACGGCACAATTATCTTGTGCACTTGAAAATAATGCTGCAGTTTCCTCGAAGATATGAGGAGGGCATAGAGAAGTTTTTGGACCTGAGTGTAACGTTACTTAGGCCTGTGCAAAACTTCACTTACGTAGTACGCTGGTCGTTGGACGTTTTCACGTTCTACGACTAGTACTGCACTCACTTCCTGTGGCGTGGCAGCTAGATAAATTAAGAGCATCTCTTCTAGTTTTGGAGAAACCAAAACAGGAGCACTCGTAAGATATCTCTTGACATCCTCAAAGGCAGCATTTGCCTTTTTCGACCACTCGAAACCCTCGTGCTTCCTTAGAAGTTTGAAGAAAGGTAGTCCTTTTTCTCCCAGTCGTGCGATGAAACGACTTAAAGCCGCCATATACCCTGTGAGTTTTTAGACTTCTTTCTTCATGGTTGGAGGGCGCATTTGCACAATTGCCTTTATCTTTTCGGGATTTGCTTCGATCCCTCGTACCGAGACCAGGAATCCAAGCAATTTTCCCGAAGAGACTCCAAACACACACTTCTCAGGATTGAGTTTCAGGTGGTGTTTTCTAAGGTTGTCGAACGTCTCCTGCAATTCTGAAACATGATCAAGCCGTTTGATGCTTTTTACAACTAGATCGTCAACATAGGCTTCCAAATTTTGCCCTAGCCGAGGTAAAAAAGTCGATTGCATCAAGTGTTAAAAAGAAGCACCAGCATTTTTAGACCAAATGGCATTTTGACATAACAAAATGTACCAAATGGAGTAATAAACGCGGTCTTTTCTTCATCTTCTAGACACATATTAATCTGATGGTAGCCAAAGTATGCATCTAGAAAACTTAATGTTTCGCAACCAGCAGTAAAGTCAACCAACTGATCGATACGAGGTAAAGAGAAATAATTTTTTGGACAAGATTTATTGAGATCAGTGAAGTCTATACACATTCACCACTTGTCGTTAGACTTCCTAACCATTACAGGGTTGGCCAACCACTCTGGGTGGTCGACTTCTCTTATAAAGCCTGCTTAAGTAGCTTGTCCAATTCTGACCTTATAGCATCTCGTCGATCAGGGGAAAATCTCCGTAATTTTTGTTTTATGGGTACTTTGTCAGGCCGTAGAGCTAGCATGTGCTCGATCACTTCTCTAGGAACTCCGGGCGTGTTGGATGCTTGTCACACAAAGACATCTATATTTGCCTAGAGGAAAGCGATGAGGGTGTTTTCCTATTTGGGGTTGAAAGTATCCCCGATGCGAACAGTCTTCGAGTGCTCCTCCGGATCCAAGGGAATCTCTTTGACTTGGTCGTTCGGCTTAGGTGCAGCTTTAGGTTTCGACTGCTTGGTCGAAGACTGCCATTTTTCTTCCCGAGTTGGCATCTGACCAACCATCTCGAGGGATCGACGGTCACACGTATGCGCCATCTTCTTATCACAGTGAATTGTGATTACTCCTTTGGGACCTAGCATCTTAAGACATTGATACCCATAATAAGTTGTCATTACAAATTTTGCCAAAGCTGGTCGTCCGATTATGGCGTTATATGCCATATCGAAATCGACCACATCAAAGGAGATCTTCTCTGTCCTGAAATTACTTGGTGAACCAAATGTTAAAGGAAGAGAAACTTGACCAATGGGTTTGGCCGAAGACTCCGGTACAATACCATGAAAAGAATATCGTACTGGTCTTACCTTGGTCTTGGGTACTTGCATCTCGTCTAGGGTACTCGTAAACAGAATGTTTAACGAGCTACCACCATCGATCAATACTCGATTTACCTAACAATTGTTGATGGTAGGCTCGACCACGATCGGATCGGAAAGCAACCTGGTTGAGTGGAAGGGATCGGGCAGTTAACCTTCTCGAACGAGATAGTGACTTCCGACCACTTCGGTAATTTATTGACAAGAGGAGGGTCAATTGATTTTACCTCGCATTCGACTGCCTTAAGCTGTCGCTTTGACTCATATGCCGATGATCCCCCAAAGATGTGCACGATGGTGTGCTTAGGATCTTGAAACGACATATCCTCGTTGTCGTCCGACTGTGTTCGACCACTAGCTTGCCTAGCTTGCCCTACCTCTTCGAGGGTAGAAAGTGGCCCTTTGCCGTTGTAGTAGTCCTTGAGTTTTCGTTGGAAAACTCGGCAGTTGCGAAGGTCATGTCCTTCCTTTTTATGGAAAGGGCACGACCTAGGCTTATCATTCTTTCGTTCGGGGCGCTTACCTTTGGCCCGATTGGAGTATTGTTTGGAACTTCATGGCTCCTTATCACTTACGGTCAGGACCTCCTTAGAACCATTTGTTTGAGGCTTTTGGCCATTTGCCTTGTTCTTGGATTTCTTGGCCTTTTTATCCTTCTTCTTACCACTTTCGCCAGCCTCTTAAGGATGCTTGTCATCTCGATCGATGATTTTGGTCCACTCGACTGCTTCAGCAGCAGTTGCGTACCGATCAGCCATGTCAAAGAGTTCAACGACAGTAGCCGGAGGATTCAAAGCGATGTCTTCTGTGATTCTTCTGCTGCGGACTCCCTGCTTGAAGGCTCTAATGACAGATGAGTCAAAAACATTAGGAATTGAATTGCGAACCTGACTGAAACGCCTGATGAATTGGTGTAATGTCTCGTGGTCGTTCTGTCTTATCCTGTGTAGGTCGTCCTCCTTCCCGGGACGATGGTAGGTGTCCTGGAAATTGGCTAGTAGAAGGTCGCAGAGATATTGCCACGAGTAGATCGACTCGAGTGGTTGGTTTAACAATCACAATTGAGCGGACCCTTCGAGCATAGTCGGAAGGTAATTTGCCATGACGTGCTCTCCTCCTCCTGCTGCACAGACAGTGGTTGTGTAGATTTGAAGAAACTCGATGGGATTTTGAGAGCCATCAAACTTCTCCATGTTCCCTGGTCAAAACCGCGATGGCCAGTGAACTGCTCAGAGGTCAAGCGAGAATGCCTAACAACCGGTAATCACATCATAACCCCCTTTTTTTGCAAGAAAGAGGGGTTGATGTCGCCAGACGATCATACACGACGATACCCAGCAATGGGTGAATTTGACTTATGATAAGTCTCGATCCTATGAAGGTAATACTCCTCGTACTTTGTCTGCTGTTGCAGACCTCTGTGTCGGAGTGACGAATGATCACCTCTCCTAGGAGCTTTTTAATCATCAGGCGTTCGAGGAACCCTTTTCCGGTTTGGAGGATGACGCAACTTGCATCGATATCCATGTGGCGAGTTATTCGAACGACTGGAAGCTGATGGAGTCGTACTTCTACGACTTCTAGAATGATGTCGGTGAGGATGCTCGAGCTTGCTCATCGTGCTTCGTAGCCTCCGTGCGATCTCTTTGGCAAAGAGGTCGTAACCAGGTGCTCGGGCAAGTTCTCGAGATGGGTTCTCGAGCAGATCATTGATATGTTGGAGTTCTTGAACTTCTTTCGACTAGTATTGAGTGCGTCCAGGCAAATTTCACTGAGCCGCGACTCATTTCCATCAGATTGTTTCAGAATTGTCCATACCTAATCCTTGAGCTCGCCTCAATGAAGTGCGATGATCTCGAGGATTCCCCGCACGCTCATCAGAGTATTGACTCTGTTCATCGCCGAAGGTGTCCTTGCCATTACCACGAGCGGTCGTAGGGTATGATCTTCAGGGAGTGTCCTCAGTCCTGTCTCTAGGAGAGTTATTGCTACCCGAGGGAAGGACGAAGACCTTCCGCTGATGATCTCCACTTGCGCTTGAAGCCTCCTCGCTTGAGGAGTAGTCGAATGACACCATCTAGCGACTTGGAGTACACTCCTCAAGGAAGGGGAATTCCGGGTTATAGCCATCTCCGTCCGCAGGTGAGCCCTGCGTTGGGATGGTCAAACTCGCAAGAGAAATATGTTCGATCGCATCCTTGGCTGGGCTAATCAGAGAGAGAGGATCACCAGATGCTGGTGGAGGTCTAGAATTATGACTTCCAAAACTTGTCGTGCCAGGTCAGACTGCCTCAGATGGACTTGAACATTTGGAGGGGGAACCCTCGCCATGCTTTGAGCCTACCTTGGGACAGTCCTTGTTGTGGTCGGATGGACCCTTGCCCTCTGAGGAAGCTAGTTCCTCATTTGGACGTATCGTTGTAGGGGATAAGGATCAATCCTCAACTCCATTGGTGGGATGGTCTCCTAGAGAATGATCTCCAGAGGCGGCATCACCATCGGAGGATGTAGTACTCGGCTCGTAGTCGAAACCGGCATCCATGTCGATATCTGCGTAATCGGCCAAGTCGAACCAGTTCTCCTCGTTCTACTCTCCTGCCATGAGAGCATGAGAGTTGAACAAACGGAAGGAAGTTGATGACTAGAAGTTCCCCACGGTCGGCGCCAACTGTCGGTGTTTTCGAACCAAACTTACGTAAAGATTGTTTGATTCAGGGGTTCCCTAGGCTCAAAATCACATAGAGAGGGAGACACGGGGATTTTTATAAAGGTTCAGACCTTCTCCTGGGAGAATAACAACCCTACTCCTGTGTGTATGTATTGAGTATGCTGGATTACAAGATCAAGAGAAAGATTAGAGTCTTGTGCTCCTGATTGTGTTTCTAATTGCCCCTCCCCCCTATTGTCCTGATGATTCTGCTTTTTATACTGTCCTCGAAGTGTTCCGTTGTATCTCTAGTCTAAAGGCTGCCTTAATGTTCCAAATCGTGGAGCCGTTACTAGAGGTTATTGTGGGAGAAGTAACATTCCCACATTGCTAGGTAGTTATCACCATAATAGGGAGGTAAATCGTGCCATTATTCCAGGGAATAACAGCGTAGTTTACTGTCCCATATCCTTAAATATGGTGCAGAAGATTCCTTGGTCGACTAAACCCACATGTCTGTAAGCCTCATCGACTAGGGACTGGTCGTAGAAGAGCTTACGACCAGGTGGTGGTCATAGAAGATCTTACGACCACAAACTAATCGTAGTAAAACTTACGATCACAGGATAGTCATAGAAGGACTTACGACTATGGGGCAGTCGTAGGAGGACTTACGACTACGGGGTAGTCGTAGAAGAACTTACCACCTCCAGCTTCTCCCTTACAAATATTAAGGGGTATGCTCAAGGACCATATGACGTCATTATTATCCATAATATGAATTATAGATAAATAATTAAATGGGGATTATTATATCTTCGTCGGTACCAAAGGTCCAAAGTGAAATTTCTGTTGGAGGGAGATAGAAATACACGCTATTATCATTTGATTGCGAATGGTAAGCATAGGAGACAACGAATTTTTCAGCTTGAACAAGAGGAGAGGTTAATTCGGGGTGATGTACAATTAAAAAAAGTACATCACCAACTATTATAAAGATCTGTTTGGACCATCTGAAGTTAATCATTTATCCATGATTGATACCTTTACGAATGATATGCCTCAAGTTTCGGATGCTGAAAACAAAACCCTTATAGAACCTTTCACGGAGAAGGAAGTGAAAGAAGCTATCTTTCAAATGGAACACAACAAAGCACCCGGACCAGATGGTTTCCCAGCTGAGTTCTATCAGGTGTTTTGG
Organism: Phyllostachys edulis; assembly: GCA_036346405.1. Classification (NCBI taxonomy): domain Eukaryota; kingdom Viridiplantae; phylum Streptophyta; class Magnoliopsida; order Poales; family Poaceae; genus Phyllostachys; species Phyllostachys edulis. The sequence continues at coordinate 47,865,272 of CM070560.1, read as the reverse complement.
GAAATCATTAAAAATGACTTGATGGCCATATTTCATGAGTTTCATTCTTGTTTTATGCCTCGTTTTAGCTTGAATTTTGGGATCATTACTTTGCTTCCAAAAAAACGGATGCTAAGAAAATACAACAATATAGACCTATTTGCCTTCTAAATGTTAGTTTTAATTTTTTTTACCAAAGTCGCTACTAACAGAATTATTAGTGTAGCTCAAAAGGTTGTTAGATCATCTCAGTTGATGTTTATGCAGGGGAGATATATTCTTGATGGAGTTGTTATCCTTCATGAAACAATCCATGAGTTAGATAAACAAAATATGGATGGAGTAGTTTTCAAGATCGACTTTGAAAAAGCTTACGATAAAGTAAAATGGCCATTTTTACTTCAAACTTTGACAATGAAAGGCTTTTCTTTTAAATGGTGTTCTTGGGTGGACAGTTTTGTTAAGGGAGGGAGTGTTGGTATAAAAGTTAATGATGATCTAGGATCCTGTTTTCAAACCTAGAAGGGTCTAAGGCAAGGTGATCATATGTCCCCAATTATTTTTTAATATTGTTGTGGATATGCTTGCCATTTTTATCTCTAGAGCTAAAGAAGAAGGTCTTTTATCTGGAGTTGTTCCTCACTTGGTTGATAATGGGTTGTTAATATTACAGTATGCTGATAACACTATCCTCTTCTAGAATAATGATTTAGAACAAGCAAAAAATCTCAAGCTTATTTTATGTGTCTTTGAACAATTATCGGGTTTAAAGATTAATTTCTACAAGAGTGAAATTTTTTGTTTTGGCAATGCCAAAGAGGTTGAATCGCAGTATACTCAGTTATTTGGTTGTGAAGTTGGTGCCTTTCCTTTCAGATATCTAGGTATTCCAATTCACTTCAGGAAACTTAGGAATTATGATTAGAAAGGGGTAGAAGACAGAGTTGAAAAGAAACTTAGCAGTTGGAAAGGAAAAATATGTTTGTCGATGGACGTTTAGTACTTATTAACTCGGTACTTAGTAGTCTGCCAACGTTTATGTTGTCCTTTGTTGAGATTCCTAGGGAGGTCCTCAAAAGATTAGATTTTTTCCCTCTTGTTTTTACTAGCAGAGTGATAATTATAAACGAAAATATAGACTTGCAAAGTGGAGTTTACTGTGTTCTCCCAAAGAGCAGGACGGCCTAGGAATTCAAAATTTAGACACAAAAAACAAAAGCTTACTTGGAAAATGGTTGTTTAAGTTGCTTAATAAAGGGGTATGGCAATCTTTGTTACAAAGAAAATATTTGGGTGGGAAGTGTCTTTCGCAGATGGTTAATAAGTCTGGAACTTCCCATTTTTGGTTAGGATTAATGAAAATAAAAGATTAGTTTTTTTCATTTTGGTTCATTCCAGATTAAAAATGGAATGCAAACTAGGTTTTGGGAAGATATTTGGTTAGGAGACTCTCCACTAAAAAGGCAATATCCAATTCTTTATAATGTGGTAAGGAGAAAGGATGATACAATGGGGAATATTTTGAGAGCAACTCCTTTAAATATATCTTTTCGACAACCTATTGTTGGGCATAAGTTACATGCGTGGAATGAGTTACTTTTGAGAATCGCTAATGTACAGTTGATATCTCAAATAGATGTTTTTAGGTGGGATTTGAACAAGTCTGTGATTTTTTTAGTACAGTCTTTCTATGCGGCTCTGATTACAAGTTCTCAAATTTCTATTATGAACCACTTTTGGATAATTAAAATTCCATTAAAAGTGAAAATTTTCCTTTGGTATCTCAAAAAAGGGGTAGTTTTAACTAAAGATAATTTGTTCAAAAGAAATTAGAGGGGAAGCAAAAAGTGTTGTTTTTGTCTTAACGAGGAAACAATTCAATATCTTTGTATTGAATGTCCTTTTGCACGTCTTGCATGGTGGGTAGTTCAATGTGCTTTTAACTTATCTCCTTCTGTGAGTATAGCAAATTTGTTTGGGAATTGATTAAACGGTATTCCCAAAATTTTAAAGTCACAGCTCCTAGTGGGAGCTAGTGCCTTATGTTGGTCTATCTGGCTATGTCGGAATGATGTCGTTTTTAATAAAAAGATTGTTACTAATCCATTGCAGGTTATCTTTTTGACCAGACACTGGCTGAGGGCTTGGGAAAATTTGCAGAAACCAGTCCAAAAGGAGTCCATGCTGGCTGGAAGCGACCGTCTGGAGGTTGTGGCGTAGCAAATTTTATGTATTCATGGGTAGCGGTTTAGTCACAGGATTTATAATGATTGAGTTTGAATTTCAGTCATCATTTACTTGTAAGGCTTCATGCCATTTTTACCAGTTTGATTACTTTGGTGCTTTTAAATTGCTAATAAAATAGGCCGTGTGTATCTTTGATATAGAGATCGGAGAGTTTTCTCTTCCATTATCTTAAAAAAAAGCTTGGGAACGCATCATGCATGCATAATGACTATGGTGAGTGGCACAAGCTAATTAATCTTGCAGGGCATGCATCATGTGTGGCTTATTAAGAGCGGAGATTCTCTACAGTTGATGGCTTTATGATGGATCCCAATGTGATAGATTAATGATCTCTCATGTAAAACATATGGGATAGACTAACTAGCTAGTGGAAAAGGGGAAAAAAAGAAAACATGTGGGATAAACATACAAGCTAGTGAAAAAGGGGAAAAAAAGAACAGCGGGTACAGGTTCATACTATTTGTACTTTGTCATGCCAATCTTGTTTAGACCAAATGACATCACAGTTCGTATATCAATTAATTAATTGCTGGTTATATAGGAGTAGCTAGCTTATAAGAGGTTGCTTGGATGATTATTTAAAAATCAATATACTATACAACATGTCTTAGAGCATCTACAATAGTTTGTTTCTTAGCTTGTTACTAAAAGAGAGAGAGAGTACTCAATCTAATAAAAAGAAATAAGTCTTCTAATGGATTATTTCTTGAGCTTGTGTCTAAGACTTTAATTGCTACAAGTGTGCATGATTCTTGATGATCAATAATGAAGTACAACTTTGTGGTCTACATGTTTTAGCTCATTTATCATATCAATAATGAAGTTGGACTGCACAAATGATCTGGTGGATATTTTGATTTAAGATAGTGGGACCCACAAAACGTGTTTTTAGGTAACAAGTAAGTCTCCAATAAAGTATTTGGTTATTTCTTGTGTCTTGGTATTAATAATTTGATAGTTTTTTCATCTAGAAACAACCCCATCTTCTCTCCTCCACATCACCTAAATGCTGATGTGACAACCTCTTAGTAACAGCTGACGTGGACTGTTGTAGATGCTCTTAGGATTAGGCCATATTCCTTTTGACCTCCTGGCTCTGGTGCTAACTTCAACAATCGGTGCTAGCTATCATTTTTTTGGCACCGGTGCTAACTCCCGGGGAAAAGAATTGACCTAAGTGAAATATGGAGTGAGGGAGAGTGTGTGGCGGGAAGAAAAATATGTAGTATTTTATTTAGTTATAAATACAATTTCAAAGAGAGGATGTGCTAAACATTATAGGAGAAAAATAAATCTTACACCTAGTAGTAAAGTAAAAAATCTGCCACCTACTATATTGTACATCATGATAGTACTCTGGCGATTGGAGGCAAAGGAGATAGAAGTAGTGGCCCCGCGTGCACTTTTGTTGCTCTCGTAATCAGTGTATAAAAACCCGGCTATTGCCTAAATTCACCGATTTTTTTAAAGAAAGCAAACTTCCTGCACTAATCACAAAGCGCATTTGTGTGGTATAGGTAGCAGGTGCAGATGGGCATATGCTCAGATCTGCCCACACAACGTACTAAAGCTAGTTCTAATGTCTGCCAAACAAAGCGGATCATGTACTAATTTTACACTATGTAATTACCCCAGTCGGTACCAGTTCCACAAAAACACAATCTTCAAACGATCGAATCTAGAAGTAATGAGCACGATCCAGTTGATCCGAACAAAGAACAGAATCATTTGATGCAAGATGTTTCAGTTCTTGTGTGGGGCTAAAACCTACTACTACTCTTACATAGATGCATTCATATGGCAGAGTTTTCAGGCTTGCTTTGCCTGCATGCCATGGAAATGGAATGAACGTTGGTAGCTTCTCATCCATGGCCCGTCGATGAATTGCTAGGAGTAGGGACGCGGATCCTCTGCGGAGAGGTGCACAGTAAAAATGCACTAGGCCTCGTCCGTCCTATTGTTCTCAAAACAGTACTGATGCTACAGTAATAAACAGCGAAACGGGTATTTTTTTAGCCGTTCTTTGCTTAATATTACTGTAGAGTACTGCAGAGGCTCACGTCAGGGTCAGGAGTAGGAAGTGGAGTGGTGCCACACAAGGACTAGTGTGCTAGTGACCTGTTCCTTCTTTCTCGTTGGGAGGGCTAGCGAACCGCTAGGGACAGCGTCGCTTTCGCGGTCTCTCCTAACAACTCGCATCGGAGGACGAGAACGAGACCACGCAGCCGCAGGAGATGTGCTGCTGCTGCATGGGACTATGAGCCAAGTGGAGGGCCGCATCATTCAGTACAGCAGTTGATTTCGTTGATGGGAGGGCCGCATCATTCAGTACAGCGGTTGATTTCGTTGATGTGAGAGAAAGCAACGACTGACAGAGAGATCTCCGTGAGATTATTCCTCAGCGAATTTTCTCCGCGGCTCGACAGGCGGCGCGGGTGTGGTGTGAGGGCGCGACGAGTAGCGCAACGAGCGGCGCAATTGGCGTTGAGCTGCGTCATGTTCCAGGAGCTGCGCACAAGGATCGGCATCGTCAAGCGTATCAAGGATTAGGGGGTGTTTGTTGAATAATCCTTGATGACTGGTTATTGCATTTGCTGGTTATTGTGTTTTATTTCTTGTAACGTTTCTTGTTTTAAGTTTGTTTGCATGGCTGAGTTATATCGCTAGTTATGCCACATGTAACAGCTCGATTGTGGTGCATGACCCTGGCTGCTACTTATGGTGCTAGTCATGGGATCATTGGTTATTAGCTTTCAGTTACTGTTTAGCCGTATGAATAAAAGGAAGGAAAAGAGAAAAGCTGTAAGTTGAAGTTGAGCAGCACAATTTCCCACTGTCACTATCTTCTACGAAGAAAAACTCTGTTTGCTGTCCAGTTGGAACGTGTGTGGGTGTTAGATTTGCGTGCGTAGAAGCCATCAAGGCCAACAGCCGGGTGGAAGATCTCTTTCGCCGCCTGACCGGCTGCTTTGGCTGCTCTCCTGTGCCTGTGCTTGTCCTCCTTTCGCTCCGGTGTTGATGATATAGTTGCAACTTGCCGCTTTGAGTTGATTTGTACATTGTCAATGGTGGCGTTCTGTTTCTATCTAATTGGTTCGAACTCCCATGTCGGTAGAATTGCGGTGGCACCATCGAGTCCATCGACTCACCAGAGCGCCGAGGATGGCGTTGTGGGAGGAATTCGCCGTCGACTCTCCGCCATCTTGGCATGGGCATCTGATTTCCTCTTGTAGTTCTTGTGCCGTCGTTGTTGTTGTTGTGAGCTCCTGTCGAACCGACGGTGGTGTTCCGGCGTTCGGGAGAACCTGCACTTTAGCCGTTTGCTCAAGACCTTTGGTCTTTGTCCGAGTCCTCCATCGGCGTCGAGTCCTCTGCATTGCTCTGCACCACAAGGGATGGAGACGAATAGACGAGCGGCAAAATATGTAGTTTAGTAGGGAATTGATGGAAAATAGGAGGAAAGAAAACAAAATGGGAGGAAAGTAGAGATAATGGCAAATTTTAAAGGAGAAAGAAACTGGAGTGACATATCTCTAATTTCATAGTACTGAATAACATATCTCGAAGTGACATGTTTCTGAGTGGCATATATCAAATTTTGCCTATATACTAAGTTACGACACTATAGTAATGCATTCGTATCAGCTGCTCTAAATTACTAATTGCATCTTGACTCTCCAGAATGTGGGTTATGGGTTTGGGCTTTACATGATCGAAGAGAAATTAATTGAGAGAACATTTGTCACTCCATGTACACAGGCTGGCCCAATTTCCATTCCAAGTAGCAGTTTTTGGATTGGGCCGTGCAGCTACAGATGGCCTGTAACATTGGTTATCCCCCCTTTGTTTTTTCTGTGATCATATTTGGTGGGATTGTCGTAACTTAGCAAGTGCTGCAAGTGCAAAGTGAAATGAGCACTCTCATTTCCAGATGTACAGTACTCCAAGTTTCAGTACCTATCTACCTAGAACACTGGAATTTCAAAACTCCTAAAAATTGGAGTTTACCTTAGTGGGGACGATCGTCCCCACGTCGCCCCCCACTTCTTCTGTGTGACGCTTTAGTAACCACTCTCGACTCTCTCACCTCACCGCCTCTCCTCTCCTCCACCTTGCCACCTCCGCCGCCAGTCGTTGGTTGGTCCCCGCCGTCCCTCTCCTCCCAGCCCCCTGCTTTGTGCCATCACTACATCGGCCACCACGCCGCCTACCTCTCCCTCCAGCACCGCCGCATCCTTCTGTAGCTTTCGGCCGACCTAAGGCAACAATAGCCTAGGAGGCGAACTACAGCGAGCCCATCGGTGGCGGAGCGGGAGAAGGCGGGAATGGGGGGGGGCAGTGGCTAGATCCAAAAACGGCTACTTGGAATAGAACTTGGGCCAGCCTGTGTACATGGAGTGACAAATGTTCTCTCAATTAATTTCTCTTCGATCATGTAAAGAAACCAGGTTGCCACCTCCACTTGAGGAAGCCGCTGTCCGGCCGGCCACTCTTATGGCAGTTGAAGTCGTCGTCTATGTGAGAGCACCACCCTGGTAGGTAGAATGGGTAGCTCTCGTCCCTCACCCACCCCCATTGAACACATCGCGCTTGGCGAAAGAAACCAGGTTTTGCACGCCCGACATCTAGACAATGCGGTTGTTGCCGGGTCTGACGGCCATGCTGGTGTCCACGTCGGCCGTGGCGCCGTCGCTGTGCTCGGTAGCTCCCTCCTGCGTCGGGTGGAAGATCTCTTTTCGCCACCTGATCGACTGCTTGTACCGGATGGCTGCTCTCATGTGCCTGTGATTGTCCTCCTTTCGCTCCGGTGTTGATGATATAGTTGCAACTTGCCGTTCCGAGTTGAGTAGTACATTGTCAATGGTGGCGTTCCTATTTCTATCTTCTTGGTTCGAACTCCTCATGTCGGTAGAATTGCCGGTGGCGCCATCGGAGTCCATCGACTCACCAGGAGCACCGAGGATGGTGTTGTGGGAGGAGTTCGCGCCATCAGCCCTCCGCCACCGCGGCATGGGCATTACAGTTTCCTCTTGTAGTTCTTGTGTCGTCGTACTGTCGCTGACGGGCTCCCCGTCAGAACCGATAGTGGTGTTTCCGGCGTTCCGGGGAGAACCTTGCACTTTAGCCGTTTGCTCCAGCACTAGTGCCAGCTGTCCACAGTCCTTCGTTGGCATCGAGTCCTCTGCACCACAAGGGATGGAGACGAATAGACGAGTGGCAAAATATGTAGTTTATTAGGGAATTGATGGAAAATAGGAGGAAAGAAAAGAAAATGGGAGGAAAGTAGAGATAATGGCAAATTTCAAAGGAGGAAGAAACTGGAATGACATATGTCTAATTTCATAGTATTGAATGACATATCTCGAAGTGACATGTTTCTGAGTGGCATATATATCAAATTTTGCCTATATACTAAGTTACGACACTGCAGTAATGCATTCGTATCAGCTGCTCTAAATTACTAATTGCATATTGACTCTCCAGAACGTGGGTTATGGGTTTGGGCTTTACATGGTCGAAGAGAAATTAATTGAGAGAACATTTGTCACTCCATGTACACGGGCTGGCCCAATTTCCATTCCAAGTAGCCGTTTTTGGATTGGGCCGTGCAACTGCAGATGGCCTGTACCATTGGGTATCCCCCCTTTGTTTTTTCTGTGATCATATTTGGTGGGATTGTCGTAGCTTAGCAAGTGCTGCAAGTGCAAAGTGAAATGAGCACTCTCATTTCCAAATGTACAGTACTCCAAGTTTCAGTACCTGTCTACGTAGAACGCTGGAATTTCAAAACTCCTAAAAATTGGAGTTTACCCTAGTGGGGACGATCGTCCCCACGTTGCCCCCACTTCTTCTATGTGACGCTTTAGTAACCACTCCTGACTCTCTCACCTCACCGCCTCTCCTCTCCTCCACCTCGCCGCCTCCGTCGCCAGTCGTCGGTTGGTCCCTGCCATCCCTCTCCTCCCAGCCCCCTGCTTTGCGCCATCGATACACCGGCCACCACGCCGCCTACCTCTCCCTCCAGCACCGCCGCATCCTTCCGCAGCTTTCGGCCGACCTAAGGCAACAACAGCCTGGGAGGCGAACTCCAGCGAGCCCATCGAAGGCAGAGCGGGAGGAGGTAGGAATGGAGGGTAGCGGCCAGAGGGGGCCGTCGTCGCTACTGTTGTGTCTCTCTAGGGTCAAGTAGGTGGTGTACCTTTCTCCATTTTTCCCCCACTTCCCTCTCACCGCGTGAGGGGGTCCTCCTCCCTGCCATTGCATTGGATTGTGGAGCTCAGTGTAGGCGGCGCGTCCTTCGCCCTGATCGGTGGTCTATCCTTCTCACCGCTATTCCTTCTCTTCCTTCTCTCTTTTTTCCAATTGATAGAAGCATTATTGTTGGAAATTATGTCGAATAGTAGAAATGGAGTAGCAGATTGGTGACAAGTCGTAGTAGAGACCAATCGCTTGAACATCTAAATTATGAAGGTGGGATGCAGAGGTATGATGTTGTGAATTGTCATGGATTTGCTTCTCGCATCACGTTCCTATGAGCTGTTTGATCGAATGCCTACTTCGCCTTTTACTTTCATCACTGGTTTAATACGTGTGTTTGATTAAGAGAATGGAACTACTCCTGTGCATAAATTCGATTTTTGCATATATTCGTCTCTTACCTGCTGATCTGCTGATTCCTAACCTCCAATCATGGATGATATTTTCGTGCGTGTTTTATCCACACTTCTGGGCTCCCCTTTTAGAATCACACAAGTGATGGTAGTAACTAGGATACTGGTACAAGGGCTCAAACGCATTAGTAGCCCCCCCCTATTATCAAGTTTTATTGTAACAAATCGGCCACTTACAATTTGTAGTACTTGTCTTATACACAGTTTGGCATACATGACTGACCAAAAACTCACAAGTTATTTTTCAATTTACCTTTTTCCTGTAGGTTACAATATTTGTCTATATAGTACATACGACATACTATGATTTGTAGTTTTCCAAAAGAAGACATTAAATTAACCACACTAGGAGTTTAACAGCTTTGCGTACTTGTTGCTAACAAACATTTATGTGGTAGACTTCCCCTAAAAATAAACTTATGTGGTAGACACGCATTGGATGTACTATAGTTTCTCCATCTGTATGTGCAATCTTTCATCCTTTACTGTTCAGTCATCAAGGCTGGTTATGTGCCCTCCACCTTCTTTTGCACATGCAGTTCTGCATTTGATACTGAAAAAATTGATTCAGTCATTTAATCAATCCATTGAGCATCACACTAGATCTCGTATGTCATTCCCACTCGCAACAGTCTATTATGAGGGACACATGTGATCTTCTCTGGTTGCCTGAAGTTCTTCCTCATGAAATTGTAGACGTAGTCAACTATTATTTTCTTAAGGAAATCGGCATTTAGCTCTACCACCACATTAGTTTCTCCTAGCATATGGACAACACCGTCCTCCATCTCTCTCTAAATTAACTGTATCTCATCCATGCATCCGTTTGGTGGACCAGTGGTGATTCCATCTGAAAAACTTTGACAACGTTGCATCTTGCACTTCAACAGAAGGCTCCAATACAGCTTCTTATTATTTAACCGAATGATCTTCTCCTCTGAGGGAATGGATACTTTGGTTGTAGAATGATTCTTGATGGATGAATTGCTTCAATTGCCCAATAAGTAAGCTCTCGAATTCCCTTGGATCTTCTACTTTATCGTTGTATCCATAGCACAACACACATTGGAATACCCTGTATTCTCTTAGTTCCACATATCGAAAGAGGAACCGTTCATTTGTTTCTATCTTGCTAATTGGTAAGTACTTTATTGAGATAATCACAAGAACTGAATGGATGGAAGGTACTTTTTCTACCAAGTGAGGGAGTATGGGTGGGATGCCTTGCACAAGCTCAGAGTATAGAAAGACCTATTCCTGGTAGCTTAGCAAGATTTCGCCTTGTTGCCAACTCTGCCACATAATTACTTGACACTTTGTTCTAGAGCTCATATTTGTACCGGTGAACATGGACATAATGCCATGTGGCCATTATAAGCATCAAAACCGCTGCAAAAAGTAGTGGCAAGTAGCCACCTTGAGTAAACTTGTAGAATGCCGAAGATAGGTATATGAGCTCTGCTCCACCAAATATTATTGGAAAGAGTGCAATCTACAAAAGACTTGTCTTCCATATCATGACCATTAGTAGAGTGGCTAGTAGTGTAGTTATGAACATCACAAAGACGACAGCAATACCTGCATAATATGATGATGATATGAATATCGTAAAACTGATACATTATGACTGAAATAAGAAAGTAAATTTGGGATGTGGAGAATACTTGTTACTTTTCTAATTTTATAAGATGATGTGATAATACTTTAGTTACTTTTAGCATAACATTCCTTAACACACTATACTATCTGGAATGGTTAGTTCAAAGTGCTACTATCTTTTTGTGAGAGTTTTTATTAAATTAGTAATTAAAGTTTATGAAAAAGTGCATATAGTAACAGGAATTAAAAAATGCTGATGTGGTTCTGTTATTTGCAAGAAAATGAAGATTATTGTCTGATTGAAGAAGTGTAAGGGAAGAATAGACCTTGGCTACATGGCTTTGGCCACCCGGAATCATTCCAGTTTCCATATGGAGTGAATCTTAAGTCTTCCTTCAATGCTGCAGTTCTGAATCTTGTGATCTGCAATAACTAAGCTAGGAAGGTGGCTATGGGGGAAGGCATGGTGACTTCTGTTATGATCCTTAGATCATAGAGGTAAACATCACCGGGAGGATAGCCAAGTAGCGTCGGCTGCTAGGGGAAAAAGGAGACTATAGATTGGGGAGATGAAGGGGATTGTGACTTAGACTATTGTATTCTCATTGCTTAATGCCAACGATTACAATAAGCCTCCTTATGTAGAGGGATCTTCTAACAATTATGGATAAAATCAATCTAAATGATGACCTTCCAAACTAATAGATAACCTTTCCGATTAAATAATCCCTATACAAGAAAACTAATAAACTATTTAGAAAAATAGATATTCTTATTGGGAAAGGTAACCCCTTCCTAATCCCGGTGCTACAGTACCACGATAATGTTCACGCACGTAACCGAGCCTTGGAAATCATCGGATTAATCATATTAACCCTATTTCGAACCAAACCAATCATTGCCTTGATACGACCACATACTGCGGCATACTACGATGGCGGAATTCCGACCGGTAGGAGTGATATGCAGTATGGTCGTGTACAAGCGCAATAAACCATCTAGTCCTTTTAGGCTCATACCTCCTCGTAAACCCATCTACTACCACCGAAAAACCAATCGATCTCATCGACTAGGGCCTAGTTTGTTCCATCTCTATGAACCAATCTAGGTTACCAGACTCGACCAGTAATAGATCCAATCTACTACTACCACATATCAACTATATGCGACTGATCTAAATCAAATACCACGCAGGATGACTCTGATACCACTGTTGGGTCACGGGTAGGCTACGATAGCAACAAATCAAAATTTTCTACTACGTAAACCAGGAAGTCAAGCAAGTAGATGATCACAGATCGTTACCACCAGACGCGCAGAGCAGCGGAAGAAGGGTTGGAGCAGCCTGGTCCAACGAAGAGCGCGTCGATGTAGTGGTCGTAGTCGATTGTCCAACGTCGAGCATGTCAGTGCGGTGGTCGTGGTCGATCGTCTCCTCCAGCGACCTCTGCTGTTCCTTGTGAAGATCGCAGATCGTCCTCAAGCGCAACAGCAACTGCAGTAGCGCCTCTACGGTATCCACACGTCCAGGGAAGGAACAACCATACGCCGGTGTGCTAGCACCAAGTCGCACGGTAGAGCTCTCAGGAAGATGGCAGCTAGGGTTTCGGTGGAACAACTCAACTCACGACTTTTGTGTGTCTCGTCTGTTACGTTCACCCCCGTCCCCACAGCCTCATGCATCTCCTTATATAGTGCTCGTGATGGATCATACCCGAACACGTTTGATGAATCGTATCTGTACTGGTTTGTTCCAACCCGTTAAGTGTGTGACCCTGTAGGTTTGTGCGTAATTGGTTGTGACTCGGAAACCCTTTCCGATCATGAGTTGTTAGCGGTTCCTAGCAGGACATAACGATTCCCGAATACACACAAATTATATCAGACAAACCTTAGTGCAATATGATCTACGACCAGGTCTCCATCACTTATGACTAGCTCATATCTCTATACGACCAGTTCGTATTTGGTCACGACCAATTCGTAACTCCTTACGACTAGGTTTCGACCACTCTGTGATTTTGTTCGACCAGTCTATGACCAGCTCGTATCTCCATACGACCAGTCCGTAACTGATCGAACTAAGCGACCTACTCATGTATTCTCCCTTTGCTTCACAATGTCTAGTTGAACTCCAGGTGAGATGTTGTGTTATCCATGGACTATTCAATACTTTCTCGATCGAGTGTCGGATAACTTCACGTGGTCGAACACTTCGTCCACTAGTGGTATGGCCATGTACTTTCTTTATCCGACCACAACGAGGGGCCCAGAGACATCCCTCCTGTTATGCTAGGAGGGGCAAATCCCATATCCGACTAGTCACATTCCTCCACATGTTTCATAGCATACCCGAAAGCTACCTTTATAACTACCTAGTTACGAGTTGCGATTGGCAACCCCTAAGAGTGCTATTACACATGTACGAAACCATGCTGATCTCAGGTCTAAGGATTATATATCATCTTTGCTTAAGACCAATTAACGACACATAGAATCATAACAATCTCAATAGTGTCTTAAGGTGGGTCAATCCAACCCCATGTTCTCTAACATGTGTTCACATTATTGATTTGATATCCCTATATCCATGACCAGTGAAACATAGTCATCAATCATTACATGTGCTAGTCGATAGAGTCAATAGTGTTTCGACCATTGACATCCGACTAGGGATTCATTTAGAACGACATCATATAAGTTAAGAGTTTCACCAACATGTCACATACTTGTTAATCTTCATAACCAATGATTCATTCAAGGAATAGGATAACATATTATCCAATATTATGAACATAATGAAATATAATCATCTCTATGATTGCCTCTAGGGCATATTTCCAACAGGACTTACGTACGTTCTTAATCCTTTTGACACATGTTGACAGCAGTGTCGGGACCTTGAGTACGCAACCTCGAGATCCTCTGTGTATATTGAAATAGTCCCATGATCAGTAGCTAGCTCACACAGTTGCAACACAGATGAAATCATATCCATACAACAACATTAACGACCAAGCAGAAAAATTCATATTACTTATCAGCAAAGGACCTTACGGTCAAGGTTTTTACAGAGTTTGCCACGCAGGGCTAAAGACAACAGAGTACAACTTACAGCGTAGCACAAAACAACTTGTGGAGGCCATCCGATATGCCTACAGACAATTGAGTGGAGGACACGACCTAGTCCGCATGGTCTTTGAAGTACTCCTCCTCGTAGAACTCAGAGCTCCCTGGTTCTTCTTCGATGTCTGATCAACAAAGGACGTATAGTCGTGAGTACATAAGGTACTCAGCAAGTCATAGGGAATAGTATGCACGTAGTATTCATGCAAGGCTTGACAAGGACAACTCTATGTTTAATTTGCGGAAAGTAGTACTGACTGTAAATACAGTAAGTAGATTGTAAGGCACAATTTGAAAGATTAATACATAAGTAATCCAGTTTCTTTGAAACAACTCGTGAACACCCTGTTCACTTCCGAACCAACGACCACGACCAGATCGCTTCCCACGACCAGGTCGACTACTCGAAACCAACCACGACAACATTTTGAGAAAATCCACCCCTCATGTGAAATCACCAGACATTGTTCATAACCGGAGACACGTCTATTCGAATAGTTTTACACTCTGCAGAGGTTGTACAGCTTGACCCACAAGAGATAATCATCTTATACTGTCCGCCCACACACTTTTGAGGTGTGTGACTAAGAGATTATCACAAGGCCTTTACAAAGCTCTGTTTTGACTTGGTTCTGCCCGCTAAAGTTTCACCATTCTAGACCCCCTCTTGCATCATGTGAATCCCTCCGTAAACTCGAAGATCACACCACCACAACAGAATCAACCCAAAACATTGCTAATTAGTTGGCCAGGTCCACCCCATCTTGGACATGTGGTTGTATGGTGTGGCCCAGATCAATGGCGCACAAAGTTAAGTCCTCAGTGGTTGCTCAGGCGAGACTACCTCATCCGAATGTGTTTCCTGCACCCACCTTCACCACTGACCACTCGCTCGAGCATAAATAATTTTCGTTCAACCTGGCCAAATGGCAACCCTGGCCATGGCAAAACAATTTTTAATAACAGTGGCCGCACCATAATTTCAAATATCATTAAGTCAAATTTTATCATCAATGAATCATGTGATCGAGAGACATCACACAACTAAAGCAGGACTAAGCATAATACACACCCACGTTGGTATTGTAATAATGTCCAACTAAGATTACCCAACCTATGGTGTCCACGGGTACATGTCAATATGTTGTTCATAATAATTCAAGGAGTCATACACTCATACTGTCCAGTAGGTGTTTAACTATTTCTAAAACCATTTTTATACAACTAGCCATGCATGGTGATACAAAATAATATAATTTTATAAACTGGGTACGACATGATCAAAAGTCTACGACTTGCCTTCGTTGAAGAGTAGAGATGCTTTGGTCGAGGCCGTCAGGGTCCAAGAACTCTTTAGAGAAGCCGGAATCTATACGTGCAAAAAGAGCCAAATAAATAAAATAATTCTAAATAAAAATCCAAAAAGATTACCAAACTAGAACCGAAGGGAAGGTAGTGAATTTAGATGAAGTTAGAAATTTGAATCACTCAAATTGGAGTTCGAGCGAGGAGAACGGACTCTCAAAAGATTTGAAATCATAAGGTCGGAAGGATGTTCAACGACCTAGTCAAAAGAGGTTCGACTAGTCGGAAGGAAGGATTCAACTACTCAACGTGGTCGAAAGAACATGAGGGAGAACAGGGTACTGGGAACTCACCAGGATGAAGAGAGAGACTAGAGGAGGGGCTGGAGGAGGTCGGCGAACGGTGGTCAAAGACGGTGAGGGCGCTCCAGCGAACTCTTCGACGGCGAGTTGGTTTGAAGACGGCATAGGCGCTCCAGCGAACCCTTCGGCGGTGTAACTTGAAGCATGGCAAAATGGGACGAGAGCGAGAGAAAGAAGGAGTTGAGGGGGAAACAAGAAGAGGCAGAGGGCTTCCTGGTGCTCCATTAATAGAGGAAGGAGAGAGAGCGGGTGACAAGATGGAGCGACAGATTCGCGGTGGTGCGGCATGGGCGCACGACCGGCAGGTGAAAGAGAGGATGGGGGCAGGTAGGGGAGGAGACAAGAGGGGAACGGGCATGTCGGAGGTGACAACATTTTATGCGAAACAACGACATGTAATGCGCAAGGACTTTCGTGACGGGAGGAAGAAAAAGGTGAGCAGGGGGGCCAGTCAAGAACGAGAGGGTGGTCAACACCAAGAGATAGTCGACACCAAGAGGCAGATCGAAACCGAGAGGCAGTCGATACCAAGAGGTTGATTGAAACCAAGAGGCTGGTCGACACCAAGAGGCTGATCGAAACCGAGAGGCTGATTGAAACCAAGAGGCGGTCAACACCAAGAGGCGGTCGACACTGAAAGGCTGGTCGAGACCGAAAGACTGGTCGAGACCGAAAGTCTGGTCGAGACCGAAAGTCTAGTCGAGACCGAAAGATTGGTCGAGACCGAAAGTCTGGTCTTGAACGAAAGGCTGGTCGAGACTGAAAGACTTGTTGAGAACGAAAGGCTGGTCGAGACCGAAAGGCTTGTCAAGATTGAAAGATTGGTCGAGATCGAAAGACTGGTCGACACCAAAAGGCTAGTCGAAACCGAAAGAGTGGTCATGGCTGAGAGAGTGGTCGTGACCGAGAGATTGGTCTTGACCAAGAGAGTGGTCGTTACCGAGAGAGTGGTCGAAAGGAACGAACCACGGGAATTCGGAACAAACAGAGAGAAGGGACTTCAAATACCAGAAAACTCCAACAAACTCAAAATAAACTAAATTCACATTAATTGAAGTTTGATTAATTCATATTAAATCACTTTTGATTTCCAAAATCTCCAAGTTAAGCTTTAGCAATTCAACAAAACCAAATGGTTATTTTTATTTTTGAACATTTTCAAAAACTCCTCAAAATTGGGATGTTACAAACCTACCCCACTTAAACGGAATCTCGACCCAGAGATTCGGGCTGACTAAAGATTAGGTTTAGAAACTCATCCTTTACTCATTCTTCCAATCGACTTTCTCTTTTGAGCAAAACAAAACTGTAACAGTGGCTGCACTGATGATAGTCTTACCAGGAACGGCGTCCTGAGCTGATTGGATTGGCTCTGCGGTGACTTGTTTCACTTGTCCTCTGGCAGAAGGAAGTAGAGTCCTGGTGGCTTGCCTTGGAGTCTGAGTTGTTCCTTGGCCTGCTCCTGGTGTAGTGACCCTGGCTGGTGTAGCTCCCAAGTTGAATGGAATTGGCGCCGGGGCTTCATTTCGCTGGCAATTGGGAGCATAATGTCCCCTCTTGTGGCACTTGAAGCAATCGATTCTCGAGAGTGAATGTTCTGTTGATGAAGCCTTCTTTAGTGGGCAATCGTTGGTATAGTGACCCATCTTGTGGCAGTTGAAATACTTGATTCCTGTGGCATGAGTCGAGTTCTTCAGCGACGGGCCTCCGATGGATGTGTTGGAGAGTAGCAAGCCGGCCAGCTGGTTCACAGTTGTTCCTTGAGGCATTGGCAAGCCTAAACTTCTGTATTTATTCGCCTATTCTTCTAGTATCCCGAGATATTCCTTCTATTGCGGCACAAAGGAACAAGTTGCGCACCTCTGACAGCTGCGATAGTAGCTCCATCTTGGTAAGCTGATGCCCAAACTGTTGGCTCATAATCATATACTGGAATGCCAACTAAGAGCTACAATTTGTCTTCCAATTTGCTGGATCCAATTCTTCCTATTATTAAAACCCGTCATTCCAGCATAACATGAAGTCACCCAAAAACCCAATCGATTAATTAGTCTCACATTTTATCGACACACCAGCATAATTCACAAATTCTTCTTAGGCATAAGCTTAAATAATCCAACCGATTCACCACTTTGACTGCATAATTTCTCCACTACATAATCCCACAAAATCTAGTTGCAATAATCGCATATTTCAATCTGACAAACTCCAAGGTCGTGCTGAACTTAGCTATATCCACGTTTGAAATGAAAATTCTCCCAAACATTATAATCACGCAATTGCTTTCTCCAAAATTCTTAGCTAAATCTATGACATCATTCACTTAATTCTCAAGCATATTTATTAATCGCAATCCTCCAGAATTTCTTTGCATCTGATATCTTCATTATAGAACCTTCCAAAGACTACTTGTAATCCATAAATTCAAATTCAAATACACCAAAACATTTTATCACCATCTATCCAATAATTATTTAGGCCCACTCTAATATCAGTAAGATAACCATCAAGATTAGAATCATAGTTCAATATCCAACAATCCAATAATAATCTATTTCCATAATCTAATATCCAGCAATAATCTATTTTCTATAATCAATCATCAACAGTTATATTTCTGTACCCCAACATCCAACTATTTCTGTAATCCGACAAGATCTATTTCTATAATTCACCAAAGACTCATTCCTATAATCCATCCGGGATATTTCTGTTTACTCCCTCAAAGATATATTTCTTTAATCCATCATGGATATACTTCTATAATCCAACAAAGACTTAGTTCTAAAATCAAATCAAGACGTATTTCTATAATCCAACCAAGATTTCTTCTAAATCCAACTTCTTTATTCAGTCATATCCAATAAATCCAACACGACCAACATACCCAATTAATTCCATACTTCTTTATTCAGCCTAATCCTTCAAAATCAATATCATGATTTAATATGGAAAAATCCATTTCTTTTCATAATCCACTCTCTGCCTTTATTGTGCACCTTTCTCAATTTCAAGTTTTTCGCCCATCATTATAATCGACTCAAGATTTGATTTAAATCCAACTCCTCATAATAATCAGATCGGTACTTCAGATTCCTATATCCTTCAGGATCAATCAAAATTTTCCTTTACGACTGTTTTCTTTCTCCATAATGTATATAATCCACAAATCTGCTATTTTTTAAGCTATTCCTAATCAAGACATATCCATCATCATCCCTTTGTATTCATAAGAACTTCTTTTAACATCAACCAATCTTAGAATTTCCTTATCCCCAAAATTAGTCTTATCAGTGGTTCCCCAAAGCTACCTACTTGGCATCCGAACACACTGGTGAAACCCAACCAGAGTAGCTTCCAAATGACCTGCATGCTTGAATAATCTTCAACAATTCTTCACAGGTTTCATAGATGAGACGGAGAAAGCACAATAAGTGAGGGGGGGGGGCACAATAGTTGAGGGAGAACAAGGGAGAGACATAAGCATCCTAACTGGGAAAGTCGATTAAACCCAAGGAACCAATAGCCGGAAAGCTATTAAGAAGCAATCAAAAAGCGATACTCAAGCAAAAAGATCCTATTACGTGGACTAAGCGATACTAAAACTAAGAAGGACAACCTTGCTAAAGCACTTATAACCTAACTTATATGGATGGTCGACTTGATACAAATGGTAGGTCTTGGAACTCCCAGGGCATCCATCGTTTTGATCATGATAAGCTCGATCTTATAGAGATTCCTGAGGTAAGGAAGTCAATTTAAATTTGAAAACAAAGTTTCAGAGGAGATAAGATATAAGAAACTAAGAATGATATGAGAAGAGAATAGAATGAGATAAGAAAAGAATAGAATAATACGAGACAAGAATAACTATTCATGTTAAAGGGTTGGTTTGATTTATAAAATAAAATTTGAAACTTTTGACTAAATTGGCTATGCTACTATGGTTGTGTCCTACAGTCGATATGACTCTGATACCACCTCTATCGGGACCTCGAGTACGCAATCTCGAGATCCTCTGTGTATACTGAACTAGTCCCATGATCAGTAGCTAGCTCACACAGTTGCAACATAGATGAAATCATATCCATACAACAACATTAATGACGAAGCAGACAAATTCATATTAATTATTAGCAAAGGACCTTATGGTCAATGTTTTTATAGAGTTTTCCACGTAGGGCTAAAGACAACAGAGTACAACTTGCAGTGGAGCACAAAACAACTCGTGGAGGCCATCCGACATACCCACAAGCAATCGAGTGGAAGACGCGGCCTAGCTCGCATGGTCTTCGAAGTACTCCTCCTCGTAGAACTCAGAGCTCCCTGGTTCTTCTTCGACGTCTGATCAACAAAAGGCGTATAGCCATGAATACATAAAGTACTCAGCAAGTCGTAGGGAATAATATGCACGTAGTATTCATGCAAGGCTTGACAAGGATAGCTCTATGTTTAATTTGCGGAAAGCAGTACTGACAGTAAATACAGTAAGTAGATTGTAAGACACAATTTGAAAGATTAATACAAAAGAGATCAAGTTTCTTTGAAATAACTCGTGAACACCCTGTTCACTTCCCAACCAACGACCACGATCAGATCGCTTCCCACGACCAGGTCAACTAATCGAAACCAACCACACAACATTTTGAGAAAATCTACCCCTCGTGTGAAATCACTAGGCATTGTTCATAACTGGGGACATAGCTATTCAAATAGTTTTACACTCTACAGAGGTTGTACAGCTTGACCTACAAGAGATAATCATCTTATACTATCCGCCCACACACTTCCGAGGTGTGTGACTAAGAGATTATCACAAGACCTTTACAAAGCTCTGTTTTGACTTGGTTCTGTCCGCTAAGGTTTCCCCATTCTAGACCCCCTCTTGCGCTATGTGAATGCCTCCATAAACGTGGAGTTCACACCACCACAACAAAACCAACCCAAAACATTGCTAATTAGTTGGTCAAGTCCACCCCATCCTAAACATGTGGTTGTACGGTGTGGCCCAGATCAACGGTGCACAAAGTTAAGTCCTTAGTGGTTGCTTAGACGAGACTACCTCATCCCAATGTGCTTCCTGCACCCACCTCCACCACCGACCACTCGCCCGAGCATAAATCATTTTCGTTTTACTTGGCCAGATGGTAACCCTTTCCATGGCACAATAATTTTTATTAACAGTGGGCGCGCCACAATTCCATATATCATTAAGTCAAATTTATCATCAATGAATCATG
Organism: Phyllostachys edulis; assembly: GCA_036346405.1. Classification (NCBI taxonomy): domain Eukaryota; kingdom Viridiplantae; phylum Streptophyta; class Magnoliopsida; order Poales; family Poaceae; genus Phyllostachys; species Phyllostachys edulis. The sequence goes on along the minus strand of CM070560.1, from coordinate 47,844,743 downwards.
TGATCGAGAGACATCGCATAACTAAAGCAGGACTAAGCATAATACGCACCCACGTTGGTATTACAATAGTGTCCAACTAAGATTACCCAACGTATGGTGTCCACGGGTACATGTCAACATGTCATTCACAATTATTCAAGTAGTCATACTGTCAAATAGGTGTTTAACTATTCCCAAAACTATTTTTATACAACTATCCATGTAAGTTGATACAAAACAATATAATTTTATAAACTGGGTATGACATGATCAAAGGTCTACGTCTTGCCTTTATTGAAGAGTTGAGATGCTTCGGTCGAGGCCGTCGGGTCCAAGAACTCTTTAGAGAAGCCGGAATCTATACGTGCGAAAAGAGCCAAATAAATAAAACAACTCCAAATAAAAATCCAAAAAGATTACCAAATTAGAACTGAAGGGAAGGTAGTGAATTTAGATGAAGTTAGAAATTTGAATCACTCAAATCGGAGTTTGAGCGAAGGAGAACAGACTCTCAGAAGATTTGAAATCATAAGGTCGAAAGGAGGTTCAATGACCTGGTTGAAAGAGGTTCGACTGGTCGAAAGGAAGTATTCAACTACTCAATGTGGTCGAAAGAACACGAGGGAGAACAGGGTACGGGGAACTCACCAGGACCGAGAGAGATACTAGAGGAGGGGGCTGGAGGAGGTCGACGAACGGTGGTCGAAGACGGCGTGGGCGCTCTAGCGAACTCTTCGGCGGCGAGGAGGTTTGAAGACGGTGCGGGCACTCCAGCGAACCCTTCGGCGGCGAAACTTGAAGCATGACGAAACGAGGTGAGAGCGAGAGAAAGGAAGAGTTGAGGGGGAAACAAGAGGAGGCAAAGGGCTTCGTGGTGCTCTATTAATAGAGAAAGGAGAGGGAACGGGCGACAAAATGGAGCGGCAAGATTCATGGCTGCGCGGCATGGGCGCACGGCCGGTAGGTGAAAGTTGGGATGGGGGCAGGTAGGAGAGGAGACAAGAGGGGGAACAGGCTCGTCGGAGGTGATAGCATTTAATGCGAAACAACAACATTTAATGCATGAGGACTTTCGCGAAGGGAGGAAGAAAAAGGTGAGCAGGGGGTTGACAGGCGGGGCTGGTCGAGAACGAGAGGGTGGTCGACACCAAGAGGCTGGTCGAAACCGAGAGGCGGTCGACACCAAGAGGCTGGTCGAAACCAAGAGGTTGGTCGAAATCAAGAGGCGGTCGACACCAAGAGGCTGGTTGAAACCGTGAGGCTGGTCGAAACCAAGAGGCGGTTGACACCAAGAGGCGGTTGACACCGAAAGGCTGGTCGAGACCGAAAGGTTGAAGCTTTGGTTGTATCTCTCCCATGTGTTTTCCCTAGGACCACCATGAGCCAGGACCTCCACAACAATGGTCGTGGCCGGTGGATGTTGGTGGCCCGATGGAGCAACCATGGGTATGGTGGCATGGAGTTAATACATTGGATCCCACAAAATAGTGTTGATAGATTCATCCTCTCCAATACAAGTATTTGTTGTTTCTCGTGTGATTGTGAGCCTGAGCTATATCTTGCATGGGACACTTCTTCCCTCTCTCTCTCTTCTTTAATTTCCCCTCCACCTGAGTGTCAATCCTAGTTGTGATGCCAATTAATTCTATAGACATTGTACATAGTGGAGCATTGGGAGTGCCCTTACTAGATTGAAGGTTTTAGGGTGACATGTCCTTATAGGGATTCGCTAAACAGCGTAGATTCTTCTATTTTATCTCAATTAACGAGATGGTTTTCATGATTTTGCTTTTTATAGATTAGCGAGATAGTTTTTAGGATTTTGCTTTTTATGGATCAGCGTGAGAATTTCCAGCCCTTTGAGCAAAGGAGGTGTCTTTCATCCTACCAGCGTCTACCGCCAGGATGGACGTTAATTCTTCTGGTTTTGACACCTAAGCAAGAGCACCAAACATGTTTGAATAACCATCAAAGTAGACCAAAAGAACTAGATAAAGTATTGATTTTATTAATTTCCATCTAGGCATGCAACAGAGAATAGCGAAATGGCAAGCCATTGGAGGCGTACAAATACACTATTGTGACATACAGACAATTGGGCTTGTGCAAGCATAACTAATGAATTTTACAGGGCCTTCCCATGCGTGCACGCATATTTCATAGCAAATATGTACATGTTGTTACTATGGCTATGGATAGAGCTCGGTGATTGACAGAAACCCCAAAACAGGCCTCGTCTTGTAGTGACTAAATCCCGCATCCATGAATATCTTACGCCATTCGAGCTCATCACGCTCCTTACCTGATGTTATCACCATCATCAATAGATCCAACAAGACTTGGGCTTCGAACATGGCTTCGGCTTTGGAAGGAGACCCAACAACTGTATCAATAACTATAACTTTTCCCCTTTTCTCTCTAGAATGTATAGCCTTTTTGCATTGTGTTAAAATCTTCACGCAATCTTCATCGTTCCAGTCATGTAGCACATACTGTGATTAATAAACACTCAATTGGTTAAACACTAAAATTTTCCGCCAAGTGCACACAGGACATATATATCCTTGATATAAGGCAAGTTCTAAGTAATTAAAAGCTAATAGTTGCTAAAGAAATTTTAATGTTGATGCACGGATTATACCTTAAGCAACACAGCATCAGTTGGTGGGATGAAATTCATCATGTCACCTGCAATATACTCAACCACACCATCAGCCGGGATGCTATCAACCACGTTGGGGAGGTCCAACACCGAGCACTTGACATGCGGGAAGGCCTTGGAGATGGCCCTCGCCGCGGTGCCGGTCCCGCCACCGACGTCAACCAGTGAGCTTATACCCTCGAACACCTCACCGCATTTGCTAACGACGAAGTCAATCGCAAGCTGGCTGTCGGACCCCATCCCGGCACTGAAGACCTCATTCATCTCCGCATCACGGCCCATGACGCCCCACATGTCCGTGCCGTGCGCCATCTTGAACGGCATCTCCACCGCCGCCGCCCCGTCGTCGCCCTTGAACCAATCGGGCAGGTGCATAGCCGCCGAGACGTGGTACTTCGTGGTCTGGGAGAGCACGAACGGCGAAAGGCTGGTGAACCCGGTGACGCGCACATCATCCACGAGGAGCCGAGACACCGGCGTGAGGTAGTAGACGCCTGCTCCTGACGCCTCGCTGGTTGCGCCGTCCCCTGCGGTGGGAGCATCAAGAGTGAAGATACCTGTCGCGGTGAGAAACCTCATGAGGCGGGGCAGGTAGGGCCTTTTGCTTTCGGGCACTGTAACGGCCGCGAGCAGGTCGGGAAGCGAGGCGGCGCCGCCTCGGCGGTGGATGGCGTTGGGGATCCCGAGCTTGATGGCGCACTCGAGCGCCATGGATTTGAGGTAGCTGAAGGTGAGGTTCCAAAGCTCGGCGTGCGCTTGGAGAAGCTCCGCGTTGAAGGAGGTCGCCATGGGCACGGGCTTGTTTTGATCCATGGGATTGCTTGATAGGCAGGTGTGCGGTGCGAGATCTCAGTTTCCACTATGGCGAGAGTTTATAGGCTCGAATTCAATGGCGAAGCATGCAGCGCTCCACTATCTGGTGTGCCACGTGGAGCGATCGCGAACGCACGTCTACCCTATCCAAGATATTTCCTTTCCTTCTTAACGCTTAGTTCTTTCGGCTCGCGAATTGCTTTTCGCCGATTCGTATGCCTCGTTCTCGCTATGCCGGGTTTGGTTAAAGGTTATATTCGGGTTTGGTTGAAGGTTATATTGTCTGATTCTGATGTCACTACTACAAAAACGCTAATATCTTGGGCCTTTCATCGCGAGCGGTTGCCGACCAAAACCATCTATTACATGCAATCACGATCGGTTTTGGTTTAGAGACCGCTCAGATTATTCTGTCGCGCTAAAACCGCTCGTGAAGAGGTAATATCACGCAGCGATTCATGTTGAAAACCGTCTGTGAATTATCACAAACGGTTCTTGTTAATAACCGTCTGTGATAATTCTATATATCACAGACGGTTTTCAACAAAGAACCGTATGTGAAACATCATAGACGGTTCTTAACAATAACCGTCTGTGATATTACCACATATCACAGACGGTTTTTTGTTATAACCATCTGTGATAATATCGCTACAGCCCAATGCGCGCGTTTTCTTCTTCGTCGCCATCCACTTCGTCTCCCCGATGCGTCTCTTCGTCGCATCAATCTGCTTCGGCTTCCCGATGCGTCTCTTCGTCTCACGTTCTGAATTTATACCTTGTTTTATAAAAAGGATCATCGCCATCGAAGATGTGATCATCCCCACATACTTATAAAAAAAAATGTAAATGGCGCCTCTTCCTTGTCGGCGGCATTGATGGCCTACTGGCCGCCTTTGTGACGAGTACCTCTCGCCAGACGTTGAACCGTCTTCGCGGAAGAACACTGTTTCAACGGTGTCTTCACCCTATGTCACCGAGAATTTGCGGAGCGGATGGCGGCCACCTTCCGCCGTCTTGACATCCTCCTCCGCCGTGTCTTTCGGGTGATCTCCCACTTTCGACGAGTTTACCGCGTCATCGACGTGGTTCTCCAAAACGACGTTGCACGTCTTCAGGAGGCTTGCCGTCACTTGGACTGCGTAATCGAGGCGGTAGGCGACCGAGTCGACCAGGCCGAGACCCCTCAAGCAAGGGAAGAGAGCCTATGGGCTCAATTCTTCTTGGTTCAATAGTCTGAGGGTCTTCGGGAGACACTCGAACGAGCGCGTCAGCGGGTGGACGCATTTCAGGCTTCGTTCGCTGATGATCAGGAACCGTCCGATGCCGACACCGTCGCCTATGAAGTATTGAAGATGGAGATAGCAGCCTACCTCCGCCACTAGAAAAACTTTGTTTAATTATAGGTTTCTACTTTTTTTTAATATAAACATGTAATTTCTTCATGTCATGTAAGTGTATATACAAGATAAATATACTTGAGAAAAAACCATTTCACAGACGGTTCCATTATGGAACCGTCGTGATATAAGTTTATATCACAGACGGTTCTATTATGGAACCGTGCGTGATAATATCACCGATGGTTCCATAATAGAACCGTTTGTGATAAGTCTCTTTATTAGTAGGAGCCCGGCCGCTAGGGTTTGCGCTCGCCTAACTCGTCACTCTCCAGCGCCGCTAGGGTTTGCGCTCGCCCTAACTCTTCACTCCCCAGCGCATTTACTCTCGTCTGTTCCCCTCCCCACCTCGACGCTGCCGCTCGACCCCGTCGCCGTCACCGCCCGTCCCTGTCGCTGTCGCCGCAGGTTGTGACACCACTCTGCACTGCACAAGATCATATGATAGTCGTAGTGTCTTGTGCAGTGTCAGGGTCGTGCCACAACTACGGTGACACCGCCACCCTACGTGTCGCCTGCGCCGCCATGGCTTGGTTCTCCTGCTCGGTCTCCTGCGCTCGGGCCCTAGCGGGGCTTTGCTTTTCCCCATCCTCCCTCTATTCTCCTCTAGATCTGTTAGCTTAATGTCTTTTATTGAGTTTGATTTTTATGCTTGAGCCTTAAGTTGTGTCCTGATGTTTGTGTGATTTATGCAAGGTGAAAGAGATGGATGAGGGTTATGCTGGTGGTAGGGTCGCCACCGTGGTTGCACTGTACTGAGGTATCACCCTACCTTACTCCCTCTCTGTCTCTACCCCCTTGCTTTGTGATGAAAATGGCTAGTGCTCTGCGATGGATGCCGAGGGCTACTACTGGTGTGGTGGGTTTGGACACCCTTGGTCTTGGTCTTGTTCTCTTGCTGATGAACTACTCAATGATGTTAATAGTCTTATGCTGAAATTGAATTGATAATTAGTTCATATTAATAGTCCCCCTGCTCTGTGATGTAATGATGTCAATAGTCTTATGCTGAAATTGAATTGATAATTAGTTCATATTAATAGTCCCCTTGTTCAAGCCGATCAAGTTCTCCTATCTCTTGCGTACCAGGTACGTTCTACCATTCCATTCATAATCTCTTCTCTATAAAGTTTCCAGCGTTGGTCGCTTGTGCTATTAAAACGGCATCATATATATATATATATATATATATATATATATATATATATATATATATATATATATATATATATATATATATATATATATATATATTATATAGTCTGACCACTTTAGGAAGTCGTCCAAGCAGCATGAGAAGGATGAGATAGTATCCACGGGCAACCTCATTGAGCCCCTGCAAGTATAAAAAGTATGGATGCAAGAAGAGCGTTAGGACATCCAATTACCTGGATTGGACGTCGCTATGTTCAGAAAGTGACGTTGATGTGCAACTACTCCGATTGGGAAATGGCATCATCTATCAGCAACCAACAATTCTTGAGCATGTAATTAATTGTCTTTAAAGCCAACAAGAACACCAAGAAATAAGTTGAGAATTCTTTTGAAATATGAGAATGGTTACTTGGTGTTCTTGTTGAGTTTAAAGACGATTACATGCTCAAGGATGGTTAGTTGTTGATACATGATGCCACTTCCCAGTTGGAGTACCAAGATTAATCTACACTTCTTCGAACATAGTGACGTCCAATCCAGGTAATTGGATGTCCTGACTCTCTCCTTGCATCCATACTTTTTATACTTGCAAGGGCTCAATGAGGTTGCCCGTGGCTACTGTTTCATCCTTCTCATGCTACGTGGACTATCCCCAAAGTATTTGAGAGAATGAATATATATATATATATATATATATATATATATATATATATATATATATATATGATGCCGATTTAATGACACAAGCACCAACGCTGAGCTTTATAGAGAAAAGTCATCATGAGACGGTTTCAGCCACAAATAAATGCGTGATAAGTACTTATCACTGCATCGTTTTCACCTCAAACCATGCAGGAAAGTATGCATCACAGACGGTTCAAATCCGTCTATGATGACCTCATGTCATCATCGACCCATAAACTTAGGCGGATCACAAAACAAATGCGTGATGACGTTTTGAACCATTTGTGAATACCTTTTCTATAGTAGTGTGTTCTTTGGGGAGGGACCACAACATAATGTCATACATCCATCTGCAGGAAAATCTTCCAGGGTTTGATCCAAATACATGTCATTGCTTATATGTCCCTGTAAGTTGCCGTGCAAATTTCAAAGTAGTTGTTCACACTCCCTCTGCTTTACATGTGGGTCGCCACATTTGTTAGGATCTTGATTTGATTATTCTTTCTCTGAAAACTCACGAGATCCATTTCTCCATTTTAAGAGAGGTGAGACCTTTTTATTGGTGAAAAGTTTGTTTATGCATCGACTTTTGCCACTTTGCTCCTGATTAAATTCTCGTGTTCTTTAGGGTAACTTTGGAGTACTTCCATAACTACATAATTGAACTGACTTTACATGTGATTTCGGTGCCAGGGCAACATGACAATAACTTCCTATGTGGTCAGCTTGGGCATTTGGCTGCTGAATGTAGAAGCCCTGGTCAGGCTAATAATTATGTATAGCTCCTTGCTGTTCATACGATAATCAAATAGCCAAATAGAAGCAAAATTCAGATTAATATCTATTAATGCAATAATCTAACACCTCTTTAACTTAACCACTCGAGCGGTGAGGTTAACCAAAGATCAATTAATCAAGTTTATCTCACAAGCAAATTAAACAATCCTAATGATTTAATCTAGTTCATCAATGATCACACTTCTCAGTTACCCTATTGATTCCAATTAGGAATAAATATACGCTTAATCACAATTCATCATACAACTATTTCAACGTAGCAATAGATTTACTAAATTCCTGTCATGCTAAAATGATTGAAACATGTATAAATGACTAGATGAACGTTGATATATCTCTTTGTGAAACCTTATTTCATAAAAGACTATGTTATTAAAACTTTAATTAATATTTGGCCCTAATTTCTAAGCATAAGGTGGATGTTGAATATGTTTTTGTATACTTGTATGATTGCAAATAGAGATAGAACCATAAATATTTCCATGATTAATATGACCGTTGGTTGTTAAACAGACGGTTTCAGCCACAAATCGTCTGTGATAAGTACTTATCACAGACTGTTTCAGCCTCAAACCGTCTGTGAAAGTATGCATCACAGACGGTTCAAATCCGTCTATGATGACCTCATGTCATCACTGACCCATAAACTTAGACGGATCACAAAACCGTCTGTGATGACGTTTTTGAACCATTTGTGAATACCTTTTCTATAGTAGTGTGTTGCTGGGGAGGGGGACCACAACATAATGTCATACATCCATCTGCAGGAAAATCTTCCAGGGTTTGATCCAAATACATGCCATTGCTTATATGTCCCTGTAAGTTGCCGTGCAAATTTCAAAGTAGTTGTTCACACTCCCTCTGCTTTACACAGGGGCTACCACATTTGTTAGGATGCTGATTTGATTATTCTTTCTCTGAAAACTCACGAGATCCATTTCTCCATTTTAAGAGAGGTGAGACCTTTTTTTTTGGCTGAAAAGTTTGTTTATGCATCTGACTTTTGCCACTTTGCTCACAGTTAAATTCCTGTGTTCTTTAGGGTAACTTTGGAGTACTTCCATAACTACATAATTGAACTGACTTTTACAGGTGATTTCGGTGCCAGGGCAACATGACAATAACTTCCTATGTGGTCAGCTTGGGCATTTGGCTGCTGAATGTAGAGGCCCTGGTCAGGCTAATAATTATGTATAGCTCCTTGTTGTTCATACGATAATCAAATAGCCAAATAGAAGCAAAATTCAGATTAATATCTATTAATGCAATAATCTAACACCTCTTTAACTTAACCACTCCGAACGGTGAGGTTAACCAAAGAGATCAATTAATCAAGTTTATCTCACAAGCAAATTAAACAATCCTAATGATTTAATCTAGTTCATCAATGATCACACTTCTCAGTTACCCTATTGATTCCAATTAGGAATAAATATACGCTTAATCACAATTCATCATACAACTATTTCAACGTAGCAATAGATTTACTAAATTCCTGTCATGCTAAAATGATTGAAACATGTATAAATGACTAGATGAACGTTGATATATCTCTTTGTGAAACCTTATTTCATAAAAGACTATGTTATTAAAACTTTAATTAATATTTGGCCCTAATTTCTAAGCATAAGGTGGATGTTGAATATGTTTTTGTATACTTGTATGATTGCAAATAGAGATAGAACCATAAATATTTCCATGATTAATATGACCGTTGGTTGTTAATGATAATCTCCACAGTACAATTAGTGTACGTTAAAATAGGTGTGGAGCATCACTAAGATTGAATGGATGAAATTTAATAAGTGATCATATTAGTGTGCCTTGCTAAATTTGTCATATGATAGTATGTCCCTATTAAAAGTATTTTGCTTCAACGTTGTGGTATGTGCACTAGATTTTCTCTATAACAAGATGATAGTTGCAATCTTATTGAGGTAACCAAAAATGTTATGAAATAATTTATTGTGTCTTTAGAGAGTGTTATGATGGGATAGTGGGCTATGGTGATTGTTGTTAAGAGTGTATTATTCTACTGTTAGTAAGGTTGTCCGTAAAGGGTTGTAAGGATAATGTTGAACATTTTATAAGTAAAAGGATTTGATTGCTTTCGTGATATTGATTAAATAAAAATGTTTTGAGTTTTGAGTTCGTGATCTTTTGGACCTCGTGATTTATGTGGTAACTGAAATTGTTTTGAGCAAAGTGACATGTTGAAAGGTTTTTTTATTGATTCTTAAGTGATTCATGTGTTTTGGTTTTCAAATCTCTTCGTGTTGAAGTTGGGAAAGTGATGTGGTAATCAAAGAAAGTTGTTTCCTTTGTTAAAGGAAAGAGTGCAGTAAAAATATTTGAGGTTGGAGTCAAGTTCTGTAACTTGCAAATTATTGAAGTGTGCTTAATCTTATTGTTTCTGCCGCATAAGAGTTTCTTGAGTTTCAATAACAATGTCTTATTCTTATTGGTTGAGATTTCATACTCTCTTTTGAGGGACATGTGCCCTCAACTGTGATCTCATTATTTGATTTTTCCGGGACCATTGCTATTTGACTATTTCTCTTGGTCTTGTGGTTACTACGAGTGGTAACGTTTTCTTGTGAGCTAAAATTTGTCTTTATTTGCCTCTTCTTTGGAGAAAGGATTAATCGAATTGTGTTGCAAAGTCTTTTAGGATGTATAGTGGCAACTGGATAGTGGTGGTCAAGTAGATGATTTTGTGAGACTTTGAGTGTCGGGTTATTTGAGATGCAGAGGGCGATAAATTGATTTATTGGAATAATCCTTAGAGAGAATTCGGTTTAAAAGGAATGTTTGTCTTTAGAGCTAAACTGATTACGTTGTTACAATTAGTAGAACCTATAGTGATTTGTGGTCTAAGATCTTTTGTTTATTTTGGTGGAACAGTAGAATTATTGAAAGTATGAGAATCTTGATCAATTTTTTAGAATATCGCGATTTGGTAATTTGAAGGTTGTGTAGGAGAAATATGATGGTGTACTTTAGTGAGAGTAGGATTAGGGAAGTAATCTAATCATTAAGGCAATTAATGGGGTATAAGGGATTGTTGAGTTATTGTTAGGTATGACTTGGATTCAGTGAGCTACTCTCTGGGAGATAGAATCTTTCTAAAGATAATTTGGTCAAGAATATGCTTACCTGTTGATCTCAATGATTGAATATGTTTGGATTGTGGGTAAAATCTATGTTGTGGTGCTTTGGGGATTATATGCCAAAATAATTCCATTGGTAGAGGAGTTGGCTAGAGTATGTTTGTGGGGTCAGTAGAAACTCTTTACAAAGGTGTGGATGATGTATTTGATTTGAGCGCAGTATTGAGGTTGTCAATTTAAGAGAAATGAGTTAGTGTGTCATGCGATGATTTGGAATCCCATGGTTTAAGAGAAGTTAAGTTCTTAAAAGAAAAGATTGAGAAAAAGGGGTATTGTCAGGTAGTAAAATATCCTCTTAGTTCTTATTTGAGCTGTGTGTTTATGGCGTACGCAAGTTGCAAATTGAGATGCTTTACGTTGGTGTATAGTCTTTTCGAGTTAGCGAAAAAAAAATGTTTTGGGCTTTTTGGGCTTTTGAGTGAATTTGCATTTGGCTTATGTGGTGTTTTTCTCAAACTGCCTACTTGGAAAGTGAAAAAATTATTAAGATGAATCTTTTGATTTTGGATTGGAGTCTTTTGGAGGGAAGTTGGTAATGAGTTAGTTGTATATTCTGATGCTAAGTAAGTACCTAAGAGATCCGGAGGTTGAGGTTCGTTAGAGCCGTTGACCAACGAGTAAGATCTTACCTTCAAATTTCGTCCGTTGAGTTTACCTGGAAAGTTCAGGACGAGTGTTGAGGTATAAGACGTCGGTTACGTCAAGGTGTGCTGGTCGCATGAGTCTAAGGGAGAGGTGATTTGGGAGTTAGAGTCTCGTATGCTCGAGCAATCTCCAGAGTTGTTCACGTCGGATACTTGTTAATTGTTGTTTAATTTTAGTTATGGTTGTTCTTTTGTGTAAGATGACGAGTAGAATTCGGGATTGAATTCTGTTTAAAGATGATAGAATGTAATACCCCGAAACACTTTTAGTAGAAAACGAAAAGGTTTAGTGGGGTTTTCTGAGCATAACCCTTTTGAGAACCTGTGTGCAATTAGATAAAAGCGGATAAGTGAAAACATGATGTTTTGAAATTTTAGAGAGTTGTTTCATGGAACGAATCGTGTGGGGGAGTTAGATCTGCCATGATAAGGAGACGCGGGGAGAGAAGATCCAAAAATCCAGAAATCAAAGCCTAACAGTGTTTTTGTTTTTCCCATGCGCTGCCACGAGTGCAGCCGCCTGCCCGTTTGCTCGCCCGGCGCGTGGAGGCCATCGTCAGCGTTGCCCGCCCGTGTGGACGCCCGTGTGCGCTTTGTCGCTCGGCGCTGGTGCCCCTGCCCGAATGCGCGTTGCCCGCTCGGCGTCGCCGTCTGCCCGCGTGCACGGCCGCACATCGCCGCACGTCCAATCGCCAGCGCGTTTGTCTAGGCTGCATTGCCCGCTCGGCCTTCGCTTCTACCGCATGGCTGCATTGCCCTCTCGGCCTTCGCTTCTACCGCATGGCTGCATTGCCCTCCTGCGCCAAGTAACCAACGCGCCATGTATGCACATGACCGCTGCTTTGCACGTACGGCTGTGACTAGCTAAGTTGGCTGCATGATTTGCATGGAGGCATGCTGGAGTCAACAGGAGAGAGAGAGGAAGATCAGCAAGAGAAGGGAGGAAAAAGGGTAGTGTTTTCGGCGTGCTTCACTAGGTATCGATCTGGTTATTTTCACCTCTGTTTTGTTAGTTGAATTAGGGATTAAAGAATCAAGAATAGAGAGGGTATTAGCAATTTTTCAGTCGATAGAAATCGTTTAGTAGATTAGTTTAGTCTGCTGTTCTGTTGTACTATTTTTACGGATAGTATAGAGACATAATTTGAGAATTTCGTCTACTAGAGAGTTGTAGAGAATTTCGATAGATTTCGGTAGAATTTTTATTCATGTCAATCCGAAGCATAGATTGTGAGATATGGATTTTATAGTTCGATTGTCCAGTAGATTTTGGTTAATTTGGTCGGGTTAGCGTAATCATGCGAGGTCGATTAGTGTGATGGGTTGGTGATGTGATTTTGATGATGTTTTTCAGTGTGTGCTATTAATTTCTTGTTCAGGTACTGTGGCCTCATGTGCCGTGCTACAATTTCGTCATCCGGCTTCGAAGGGCTAAGAGGCAAGTAAATGGTAGAGTGGTGAACAACGGGTTGTTCGCCATTGTTATTGATATTACTTATCATGCTATTTATTGTGCTTTCGTTAAGCTTATTTTTATACATGATATTTATGATATTGAGTGAATGAGATTATGGTATGGAGTTAATGAGAATGAGATATTGAATTAGAGAGATAAATTACGTTGATGAATAATCAAAGATGTTGCATCATTTACATTCATTGTGACAGGAGTTGCACGAGCCAGGTCGGTGAGAAAGTCATGTAACTATTCCGATGAGATCGGTGAGAAAGATACATGACTAGTCGAGAGTGCTCTAGATAAAATCCTACTTCGGTGGGGACTTCACGGGAGTGAATGATAGAGTGGTTCATCGACGGGTGAACACTCCGCTATACCGGTATCAGCTGATGAGATGCATATGAGCATAAGCATGATGGTGCATTCGCATATATGAGTAAATTGTTAAATTGTGCAACTTTACCTATATGAAATATGACTTGTTTATTTGAGTATGGGAATGACATTAATAGATAGATGATGATGATGATAACCTTGATTATGGTTGATAAACTATTGTTTATGGCTTTATTATGTATTTGCTGAGTCTTGAACTCATTCTTGTTCTATTATTGTTTTTAGGTGATTGTTGATGACGTTTCACTCGGGAAAGGCTAGCGCACTTGGAATCACAACCTACATCCAACTATTTGATTTATTGGATATGAGAAAATTTTATTATAACATGATCATTTCTATTTAGGACATGATGGTGTTGAATAACATTAGATGATAAGTTAGAGTTGATTAATCATTTAATAGACTTAATCGATTGGTTTACGTTAATCTTGGTTTATTACCTTACTATGCTCCTAGGAATAAATTGTCTATGATTGTTATCTCTTTATACTTGTTTTCATGTGACTCGTGGATGGGTTTTATCATTGAGATGCTTGTTGCAATTTATTATGTCTGAGCGACTGAAACTTTTCCAAACAACTATTACATGGCCTGAATGTGTGATTGATACTGTTAGTAAGCCAGTCATAGGTTGATGTAGTTATATGTTTCTGCTGCAATGTTATTGAGTGAGGTCAGGACGTTAGGTTGTATTGAAATAATGGAATTGGAATGCAATAGATCTGCTGCTTTTGAGAAACAATCCTTATTGACGCCTTTAGTGAACTTCTCCAAATGGAGTGCAGTCTGACTTCCACATGAGCACACATTTCCAACCAATTTGTTACCTATCTTGATTCATGGTAACCTTATTTACTGCTACTTAGGTGTAGAAAACCTTGCTGCCTAAATCTGTCCTTTGAAAATGCCACGTTGAACGCTAAATTAATGTTTATGATTGCTAAATTGCAGGCGATCGAGAATAATGAAGGCAAGAAAAAAAAGAAAGAACTCCGAGGATAGTAAATACGGGGACACATTTTTTTCCCTCTTGTAGCGGAATGGTGGTGATAATATGCAAGACGTAGCTCTTCTACTATTTCGTAGGATTAATTCCTTATATGCCGCTAAAATTTTGGCGAAATCTCTGATTGTGTCATTGACATGTGGGGTCAGGGCCCACAGTCAATGACACAATGAGTGGCATATAAGGGATGAGGCAAACTTTCGGTGACATATAAGGAATTCACCCTATTTCGTACCACAATGTCCACTCTTTCTAAAAGGATCCATAGTTTGATCTAATTTCATTAGTACCTCCTAATTCTTTAAATCTTATTTTGGTTTCTTGGCACACCTGGAACATTGTTAGCAAAGAAATCTTTAACTGTTCCAGTGCAGGATCTTCTGTCACTATCGAGTATTGTATAAGTGACTAGAAATTTATATGAAACCAGCACACATACGAATTTTTGGCGGATATGTCACTATTTCATTTCATATTTACAGATATGACAACGTCCACGATGTATTTGTAAAAGTGGTAGCACTGGCGTACGACCACCGTGCGCCAACGCAGCCGTCGCGCCACGTGTCCACCGGCGCAGGCTGGCCGTGCGCCCACGCCGCCGTACACGTTGTCATGAGGCTAAAAAAAAATTCATAATTTTTTGAACTAATTTAGTATATTTTAAAATTCCTACAAAATTCTACCCTAACTAACCTAACTAATTAACTAACCTAATGACCTAATTACTAATCAATCACCAGGTCATCTAATTAGTTGGCACAGGGTGGCCATGTGCCAACGGGCTATGCGCATGGCCACCTGCGCCATGTGCTGATGTGGCGGCGGCGGGCGATGGGTTGGCGTGGCGTGCGAGGTATGCATGGCCGACGACGGGCGGTTGGGCGACGCACGGCCGGCTGTGCCCGGTGGCGTGGGCACACGGCCAGCCTGCACCGGCGGACACGTGGCGTGACGGTGGCGCTGGCGCATGGTGGCCGTGCGCCAGCACTGCCACTTTTGCAAATACGTCGTGGACGTTGTCATATCTGCAAATACGAAATGAAATAGTGCCGTATCCGCCAAAAATTCGCACACATACACACTTGGTATCATACCTTTCTATCCTTCTCAGCAGCACCAAAAAAAAAACCCCCCCACCATATCATACTCCAGACGGGCGTAGCGGAGCATGCCTACCGTCCTAGTATCTTACAAGGCTGCTGCACAAGGCCAACCTACGTGGAGAGTATTTTTCAATATAGGGAGCAACTAGCACTCTGAGCTTCACGTCGTCCGTCCGCTCTGACGTAATATCCATAGACAATCTGTGCAATAATTTTGATTTATGTGCAACAAAATAAAAAAAAACAAATACAATGACAAGAAAAAATTTAAAAAATATATCATATTCTCACCAAAATTGCATTAAACCATCCATATACAACATAGCTGCGCTTTTAAAGACTAGTTCAAATATCCAAAACAAACAAATTTCAATGTTACAATATTACAACATTTGAAAATAACAATGGAAATATTCAAAAATAATTGTTACAATATTTTTGGAACAGTGATGCAACAATCAAAATGGTGAAGGGCTGCAACAAAAAGTTTATTCTTGTACAACAAATCAAAAACACCATTGCAACAAAAAATATCTCTTGCCGCAACATTTGATACAACATCACAACAATAAAAAACGCTCCAAAACACCATTGCAACAAAAAATACCTCTTGCTGCAACATTTGATGCAACATCACAACAATAAAAAACGCTCCAAAACACCATTGCAACAAAAAATACCTCTTGCCGCAATATGTGATGCAACAACATCGCAACAATAAAAAACACTCCATTTAACATTTCAAACTAACTGTTGCAACAAATTGAGCAAACATCCGCAACAAATCATACCTAAATATCGACGAGTAGCAACAACACTTCATCGAGGGTGTTGCTGCGGCACCGGCGAGGAGCCCGCGAGCACCCTTGGTGCACCCAGGCACCGCGCAGCGCACCTAAGGGGTTGTAGCGCCTCCGTCAAGGAGCCCACGGTGGCGAACTTGGCTGGCTAGGCCAACTCTCACGCAGTCCGCGCCACAGTGCTTACGTAGCTTTTGATGCTGCTCGTGAAGGTCGACGGCCGGTGTTGGTGGAGCTAACGGAGGCCACGCACACGGAGTTCGAGGGGGCTGCACCCCGGTGACCGCGGAATTCTGATGGAGGCTGATGGTAGAGGCATCTAGGTCATGGGTCACTGTCGTGATGGATCGTGGGGGAGAGAGAGAGAGTAAAAGAGGGAAAGCGAGAGGATTCAGAAGGACTGATGACTCAGGCACGGGAGGAATGAGTGGCTGTCGTGTTAGACGACGAACGTTCTGAGTACTAGCATTTCCCTTCTATATATACGGCTATGCGGCATGCAAAAACCCTCTCACACACGGACTGACGGACACACTTACGCTCCAACCCCTCTCCCCCGATCCAGCAGCACCAGCGGCCGTTGAATCTACCGTCGGTACTGATCTTGCACGTCTTCCTCTTCAGCTAGTCTGCGCGCGATCGATGGCCAATCCTCTTCAGAGACAGGCTTCAGCTGCCAAGGTTGGAAGTGTCGCGCTTTTATTCATTTCCATTGAGGACATGCTGCAGGAACATGACAAAAAGGAACGTGATAATATGGAAAGCCATTGGAGGCGTACAAGTAAATTTTTGGGCCATGTTACATGTATTGACACAGACAGCTGGGCCTAGAGAAGCAGAATGAGTTTTAAGAAATTTTTTATTAATTAGCCTTCTTTTTAATTTTATTTTAAAGTTAACACCAGTGAACTTTATTTCTAATTCTGACCTATTTGGTCACGCCACGACCCGTGACGTAACAAAATAACATTATCACGTCAGCCCGTATCTGGGCAAGCTTTTGTCACGCCCCTAGTCGTAGCGTGACAGTGTTGTTTGGTCACACCATCACCAGTGGCATGACAAAAAATGTTATTTTAACGGAATTATCCTATAGCGTGACAATGTTGTTTTGTCACGTCACAGGTGGTGGCTTGGCCAAAGGAGTCAGAATTAGAAATAAAGTTGGCGGGGTTAACTTCAAAATAAAATTTTAAAAAGCTAATTAATAAAAAAAGTTCGAGTTTTAAGGGCCCTTGTGCTTACCCTTTTATTTCACTGCAAATATGCATTGACATTCTGGCTATGGATAGAGACCTCAACGATGTCTAGAAATCCGAAATCCCAGAACAGGCCTAACTTTGCATTGTTTGCACTCATGCTCAAGAATACCTTCTCCCACTCATGCTCATCGCATTCTTTGTCCGCTATTACAACCATTACTAAATTTAACAGCCAAAGGATTTCTACTCCGGCCGCGCGGCCATGTCGCCCGCAAAATTGGGGCTGTCCGATCGCGCTGAAGCTTGCTCGCCGCCACTCGATCCTGCCCGGCGCGTGTCGTGTGAATGAAAGACGCTGGAGCGGCCACGTCGCCCCCTCGCGAGAGCTGCTGCGTCGTCTCTAGGACCATCTGGCTCCTTCCGTCTCCTCGCTGCTTTCCCCTCCCTCCCCCTCTTTCGCAAGCGCCGCCCGGTCTCCCTCCCCCGTCGCTTCCGCTCCCTCCCTCGCTCCTTCCGTCACGCGCTACCGCTCCTTTCCCTCTTCCTCTCCCACCGGCCACTCGCTCCGTCTCCCCCCCCCTTTCCTCTGTCGTCTCCCCCTCGATCTTTCAATCTTCTGTCGCCCCTCTCCGCGAGTGCCGCCGGGCCTTCCCTCTTCCTCCGCTGCCGTCCCCGCCGCCGCAGCGCCCTCCCTCTTCCTCCCTCTCGCCGCCTCGGTCTCCCTACCCAATCGCTGCGTGGGAGCCGTCCACATTCTCTTCCCCATTCCTCTTCTTCCTTTCCCCACTCCTCCATTCATCTCCTTCATGGTGCTTTGTTATGGCCGAACCGCCTCCCCCCTGGCGTTGCCACCGCCACCACCGGGTTTGGCCCTGGCTTGACCCCGATGCCGCCATTGCTCGCCTCCACCGCCACCCGCATAGCTCGGCCCGGCACTGCATCTTGCCGCTGCGCCACCACCCGGCCAGCTCAGCCCGGCGCCACCACCGCGCTCCTCCTCGGCCCGCTCCTACGCCGTGCCCGTGGGCGCCTCCTGCCATCGGCTTGGCCCATCCCTGCTACCGCCCGCTTGCCCCGCCTCCTACACTGTCCAGGGGCCTGGCTGTAGCAGAGTCGTAGGGCGGGGAGGTGGTGGCCGCTAGCGCCGCTGCTGGCGATCTCAGGTCGGACCTCCTTACAGCTCCTACTTTTCTGTTTTATCTTTACCTGCAGTGTGGGATCCTAAGTCTTGGGAGAGGCATGCAATCATCAATTGGTATGTGTGTTTTCTTCATGTACAATTGGTTCAGCTGTGCAAGCATGGACTAGAACCAAAAGTATGAAATGGACCATATGCCAATCAAGTATACCTACAGTAGTGATTTGTAGAAAAGTGTAACTTACTCAGAGTTGTTTCTTGCTCTTAAAACAGTAGTACGACAACTTGGCAGGACACGGGAGATGGTTGTGTTATCCGGAGCTCACACAATTGGAGGTAAAGGATTTGGGAATTCAAATGTTTTTTATAACTCCTATTTCAAAGTACTCCTTGAGAAGCCGCAGCCGTCCTCACGTAAGTGCATGTGATGTTTCCATCATGCCCTTTAGATACTATCATCATGAATCCATAGCTGAATCTCGACTTAGCTTAACCCTTTGTAGATCATCCAAATGCAATGTATTGTGTTCTAACATGTAATAGTGATAGAAGGGTAGTGATCTTCATGAACTGTTTGCTATTTTATTGTGATATGTGCTTGAGATATTGGACGAACATTTTCAGTACATAAGCCCGACCACATACAGCCATACATGTTGGACTATTGGAAAATCATGAGATCTCTATTAAACATTTTCACTTTTTCAGCACAGAAGCCCAGAGCCTCGCCTTCTGTAGGTGCTACACCTACATGGTCAGGCATTCAAGATGTACAAAAAACCTTAAATGTGGTAACGCAAAATCGAAGTAGTTAGACAGGTTATTTTGGAGAAACTCTGTGCAAGATATGTACATCAGTACATGTTAAGTATAGAAGCTGTGGGAGCAACAGTCATATCAGCTGCCATAATTATGTGATATATCAAGGTTTTTCTTTGAACTAGATCGGCATTTATTGCCATTACATGTACAGGTAAAAAAAAATACTTGCTCGTGCAGTTGCTCATCACACCAACTGCACCTTCATTATGATGTCAGCTTCCGAGTTGGTTCAGAGGTATATTGAATAGGGTTCCCGAATGGTTCGTTAACTCTTCATGATAGCTAGATAAGCATTCTTTGTATATGTTGCATAGAGAGATGATAAAAGATGCTCTTGTGAATATCCTTACAGATCAACTTTTTATTGCAACGACAGATTAGTTTTTGCTTTCATGTCGGCCTTTGTTTGTCGTCTCAATCATCTCATGAACACATAATGCACTGGATTGTTTTCTTTGACTCAGTAAGCTGCTACAGATTAGTAATCATTGTATCTCTTTTGTATTATCTAGACTTTGTTTTTCCTATTTTGCAAGTCTAGCCAATATACCATACACAATGCTAGGTGCATTCACAAAAAAAAAGATGGACAATTATCCTTGCATCCAATCAATCTATGAGCACTAACATAATTATACTGTACGATATGTATTTCTTTGTTTTATGTTGGTTTACTTACTGTTGGGGAATCTTAATTGGCCATCTGTATACATCATATAGAAAGAAAGAAAAAAAAAGTTTGTTAGCGATCAGTTTAGGGACAAATTACCATGGTTCTTAGCAAGACTTGGTGAATGATGCTTCCATAATTCTTTTTTGTCATTTTGTCACTAAAGTGGAGATAGTGTTGTCATTGTTTTTCCATCATGCCCACAATCTCTACCATGGGATATGTTTGAAATTCTACTTACTCTTAATCATGCAAGTATCTAGCATTCACAGCTGCAGATTTAGAGAATGGCTGGTATGGTGGAACACTGATATATGATCAAGATAAGGACAGCGGGGCCTATAAACACTATTCTGAACTTTTTCAGGTGAGCAACCCATATGATTCACATTATTGCAACAGGGCTAAAATCCCATCATTTTTTTTTGCTTCTAAAGCCTTAGGCGCACCTATTCATGCCCATGTTATTGCAGGGGCCAGTCATGAATCCTTTCGAGCATGATCCTGAGAGAGAGAGAAAGGCACTACGCGGAGGCCCTTAGCGCGGATATTGAAATTACAGACAATGCGCGGATAATAGTGAACTGATGTTTCGACGTTTGAATACCTTTATGGTTTATGCTAAAGCATAGGTGCATTTGATTAGGTCGTTGTTTGGATTTGTTTGGATTTGCATATGTTGGTTGGTCTGTTGGTTAGTGAATTTGTTGAATGTGGGTATATAGTTTTTGTACAATTTGGAACCATGCCTTTATTGTAGTATAGCCATTTAGATTATTGTTTTTTTTCGCTATTAATTTGATTTGATTGTGTTGAGGTTAGATATTATGTTGATAGAAGAGTTCCTTGGTGGATTGTATTGTGTGAAAGCAATGCAATAGGTATGGTTCTTTGAATCATGGAGCCAAATTGCTTTGGTATTGTCATGCTCGATTACATTTTATTGAACTATCATTTTTAGTTAGTTCTGATTTGTAAAACATATACACAAATTATTTGTTTTTTCTCTTCCCTACCATCGAACATATCCGCGCCAATGGCGCGGGTCACATTCTAGTCATTAGTAGATCCAGCAAGAGTTGCGCCTCATACATCGCACCAGAAGGAGATCCAACAAGTGTATTGATAATTATCATCTTTCGTCCTGCTTCTCAGGATTGAATAGTGTATTGATAATTATCATCTTTTGTCCTGCTTCTCAGGATTGAATAGCCTTTCTGCATTGAGTTAAAATCTTCACACAAACTTCATCGGTCCAGTCTTGTAGCATGTGCCCGAAGTAATCCACAATTCATTTTTTTTTAAATCAAGAGCTCTGCCATTAATTTCAAAAAGGAGATAATACACTGGCCTCAAAGGAGATACACCACAAGCACCAACACCAACATCGAGGAAGGAGTCCAAACATAGGACTCCTACCAAAGCACAGAGAGCACCAAAAGACAAGAACATTGTGGAACAAAAGCAAAACATGACCCTCACCTAGCATACAGAACAACAAAGCGTTCAGCTGGCAACAAGGTAATGTACAAAATGGCGGAACAACGATACTTGCAAGGGCTTGAAGTGCAGTCATCAACACCAGAGTGCTCACCATGGCAGCAGCAACACCATAGCTCACCAACGTGAACCCACCACGGCACAACACACCATCTGACCGTGCCAGCACCAACACAACTCCAGACAACAACCACCGCACTACATGCCATAGCAAAGCATGAGGAACCACAGCTAGCACAAAACATCAGGATGACCAACAAGATAGCTTCGCAAAGAAGTGGGTGAGGAGGTGGCCCCTCTGCTCAGAAATCGACGAAGAAGACGCTGCACAGAAACAAGCCGACGACACCAACTCCTACCCTCCTCCTCCACAAAAACGGTGGCTTCTTTGTTAAATCAGAGAATGGCTCCCTCCGTCGTATGCTTAATCGTTGTTAGGGTTACTCCACCTAATATTATCCACTTGGCTACCCCCACCCAAGACGAAAACTTAGGGTTACCTTCACCCAAATGTTTTTTTCCACCCTCGAATGGTTTTTATAAAATAAAGACTAACCAAGCAAGTTCCCACACATCGCCCATCACAGTAGGCATGGCTGTCTAGACAGCTTTCACTTTGCAGAGGTTGTGCAACTTTACCCATAAGAGATTACCATCTTGTAATGTCAACACGCTACCGTAGGCGTGAGACTAAGAAAATAATCACAAGGCCTTTACAATTCACCATCCCAGCGCAGTTACACCCACTAAGGGTTCAACCGCCAGAGGGTTTCCTCCACCCGAGCTGGAGGCCCCCTCTTGCGTTGTACGGAAAAAGGTCTACCACCAACACAGTTCTCATATTCCATCGGATTGCGTAACCAATGCTGAGACAATAAAATTAGTTGGCCAGGTCAACACCATTTATACTTATGGTTACATTGTCAGTGCCCGAGAGGTCATCACAAGATTCAATCTATCTTTAATTGACTCGGGTGGACTACCACAATAACAACTCTCTTGCTCCCTCCGCACCACCCCAATTACCATCCACCCAAGTCTAAAAAAAGTATTTGAGTTTTTGTTTGGAGAATATTTTCTAAGTTCAACATACTAGCCATTTCCCTTCCAATGGCTGCCCAAACCAAGTTTATATGTTTAAGTGATGTCGGGGCAAATTAGTGCCCACATATCAATGCATCTCAGCAAGGCTAAGCATGTCACTTAGATATGGACTTAGTGACTAATTAGGTTTATCATTATTCCTAGGGAGACAAAGGCTAATGTCCAAGATCAAGGAATGGAATTTAATAGGTCACTTCTCATTAAGGCATTAAAAACAAGCTAATGACAACACAATTGTAATCAAAGTATAACATGCAATTTTATAATTTAAAATAATATAATTGCACTAAAAATGTAAGAGCAATATGATCAAAGTGATGACTTGACTTGCTCAATGTTTTGATAACATTTGTCTTATTATTTCTCTTACTTGGGTTGTTGCTTCTTCAAAACTTCAAATTCTAATTACACGAAATACAATTGAATTCAAGAACGCCTTAATACGACCAAATAAAACCAAATAAATCTAAAGGCACTTGAACAATGGGAAAATAATTCTAAATGACACGAATAAATCCCAAAATTCATACGTTTGGAGGGTATAGATTTGGATTTTAGATGAATTTATGATCAAGAATTATTTGATTCGGAGTTAGGACGAGAGAGAGCGGCTCGCGGAAGATTTGTAGGTGGAGCAATTACGAGAGAGAGAGAGAGAGAGAGAGAGAGAGAGAGAGAGAGAGAGAGAGAATATTCTCGGGAATACTCCTCTCAGGTCATTTAGATGGGAGAGATTACGTTAACATGCATGGTCTACTGATCTTTATTTATTATGCGAAATGCTATTTTAGTGGAAGTGGATAACGGTGGCTGACAGAAGGGATCAACTTGACTTTGATTTGTTATTTAATTACTATTGTTTCATTGAGAACACCTCATTACGACTTATATGTGAGGTCTAGTTCCTTTAATGATTTCCTTTATTAATTCCTATTTATCAAGGAAGTTCCATGAGTGATAGGTGGGAACTATGGATAGTATGAGGCTCCTCTAGATATTGAGTAGCTTTTAACCAAATATTATTATTTAGAAATTATAGTGCGGGCTCTACACATCGTTTGCTCACTGTATTGGGCCACATTTTAATAGACACCCTAAGGGTCTTGGGCTGACATATTAGTAATAGCCTCGGTACGTAGATAATCCATGATGGGAGGGCTCACTTGTATCTAACTTCCTATTTAATTTCTATCTCTAAATTACTAATGGGTTCTTGTGTCACACTAATGGATATTGACTAAATATTGTCTTTACAAATTAATAAGTGGTTCCTAAGTGTTAGTGACATACTATCGAGTTAATTTTCAGTTAATCATAATTCCTCACGTGGCCATGCATACATATGTATATATTTATATTTTAAGAGACTCCCTAAAGGAGTTTGCACTTGTTAAACTAAATACTAATGACACACTAATTATTTACAATTAACATCTAACCTTAATTACAAATGTTATGAGCTAATTATTTACAATTATATTTTAATTGGCATCTTAAACTATTTAACCTAGATACTACTGGACCTTGAGACTATCACCTCACGACACACTACTATCCATGGTTAACATATAACACCAACAAATTGTGGTTTAATCATCTAATTAAGAGTGTCCTAGATGTAATTGGATTATTAGCAAAACAATTATGTCTAACTTAATTACAAATGTAGTATTTAACTAAATATTATTATTACGAATTAGTGTGTAGGTCCTATGTGTCAACGGCACATTAACAATTCCTAGTTAACCTTCAACTAAGTTAATTATTTATGGGGCTCATTTTGTCATGGGGACATTTGCAATAAAATAATTTAAGTATTATCCTAAATTCAGATTTTTGGTACTGTTAGGTACAGTTTGAATTTAGAAACAAGATCGTCGAATTATGGGTTAAAATGAGAGAACGAGCTCTCCAAAGTTTAAAATCAAGGAAAATCTCCAAAATAAACAGAGGAGAGAGGGTACCTTTCACCTTCAGTTGGGACCCATAGATTTTTATTTATTTTTCAATTATAAATTCTTACTGACAAGTGGGAGCCAGGGTATTTTAATTTATTTTCTAATTGAAAATGTTTACAGTCACTCACAAGTGGCTCCACAGTTCACGAGAACAGTACTCAGGCCGTGGGCCCACAGGTCAGCGGTATGGTCTCTGGACCGAGTCTACACAGTGCGTTTATAGGGTGGGGCCCACATGTCATAGGCTCAGAACTTCATTTAGGCTCTAATTAGATTTTCTACTCACCTTGGGCCCACATGCCATACTAACATTAGCTCATAATTAATGTATTTACTAATTACGTCGTTAATCCTTAATGATGCTGGTACAGTACTTTCTCCCCCTTATTCCTACCGAAACAATGAAGATGCCAAGGGCGTGCTCGGTCGAGCTCGGCGCCGGCGAGTGGAACCACGGCAACGACCCGGGAGCCCCAAAATGGGTTCCTACATCATCGGCAACCCCAAGGGTGGTGACGGCGAGGGCAACAACGACCCACAACAGCAGTGGTGATTTGGCCTAAGGTGGCAGCGGCACTAGAGGGGGTGTAATACCTTGGCTATTCGGAAGCCAAGATGTCACCTAAATAATCTAACATACAACCATAATATGGAAGAATTAGAACACATTCTCATCTAATGACAAAAAGAGATCAATATTCAATAGGACCATGTCATGAATATAGTCCGAATCTAAGCAATAACTATCGCAGGAATAATCAAAGATCACAAGTACTACTGAATTAACCATAACATAGCAATAGGTATCATTCATCATCTAAATTTATTTATTACAGTTCATCAATAACGAATGAAAGATAAAACTAAATCATAATCTTGGACTTGAATAGGGTGAAGTGAATGAGTAGTGCGTGTCTACTCCCTCCCAATAGAGCCAACATCAATAATCACCTAAAATAAACAAACAACGCAAGAATAAGTCCGAGACTCAGCAAGTACATTGAATAAATGGGACATACAACAAACATGATCAAGCCAACATCATTGAAGAATATGAATAAATCACAGAACGAATATTTGAATGAATGGAATGAATGGATTGAATGAAATGAAGGGACTACACACATGCATATACCAGTATTGCTAGTGACACACTCGTCGGTGTTCACCTAAGCCCGCATTTAACAAAATGCGGGGATCCAAGTCCCGTATGAAGAACGTTTCATACGGGTGTCCCAATCTGCCCATATTGTAATGGTGGGTCTTACGTGCCCATACTGGAATTGATGGGTCTTTTTAATCCACTCCCGTGGATGAAACATGAATAATGGATGCATGGAATGCAGTATGTATATTGAAAAGAAATGCTCTCTAATCATAGAGATAACACATATGGAAGGAACATGAACATTAAATATTATCATGGATCTTAGAAAAACACAATATCAACATCAAGCATTCAACATTTTCTAATTATCAGAACATCAAAGTACTTGCCTTCCGTGATGCGACGCGTTAGTAGGCAATGGCGGCGCTCCTAAACCTGAAGCCTCTCCGTCTACACAATATATACTTGAAATAAGAACAACATATAACAGGAAACTTCCATTAACGTTCTACAATGCCTTCCTAACAACCCACAATTAACTAATTAGATCTAATCTGAAAACAGACGACACAATCATGGAACTGATTCTGGACAGCAGCACGGAATCACTCATATCTAACGATCTGGGACTCAGAACGAGGTGAGCCCAGATCCTATGGAAACTTAATGAACATATCTACGAAACCTTAGTTGGTGAGATAACCCAATTTGGCCAAAATCAATATACTACAGGCAGATGAACTTAAAAGACAGATTCTGCCCAGACGAAACGGACAGCAGTAAAGAACAGATCACAACTTTTGATCTACAACTCCGATTAGGGCGTTTTTTATCATTCTGGAAAGGTTATAAAAAATTATAAAATAACCTAGTTGGGTGGAAACCCTGAATTTGCCTTTAACATAAACATATCTTAAAAGACAAATTAACAGATCAATCACGTCAGAATTCTGGACAGCAGGAATGAAACTATCATAACTTTTGATCCGTATGTCAGAATTAGGTGTTCTTGGCGGCCACGGAAATCTAGAAACATTATCTAGATATCTCTAGGAGATGGGCATCCCCAATTCAGCCTCTAAGAACCCGAAATCAACCCTGCAAGATACTGGACAGAATTGAACATCTACCGGCAGCAAAATGATCCAACCCAATTAATCGAATTCGCCTCTAATCATCAACAAACAGTGGAGAAAGCACTTCGTTACCTTTGAAGATCCGCGGGAAGACGATGATCTATCCTCGAAGAAGCTCCTTTCCTAGTCCCTTCTCCTTTCTTCTTCCCGATGGTCGGCAGTAGGGAGGGTGACGCCGGGGAGAGGAGGAGCAGCAGGAGGTGGAGCACTGTAGCACGTCACTACTGTAGCACAGCTACTGTAGCAAGGAGTGGCTAGGGTTTGGTCCCCTCCCCTCCCTTTCCTTCTAATGGGCTGCCAACCCACTCATAGGCCTTGGGCCACTATGGCTGGCTCCTCTCCTCTCGAATATGGGTTGGCGGCCCATTCTTTTCCTAAAATTCTGAATTTTGAACTTAATTCTATCTCTAAACTTTGTTACAATCAATATTGAATAAATTTCCCTCTCCGAATAATATTTTCTCCAATTGATATTTGGGGTATTACAGGGGGGGAGGGAAAAAGGAGTTGCGCACTAGCATCCACAAGACAACGGGGTCTCACTAGTGTGGACGGTGTGGACGGAGGCCAGCTAAGGCGAGCAAGCGGCGTATGGGGGTCGGAGATGGGGAAGAAAGCGGTAGTGACACCGAGGACAGAGAGTGGAAAAAAGGAGGTTAGCATGAGCAATAGGAGGTTAAGGGAACTCACTAGAGCGGTTTGTGGAATTAGGGAAGAGCCAAGGCGGGTAGGCACTATGACCCACGGGCGTTACGATGAGGTCATTGTAGCGGCGGCAACCTGGAAGAAGGGATCCCAAATGAATGGTAGGGGAAGATTGGGGAAGATGTGGAGATTCTCGAGTAGGGAGGAAGTGGAGGGAGGCTCACCAGAGTAACAATGGCGACGACGACAGCGAAGTTTGCTGGAATTGGGGAAGATGAAGTCATCGGTGACTTCCTGTGAGTTAGAGATGACATTGAGCGTGGGGGAATGAAGAGGTCATGAAACACGTTTTGACATGAGCCAGAGGTGAAGGAGCTCATCGGGTCAACGGGGACGGCGAGGATGAGGTGGTGGCTCTATCAGGTGGCACATCACTAGAGTGGAGGAAGACGAGGGCGTTCCCAGCACTGTGGCTGCCAAGGGAGGAAATGGAGGTGAGCACGGGGAAGAGGACACTAAGGTGACACTGAAGGGCATGACGGTGCTAGACGAGACTCACTAGAGCAGCGGTGCGAGCATGGAGGAGCGTGGTAGTCGGCACAAAGGAGGTGGCTCCTTGAGCTCTCTTCTCACTTCTAGAGCATGAGGGGGGAGGAGGTGGAGGAGGATTGTGCGAGTGGAGAGGCGAACTCGACGTGCGGCGGCTTAAATAGGGAGAGGAAAGGTGCGAGTTAGCGGCGAGATGGTGGCGAATTTCCCACGGGGTGGCAGTTGTGCATGGCGACACTGCACCTGAGCTCAGTGTGGAAGCGGACAGGCGAAGCGATGTAGGACGGAGCGGGTCACGCACTGGCTTGGTCGGGGCATGGGCAGCGTCGCATCGATGGCACTATGGCAAGGGTGGCAGTGACGTAGCGGCTACAGGCATGGCGGAATGGCTACAGGTGACGCTGGCACGTGGAGGGTACATCGTGTGGGCTGCAGGAAGAGGGAGACCAGGAGAAGGAGGCAGGCAGGCTGGGCTGCTGTTGGACCGAGGGAAAGGGAGAGGCCGAGTGTGCCATCTCAGGAGAAAAGGAAAATAAAAGGGAAGAAAAAGGGAAAAGAGGAGACGGGCTTGGTCGGCTAAATTTGGCGCAGACTGGATTTTGAGGTTTTATTCTTATTTCCTTTTCTTTTCAAATTCAGATTTCATTTTATTCTATTTTCAAATTTCATTGATCAATTTGAATTTAATTTTTTGATAATTGATTTCTTGAAATTCCAAAATTCGACAAATATTTCAAATCAAATCCAGAGTATTCATATAACACCAAGTTGCATAACAAAGTTTAAAATTGACATATTTTCATGCATTTGAATTGCATTACAAAAATTAGGATGTTATAGACAAGAAGGTTGCGGAGCATAGGGCCGGTATTAAGGACAACTCATGCAACTTAGTGCCGTCTGCCACACTGAGGTATAGACGCACCACAAAATATGCCGCCTCATGAGCTTGCACCCATGTGCGGCTACATAGGCAAGCATCGCTGCACCAAGCCGGTCAGAAGCACTACCCCGTGGCCTAGCACACTGCTGTGCCGCCCACTGTGGTGCACCACCACCAAGCATCACCACACCAAGGGTCTCACCATCACTGCGACACGCCGTAAACATCATGTCGCCCGCCGTGCCACCCAGCGACACTAGCAACAGACTGGGTGACATTGGGACTGTGCTGCCAGCTCATGCGCATTGCGTTGCCTGCACCAGCGTCGACTTGGGGGGCACAACAGCCACAGTGAGGAGGCGGGCGATGGGGCCCGTGGTTAGGAGGCAGACGATAGGGCCCACTGTGAGCCAAGGGCTAGCACCGACCATGATGCCTCCCAACCACATAGTTGCGGTGGCCAGAGGGGTACCAGATTTATATTGAAGGTGACATCGAAGATGGCCATAGTGTGGTGGAAGAGCTCGGCGACATGCTTCATCGGCGGGCAAGCGTGTGAGCATGAAGGGGCCCAGTTAGATCTAAATTTGAGGGAGGGAGCCGACACCAAAAGCAAAATTGAGAGGGGCGGGGGATGGGGATGGGCAGGGAGTTGTTGGGGAAGGCCTAGCCACCGCCGGCGGTGAGGAGGATGAGGAGGAAGGGGCTCTCAGAGGTTGGGGTCTTGAACTCTGGCTTTGATACCATATTGAGTTGCATAGGCCAACCAGTTCACCGAAAAGCTTAAGCTAAGTTGCTATGCATTGCAACGGATCACAAATAATTGATACCATAAATTCCAAACTCTAAAAAACAAAGTAATTTGAGTTTCCCTATATCCATGAATCAGTTTCCCGTGGGACTAGTCATGGCCAGATGGGCCGCCTAGTATGGCACGGCCCGGGCCCGTGTCGGCATGACCTGTGGGCCGAGGTGCTAACCTAGGCATGGCACATTGGCGCCTCAGGCCATGCTGGGCCGGTCCAGGCACGGTTGGCCCGACAGGCCGTGCTCGGTCCGCGTAGCCCGTTTCGGCCCGAAAAATTCAAAAAGTTCCAAAAAATTCAAAAAAATGTGTAGAATTCAAAAACCCATATTTTTTCCTTCTTTTATTTCTTTCCTCCTTTTTCTCCCCCCTTTTTTCCTCCTTTTCCTTTTCCTCCCTATTCTCTTTTCTCCTGGTCGTGCGCGTGCCTTCCTTCTTCTTTCTTCCTCTCTCTTCTTTTTCACCTCCCCCCTCCTCTAGATCCTGTCCTCCTGGCTCCCGCCGCCTCCCTTTTCTCCCGCCCCTGCATGGCCACGCCAACCTCACTGCCTCCGTGCCCATCTGTCGGACCCAAGAGTAACACCCCCAAATCCTCTATGTATTCTACACTAGTTCCTAGAATAGTAGCTAGTGTACATAGTAAACAAATATGGTAACAACCATATCTTGCACAATTTTATTAATATTTATCAGAGTTTATTACAAGAAAGGCCTACAAGCCAACAATAAAGAACACAGCGGAAGATGAAGAAGAAGTAGTAAAACCTAGCTAATCTGCCACAGACAATCGACTAGGTTAGCGGCCTAGTCGTCGAGATCCACACCGGTAGCGAAGTCCTTCTCTTCTGAACAACATTTTATTGTGCAAGGGTGAGTACAAAAAAAAATACTCCGCAAGTTACACCCAATAACAAATTATAATACACACAGGGATATAACCAAGGAAGGCTTATCTGGTTATTTGTGCAAAAGCAATGTGTCGATGATCTAGTATTGATCTTATGAATGAATATTTGGGGTTTTCCTCGAAATAGAACCACACAGGGATTTAGACAGGTTCAGGCCTTCACTTGGGAGAATAACAACCCTACTCCTGTATTGTTGTATTGACTATGTTTACAAGCAGGAAGGAATCAGTGGAACCAAAGATACAATGACTTCCATCTCTTATCTCCAATTGCCTTCCTCCTTCTCCTTTCACTGATGTTCAACCTTTATATAGCGCATGATGGGGCGACAGTTACTCCAAACCAAGAGGCACCTTAACACTTGACGAAATACGCACATTGATGGAGGTTACTGTTAGGGAGATAACACCCCACATCGTCTGGTAGTTATCGTTAGAGACAGGAGCGTAATGCATGCCGTTAACATAGAGAATAACAACATATGCTAACTGCTCTGTGTCTTAAACACAGCATATTAGATTCCCTAGTCAATTGGGCCCATATGTCTGTAGACTTTGTTGATGGTAGGGTAGTCGTAATTGGCCTGGTCGTAAAAAGGCTCACGACCATGAAGTAATCATAGAAAAGCTTACGACCTTGAGGTGGTCGTAGAAAGGCTTACGACCAATTATCTTAAGCTTTTCCCTTATGAATGATAAGGGGTATACTTAAGACTATCATGGGGATATTGCTATCTATAATAATAATTACAGATAAACAATTTAACTAATTGAGGATTATTAGATCCTCATCATCTAGCTACCTAACTTCAAGTGAAAATAACTTACTTGGAAAGGAGGTCATAGCATAGTAGTCGAAAGCAAAGTCTTTTCGACTGGTATTTGCATTTGACCAGAAATAGACTTGGTCAAGAAGGTAATTTCTCTTGAGTTGTAAAGATATAATCACTTTTCCCGAACAGACAATTAAAGAATCCCAATCGACTCTCACAGACCTATCCGTTGGAGCGGTTCCCGAAGAGGTGAAAACTATTGAGTTCCCACGATCTCCATCTCAGGCGTGCGGCTATAAAAATCTACTATAGGTGTGACCTAGGGTTTTTACTTTCCCCATTTGCTTCGACTGCTCTTCGAGTTCTTGTTCTCTCCGCTGCCAACCAAATCGTAATCTCTCCCCAAAATTTCCAAATCCAAATCAATCTCGCTTAGAAGAGATGGCTAGAACCATTTCTAAGTGGGAGAAATTGGAGATGGATGCGGAGAAAATGAAGGCATTTGTCGCGGGTGAGAAGATCCCGAAGCGAGCCTATGTGAAGTGGACCAACACTGATGGACAACATTGGCTCTTGGGTGCACGATTCCAGTATTCCAATCATACCGTGAATGTGGCTTTCGATTGCCCACTCATCCTTTCTTCATGCTCGTACTTCAACACTTTGGGGTGGAATTGGTGAACTTTGTTCCCAATTCCATTACAATATTGAGTGTGTTTGTCTACCTGTGTGAAGCCTATCTGGGAATTCTTCCAGATTTGGAGCTCTTTCAGTATTACTACAGGATGAGCAAGCACAACGGAATCGCATGTAGCTATGGTATGAAGCCCCATGACGGGAAGTTGAGGGAGTACATTCAAATGTTCACCTAGTCGTCATGGCCGGGATGGAAGAAGAGGTGGTTTTACTGGGAAATGTCCAAGGAAGACAACCTCTTCTTCACGGGGAAGCCTGCAGAGAAGAGTGCCTCTTGGGACTCGACTCCAAGCAACCTCGATTGGATTACTGTCGGGACCCAAAAATGTAATTCTGGACCCTTTGTGTATATTGCACTAGTCTAGGATCCTGCTAGTGTACACAGTGGCAACATCGATGAAATTTCATTTCCATATACAAAGATGACTAATAAATAGACAAATAACAATAGTCATCTGTGTAGCAACCTTAAGGTCAAAGTGCTTACAATTAATGCCTCAGAAGGCGAATAGCTCAATTAAGCTCTGTTGAACGTAGAAGAATAACCCGGTGAAGTCAGAACGCCCCGTTTTACCGGAGTTTTGAAAAGGCTTTTTAAAATAACCATTTGGATTTGTTGCGAGTTCAAAGCTTAACTTGAGTTTTCAAAAGAGCTTTAATTGATTAAACCAAACTTGAACTAAGTCAGTTCGGTTTCCTTTGGGAGTTTGTTGGAGTGTTCCCTTCCTCCCTCTTTTGCTTTGTGTGCCTTTGTGTTTGGCTTCTCCTTCCCAGACCTCTTCTGTGTCTGGGTGTCTCTTCTCTTTCTTTCTCTCCTTGTCGGCCCAGACCTCCTTTGAGCTAGATCTTTCCTTGCTCGGATCCCCTTTGTTGGTCTAAGTCCTCTCTTTTTGAGTTTAGACCAGCTCAGGTTTCTTGTTTCAATCCTCTTTGATCTTTGGACCTTTTCCTTGTATCTTTCTGTTTGGACTTCCCTTAGTCCAGACCTCCCCTTTTGTTGGCTTGAATCTCTTTCTGTTTGGACCTCCCTCTCGGCCTAAATCTTTCTCTGTCTAGATCTCCTTCTATCTAGACCCCTTTCCCTGTTTTGGCCTCCCCGTGGACCTCTCTCCTTTCTTTTTGAACCCCTGAGTTCTTTTGGGCGTCCCAGAGTTCCTCTGGACCTCCCAGTGCTCTCTTGGAACCCTCTTTGAACTCCCTTCAAGCCCAATCAGACCTCCTTGAGTCCTTTTGGGCCTCCCTTTGTCCTTCGGACCTCCTCTTGCCTATTTGGATCTCCCCCGAGTTCAAATAGACCTCTCGGTGTTCCCTTTTGACCTCCCTTGGTCTAAAACCTTCTTCCCTTGTCTAGGTCCTCTTTGATCTAGATCTCTCTTTGTGCCTTGGACCTCCCCCTTGTTGAGATCTGGCCGTTAGGACCTCCTCTCTGGAGATCTTGACCGCTCAGACCTCCCCCTTGTTGAGATTTGGCCGTTAGGACCTCCTCTCTGGAGATCTTGACCGCTCAGACCTCCCCCTTGATCAGATCTGGCCATTAGGACCTCCTCTCTGGAGATCTTAACCGCTCATACCTTCCCCTTGTTGAGATCTGGCCGTTAGGACCTTCTCTCTGGGGATCTTGACCGCTCAGACCTCCCCCTTGTTGAGATCTGGCCGTTTAGGTCCTCCTCTTTGAGATCTTGGCCGTTCAGGTTCTCCTTTTGAGATCTGAGCGTCAGGACCTCCCATTGCCTTTTGATCTTGACCGTTGGACCTCCCTTTTGGAGATCTAACCGTCAGGACCTCCTCCCTGTGTTGTGTTTGGACCTCCCTTAGGTTCAGACCTCCTCTTTTGTGTTTAGACCTCTGTGGTCTAGACCTCCCTGTTGCGTTTGGACCTCCGTTAGGTTCAGACCTCCTCTTTTGTGTTTAGACCTCTGTGGTCTAGACCTCCCTGTTGTGTTTGGACCTCCCTTAGGTTCCGACCTCCTCTTTTGCGTTTAGACCTTTGTGGTCTAGACCTCCTCTTTTGTGTTTAGACCTTTGTGGTTTAGACCTCCCCTGTCTCTTTTCACCTCTGTCCTTTGACCTCCTTGTGGTCTTTAGGACCTTCTGTCCTCAAAGACCTCCCTGTCTGTCCTCTTTGGATCTCTTTGCAGGACCTCCTCGTTAGGACCTCCTCGCAGGATCTCCTCCTTAGACCTCCTCCTTGGATCTCCTCTTTGGACCATGGACCATGCCCTTTGACTGGTCTGTGCACCTTTTGACTGGCTCCTTTGGCAGTCTTAAGTGCATTTGATGTGTGTTGAGTCACATTAAATGCTGTCACCTACTTTTGTACTCTTTTCTACTTTCTGTCACATCCCTTGCTTTCTTTATCCCTTTTTCGTACCTTTGGCAGTGTACCTTTTGTACTAAAGCCTTGAACCTGGGCGTCCCTTTTGATGGTGCTCCTATTCTCCCTTTGTCTTCAAATAGGGCACCAGGGGGCACCATTTCCTCCCTGTTCGTCATTTCTTCTCCTCCTCTCTTTCTTTCGGTTCTGGAGAAGTTTTCCTTGCTCCTCTGGGACCCTTTCGGTTTTGGACCTCTTTTCCCTTGTTGGACCTCCCCTTCTGTGGATCTTTTCTTTTTGTTCTTGTTGGTTCTTTTCGGTTTCCTTTTGGAGCTGCTTTATTTAGTTGTTTCTCTTTGCGCCATGTAGATTCTGTTGGCACAGAGGAGCTCGGTGACCCAGCAGCCCTGGTTGAAGCTCAGCAGCTCGCCACTGAAGGCAAGTCGTGGTCCTTGATCATTTTGAACCTATCTTTACAAAAAGTACTTTGTTTTACTACAACATGCATTGGCTATTTGTATAAAATGGTTTGGGCTCTAGTTAAATACCTACTGGTTTTATTGCCACCTTGTCTATTTGGTAATCCACATGTTGACATGTTACTTTTGATAGCCTTAGGATGGTACTGTTAGTTGGCCTCTTATTGCTATGGCCAACATGGGTATTGTTCCTGCTTAGCCTTGCTCTAGTAGATGTTGGTCTCCTCATGAATCATTAATATTGCTTAATCTTGACTAATGAATTATGGAACCTTGGTTGGTGCCACTGATAAGCAACTGTGGTTGCAGACATAGTTGTGTTGTTTGTGGTGCGAGACCACTTTAAAATATGTTGTGCCAGGACTGGGTGGTCTTTGGCCAAGTGATCCTAAAAGCTGTTTTTGCTCGGGCGAGTTGGCCAGAGGCGAGTAGTGGGTGCTCCAGGGTTGTTGCCATGGAGTCACCTGGGTGATCCAAGGGTTGCAGCCATGGAGTCACCTAGGTGCCCCAGGTTGTTGCTGGGGTCACATTTGGGTTGTGGAATGCCTCGCCTAAGCAGCCATTTAAGGACTGAACCTTGGGAGCCATTGATCTGGGCCAAACCGTGCAACCACATGTCCATTATGGGGTGGACCGGGAGCAATAACTAGAGAAGTCCTGATTTGGTTACGTGGTAGATGAGTCGTTGAAGCTATGGCGTAAGAGGGGCCACCAGTGCTATACGCACGATCGAGTTAGCGAAACCTTAACGTCTTGAGCTAAGTTGGGACCGATCTTTGTAAAGCCGGTGGTGGTCTCCACTTGATTCACATGTCTAAGGTAGCGTGTGTAATATCAGCGACTACCTCTTGTGGGTAAAGTTGTACACCTCTGCGAGTGTAAATCTATTGAATAGCCGCGTCCTCGGTTATGGACATGCCGGAGATTTGAATGAGGGTAGAATTTGTTTGTGAAATGGTGTTCCTCCAGGCGCTTTGGTGAGAGGTCATGGCTTTTACCTCGAAGAGACCTTGGCGGCTCTAGAGGGGTCATAGCTGCTCACAAAGTGGTCCAGGGCTGGTCTTGTGGTGCTCTGGAGTGGGTGCTCAGAGAGGTTTGGGTTGGTGCCTTGGGTGTGAGTGGGTGCTCACTTGCCCCTTTGAAAATCAAATGTACTTATGTATTATGTTTTCTAAACTTGAGCTTTGCAATCTATTATGTTATTCTTGTCAAACTTAGCTTTACGCAAACTAACCATCTGACTCTCATTGTCAAACCGTGCATAATACTACTTGCATACCTTACCCATGGCTTGTCGAGTACATTCAAAGTACTCATTGGCTTGTGCCTATTTGTTTTGCCCAAACAGAGGTTGGAGTTCTAGGTGGTCCAGTGCTCTCGGGAGGGAGCACCTTTGAAGACCTTGCTTGAGAGGTGGCGTCCTCCACTTGGTAGCTTTGTGGGCTGGCCGAATGGACCTTGTGTTTTTGTCTTTGCCTCCGCTGTGTTGTTGTTCTCTTTTGTTGTTAGCCTTGAGTGGCACCCAGACAAACCTTGGCCATAAGGCCACTTGTTAATATATGTGTTATTTTGGTCTGTTTTCTCTTTGAGCTTGTTGTATGGATTTGATTACACTTGTGTTAGACCTGTGCGAGCTAGCCATTTTGTTCCTGGGACTAGTTCGGTGCACAGGGGCAGGACCTCCAGGAGGTCCTACGGGACTTAGCTTGGGAGATCCTGTCGGACCTCCCTAGTGATATACCAGGAGGTGCTACCGTAGGGTCGTGAGCAAAGACCTCCAGGAGGTCTTAAAGATCTCCTGGGAGGTCGGTTGCGGGCCGGGCCAAGACCTCCAGGAGGTCTTGAGGACCTCGTGGGAGGTCCTGGTAGACCTCCCTCGGGAAGCACCGAGCGGTACTACTGCTCCTCCATGCGGTAGTACCGCAGCAGCAAAAAAAAAAGAGGTCCTCCCGGACCTCTGCTGTGTATCACGGGGTGGGTCGTCACAGAAGCCCATCCATGTGCCCACAGGCAATCGGCTGGGGTAGTGCGTTCTAGTTCTCCACGATCCTTGTAATAGACCTTGTTGACTAACGATTTCTCCACTTTATCTGAATGATTATAGAAAGATTGAGTACACAACCGTACTCAACAAGTTGTACCACACAATGCAATTATACATGATGGCTTATTACAAATAAAATGGATTCTGTGGTTATTTTGCAACAAAACTGCATTTGCAATTGAATACAAATAATAGATTGAAAGCGTAATTCAAAACAAATAAACAATAATAATTTTAACATGTATTTTCTTAAAGGACACAAAGCCTAATCAAATTCTTTCACACAGCCATATGAGTTTAACCACATAGCTGTCCCATTCCAATTGTTTTGTGAAAATCTACCCCTCGTGTGAAATCCCCGAGCATGTCTATGACCGGCGAAAATTCGAATAGATTGTTTAACACTCTGCAGAAGTTGTACACTTTACCCACAAGATACAATCAACTGGATCAAAGATGATAACAACAAAACCTTTTCGAAACTTCATCTCAATAAATGACACTTCTGATGTGTTTTACTGTTGGCCCTAATCCTCACACACCATTGGACTTGGAAGCGACGAACCGTCCATCGATGTGAATTGTCACGGAGGCAGAAACACACCCCCACCCTAGCATAGAGCTTAACCAGCTACCTAAGCAGTCAATGCTGAGATTTCATAACTTACTAAATTAGGCCCGTCGCATTAGGCATGTGGTTGTACGATAATGCCCAGTTCAATAGCGCACAAAGTTAAGTCCTTAATTGACCAAGGTGAGACCTCAAATCTCTAAATAAACCATTCTTTTTAATTCCCAAGCACAGAGCTCCACCGTATCACACAGTATCCACCACTCGTCTCAGTCTAAATCTTTTTCCACTCTGTTGGTTAAGTGTAACACATGCTATCAATGAGTAATAGCACACAGCGTACATAGTTTTATCACAAAGTTCCATATTCACTTAGTCAAATTTATAATTGCAACTCAATGATATGTATGGCTCGTTGCATGGCTAAGCAAACTACTCGAATCTAACCAACCCACGTTGGTGTTACAATAATACCAACTAAATAATGAACCAATCTAGGGTGACAGAAGATCATGACATAACAATAGACAAGGTGGATATAAACAACTTGGATAAATGGCTAACCCCAAAGCATTTAAATACATACTTAAAATAAATGCAATAATTGAATCAAAGTAATTTTAGAAAACTGGGTTCAATATGATCAAAGTTGCAACTTGCCTTGCTATAGCAATGATGATCTTATTTTATCTTTGATCTTATACTTCCTTGACATTCAGCTCCTTCGGACGATTTTGGGACATCAACGTCTAACGAGAAAGAAAGCGCAAAACAAAACAATTCAAAAAGACAACTCAAATAAACTCCAAATTAAAATTTAATGGTACTGAAAGGTATATAATGAATTTATATGAATTTAGAAAATTGAATGGGTTCAATCGGAGTTCGTATGAGAAAGAACGAGCTCTCGGAAGTTCGATTGGAAAGGAAAATACTGAAAAAGAAAAGGGAGAGAGAAAACTGACAAGTGGGGTCTACAGAATATTCTCAAAATATTCTATTCCGAAAGTATTAGAAAATGGCTGAGTGTAATACATGCGGGACCTACTGATATCTATGAATTTCTAGAATTAAAATACTTCTAGAAAAAGGTAGAGAGAGTGGCATGTGGGACCACTGAGATAAAATGATTTTTAAGAATTAAATTCATTCCAGAAAATAGAATTAGGGGTTGACATGTGGGCCACTGGTCTATGGACCAGGTCCACAAAGAGATGCTAGTCCACAGTGGACCAATCTCTTGAACTAGGGTTTAACCAGGAGTTGACTGACATGCGGGACCCACGTGTTAGTGAGAGAAATAATTAGGGGTGCGGTCCACATGTAAGTGTGAGGGAGTTGGATGTATGGATTGATTGTTTGAATGACAAGTGGGGACCACTCATTAGGAGAGAGAGAACGTTGACCAAGTCAACAGAAGAGAGGACAAGAGACAGAGAACACACGCACATAGGAAATAACAGAACAGAGAAGGGAGGTCCACGTCCTGGTTCATGGCGCATGGAGATGGCATCGGCATGGCAAAGCAATAGAGAGGACTCAAAAGCTTTGGTTAGCTGGCTGTCAAGAGTGAATCACAAGAAAAAGAAAGAAACTAGAGAACATCACAGAGAAGAAAGTCACGTTCTGGACATTAGACAGGAATAGTGCATAGAGACATCGGCCGATTCTTACGCATAGAGGTGCCGGTGAATGAAGGCAAATCAACGGTGGCGAGGGGCCAAACGGAACAACGACGATGAGGTGGAGGTGTTGACACGGTCCAGACATCGAGAATCGGCACCGTGCGTCGGCGGTAAGGCGAAGACCGGTGACATGGTTGCACAGCAATTCTGACGATGCTCTGCGAAAAGGGAGGGAAGCACGGCATAGAACGTGGTGATGCGAACCCAACGGTGGTGGAGTTGAAGGCAGGGGATCAATGGTTGCAGAGTAATTAGCCAGAGAAGGAAGACGGTCAAGAGGAGAGAGAACGCTCGATTCTCGGTGAATGGTGGATGAAACTCGAAACTAAAATATGGAAAAAAAATAGGTCTTGACGAGGGCTACAAGATGACGCGATCGGATTTTGGAAAAACTCACCGAGGAAGTGTGGCGCGCGACGTATGCGTTTTAGTGTCCTGACTCGACACAGCCGGCGGTGCTTCGGCGATCTTCGGGCGAAGAGGACAGGATGTAGACGTAGAACGCGTTGACGCGAACTCAACGCCGCAAACGGTTCGGCCGGGGGACGTCGGATGAAGGCACAACTCATCGAAGAAGACCTTCGATTAGAGCTCGGTTATTTAGCAGATTGCGATGAAACGAGGGCGATTCAGAGGAAACCAATTTGAGGGAATGGAAGAGGAGATCAAGAGCTTCGATATGACGCGGTCGGTTTCTTTTTATCTGCACCGAGGAGGGAGATCGGAAATTGAGGATATTTCGGTTGCTTGTGTACAGACGATGGAGTTTTCTGTTCGGTTGGAAAGGAAGATGAACAGTGCACGATGACGTAGCAGAGAGAGAAAGGAAATGGGATTTTGGAATTAAATAAAAGGCCGAAAATGAAGGAGACCAAATAAATAGTTAACAAACTTGGAAAAATCCCAGAAAATTCCTTGGAACACAAGGAAGCCAAATAACAATGGTTTTAACTTAATTGAAGTTTAGAATAGTCAAATTAAATATTTTTTATTTAGAAAATTCCCAATTAAGCTTTATTAAATCAAATAAAATTGGAGAAGTTTTTTAGGGACCTAAACTACTCAAAAGATCTTTAAAAAGCTAAATTTTGGGACGTTACAATCACCCCTACATTCAAGCCATCAAAGACTTGAAGGAAGAGGGGCTTATCGGATGACATGTGGTGAGAGACTTGATGAGCTACAAGATTCCGAGTGGGTATCATTTCTTTAAACATGGATTAACGGATATGAAAGGAACATGAAGTATTGAAACTATTCATGGATCATAGAAACAACAAAATGAATACAAACACTCACAATTCAACAACATTAAGAATTACAATGTACTTGCCTTCCGCTCTGCGAAGCGTTATGAGGCAAGACGGAAGCTGCTACACTCGAAATTCCCCCTCCTACACAAATTATAAACTTGAATAAGGAACAACGTGAATAGGATGTCGCTCGAAACGTCTAATCGCAGCATCCTAACCCAAGGATCACAAAGTCGATCTATTCAAATAAACCGACAGTCTAGCAGGACTACAATCTGGACAGCAAGTACAAAATAAATCATAACTAATGATCTGAGACACGAAATGGAGTGATCTCAGATCCTATGGAAAGATAACAATATCATACACAAAAATCTAGTTGGTGGGATCTCCCAATTCGGCCAAAAACCTACGTCAATAATCCTCTGAAAGTCGAACATCGAATCTGTCTAACAGAACTACATAGCAGTAGAGAAATAATCATATCTTTTGTTATACAACTCAAAATTGAGTTTTCTTTATCATTATGGAAAGGTTAAAAATTTTTTACAACAATCTAGTTGGGTGGAAACCCTGAATCTGCCATTATCTTAATCATATTTTAAAAGACAACTTGACAGTTCATTCACGTCAGGAATTCAGGATAGCAGGAAAGATTATTCCATATCTTTTGAACCGTAAGTCGGAATTAAGTGTTGTTGGTGGCTACGGAAAGCTAAGAACAATTCCTATATATCTCTAGGACATGGAAATCTCCAATTCAGCCTCTAAGAATCTGAAATCGGCCGCGCAACAATCTGGACAGAACCGAACTAATAGCAGTAGCAAATCGATCCAACAATCCTAATCGAATTCGCATCTACTACTAATAAAACAGTGAAGAATGGCATTAGTTACCCTTGTAGAACTCCAGGAAGACGATGAACGAAACCCACGAAGAGGAACCTTCTTCTCCTCCCTCGATCTTCCTTTCTTTCGGCCAACCAGCCCACAATCTCCCTTCTCCTTCCTTCAAGACCAAAGAAGCAGAGAAGGGCGGCTCCAAGGGCAAGATGGCGGCACCAAGGGTAGTGGGGCGGCACCATGGCGGAGGGGGCGACGGCTTGGAGAGGAGGAAGTGGAGGTGGCGGCTTGGAGGGGGAGGAAAGGGGGGGGGCGAGAATTTTGGCTAGGGTTTAGAGAGGAGGTGGGGGCGGCTTGGGCTGGGCCTTAGGAGCACCTCTCCCCCCTAATGGCCCATTAAATGGCCGGCCATATGCTGCCCTAGGCTTGGGCCGGAGGCCCAAGCTCCCAAATTCCTCCAAAATCCTGAAAATAAATTAATTTCCCTCTCCCGAAAGATTATTCTCTCTAATTGAAATTTGGGGTATTACATTCTACCCCCCTTAAACAGGATTCGACCTCGAATCCTCACACAGCACTACGCGAAAGAACAACCACAACTAAGAACTATCAACGGTAACCACGTACCTGAAGTGAACAAACCCGGATAACGCTCGCGCATACGAAACTCCAACTCCCAAGTGGTCTCTCTCTCGAACTAAGGAGACCACAACACAAAGACGTAAAATGACGTCTATCCTAACACTCAACCCGAACTTTCCAGGTATACTCATCAGAAGAGGATCGAAGGTAAGACCTTACTCGATGGTCAACATCTTTAACAAAATCTCAAACTTTGAATGGCTCAGTTACTCGCTCAGCACCAGAACACACAAGATGTTGCGTTCTTCGCGTATGGACCCGAGACGGTCAAAGCGATACGCCGACTTCCTAATTTCTGCAACTATCGGAAATGAACGAATGTACCTGGGCCAAATCTCCCCTTTGGTACGAAAGCACACAACATGCTCAAAATCGAACTCTTCATCTAACAAGGGACACCTCCTTTAAACAAGAATACACAACAGAATTGGTTCTTAAACCACTGATGCACAAAGAGAATCCAACTGGAAATAGAGAGTTCTCATCGCAACCATGCAATGCTAACTCTCCACCAAAAGGGTCAAATCCCA
Organism: Phyllostachys edulis; assembly: GCA_036346405.1. Taxonomy (NCBI): domain Eukaryota; kingdom Viridiplantae; phylum Streptophyta; class Magnoliopsida; order Poales; family Poaceae; genus Phyllostachys; species Phyllostachys edulis. The sequence goes on along the minus strand of CM070560.1, from coordinate 47,802,411 downwards.
AAGTTGACAATTCATCACGAAAACAATTCCACTTTCTAAATAGGCAGTTTACTAATGAACACCACGAAAGCCAAAGGAGAAATCACTCGAATGCCTAAACCAAATATTTCTTTTGGTTTGTCTGAATTGTAAAGAATCAAACATGCCAACACAACGCCATCTCCAAAATGCGGAAGAGATCAATCAACAACACAAGGCTCAAGCGAGAATAAAGAAAACGCTTCGCTACCCAAGAAAACATCTTTTTTCTCAGTTTTCTCTTTTAGGAATAAAATTTCTCTCAAACCTTGGAATTCGAATTCATCGCATACCACACGAGATCAAACCTCTTAAGTTAACATCCTCAAGTTATGCTCCAATTGAAATACATCGTCCACACCTTTGTGGAGAAGTTCTATTGGTCCCACCGAACACTCTAGTCAATTTCTTCTACTAACGAAATTAATTTAATAGAAGGCACCCAAAACAACACAAAATGGATCACACGCAATCACATCACCTCCAACTTTCAAGAACAACAACTCAAAATCCTCAGTACACATGTTCATGTACTACATCAGAAGGGTTCTATCAATGATCATTCTACTACTCAGGAAACGTCATTATCTAATTTCTCTACACAAAATCATTGGGAGACCAAAGGTCTTGCATAAAAATGCAAAGCCCAAAATCTAACCTCCAAGACCTCTACAACGAACTTCTCTTATAACAGATAGAGAAATCATCAGATTAAATCTCGAACATGCCCACAATTCTAACATACTCATTGACATCTTTAGAAATCACCCACACAATCTCGTAATACTTTCCAATTGTGTTACTCTATAAAATTGATCAAGGTTTCCATACCGTTGATAATCCCCAACATTTCAACATGAACTAAAGTTCTGGAATTTCACTATACCATAGGTTCTACTTAGTTGTACCACTATTCAGGTTTTTCTTCAACGACATACATTCCATTGGAATCAAATTTCCTCCAAGAGGTACAGGTCAAAAACAATTCATCTCTTACTACTCCTCCAATAGCTTGGTAGCAAAATCTCACCACTACAAATTCTTAACCACCACCAAACAGTTGCCAATTTACACTTTGTAAAACTTTACAACACAAACTGTTGATCCTTTCTAAGAAGAAATAGGCGAACAATGACAAGTTTCATCACACAGGAAAACGTTGCTCCTCACAGCGAGCACGAAACCAAAAGAAATATTCTGATAACGGTGATCTTGGAAAAATGAAAGTTGAGTTCACAGTTGGGGGCACACATCCCTCTAAAGGGAATAGCAAATAACAGCCAATAAGAAAATGACATTGCGATTGAAACTTGACATCTCTTGAGCGGAAAGAGCAGAAAGTTTAGGCATGATTCAAAAAACCATAAGTTACAAAACTTGACTCAAATTCTCGAATACTCCTACTGCACTCTTTCCTTTAACACTGAAATTAATCCTTTGACTAACAACACTTTGCTACAACGAACAAGATACAGTCTTTAGTCCAAACCACAAGAACTAAATAAGAACCAATAAAATTCTTTAACATGTCATATTTTCTCGGAACAGTTCAACTACACATGAAACATGAGATCTAAATTATCTCAGCCACCAAACTCGAAACATTTTCATCTATGGGATTTCACGGAAAGCAAACGGATTAATATCCTCTTGAAGAAATCAACAAAAGAATTTCTTTGATTGCAATCTCACTTTGCGAACTCAAACCAAAGAACCTTTAAGACTAAATCACATGAAACTCTTAAGAAGCAATAGGACATTCCCATACACTAATTTATTTAAAATAATTTTAGCTAGCAGAAAATTCATGAGCTCCAAAACATCACGAAAACTAAACTTGAAGTATTCTCATTTAAGCGATATCACCATAGGCGATCAAATTACTACAAGTATTAACATCAATCTCACAACAACAATTAGACACTTCAAAAGACCCATGTAAAAAAGAATGGGTTGATTCTTTCTCAAAAGAAGAGGCAAATGGAAACGATTTTCACCAACTAGAAAATCATTTACCACTCGCAATGAACACAGGACCAAGGAGAAAACCAATTAAGCAATGAACTCATAGAACATAAGTGGAGTCCAGAGTTGAAAGCATAGACCTCACAAGAAGAGAATATCAGACCTTAACAGATAAGAACAAACTAGCATTCAAGATTAAAGTACTTGCATCATTGAAGAACCGTTATAACTTTGCAACATGTCGCTTTACTCGACAACTTCGTTTACCACATAAAGCTTGAACCCCCAAAAGATCATGAACGCAAAACTTGAAATATGATCATTTAAGAAATATCATAAAATGCGATCAAATTTCTTTCTCTATAAAAGAATCAACATTACCCTCACATTACTGAACATTTTATTAAGATCAATAACATACATTCCTGGTAACTGTAATACCCCGAATACCAATTAGGAGAATGTTATTTGGAGTGGGAAGTTTATTCAGTTTTCGTTAGCAAATGCATTAAAGATTAGAGAGAAACAACTTATATTGGAGAGGCAATTACATAAAAATTCAAGAATTTTGGAAGTGTGGGCCTTGGGCTCTCGGCCCTTTGCTTCTTGGCCCTATGTGGGTGACCCACTAGGATTAAAAGGGGGGGTGCCCTATTGCCTAAGGCTGGCTGCCTCCTCTTCATCCCCATGGAGCATTGCCGCCTCCCATTTTTTTTCTCCTCTGGCGCCAAGACAAGGCCCGGCCGGCCCCGCCGCCTATGGCTCCTACCCGGTCGCCTCCCCTGCCTTGGCATCCCCCGGTTGCTCCCGCTTCCCCTTGGCGCCTCCCCTTTGCACCACAGCGCCACGCCTCCTCCCGTCGCTGCTTCCCCGGCTGCCGCCTCCCCTAGTGTCGCCGCCGCCATCGGACACGGTCTCGCGCCCGGCCGCCGCTGGCTCCTCCTTCTGCCCATGGAGCCGCGTTACCTCCCCGCCGCCACGGTCGACGCCACCAACGGCACCATCGCGCGCCCTCATCTCCCCCACGCGACCGGCCTGGCCCGGTCTTTGCCAACGACACCAACGGCACCGTCGCGCGCCCTCGTCTCCCCCACGCGACTGGCCCGGCCTGGTCTTTGCCGCCACCACTCTACGCCACATCTGGGTGGATTGGCACGCCCCCCGGCCTCCTCAGGTTCACGCGAGGTGTTCGACAAAATGGCCGAGCAGGTCCTGAAATTACTGGTCGAATCCACGAGTTCCCCAAGGGGCGTGGCCTCGACGTCGTCGGCACAAAGATGGGCTCCATGGACCTCAAGCACGAGAAGGGCATAACCATTCAGTCGACCGCTACTTACTGCACCTAGAATGGATAGTAGGTCAGTATCATTGATACTTCAGGTCACGTGGATTTCACCATTGAGGTTGAAAGGGCACTCCGTGTTCTTGATGGTGCTTTACTTGTGCTTTGTAGTGTTGGTGGTGTACAAAGTCAATCGATTACTGTAGATCGACAAATGAGACGATATTGTTCCACACGGCAGCAACCGAATGCTTTTGTGAGTGAATTTCCTGATCATATTGGTGCTAAAGACACATGACGTTATCATCTGCCACAAGATTTAAATTAGTATCCTTTAGGCTCTGCGTATGGCCAATACATGACACAGCTTTCATCATGTTCAAATACACAGACTCCTATCCTGTTATTGCCATTGGCCGATTCATCTGAAGTGGCCAAAAGAATGGTTTCATCGATGAATGGCTTTCGGGGAAGTTCTTTCTCCTTTTCTCCATATATGGATCCTTGTAGAATCAATCTTGACTATTTTGATTTCATGCGTAGTGAGCCAAAAAGGGTCTTGGATATCAGACTGCTGATCAGTGCCATGGAAATCGGAGCAACTCTGTGGGTAGTATGAGGACAGGTGTAAGTCAAACACTCAATTCATTTGGAGAGAACCACCATTTCAGAATATGAAGAGGAGTTTCTGTAATCGGTGATTCAAAATCTTGAAGTGGCTAGTTCCAAAAGAAGCAAGGTGGTGGTGAACTCCGGTGTTAGAGCTTTCCATCTCTTGCCTTCCGTCTCACGGTTGAGGCAAGTACTCTGGTTGATAGTATAATTATGGATGTTTGATAGTGAGTGCTTGTGTTTTTATACATATTAGCTATGCATAGATGATAGTGTGTTATGTATGATTAAGGATGGTGAATGCTTGAGTTATGGCTAATGGTTATTCATGTATGTTGCTGATGCTATACATGTTATTTAAAGGTTATGGTGCATGCTTGTGTTTTTATACAAGTTAGCTTTGCATGGATGATAGTGTGATATGTATGATTAAGGATGGTGAATGCTTGAGTTATGGCTAATGGTTATTCATGTATGTTGCTGTTGCTATACATGTTATTTAAAGTTTGAGCTTCTAGTATGTTGTTGTTGATATACATGTTATTGAGAGATAGAGTACTTGTGCATATGCATATTGAGAGCATACTTGAGACTTGGTCACGTGGTGACCAAGTATGCATAGTGGAGGTCCCCGTCATGTAGATGATGGGCTTGTGATCCCCACGTTCGTAGAACGTGGGCATTGAGTAGAGGTCCCCATTATGAAGATGATGGGCTGTGGTCCCTATACTTGTGGAGTATAGGCTCTTGGTCCCTGTGCTAGAGGGCACAGGCAAGGGTATACATCGACGGTTGTATACCCCACATTACCGGTAAAATGCGAAAAGAGTAAAAGAGAAAAGGATGCATTGCTCATTTGCATTACATAAACATGTGAGTTGTTTTAGTGTAATGTTTTCTTATGGGATGTTGATGCTATAACTGTGAGTTAATGTTTATATATTGGTACTTGCTGAGTCTTTGGACTCACTCTTGCTTTTGTTGTGCTTTTATGTACCACTTGCAAGAACGGCATGCATGGGAGGGAGTAGGCTTGCCTTGGATGCACTCACACACACAACTTTAAAGCTAAATAACTTTTAGATCGTACCTTAATAATAAGCAAACTGCTTAAAGATTAATTATGGTTATGCATGAATGCCTTGGATTAATTGTAATAGTGAGAGTGGCTTATTTTGGATATCCTCGCTTATGCATTAGCTGATTAGCATATTTTCAATGCTTTGATGAATTCTGGATGTTAGAATATTGATTATGATATATGCATCTGTTGGAACCTTCGGTATAGCTAGATGTACAAAGGAGGTTATGCCGAAATTTAGAATTATGCCTTATGTTTAAATTGTTATCATGTTTGTTTAGTAGCATTCCAGGCTCAAATTGGGTTGGGGTGTTACAGTAACAATCAATTTACCTTACTATCACATCAATAAACCTTCTAAAAGAAACATGACAAATCGTGTCATAAACTCTCCAGCATCAAAAGGTATTGTAATAACAACTTATTTTAGAAAAGAAACCTAGTGCGAAAGCCACAAAGCTGAAACAAACCTCTTTTTAACAAGCTCACTCTAGTACAAGACAAACTCATAAAATACACCAGATTAAATCACTTATTACATTTCGCTCATTTACCCGTACTGACGCTCAACGCCAGTATAGCACACACTAATAGCACTCTAACTATTAATACTAACAACCGATGATTATCTAATCATGGAAGCATTCATAGTCCTACCTTTATTTAGAAATTGGAATGAAATATCTTTTAACTTCAGCAATGGAATATTTATAAGACAAGATTTTGGAAGTCAATACAACCACCCTCATCCATTTCTTCATACATATAATAACAATTTAGCATGGCAAAATTAGGTGAATCTATCATTTGTACAAATTCTTCAGGTATTCAAATAGAAGACATATTTAAGGTTAATATTTACGAAGGCAAAATTAACTTCACTTTTGAAGACAATAACTAAGAGTCATTGGTTTGCACCAAGATATTAACCCAACCTGATAACTCCTACCATACCAAGTAATTCTTTTAATTAAAACCTCTTAGATAAGTAAGACAATACATCACTAAAGGGTTTTAACATTCTCTTTCTCATAAGAGAGGCATTAAACTTCAACTCTCAAATTAACCCAAAAGAAATATGCAAGGTCAAAGCACCCACTTAATAAAGAACTTGCAAAAGAAATCTTCCACTGCCCGAAATTCCAAGCGAACAAATGAGTTACATTTTCCAACAGAGGATAAAATAGAACTTCCGTGAAAAGATCAATGTTGCAAATTAACTACGTTCACAAGTAGCAGAAATATCGCACTAGTCAGAAGAACAAATAGAGACCAAATGGAGCTTGCCCACTTCATTATAACCACCATTCAAAAGAAGTTCATCAACTGCATGGAACTACAACCAGGAAACCAAATATAAGCTCAAGGAAGACAACAACTTTATCAAAGAACTCATTCTCAACACATAACTATGGAATGGGGATAGGTACTTCACTATTCCCCTACCACGAACGGTGGTGTAGCCTGGCAAAACCAACTAGAAATGCGGATGCAATGGATTTCCCAAACCCCAACTACTGTGCACAGTGTGTCAATTTAATATTCAATTACCACGGACCTAAAGCCCGCTCTGATACCAACTGTAACACCCTGGCTATTTGAAAGCCAAAATATTACCTAAAAGACTAACATACAACAACAATACATGTAATCTTCAACAATATCTCAACTAAAAGCATAAAGAGATCAACAATATAGAACGAATGCAGGAATAATCAAAATCCATCAACAGTTCACAAACTCCAATTATTCAAGTCTACTGAATCCACTAAGTAATTATTGTAACACCCTAGCCCAATATGAGCTTGGAATGCTACTAAACTAACATTGTAACCATTTAAAACTAAGACATTCTTCTAAAATTCGGCAAAACCTCCTTTGTATAGATGGCTATACCGGAGGTTCAAATAGTTTACTATAGCAACAGTCAATATTCCAATCCAATTTAAACTAATCATCAAAGGACATCCAAAATATGCTAATCAACTAAAACATATTCATATGGGTGTCCATGAGCTACTAATCAACCCTGTTACAAATTATTCCAAGCATAAGGCATAATCATAAATAATCTTTTAAGCAGTATACTCAAAAACTAAACCATCATCCAATTTAATCATCTGTGAATGGTTCGTGCCAAGGTGCAACCAAAATTAAATCTATTCTCTCCCATGCATGCCGTTCACGTACTGGGTACCTAAAAACACAACAACATCAAGAGTGAGTCCAAGACTCAGCAAAGTACAATTAATGATACAACAGCATAAAGAACTGCAATCATCATCATCATCCATCCATAAATCTCTATAATAAACATTTCAAATGTTCATGCTATGCAAGATGCTTAAATGCACTTTCTCTTTCTCTTTTGCATATACCGGTAATGCGAAGTATGCATCCGTTGATGCATACCCATGCTGTGCCTTCTAGCACAGGGACCATAGCCTATACTCCACAAGTATGGGGACCAAAAGCCACACTGCACGAGTTTAGGGACCACAAGTCCGTCATATTCACGACAGGGACCTCAAGCAATGCTTGGTCATCACGTGACCAAGCCTCCAATATGATAGCATGATGCACATGAACAAAACTTTAAACCATCATAAGCATGCTTTCGCAGCAACATCATGCATTAACAAATTTACTCATACTTCTAGCATTCATGATCATTGACATTCATAACATTCTAGCATTCATGAATAGCACATATATTCATAATACTAGTAAACATTAACAAGCACACATGAATAATCTACCACTAACTGTACTTGCCTCAACCATGCGAAGATGGAAGACGCGAAGAGGGTGCTGCCCCCGGAACCAATCCCCCACTTGAATTAATTTAACAAGCACTCTAAGATAGCGATTCTGGACCAAAAACAAAACTAGAAGTAAATACGAACTCGTTATACTCTCTAGCGCAATCCCAACTCTAACTCCTAAATATCGTTCTATCCTCTCGACGGACAATCATTATCTAAAATTCATAAATTTTAGTGCAGAGATCCAAATGGGGCGTTCTTGGACTTTCTGAAAATCTTAACAAATGCCCCACCTAAACCTAGTTGGTAATTCTTCCATATTCGGCCATCTTCTACCCTTACCAAGTTGATTAACAGAACAGTTAATTCCCATCAGGGGTTCTAGACAGCGACACTAAAAACATCGTATCTTTCAGTACAGTTATCCAAATTTCATGTTCTTTAGCTTTCTGGAAACCTAATCTAATTACCTACATCTTTCGTTATGGTGGGATCTTCTAAATAATCTTTTAACTATCTACTTATGTCTGATTACTAATAACTGTCAGAATTATAGCAGATCTACCGAACAGCAGCGCTACGTAATTCATAACTTTTGAACCACACATCCAAACGACTTGATCTAATACTCTATGGAGAAATTTCCCACAACTTTCTAGGAGACGGCCAGGACCGAATCCGCAGTTAACTTCCTCAAAAACGTTGGCCATTTCTGTCTGCCCTAACAGATCTAATACCGACAAAGCCTAAATTACTCAATTATAGTACTAAACGAATGGGGATCGAGATTACCCTTGACGAACAGCTGAAGAACACAATCTCCAACACGCGATCCCTCTTCTCCTCCCTTCCTTCTCTCTTTCTTCTTCCTCTCCTCTCTCTTCATTGATCTTCCTCCTTGATTCTCCTTGGCAGTAGCAGCAACATTAGTGCATCTTTGCAGCACAGAAAATCAGGAGAGAGTTAGCCTTGCATGCACCAATTTCCCTTTTCTCACTATCTCTGCCGCGAGGAATTAACCATCAGCTAGTAGCGCTGGCCACGTAGCCATGCATGTATGGAGCCTGCACACAACTACTGCCCTTTGTCTCTCGCGCGAAGAAAACAACAGCATGTAGTCTTGACTGCAGGGCAGTAGCAACAAGGGAAAAGGGTAGAGTCGGCTAGGAAAGAGGTTGTAGGCGCAAAAGGGTAGCATGCAACACGGCAAGGAGCGCAGGTGCAGGCAGCGGCTTGGGAGGTAGGTGGCTGGCATGCAACACGAGCAAGGAGTGCAGTGCAGGCGGCGGCTTGGGAGGTAGGGGCTGGCCGGCTAGGGTTGGGGAGGGGCACCTCCCCTTATTGACCCACTAAAGGGCCGGCCCACAAGGGCTAGACTGCATTGGGCCGGAAGCCCAAGGTTTTATTTATTTAATTCCCTCTCTTAAATATGTTGTTCTTTCTCATGAATAATTGGGATATTACATTCTACCCCCCTTAACAGAATTCGACCCTGAATTCTAATCATGCTCAACGCCAAAGAAACATCACAGCTAAGATTTTACTATCGATACCACGTACCTACTGTGAATAATTTTGGATATCGCTCGCGTATGTGAGTCTCCAATTCCCAATTCGTTTTTTTCCTCCTGGACTTATGGGACCACCGCACCTTGATGCAAATGATGCATTACGCCTCATCACTCGCACCGACTTCACCAGAACCACTCAACGAACAGGACTCGAAGATGCGGTAATTACTTGCTGGTCAATAGTCCTTACGAAACTTCACATTCCAAAATACTTCAAGCATTCTCCTAACACTGGGTCATACAAAACGATATATACCCTGCTCCAAGACTCGAGACGGTTGTAGCGAATTGCCACCTTCCAAAATCCCTGCAACTTCCAGAACAAACCAAATATACTTTGGGCTATCATTCCCTTTGGGACCAAACCACAAAACTTGCACATAAACATATGGAACTCTTGTTCCATCTCTCAGTCGATCTCTTCATCCTAACAAGGAGAACCTTTGTTAAGCAGGGACACGCAACACAACTTATTTTAATCAAACTTTAATAATCGGATCTCAACTGAAAACAAAGGATTTACAATGCAATACCAACTTTCCTCCAAAACACTCAAATCCAAAATCGAAGATTCCTTATGAAAACATTTTCACATTCCAACTAGGCAGTTTGCAAATAAACTTCACATATGCCAAAAGATAAATCGCTCGAATGCTCAAATCAAACACTTCATTTATTATTGGAACATAGAGAAAGGTAACATCCATCAACGAACTCTATTTATTACAGTTCATCATCTAACGAATGAAAGACAGGGACAAAATTATATTATTGGAACTTGAATATGGTGAAGTGAATGAATTATGTGTGTCTACTCCCTCCCAAGAATGCTCTCATCAGCGATCACCTAAAATAAACAAACACAGGCAAGAATGAGTCCAAGACTCAGCAAGTACAACGAATAATAAGAACTACAACGAATAGGAACATAGAACTGGAAGAAACATATGAATGGATGGAATGAATGGACTACACTTCTTCTTATACCAGTATAGCTAGTGACACACCCGTCAGTGTTCGCTTAGGCCCGCATTTAACAAAATACGGGGATCCAAGGCCCGTATGAAGAACGTTTCATACGGGGATCCAAATCTGCCCACATTGGAATGGTGGGTCTTACGTTCCCATACTGGAATTGATGGGTCTTTCTTTTCCACTCCCATGGAAGAAATATGAACAAATGTATGAATGGAATGAATCATGAATAATGAAAGACGTCATCTCTTTAAACATGGATTAACGGATATGAATGTAACATGAAGTATTGAAACTATTCATGGATCATAGAAACAACAGAATGAATACAAACACTTAGCATTCACCAACATTAAGAATTACAATATACTTGCCTTCCGCTCTACGAAGCGTTATGAGGCAAGATGGAGGCTGCTACACTCGAAATTCCCCCTCCTACACAAATTATAAACTTGAATAAGGAACAACGTGAATATGAAATCACTCAAAACGTCTAATCGCAGCATCCTAAACCAAGGATCACAAAGTCGATCTACTCAAATAAACCGATAGTCTAGCAGGACTACAATCTGGACAGCAAGTACAAAATAAATTATAACTAATGATCTGAGACTCGAAATGGAGTGCTCTCAGATCCTATGGAAAGATAACAATATCCTCCACAAAAGTCTAGTTGGCGGGATCTCCCAATTCGGCCAAAAACCTACGTCAATAATCCTCTGAAAGTCAAACATCGAATCTGTCTGACAGAACTACATAGCAGTAGAGAAATAATCATATCTTTTGTTCTACAACTCCAAATTGAGTTTTCTTTATCATTATGGAAAGGCTAAAAAAAATTCTACAACAATATAGTTGGGTGGAAACCCTGAATCTGCCGTTACCTTAATCATATTTTAAAAGACAACTTCACAGTTCATTCAAGTTAGGAATTTAGGACAGCAGAAAAGATTATACCATATCTTTTGAACCGTAAGTCAGAATTAAGTGTTCTTGGCAGCTACGGAAAGCTAAGAACAATTTATATATATCTCTAGGAGATGGAAATCTCCAATTTGGCCTCTAAAAATCTGAAATTGGCCGCGCAACAATCTGGACAGAACCAAACTAATAGCAGTAGCAAATCGATCCAACAATCCTAATCGAATTCGCATCCACTACTATAAAACAGCAAAGAACGGCATCCGTTACCCTTGTAGAACCCTAGGAAGATGATGAATGAAATCCACGAAGAGGAACCTTCTTCTCCTCCCTCGATCTTCCTTTCTTTTGGCCAACCAGCCCGCAATCTCCCTTCTCCTTCCTTCACGAAGACCAACAGCAAAGAAGGGCGGCTCCAAGGGGCAAGATGGCTGGCACCAAGGGTAGTAGGGGGCGGCACCATGTCCAGAGGGGGCGTGGCTTGGAGAGGAGGAAGTGGAGGTGGCGGCTTGGAGGGGGAGGAAAGGGGAAGGAGAGAATTTTGGCTAGGGTTTAGAGAGGAGGTGGGGACGGCTTGGGTTGAGCCTTAGGGGCACCTCTCCCCCCTAATGGCCCATTAAATGGTCAGCCATATGCTGCCCTAGGCTTGGGCCGGAGGCCCAATTTTCCAAATTCCTCCAAAATCATGAAAATAAATTAATTTCCCTCTTCCAAAAGATTATTCTCTCTAATTGAAATTTGGGGTATTACATTGTCATCGTTGGTGAATACCACATGCAGCATGTTTTGCTAAAGAAGCAGCAAGTAGAGCTCTGCCAACTGGCAGTGAGATTGTAAGTGTTTGATATGAGCAGTCTTTATTTTGTTTTGATCACCCAGTCAATATTCATGTCTACTTTAACCTTTTGAAGGTCTAGATATGACGAAAGGACCTTAATTTCTGCACTCAACTATGTAAAAGCTGAAGTGCGGAGGCTAAGGGATGAAAACGAAGACCAGTTAAAGAACCTTCAGGAGGCCAATTCTACAACTTGCGAGTTGTAGAGTAAAATAAACAATAAGTTTTATACTTAAAACTGTTCATCTTAATGACTTTATTTTCTTTCTCAAACTCTTTTTCTTTTTAGAAAAAGTGGTCGATATGGATAAGCTCAAAAACAAGGTCGAATCAAAAGTGTTGATGGTCAACGAGCTCACCCATATCCACAAAGAAAAACAGAAGAGAATAAAGAAGTTGGAGGAGCAATGCACAAAGGATGCTGCCTCCCTCGATAATGAGGTCAAGAAACTTGATTCTCATTTAGTAGGTAAGAATTCCTTTACCTACGACCAGTTTTATTTACTAGTCCTTAGGAAGTATATTTTTGACTGGTCATACTCTAATTTCAGAGCAAGCAGACGAAATAAAGTGACTCCAAAAAGCTTCAACTCGTAGTCAGGAGGAAATGAAGGCAACAACGATTAACCTTCAAGACAACATTTCACTCCTTAACAATATGCTTGGTGAACTTGGTGCAAAGGAGGTCACTCCTTTTGAAGACACCGTGGACGCCCATACGAGTACCATTGGACAACACGTCGAAACTCTGAAGACCAATCAAACCGACTCAATAAAACTTTGCGAAACACTACAAGTCTTGCTGAGCACGCAATGTACTCAATCTTGCTTAAATTATTGTTCATAGTTAGAGGATGAGCCTATGTCGGACGATGGGTTCTTTGCACCCAGTACCGGATTGTTAGGTGATGGGTCTTTTTAGGACTTGTTTCGTGTCAAATGCCTGAGGGTTTGGATGTGCATTTTGCTGGACCTTTTTGGTTTATTTACTATGCTTTTGCTCTTTCATTTGCTACTTCTGATACTTGAGCTTTTATTTGGTCAGTCGACCAATGTAATGTAAAGGTTGTAATCGCTTAAGTTATGTACCATATTTTTTTTCATTTTTTATGAATGTATGTATGGTTGTGTATGCCATCGTTGTGGATGTGTGTACTAGCCACTAATCATGGGACTAATATGGTACACACACGAGGGCTTTGGGTATTCAAAGCCCGGTGTTCGACAGCTTCAGAGACACTGCTCTCCTCACATCAGTGCACGCCGACGAAGGGGTGGAGTAGACAAGGCTGCGCAGCACAGAGGAGGACAGAGCAAAAATTCTGAGGCTAATCTGTTTTCTTCTGTGGTCTAAGCTGAGACTTCTCTCCCTCATATAGAACCAGCAGTAAGAAAAAGAACTACTGTAATTACTCTGTTTCAAATGCACTGATAAAAGCCCCATTGAAACAGTGTAATTCAAACTTTCGGTTTCCAATTCGTATACATGTATTGCATAGTTTTGAGGGGCAAAAGAAGTAGCTTCTCCACATCCAACCGCATACCTAAATTGCTGAACATTCACGCAAGACGTCAGTTCGTGGCGACAGCGTCATGGCGAAGCACACGAGCGAGCTCGTGTGCGTGTTCTACTTTTGCTTGCTTCAACTAGGTAAGACCAACTCCAATTTTCGCTTCTTTTTGAAATTTTCAAAATAAAAGGAACCAGTTGAATTTTTCTTGAAATAATTAAAGCTTAATTTGAAATTTCAGAAATTAAAACAATTTAATGTGAATAAACCAAACTTCAATTAAATTCAAAACAATTTTATTTGTTTGAGTTCTTCTAGTTTTTAGTTATTTTCTAGTTTTCCAAGTTCTTTTTTATTTCTTGGAGTTCAATTTATTTTATTTCTTTTATGTTTTCCCAAAATTTCTTTACTTGTTGAAAATTTTAATTTAAAATAATTATTTTAAAAGTATTGGATTTCTTTTGGAGTTTTTGCAATTATTTAAATCCAAGTCTGAAATTCAAATCCAAATTCCAATTCTCAATTCAAATCTCGTTTCCAAATCGAAATCCAAATTTTGTATTTTCAATTTTTTTTTTTGCAAAATATCTTCCAGCCGAGCCCAATTCTTTTTCTCTGGCCACTTCTTTTTCCCTTTTTCTTTCTTTTTTGCTTCCTTCCTTTCTTTTTCTTTCTTTCTTTCCTTTATTCTTTCTCCACCTCTATCCCAAGTCGGCACTGCGCTAGGGCGCGTCGAACCTGCTTCCCGCCCGCGCCAGCTCGTGCCCGCGCCTTGCCCATGCCCGGCTACGCAATGCTGCGCCAAAGGCACGTCGAGCCGTGCCGTGCGCGGCCGCGCCACATGCGTGCATTTCACCCGTGTTGGCTACGCCATCACGCCACCACCATCATCGCCCACATTCAATTCCTCCGTAACCGCAATCCATCATTGCATTGTTAATTCCGGCCATTTCCAAAACCGAGCAGTAACGATGTTGTCGATCACGCTCGCAGCCACGTCGATTGAAACTTCATCCGAGCCTATAAATTGATGTCTCGACACCTCTTCCACCCTTTCACACCCACTCCAACTCCAAGCATCCGTGAAGCATCGTCGCTGCCAAGAGAGCATCTTCCCCGTCACCGGCCGCACCACCTCGCTTCGTGCTCCCATCGATTTGGTGAGAATTTTGAATGCCTAACCGCATCATGTCGTGTTCTCGAGTTCTAGCAACATTTCCCCTCATTCAATTTTGTATCTGTCGCAGCTCATCGCCGGAATTTTGTCGTCTTACTCCTCCCAGTCGAAACTCCTCTGTTGCCCGATCTCCTTCTCCGGTGAGTTCCAAGTCGAATGGACCGCGTCATCACATGTTCCTAGCCTCCCTCAATCCATCCCCCACCTGAATTTGTCTTCTCCATCGCTGTGGAGCGTCGCCACCGTGGCCACCTTCTTTCCGCCATCGGCCGCCGTTGTTGCGCCACCTTAGCTGCCCTTGGGCCACCCCAAACCACCAGCACCTTCCCCATGCCCGCACGCCACCGCATCGCTGGCACCATCAAACGTCTGCGCGCCCAGGCCGCTGTGGCCGCCGCTACCCATAGGTAGGGAACCCCTCCGGGGTTCCATTCTGGCCACCGGCTGACCCTCCCGCGCCGTCGTTCGCCAGCGCCGCCACCATCCTGAGCTGCCTCCTCCTTCCTTTGCTTCTGCTCTATTTTCTCTTCTTTATTTGTTTTATCTCACTTACAAGTTGAAGATGACCACAAGGACGAAGGCAACACTCACAGGTAGGAACCACTGTCAGCGAAACACAACTGAGTGCGCACGTTCGGACTCGGCGAATGTCTGCGTGGGCCCACCCGTCAGAGGCGCTGAATCGCGAGTGATCGGAACGGTCCAAACGTTCACTCAGGCCCACCTATCAGCGAGCACGTGCTCGTTCGGAGAAAGGAAATGAGAGGCTGACATGCGGGACCCGCATATCAGTCGGAGGCGGGGCGCTACGCGGGCTGACGCGGATGCGCGAATGGGCCGCAAAGCGGGCCTTGTGCAAAGAAAAAGAAGACTAGGCTAAAGAGATTCAGCCCAGTTAGAATCTGAGATTTAAATTAGTTTTTCTTTTTATAAAATATCAGAAAATCCAAATGGCAATTAGAAAATAGCAAATGAACTCGAAAAAATCCTATAAAAATCTAGAAAATATATCCAAGCTCATAGAATCCAAATAAAATAGTTTTGAACACTGTTGATGTTGACATTAATTATATTAAATTGTTTTGATACTAAAAGTCCATGATTAAGCTTTAATTAAAAACAAATAAATTCAAGGGGTGAATTTTCAACTACTAACTAATCAAAAGATTTTTAAGACTCAAAAAATTGGGATGTTACATTTAGGGGTCATCAACACAAGGGTTTTGAATGATTGTCTTATAGCTAAATGGATTTGGAAAATAGCCTCAGCTAATAATGAACTTTGGTTTAGGATCCTAAAAGCTAAATACTTCCCTATGAGTGTTTTCAGAGATGCCAATATTTTGAAAGGTTCTCAGTTTTGGAAAAATGTGTAAAAAGTTAAAAAGTTGTTTAATTGGGGTAATACATATAAGATTGGTAATGGTTGTAATATTTCCTTTTGGGATGATGTTTGGATTGGAGATTGTCCCTTGAGAGTCAAGTACAATAATCTTTTCAATATTTGTTAGTTTCTTGATATGTGTGTGGCTGAGGGGCTGTCAGGAGAAATGTGGAATATTCTTTCAATAGGAATTTTGGTGAAGAAGAAGTAACCCAATGGGAGGATATGAAAAATTCTATCATGGATGTTGATCTTAATGAAAATCTGGACAAAGTTGTGTGGTATTTTGAGAAATCTGGTGTGTTTTCAGTTAAGTCTTTATACAGTTAGACTGTTTTTTTGGGGGGGGGGTAATCTTTAGGAAAATGCAAAAGTTGTGGAAGAACAAGTTTCCTTTGAAGGTTAAAATCTTTATGTTGCGATGCTATCATGATAGAGTGCAGACTTTAGATCAGCTTAAAAAAGGGGTTGGAAAGGGGATTTGAATTGTATTTTGTGTGGTTCTGAAGAGAGTATTGATCTTGTTTTGTTCTCTCGTATTTTAGCAAGTTTTTTTGGATCTATATGAAAGAGGTGCTAAGCTGGGAGCGTATTCCAAAATCTATGTTGGCTATGATTTGTTTTGGATTTTTGGTGAAAATGAGCATGGTATCCTCTTAAAAGATGTTTATTAGGGAGACTTAAAAAGTGTGTTTCCTTGAATGCATTCCAAATATCATCTCTTTTAGTTAAACTCAAATATGGCCTTATTTCACATTGCTTTACTCTTTTTGGCCATACAAAGAGAATTTATGACTTATCTTGAAAACACAGCCTTACTTTAAAAGGGGAAGAATATTTCAATGATCAAATAAAACGAATTCAATTGCCAAGCTCATTGTTTTACAAAAACCATGTTGGCTATGATTTGTTTTGGATTTTTGGTGATTAATACCAAAATGGGGAGAATGTTTATATGATCAATATATTTTCATTTGGATTCTCTCTTGTATTTTCACCTTATTTCATGCATGTCTTTAGGAGGAGCATCTAATTCATACACATAGCCTCCTATATGCATCATGTGCATAAGTTTGCCATTCTCATATGCATAATGCTTGAAGCTTTAAATTGCTTAGTGACATGCATGGATATAGTTCAATAGCTTAAATTCTTATCTTATGATAATTTATATCCAAATGTTATTATTGATAAAGGATTTATCATCAATCACCAAAAAGGGGGAGATTGAAGAATATAGACCCGCCATTATGAGTTAATGGAGTATTTTGGTGACTAATGACAAATCTATATGTGAGACTAACACTTTTAATGATATACCTATTGTGTAGTCTTATTTGGATAAAGATGTGAAAATCATGGAGGTATGCACTCGGCATCATATTCTTATATCTTGGTGCATTCCTCGGATCCAAAATATAGGTTGAACTCCACTAAAAGTTCAACTTGGATATGTGCATATGTTTTCATTACACATTCGTGTATGCACACATTTAGGGGGAGTTCACTCTATGTTTTGTGGTTTCATTAGTATTGATCCATATTTATTTATCCACATATATTAGGGATCTCTACTTTGAAACATATCCTTTGAGTATATAAAACTTGTGTAGTTTATATATACTCGTATTGCTTTATATTCAATTATTTGCAATTGTGTTGTGGGACTAATGTGTGTGATAAGATGTTTTCAAGGCTTAGTCCCGGAGTTTGAATGATGACATAAAAAGGAAATGCGAAGATAATCAAAGATCGACATTGCTAAAGACAAAGGAGTCATGCATTTCATTTCGAAAAGCTTCTAGAAGAATTTCAGTGGAAATCAGTATGACCGTATTTGGTAAGCGGTACTACCGATGTGCGGTAGTACCGGGTCTTATTTGGTGGAACTACCATGTCACGGTATGACCACAAATCCTGAGCGGAACTACTATAACCTGGTCTATCCGAAAACTAGTCGACGGTACGTTATTTACAAACAAGACCTGTTATGGACCTCGAAGGGAAGAGGTCATACCACCCTTGTGACCGAAAGTACCGGAGAGCGGAACTACCGCATGATCAACAGCGGTAGTACCACACCTTTCTACAACGGCTTGTTAAGAAGCATTTGATGCAGTTATATCTTGGTAATTAATATCAATCACATTATGGGACTAATATTTTCCATGAGTTGGATGAATAGGTTATGTTCCATGGTAATAGAGACTTTGGATGGCATCATGAGTTGATCGTCATTAAGTCAAGATTCATGAAGAGGATGCATCATGTGTTGATGCATATCAAGATCTTGAAGAGGAGATGATCTTGAGTTGATCATCAAGTCAAGAGAAGACCCATGATGTGTTGATGGAGGTCACATGAAGGATGCATCATGGGTTGATGCATATCAAAACAATGACCCGGACTTGAAGTGAAGATGTGCGTCATCAAACTTCAAGATGATGCTCAAGACAAAGGTATGACTAGTTAGGGCTAAGGATGTGTTCCTAGTCTCTTACCGGTCTTCGTGTTTAGTTGGAAAACCGGATTGCTAGTATAGGTTTGCCGTACTATTAAGAGGGGTCTTGTTTAGTAGCTTGAGTCTCATCATGTGTTTATAGCTCAATCTTGCTTGCTCTAGCTCTCCGTGGCATGATGCTATTATTTGCGAATGTGTTTTGCAAATAGTCGAGGCTCATGCATTTAATCCTTGTTGCATGTGACTATACTTTGTAAATGTGTTTTGCAAATGGTTAAAGTCCATGTACCTACTCCTTGTGGCATGATCTAAGTTTGCAAATGTGTTTTGCAAATTGTTGGGATTCATGCATTTTCTCTTGGCATGGTCTAAGATTGCTTGTTGCTATTTTTTTGGACTTAGACCATGGTAGTGACTTTTTGGAGTTGTGCATTTTGATTTCATCAAATATGTTTGAGATCAATCAAATTGGTGGGTTATGTAGCCCTCTGAATAAGCTTTCTATAGAGATCAAGATCACTCAATTCCGACATCGGAGTCAAAAGTTATGACCTTTTTACCGAGTGTCGTCAATGCTGAAATTGGACTACGGTAATACAGCCTGAGAAGAGAGGTACTACTGCAGAATGGTAGTACCGGCCTTTGTACTGTGGTACTACCGCACTAAAAACATTAACGACTAGTTTTTGAGCATCTAATGCACCTGTTCCGACCGTTGAACAGTAAAAACCACACTAAAATCAGTGGATTTCGTATCCACTTGAGCTTGTGCATTCGTTGCATGTGGTGAGAGTCAAGCAAGGGGTTTGGCTTATTACTCTTGGTGTTTGCCGACACCTAGATGGCGTGGATGCGTCGTGGTCCGGTGATCTTCTCAAGAAGCTTGTGAGAAGGTCCGGCGTGTTGTGAAGGTTGGAGCTCACCTACCCGGAGCGGGAAAGAGCTACCACTAGTAGAATTGATGTGTTTGGCTTAATTCGTGGAGCCGGTCCAATTAGTTTGGGCTTACCTCAACATGGATTAGGGGAGACCAGCAAGTCTCCGAACACCACGGTAAAACATCCTTGTGTCATTGTGGTTTGCTCTCTGGTGATTTATTTTGTGCAATTTATATTCCTAGAATTAAATTGCTTTCATATCTTTATATGATTGCTATCATTATCAATAGTCTTGTATTGTTGGGTGACTAATTGATTTAGGTTTTAATTGAGCAAAACCGAATTGATTTACAATTCCGTATAAAACTCTGTTTTAGCCAAAAGATTTTAAAAACTGCCTATTCACCCCCCCTCCAATCGGCCTCCTAGATCTTACAAACTGCCAAGCCCACGTACGTATCGTGGATTGCATTTGTGGGCTAGCAGCAGTCGCAAATGGCTCAACAACTAGTGTGGGTGGGTGCGGGCTGTCTACAGCCCGCCCCACTTGCACCACTAGCTACCGCCACATCAGCGTCAGTGTTTGGGTAGTGCCAACTCAACATCTGGACTAGCTCACCGCCCCTGCCATTTCTTTCCCCCTCCTCTCGGATCGACCAGCTTAATTTCCTTACAAATTACTATAGTAAACCCATATTTGTTGATAAGTGATGCTAGATAGGAGCCAAAATTGTTGTTGGAGAAAATTGGGATCGAGGCTACTGCTTCCGAAAGCAAGTCATTCGGGAATGCGTGTATACTTGCTCCTTCACAAAAACAAGTCATTTGGGAATGTGTGTAGTCAAATTTTGAAAAAAATCGGTTATTATTAACTTTTTAAATATTTAGATTAGATACATTAAAGTCATATGTGTAGATTAGTGGTCATATACTTCCATAATATTATATATTTATTGGGTTTTACAAATATATTATAATAGTAATTAGGGGTCAAAGTTGTATTTTAGGGACTGCGTCGATGTAAAAACGCCTTTTTTAACTGGTTGGAGTAGGGGCGAATCCAGTGGAGGGGGGGGCTTCATTAGGCTTTAGCCCACCCTCCATGCCTGCGTCGAACCCCCCACCCCGACAGGCGGTGACCATGGCCGAGGGCCCGAGCAAAGCAGCCGCTGATTTGAAGAAGGAGAGGAAGAAAAGGATTTGTGTGAGGAGATGCACCTGAGGGCAGCGATTGGCGCCTGGCAGTGTCGCAGCGACGAGGAGACGAGGTGGGGAGGTGCCACCGTGCCACCGAGGAGGCCAGAGGGAGTTGGGGTGGGGGAGCCAGAGGAGGCTGAGGGAAGGCCAGGAGCCAGAGGACGCGAGATCTGCGAGGAGGTGTGGGAGCCGGAGGAGGCCGAGGGAAGGCCGGGAGTCGAAGGAGGCAAGATCTGCGTGCCGCCGGTAGCCTGTAGCTGGAGGAGGAGGGATCTGGGGTGGGGGAGCTAGAGGAACGGAGGAGGAGGGATCTGGGGCAGTCGAGCGGGGGAGGCTGAGGAGGCGAGGAGGAGGATTGGAGGAGGGATCTAGGGATGGGGGGACTGGAGGAGGGATTTGGGGGCAGCCGGTGGGGGAGGCGAGGACAAGAGGCCTTTGGCCTCTCTAGCGTGTGAACTGGACTAAAGAGTGAAGAAGGTGGGTAGCTAGACAAAAAATTAGAAACCTCCTACTAATTAACTAGCAGTGCCAAGTTATTCATCACATTTAGCAAATGTGAAGCCTCCTACTTCCTCTTTTTTTCTTGGGAAAGCTATGCGTATCATTATGACATAATTCCATTTGTAGGTGGTGCTACTATTTTCATGCATGCTAGCATTTCTACTAAATTACACCATCTTATGGAACACAATCCTAAATTCTGCACTCACACAATCAATGTGTGGTAATTTGAAGGTATGGCCTACATCCGGTTCATCCCCTCTACTCAATATGCAAAGCATTTTCTAATGTTCTTCATATTTGCTATTACTGTAGGGATTTCTTCATTTTTAGAATTGGCTGGAGGGCAGCTGTGTGATAGTGTGAGTGTAGGTAGTGGAGCTGTGGCCTGTGGAGCCATGGAGCAATTTGTTACTCAATTGTCAATTTGTTCGTACTTCATAGGTTAGAATATAGTGTGATATATTCAAATAGCAATTTGTTCGTACATGGTATGTAAGAATATAGTGTGATACTAGTCATGTGCCCGTGCGTTGCAACGGATACTCATACTTTGCATCAATTATTTCTGAGCAATGTGTAGGGTGTTTGTGTAGGGTGCCCGTGCGTTGCAACAACAATACATATTTTGAACGAAACAATTTTCATATTGTGTGAAGTGTACGTACAAAACTAAAGCCTTCTAAATTTTCACCCACTTAAATTTTCAATAGACAGGAACGCAAAACAGTTTTGCATTGCATTTCATGGCTAAACAAATTTGAACAAAATATCAAATTGTTGTTCCAAGCAAACAGAAAACTCATGATTATATAGGAAAATTTAGCCACACATTTGAAGTTAAACCCAACAGTTCTAATAGCTTAAGTCTTGCACACATTTGGAGTCACAACTCAGAACCAATAATATTTTTTAGGTAAACCAACCATAACATGTCCATAAATGAATTGATTCCTGTATCATTGTGTCCTACAACCTACATACAAGGTCTTGAATGGATTGATTTTATACCTATTTCTTAAGTTCTACAGAAAAGAAAAGGAAACTATAATGTACATTAGAACAACACATACATTGGAGTCTGAGCTTGGGACTTGGGCAGGGTCTTATATACATTGTCCACTACAACAGTCGAGTATGTGCTCCATTTAACATGCCAGCTAAACAAGACAAGGAAGCGAAGGAGCATTTCCAAGTTACACTTCATCTCTCCACTTAATTTCTTGAGCTCCCTAACAAGGCTAATGTGGAACAACTTAAAGACCTTGTGTGTGGCAACTGGATCACAAATACTTCCTTGTTCCCATTGGCATCCATTAGATGAACACAAACACAAACACCACCATGTCATAAATCACAAGAATTAGCAATTTCACCCCATAGGCATATCACCGTTGAGCTCTCTAGATAATGGGAGGTCGAGGGGTATGACCTAGTTAGGAATTTGGATTTCATTACACATATCCAGCTATCCTACTTTTAGTCTTTTAATGTCTTATTTCATTTAAGAAATATCGAATTGTATTGTTATTAACTTACTATCAGAACATAAATAAAACAAATAAATTCAATTGCATTCAGAATCAAGGCAGTCAAGCTAAAGTAAAAACCGGCAATGCAAACTTCGTAATCTGAGGGAGCAATAAGCCAGGAATCCGATTTGTAATCTTTAGCTAAAAATTAAACACGAATAGTTGATTATCTAGTCTCTACAACAACTATTAAAAGGCAAAAACATAACATGGTAATAAACATTAGGAAAAAATCAGTAAGGAACACGAAATCAGTAAATCATAGAACTGAGCACTAAAACTGCAATATACAGTCTTAAAAAAGCTGCAATATACCCAAAAGAGCGCATAACTTTTCCCCCAAAGAAGCATGGTAGGAATATATCTCAATGCTGACATGAGAGGAAAGATTGTAGGACTGACTTGATGGGCAGTGCCAACACTTAGAATTGAACTTTGTATGTGAAAGAAAAAGAATAGTAGAAAATGTAGCCAGATGATCGTGAGTCGTGACTATGTACTCATTCTGCAAGGTCGCACTAGTTTGTTTATATCCTTGACATGTCTGTTGTGATGTTCTTAAACTTTACCATGCCAAAGGAGAATTGGAAATGATATTACGTTGTAAATAAGTGATGTGAGTAAATTGAAGACCATCAGCAAGATTAGAGTACCTAAACAAAATTCTATATACTTAAGTAGCAATGTCTTGATTCTAAGGAATCTAAAATTCAGAATATGCAATTAGGCAAATTAATTCTAGAATCAAGGCCAAAATGATCTCTATTCTAACCAGTGCATGTTTTTGCTTTGCCATTTTTTGGTTGGGTGGTGCTTGACAATTTAACAGAAAGTATCTGAGATCGTGTTTGACTCCCCTGCGTGTGTGAAATTGATTCTGGAGCTTGTAGTTATATGATGATATGTACATACGAACCTCAAGAAGCATTGAGAGTTGTAGCTTTCCAACAGGTAGAAAAGGTGGCAACAAAGCAAGCAGGAAGGATTTAAAAGATATACCAAAGGTTACTGCTGCCTTCCTAATTGCATAAGAAAACTGTCTACCTTCTACATCCCAGTTTTTTTCCCACAAGTGAGAAAAGCATTTGAAAAATAAATAAACATCAATGCAGCATTACTATTTAAACTAAACAACAATGGGAGGATGAGGCATAAAGAGGTTGATAATGGCATGAGTTGATAATATATACATGTAGTAGGCAATGGGGCTACCAAAAGATAATAGATAGTTGTTGCTTCTATGAATAATCAAAATCCATTTTCCAATTCACTCATCAAGAGAAAAATGCACGTATCAAAATCCACGTGCCATTACTCATGGACAGGTCAGGTTAGCCTCTTGCCATGAGACCATTCCTCAACCTTTGTTAAAGTTTCCTTAGCTCATCAGTTCCTCTAATGCTCTATCTCCTCCTCGACATGACCCCAGCCGCAAGAGCCAGACGCCTAGTCGGCACTCGGCAGTCGCCCAAACCCCAGGGGTCAGAGCCTCCTCCCTCGCCTGGTGGTCGCCCCTCAATTGGCCCCTTGGCTCGACCCTCCTCGCCATGCCTCCTCCCGTCCTCCTCTCCTCCTTCTCGAGATGGAGGTGGCTCCCGCCTCCCGGCCCTCCTCCTCAGCAGACGGGCTTCGGCTCGGGCCTCAACGCCGACGGCTCCCGGCCTCCGAGCTCCCCCGCCTCCTCTAGGATCCAACTACCGGCGAGTGGCGGCCGCTCCCTGGCTAGCTCCCTCTTAGCTGCTCAGGCCTAGGCAGCTCCTGGCCTTCCCCACCTCCTCCGGCTACCGGATTCGTCGCCGGCGGTTTGAGATCCTCCGTGATTGTGGCGGCGCGGCATGACGCCTCCTTCGCCCACGTCTACAGAATCATCGCCGCTGCCGCATCATCCAAATCCCGCGCCCCGTGACCTCCACGGCTCCACCACGCTCGGTCAGCATCTTCATCCCCTCCGGCGCGGTGAGTTGGTGTCTGGGATGTGGGAGAAGTCGGGGAGGGGAGAGGAGCGTGAGCGTGGAATGTTTGAGACGGAAGACGTGGGTAGAGCAGTTCCAGGAATTAAAAGGAGAGAAGGGGTGGGACATTTATTGGGCGGTTGGATCTCGATGCGTGGCCGCGTGGCAGACTAGCTGTGTGGGGGGGAAGGGAGCGGAGTGATCCGGTGCGAGATGATCCGAGCTGTTAGTTGAACGTTGATCAGATGGATGACAACGAGAATAGGAGGACGGACCGCCACCAACTCATATTTTTAAGTAGTAGAGATATACTCAAATAGCAATTTGCTCATACTTTGCATGTGTGAATTTAGTTGCACTAGAGTACAAGGCTATGTTTGTCTTAAATTGGCTTAGTAATTTATGGCTTTAAGCCCACTCTTTATTTTGATTGTGGCTTCGCTAATGGGATAGAGTACTATATTTTTCTTTCAAAAGAATCCACTGATCTTATGATTATTTAACGAATTGCTATCTCAACAACGAATTCCGTATTTTGCTAGCTCGATCGTATGAGTGCGTGTGTTTGCTTGCTTGGGAGTTTTTTTTTAAAAGAGCAGGATGATAGGACGTGAGCACAGATTGTCTGCAAGGTGTATGGTCTCGTGTGATAGAACTTTTTTTTTTATTAATTAACTCTTTTTTAATTTTATTTTAAAGGTAATCTTCGACGCATTTTATTTCCAATTTTGATTTTTTTTGTAACGTCACCACTCATAACGTGACAAAATAACACTGTCACGTTATAGGATAAATCCGCTAAATAGTATTTTTGATCATATCACTGGTCGTAGCGTGACCAAACAATACTGTCACGTCACGGGTGATGGCGTGACAAGAGTTTGCTCTAGATACGAGCTGACGTAACATCGTTGTTTTGTCATATTATAGGTGGTGACATGACCAAATGGATCAGAATTAGAAATAAAATACGCTAGGTTAACTTTAAAATAAAATTTTAAAAAGAATTAATTAATAATAAAAATTCCGTGTGACGTCAAAAGAAAGATGTCTGCGTTTGTCAGAAGAGTCTAGAATTTGAGCTCTGCTGATTGGTTGATATTTCTGTGGACGCTAGCTAGCTGAGGTTACGTAAGATTCTTCAACTTTGATTGTGACTACAATTAAGAATGGGAATGTGGTAGTATGTGAGATTATGGTCGGCAATGCAACAACGTAGCATGTCCTCAGTATTTTTTTACGAGGGTAATATCAACGCCACGTTGATCATGCAAACACAATGTCATTGGTATCATGAATAATTCCATGCTGATGTTCGGAAGAACGAATATGAATGGTAGCTAGCTTTGTATTATACGGTAGCTCTCACGGGCTAGAAATTTTCATATTAATTAAAAAAAAAGATCTACACCGTTGATCGTAGTAGATCCAGATTATAACGGTCTTGCTTAAAATAAAGAATTCATATCAAATACAATAAAACTGAAATTCGAAACAAAAAATAAAATAAAATTAGCAATTTGATTTCTAGACAAATTCCTAAGTAAAATCCGTAAATAATTATAGCTCGGAATAAAAATTAAACAAAAATTGGCAATTAGATTTGTACACGAAATTATATCAAAAAATAACTAAAATTCAGGAAAAAAAATAAAAACCATCACGTTCGTTCTCAAGGACAAGAAATCCCCATGTTGATAAGAGGAAAAAGAGAAAGATCAACATTGTTGATCGTGTTGGTCCAGATTATAACTGTCTAGATTAAAAGAAAGTGTCCATGTCAAGTACAATCAAGAAATAACTGAAATTCGAAATAAAAAATAAAACAGAATTAGTTGTAATAGCCCGAAACGCTTTAGAGGGATTAACTGAATTAGAGAGAATTAGAGGAATTAAAAAGGAGAATTTCAAGAAATGTGGAAAACCTGGGATGAAGGCCCATCATGCCCTTGGCCCATGTGGGGGCTGGCGCCCATTAAGAGGGCAAGGGAGGGGGCCGGCTGCCCCCAAACCCTAGCCTTTTCCCTACACCTCCTCAACCCCTACCGCCTCCAGCACTGCTACACCGCCAGCAACTTCTTGCCATGTAACGCCCCGACCTGGGCCACCCGAGAGGTCCTCCAAGACAATCTGGAAAGTCCACTAGGACCTCCCAGGAGGTCTAGCAGGATCGCTCCAAGGGACCTCCAAGACCACCCAAGGGGTCCGTCAGACCA
This sequence comes from Phyllostachys edulis, assembly GCA_036346405.1. Classification (NCBI taxonomy): domain Eukaryota; kingdom Viridiplantae; phylum Streptophyta; class Magnoliopsida; order Poales; family Poaceae; genus Phyllostachys; species Phyllostachys edulis. Next base: position 47,775,574 of record CM070560.1, on the reverse strand, counting down.
CTCGAGAGGTCTTTGAAGATCACCTGAGAGGTCTCTCAGACCACTCGAGAGGTCTAGCAAGACCACCCGAGAGGTCCTAGAGAGGTCGGGAGGCTTTGGGAGGCTCCAAGTGACACGACCATACTCGGGGGAGGTCGAGAGACCCAACCCGAGGAGGTCATGAGGCTTGGAGAGGTCCAAAGACCTCTGTGTGAACCGAGCTAGTCCTAAGGATCAACAGCTAGCTCTTCACAGCATACAACAGTGGTAACAAACATCCAACAAGTACTTTATTAATAACAAAGGAGTTGATTACAAGAGGGCTTACAAGCCAGAGAACAAATTACAGCAGAAGATTAAACAAACAAGCCACCCGATACACCACAGGCAATCGGCTGGAGGGCGCATCCTAGTCGACCAGGACCTCTTGGTCCCTTGCGCAGGCCACCACAAGCTCTCTTTCCCCTACTAAAAACAATATCAAGCAAGAGTGAGCACAACAACCGTGCTCGCAAGTTACACCCGTCCAATAACAGAATGACATGCATAAATGGATATCTCAAAGGAAGGCATAATATGGTTGATTTGCATAAAGCCAAGTTTATTTTAAATACCAGTACTAAGTTCCAAGGCGGCTATACAATAACTAAAATTCATTTTTCTCAAATCAGTTTTACAGTTTGGATAACATTCATCACAAGTGGTAAAGAATATCCTCTTGTCACAAGGCTCCCCGCCCAAAACCCATTTGGATAGAGATCCAGAATAGTTTAATAAAATCTTTTGGAAACCAAAACCAAAATCTAACTTTGAGTGGCTTTGCTAGCATGTCCATGACCGTGGACACGGCTATTCGAATAGATTTACACTCTGCAGAGGTTGTACACTTTACCCACATGAGATGATCCGCTTGCACTGTCCGCTCATAAACTTCCGAAGGTGTGCGACTAAGGGATCACCATAAGGCCTTCACAATGCATCATTCCACCACAGTCCACCCTCGCTAAGGTTTCGCTCCCCCCTGTGGATAGAAACCTAACAGGGTTCAGGGGGCCCCCTCTTGCGCCAGGTGGGAACAATAGTCATGAAAGACTTTGTCAAAAAGAACGGCCATGAAAGGCCTACCACGTACCAACAGGATCAACAGTGATGGAACTTTGCAAATTAATCGGCCAGGTCCCCTCCCCATACTTAGGACATGTGGTTGCACGGTGAGGCATAGCCCATTATAGGCATAGCAAAGGAACGCTCAAAGGCCGATCCTCGACTGACTTGGGCGACTTCCACAAACCCTAGGCCTCGTCCATAGAAATGGATCGATCCCGTGCATGAACATGCACCCATCCAAACAATCAATTCGCCCAAGTCCAAACCAATTTTCCTTTTCTTTGTTTTTCAAAGTCATTTTGCAAACTACCACGACAACCCAATGTTATGGATTAAAACATTTAGACAACATTGGTCTTTTGGCGGTAAAACTCACAAATCAAGATTTTGGTCTAAACATGACTAAGCATACATTTTTCAAAAGATCCTAGTTCACACTATTGCATTAACCAGATTTTAACTAGGGTGACAACAGAGTGGATTCAATATCAACATGGGCCATACAAAGGATTCGGCATAGCTATGAATTTAAAACAGGTATTGAAATAGTTAGCATAAATAAGCATACAGTAATTTTGAAACAGAACTTAAATAATTTGAGATACTAGGTGCAACATGATCAAGAGTGTAAAGCTTGAGGAACTAACTGGGAGAACTCGGGCTCCCCGAAGAGTCGCAATCTACACGAGAACAAAGCAAGGTAGAATCAAATAACAACCAAATAAGATCCAAAGGAACTCCAAACAATCTAAATTAAAACAAACAATAAGGGATAGAACTAGAAGAACTAGGAACAAGCTCTAGGAGGAGGTCTAAGAGGTTGAGGGGAGGTCCTACGAGTTGGAGGAGGTCCTCTGGAGAGGGTGGTCTTTGAAAAAGGGAAGGTCCTGAGGAGCTCAAGGCACGTCTTGAGGAGGGTGTCCCGAGGAGGTCAAGAGTGGTCTTTTGGGGAGGTCCCGAGGGAGAGGTCCTGAGGAGGACCCAAGAGGGTCGTCTTTGCAAGAGACCCAGAGGGTCGTCTTCGTAAAACGACCAAGGGGGTCGTCTTTGCAAAAAGACCAAGGAGGTCATCTTTGCAAGGGAAGACCCTCAGGAGGTCCAAAGGAGGAGGTCCTGCACAGGTCACGACTACGCAAGGTGGTCGTATGAAACAAAGGAAAAAGAACAAGGCATAGGGACACTCACCAAGGCCGAGAGGGAGATAGAGAAGGAGGGGGAGGTCGTCAAGGGCTCGGCGACGATAGTTGAAGGTGACGCTGGTGCTCCAGTGAACCCCTACGGCGGCGAAGTGGCGGCGCCAACTCTGGTGATCTCCTTGTCGATGAGGAGGCGATGGTGTGATTTCCAGTTGCCCTCTAGGTGAAACTCCAAGCAAGGAGAAAGCTGGGCAAGAGCGAGGGAAGTGTATGTGGCCAAGGATGAGGAAGAAGGACTGCTCGGGCTATTAATAGCGAGTGAAGAAAGAGGAGGAAAGTGTCACTGAGACTCAGTGACACATGGGTCAAAGGTAGTTGAAGGACAAGACAAGGTATGGCCAGCTGGCTAGAGAGAACAGGACAAAATAAGGCCAGCTGGTGAAAGGAGAGGGTAAAAAGGACAAGATATGATGTGAGGCGAGGAGACAAGGAGAGAAAGCAAAGGGCCACGTAAGTGCCTGCATTTTATACAGCTCAAATGGCATTAAATGCACAAAGGCTTAGGTGGCGGATAAGGATGTCAGGTGGAACCAGTCAACTTGGAAAACAGTCTGGTCAAAGAGGAGTGGTCACGGCCCAAGGGGAGGTCGTGACCCGCCGGAGTGGTCTTTGCAAAGAGACCACAGAGGGTGGTCTTTGCAGAAAGACCGCGAGGTCCAGACCACAAGGGTGGTTTGACCCGCAAAGGTGGTCTTTGCAAAAGGACCAAGAGAGGACCTCAAGGTCAAGATCAACTCAAGGGAGGTCCTGACGGTCAGATCAACTCAGATAGAAGTCCTGACAGTCAGATGGGATCAAAGGAGGTCCCAAAAGGGATGGGACGTTCGGATCAGCCGAACGTGCCAACAAGATCGGGCCGTCTGATACAGATCGGATGGTTTCAAACGAAGGCGTGAAGGCTGGTCTGTCAGATCCAAATGGAGGGAGGTCTGGACCATCAGATCCAAACGAAGGAAGGTTTGGACCATCAGATCCAAATGAAGGAACGTCCAGACGGAGGGGTTTCAAAGGGAGAGGGATCCAACGGAGGAGATCCACAGAAAGTGGTCCAAAGGAGGTCTTAACGATTAGGATGAACTCAAAGGAGATCCCGATGGTCAAGAGGAGATCAAGGAGGTCTTAACGGTCAAGATAAACTTTAAAGAGATCTTGGCGGTTAAGAGGAGATCAAGGAGGTCTTAACGGTCAAGATGAACTCAAAAGAGATCTTGACGGTTAAGAGGAGATCAAGGAGGTCTTAAACGGTTAAGAGGATATCAAGGAGGTCTTGGCGGTCAAGATGAAACCAAAGAGATCTCAATGGTCAAGACCAACGCGGGGGAGGTCTCAACAGTTAAGATGGAACCAAAGGAGGTCTCGACGGTCAAGACCAACATAGGGGAGGTCTCAACGGTCAAGATGGACCCAAAGGAGGTCTCGACAGTCAAGACCAACACAGGGGAGGTCTCAACGGTCAAGATAGACTCAAAGGAGGTCTTGGCGGTCAGGATGAACCTGAGGGAGGTCCTGACGGCCAAGATGAAGGGCCAAGGAGGTCCTAACGGACACAGGGAGGTCCAAATGGGCACAGAGAGGTCCAAAGGAACACAGGAAGGTTCAAATAAACACAAGGGAGGACAGAAAATTAAACAGGAGAGTTCTAGAAAGGAGAAATTCAACACAAATTAAATTTCAGAAATCAAAGACATTTGAAACACAAACCCGAGCTAGGATACCATGAGGTGGTCATGACTCAAAGAGGAGGTGAAAACCAAAAGAAGGTTCAACCAGAAACAGAGGTCTAAATAGAGAAGGGGGTTTGGACCAAAAGGAAATTCAAACAAAAGACACGAGGGGAGGTCTTGAACAAGGAGAGAGGTCTGAACCAAAGAGGTCTAGGCGCAAGGGAGGTCCAAACACAGAGAAGGTTTAGACATAATAGATTGTCCAAGAAAAATGAAGGGAAGGAAATCTAGGCACAAGAGCTAACCTAGAGGGAGAGCAGAACTAACAGAGAAAGGGAGAGATAGCTCCAGAGCTCGAATAACACCAAAAGATCCAAACTTTGGGATTTAGATGAAGTTTGAATTAGTCATTTTAAACACTCAAATTCTGAAAATCTCAGGTTAAGCTTTAGGATTTCAACTAAACCAAATGGTTCTTTTTATTTTTGAAAATCTTCAAAAAGGCTCAGAAAAATTGGGGTGTTACATGCCACGCCCTGCTGGCTGAGCCGCTGCCCTTGTTACATCATGCTCATGCATGGCTACTGTATGTTCAGCTAGCTTGTTGCATGGCACGCTACCTGTCAGATCCTGACTTAGCTAAATGGGCTCGAGAGGAAGTCGACAATGACGATACCGGTTGGACGACTACACTTCAGAAGTAGCGGCAGCTTGGATTTGCGCTGGAGGAGTAACCAAATCATCGCATGGTGCCTCTGCCTCTCTAGAAAAATGACAACACTATAGACATCAAACTTCTGACCATTTATTGAAAGTTAACTTCAGATTTGCATTTACCTTACCATGTTTACTTTGATGCGAATGTAAGAAAACCTTGAGTACTTAAGCCAGGGTTGCGTGGAATGAAGGTATGAAAAAAGCATATTCCTTAGCTTCAAAGATTATCTTAGAATCGTCTGAGCCCTAGCTACTTTCCCCTGCCCAAAATCTTCGAACATCACTTGAAAACTCTAAATCTTCGACAGAGTTTCTGTTCCATTCCAAAGTAATCGAATTCGCTACTTGCACGATTTGACAAAAGTATCAGAGCTTAGCTCAATTCTTGGAGACGAGAGGTGAAGGTTTCATCGTTTTGGGCTCAGGTTGGTCAAGGTGTGGCTTGTAAAATCTCTTAACCTGATCCTGAATTACAGCAAGGAGATGACAAAGACTCGATCTCACGGAAGTATGGCCGAGGAGGAAGGAACGTTTGATGCAAGATCGGAGATAGCAGCACTGAAAGGAGAGATCCAAGAGTTGAAATCCTTGATTACGGATGCTAAAGAAATCAAACATCCCTTGAACTCTTGGGGTGCACTGCCATGGATGACCATTCCGCCTGAAGATCCAAGGGCTGACAGAGAAGATGGAAACAATGGAGAAGGGCAATCTTCAGAAAAGAAAAGCACTCACAGGTAACAATCTTCAGAAAGGAAAAGCACTCACAGGTAATACAACTACAACCGCAACTCACTGTCCTATCATTCCCATGAAATTGGTGACAACTAGCAATGTAATGGCTGGTCACCAAGCAATAGAAACAGAAAACGAAGGTCATATGCTGCAACACTCCTTCTTCCTCGAGCAGGGAATGCAGGGTATGTACCCTGGTCATTGATTTACTAACTCAATGCAGCCCAATATTCCAAGTGGTTCACAGCCAAGAGGGTGCCAAGGAATGGTAGGGTTCAATCTGAACCAAATTCAGACGCCAAGACATACACAAGGGGCTATGCCATTTGGTAGAGGGGAAGGACTAAATCATAACCTAGGGGGTACAACTATTTGATGCTCAAAGAAATGTATATGTGGGAAATGTTCCTAGAAACTCAATATATGCTGAGGCTATCATTAAGGGACCAAGATTGGAGATTCCCTTGTTTTCTGGAGATGATGCTTTGAATTGGCTGAAGCAGTGTTAGAAGTTTTTTGAAATATCTGGCACACCAGAGGATCAGTGGGTTAATCTAGCCACAACCCATTTTCAGGGTAGAGAAGCTACGTGGTTGAGAAATATGGGTATTCCTTGGTAGATTCTGACTTGGCCACAATTATGCTCCATGATTTTAGATAGATTCTCAGTTGCTAGTGCTCATGAGGCTGTGGAGCAATTGCAGAATATTAAGCAATATGGATCAACCATCCTAAATTACATTGACAGGTTTGAAAAATGTGTGGAATTAGTAAAAAGGGATCATCCTTACTTACATGAATCTTTCTTGATGAGTTGCTTTATAGGAGGATTAAGAGGGGAGATCAAACATGATGTACATAGTCAGAAACCTTAGGGAATGATTGAGGCATACTAGTATGCTAAAACTTATGAGAAGGCATCTGTGGCCAGAAGAGTTGCTAGCTCTGGAAGTGTTAACAAAGGGAAGTTTCCAGTCAGGCAGAATGAACATCTGAAGACTAGCCATTCAAATGGGCTAGGCAGTAAACCACAGGCAGAGAAGCTTCAATTAACTCCTGCAGTGAGGAAAGAGCAAACATGTTGGTATTGTAAGGAACCCTGGAGCAGATAGCACAAATGTAAAGTAGGCAGGACCATACACATATTACAAGAGATGGAAGAAGAGGAAGAAACAGGAGATAACTTAAGAGGGAAAAGAGACCTCAGAAGGAGAATTCAAAAGTGCTCCAGGAATCCCGGAAAAAGAAGAAGGGGTAGAACACCTGATGCAAATATCCATTCATGTTGCTGATGGGACTGCTGGACCTACAACATTCTCTTTAATTGTGCAACTTAATGGTAAGAGAGCAGTAGCTCTAGTTGATAGTGGTAGTACCCAGACCTTTATGAGTTTTGATTTTGCTTTGAGAAGTGGAAGCTCCCTCATATCAACACCAACCAGGAGAGTTAGAGTGGCAGGGGGAGAACTTATTACTAACGTAGTGGTTCAACCCACTACTTATCAAATTTAAGGAACAAAATTCATGAACTCTTTTCAATTACTCAAGCTTAAGAGTTATGATGTGATATTGGGAGCCGATTGGATATATGACATAGCCCTATTGGACTAGATCTCAAAAAGAGAATACTCACTCTCTCCAAAGGTAGGCATCTGATTACCTTCAGAGATTACACTATACCTCATTCCAGAATTAGCATCAACAATGAGAAGTTACTGAAGATGATCAGTAAGAAAGTGATGGGTTATGTAATTCAGGTAAATTAGATTGAAAGGGTGGAGGCAAACAAGGAAACACTTCTAGGGACAGAAGTGGAAGAACTATTGGCAAAATTTGATGATGTGTTTCAAGAGAACAGAGGGTTACCTCCAAAAAGGGAATGTGATCATAGTATTAATCTAAAACGTGGAGCAGAACCCCCAAACCTTAGGCCTTACAGAGTCCCACATTACCAAAAAGAATCAATGGAGGGAATAATCAAAGACTGATAGAAGCTGATGAGATTAGGCCCAGTATGAGTCCTTACTCATCACCTGCTGTAATGGTGAGGAAGAAAGATGGGAGTTGGACAATGTGTGTAGATTATAGACAATTGAATGCCAAAACAGTCGAGAACAAGTTTCTTATGCCCATTATAGAAGATTTGTTGGATGAAGTACATGGGGCAGTGGTATTCTCTAAGTTAGATATGAGGTCAGGGTACCATCAGATTAGAATGAGAGAAGAAGACATACCCAAAATAGCTTTTAAAACACATATGGGTCATTGTGAATATACTGTGATGCCTTTTGGATTAACAAATGCTCATGCCACCTTCCAATCTCTAATGAACAACATATTTGCTAAATACTTGAGGAGGTTTGTATTGGTTTTCTTTGATGACATATTAGTTTACAGCAAGGGGGCAAAAGAACATGCAGAACACTTGAAGCTTGTATTGAGCAGGCTGAGGAGTAACCAGCTATTTGCCAAGCTGAGTAAATGTACATTTGCCACTGATAGTATTGAATATCTGGGTTATATTATAACAGTTGAGGCGGTGTCCACCAATCCAAACAAGATAGCAAATGTGATCAAGTGGCCTCAACCAACCAGCATATCTAAATTGAGGGGTTTCCTTGGTTTGACTAGGTATTACAGATGCTTTGTGAAAGATTATGGGAAGATATGCAGGCCTTTGCATGATATGCTTAAGAAGAATGCTTTCCAATGGGGTATAACTCAATCTGAGGCTTTTGACACATTAAAGAAGAAGATGACTACCTGTCCTGTACTAGCTCTACCCAATTTTGAGAAGCCTTTTGTACTAGAATCCGATGCATGTGGAACTGGGATTGGTGCTATGTTAATGCAGGAAGACAGGCCGACTGCTTATTATAGCAAGACCTTGGGTCCAAAGGCTAGTAGCCAGTCATTGTATGAGCAGGAAGCTTTAGCAATTTTGGAGGCCCTTAAGAAGTGGAGACATTACTTGTTGGGAAATCCACTAGTGATCAAAACTGATCAGCAGAGCTTGAAATATATGGCTAGCCAAAGATTAACAGAGGGAATTCAACATAAACTACTATTGAAACTGCTTGAGTTTGACTATTAGATTGAGTATAAGAAAGGAAAAGAAAATCTAGTTGTTGATGCACTATCCAGGAGAGATGTGATAGAAGGAAATCAAGTGGCAATCTATACTCCTATTGTGGTGGTAATTCCAGAATGGATAGAAGAAGTTAAAGAAAGCTAGTTGGGGATGCAGGATTTCCCAAAATGGTGGAGAAAGTGCATTCCAGTGATAATCATGATCAAGGGTACACTATAGTTGAAGGTCTGATCAGATATAGGAATAGAATATATGTAGGAGAAAAGGGAGGAATTAGAACCAAACTATTACACAATCTTCATGCATCTGCTGTTGGGGGACATTCAGGGATGAGAGCTACTTATCAGAGAGTAAAGAAGTTATTCTATTGGCCCAAACTGAAAAAACAAGTAGAACAACTAGTAGCAGAATGTCGAATATGTCAGTTGAACAAAACTGAGAATGTACACCCACCTGGACTCTTGGATCCTTTGGAAATCCCTGACCTGGCATGGACTCACATTTCTATGAACTTCATAGAAGGATTGCCTAAGTCTAAAGGAAAGGATGTGATTCTGGTAGTAGTGGATAGATTAACCAAATATTCCCACTTTATTGCCCTAGTTCACCCATATACAGTTAAGCAGGTGGTACAACTATTCATGGATAATATTTTTAAATTACATGGCATGCCAACAGCTATTGTCACTCATAGGGATAAGGTGTTTACAAGTAATATGTTTCAGGAAATATTCAAAACCCTCAAGGTTTTATTGAGATTTAGCACAGCATATCATCCTCAGTCAGATGGTCAAACTGAGAGAGTTAATCCATGTCTAGAAGCTTATCTCAGAAGTATGGTGTTTCAAGAACCAAGAGAATGGTATACATGGTTACCTGTGGTACAATGGTGGTATAACACTTCATATCACACCTCCTTGAAGACTACCCCCTTCCAGGCTCTCTATGGGTATTATCCACCTCAAATTGGGGAAACCTCCATCCCTAGCAATATCTTTGAAGAGGCTCGAAACACTATTGAGAAAAAACAAGAGATGATGACAAGAATCAAAGAAAATCTGCTGGTAGCTCACCACAGAATCAAGTTTTTTTTGCTGATAAGCTAAGATCTGAGAGGCAGATTCAGGAGGGAGAGATGGTATATTTGAAGGTACAACCTTATAGGTAGAATGCTTTTGGTTTAAGAGGATCCCTTAAGGTAAGATCCAAGTATTATGGCCCCTTCAAAATCCTTGAGAAGATTGGCAACTGTGCTTACAAATTGTTGTTACCTGATACTGCCGAAATACATCCAGTATTCCATGTAAGCCAATTGAAGAGACATGTAGATCATGCTATTCCTCTACCTAATGTTCCTCTTGTTGGTCCTGATGGAAAAATCAGAACTGAACCACTAGCTTTTCTTAATGGAAGGATTGTCCCTCGAAAAGACACAGTGATCACTCAGTGGTTGATTCATTGGCAAAACTTGGTTCTAGATGATGCATCGTGGGAAGATGTCTCTTTTATTCAGAAGGCTTTTCCAAATTTTCAACCTTGTGGGCAAGGTCAGTCTTAAGAGGGGGGCATTGTTAGATCCTGACTTAGCTAAATGGGCTCGAGAGAAAGTCGGCAATGACGATACCAGTTGGACGACTACACTTCAGAAGCAACGACGGCTTGGATTTGCACAGAAGGATTAACCAGATCATCGCACGGTGCATCTACCTCTCTAGAAAAATGACAACACTATAGATGTCAAACTTCTGACCGTTTACTGAAAGTTAACTTCAGATTTGCATTTACCTTACCATCTTTACTTTGATGCAAATGTAAGAAAACCTTGAGTACTTAAGCCAAGGTTGGCATGGAATGAAGGTATGAAAAAAGCATATTCCTTAGCTTCATAGATTATCTTAGAATCGTCCGAACCCTAGCTACTTTCCCCTGCCCAAAGTCCTCGAACATCATTGGAAAACTCTGAATCTTCGACAGAGTTTTTGTTCCATTCCAAAGCAATCGGATTTGCTACTTGCAGGATCTGACACTGCTGGTGGCTTTTGCTGATTTCTCATGCGAGTTGCCTAGCTGTCGCTTCCATGCAAGCTAGTGTGTTTCCCCCACGTGACTACATGCACATGTGTGTGTTGTCTGCTGCTGCTAGTCAAACTACTTAGATACTTTGCATAGGTGCATGCACCGCGACTAGCTAGCTCTGGCTGTTGCATGTGTGTTGTTGCTACGGGATGGTGTGCTGCTAGTAGCAAGATCAACAAGGGATCAACAGAAGAAGGAGATAAGGGAGAAAGAGTGGAAATTCTTGGGGTTTCCATGATCCGCCGTGATCTTCAAGGGTAACACCTATTTATCCCCAGGTTTTGCTGTGGATTAGTCGATGTTAATTTGTAGCTTGTTTTGATTAGGAGAAGGTTAGTTTTCAATCTGCCCTAGTGCGTCAAGGTTAGTTGCAGAACCTTGCAGGGGTGATTAGGGATACTTAGAATTGGATTCGAGGTCTGTCTAATTAGAGAAAAGTTAGATAATGTCATTAGTTTTTCAGGAAGGTCTAGAACATTAGAATTAGAGTATCGAGCGAAAAGATACAGTCTCAAGAAGGTCGACGTCCAGCTTTTGGACGTAGCTAGCAGATGTCATGAAGAATGGTCGGTTTCATATAGTAGATGATAAAATTAAATTGTGGTGACAACTTCAATAATGTAGAAAATTTTGTGTAGTTTCCAGAACTGATGTAGTTCATATATTTTCAAGTTTTAGAATTAAATATATAAAATTATGAAACGGATTGTTCTGACAGATTCTGGAATGGTCTTTGAGTAAAGAAACCAAGGTTCAAGAAAGTGTTAGGCGTTAGGCGAGCGGTGGCCTGGCGCCTAGCGCCTAGGCCGCCTAGGCGGTGCCCAGGCGGCCGGCTTGGCTACGGTGTAGATAAGCCCATAACAGGAATAATTTGATGAATTAAGCAAGCATCAAGCATTAAATTGAGCAAGATAGAAGGAAAATTCCCTGAAGAAGCAAGACATGTGCAATATGATGTAGTCATGTATATTATATTATTATCTCCCCTCCAAGGCTCCAAGAGCTTGATGTAAACATGTGTGTATTGCAATCAAATAATGATGTAAATCTGCATATTTAATCAATGATGAGTTATTTTGCTACTATGTTGTGTGAGAAAGAATGCATGAATGAATGATGAATGAATGAAAGTTTGAAACATATGCAGCCACACATCTCAAAGACTTGACATAGAAAATAATCAAAATATCATAAGTTCATAACATGACAGTGCTAACTCCACATAGCAAGCAAAATACTAATATAGTTTATGATGAATTGCTAAGATGACTCAATCTGTCAATCATGAGTTAGTGTCTTCATCTCCTCCTCCTCATAATTCCTGGTAACAACCACTTCATCTTGGTTGGACTCGAACTCAATGTCGTCCTCCCCCTTGTTGACATCCTCTTCGGAATCGGACGAGAAATCATCTTCATAGAGGTCTCTCACTCTTGTGCTCCTACAAGGTTGCATGGCTTCACTAGCCCTAAATGCTTCATCAATGACCTTCCATGTAAGCCCTGTACCGGCCTCAACCTCTTGATCATAATCACCACCGTCAATTATCCACCCTTGAGCTTGTGTAGCATCCGAAGCTAGAATGACATCGATGTTCTTCACATTGCTTTTCTCTTTTTGCTCAACAATCTTGCATTGAATTGAACATAGACTAGATTGTTGAGACGTTTCACATCTAGCCTATTTCTTCTATTTGAATGTATCTACGAATTGCAAAGTGGAGTGTAGTATAGTTACATAGTTAACATATTGAGAATGAGATAGTTTATACTTTATAGTTGAGAGTTGAGACTTACCATATCAAAAGTACTCCAATTTCTTTCACATCCGGACGAACGTACTTGAGTTCAAGGAGATGATTCTTATGGCCATTCTTTACAAAGTAGGAACCTGATATCCAAAAGTAGACCACCATGTTGCTAGCCATTAGGAAAAGTAGAAGGAAATTAGTACAAGATAAATGGTTAAATAAGCATGCAGTAATTGAAATCATGATTGTGAGCACAAGTTTACCGGGATTAAAATTATTTTTTTTATATACAAGTTTGGCAGTAGGTTTCCGAAAGACCCCTTCTTGATCTTTAAACTTGTGCTAGTCCTCATTAAGCACTTGAGCTTGAATTTCATCATGACCATGATAAAATGTTTCAACACATTCAAATAACGCATCCATGAGATTTGTATCTTGCATGATGGTTTTATCATTGTAACTATAATATGGATTCAAAAGGTACGCTGTCAAGTGCAATGCAGAATCAAGCCTCCCTGCCATCTTTACATCAATTGCATCCATGATCAATTTGTAGTTGTTCTCCAAATTGTTCAAGGCCTCCTTGATTCGCTTCGTTGCTTGTAGTATTTCTCCATAAACAAATACCAAAGATGGACCATCCCCATCTACCATGCGAAAAACTTTCACCAATTGTTCAAAAACCTTCAATCAATACAATATACAAGGTTATGACATAATAGGCAAGAATGACATAATAGACATCACATATTCACAAGTATATGATGCTTTGGTATACCTTCAAACAAGTAGACACACCATTCCAAAAGGCCCTACTCATTAGTGTATTAGTTGTCGTCTTGCCTTTTTTTTGTTTTAGTGTGAATGCTATCCTCCCATTCCGAACTAAGTGCCATCGACCTTAGTTCGTCCTTCTTCTCAATCAAACTTTGCAAAGTAAGAAAAGCCGATGCAAATCTAGTCACCCCCGGCTTATTATATCTCTTCTCTTTGTGTGTTTCCTCATCAAGGACAATGTCCTATGATGTGCATAGACAAATATGGTGAATACCTTTGCTTGATCGATTGTCTTCTTATACTTTAGCATATTCTTGATAGTTGCCTCTAGCATCAAGTTAATGGTGTGAGTTGCACATGAGCTCCAAAAGATAGTTGGTCTCTTGTCCTTCAATAATGTCTTTTCTCCCATGTTGTTGGAAGCATTGTCCGTGACTACTTGCACAATATTTGTTGGACCTAGTTGTTCAATGTAAGTATCCATGTACTCAAAGATGTACTCACTTGTGTGTGCATAATCCGGTGCCTCCTTTGACTGTATGAAGCTTGTCCCCAATTTGCAATGCACACACATATTCATGATGCTCCTCCTCTTTTGATCGGTCCAAGCATCGGTCATGATGAAGCACCCAGTCAAAGCTCTCTCTTCTTCATGTGTCTTCAACAAACCCTTTGTTATTTCCACTTCCTCCTTCAACAACTTATCCTGACAATCATATTGAGAAGGACCTGCAAACCCCAATCCAAAGCGACCAATAGCCTCACACATTTGTTTGAATTCGTCATTGTTGATGGCATTGAAAGGGACACCTAAACATAAAAACATACAATACAATATGAGGCTAACAACCAATAGTTCAACAAAATGATAGCAATCATGAGAGAATGAGAGTTGCAAACAAATTATACCATGAGCATAAAGCCATCTCACAACATATTGTTTCACCTTATAATTCTTTTCTTTCCAAAGTGCATCTTTAATATTTTGTTGCCAGGTTGTCAAAGCAATGGAAGTATCAATAGGGCAAGCAAACTTATCCATTGGCCCTAATGTACGAGGTGCCGAGCCTCCAACAACTTTAAGCTCTTCATCTTCATTAGGGTCATATTCTTTTTCAATTGTCACTTCTTTTCTAAGCTCTTGCTCTTTTGCTTTCTTCAATACTTGTGCATCCTCTATAGACTTCCTACATTTCGTTTGTTCTTCTTGTGTGGGCTTTGGACATCTAGCAACGTTCCCGCAAATATGACCAATATGTTGTTTGAGCCTATACACCCCTCCGTAAATTACCTTTTGACACAATCGACACTTCACTCTATCCAAGTTGTTTGGATCATCTAAATACCCAAATTCCCATCCTATATCTTCGGAATTTCTCTTAAGGATGCTTGAACTTGTCGCACCTCCGAAAGCAACGGATGACATCTTGACAAAATGACAAATCAATAATAAGTCATAACATACATCTGATCTTTATTTATTTGCAAATCATCAATCAATCAATCATACACATCAATGTAATAATAATAGACCACACAATTAAACCGATTAACCAAGCTCAAGAAGAAATGTATGTCTGTCACATAAGACATAACACTATTAAGGAATATCAAGTAACTTCCAAACAAGAAGAAAGAAATTTAATCGCATGGCAGTAAATAGGACCTCATAATGTGTGCTTATGTAGGACCGGAAAGGCGACGAGGGGGGGGGTGAATAGGAGCACGCTCACTTTTTCACCTTAATTGAACTCAATACTAATTCACTCCAATAGCTATGGAAGCTATGAAGATCAATATTCAAGCACAGTGGAAGACTTATATTGAATCCAATCAAAACCCCGACGCAAAACACCCAAAATTACCAAAAACCCAAATCTCAAAGTGTTGGGCGGTCTGACCTCTCAAATTGGCGGTCTGACTCTTTTGCCTAGCGGTCAGACCGCCCCTGACGATGAACAGGAAAATCAGCACAATCAGCCTGAAAAACCGAAACGAAAATCAATCTAACTTTTGATCCGTAAGGCCAAACTCCACGAAATTTGAAACACACCTTCCTAAGGATATTAGGAACCTATTCCAAGTGGAGATTGAGTAGATCCATGTCAAAGTTTTGACCTTTTTCAGTTTTACCGAAGGAGGGTTCAAAACCGGGTAAAAACCAAAAACTTGATCCAAATCTTGCTCGTGGGAGATTGATGATCTAGATGATCCTAGATGTATTCCCACACATCACAGCAAGGTAAAAGAGGGAAAGAAACCAACCAAAAACCTCAGGATCAAGGAAACACCCAAAATCATCAAAAGAGACGGGAAAGCACAAGAAGACTCATCTTTGAACAATCATCTATGGATTGATTCATGATTGGTTGCTGGTTACAGCCACTCCCTCAAGGAGGGCAAAACTCAATCCATGAGCACACAACTCAACACATCTCCCTAGAACCCTAAGCCCCTTCTCTTTCTCCTAAGCCCTAAGACAAACTAGGGTTTACCATGAAGTGCTTCCCAACTGCTGAGAACAGCCCCATCTCTATTTATATGGGAGGCTTAGCTTCTAGAAGACTTAACCCTAATGGGCTCCCGTTAAGGCCCAATACAAACGGGTCACACACGCACGCATCTCAAAGCGCCGTCTTCACTTTTCTTGATCTAATCCACTTCTTGACGCACCGTCTTGCGCCGCGGGTTAGCATTAGGTCACCAAGGCGGTATTTGGTGAAATTACCAAAATACCCCTTCTCAATCTTTTCCGAAGACCGAGTCCAAACTGCGCGAAATACATCCATGCTTCGCCACGTGTAGGTTGATCCAGCGGCTCTCATCGTATCGGCAAGTCTCTCCCATCCGGTTCCCACCGGACCACCTTGGCACTTGCACCGACCCCCGCACTGCTTGATCCAACCAGTCGCACCGAACTGCCCATTCGGTCACCTTCATCCATTTTGTGCCATGCTTGAGTCACTTGACCTCACCCGGCATCCATGATCATTCTGGACCTCAGCTCTCCAAGCTTAGTCCCGATCCTCCTCGCCGTTGACCGTCGTTGACCTCTAAACCACTTGCACAGCAATAGACAAGCAAACACGAATCCAGGAACAAGTTCTTCATAACTTGACCCACGTTAGCCAAAACATGCAATATGCAACACATATGCAATATCAAACAAGGATATGACCTATCTCAAAATCAATCCATAACTAATATCATCATTCTGCACAAAAACCGGTCAACCGCCATTCGGCCGGTCGACCGCCTCGACCGAACCGTAAAATCAATTGAAGACAAGGCGGTCTCGCCGGATTGGCGTCGACCGCCACACGCACCGGTCGACCACCACACGTAAAACCGGTCCGACCGCTCGAGACCGACAGATTCAGTAACTTTGACGAAAACGATTGAAACTTCAAACCAAAAGCAACATTACCAATTGTTTCATCATCCTAAGATCATGGGCATATCCCCATGATATCCACAGCTTACAATACCTCAATTAATGTGTGCTTATAATACCTCAATATGTTGTTTACAATTAGTCAATCATACACTAACCATGCAAGTAATATCAAGTGCAAGTAATATCATAGAAGCATAGTTATATTGGAGCAAATTGCTAGATTCACGGTAGAATTGTACACGGAGAAGAATCTCAACCAAATGAAGTCATCAATCATCATTCATCAATGTTATGTTATATCATATATGTGCTCACTGCCCTTTCACAAAAGATGCACCAGACTAATTGTAAACTTGTAAACTTCAGACATTCAGAAATTCAGAAGTGATCTAAAAGATGTTAAAAATAAAGCTCATTGTAAACTTCAGATATTTAGTAGCCAATCAGCAATTCTTTCACCTTTGAGAGAAGAACATGTCAACAAAAGCATGAAGAACATGGTCACTGGTCAGACACATTTCTTACGAAGAGCCGAAGATAAGCTGAAAAAAGGAAGAATTGTGGTCTGCCGCCTGTGGATGTTTGCAACTTTGCATAAATCCTTTACTCAGCAATCAGCAATCAACAGGGAAGGGGGCAAAGCAGGCAGTAGTAGAGCAAGACTAAGGGGGAGCTACAGTGCTAGGGCGAGTGGGAAGAGAGGGGAGGGCGGTAGCGCGAGGGTGGAGCAGAGAAGGGAAGGGGGCATCAGAGGAGGGGAGGGCGGCGACACGGGGGAACTGAGAAGAGAGGGGAGAGGGGAAGGAAGCGGCGCGGGAGGGGGAGCAGAGAGTGGAGCATCGCATGGGAGGGTGGTGAGGCGGGAGGGGGACCAGAGAGGAGCGAGAGCAGAGAGAGGAGGTCGGCGGCAGGGGAGTAGAGAGAAGAGGCGTACGGCGTACCTTGATTCCATGGTGGGACGACCGCGTTTTGGAGGCGGTGAGCTCGATTCGGTGGCGAAGATGGCAGGACGAGCTCGATTCGGCGGCAACGAGCTCCAATCGGCGATGGCGAGCTACAATCAGTGACATAAGATGGCTGGAACAGGGGCAAGCTCGACTCGGCGGTGGGGGAGGCCTAACCCTAGCGCGTTGCAACGTTGTCGGGGCATTGGGCGCTATACTCTTCTTATCTTCCGCCTCGGCTCCCGCCTCGCCTAGCGCTGCCGAGAGCCACGGAGGACCGCCCTGGACCGCCTTGCTTCGTCTCAGCGCCCGGCCCACCTAGCTCGCTGCTTCGGTGGAAATCGCTGTGGATGAGGGCCGACTCGCGCCTAGTCGGCGCCTAGTAAGCACCGAGGAGCGACTTTTAGAACCCTGAAAGAAATATGGTAGAAAATGATAGAATCAGAGGTTTGTCATAACTAGGAAATTGTAGGTTTTTTGTGGGGATTCCAGAAAGTCTTGGATGGTTGAATTGAAGTTCGGATGAATACATTAGAGCAGTTTTATTACTGGGACAGTGGGTAGTGCGTCCGGTAGTTTTGGGTTAAATGAGTCGGTTTGGCATAGAAGTGCGATGACGGTTAGAATAAAGTGTCGGTGTTGTAATGCTATAATTTTGATAATAAAGTGATGGTTAGAAAAAAATATTTCCAACTTAAAGTTGGTATTTAATTTCACAATTAAATTATTTTGTCTTTAAAATAATTAGAGAAAATCTTTTAAATCCTAGAAAATTCAAGAAAAATAATAAATTTTATTTTAACCAAAATTTGAAATTTGGGATGTTACATAACTCTTGTTCCCCCTCGCAATCAATCACTTCACCTTAGTAAGGTGCATCCCTTTAAATAAGGCATGAAAAAGGACTCACCTTAAACCAACCCTATTACAAAAAAAAAAAAAATCCAACCGAAAAATGAAGGATTCTTATCGCAACCTCACATTGCCAACTCCCTACCAAAAGAGTCAAATCCAACATCAAAGATTCATTGTGTAAACTTTTCCACTTTCCAAATAGGTAGTTTACAAATAAACACCACATAAGACAAAGACGAAATCACTCGAATGCCCAAAACAACCATTTTTTTTTGTTAACCGAAAAAGACTACACGCCAACATAAAGCAACTCAATTTGCAACTGGCATCCACCATAAACACAAAGCTCAAACAAGATCCAAGAGAATATTTCACTACTCGAGAAACCATATTTTTTTCCTCAATCTTCATTTTAGGAATAAGCTTTCTTTTAAATTATGGGATTCCAAATTATCACACTAACTCCTTCCTCTCAACCGGGCAAAGTCAAAGCGTTGCTCAACCCGAAAGCAACAACCACACTCATCTAGAGTGGCTCTACTAATCTATAAAAATATAACTTCTCTACCAAAAGAATTACTTTGACAAATAATTTCCAACGCACCTCAATATAGATTTCACCCACAATCACATCACCTCAATACTTTAAGGATAATCAAATTAAAATTCATAGCACAACACTACTACAGAATAGGTTATACTGGATGCCTCATCACAGACGGCTCCCCAGAATCCATCAATGATGTAATTATCACAAACGGTTTTACAAGTATGGTCGTCTATGTTACTAGCGATGGCTAGAACCGTCTGTGATATATAATTATCACAGACGGTTCTTGTTAATAACTGTCTGTAAATCATCACAGACGGTTTTAAATACAAACAGTCTGTGATGTCTCTGAATATCACAAACGGTTTTTAATAAGAACCGTCTGTGAATCATCACAGACAGTTTTAAATACAAACGGTGTGTGATGTTTCCAATTATCATAGATGGTTTGTATTTAAAACCGTCTGTGATGATTCATAGATGATTATTAACAAGAACCATCTGTGATATGCGCCATTAAATACCCGACCATCCCGATAGATCTGTCTGTTGTGAGATCTATCTATGATATGCGACTGTTTTGAAGGAGGCAACCGGCTTTGGGGCGTTTGGTGAAAGAATACCGCAAATTTGCAAGTGTGCTTGTAGATCTATTTGTTCTTGGTGATCTAAGGTTACTATTTTCTTCTAATTATATGGATTATAATCTAGAGAGATGATAGCTAGGTTTAGATTGTGCTTGGTAGTTTGCTGAAATTTAAGAATGGGTCCCACTACTCCTTGTCTACTTCAATATATTCTTGCTTGATATATATATTGCTTCATGAATATTTCGTAGCTAGCTACTTTATGAGCATTAATCTAATTTGACACTAATTTGTTACGTGCGTAGCGTAGATGGACTGAAGCTGGATGTACATTGAGAACTGTGCGAGTGAAGAGTACATTGATGGCGTGTCTACTTTTAGAAGAGATGCCGAGCAGGATATGTTGAAGAAGGGGATAAAATTTATGTACTGTCCATGCATTGATTGTGATAATCTGAAGATGTTTACCAACCAAGTGTAGATCGAAGCGCACTTGATTCAAATGGGTTTCAAAGAGAAGTATACAAGTTGGACCAGTCACGGTGAAGAGCAGATTATACCGAAAGGTAGTAACATCATCGAGGGAGACAACGATATGCCGAATGTGGATTGTGCTTTCGATGAGGATAGGTCGCGCGATGACAATCTAGATCAAATGCTACGCGATGTAGAAGGGAATTATAGTGAGAGAAAGCTTAGTAAATTCGAGGGCTTAATGGAGGACTCAGGAAAATATTTGTTCCCGGGCTACAAGCCAGAATACACAAGGTTGTCATCCGTGCTTGAACTGATAAAATTGAAGGTAAGTAATGGTTGGTCCGACAAGAGTTTCACGGCGTTGTTAGGTCTCCTAGTGAACATCCTTCCGAAGGGAAACGTGTTGCCCAGAACCGTTTACCAAGCCAAGAAGGTTCTTTGTCCATTGAGAATAGAAGTAGAAAGAATACATGCAAGTCCGAATGATTGTATCCCCTACCGTAAAGAGTATGTAGACATACATATATGTCCGGTGTACAAAGCGTCCCGATACAAGTGTAAGAATCACTCTAATGACGGCGAGGGCATCAAGGTGAAACAAGGACCTCCTGCAAAGGCGTTGTGGTATTTGCCTGTAATCCCACATTTGAAGTGTTTATTTGCGAGCCGAAAGGAGGCAAGATTGCTGCGTTGGCACACAGAGGAGCGTAAGAAAGATGAAAAGCTAAGACACCCTGCTGATTCTGCCTAGTGGAGAAACTTCGATCGGAGCTTCGAAAAGTTCGATGTGGAACCGAGGAACATAATGTTATGGTTGAGTATAGATGGAATGAATCCTTTCGGTAACATGAGCAACCGACATAGCACCTGGCCCGTGAATCTATGAGTGTACAACCTTCCTCCTTGGCCGTGTATGAAGTGGGAGTACATTTTGGTGTCACTACTTATCCAAGGGCCAAAGCAACCTGGGAACGATATTGATGTGTACCTAGCACCATTGCTAGAAGATCTTGTGACACTGTGGAACGAAGGGGTACAAGTATGGGATGCGTACAAATGAGAGAACTTCACTTTATGTGCCATGTTGTTCTACACCATCAATGATTTTCCTGCCCTTGTAACCTGTCGAGGTTCATTACAAAAGGAGCCAAAGCCTGTCCGCACTGCTTAGATGGTACCGAGAGTGTATGGCTGAACAACTCGCGTAAAACTGTGTACATGCGTCACCATAGGTTCCTTCCTAGGATTCACCCAAACCGCAAGATGAAGAAATAATTCGACAGAAATAAGGAGGACGGTTCATCTCCAAGAACTTTTAGAGGGAAAGAGGTCTATGATATAGTTGAGGATATCGATGTTGTGCTTGGAAAGTGACGTAAATTGAGGACCTGTCAGAATAACATCTGGAAGAAGCGGTCGATTTTTTGGGACTTTCCTTATTGGGAGCACTTAGAAATTCGCCACTGCATCGACGGCATGCGCATGGAGAAGAATGTATGTGATAACTTCATTGGTCTCTTACTGAATGTTAGTGGCAAAACAAAGGATGGTGTTAACGTACGGCGTGACTTGGTTGATATAAACATAAGGACCAAGCTAGCACAGAAAGAGACCGATAAAGGCCGAACTGTGCTAGAGCTTGTATGGTGTGAAAACTCCGTCTGGTTACTCCGCCAGCATTAAGAAACTTGTTTCTATAGAAGATTTAAAATTAATTGGTATGAAGTCTCATGATTGTCATGTGCTGATGACACAAATACTTTCAGTTACAATTAGGAGTATCTTGCCGAACAAGATCCGAGTAACAATCTTGAGGTTGTGTTATTTCTTTAACTCAATTGCTTAGAAGGTCACTGATCCCAAGGATTAGATGCTCTGCAGGGCGAGGTGGTAACGGTTGTATGTCATCTTGAGATGTATTTCCCTCCGTTATTTTTCTATATCATGGTCCATCTCATTGTTCACCTTGTGAAAGAGATAAAAATATGCGGCCATGTGTTCCTACGTCATATGTACCCGTCTGAGAGGTACATGGGAATTCTCAAGTCTTACGTACGGAATCGATCTCGACCAGAGGGTAGCATCATCGAAGGTTATGCAACCAAAGAGGTCATTGAGTTCTGCGTCGACTACATGGCTCAGGTGGAACTGATAGGTATGCCTATATCTTGTCATGAGGGGAGACTGGAGGGTATCGGGACCATCGGAAGGAAAGCAATCACTGCCGATCTAGATACGTACGCTTAATCCCATTTCACGGTCTTGCAATACATGACCCAAGTGTCCCCGTACATCATCGAGCATAAAGACATGGTACGCTAACAGAATCCAGACTGGTCGGAGGTTTGGATCACGAGAGAGCATAACCGTCGGTTCAACAAATGGTTAAAGGTGCGATTCACTGGGAGGTCAATAAGTGATGATACGCTGCTATGGTTGGCAAAAGGGCCAAAATTTACAATTGTGACATGGCAAGGATACGGCATAAATGTGTACACATTTTATATGACAGCTCAAGATAGGAAGAGCACAGTCCAGAACAGCGGTATCCGCATAGATGCATTTCACGGGTAGTTCAATACCGCCAGGCCATGTGGGATTGAACCCCTACTATGGGTTCGTAGAGGAGATTTGAAAGCTTGACTACGCTCTTTTCAAGATCCACCTGTTTTGAAGCCATTGGGTTAAACTTCCGCAGGGTGTGAAGGTCAACAAGTACGACGTCACTACTGTGAACCTCAAACGTGTCGGATACAAGGACAAACCATTCGTACTCACTAAGCAAGTTGTTCAAGTTTTTTATGTAACAGACCCGGCAAATAAGAACCGCCACATAGTTCTTCATGGAAAAAGAAGGATTGTCGGAGCTGAGAATGTCATGGATGAGAAAGAGTACAATTAATTTAATGAGTTACCTCTTTTCGAAGATGGCATCAGGCTCGAGGAAGAACCCAGTGAGGAAGCTAGCTATATGCGCGTCGATCATCATGAGGCGTTATATTTTAATTAAGAATTTATTCTATTGTAATTTATTCCATAACATGAGACATGATCTGTGTTTTCTACTCTTGGTTATTATTTCGCTGTCAATGTGGACTTGTCATGTGTTATGAACTTGTAATCTCTTATTTTGATCTGAATGTGGAATTGTCATGCGTTAATGTGTTATGGATTTGTATGGCTTATAAAGGTTCATGTGCTCTCATGCCAAATTATGGATTTCTTTTGTTATGAACTAGTATGCTATAGAATACTTGTTGCACATATCTCTGATTTTTTAAAAAATTTGACCCCATGCTAGCCCAAAAATATAGTAGCTATAGAATGAACTATCACATAGTAGCATATCACAGACGTTTCGATTATGGAACTGTCCATGATAAGTAATCATAGACGGTTCCATAGTAGAACCGTCTGTGATATTGTCGCATATCACAGATGGTTCTACTATGGAACCGTCTAGGAGATGTGACCTTATCACAGACGGTTCTACTATGGAACCGTCTGTGATTACTTATCAGAGATGGTTTCAAAATAGAACCATCTGTGATATCCCTTTATTAGTAGGGAACCACTAGGGTTTGCGCCCTTATTCTCGTCACTCGCTTGTTCAACTACCCAGAGCCACTCTCACCCATTCCCCTTCCCACCAAAGCGTCGCCGCCGCCCGAAGCCTCCTCCACGCCGCTCGGCCTCCTCCTCCACGCTGAAGCCACATCGCTCGACCTCCTCCTCCACGCTAGAGCCACACCGCTCGACCTCCTCCTCCATGCCGAAGCCACGTCGCTTGGCCTCCTCCTCTATGCTGAAGCCATGCCACTCGGCCTCCTCCTCCATGCTAGAGCCAAACCTCGCGGCTGCCTCCTCCACGCCG
This sequence comes from Phyllostachys edulis, assembly GCA_036346405.1. Lineage (NCBI taxonomy): Eukaryota > Viridiplantae > Streptophyta > Magnoliopsida > Poales > Poaceae > Phyllostachys > Phyllostachys edulis. The sequence continues at coordinate 47,751,798 of CM070560.1, read as the reverse complement.
GAACCACACCACTCGGCCTCCTCCTCCACGCCGGAGCCACGCCGCTAGGCCTCCTCCATGCTGGTTCTTCTTTTTAGCTTCGATTACCATCACTCTGTGAGTTGTCTCTATTTTACAAAAGTGCTTTACTTTGCATATATTTGTGTTGTGCAAGTGATTGTATATCTCTAGTATTGGGAGAAATTGCAAAGTGAAATTGATGGGTACGATTCAATTGCTCAATAAGGATAATGTCTTATACTGAAATTATTTATATAGCTAGTGCAGTTTTGAGCTCTATATATGAGTAGCTTACTGTTGTCATTTGGTATAAGTTGATTCATTTTGTTACTTTTGGTTGTAGCCAAGTACTCTGAATCATTCTGTTCAGTGAATTGATTAGCAATTAATCGATTATTTGATTGCTCTATTGTTGGCCAAAAGGCTTATAAGCTGAACTTTGATTCTGTGAATCATATGCTCTATGAGTTATTTACTGTTCTGTTGGCTAATTTGAGTATTGGTTCACTTTGGTTATATATATGTGTGTGTTGAATTGGCTTCAAATTATGTATTTAATTTGATTCATTCACTGAGATATATAGCAAAGTGGGTTTTGTGGGCTTAGTTAAACTGCTCAGTGATGATATTAGTCTAATACTGAAATTGATAGGATCTCTATTTAAGTTTTTGAGCTCTAAAGGTTTGCTTGCTACTGTCATATTGTCTCTATTTATTCAGTTCTTTCTGTAATACTCAATCTGATCATTCGGAATAGTTGTGCTGCTGGTTCTTTTGTTAACCAAATGGCTTAATGCAGAAATCTGTGTTTTCTGTGAGTTCATTAGTATTATGTTGGCTTATAGATTGAAGTAATGAATTCTATTATCATTTTTATGGTCTTCTAGTGGTTTTTGAGTTTCTTTGGCGATCTGTTGCTGACAGAAAGTATAAGTTTGAACCTTTTGTGTCTTATGCAACTAGCCTTCCTGATCATGTGTATTTGTGAAGTCTGATTAGTGATGAGTATAGACTAAAAGGATGTGATGTCCAAGATTATGTCTTGTGCAACTAGCCTTCCTGATCTTGTATATTTGTGATCAGTTGATACAGAGAGTGATCATTTTTCTGTTAGTTGTGTAGAGTTCAATTTGTGATCTTTTGATCTACTGTTTAAACTGAAAGTTCTTTTTGTGGTCTTTATCAGTTGGATTATATTGTCAGTTTAGTAGAGTTTGTTTAAAGCCCAAGAATTGAAACTTTTGTCATGATCATTTAATGAAGAGTATAGACTAAGTTTCGAGGAGGCAGAGATTAAATTCTTCTGTAACTCTACTTCTGAGAGCAATTATAAATTCACTCAAATCATTGACATATGTGCTGTGATGGCCAAGATTTTGTCTTGTGCATCTAGCCATCCGAGAGCAACCATTAATCTTTTAAATCTTAGCTTTATGCTGATTTTTTTTTGTATACATGATGATTGTACTGAGCATATTAATCTTTATGCAGGATATTATGCTTTTAGTTCATTGGTTGGGTAACTTCTATTTGTTTATGTAGTTAATCTATTTACAAGGCAATTTTAGTTCATTGGTTGGGTAACTTCTATTTTTTCTGTATAAAATATGTTTCCAAGGAAAATTATCTTCGAAAATACCTAGTGGATATCAACTTGCAATCCATTTTATTTAAACTTTGAATTCTGAAATTTTACTTCATTGCGTATGTAACTCATATAGATAGCAAGTAAGCGAGATAGCGTCTGCACTGTCTTCGCCGCCATCATCGACGTCGCCGAATGCGTCTGGATCTCCGAGAAAAGTGGTACATAAGCGAGATGGTAGAGGAATATCAAAATTGCCTACAGGCTAAATGACCATCACAGAGGTTAGTACCTCTATGGTCCCTCTGAGTCCCAAGAAAGCAGCGGTAAAATTCTAGACCATCTGTGGGATACTTGGAAGGGAACAGGTCCCCATCACCACACCAAGTTGGAAGTCTCTGACGTAGAGAGAGGCCAGCTATGGACTGATATTTCAAGCTCGTTCACTATCCCAAAGCAGACCAGGCACGCGTGGAACAGCAGGCGTTGCTCGCGATGGGACACGCAAGGAGGACCTTCAAGAGCACGCTTGTCACAAAGTACGTGAACACAGGTCGGACGCTGTAACGTCCCAAAATTTGGCTTTTCAAAAATCTTTTGAGTACTTTAGGTCTATGGAAAATTTCACCAATTTTATTTGAATTAATAAGGCTTAATTGAGAATTTTCTTAAATTAGAAATATTTAATTTGACTAATCTAAACATCAATTAAATAAAAAAAAACTGTGTATTTGGCTTTCTTGTGTTCCAAGGAATTTTCTGGTATTTTCTGAGATTTTTTCTGAATTTGTTTGCTATTTGTTTGGTCTCCTTGATTTTTGGCTTTTCCTTTAATTCAGAAAATCCTTTCTCTCTCCTCTCAACTGCTACAGTACTGCATGTGGTTACTATTCATCATCATCCTCTCCAGCCAAACGGAGAACTCTAGAACTCCTGTACGCAATCCCGTACAAACCAAAACCTTCCAAATTTCATATCTTCCTCCTCGATGCATATAAAAGCAAACCGTTCACGTCCAAACGTCCATCTTGATCTCCTCTTCCAATCCCCTGATTTGGTTTCCTCCGAATCAATCTATTTTTGTCGCAACCGGCAAAATACCGAGCTCCAACCGGATGTCTTCTCCGGCGAGTTGCGTCGTCATCTGACGTCTCCCGGCCGAACCGTTTGCGGTGTTGGGTTCGTGTCATCATGTTCTACGTTGTGCTTCCTTCCCCTTCGCTCGAAGATCATCGGAGCACTGTCGTCCATGTCGAGCCAGGACACTGAAACGCATAAGTCGAGCGCCACACCTCCTTAGTGAGTTTTTCCAAAATCCGATCGCATCATCTCGTGTCCCTCGTCAATACCTTTTTTCCCCATCTTTTATATTCAAGTTTCATCCACCGTGCACTGAGAATCGGCCGTTCTCTCTCCTCTTGTACATCTCCCTTCTCCGGCCAATTACTCCACAATTGTTGATCCCCTGCCTTCAACTCCACTACCACTGGGTTCGCGTCACCGCGTTCTACGCCGTGCTCACCTCCCTTTTCGCAGAGCATCGTCTGAAATAGTACGCACCTGTGAGGCCACCGCTGTCGCCGTTCTTCGCCTCGCTGCCAGCACATGGTGCCGTTTCGCGACATCTAGACCGCATCATCATCTCCGCCTTGTCGTTGCCTTTTCGTTTTGGCCCTTTGCTACCGTTGGTTCGCCTCCGGCCGCCGTCCACCCCATGCGCCATGAACCAGCCGTGCCCTCTGTTTGTGTTCATATCTATGGTGCAGTGTGTGTGTTCGGTTCTATTGCTTCTCTAGTTCTTTTCCTTTCTCTGATAAGTGAAGCCAGGTATCTTCTCTATTCTCTATTTTCTCTATCCTTTGCTTTGCCATCTCCTACCGATGTGCACCAAGACAAACCGGCCATGGGAGCATTCTGTCTTCATTTCTACTCTAGACCAACGTGTAGCCTTTTGTTGATCTGTTATCTATTTGGTTCTCTGTTCCTTCTAAACCAACACATTTAGTTTTTCTCCAATGCATGCTTCTCTGTTAATTCTTTTTTTCTCTATGTCATGCAAGAAAATAAGTTTCTCTCTTACATGTTGACCCCACCTGTCATTGACCCAATTCAAAACCCTAATTATTTCTCTCTCTTACGTGCGGGTCCCGCATGTCAACCAACTCTTGGTCAACCCTAGTGCATGAGCTTGGTCCACCGTGGACTAGCATATCTCTGTGGATCTAGTCCATAGACCAGTGGCCTACATGTCAACCCCTAATCCTATTTTCGAGAATTAATTTAATTCTTGAAAAATCCTTTTATCTTATTGGTCCCACATGTCACTCTCTGTACCTTATTTCTAGAATTATTTTAATTCTAAAAATTCATAAATATCAGTAGGTCCCACATGTCATACACTCAGCCATTTTCTAATATTTTCGGAATAAAATATTCTAAGAATATTCTGTAGACTCACTTGTCAGTTTCTCTCTCCCTTTTCCTTTTTCATCATTTCATGTGAATTTCAATCTTCCGTGAGTCCGTTCTTCTCCGTTCGAACTCCAATTGAACCCATTCAAGTTTCTAAATTCATCTAAATTCATTAGCTACCTTCAAGTACCATCTAATTCCAATTTGGAGTTTATTTGATTTGTCTTTTCGAATTTTTTTGTTTTTACGCATTCTTTTTCGTTAGACGTTGAAGTCCCGGAATCGTCCGAAGGAGCTGAAGTTCAAGGAAGTAGAAGATCAAAGATAAATAAGATTATCATTGCGATATCAAGGCAAGTTGTACCTTTGATCATGTTGAACCCAGTTTTTAAAATACTTTGATTCAAACTATTGCATTTACTTTAAGTATTTATTTAAATGCTTTTGGGTTTAGTTATTAATCTAATTTGTTATATCCATCTTGTCTATTGTTATGTCATAATCTTTTGTCACCCTAGACTGGTTCATTATTTAGTTGGTATTATCGTAGCACCAACGTGGGTTGGTTAGATACGAGTAGATTGCTTAGTCATGCCATGAGTCATCTTTTCATGTGAGTTGCAATTATGAATCTGACTAAGTGATTATCGAACTTTGTGATAAAACTATGTGCACTGTGTGTCATTACTCGTTTGTGGCATGTGTTGCACTTAATAAACAGGGTGGGAAAAGATTTGGACTGAGGTAAGTGGTGGACACTAAGTGAGATGGTGGAGCTTAGTGCATGGGATTTAAAAAGAATGATCAATTAGTTAGAAATTGGAAGTCTTGTCTTGGTCAATTAAGGACTTAACTTTGTGCACCATCGAACTGGGTCTTTCATATAACCACATGCCTGGTATGGGATGGACCTAACTTAGTAGGTTACAGAGTCTTGACATTGATTACTCAGGTAGTAGATTAAGCTGTGTGCAAGGGTGGAAGTGTGTACTACTAGGTAGATCACATCGCGGGATGGTTCACCGCTTCCTTGTCCAATGGTGTGTGTCGGACTGATTTCCTCAGTGGATTAGTCCGGCGGTAAAGCACATCGGGAGTGTCAATATTTGAGCTAAAGTTTCTGAAAGGTTTTGTTGTGATCAGCTCTGATCCAGTTGATTGCTTCTTGTGGGTAAAGTGTACAACCTCTACAGGGTGTAAAACTATTCGAATAATCGCGTCCGCGGTCATGGACATACTCGGGGATTTCACACGAGGGTTAGATTTTCATAAAGCATTTGGGAAGAGAGCTGTGTGATCTAAGTCATATGGCTGTGTGAATAACTTGTTTAGACTTTGTGTTCTTTGTGAAAACAACTAATAACATTTATATTGTTTATTTGTTTTATATTATGTTCTAATCCATTATTCATATTCAATTGCAAATATTGCATTTCTGCAAAAGAACCACAGAAGCTATTCCTTTGTAATAAGTCATCATCTATACATTGCATTATGTGGTATGAATTGCGAGTACGGTTGTGTACTCATGCTTGCTATAATCCATCAACAGAAGTGGCGGAATTGTCGGTCAACAAGGTCTACTTCAAGGATCGTGGAGAACTAGGTCGCGCTACCCTAGCCGATTGCCTGTGGGCATATGGATGGGCTTCACTGAAGTTATTCCGTTTCGTTCGGCTGCAGCTTCATTGAGCTATTAGCCTTCTGAGGCATTAATTGTAAGCTTTGACCTTAAGGTCTTTACTCTAATAATTATTGTTATTTGCCTATTTATTAGTCATCTTTGTATATAGAAATGATATTTTATCGATGTTGCCACTGTGTGCACTAGCGTGATCCTGGACTAGTGCAGTATACACAAAGGGTCCATAATTGCATTTTTTGGGACCTGACAGACGCCGTTCATGAAGTACAAATTCTTATCATGGGATATATGGGACACCATTGTGCGGATGAAGACAATAGCCGAATTTCAAGAGCAAAGTGCGGCGCACAAGGCTCTCCAGGCACAAAACAATCACCCCCACAAACTCGGCACCGCTGGGTACGCGGGTAAAACCACGCAATGGACGTCGGAGGACGAGAACGCAACCGGGCCATTTGTTGGGATCACAGATGAGCGCGCCCGAAGCTGGTTAAGAGCAGGGGCATCAGCCATGTCTTCAGGCGGCATCTCTTTCACAAACCCGGCAAACGAGGAAGTGTCTCAACGTCCAGTAAATATGTCGAACTACCTAGTTGTTAATAAGTCCATAACTTTATAGTGTCTAAAATAACATGATGGCCTCTTACAGCACGCATTGACTACCGAATCTTCCCAAAGCTCCTTCGAAGCAGTCAGGGAGAAGAATATACTATCTATGGCCCTAGGAAACAAGGAGCACCCGGGTCACATGCGAGGCCTTGGGGTTTACGTACCTTGGAGGAAGGGATTCCCAGATGACTCCGAGATGTATAGGAGTAGAAAGAGATCCAAGGTCGTGCGCAAGGAACGGTTGGTACAGAAGCTTACTGCAAAATTGCAAGGACAGATAACAAGATTGCAGGATCAAATGAATCAACTCCTCAACCAATCGCAAGCCGCCCCGTTATTTTGGAAGCCAGTCCTCCTCAACATCAGAGTAGCATCACGTCCACACAAAATTATGAACATGGTGACGTCCAATTACCTATCGACGACATCAAGATAATGTACATCTCTGGAATGCTCCAAAGATAGACTTATAGGACGCCTTAGCTAATTATGTATCATTTTGTAGGAGCCAACTCCCTACAAGCTCCAAGTGAGGCTGGTTGGGTCCATTTCTGTAACATCCCTATTTTCTGGGCTTTTTAAAAAAATTCAAAATCTAAAAAGTAACCATTTGGTTTTATTAATTTGCTAAAGCTTAAATTATAATTTAGAATTTTAAAAGCAATTTAATTTGAATTAAATAAAACTTCAATTAATTCAAGTTGGTTTAATTGAGTTTTCTGGATCTTAATTGGATTTAAAAATCAAAAGTGTTGTTTTAGGTCTTTTCTTGGATTTTGTGGACCTTAATTGGTTTTTCATTTTGCCCTAAGTTAAAAATAATTATTTGCAAAAACTAAAAGCAAAAGTTAAGCTGAAAATATTTTTATTAAGTTCTAAATAATTCAAGGGACTTCTGTGAATTTTCCTAGAATTTTTAGACTCTATTAACTATTTTCTAAAATCCTTTTTCTTTTTCTGGTATTTTCTAAAATGAAAAAGCTATTTCAAAATCCCTTTGGCTCTTGGGCCGAATTCCTTCTCTTCAGCCCGCTCCACCTTTTCCTTTCGTGCGGCCCAGCCCGTAGCCCAGCTCCGCGCGCAGCCGTGCCTCCTCGTTTCCACCGCCCGATCTCGTTTTAACGGTTCAGATCTCGCGTGCCGAACGGGCGGTCCGAACGTTCCCATCCATTGTGGACTGTCCGATCAAAACCGGACGGCCCTTGATCGTTGCGCGTTTTCCACTCGCTCCCTTTCTCTCACTACCATGTGGGCCCGCCTTGTCAGCCGTCTTCGCCGCTCGAGTCATCTTCTTCCTCGCGCGAGTACAGTGCCCATGCCGCGCGGCGTCAACACCGTGCGCGGCTTTTGCGCCGGCCGCACCTGCTCCCTACGTGCGCATTCAATGTGCCGTCCTCCGCCACGCCGCTGCCGTCACCCACAACTGCCTCCCACGCCCTATCGCTTCCACTCACCTGCTCCCGTCCGCATTCGTCCTGCCGCCGCGGAGCACGCCACCGCCATACCTCACCCATGACCTCCCCGCGCCTATTTAAGGCGTGCACCGAGTGCGCCATGGCCTCGTCTAGCTCCTCCCCCAACTCACCCTTCTCCTCTCGCCCTAGCTCGACCGCGATTGGAGCTCTTCACCGCCAGCTATCGTGCGACGCCGCTGCCGATTGCACCGCCGCCAAGCCTCCTCTGGCCCCTTGGTCTCCACCTCTGGCATCGCCAGCTCACCGCCATCCCCATGCGCGCCTCCTCGTCGACTGGAGCCCGCCGGTGCCTCATCGCCATCGCTAGCCGAACCTCGCCGCCGCTTTTCACCTCGTCGCCAGCCCTCTCTTCATGCCGGGTCTCCAAAACCGTGAGCAACGTGTTCACTGAGCCACCCTCTAGCCGCTGGCGTCCTTGCCGTCGGCCGCCGCCCAGCCGTTCGCCGGCGAGCCTTTGAGCTCTGAGCACCGCCACTTGGGTGCTCTCGTGGCTACCCAGGTGGCGCCATGTCACTGCCAGCTCAGCCCTTTGCACGTGTGGCTGTTCTGTCAGCAAGCCCGCGTGGCACCTCCAAACCCTAACCCGTTTCAGGAGTTCTGTAGATCCGGTCCACAAGAACCCTCTCATTGACAAGTGGGCCCCATATGTCAATTTCATTTCTTTTAATTATTTTGGCTGAAAATCCCTCTAATGACGTCAGCTGACGTCATATTCATCTTTTCCTTTACAAAAATAAATCAGAAAATCGGGAAAACCCTAATCCCTCGTTTCATGTGTTTTCCCAACTTCCTTTGCCCATAACTTCTTCATTCGAACTCCGATTCGAGTGATTCAAATTCCTAAATTCCTTTAAATTAATTATCTTGCTGTTAGTATTTATTTTGCATTTATTTGGATTTTATTTGGAGTTGTTTTATTTATTTAGCTTTGTTCGCACGTATAGATTCCAGTGTTTCGGAAGACTTCACAGACCCGACGACCGAAGCACCTTTACTCTTCAACGAGGGCAAGTCGTAGACCTTTGATCATATTGAACCCCTCTTTATAAAAGTATATTGTTTGATATAAACATGCATTGCTAATTTTATAATAAATGGTTTTGGGAATTAGTTAATTACCTAATTGCCATTACGCCTCCTTGATAAGTTGTGAATGACATGTATCCTTGAATGACATAAATCCTTGGACACCCTAGGATGGATTATTTTAGTTGAACATTATTGTACTACCAACATGGGTATCGTATTATGCTTAGCCAATGCTTTAGTTATACGATAGGTTCATGATCACTTACTCAAGGAATGAATGAATTTGACTAAAGGAAATTATGGAACCGTGGCGGAGCCACTTTTGATAAAATATGTTGTGTCATGACTAGGGTGGTCATTTGGCCGGGTTGAACCGAAAACGATTTATGCTCGGACGAGTGGGTGGTGGTAAAGGTGGGTGCGGGAAGCACATTTGGAATGCGAAAACGTCTCGTCTGAGCAGCCAACTAAGGACTTAAACTTGAACCATTGATCTGGGTCATCTCGTGCAACCACATGTCCAAGATGGGGTGGACCAGGTGTAATAATTAGACAAGCCTGAATCGGTTCTGTGTTGATGGGAATGGCGCAAGAGGGGGCACGAATCCAGGGGGTATAGCCCAACGGAAGCGAAACCTTAGCGAGAGAAGAACCGAGTCAAGTGGACCTTTGTAAAGACCTGGTGGTGGTCTCTACTTGATTCACACGTCCAAGGAAATGTGTGTCGTATCAAGCGATCACCTCTTGTGGGTAAAGTGCACAACCTCTGCAGAGTGTAAGATCTATTCAAATAGCCGCGACCTCGGTTATGGTCATGCCTGGTGATTTCACGCATGGGGTAGACTTATGTCAAAATGTTGGAATGGGTTGTTCGAAGCTAGTAAATGGTTGTGGTTGATGGTTGGGAAGTGAACAGGGTGTTCACTAGTTGTTTCAAAGAAAATTGATTACTTATGTATTAATCTTTTAAATTGTACTTTTTCAATCTAATTACGGTATTTACTATCAAATACTGCTTTTCGCAAAATAGCCATAAAGCTATCTTTGTCAAGCCTTACATAAATACTATTTGCATACATTTCCCTATGACTTGTTGAGTACATTCAAAGTACTCACGGCTTTATGCCCTCTGGTTAATCAGTCACAGAAGACGAACCAAGGATTACAGGAATCTAAGATGAGGCATACTTCGAAGACTAGGCGAAATAGGATGCGTTCTCCACTCGATTGCCTGTGGGCATGTCGGATGGCTTCCACGAGTTTTTTTATTTTTCGCTGCAAGTTTACTCTGTTGTCTTTAGCCTTGTGTGGCACCCTTTGTAAAACTTGATCATAAGGTCCTTTTGCTATTAAATATTAATTTGTCTGCTTCATCTATAGTTTGTGGTACGGTTTTTGATTACGCCAATGTTGCAACTGTGTGCACTAGCTACTGATCCAGGGAATAGTGCAGATATACACAGAGGGTTCTGGATCCGAAGATCCGGGGTCCCGACAATTACTATTGAGGCTGGACGAGGGATGGCATATCCATGTAAGGAAGGGATAGCGCTACACGGTGCCCAGCTGGCGCAGGGTTACTCCAGGGTCCAGGTGGACATGGTACATGACCATTTCATATCCATCCTGCTGGAGATTCGCCCGAACGAAGGCATCAGAACACTAGGGGATGCCACGTACTCTTTTATCCAGTGGCCCAAGAAGGACATCGCCTTAGACCCTGTAGTGCCGCGATCTCGACACGACCATACCTCTCCAATAGGTCCCTCGATGGCTCCACCTCATCGTTCACTTCAGAAGGCCGCCTCATCAGTTCCCGTGGAGAGGACGCCGAAGGAACAAGAAAAGTGTGTCGCCGTATCGGTTCCCAGGTCGTCTCACGGGAAGATGTGTAGCAGGCGAGTCGTTAAGGCAAAATCGAAATAGAAAAATATTAAGGCACCTCCCAAGCTCAGGACATACTCCCTCGAAAGTTCGTTGGCCCCCGACACAGTATTAGCCTGCGCTGGAATATGTTGCTAGTGTTTGCATGTCTGGTACATACGAGAGACCAAAGAGAAGGGGTGTGATACTGCAATCACCATCAGATACACGAAGGAGCACTTCTTCCACAACCCGGGCCACTTCATTGTGGGCTTCAATGACTTATTCGACCTATTTAACCTCAATGCCCTCGACACCTCGCTTCTACAATGTTGTACAATGTAAGTGTGTAAAATCATTATTTCCTAATTATAGATTTAAATATATATGCTTACTACTTTACTCCTAATAGCGATAGGGCCTGATACTCGATTTATATGCATTGGTTATGACCGAAATCCAGCTTCATCAAGACGGATATCATTAATGCCAGCGGAGAGTTTCACTCCGTCGACACCGTTGAATGACCTTGAAACAATTGATTCAATTGTAATACACTTTGAGTAGTTGTAATTCAATTGTAACTCAAGCGACAATACTTGAACATATTTTTTTTGTAATTGATTTTGAGTTGTAAATTATCACTTTGAGTTGTCAACAATTGATTCATCTGTGATTTATCTTTTTTTCTGCTTGCTTATTTTCAGAGGGCATGGCTAGCAATTCCTGAGGCTAGCCGAGAATCAGAAAAAATTTAGTTAGGTATAACAAACTATCACAGACGGTTTTATCATTAGACAGTTTTCACCAACAACCGTCTGTGATATGTCAGATATCACATACGGTTATTTTTACTAACCCTCTGTAATAAGTCTCCAATCACAGACGGTTTGTAAATAGAATCATCTGTGATATCCTACATATCACAGACGGTTGTTGGTGAAAATTGTTTGTGATAGTAGACCTTCACATACAGTTTCAACAAAAAAAACCATCTGTGTTATGACTTATCATTGATGGCTCAAAAATCGTTTGTAATAACCACCTGTTATCACAGACATATAAATTCAGACGGTTCAAAAACCGTCTGTGATGACGGTTTGGAGCCGTCTGTGATGACCCTCTCCGTAGTAGTGGCGAGAGTTCAAAATATGTATGCTCACATGATTCTGAAACTGTAGGATGAACTACTACAGGTAACTAAAATTGCAGAAAAATGATCTCTCAAAAATATTGTGCTAGCACATATGCATATATATAGAGAGAGATCCTTTTCCAGCATGATAACCACCCAGATTGGGAGCGTGCCTGCCACTACTACAGAAAAAGTCATTACAGACGGTTCAAAATCATCACCACACATAGTTTTTTGAACCGTCTGACTTTATGGGTCTGTGATGATATGAGGTCGTCACGGATGGTTTTTTAACCATCTGTGAAAAAATTATCACAAACGGTTCTAAACAATAATCGCCTGTGGGAATCAATTATCACAGATGGTTCTTGTTCAGAAATATCTGTGAAAATAGACTATCATAGACGGTATTTTAGTAAAAACCGTTTGTGATAGTTTTTTCTATTGCAAAAAAAATTAAATTTTGAGCCAAACCAATCAATTGATGGACAGTTGGACCCAAGTATCTGCATATGGTTGATTACACAATCTGGAATGAAATAAAACTTAAATTGGACAGCGAACAAACGGCGAAAACAGGTGTTGAAACTTTGGATGTTGTTTTGAGACCCTAAACAACCTTTTTTTGGGGGTTTTCACTTTTTTGGATTTGCAACTTTGGAAATCTTGTATAGGCCCTTGTGAAGTGATGTGAAGTATATTTGAGATGTTTCGGATTGAACTTTCCGTTAGCTTTCCAACAACTCAAAGAACGTCGCAATCCGAGTTCGTATGCAAAAGTTATGGTTGTTTTATCGGATAGTGCACGAAATCAAAATCTATTCGGGTTCGGACTTGTGGCCAGGGAGGAAAACGAGTCCGAGACAAAGAGACGAAATCTTATCTTGATCTATTCATTCACAAGAAAACCACGGTCACCACTAAGAGCCACCAAAAGCAACAAGGCAGGAGGAGGCGATAAGCGATTGATCACTTACTAGGAGACTCGAGCATGAAGGTGATGATGTCTAAACCGTCGTCGGCCTTGATGGTGATGATGTCGTCGTTACCGGCGCAGTGGGGCATCTTGGCCATGTTTTTGAGGTTCATGCACATGGAGAGGTTGCGGTCGCAGCGGTAGTGCTCGAACCCCTCGGAGCGAAGGAGCAGGGCGATGAGGGCGGAGGGGAAGGAATCGAGAAACTCTAGGATTTGTGGTTTGGGAGTGGATAGTGGTCGAGGAGGGAGGGGAAGGGGAGATTAATAGGGAAGGCAAGCATTTGGGGACGCAAAATATTTCCCGCTCTGTGATTCAATATTATCACTCTTACAATTATCACAGACGGTTCTTGTTAAGAACCGTCTGTGATACTTCATAGATGGTTATAATTAAAAATTATCTGTGATAATTGCAAGAACTGTTTTTAACAAGAACTCTCTATGATAATTATGTATCATAGACGTTTCTAGCCAAGGCTAGTAACATAGACGGTCACGTTTATAAAATTGTCTGTGATAATTACAACACTGACAGTTTTCAGAAACCGTCTGTAATGAGACGTCTAATATAGCCTGTTTTGTACCATAGGCGAGACCATCTTAATTTGGAACATTTCTAGGCCGTATTAATTAATTTGACAGAATATTTCTAGCTTGTAGACAGCCATCTACATGCAGGATGATGGCGCCGTGGTTATTGGGGTGACAGGTTACTGCTCATCAGAGTAGTACGTCATAGCTTATCTGAAAACAGTTCTCGGCATAATAACCAGCTTGTGGCCTCGGTCGTGCATGTGGCTTAATTAAGCACGAAACATCTCGCATCTTCTTCCCCACGGCCTCTTCTACTTTCTTCCAGCCCTTCTGATCTTGGACGACTTTCCAGATTCATCTTGCTGCAAGTACATGTATATTTTTTTTATCGTGATTACAAGGAAGGCGTACGTGCACACACATCTTTTCTTAGCATACGTCTAGACAGATGGACGCTAGAAATAAATCCGTATGCATTCATACGTGCATGCATTCATACGTGCATAACAGGTGGGCACCAGAATCTCTAAATATCGGAGGGCTTGAGGTTGAGGCCGAGAAGGAAACCGTACATGGTCCTGATTGGCCCAGTTCCTTAATTTCAAACCGCAAAAGCCTAATTTGTTAGAGTTAATCTTGATGTTTATTAGTAGTTCTTTGATTAACACATATAACTAGGGAGTTACTTAATTAGTGGCTACCAGCATGTGGGTGCGTAGGAATAGGACACCGGGAATGGGCCATGCATTCATGTGCCGTTAGTGGAGGTGTGGCTGTATGGAGCTAGTGGCAGATGTGGTTGCATGCATGCATGTGTTAGTGGAGGTGTGGCTGCATGTGTGCTAGTAAGTGTGTGCGTGTGTGGCTTATATAAAGCCTATGTGATCAGATTGTTAAGTGAGAAAAAAAGCAGAGAAGAATACAGGAGAAAATCTGGTTCTCACGTGTGCTTTGTGTTCTTGATCTCTTTTGTTTTTGTGTGTATGAAACACTAGAGAGAGAACAAGGGTGAATTCTCTCCAGGAGAAGATCTGGGCCAACAATTGGTATCAGAGCAAGGTGCGAGGAGACGAGGTACGAGGAGAAGCCGGGCAACGCGCGGCTCTGTCGGGCGACGGCGGCGGCCTGCGAGGCGCGACGATGACGGAGCGATGGGCTCCCGTGGCAGTGGCGCACGGCAACTAGCGGGGCGAGCAGCGGCGGCGGCGGCATAGCGTCGTCGAGGGCGCCGGCCATGGTACAGGTGTCGAAGAAGGAGGTGAACCGGGTGCGGAAGGAGTACGAGTGCATCAAGGTCTGTGAGGCCTCCGCGATGCAGCTGTATGAGACGTCCAGCAACCTCGTCACCCTGGTGCATGTGGAGCGCGGCAACGACGATGTGAGTGAAGCAGAAGCGGTGTCCGTGCCTATGTACGTGTATATGGCACAGTAGGAGTGTTGCATGTGTCATTTATTTCTTTGTATGCACGTAGGAGGTGTGTTACATACGTGTGTATATTTGTGTCATGGTCATGCATGTAGGTGAGTCAGTGCATGATGCATGTATGTGCGCATGAGTTCTTGTAGGTGTGTCCAAGTTCTCATGTGTGTAAGCTCTAATGAAAGTCTCCGTCGCCGTCTAGTTGTGTTACCGGCGAAAGACAATCGGAGCTGAGGTGATGAAATGATAGACGCCGGCAGGTTGTGTCACCGGCGGCATGGTCAGCAAGAAGGCGGCAAAACTCCTTGGAGATGCGTCAGGAGATCGGACGTCAGCTTGTGAGTCAATGCATCAAGATTAAGGGGGAGAATGTTAGAGTTAATCTTGATGTTTATTAGTAGTTCTTTGATTAACACATATAACTAGGGAGTTACTTAATTAGTGGCTACCAGCATGTGGGTGCGTAGGAATAGGACACCGGGAATGGGCCATGCATTCATATGCCGTTAGTGGAGGTGTGGCTGTATGGAGCTAGTGGCAGATGTGGTTGCATGCATGCATGTGTTAGTGGAGGTGTGGCTGCATGTGTGCTAGTAAGTGTGTGCGTGTGTGGCTTATATAAAGCCTATGTGATCAGATTGTTAAGTGAGAAAAAAAGCAGAGAAGAATACAGGAGAAAATCTGGTTCTCACGTGTGCTTTGTGTTCTTGATCTCTTTTGTTCTTGTGTGTATGAAACACTAGAGAGAGAACATGGGTGAATTATCTCCAGGAGAAGATCTGGGCCAACATAATTCCGTAAGCAAAAACCCAACAAACAATTGGCTATGTGATCACATGTACGACAGTTTGTACTGCTCGACATGCACTACTTGTCGGAAAGCGACGCAAAAGTTGAAAGCACAAATTCACCATTTTCACATCGCCTGATGACGCATGGTCCAGTTAGCATCTATATGTACAGAAATGGCTAGTCCTAGGCCAATGTTACTGCAAGTCATGCGCAGCTAGCTCAGAAAGGACACAATTGGGTTACTGGTCTCATCGCATCACAGAGAAAGAAACTAATCTGAGTAGGCCCGTGCACGTACGTACCCCGGAGCAGAACGAAGACGACGGCTTGGACGACCGCGCGTAGGCGTCCGGTCTCAGGAACAGCTCCTCGAACTGCCATTCTCCTGTCCAAATACATGTCGAAATTTAAAATCGACTTGAATTGACGGAGTATAATTTCACAAGAAGCGATAGAAGTTCCAAAAAGTACAAGCAAGGTCATGAATCATACGTGCGGGCCTGTTTGGGTCATTGCCTCGAGGATGTCTCCAAGTATTTCTTCTGCACCCTGTGGACAGATTGACATAGACAGCAGAGCAGTCAGCAAAGAGGCCGACCGCGGAAAATCTCACGTGTATAGAAAATAATAAACAAAAGTGACAAGGTCGCCGCCGTCGCCGTCGCTGTCGTAGGCTCCGACGTCATAGAGGATCCTCTTGTTGGGGTCCGAGAGAACTGTTCAGTTCAAATCACGAGTGAGAAGAATTCCAACATCCAAAATAATGGCGGTAAGGCTCGGCAATAGCATGTACAGTGTGCGCAGATTAAAAATCATAAGAAGGCCAAACAGATGGTTTGATTTACCGGCGTAGGCCCCCTGGATCTTCTGAAACCTAGCTTTCGCCGCCTCCTCGCCCCCGGAGCTCCCCGCGGCGGCACACTTGTCCGGGTGCCATTTCTGCCCAAGAACGCGTCGTAAATTACCAGTGAGCGCCAGGGAGCAGAGGCCGATCCAAGAAACAGAGGAATCGAGCAGAGCAAGCAGAGAAGGAACCGAGCAGTCAAGCCACGGACCATGGCGAGCTTCCTGTAGGCGCTGCGCAGCTCGGCGTCGGAGCAGTCGCTGGCGACGCCGAGCACCGCGTAGAGGCTGCCCCCATTCTTCCCTCCGCCGCCGGCCATCGCAGCCTACCCAACACTTGTCGGACCAGTGAAACGAGCGTGAGCCGGTGTGCGTGCCCAGTGTATGAAGTGCGCAGTGCATGTGGGCTAGCTACTTATAACCGCGCGGGGGGCTCGCCGTCGATCGATCGGGCGTGATTGCATTTGACCGTTCGCTGCACCTGCACCAGGAATCGGGGAGCCCAAGGCGGCCAGTAGCGCGGCGCAACTTGCAGCAGGCCGCGACAATTTTGCTGTGCTGCACCGGCATCGGCATCAGCAGCAGCATGTGGCCATTGCGTCCAGCTAAAAGGCACGGGCGCTGGTGCATGTGGTTGCCTCTCTGTATTCGTACTGCGTTTGTGGCTGTCACCTGCTTGCAGCTCAGCAAGTTCAGTCATTCAGCCAGGCGACTTAAGCTGTTCCATTGGGGCCGTACGGGTGCCCGATTCTGGCGAGAATGTTTCTTTCTTCGTCTTATTTTTTAAGCTTTTTTACGATACATTAAACTTAATGTGGATCATCTATTTTTTAATCCAATGGTACAGATTAGTTAGGATTTTATTATACTATACTTGATAGTATAAGTAGTAGAATTTTAAGAGAAGTAAAATTGCAATTGTCATTGTAGGGATTACATGAAACAAGGGTAATATTTTCAACCTTAATTAGAAAAGTTCATAATACTATCACGAAAAATTATAAATACAAATAAAAGTCTATTATGTCTTTAACAAATAAATAGTTAGATTTGATTTATATTGTCACCATATACTACCGATAGATTGTATCGTAAAATTTCTCTTCTTTTTTTTTTTGTAAGGAACTCTCAAATTCATATGCTTAACTTCGGTCGTGCACAAATGGTTGGAGGTTCACACATCTGACACCATCCACTTCATAAATTTGTCTTTTCTATCTCAAAAACTTTTCAAGAAAACAAATGTCATTCCAAATCTTGTGGCGTTTGGACGAACTATCTCTCCTCCAATATGTTCCCGCATTTCATTATGGAGGCGTCTGTGGTTGTATAGGAACCGACAAATCCTCTTGGCCGCCTTTGACAACTATAGCAACCTCTTTGAACTGGCTAATATCCTTCAACATGAGGTTGACGGTATGTACTGCACACGGGTGCCAGACTAAAGTTGGATACTCTTCAATTACCAGTTGACATGCTTTCTTGTAGTTTACACCGTTATCAGTCACAATCTGCATAATATGTCGAACTCCAACTTCTTGCACAACTTTACGTATCTCACGATACAAAAAGTCAGCATTTTGCATCTCACCAATTTCATTCACTGACTTATGGGAAAAAAATTCTTCAATTGCAGTACAACATGAAGTTAATAATACTCAGCTGTGTAGGTCCTGACCATGAATCACGCATGATAGAGACTCCATATATACCCCAGTCATCTTGGAACTGTGCTACATACTGCTTTATGTCTTGTTCGTTAGCATCAAGATATGGCCCATCGATTTCATGGCCTCTTGGTGACGCCACGCCTTGACCAAGTTTTTGTGTCTCTTTGATAGCAGCACGAAAATAAGGATGCTCTGCCCTTTTTTTTAGGAATGTCATTACTATGGAACCACATAGACCAAATTTTTCCAAGTTTTGGTTTTGAGTCTCCATGTAGTGTTGTATCAATGCGGGGTTGGAGGGGGTGTCGGACCTACCAAAATATCATAATCAACTCTTACGGACTGTGACCTGCCAAACATCCTAGAAATGGCATCACTTCCTCTGCCACTTCCACTTCCCCTACCACTTCCACTACCACTTCCACTTCCCCTACCACTTCCACTGCCACCACCATGTTCAAATGTTCCACCCCTGGCTATTGCCCTTTGTTGGAGCCGGTATACCTCCAACGACTCTCGGCGAGCCCATTCCATCAGCATTTCCTCCTCATCATCGAAGACATCTTGAGATGATGGCCCACGAGCTACAGGCTCTCCTGCAGCTTGCTCCATTCGCAGTCGTTCACCTTTAATAGCTTTTTTTTTTGCCTTCGCTTCTTCAAGACTTGCCAGCATGAGCCTTCGGATTTCCGTCGGAACCCCACTGCAAGCAACAACATCTTCGTGCCTCCCAGCAAGATGTTCTTTTAGACGGGTGACACCTCCGCCTGATTTCGTTACATTACAATATCTACACTTCCAACCAGCGCCTCCTAGTCTCTCTCCATGCTCCAAAACATTGATAGAATTAGGAGCCATCACCTACAATAGTCCATACATGATAAAAAATGGATCAATTTTCCTTTCATAATCCTTTTGATTTGGAAATTAGTAGTTAATACAACACTCAATTGCTATCAGTACAAAATAGCAAGGCAAAAACACATAATTAATCCTCGATCATAATCAGCACTGCTTGCCACGCCACCGCTGCCGCTTATTTCTCCCCGAGTATTACACGCTTCTTCCGCCGCAAATGGAGGGAGGGAGGGAGGGAGGGAGACAAGAGGGAGGTAGCAAATGGAGGGAGGGAGGGAAGGAGGCAGCAAGCAAGCACAAGAGGGAGGAGGACAAGAGAGGGACAGGCAGCAGGAAGAGGCACATGCTGTACTAGAAAAAAGAGCAAGCTAGAGGCAGTCAAATGCAAGGGAATCTTCGATTTGAGACTCAGCCAACAGCAAGAGGGGGGAGGGAATCCTATGTGACACACTCTAACAAGGCAAAAAAAACAAAAGCAGATTCAATTTTTTTTCGGCCGGGATTTTTTTCCCGCCCCTCGGTAAGACTTGTTTGGATATATTGTGATCCGACTTAATTCATTCGGATTAACTCGGAATCTGAACAAAATCCCTTTCGATCCGAAGGAATTAGTTCTAATCCCTCCCTATTCAAACAAGACCGTAAGCGGTTATGGTTTTTTTTCACTGTGCTCAAGTTCAGTGAATTTCCAGTACGTTCTCCGAGGTGCTTGTAATCTTTCATGTGCTGCCATAGAGACCACATGTATATGCGACCTACTTCTATGTATCTACAGTACTACCTCTGGATGGATGCGTGAGCTCCAACCAACCTGTTCTTGACAGTTGCTGACATGTGCTAGTAGACAGTAACTTGGTGATTCCCAGCTTCAGGTACTAGTACTATGCGAGTAACTTGGATGCGATTCAGCGTCATGATATTCCAGTACCCCAAATAGGGACCGTGGCGCCAATCTAATCCATGCATGGAGCTAAACTTGGCTAGCATAGGGTATCATATCATATATTCGTTAATCTTTTCAACCAATAATCTTTGATGCAAGTTGCTCGTGACGATGCCAACTTGCCCCGGCAACTACGAATACGGGATCCTCAAGATTTATGATTTACGAATATTGTTGTTGCATTTTCCTTTTTCAGATTGCTGTTGCATCCAGTTCGTCTTCTCGGATTGTTGTTGCATCCAGTTCGTCGTCTCGGATTGTTGTTGCATTTTCCATTTTTCGTCAGAATTCTTAAACTGTTTTTAGAGGAACCAGGATTTTTAAACTGTTGCTGCTGAAGCAACGTAAAACTTGGATGAGATACGTCGCGGTCATGTGATGTCGAAACCGGAATGGATCTTTTCAGATGCGTGGATTGTACAAAATTTACTGGCGTGGCAAAAACAATATGTGGGCTTCTTCTTGGTCTGGATTCTCATGGAGCATGGGTTTGTTGGCAAAATCATAGTAGTAGAAGGTTTGGAAATAAACCGGCCAGATATGTTACGGGCCTATATGCAGTTTGGGCCTGAGGACGTACTGTCCGAAGAAGAGACCGGTCTCAGTTTTCCTTCTTTCAGCTCAGTTCAGCCTCCGGTTAGAATTCATAAGAGATTGGTCAAAAACTTTAAAAAAAAAATCAAAACAGACATGCGGTGATAAACTCATGTGATAATGTGACCGTTTTCTTTGTATAAAACAGTCTGATTTTGAAAATTTATTTGCAACTCCATTATACATAAATTACAGTAAATTATTTATGTAATTTTGGTTATTGGTCATTGTAATTATTCTTGAAAATCTTAATAACTCATATTTCCATTGTATTATTCAAAATCTCACATGTACTTTGAGAGGTTGAGTAAAAACAAAGACAAAAAATATATATACTAATAAAATACGGCAATGTGGTGAACCCCCCGTTATGTTCTTCACATGTACTTTAAGAGGTTAAGCAAAAACAAAGACAAAAAATAAAATTATATACCAACAAAATACGACAATGTGGTGAACCCGTTATGTTCTGAATAAAAAATCATAATAAATTCGGACCCAATTCATCAGATGGGAAAAAGTGCAAATCTCAAAGCATATTTAAAAATAATTACAGTGACTAAGAACCAAAATTACATAAATAATTTACTGTAATTTATGTATAATAGAGTTGTAACCAAAGACACGTCATTTCATCTCACCAGCGTATCATTTTGAAGATTTACTTCCACATCAACTACATACAAATTGTGCACGTACAGCACACTTTATAATATATAGTAGGTAGATCACAACTAGCAGCATTAATTGAGTGCGTCTGGTACAATAATCTTAGCACGCCACAACTAGCTAGCACGTGAATTACTAATATTTGTAAACAATATAATCAACAACACGAATCTTATAGCAAATCTAACGAACAGAAAACAGAAAAGTGACAGTTGTGGCTTCAAAAAACTGTAGAAAGTAATATAGCAATTCCCATAAATACTCCACAATAAAAATCCTGCAAACTCGATCCAAAAATGAAACATGGCTGTTCTTTTAGCAAAATTAAATAAACCAAGAAACAAAAGAAAATAAAGTATTTTCCTCTCTTGTTTTAATTTGCATAAACTATGCACTACTATGACATTGTTCGTTAATTCTAGTATATTTTTCTTGCATATGCAATGCAATGCTAAGCCGTTCTTGCAAGGAGGGCAGGGCCTGCGTGCACTTTGGCATTCGGGCGTAGGCCCTGCGTTATCATGCTGCCAATCAATCTCCTTTAAGCATGCAATTTCAGAAAACTATGGGCGAACGAACAACTAATCATGGGGAACAAGCTATCCTCTCCTTACAAGTTGTGACGAGATCATTACGCCAACTGTCACACAATTGGGCGATCTTTCGCAGTACACACGCGTGCGCACACACAGCCTACTATCTTACCAGGTAAATGGAGCAAGAAAGGGAGCGCAGCCAGGCTATCCACGTCGCCACTTTTTCTTTTGCCCGTCCGTTCCCACGCGGGTTGTCTTCGTGGCCGTCTGATGGTTTTTTTGGTTTTACGTGCCCGTGGATCCTTCTCGTCCCCGCTGCTGTCTTTGTTCCCTTCTCGCCGTGATGCGCTTTCCCCTCTTCACTTCCTCTCCCTATTCTTTCTTTTTCTTTGTTCTTGGCCCAATGAAACTCCTAGCGCCACCTCCCTCCGGCTCGACCCGGCTCCCGCATGGCTATGAGGCAGCGCGGGGGAGTCTCCGATCTACAAGGCAGTGGCGGCCGGGCCCCTTGGGATGGTGCGCATTCTTATAAATACATAGGAACGATAACGAGGAGGAGGTGCCCGTATTGTGTTCGTACACGGGCCTGGGCGGGTGCACGGTGCTGCACGCCACTGTCCTCACGAGCAACGGTGAGTGCCTAACGAGTTATCGCGTTAAAGTTTCAAGATTTATGCATGCTGCTTTGTAGTAGATAAATTAGTGAGCAATTGGAGTGTTCAAGATGTAGGTGGACAGATTTAGTTGATTATTGTGAATTGAGGTACTCCAAGAAGCTTGCCTGAAATTGGAATTACTACTCAGTTGTTGGAAAGTAGGAGATCATCGCTTGTAAAGCAAGTGGATGGGTATGACTGAGGTCTCTGTTTAATGTGATAATTCATGTTCACGTGGTTCTACTTTGAATTTTAGTGTAGGTTAGCTTGTGCTCTTTCCACAAAAAAATTTGTAGATTAGCTTGTACTCAACTAAACTTGAACAGTTGAACTTATTGTGAGTTAATGATAGCGATTTTGGGTTTGGGGTGTCTGGGCGACACCGAGCGAGTTGTGAGGGTAACATGATTTATTTGTGGTAGTGCACTAAGTGGAGGAGAGGACTTCAGTGTTTGTGGAGTTACAGGGTTTTACTCAAATGATTCCAGGTCGCGTTGGATTTTGGGTGGGTACTCAACAAATGTCCATGGTGTCTTGCTTTATACTACATGTGAATCTTGAGACAAAAAGAGAAGTAGGGATGTCTGAAAAGATCTTATATTCTTATTGAAAAGGATATGCAAGCATGGAGGGATGTATTCTTAAATATATTGACGTATTTGATCAGAGAAATTGAATGATGTGGGTTTGTGTGAGTGAAATAAAAAGAATCTGACTTGAATGTGAACTTTAGAAAAGATGCAGTTGTATTGAAAATTACTCATAATAGATCTAATCTATGTATTTAATTTCATTTTCATATCAATCGTATTTAGCTAATCCAGCTTAATGATGCTCTTTTTACAGCAGGTCCGCCGAAATCTACCGCTGAAACACGACTTGTGCTTATTAGAGCTTGTGCTTATTAGAGTTGCAAGATCCATTTTTCACCTAAGATACATGCACTCTGTTTTACGTAATTAATAACGCTTAAGTTGTTAGCCACCAAATACAATGTGCTTATTAGAGTTTCCTCTTTAGTCTTTATATGTGGTTTAATTTTGTTCCTACTTGTTTTAGATTACACTACATTTTTTTAAGAAATGAAGTAACAACTCCGGGCCTCTGCACCAACTAAAGATACACACAGCCAAATAGGCACCCAAATTCGCTTAGAAGAGGACTAGAACCTGAGTAGTGATGATAGATTACACTACATCATAGTCGGTACTCTATTCCAATGAATCATCCTGATGCGTATTCTCACTACTATAGTCTGACGTGCCTATTTTTTTTCCTGCACAGACTTGTTCCATCTTCAACCTTTATGTACATATGTCCATATTTCATAGCAGTATGTAACACTTTTATTTCTCCAGTACAGTAGCCCCGCTATGTAATACACAGATACTACAGCATTACACCACACTTGATTTATCTATCAGTATATTCTTACTTACAATTTAATGACCTATTTCCTCTTAGTTTTTCCTACAGCGTCCCAGCCAAACTACCTGTACATTTATCTTTCCATTCTTCGAATTATCCACTCATCTATCACTATTAGTATCCTACTTTCATTCTTCATGCGTGTCCCAATTCAAACATATATAGACATACAACGAGCACACTAATGCGCGCATACGTTTATCAGTCCATGCCATCATTGATGATGCTAGCTGCAGTAAAAAGGTGTTGCATTCTATGCCAATGCTTACAACCTGCAATCTTTCATTTTGATTGCAATGTCAAACTAATGAAATAGGTCACATTACATATTGTCATGAACTGAGTTGTAGGACTTCCGTAAACATATTGTCATGAATTGAGTTGTAGGACTTCCATAAATTAGTCTGGAACCTTGTTTGTTCTTGTGGTCGTACCTTAGCATGTATAATTCTAGAATTCTACTCGAATAATCATAGCAATAGCATGGATAGGCTGGACTATAAAATCTGAAGGGGTGTCAATACTGTATTTTCCTATCTTTTCTGGAAATTTGTAGTGTTTTCCTAACTACTTCAGTTTTATGAACTGAGTTAATTTTCTACAAGATGAATTGAGTTAATTTTCTACAAGAACGACCTCTGGTAGAGGTAACCAGATTATCTTTTAAAACAAGGAATATCCTATGTAGAACTTTTGATTGTTGATGTTTTTTTTGGCCCAGCAATCCTTCAGCCGGCCTCTCGAAAAGGTGTTGATTTTTTTTATGGATTACTACTTATCAGTTGAGTTGATCACTCTTTCTTGTTGCTTTCAAGATCATTATCGTTGTCAAACTTGATATTCTGCAAAGTGAGTGTGCCTAAATCAGGAGCCCCAAAATCTATGTGGCGAAAAGCCTAAGTAAGGAACAGGGCCCTAACTTGCCGGCTAATGCTACTCAAACTAATAGTGGAACCTATTCCATTTCTAGCGGCCCAAGCATGCTGGGGTCCTCCATTGCTCCAAGGGCAGAGCAGGTTGCTAATGCTATCAACCTATCATATGGTGGTCCCTATAATGGTGTTCAAGGCACAATGGGCTCTTCTATTGGTCGGACAATAGAACCTTGTCCTAACAATGTGTTGCCTAGTGGATCTTATGGTATAACGTCAGCACATAACACAATAAATGCCAATGTAGTGCAGCCAAAATCTCAGCAACCTTTACTGAATTCTCATCAAAACCAAATATTTGCAGTTCCTGCCACTTGGCCCTCCTGGCAATAATTATGGCCACCTCAAGCAAACCTTCAGACGCTGACCACCTCCAAAGGTATATGAATAGAGGCCTGTTGCTAAGAATGAAGCCGCCTCGTGTCGTCCCAATTTCTGCATTGAACCCATACCAAGATATAGATAGACAATCAAGGCTAGGGTGACTGCAAAGACTGATCTTAGGCACTAAAACAATGCCAAAGGTGCAGGAAAAGTCTTCTCCTTTGATCTCCTTGATTCATATGGTGGAGAAATTCATGCAACATGCTTCAATTCAGTGCTTGATCAGTTTTATGACCTAATTGAGGTTGGTAAGATATACTTGATATCTAGAGGATCAGTGAAATTTGCTCAAGAAGTTTAATCCTTTAAACAATGACTATGAAGTCACTCTGGATGCCTCAACATCTATAGAAATTATTCTGGTGATGATAGTAGCATCCCTAGGTAGCAGTACAATTTCCGACAGATCAGTGAAATAGAAAACATGGATAATGATGCCATGGTAGATTTGGTTGGAATTATTACATCAGTTAGCCCTACTGGTACAATAATGCAGAAGAATGGCACGGAAACAAAATTAGAGTATTGCTTTCTCTATTGAAGGTGGCAATTATCCTAAGATGTACATATGCTCATTTTACTGTTCATGTACGCTACAATATCTCTCTGGCTACATTGAAGAATATGAGTTATGAGTTATGACATTTTGTTGCTTAGCATTTTTTCCCAGTCTTGAACCAACTGGTTTCCTAAAATCTGGACAATACTATGTATTTAATGTAGTTTGTTACATATATTTGGCAATATCTACTCATTTATTTAAGCCTCATAAAAATTTACTGCTATTTGGGGATCAATTATTCTGTACTAACTCCTAAGATGAAGATGGGTTGCCCTCTATGGAGACAACATATGATATTTATTATTTAGTTTGTGTATCTTTTTTATTAAATCTTCTGGACATACTATTTTGTTGTTTTCTTTTTTGCTGACAACAACATGGATGCTTTTCCATCAAACAACACCCGTCAAACACACAAATGTCACATCCTTTAGTCGCACAAAACTTGTTTATCAAAGTGTTCATTCTCCTCCTTCCGATTTCATTCTTTTTCTGTAGCTTTTTTTACTCTAAACATCACGAGCGCGCAAATTCGCGCCTAGGTATCTAGTTATTATTATTTTTGCACAGCAGCGAAGCATTATGGAGTGACCCATCTGTGGTATGGCAGCTTTAATTTCATCGTGTTCGCAGGAAAGAAAGAGAATCAAATAAAAGACTTGCTAGTGCTCATGGATGTGTTTACGATTTGACAATCGCGCGTGCAGACTTGTATCTTATGTTTCTAGGTTCTAGATAGCGCCGAATCGAGTACTGCAGATACAAGCTAGTTTCGGACCCATAGGAGCATCGGTGTCGTGCATCTAAGTCTGATGCTACGTAGCACCGATGCAATAGAAATTTTTTTTCTAGTTTTCTTGGAACGGAATTATACCATTTGCTGCAAAATCGGTGCGAACTCTTGTGCTTCAAGTGCAGCCTTGGGAGTTTAAGACCACACACCACAACAACGTTTCTAGCTACTACCTTGCAGTACCGAGTAGTATGCTTTCCCCCCTTGTCTTGTGAAGAACAGTCGCTAGTTTTATTATCACATGGATGTGCTGCTATTACAAGCTAACAAGTAGTGTCCTTGCAATGCCGCGTCCGATGCTCTCAATGCAGCTAAAAAAAATCCTCAAAGATATCGACCAAGAGTGTGAGTTGGGCCGACCACTCTACTACAGTGTGTCACGACCCAGGCAATTCAAAGATGTGCATCATCAAAACAGCCAATTAATTCAAGTTTAATGTTCCTTGTTCGTACCCACAAAGGCTACATATGCTTTTCTCAAAAGAAGAAAGAAAGAATCAACACAGTGCACTTGTTCTTATTGCGTACAGGTATTGATTAGGCCACGAATTATTAGTTATTAGCCGCCAATGCACAACGTTTTCGCTCTTTAATTGAGGAGCGTCGCTGTTGTGCGTACGTACTTACAGAGTATCGCAGTTCACGGCTGGCTCAGAGCCGTTGCATAGTCTAAACGGTGTGGCACCTCGGTTAGCAAAGCACGTAACGTTTGCACGCTATCTTTCTTGACATTTGTACGTAGATTTTGGATGGAAGGGTTTTAGTGTGAATAGATTCTAATTTACATTGCATGGATTGTTTATGTTCACCTAGCTAGCCTCCCAAACAAACACTGACTGGTTGGATTAGGCACTAGACAGCCCACCTACTACCAACAGCCAACTAACTCGATCAGCCGGCCGGCACCTAAATTAAAACCAAATCGTCAAAATATTCTCCTTCCCCCTACGAAGCAGCAGAGAGCGCCGTCTAATTCGGCTCAAAAGCTCAACTAACCAACTAGTTTGATCATAATTTAACTAATCCTTCGGTTCGGTTAGCTAGCTTCAGTACAAGTTAAGAACCATACTAGCCAGTATGCAGTTCAATTCTTTAATTGCCGGATGGCCAAACCCGTCTTTTTATCGTGCCTGCCATTGCCATATTTTTTTAGAGGCAAACCGAGTTGTCAAGATTGAAGGAACTTACAGATTGGTGGCCGTGGTCCTGAGAAGAGGGCCAAGCAATCGTTAATTGGGGTGCTTGTTAGACCATCTCCAATGTTGTGTTTTAGTCGGTTCAAATGAGGAGAGAGAAGACATTGAATCGATTCAATACATTAGAAGGATCGATTCCAACAAAAAAATGCATGAAACCGAACTTTACTTAGGAATCGATTTAAAGCATTAAGCAACTCATATGAGTATTAAACAACTACATAGAAGAGAGTGTGTTTGAGAGAGGATATTATTATTTCGTGGTTTTTTAATGTAACGTGGGTCCTAATTATTAGTAGGAATCGGTTCAATACATTGGAGAAAAATAAGCTCACTTTCTATAATGCTTACGTGGCATGACTTTAAATCAACGTCGATCTTACGTGGCATAACTTTAAATCAACGTTGATTCAATACACTAAAGATGCTCTTAGATGCTACTATATCATTGCAATGGATGATGAACAGATGAGTCTTAGACTAACAAAAAGGAGAAGACAGCATTCAGGTCGAAATGAGCTTGCACATTTGCAGTTGCAGCATAGACTAGAGTACTAGTTCTCCAAGCATGGGCCTGCACCCTTTTCGGGTGGCCGTACTGGGTGTGAGCTCAATTGGCAGCACTCCTTGTATTGCCGCTGTTGCGGCGGAGCCATCTTGGCCGGCGTGTTGGCCACGAGTCAGTGTTGAGAGGCGTGTCGACCGGCGTGTGTTTCTTCTACCCCTGTTTGTCGGCGGTGAAGTCACAGATATACATACACGGACAATGCAAATAGCAGTAGTAAGTAGTACCATATACACCCTAGTACCCTACACAAAGTAGTACAA
Organism: Phyllostachys edulis; assembly: GCA_036346405.1. NCBI lineage: Eukaryota > Viridiplantae > Streptophyta > Magnoliopsida > Poales > Poaceae > Phyllostachys > Phyllostachys edulis. Next base: position 47,723,429 of record CM070560.1, on the reverse strand, counting down.
GCCACAAGAATGGCAGAGTTAATTGATACGAACTTAGGGATGTGCTTGAAGTACAGGTAGCATTCCACAAGAATTCCGTAGAGAACGGCAGGAATCCTTCATAACTATCTCCCTTCGTTCCAAATGAAGCCTCGACCTTTTCCGAGAGAGACACGAGAGTACGCACATCCCACCCCGCTGTAGGGGAGGGGGGCCTGGCCCCCTGGATCAAGCAAGCATGCAAAAGCTAAGCTAGCAAGTACTAATGATTATAGGGATATTTCGTAGTTACAACGGACAATCAATCAAGTCAAAAGACTTGACACCAATGCATTGGTAACTAAACTATTGTCATAGACAAAAAAACTCTTTCATATTTTATTTAAATTTGAGATAGAACACATATTAAAGAGAAGCACAGCGTTTCAGCAACTCATATTCTTCTAAATTGTCCTCTTTCTCGCCTCCTTCACGGAATCACAGTAGATTGGACAAAGCTACTCAACAAACCAGAAGGCGATCGACATCATGTCGCTGTGGCGAGGAAATAAAACAAGGGAGCGATTAAGCAAGAATCGAGGTACTGGTTTTGAGGATAAATTGTGGTGAAGCTCGGTTATAATAAAATCATTAATTTGTATGACAGCTTTGTAGTTGTAGAGCTAAATAGAAGCTAATAAATATATGACATGTGGCTTCTTTTGTATTAACTGAACGTGTATGTGTTTGGTCATCTGCCTGACCCCTTATGCCTAATTCTTGTCTCTGCTCCGCCCACTAACGTCACACGTGTGAGCGTCCACCTCACACATTAGCCAATACTCAGCTCCTTATAGCGCCTAGAATCGGCTCTCTCCCCACGTTTGGCGGGCCTTTTCTCCCACTCGCACGAGGACAGCTGGCTAGCGATTTTCGTTAACGCAACGCCTTCCTTCATGCAGCGCCACACGCGTGAGCTGTTCGATCGAGCAGTCGTGTGATGGAGCGCTCCCAGTCGTGCGACCGACCACTGTGCTCCCTTCTCCTTCTATCGTCCTCTCGCGCAAGGTCGAAGCCTCCCGACTACTCCCGTCCCTTCCCTCCCTCAGCTCCCTCCCCGTCGCCATTCCTCTTCCCAGCACCGCCTCCGCGTCACCCCCCCTGCCCACGCCCGCCTCCTCCCCTTCGGCAGCGTCTGTGACACTGGCTCCCCCTCCCCCGACTCCTCCCAGCAGCCATCTAGTCGCGCCGCCCCCACGCTGGCTTCCTCCCCTCTTGCCCTTCGCTCGTGTCGCCTCGCCACTGCCTCCTCCTTCGTCTGCAAGACCCCACGCTCAGTGCTTGCCTCCTCCCCTTCACCTGTGCCACCCCCACCTCCTCCCCTCTTCTCGCACTGTCCTCATCGCCCAACTCCGTCTCCCCTCCCTTTTGCCCCTACCACCCGCCTCCCTCCACTACTACAGAAAAGGTCTTCACAGACGGTTCGTAACGCCATCACTGACGGTTTCGTGAGCCGTCTGAGTTTATGGGTCAGTGATGACATGAGGTCATCACAAACGGTTTTCAAACCGTCTGTGATGCATACTATCACAGACGGTTATTAACTGAGAACCGTTTGTGATAGGCAAGTATCACAGATGGTTTTTGGCTGAAACCGTCTGTGATGACTGATCATCACAGACGGTTTGTGGCTGAAACCGTCTGTGATGACTTTTCTCTATAAAGCCTCCAAGCAAAGGATCGCCAGTTTTTAAATCGCCTCACCACTTTCGGGGTTGTCCACGCAGCATGAGGAGGATGAGACAGCAATCACGGTCAACTTCATTGAGCCCATGCAAGTTTAAGAAGCATGGCTGCAAGGAGATCGTCAGGACATCCAATTACCTGGTTGCTGATACGTGACACCACTTCCCAGTCGGAGTACCTGCGCGTTTAAGAAAGTGACGTGGACGCGCCACTGCTTGGAGACTTTATAGAGAAGAGATTAGGAATGGAATGGTAGGATGTACTTGGGACACAAGGTAGGAGAACTTGACCGGCATGAACACAGTTACACAAACAAAGGTGAAATGAATGACGAGAAACAACGGATGACATCTTGACAAAATGACAAATCAACAATAAGTCATAACATACATATCACACATTTTATACATCTATTTTTGTAAATCATCAATCATATATATCAACAGCCCATGGTTCACCAAGCAAGTTTCCACTATCAATAGCAGAGACAACACTTGACACTTCTAAATAAGTCATAACTCATAATAATATAACCTATCAACAGCCCATACATATCAACAACCCAGTAAGTCATAACATATCAACAACCCATACATATTAATAGAAGAGACAACACTTGACACTTCTGAATAAATCATAACTCATAACAATATAACATATCAACAGACAATAGCCCATACATATCAACAGCCCAATACTTCAATAGCAGACAACACTTACACTTCTGAATTCACTTATTTAGCAATCAGCAATCAGCACAAGTGCACAATCATTGTATTCATTTATATTTATGATTTCTCTACTTCTCTCTACATGTATGTATTACACATTTACACTTCTCTCGCAATGTTGCACTTCTCTTCATGTATGTATGTATTACACATTTAGCATCTGGCTCGCCAATGGCCATCACCACAAGATCAACCAACAACCACAAAGAACATCAATAAGACAAGAAGGGACTTACACGTTAGTGGGAGAGCTGGAGAGGTTGGAGGCGCGAGGGAGGTTCGAGGTAGCGCAACGAGCCGGCAGCGAGAGGAAGGAGGAGCTGGAGTTGCGGCGTAGGGAGGAGGACCAGGGTCGGCGGCGCAGCGAGGGAGGACTGGGAGCTTGATCAGGTGGCGCAGGGAGGAGGGAGCTTGATCTGGAGGTGCGGGAGCTGGCGGTGAGAGGGAGGAGGAGCTCGGTTCACATGAATACCAACAGTACAAACCAATAGGTGATAGATCTGTCTTACCTCGACATCACCGGTGGAGAGGTAGCCGCGGAGGAGGAAGAGGGGAAGGCGCAGAAAGTCACCAGAAGTTGTGGCATTAACGGTGACATCAAAAAGACACTCTTATCATACGAGTGTCTTGTTCAGTGAACCGTGATGTCACAACCATCGGCGATGAGAAGAATGCATGGCGGCGTCGGCGACGGGAAGAATGCATGATGGCGTTGGCGACGGGGTCACTCGGGTGGGGAGGGGGCTGACGAGTTAAAGCGCAAACCCTAGCGGGCTCCTACTAATAAAGATACTTATCACGATCGGTTTATTATGGAACCGCTCGGATACTTGTCCTGAGCGGTTCCACAATGGAACCGTTCATGATATGGTCTCATATCACGATTTGCGGTTCATTACTAAAACCGCTCGTGACGTATCACGACGGTTGTTTGTTGAAACCGCTCGTGATATTTAGTAATACCACGACGGTTCTTATTCGTAATCGCTCGTGATAGTTCATGATGGTTTTCAATATGAACGATGCGTGATATTACCTCTTCACAAACGATTTTTTTAGCGCAGCCCAAGAATACGAGCGGTAGAAAAACCAAAACCGTCTTATGATTGCATGTAATACTGACGGTTTTAGGCAACCGTCTGTGATGAGACGTCCAGTATTAGCCTTTTTGTAGTAGTGCTCCTTCGCCCGTGCTGCCCCCCTCTCTCCCTCGCACTAGCTTGCTTAGCCTGGGCGACACCGACGCCATCGCAGCTCTGCCCCTCGCTCCTTCTTCCCTCTCTCTCCCTCACCTCCTCCGCTCCCTCCTGTCCCTAGTCGCCACCTGCGCTGAGGAAGCTTATGGTCGCCACCTCTTGCCTCAACATGCTTAATGATGACGTCTGCAACCACGAGTACCACCGTGCCATCGACGTCGCCATCACCGACCCCTCCTCACATGTCCTCGATATTGGGTAAGCATCGAATTCCCCTAAAGTTCCCCTACTAGGAGGCGCTCGCTTGAATTGATGTGGGATTTTCGAACAGGGGTGCAGGTATTTGGTGGAATCGATGTTGAGAACCAAGAATTGAACCATCTACGGTAATGGTTGCTTTAGCCTGCATGCTTTGGGATCATTCTCTGTTTGTGCCTAGGTTTCTCTGCTTATAAGACCATGAGCATTAGCTTTAGGTGATATTGGCCTTTTGAATTAGGAATATACAATGTCCTAAAATTATGATGTTGAATTTGTACTACTGATTGTTTGGTATTATAGTCTGACTACAAATATGATCCTAAATTTATCACTAGAGCTGTGAGTATAACATGATCCACACATAAAAATAAAACTGATGTAGTTAACTTCTTGCTTGAGATATCGATTCTATTGATTAGGTCGCTTAGTAGCGAAAGATACACATTCGTGCTTGCTAGGTCAGGTTGCCCACGTTGTGTTCTACTGCATTAGCATGGATTTTTTTACGCAAGGGAGAGGTATATTCTTCCGTTAGCACACCTACAATTCATTGGCATAGAAAAAGATTTGAGTTTATTTCTTTGCTTTCTATTAATTAGGTGGCTACGACTGCTCTTGTTGACCTTTGTCAACGAATTGGACCAGACAATACTACCATATATATTTTTCCGCACCTACAAGAGTTTTTTTTGGCTAGATTGGCATTTCCTCAAGAGTCTTCTGGTCTTAGCCTTCGAACAAAAGGGTTAACAGTCTTTTAAGTAAACAAAACCGAGTCAATTAAAATAGAATCTAGAATTGATCTCATGTAAGTACAAATATGTTTCTTTCTGTGCACATCTTCTTTATATATATTTTTGCGTTCCATACTATCTCTCACCGAGAATTCCTAGCCCTCAAAGCTAGGAAATATGTTCCATCCCATTGGTTCTTATCATGACACTTAATTCACTCATATTCTGTATTGATTGCTATAATTGGTTCAGCAATCCGCATGACAAATCATAGAACGCCTAATGCGAAAAAAGCAAAATAATTGGACATATGAGTCAGAAGTTATGAGAGAAAAAAGAAAGCCCGCTATAGTAATATATAGCATCCAATGGCCGCTATAGTTTAAATTTAATTAGGGTCAAGCAGATTAAGGGCTTGATGTTTTGCTTTTTTGTGAGGATTTCTAACGCAACCTGGCTATACCCCCATCCCATGAGGTTTTACAGGTATGGGTCTATAACTTGCAAAGTTTTGCAATAATTCCATTAGAAAACTCAAATGATACTGTCTTGGTGCTTATATCTTAATTTCCTCTTCTGTTTGGTAAGCTTAGTGAGTACTAAGTTAATAAAGGAATGAAGGGCCATCTTAGGATTATATAAAATATGGTTTGCTAAAGTTACCATGCTTTGTAACAAGGGTTTTATCACGTTAATTGCTTGTTTTACAGGTTTATTTAACCTCTTGCCTCGCTAATGTGAACATCAAGACGAGTAGGTAATTACTTTATTGTATCTTTTAGCTTATGAATTTTATGAAATACGAATACCAGAGGCACCTTCAATTTTGAAAATTAAATTGTATCCTGTTATGTTCTCAACATTGTGTACTTATCAAGATTTCATTTCTGGCTTGATGTCATAACTTAGCGTGATACAATTATAGTAGTGATGACTTGGTTTAATTTCAGGATTAATCACTACTACATACAGCCTCATCACAGACAGTACGGAACCGTCATCACAGATGGTTTTTGAACCGTCTATGATAGTTTGTCTGTGATAACGTCGATTATCATAGACAGTTCAAAAACCGTTTGTGATACTCCTAACATAGACGGTTTTTTGTTGAAACTGTCTGTGAAGGCATGGTATCACAGACAGTCTCCATTAAAAACCGTCTGTGATACGTAGCATCATAGACGGTTCTATTTAGAAACCATCTGTGATATTTGAGAATATCACAGATGGTTTCTAAATAGAACCGTCTGTGATGCTACGTATCATAGACGGTTTTTAATGGAAACAATTTGTGATACCACCTTCACAAACGATTTCAACACAAAACCGTCTGTGATAGCTCATTACCCTAACTACTTTTTTTTGGCTAGCCTCAGGAATTGCTAGCCATGCCCCCAGAAAACAAGCATGCAGAAAACAGATACATCACAGATAATCAATTGTTAACAACTCAAAGTGATCATTACTCAAAATAAATTACAAAAGAATTTGTTCAAGTATTCTCGCTATAATTACAATTGAATTAATTGTTTGCACGTGGTTGAGAGGTGTCGACGGGGTAAAACATTGGGTCGGCGATGGAGTGAAAGTCTCTGTTGGGGTTAATGATAACTGTCTTGATGAAGGCGCAGAGGTGCCCTCGAACATACACGATCTCTCTCGCAACGAGTGGATCTAATTCTATCATCAAATCCTGTCGCAAGCAAGAGTAAAGTGGTAAGCATATATATTTAAATTTATAATTCGAAAATAATTATTTCGAGATGGACAAACCTCGGGATCCTTCATCTTAGCACTAATGACTTGTTCCATATGATGGCAAACATAGCATGCACATAGCTCATCATTTTTTTTGCTGGCGGTACTGCAAAAATAAAATTACATATATAGGTATAGTCAGTTCGAGACGCATTATTAGGAAGTATGATATAGCATTATTGTGTTGTAGTGCGTACCGAAAATTTTGTCCTGTGTGTCAGCGTCTTGTTCGATCCCCCCTTGTATAGTCCTCCCCCATCAACATAGGCAGTGAACGAACTATATGATTCCAAAAAGTTATCATCGGCCATTTCAAACGAAGGAAGACTACAATAGAGTTATGTATAGAGGAAGTGAGCATACCTGTCGAGTATTTTTGTTAGAATGCTGAAGTCGTGCACTTTGCTGATTAGGGAATTAAGGTATATTACCTTGTTCCTCTTTGGTATAATGACTAAAAGGATCCGATGGTACCTACTCATGTATGTCGCTATAGTCATTAAACCTAAGTTCGTGCTGCGTATAAAGTACAAATAAAATTTATATAGCAAGTAGTGAAACACTTACCCTTGGTTGTAGGGCACCAGTATGTAATCCTTATTGTCTTGACAAAGCAATCCCGTCGTTATGTATTTCTCAATGAAGGATGCGTCTATTTTTATGGTTTGCATAGAGATCATGTATGGGTCGAGGAAACCCACCGGTTCGGACCATTCCTCGGCTTTTTTCATCATGTATTTGTACATAAGCAATGATTTGTGATATTTATCAGTATTACGTGAATGTAGAACTTGATTGTACACACTTACAGTGTCCAATATCGTAGAAGCGGGGCGTCGAGGGCAATGAGGTTGAATAGGTCGTATAAGTTACTGAAGCCCACGATGAAGTGGCTCGGCCCATTGAAGAAATGCTTATCCTTGTATCTGACGGTGATTCCAGTATCGCACCCCTTCTTTTCGGTCTTTCGCATGTACCAGAGATGCAAAGCCTGACAACCTAATCCAGCGCAGTTTAATACTGTGTCAGAGCACAACGGTTTTCCGATGGAGTATTTCGAGGGCTCAGGAGGCGCCTTAATGTTCTTCGATTTCGATTTGGCCTTAACGAATTGCCTGCTACACATCTTCCTGCGAGATGACTCGGGAATCGATACAACGGCACGCTTTTTTTGTTCCTTTGGCGTCTTCTCCACGGGAACCGATGAGGTGGCCTTTTGAAGTGAAGGTTCATGAGGTGGAGTCATTGAGGGTCCCGTTGGGGTGGCCTTCTGAAGCGAAGGTTCATGAGGTGGAGTCATCGAGGGTCCCGTTGGAGAGGAATGGCCGTGTCGAGGTCGCAGCACTGGTGGGTCCAGAGCGATGTCCTTCTTGGGCCACTAGATAAAAGTGTGCACGGCATCCCCTAGTGTTTTGATGTCTTCGTTCGGGCGAATCTCTAGCGGGACGGACATGAAATTGTCAAGTACCATGTCCACCTGGACCCTAGCGTAACCCTGCGCCAGCTGGGCACCGTGCTGCACTGCCCCTTCCTAGTGTGGATACACCATCCCCCGCCCAGCCTCAATAGAAATGGACCCAACCATCCTCACTTGGAGCTTGTAGGGCGTCGGCTCCTACAAAACGATACGCAATTAGCTAAAGCGTCCTATAGGTCTATCTTTGGTGCATTCCATAGATGTACATTACCTTGATATCGTCTATCGGTAATTGGACGTCGTCATGTTCAGAATTATGCGTGGATGCGACGCTACTCCGATGTCGAGGAGGACTGGCTCCCAAATTAACAGGGACAGCTTGCGACTGACTCAGGAGTTGATTCATTTGATCCTGCAATTGTATTATCTATCCTTGAAATTTTGTAGTAATCATCTGCATCAACCGGCCCGCGGGCCGCCTTGGATCTCTTCCTACTCCTATATACGCAAGAGTCGCCTCGCGAATCCATAACTCCAAGGTACGTTAACCCCAAGGCCTCGCGTGTGACCCGGGTGCTCCTTGTTTCCTAGGGCCGTAGATAGTATATCATTCTCCCTGTCTGCTTGGAAGGAGCCTTGGGAAGTTTGGGCAGTCAATTCACGCTGTAAGAGGTCATCATGTTATTATAGACACTATGAAGTTATGGACTTATTAACAACTAGGTAGTTCGATATATTTACCACACGTTGGGACACTTCCTGGTCTGCCGGGTTTGTGAAAAAGATGCTGCCTAAAGACGAGATTTTTGCCCTCACTTTTAACCAGCTTAGGAAACGTGGGTCTGTGATCCCAGGAAATGGCCCGGTTGCGTTCTCCTCCTCCGCCGCCCATTCCGTGGATTTAGTCGTGTACCCAGCGGTGCTGAGTCTGTGGGGGTGAGTGTTTCGTATCTAGAGAGCTTTGTGCGCCGCACTTTGCTCCTTAAATTCAGCCGTCGTCTTCATAGCCACAAAGACATCCCATATTTCCCACGTCAAGAATCCATATTTCGCGAAGGGCGTCTCACCCGTGTTCGCGTACTGCGTGACAAGAATGCTCTTGAAGGTCCTCCAAGCGTGATCCATCGAGAGCAACGCTTGCCGTTCCACGCGTGCCATGTCTGCTTCTGGGATAATGAACTTGCTTGAAAGTTCTCGGCCCTGGCGAGGCCTTTTTGTTCTTTCGTTAGAGACTTCCACTTGGTGTGGTGATGGGGACCCGTTCCTTGCAAGTATCCCGAGATGGTCGAGAATCTCGCCACGATCTCTCGGGGACTTAGAGGATCCCAACATCAACGACCGACCGTGATGATCATCGACTGCAGCATTTTCGATTTTCCTCTCGCCATCTCGCCACGTATCATTATCGCCGACGGAAATCCAGACGATTAGGCGTCGCTGGTGATTAGTGAAGACGGCGCCTCGCCATCTGCGTTGTTGGTGGCGGCGGCGAAGACGACGCCCGCCATCTCGCTTACTTGCTATCTACATAAGTTACATACGCTCAACATGTGCAATATTAGCAAATAATAATATTAATTAATTCCAGCATAAATATGAAACAGTAAAACATTAATCCAACAGCATTTAAATGACCAAATTAACATAATCAAATGTAAATCATTCAAGTCATTTAAATTGATTGAAATGCTAAACATATACCACATGTATATGAATGAAATATGCACAGAGTTGAATGTCAAATTTATCTCATGGTAGCAAAATAAACTTTCAGTTCACAGATTATCAAAGACTATCAGAGTCAATATATCCACCGAGACAACAGAAGGCAATCTGTTATGAAAAACAAAAGAGATCAATGATATCAAGATAATCACAATATCATTTCAGCAAATAGGATTATCCGCAGATTGAGAATAACTATGTAAGTATCTCACAAAGATCAACTAGCTCATACAAATTGATTTCAGATTTGACATTCATCACAGAGCTGATCAACCGAGCCCACATAACCACTTTACTATCTCTCAGTGCACAATCTAATATAGAATTTGAAGCCAATCCAGCACATTCTTTTGTGCATACATGGATACAGATTATCAAAGATATATACTTAACATTCTTTTGTTCATTCAATTCACAGATTATCAAAGACTATCAAATTCACAGATTATCAAAGATATATAATTAACATTCTTTTGTTCATTCAATTCACAGATTATCAAAGATATATAATTAACATTCTTTTGTTGCAATACTTACAGTGCAAGGAGGAGGCCAGGCAGGGTAGGAGGGACGGCATGTGAGGAGGAGGCAAGGAAGGGGCATGGGGAGGAGGGTGCAGGGAGGAGGCTGACACGGGGAGGATGACGACGCGGGGAGGAGGCCGCACGTCGAGGCGGCGGTTGCGTCGTCGATGTCGGGGACGACGGCGGAGTCGAGGTCGGAGGCGGCTTACGGGGAGGTGAACAGACGAACCCTAGAGGAGGCGAAGGAGCGCGCGAGAGCTGAGCGGGCTAAGCACTGGGGAGATGAATGGACGGCACTGGGAAGATGAATGGGCGAGCCTAGGGTTATGAGGGCCTATCACAGACGGTTCTATTATGGAACCATCTGTGAAAAGAAATCACAGACGGTTCTATTTACGAACCGTTTGTGATACGTTCCATATCACAGACGGTTTTTTTAATAGAACCATCGATGATAGTTCACAAACGGTCTTTGTTGACAACCGTCTGTGGTACCGGAGATTATCACAGACGGTTTTTTAATAGAACCGTCTGTGATAGTTCACAGACGGTCTTTGTTGAGAACCGCGTGATACGGGATTATCGCTGCAGGCGGTTCTCAACAAAGACGTCTGTGAACTATCACGCACGGTTCTATTAAAAACCGTCGTGATAGGTGCCTATCATGCATTTATCGTAATAACAACCGTCTGTGATAAGCTGGTACTTGGCCCCGACAGGCCCAACATAGACGATTCCTGTAGAACCGTCTGTGATAATTTCATCACAGACGGTTCCAGATAAGACGTCTTCTATAGCTTGTTTTGTAGTAGTGAATGAAATATTTTAGCTTGCTGAGGAAGATTTTGATGAATATGATTAGAGTCAGAACTATTTGGAAATGATACATCTTCCTATTTGAGGGATTAGTAACTTTTCTAATTGATTGTAATTAAACTGGACTCGATCTTTTTTTAAAAGATTGAGCTGAATAAAAAAATACCTTGATACGATCATGACACCTAGAAAATGGAGATTATGCAAATTATTGCACTACACTCATCTGCTTTTGTTCGCATACCAATGGCTCCGCGCCTTCAAATGGTTACGCATATTACTACGCACCAATCAATTATGCAAATCGTAGATCGTTTTATGTACATATACATCGTATAGGCTTCCAACAAACCTCGTTCTTTTTTTATAGTTCAAAACAACCTCACCGACGCGAGGTAATGCGCACGCTTTCATCCTAGTTCTGACTATGGTCCGCAGAAACCAGTAGCGCGCAACCTTCTCTATTTCAGCCGCGCGTGGACGGGCGCACGCACGAGTCAAGTCGATGGACTGCGCCTGCAAGCGTGGCCCATCTCTCTCGGAGCCGGGGACCAGAGATGCTTTCTTTCCCTACGCGCACCAGCTGCTTAGCCGGGCCCGGGTGTCCGAAAAGATGTCATCATCCAGTCAAACGACGTGATTAAGTGGACTGGATATGATCAAGCTGCAGGCCCGGCCAATCAAACACACTACCGAACGGGGCCAACAGATTAAGCCCGTGCCAGCCAGGACTCGCGAGCCCACGCCCCGACGTGCGCCGGCGTACTGCGTGCCGAATTGGAACACTTGTCATTGTCACAACGCACGCTGTTTTTGCCGAATTGCGATTAGATTTTAAGATGGTATACATGGCGGCAACGGTGGTAAATTTGTTTGCAGAAGAAATGGGCGATTTATACATTGGAATGTACATGGATGAACTTGTCCATAGACCTTATTGGGGAAATTTTTTTAAAAAAAGAAGCCAATATTTATTATATGAAGCCATTAGAGAGAATTAACGGCTCCCAGAGAGCAGCATTTCTGGCGCAAGGTCACAATGGTGGTAAATTGGTAAATTCCATATTAGCACCGACACCGGGGTTATATTAAGAAAATCGATCCCATGGTTTCTTAACTTGGCCCCTGGCGTTTGGCGTTCATCGCGATTCTACCCTACCAAACACAAAGAATAGCCGAACAATTACCGCAGCTTCTGGAAGCTTCCAACTCCAGCGCGCCTCTGCCGTCACGGCCGGGGTGTGGGCTTTAGCACGCGTAGTACTCGACGAGCTCGTCGAGGGACTCCGGCTGCGGGTCGGCGTTCTCCAGCATCCAGAGCAGGTGCTCGAACAGTACGACCTCGCAGCCGACGACGGTGCCGGCGTCCCCGCCGCTGCCGCCGGAGCGGTCGACGAGGTTCTGGAACAGCGGGTGGCTGAGGAGCTCCTCGGCGACGAGGTACCGGCGGCGCGACTTGCCGACGTACACCGGGTGCAGGCCCTTTGGCACCTCGTCCGCGCCGTGGAACGACGCGCCGCGCCGGGCGCCGTCGCCGTGGGCGACGCGCGCCGAGCCGACGATGTCGTCGTAGCCGGCCGACGGCGCCCGGGGGATGCGGCTCGACGAGTGCCACCTCTTGATCATGCACCTGAGCTTGCTCAGCCCGCCCTTCGCCATTGCCACCTCCTCCACCTACTCCGGGACGCAGCAAGCAGAGCACCACAATTCAAGAAGTAGACAGAGAGAGAGAGAGAGAAAGGGGGAGAGGTTCTAGATAGAGCGACAGAGAATCGAGGAGGCGATGATGATTGGGAAGGTAGGGGAGGCGAGGGGTTGGCTTATATAAGGAGGAACGGAGCGGAAGGAGAGGGGGGTGGGGCCCACATGTCGGCGAGCAGTAAACAACACTAAAAACTGGCAACAGTTCAGAGGCAACTGGAGCGTGGGGGTGGCAACAGTTCAGAGACACTGGCTCCCCCTCCCCCGACTCCTCCCCGTAGCCATCTAGCTGTGCCACCCCCACGCTGGCTTCCTCCCTCTTGCCTTGCCCGCGTCGCTCCGTCACCGCCTCCTCCCTTGTTGCACAAGACCCTCATTGCCTCCTGACTGTCTCTCCTCCTTCATCCGTGTCACCCCTGCAGTCCCCTCCTCCCCTTCACCTATGCCACCCCGCCTCCTCCCCTCAGCTTGCACCGTCCTCGTCGCCCAACTCCGTCTCCCCTCCCCCCTTTGCCCACCCTCTCCTTCTTCGCTCGGCCGCCTCTCTCTCCTCGCACCATTTAGCCTGGCGACACTGCTGCACACTGCCGCTCCTCCTCCTCCTCTCTCTCCCTCACCTCCTCCGCATCTCCTCCCTCGCCACTCCCTCTTGTCCCCAACCGCCACCTGCGCCGAGGAAGCTTCTGGTTGCCACCTCTTGCCTCGACATGCTCAATGACGCCATCCGCAACCACGAGTACCACCGCGCCATCGACGCCGCCGTCACCGACCCCTCCTCACACGTCCTCGATATTGGGTAAGCATTGAATTCCGCAAAAGTTTCCCTACTAGGAGGCGCACGCTTGAATCGATGTCGGTTTTCGAACAGGGGTGCAGGTATTTGGTGGAATCGGTGTTAAGAACCAAGAATTGAACCATCTACGCTAATGGTTGATTCAGCCTGCATGCTTTGGGGTCATTCTCTATTTGTGCCTAGGTTTTTCTACTTATAAGAGCATGAGCATGAGCTTTGGGCGATATTGGCCTTTTGAATTAGGAATATACAATGACCTAAAATTATGATGTTGAATTTGTACTACTGATTATTTGGTATTATATTCTGAGTACAAATATGATCCTAAATTTATCACTAGAGCTGTGAGTATGACATGATCCACACATAAAAATAAAACTGGTGTAGTTAGCTTCTTGCTTGAGATATCAATTCTATTGAATAGGTCGCTTAGTAGCGAAAGCTACACATTTGTGTTTGCTAGGTCAGGTAGCCCACGCTGTGTTCTGCTGCATTAGCGTAGATTTTGCTACGCAAGGGAGAGGTATATTCCTCTGTTAGCACAACTACAATTCATTGGCATAGAAAAAGATTGAGTTTATTTCTTTGCTTTCTATTAATTAGGTGACTGCGACTGCTCTTGTTGACCTTTGTCAACGAATTGGAACACACAATACTACCATATATATTTTTCAACATCTACAAGAGTTTTTTTTTTTTGCTGGATTGGCATTTCCTCACGAGTCTTCTGGTCTTAGCCTTCTAACAAAAGGGTTAACGGTCTTTTAAGTAAACAAAACCGAGTCAATTAAAATAGAATCTAGAATTGATCTCATGTAAGTACAAAGATGTTTCTTTCTGTGCACATCTTCTTTCTATATATTTTTGTGTTCCATGCTATCTCTGACTCAGAATTCCTAGCCCTCAAAGCTAGGAAATATGTTCGATCCCATTGGTTCTCTTATCATGACACTTAATTCACTCATGTTTTGTGTCGCTTGCTATAATTGATTCATCAATCCGCATGACAAATCGTAGAACGCCTAATGCAAAATAATTGGACATATGAGACAGAAGTTATGAAAGAAAAAGAAAGCCCGCTATAGTAATATATAGCATCCAATGGCTGCTATAGTTTAAATTTAATTAGGGTCAAGCAGATTAAGGGCTTGATGTTTTGCTTTTTTTTGTGAGGATTTCTAACGCAACCTGGCTATACCCCCATCCCATGAGGTTTTACAGGTACGGGTCTATAACTTGCAAAGTTTTGCAATAATTCCATTAGAAAACTCAAATGATACTATCTTGGTGCTTATATCTTTCCTCTTCTGTTTGGTAAGCTTAGTAAGTACTAAGTTAATAAAGGAATGAAGGGCCATCTTAGGATTATATAAAATATGGTTTGCTAAAGTTACCATGCTTTGTAACAAGGGTTTTATCACGTTAATGAATACCAGAGGCACCTTCAATTTTGAAAATTAAATTGTATCCTATTATGTTCTGAACATTGTGTACTTATCAAGATTTCATTTCTGACTTGATGTCATAACTTAGCGTGATACAATTATAGTAGTGATGACTTGGTTTAATTTCAGAATTAATAAAATATTTTAGCTTTATCAGGGTATGCAAATCAGACTATCTTGAAGATTTTGATGCATATGATTAGAGTCAGAACTATTTGGAAATGATACATCTTCCTATTTGAGGGATTAGTAACTTTTCTAATTGTTTGTAATTAAACTCGACTCGATCTTTTTTTAAAAGATTGAGCTGAATAAAAATATACCTTGATACGATCATGACACCTAGAAAATGGAGATTATGCAAATTATTGCACTACACACATCTGCTTTTGTTCGCATACCAATGGCTCCGCGCCTTTAAATGGTTATGCATATTACCACGCACCAATCAATTATGCAAATCGTATATCGTTTTAATGTACATATACATCGTATAGGCTTCCAACAAACCTCGTTCTTTTTTTATAGTTCAAAACAACCTCACCGACGCGAGGTAATGCGCACGCTTTCATCCTAGATCTGACTGTAGTCCGCAGAAAATAGCAGCGCGCAACCTTCTCTATTTCAGCCGCGCGTGGACGGGCGCACGCACGAGTCAAGTCGATGGACTGCGCCTGCAAGCGTGGCCCATCTCTCTCGGAGCCGGGGACCAGATGCTTTCTTTCCCTACGCGCACCAGCTGCTTAGCCGGGCTCGGGTGTCCGAAAAGATGTAGTCAAACGACGTGATTAAGTGGACTGGATATGATCAAGCTGCAGGCCCGGCCAATCAAACACACTACCGAACGGGGGCAACAGATTATGCCCGTGCCAGCCAGGACTCGCGAGCCCACGCGGCCCCGACGTGCGCCGGCGTACTGCGTGCCGAATTGGAACACTTGTCATTGTCACAACGCACGCTGTTTTTGCCGAATTGCGATTCGATTTTACGATGGTATACATGGCGGCAACCGTGGTAAATTTGTTTGGAGAAGAAATGGGCGATTTATACATTGGAATGTACATGGATGAACTTGTGCATAGACCTTATTGGGGAAAAATAAAAAGCCAATATCTATTACATGAAGTCATTACAGAGAATTAACGGCTCCCAGAGAGCAGCATTTCTGGGCGCACGGTCACAATGGTGGTAAATTGGTAATTTCAGATTAGCACCGACACCGGGGTTATATTAAGAAAATCGATCCCATGGTTTCTTAGCCCCTGGCGTTTGGCGTTCATCGCGATTCTACCCTACCAAACACAAAGAATAGCCAAACAATTACCGCAGCTTCTGGAAGCTTCCAACTCCGGCGCGCCTCCGCCGTCACGGCCGGGGTGTGGGCTTCAGCACGCGTAGTACTCGACGAGCTCGTCGAGGGACTCCGGCTGCGGGTCGGCGTTCTCCAGCATCCAGAGCAGGTGCTCGAACAGTACGACCTCGCAGCCGACGACGGTGCCGGCGTCCCCGCCGCTGCCGCCGGAGCGGTCGACGAGGTTCTGGAACAGCGGGTGGCTGAGGAGCTCCTCGGCGACGAGGTACCGGCGGCGCGACTTGCCGACGTACACCGGGTGCAGGCCCTTTGGCACCTCGTCCGCGCCGTGGAACGACGCGCCGCGCCGGGCGCCGTCGCCGTGGGCGACGCGCGCCGAGCCGACGATGTCGTCGTAGCCAGCCGACGGCGCCCGGGGGATGCGGCTCGACGAGTGCCACCTCTTGATCATGCACCTGAGCTTGCTCAGCCCGCCCTTCGCCATTGCCACCTCCTCCACCTACTCCGGGACGCAGCAAGCAGAGCACCACAATTCAAGAAGTAGACAGAGAGAGAGAGAGAAAGGGGAGAGGTTCTAGATAGAGCGACAGAGAATCGAGGAGGCGATGATGATTGGGAAGGTAGGGAGGCGAGGGGTTGGCTTATATAAGGAGGAACGGAGCGGAAGGAGAGGGGGGTGGGCCCACATGTCGGCGAGCAGTAAACAACACTAAAAACTGGCAACAGTTCAGAGGCAACTGGAGCGTTTTGTCCGGAGCGGATGGGCTGTATTCCCTTGTGCATTATCCGCCTCCGCCTCCGCCTCCGCCTCCGCCTCCTCCGTCCAGTGGGCTGCAGCGAGCAGAGCAAGGTAGGCTGGCTGGCGCCTGCTGCTTCTCTCCTCTGGACCGGGGTGATAATACTAGTTAACTCCTATTAATACCATGGTGAACCGGTAGGTAAGATCATCTCCAATATGTTGTTTTAGCCGGTTTAAAAGAACAAAATAGAAGATATTGAATCAATTTAATATATTACAAAGGTTTGATTCCAATGAAAAAAATTCTTCGAACCGGACTCTACATAGGAGTCGATTAAAAACATTAAACAACTTATATGAGCCCAGTTATGAAAGAAAGAGAGAGTGTGGTTGAGAGATGATATTATTTTTTTATGATTTTTTAATGTAACGTGGTTCCAATTATTAGTAGGAATTAGATCAATACATTGAAGAAAAACTACTAGCATCTCTTTGAATCAAAGCTCGGTTCAATATACTAAAATGCTCTAATCTGAACCATTGTAGCGCCTCGATTTTCTGATCTGAGAGCAGGCCAACTGGCAGTATGCAGAGTGAGATCAGTAGAAATGTTCAGTGGCCTGCACAAGTTCGTCGTAGGCTTGTAGCAACACAACAAAAGTGACTGACTCGGGCATGCAGCTAGCTTGTGAACAAATGTATAGCTGTATCCAAATGTGCTACTAGTACTACGAAACAACATGGGATTGCTGGACCGGTCGATACCCTACTAAGGCAAACTGAGCAATAAATCTGAATCTGTATGACAATACAGCGGGGGGGGGAGGAAAGAAAAGTGACCTGCGTTACCAAGTGGAAGAGAACTGCAGGGCGCTGGTTTTGTTCTGAATCCGTATTCCTAAATTGTCATGCAGTGACATGTCTTCGTAGGATTGATGGACATTTTGTATGAAGATTTACAAAGATGAACTTGCGAGTGCTCGTAATAGAAAATCTTTTTGGTTGGGACAAATGAAGAGAATCTATCTATCTATTGAATGCTAAAAGTCGATGGCAATTCTTTTAGAGTTGCTAAGAAAAAAAGAGAAATACGCTATAAATTCTAAAAAAAAACGCAAAACATCTGGCCTTTAATTTGATGGGTCGTAATTTCAAAGGCTTAGATTTGATTGTTGACTTATATATATATATATATGAAAATGGTATGGTACTCTTGGGAGTATGTACTCCCACCTCTTATATACCACTTAAATCATATGATGAGACATCTTTATCTATTTGTGCATACTCCAATAATGATTATAAGATACCCCAAAGTGAGTTCCATGTAAAATTTCATTAAATTCCACTTTTTATAGCAAAATTTGTGTATATACTTGTTTTATATATGAAAAAGGGTATATAGCAAAAACAAAGGGCTCAATGAAAATTTTCAATCAAATCACATTGGAGTATCTTATAATTGGTATTTAAGTATACCTGAAAATGATAAAGGAGTATAATATACGCATTTAAGTGGTATATTGGAAGTGGGAGTACATATTCCGAGGAGTATAAAGCAAGGCCCTATACACACACACACACACACACACACATATATATATATATATATATATATATATATATATATATATATATATATATATATATATATATATATATATATATATATATATATATATATATATGGGACGTATCTAGTGCTAATAGGTAATTGAGTGCTAAGGAGATAATACCAACTGTAACGTTGGATCTAGATTGAACAATTTCAGATTTGGGTGCTAATCCCACCTCCAATCCACTTATCCTTTTTGCATATATAGGAAAAATACTTTCTACTCCCGGTGTAGTTACTCCCACTTTTGATATACCACCTAAAAGAACTTGACATACTCCTTTATCACTTTGGATATACTCATACACTAATTATATAGGACGCCCGTTTCGTACTCCTAGGAGTATGTACTCCCACTTCTAATATACCACTTAAACGCATATATTATACTTCTTTATCATTTTCAAGATACTTAAATACCAATTATAAGATACACCAATGTGACTTGATTGAAAAATTTGATTGAGCTCTCTTTTTTTGCTATATACCCTTTTCATATATAAAGAAGTATATACACAAATTTTGCTATAAAAGTGAAGTTTAATGAAATTTTTCATGGAACTCACTTTGGGGTATCTTATAATCATTATTGGAGTATGCTCAAATAGATAAAGAGTTATCATCGTATGATTTAAGTGGTATATGAGAGGGAGCACGATCTCTGTGAGTACTATATTTTCTATATATATATATATATATATATATATATATATATATATATATATATATATATATATATATATATATATATATATATATATGGAGTATGTACTCCCACATCCAATATACCACTTAAGCTTACATATATTATACTTCTTTATTATTTTGAGTATACTTAAATACCAATTATAAGATACTCCAATGTGACTTGATTGAAAATTTTTCATTGGAGCCCTTTGTTTTTTTTTGCTATATACCCTTTTTTATATATAAAAGAAGTATACACACAAATTTTGTTATAAAAAGTGGAATTTAATGAACTTTTTCATAGAACTCACTTTGGGGTATCTTATAATCATTATTGGAGTATGCTCAAATAGATGAAGAGGTATCATCATGAGATTTAAGTGGTATATGAGAAATGGGAGCACATACTCCCAAGAGTAATATACCATTTTCCTATATATATATATATATAGGAAAATGGTATAAATATATATGACTACTTTTTTCTTGCATACTTTGGAAGTATGTACTCCCTTCAATATATCACTTAAACTCATATATTATACTTCTTTATCACTTTCAAGATACATAAATACCACTTATAAGATACTCCAATACGGCATGATTGGAATTTTTTTATTGGAGCCCTTTGTTTTTTGCTATATACCTTTTTTTCATTTATAAAAGAAGTACATACACAAATTTTGCTATAAAAGTGAACTTTGATGGATTTTTTCATGGAACTCACTTTGGAGTATCTTATAATCATTATTAGAGTATGCTCAAATTGATAAAGAGGTATCATCACAAAATTTAAGTGGTATATGAGAGGTGGAGTACGTACTCCCAAGAGTGCTATACCATTTTCATGTATGTGTGTGTGTGTGTGTGTGTATATATATATATATATATATATATATATATATATATATATATATATATATATATATATATATATATATATATATATATATATAGGAAAATGGTATGGTACTCTGGAGTACATACTCCCACTTCTTATATACCACTTAAATAAATGCGATGATACCTCTTTATCTATTTGAGCATACTTCAATAATGATTATAAGATACCTAAAGTGAGTTCCATAAAAAATTCATTAAAGTTCACTTTTATAGCAAAATTTGTGTATATACTTTTATATGTGAAAAAGGGTATATAGCAAACAATAAATGACTCAAATGAAAAATTTTCAATCAAGTCGCATTGGAGTATCTTATAATTGGTATTTAAGTATCTTGAAAGTGATAAAGAAGTATAATATGTGCGTTTAAGTGGTATATTAGTTGGAGTACATACTCGAGGAATCTGAAGACGGACCTATATATATAGGACGTCAGTTTACATTCTCCGGAGTATGTACTCCCATACCTCCCCACCGTTCATCAGCTTGGAAATGCATGTGTACTGGTCCAAACGGTTCCTTTAGTGGATACATCCATTAGGAGGGTTGATATTGTAACACCCTAGCCATTTGGAAGGCAAGATGTTACCTAAAAGACTAACATACATCGACATTACGGAATAAATTCAACAATATCTCAACTAAGAGCATAAAGAGATCAACATCTAATAGAACAAATGCAGGAATGTAATTTGAATCCCACAACATATCACCAAATCCAAATATCCAAGTCTAATGAATCAACTCGAATAATTCCATCAATAGACCAATCAAAGTTCACAAGCAGTTATTTAATCAACCGTATCATAGAGAGAGATTATCCACTATCAAACTCTATTTATTACAATTCAACATTTAACGAATGAAAGACAAGGACACAATTCATAATATTGGAAGTTGAAAGTTGTAAAGTGAATGCATTATGCGTGTCTATTCCCTCCCAGGAATGCCATCATCAGTGTTCACCTAGAATAAACAAACACAGATAAGAATGAGTCTAAGACTCAGCAAGTACCAAGAATAATATGAACTACAAAGATTGTGAACAAGACAGTCTCATTAAAGAGTATGAACATAGAACTGAAGGGAACATATGAATGAATGGAATGAATGAACTACACTTCTGCTTATACCGGTATAGCCAGTGACACACCCGTCGGTGTTCACTTAGGCCTGCATTTAACAAAATGCGATGATCCAAGGCCCGTATGAAGAACGTTTCATACGGGGATCCAAATCTATCCACATTGGAATGGTGGGTCTTACGTGCCCATACTGGAATTGATGGGTCTTTATATTCCACTCTCGTGGATGAAACATGAACAATGAATGAATGGAATGAATTATGAATAATGAAAAACTTCATATCATTAAACATGGATTAACAAATGTGAAAAGAACATGAAGCATTGAATCTACTCATGGATCATAGAAATAACAGAATGAACAACAAGCACTCAGCATTCACCAACAATAAGAATCACAAGGTACTTGCCTTCCGCTCTACGAGGCGTTATGAGGCAAAGAGGGTGCTGCTAAACTCGAAATCCCTCCTCCTACACAAAATAATTACTTAAATAAGTAACAACGTGAAAAGGGCGCTACTCGAAACGCTTAGTCGCAGCATCCTAAACCCAAGGTTCACATAGTCGATCTACCCAATTAAACCGATAATCTAGCAGGACGGTAAACTGGATAGTGGTACTAAAAACAACACAACTCTTTCTCTGAGACTCTAAATGGAGTGCTCTCAGATCCTATGGAAAGATAACAACATCCTCCACAAAAGTCTAGTTGGCGAAATCTCCCAATTCGGCCAAAAACCTACGTTAATAATCCTATGAAAGTCGAACATCAAATCTGTCTAACAGAACCACATAGCAGTAGAGAAATATTCATATCTTTTGTTCTACAAATCCAAATTGAGTGTTCTTTATCAATCTAGAAAGGTTAGAAAAATTCGACAACAACCTAGTTGGGTGGAAACCCTGAATCTGCTATTAACTTAATCATATCTTAATAGACAAATTGACAGTTAATTCACGTCAGATTATCAGGACAGCAGGAAACAATCTATCATATCTTTTAAACCATAAATCAGAATTGAGTGAACTTGGTGTCTACGGAAAGATAAGACCGAATCCCACCTATCTCTAGGAGATGGGTTTCCCTAATTCGTCCTCTAAGAACATAAAAACAGCTGCACAACCTACTGGACAGAACCGGTCTACTGGCAGCAGGAAATCGATCCAATAAAACTAATCGAATTCACATCTATTACAACCTAAACAGCGAGGGGAAAACCATCATTACCCTTGAAGACACGCGTGACCGCTGAATTGCCCTCGTGAAGTGCTCCTCTCCTCTTCTTCTCCTCTCTCCCTCCCTTCCTTCTTCCTCCACGAGCGGCCACCAAGGCAAGGAATCGGCGGCGGTGGACGACGGCAATGCGGTGAGGTGGAGCAGTAGGAGCCCACGCCTGGGGAGGAGGCGGAGACGCCCAAGACCAAGGGGAGGAGCGGCGGCCAGCAAGGAGGAAGGGGGATAAGTGGCAGCCAAGAAACAAAAAATGAGTGGAAGGAAAGGGGGCGGCTAGGGTTTAGGGGAGAGGGCACCCCCCCTCTCTTGGCCGACTCCACTTGGGCCTTCTGGGCCAAGGCCCGAGGCCCAGGTTAGCGAAAACTTGCGGAAAACCCCTTAGTTGATATAGTACTCTCTATTGGATACTTTCTTTGTCAGAGTAAATCCCTCTTTAAATTATATTACACTCGATATTGAATAAATTTCCCTTTCTCGAATAATATTCACTATAATTGATATTCGGGATATTACAGATACCCCTTTTGAAGTGCATACTTTAATTAATGAATATATATGTATGTATGTATGTATGTGTGTGTGTGTGTGTATATATATATATATACACCCTTCAAAAGGGAGTATATCATTTGAAAAAGAAGTATTTCATTTGAAAAGGGAGTATTTCGTTATATATACTCCATTTTAGTGACGACGGTGCATTACGAAGAATGGTGGAAGGGAGCAATTCCAGCGGCCACTTCTTCCTGTCTGCCGATGACATTGAAGCAACATATGGCTCCTCTGCCAGTGAGTCTATTTAGTAAATGAACCTGACATTGGAAGTATCTGTATGGAGAGCACATTTATCAAACATAGATAAGAGTATATCTGTATAGCCTTGAACTCCTCGTACTCCTTGTGGACGCTTGCGTGTCGTTGCGAACTCCTCTCTTGGCAGCGCACGAGGGGTGGGACTTGAGCTCGAAGTATCTATCGGGCCCGTCGATGCTCGATCTCGCGTGCTTATGCGAAGGGCTCCAGATGGTGGCAAACTTGGCGGCCTCGGCGATGGCCTCGAGGTGAGCAAGATGTCATTGTTATTGAGAATAGCAGTGTTGCGGTCAATGGGGTAGTCGCCAAGCGAGGATGGAGTTGGCGGTGGAGAGGATGGGCTCCTTGATGAGGTCGGCGGTGGTGACGAAGATGTCGAGCCCGGCGAGCGAGGAGGTGCCGTCGGCGTGGTCGAAGGGCTGCTACAACTATTTCTTGGGTCATCTCGGCGCGGAGGCTGGGGCTCGCAAGCTAGCGCCGCAGTGGCGCATGGACTAGGGGCCTTGACGTCGACGCCGCATCGCGCACAACGCGCGCGCTCGAACTCGCCTCAAGCCGAGCCAACGACGCCGTGCAACCTCTGCGCCTCGGGCAAGCGGAGATAGGCAGGACCAGATCTGTAGTGAGTGGAGCTTCTTGTGTAGCCAAAATAGGAACAGCCGCACACCAACATGAACAGCATGTCAGGAGCGCTTGGTCCATCCCAGGAAAATCAAAAAACGTAAACGGGCACCCGGTAGCAAGCGATAGGTGCGATGGAGATCTACGGTGGATAGAACTGGGAGTACGTACTCCCAGTAGTACAAAACTATTTTCATATATATATATATATATAGGATTATGTAGTACATGAGTATATAAGACCACCTAGGTGGTATTCACACCTTTCAGGGGTGACATGTACAATTGTTTCGACATACTTCTTTTTATGTGCGAATATGAAGGTATTTACACAAAATATGCTAAAAACTATGGACTCTCTAGCAAACTTTTCATATGGTTCACATTGGAATGTCTTATAATTAGTATATGAGTATACCCAAAGTGATAAATGAGTATGTCAAGTTCTTTTAGGTGGTATATCAGAGGTGGGAGTAACTACACCCGGGAGTAGAAAGTATTAATCCTATATATATATATCACTCTTGGTCATATTTCTTTTTATAGAGAAATAGAGGAAGCCATACAAGGATTTAGCCAGGCCTATTCATACACTATCTAAACAAGGATGTTAGATTCGGGATGCCCCTTTCGGGGGGCACTCCAATTTCACTAGTATCATCATTTTTGCCGCGTGAATCTAGATTGAGATTGAGGAAAGGAAGTTAATTAAGTTTTCAAATCACTGACTCAGGCCCATTATCGAATCCTACTCAGCCAGAAAAGGGGGTCCTTATGTATGGTGGAACGGGCCAATCTGGTCTTTCATAATCACACACACACACACACACACACACACACACACACACACACTAATCATACACTAAAGATCTAGCCGTTTGTCTGGCGGACCTGGGTTCTAACGGCTTAGTTTAAAAGAAAGAGTCCATATTAAGCACAATCAAAACTAAGACATATTCGGGATAAAAATAATTAATGATTAGCTATTTGATTTCCATACGACTTCCAAATAACATCCATAAACAACTAAAATTCGGAATAATAAATAAATGAAAATTACCAAATTAAATTAAAAGAAAGAGTTCATGTCACGTACAATCCAAATGAACTAAAACCCGGAATGAAAATAAAAAAAATACCAAATTGATTTCCATACGAATTCCGAAGTAAACCCCTAAAAACTAAATTTTGGAATAATAATTAAAATTAATTTGAAATTGATTTTTTACATGAATTCTAACTTAAAGTGAAAAAGAAATCCACGGGCAAGCACGATCCAGAAACATGCAAATTCAGAATAAAAATTAAATGATGATTAGAGATTTGATTTGTAAATGAATTTGAAACCTAAATTCCAAAAATATTACAATTTTTAAACATATACTGATTAGGCACTTTGTTAAAGCTCCCATGCTAATCAAAAAGATCTAGCTATCTATCTCGTAGACTCAAATTACAACGGTTCAAATCTATTATATACTAAAACTCGATGACACGTGCATTACAACTACTAAGAAAAAAAAGGTAAATAGCCTACGAATTCTCAAAAAAAAAATCTGGCCCTTAATTTGATGGATCCTAATTATGATTGATAGCTCATAGCCACTAGATGCTACAAGAAAAATAAACACATACTAGAAATTATCAAAAGAGAAATCTGGCCATTAATTTGTGGATCCTACTTATGATTAAAATTCACAACCATTATGATGAGGATCTAATATTTCTCAATTAATGAAACTATTTATCTGTAATACTTATTATGAATAATCATATCTTTAACTACCATCAAAGGTACCCCTTACATTAGTCTACAATGACAAGGGAAAATTATGACCACTTCATGGTCGTAAGGTCTATCCCGATCACCTTATGGTCGTAAGATCTACTACGACCATCTTATGGTCATAAGGTTTGCTACAACTAGGTCAACTACGACCACCCTATAGTTGATAGAACCCCAAAACATGTGGACCTAATCGACTAGGGACTCTGTACACTACGCTCATTCACGTGTGGTAGTTAATGCACATGTTGTTTGTCTCTGATATAACCGCACGCAGTTCTCTCTGTCTCTGGCGTAACCGCATGGCGAACGTGCAGAAGAGTGTCTCTTTGACAGTAACCGCTACCAACGTGCGCAATCGGCCAACCGTCAAGACGTCTCTTGATGCATAGTAACTGCCACCCTTTCAAGAACTATATAAGGGGGTAACGCCAGTGGATAGAGAGAGAGGAGGATCAAGCGATCAATTCAGAAGCCATTAGTCTTAGTTTCTGTGGCTTATTTCACTCTACAAACACATTCAATACAAGAACATAGGAGTAGAGTTGTTATTCTCTCCGGAGAAGGCTTGAACCTGTTTAAAAATGCATTGTCTCCTCTTGCATGATCTCGAGTATTGTGTTCCCACCATTTATTTCATAAAATCGATAGTAAAACATTGACACATTAGATGTTATTAGGCAACATATTTAAACTCAAAAGATAAGAGATAATAGAAGGGTTTTAAGATGAAAAGATAAGAAGAAAATTAAAGTAAAAAAATAAGGCTTAGCCTAAAGAGCTAAATAGAGCACACATGAACACAAAATGGGGAACCGTGACCCACGTATGTCTCAGTCGGCCATTTTTCGAGCGCAAATAAGGAAAAGTTTTTGTAATGAAGAAAATAAATTTTATAAGAGGATATAATGGGATGCACACCACACACATGCACATGTGTGTCCCCTACACACGCAAGGAAATTTAGAAGACCTAAGACGTCACGGAAAGAAGGGTGCTTACACACGCGTGTATCCAAATTATTTAGATGAGATGCACTGGGTCGATCCAAGGATCGAACCCAGACGGGTGGGATATTCCCCCCACATCTCCACCACTAAGCAACCGCTCAATCGTCAAGAAGAAAAGAATTTGTTGGGAAATTTTTTTTTCTTGATTTTCAATTATATTGACAATACGAAACAATGTAGAGAAGACATCTAGAATTAAATAGAAAACAAATATATAAAATACATCTACATTAGTGCGATTGGAAATTAATAATATTTATGCACAATGAAATACACCTTTCCAATCTATAATGATGATGCCCGCGCAAGGGCGCGAGCCACCTTGCTAGTTTCCTTTTAAAAAAGGAAAATCGAGGACTTACCACTCCTAATTACTTTGATTTAGCATTTGCCACTTTTAAGTTTTTTCACGGTGATTTGCCACACTAAGTCACATATACCTGTTATTTGCCACTCCCGGCATATTCCTGTATTTTTGTTTTGTCCCCCACCCCCCGCCCTCCCTCAAAAAAAAAATCCACGGTGAAAAGACCCATTTGCCCTCCCACCTGGCTACACACCGAGCCGTACCTCTTCTACTCCCAGTCCATGCAACGAAGTGATCGAGCCAGACCACTCCGCAATTAGTCGGAAATCATGGGCGCCATTTTGATCTCCATCAACGGACGTCATAATCTTTGGAGGCCATGACAATTCTATGAATGCGTTTCATTGTGCTCATACACTAGTAATCTTGTATTTTTGATCGGAATACTAGTAATCCAGTATTATCAAACATAATCTTCATACAACAGATTGCATTGGTGTTCTTCCTCAGCATATCTGCGGCATTTTCTTTCTTTTCTATCCTCGATCTACTGTTTTCAATTAGCCCTAAAGAATTACGATATTTCGCAAACACAAAAAATTCACATCTAACTGCAAGAATGGTTGAGATTGAAGAGATCAACAATAAAAAAATGTGGGGCAATTTAATAGCTGCATGCAACACAACATCACCGATCAGTTGAATTCTGGGGGCTGTTCAGTGATGCAGACAAAAGTCCACATCAAAGGAGAAACGTGCGTACGCATTATTTATTTTGTGAGGACTGATTTATGCATTATTATTCACAATTCCTTTAGCCAATTCTATTCTATGAGGAGAACTGAGCTTAACTCAGTTGGCACGGGATGACGGGATCCTTATTTAATACAGTCAGGAAAAACCTGACCACTAAAAAAAATCTATTCTATGAGCACCAACCACACAAACAGAGCCCTATAGGTCTCCAAAATTACAGGGCATATAAATACAGTACAATTTCTATTCCATTTGTGATTGATCAAACGAAGAAATAAGATCGCAGAAAGTGATAGACATGTGCATGGAAGTTGGGCGAGGGTCCCCATCCTTGGCCAAATCCCCTGGTATAGTGTTAATTGAGTAAAGACATATAGCCTGGTGCTTAGGTTTCGATTAATGAAGTGGATTAGTTTTGTTGTTAAGCATGGCCTGTTTGATCCGCCGGAGCTAGGAGATTTGATGCGAATGCGCTCTTCCTTGTACTGTAGCTAATGTAGATTGATGTGAGGTGATCGTGGGAATCGCTTGGGGATATCTGCCCTTGTGGCGCAAGATTGTATTAGTGATTTCGATCGGCAGATTCCGTGTTTGTCTAATTAAGAAAGTGCTTAATTAATCAAGCGCTACACAGGTGAACAACATGGAATTAGCTGAATTGTTCTGTCTTTGGGCTGGTAAACAGCTCTGTGGTTTCAGTTCTTACTTACGAGTTACGAGGCAATACTGTTCCATTTAGAACGCATGATATATATATATATATATATATATATATATACATATATACATACATATATATATATATATATATATATATATATATACATACATACATACATATATATATATATATATATATATATATATATATACATACATACATATATATATATACATACATATATATAGAAAAATGGTATAGTACTCACAGAGATACGTCTTCACCTCTCATATACCACTTAAATCGTATGATAATACCTCTTTATCTATTTGAGCATACTCCAATAATGATTATAAGATACCTCAAAGTGAGTTACATGAAAAATTTCATTAAATTTCACTTTTTATAGCAAAATTTGTGTATATACTTCTTTTATATATGAAAAGGGTATATAGCAAAAAAACAAAGGGCTCTAATGAAATTTTTTCAATTAAATTAGCATTGAAGTATCTTATAATTAGTATTTAAGTTTCTTGAAAATGATAAAGAAGTATAATATGTGTGTTTAAGTGGTATATTGAGAATGTGATACATACTCCTAGAATATATATAATAATATATATATATATATATATATATATATATATATATATATATATATATATATATATATATATATATATATATATAAACAACCTGTGATATTTAAGGTACCTCATTAAGCTTTGGATGCCTACAAAATTCCACAATAATCCTTAAATCGAAAAAAATCATAGAAATTAGCTTATTAATAGAGAGAAAAGAGAAGATATACCCCTACTTATTTTGATGGGACTATATTATAATGATGTAGATTAATCATATATAGATAATAAATTCTCTCATTAATTTGACAAAAAAGATAAGATCTACATCACTTATTTTGGTGTGACCAGATTCGAACGGTGCAAAAATTAATGATGTGTGTGTGTGTGTGTATTGAAAGACAATAGAATTATATAACAAACACAATATGTTACAATATCTAGCCACACAATTGCGCACAAAATTATGCTAGTTTTTACGAACAACTGGGAATATTTAAGGTACCTCCTTTGCTTTGGAGGTTTGGAGAATCTCACAATAATCCTTGAATCAGAAAAACAAAACTTCCAAGAAATTCTCTCATTAATCGTGAAAGAGAAAATAGAAGATCTACGCTAGTTATTTTGGTGGGACCAGATTATAACGGTGCAGATCAATCATGTATAGATATTATAACTATTAAGCGAGAGAGAAAGAGAAGATCTACGCTAGTTATTTTGGTGGGACTAGGTTATAGCGGTGCAGATTAATCATGTATAGATATTACAACTATTAATCGAAAGCGAAAGAGAAGATTTACGCCACTTATTTTTGTGGCACCAGATTATAACGGTGTAGATTAATCATGTATAGATGTTATATCTATTACAATTGTATGCTTCGTAAAAAAAAATGTATAACAAATACAACTATATTTTCAAAAGACAATAGAGTGATATAACAAATACAATATGTTGCAATATCTAGCCACACAACTGCATGGAAAATTCCGCTAGTTTCATAAGAATTTTGTGAGAAACATTATAATTTCTGCAGTAAACCTGTAATATTCTATCGTTCCCAAATGACTTTAAACTTGTCTGTGAGCATATCAGACTACCCGATTTCACTCATGAAAAATTACATGTTCCAAACTGGCCTTAAACATGCCTGTGACTCGTGAGGTTGCACATATCAAACTACCTGCTTGGTCGTGAATAGGGCTGGAAACGAGCCGAGCCGAGCCGGCTTGAGCCAGGCTCGGTCAAGCTTGTTTGCCCAGTCGGCTCAGCTCGATTTGGACGCGAGCCAAAGGGGTGGCTTAGCTTGGCTCAAAGTAAGGCTCGAGCTGGCTCGTGAGCCAGAAGTAGGTAGCCTTCCAGCAGCTCAGCGCTCGGCTCGGCGGCTCGAACACAAAAGAGCAATTCCAATCTGTAGACATGATTTTCTAGTTACGACTGGGATGCATCTTTGGGGTGATAAAATGGGGAACAACAACTTAACTCAAGAATGCAACACCCAATTTTAACATGCTTAATATATCATAATGATTCTACAGTCATCATCAGAAGTAGTACACCATCCCCTATCTAGGAAACATCCAAAATTCCAAATTAAACAAATGGAAATAACTTGGTAGCAACAAACCGCAAACACTGACGCTAGCATTTAGCAGCAACTACACAGACACTCAACATGCAAAAGTTTCTCTCAACACAAAGTACTGCAATCAGGGGGAAATTAACATGAATGCACAGTGTTGTTCTTCCCAAGCAACAGCAATCCAAGCAAGCAATTATCACCTATACACGGTGACCTGTTCACCCATGGGCACGACGATGCGGCAGTCGCAGTCGCAGCTATGTGTGAGGCAATGCACCACCGGCAAGACGCGACGGTGACCTCGGAGCTGCATTGACCACGGCCTGATCAACCCGTTAGGTCGACCTCCGTGATCTGGAAGCGGGATGAGCGTGGCGGGTGGCGGCTAGAGACGTGCGGTATGGTAGGGGCACGTTGAGGTCGTCGATCGCGCCGGGTCCACCACCACCACATACGCCATCGGTCTTTGTGGGCGGCGATCTGCGGCGTCAGCTCCGTGGACGCTCCATGGCGCATGGCGCCACGGCGGAGGAGAGCCAATGGGGAGGACGAGTCGCTTGGAGAGCTTGAGGCTGTCCTCCATGGCGCGTGCGAAGTCCTCCTCCATGGCTGGTGCCCGGAGGCAGCACAGTGAAGGGAGGATGGGGAGTTGGGGACTCCGGAGAGAAAAGGGGATCGGCGGGAGGATAGGGAATCAGGGATTTGGGGATCAGGGATTCAGGGGGTTAGGGACTTATGGTACTAAGGCAAGGCAGCGATGCGCACCACGAGGCCACCGCCACGGGGGGTGGTGGCCGTGGAGGAGCGGCGGCGAGTGAAGGTGCTGGCAAGGGCGGTGGAGAGGTAGGAGCACGAAATGGCTGGTTCGTCGCTGGTGGAGGTCACCGATGGCGGCGGATGGGGAGGGGAATGGGTCGAGGAAGAAAGGGGATCGAGGGAGGATGGGGAATTGGGGGGAGAAAGGGGATCAGGCCGGGGGTTAGGGATTTGTGGCAAGCAGGCAATGTCGAGGCTGGGCCTGGGCCTTGGCGCCTGGGCTGAGCCAAATGAGGCTCACAAGCTAGCTCGGGTTCAACTCGTTTGCTTGGTGAGCTGGATAGGCGGCTTAGATCGGCTCGAAAATTCACGAGCCCGAGCCGAGCCATGACGAGCCCGAGCAGACTTGCGAGCCTCGAGCTTTTTTTTTCCAGCCATAGCCGTGAAGTTGAGTATAGAGGCTAACGGCAATACAGTGGAGCTGATTGGTTGCCTAATTGGGTTGGACTTGATTGGAACAATCAACCAGCATGCACTGATGTGACATTTCCATGATACTAGTACATTAAAACAGTGGCCAAATTTAGAAATAAGTATTCAAGAAATTACAAAGTGATGCTGTTCCAGCCTTTTAATGTACACTACATGTCAATATCTTATTGAAAATTTCTGTAGGTTGATACTGGTGCAGTGTTCTGCTGTAACATCTGTCTCTCTTTGCAGTCCATTTGCCAAATTAGCGCATACAGATAAAGTCGTATACCATGTATCTATCCAGTGTCATCCACTACCAGAAATCCCGAGTGCATATATGTTCCCCGAGTGTCTGGATCAAAACACTCGGGCAGGTGCCGAGTGTTTAATAGGACACTCGGGATGGGAAGTCAGCACTCGGTAGAAATAACTTTCCTGAGTGTTTCGCATAACACTCGGGAGATAGAGTATAATCCCGAGTGTATAAAAACGGAAACACTCGGGAGAGAAAGCCGCGCCTTTTTTTCCACCACGCCTTTTTTTTCGTTGGTAACCCTAGCCCTATATCCCCAATCCCCGTAGCCACCTCCCCCGTCCTCCTCCCTCTTGCCCCCCTCCCCCGCATGCCCGACACCTTCCCTCCCCCTCCATGTTTGCGCCACCCTCCTCCTTCTCCTCGGCGCATCCGGCTCCCTCCTCCTCCTCCGCTGCGGCACCTCCTCTCCCGACTCGCTCCTCCTGAGCGCTGCCCGCCTCCTCCCTCCTCCAGCACCGTTGTCCTCCTCCTCGCTCCTCCCTAGATCTAGCGCCTCCACCCGCACGTGACGCCGCCCTCCTCTAACCTGATTAGATCTGATGCCTTCACCACCTGTGCTGCTAGTGCCTCGGTTGCCTTTCTTCTCTCATTCCCCATTGCTCTCTCTCTCTCTCTCTCTCTCTCTCTCTCCATTTTTCTCCCCATTCAACTTCTCCCCAGAGCTTTACCTTGGGCTGAATGTTCATGGCGCCGAGGGCTCTTCGGCATCGCCGCCGATGTCACCGCCTCCTGCACTTGCCGCTGCACGCGCCCCCTCCTAGCTCGCCTGGCCGTGCTTCTCTCCCCGGCTTGGCCCCTCTCATGGCGCCGCCTCCACCAGTTGCTCCCGCCACGGGCTCGGCTCCCTGTGCCCTCGTACCTGTGGCAGCTCGCCCGACCTTCGGCCGCTCGCTTGACAAATCATAATATGGCTTGATTACTATCTTGTTATATGATGTCATACTTGTTCCTGTCCATCCTCTATCTTGATTACAATATGTTGTCATACTTGTTCCTGTCCATCCTCTATCTTGATTACAATATGCTGTCATATTTGTTACTGTCCATCCTCTTGTTATTATGATTTTTGGGTTCTTATCATTGTAGCCGTGTGATTTTGGGGGAGTGTTTAGTAGATTTGCTCTGAGACTTTTGTATGTGCATTTATTTCATTTGGGAGGCGGAGGATAGTATTTGATATTGTGTGTGTGTTTGTTTACAGATTCGTAAGATGGTCCTAGAGGCAAGGAGCCTGTAGCCAAGCATGAAGGCGGGTTTGCTTGCAAAGCTAAGGGAGTACAAATCTAACCTCAACAACCTCAAGAGTGAGCTCAAGAGGATCTCGTCACCCAATGCTAAACAAGCTACATGGGACGAGCTCCTTGAGGCTGGCATGGCTGACACTCTCGCGGTGAGCTCCCTAATTCATATTATTAGTAGTTCAATTGGTACACAGATTCCATGTACAAAATGTGGGTTGACATTGTAGATTTATATAGGTATCTGGTTTTGTTAATTACATTGTTGTGTAGTATGTGACTTATATTGCATCAGGGTGTTCACTGTATATTGCATGGAAACATTAGGGTGTTTGTGAGCTCATAATTGGAGATAAGTGTTAACTAGCTGTATTTGTACTTTTAACTGTGGTTCTTGATATTAGATGATTTGGTTGGTCCTA
The DNA here is from genome assembly GCA_036346405.1 of Phyllostachys edulis. NCBI lineage: Eukaryota > Viridiplantae > Streptophyta > Magnoliopsida > Poales > Poaceae > Phyllostachys > Phyllostachys edulis. The sequence continues at coordinate 47,689,724 of CM070560.1, read as the reverse complement.
AAATAATGATTGAGAATCATATGGTTGTGTTTTTTTTTCAAATGTGGCAGTATACCTATATGTCAACGATGATGATATGGAACCTTAAAGTTTTTATTGGTACCCATGCCATGGTTAATATTTTACAGTATTGTGTTGAACTTCAATTATGTTATTAGGTTGTATAATATTATTTCAGTCTTTATTTGATTATGCCATTAGAGTTGTATTTTGTAACGTTGTGTACTAAAAATTTCCAATCATGGTTAGATTGTGTAGAGTAACGAAATCAATACTTTTGTGATCTAGTATTGGTCAACGTGTCAATTATGAGCAGAAATCTTTCGTACTTTATAATATGATTTTCTTGTCAATTGGGTAATTCAATTTACAATTTTGTTAGGTTCATAGTTAAACAGATTTTGATGTTGATCAAGCTAGCCAAGTTGCATTATATTTTGGATGTTGCTTTCTTTACTACTGGGGCATTTGGGTTCATAGTTTTAGTGTTAAGGACTTGGCATTAAAACAACTTCATGGCATGATAATGAGTTTGTGTATGTTCTTGCCAGTCATGCATGTCAGACTTCCTCTATGACTTATCTTATGTGTGCTTGCTTGGCTAGCTAGAAGACTTTTAGTTTGCTATATAGGTACTGATTTTCTAAATATTGGGATTTGGAAGCATATATCAGATTATTTCCAATGCTGGTTTATTTTCAGATTTGGATTCTTAATGGTCATTGTCTTTGTGGATATCATAGGGATATGCTCACGATCATAGGATGATGATACAATTGGTAATGGCGTTGAAGGTTTGTCGAAACACTTATTTTCGGTGAATTTCAGGTTCTGACAGGCTCTAGGCAGTCAGACCTGCTAGGGAGGCGATCAGATCGGCCTGTGTGGCGGTCAGACCGGCCGTCTCTGGCTGTCAGACTAGCCAAGGTTTTGGTCTAGTGGCTGGCGGTTAGACCAGCCAATGGGCAGCAGTCTAACCGGCCATAAAGGGTCTTTTGAGTTTGGAACCGGGCCAAAAATAGAGGGTGTAGGTAAGAGAGGGGATTCTCCCACACTAGGTCTTATAATTTTTGGAGCATCAAGTCAAAAGTTCTATTCGTTTAAAATTTCCAAAGAGGTTTCGGATTTCCAGGGAGGAAATTTGTCTAAGTCTCTTTGCTGGATAGTCAGACCAGCTAGGTGGTGGTCAGACCGACCAAGGGGCGGTCAAACCGGTCATGGGTGGAGGTCTGACCGGTTTTGACTTCTTCGCCGGCCAACTTGGCGGTGATGTTTGTAAGTTAGGTCAAGTTCATGGGTTTCAGTGCATATGTATTGCATGATGCATGTTTTGACTAACGTGGGTCAAGTTGCGAAGAACTTATTCCCGGAATCGATTTTTTGGTCTATTGTTGTGCAGGACGCTTGGAGGTCAATGACGGTCAACGGTGAGGATGATCGAGACTAGGCTTAGAGAGCTAAGGTTTAAATCGATTGAGGATGCCAGGTGAAGTCAGAAGACTCAAGCATGGCGCAAAATGGACAAGGATGATCGAATGGGAAGTTCAGTGTAACGGGTTGCATCAAGCGGCGCGGGGGTCGGTGCAAGTGCTATGGTGGTTTCGGTGGGAGCCGGATGAGAGAGACTTGCTGACATGAAGAGAGCCGTTGATCAACCTACACGTGGCAAAGCATGGGATTGCTTCATGAAGACTAGACTCGGTCTTTGGAGAAGGATCGAGAAGGGGTATTTTGGTAACTTCACCAAAATACCGCCTTAATGGCTTTTGGCTAAACCACGACGCAAGGAGAAGTGGTTTAGGTCAAGAGAAGATGAAGACAACGCTTTGAAACACTACTACAAAAAGGCTAATACTAGACGCCTCATCACAGATGGTTGACCAAAACCATCTGTATTAAATACAATCACAGACGGTTTTGGTTTAGCGACCGTCTGTGAAGAAGTAATATCATAGACGGTTCGTATTGAAAACCGTTTGTGAAGTATCACAGACGGTTCTTAACCGTCTGTGATATTTAGTAGTATCACTAGTGATTTGAAGCTATGGTAAAATCAGAGTGTTAGTGATTCCAAGCTATGGCAAAATCAGAGAGTTAGTAATTTCAAACCATGATAAAATCTTCAAGCCATGGTAAAATAGGAGAGTTAGTGATTTCAAGCTATGGTAAAATCTTCAAGCCATTGTAAAATCAGAGTGTTAGTGATTTCAAGCTATGGTAACATTAGAGTGTTAGTGATTTCAAGTCATGGTAAAATTGCAGAGTAAGAAAAATTCAAGCCATGATAAAATCAAAAAGTAAGAAAAATTCCAAGTCATGGTAAAATCAGAAAGTAAGGAAAATTCCAAGTCACAGACGGTTTTTAATACAAACTATATATCACAGACGGTTCTTAACACGAACCGCTCAGGATATGTCGTCCTGAGCGGTTTTGTATGAAATCGCTCGTGATTCGCATCAAGGAGTTCGAAAAATTTTGAATGCACGCGGAGGCAAAATGTTTTGGCATTGTCCTTATATATTATAGCCACCCTAACCTTGTTTTCCATTAGTCTCTCCCCTCCCCACACCGAGCTCCGGCGACCACCCTCGATTCCCCGTCGTGGTTCAGCGAGGAGACATAGCCGACGACGACGATGAGGAGGGATGCGGAGGAGCTCCTTGTCTGCCGCAGGAGGTAGACTGCCGGAAGGTATGTGTACATCCCCATAACATGCACAATTTGTCGGCTGTTTGTTGTAAAGAAAATTATCTTAATTTTGTGTTACCTAAGGTCGGGAGCTTGAGAGTTTTCAAAGTCTCTCCTTGTTGACGAGCTTGAGTCAAACTCGACGACATGCAAGAACATCTTGTGATATGCTGGTGAGGTACAGAGAGGAGCTCATAAGACCAATCCAAAAAGCCGATGAGTTCTTTAGGAGCTTGGAGGCATAGATGGTTTCTAGTTAGTTTAACTTTGTAACTTTATTCTTTTTTCTCATTCGGAGGAGACGTGGTGAAACCTTTTGGTCTCCATTTCCTATAATGTATTTGCCATCAGAATTTTGATTGGATTTTAGTTGTCTTGCTAGAGGTTGCATATGAAAACTATTGTCTAGCAATTGATTGGTTTGGCTCAAAATCCGATTTTTGTTGTAATAGAAAAAACTATCACGAGCGATTACGAATAAGAACCGCTCGTGATAATTACTATCACAGCAGTTCTTGTTTAGAACCGCGTGAAAATAGACCATCACGAGCGGTTACGAACAAGAACCGAAATGCGTGATAAGTATCATAGATGGTTCTGAACTATCGTAAATGGTTCTTGTTCGTAACCGCTCGTGATAGCTTTTTCACAGACGGTTCAAAAACCGTCTGTGATGACCTCATGTCATCACTGACCCATAAACTCAGACGGCTCACGAAACCGTCTGTGATGACGTTTTTGAACCGTTTGTGAAGACCTTTTCTATAATAGTGAAATGCATGCGTAAGTGAAACTCATTTGTGTGTGGGCTTAACGGGTGCCCATTAGAAATATCCTTCTAGAAGCTATCCTCCACTATAAATAGAGGAGGGTGCTAGTTGTGCACCTCCCAACCATTGTATTGAAGAAACCCTAGTTTGTGTTTAGGGAGAGGAAAGTGGAGAGGTTAGGGTTCTAGAGAGTTGGATTGATTGTGTGCTTAAGTGTTGAGCTTTTGTCCTCCTGGATGGAGTGGCTGTAAACCAACATCAATCTCAAATCAATCCAAGTAAGATTCCTCAAGATGAGTCTCTTCTTGTTCTTACTCTCTCTTTTGTGATTTTAGGGCTTTCTTTGATCCTTTGATTTTCCTTTGGTTTCTGGCCTAGATCTTGTTTGCTGTGACATGTGGGAATGCATCTAGGATCATCTTGATCATATTCTACCCACGAGCAAGTTTTTGGATCATATTTTGATTTTGACTCGGTTTTGAAACAGCCTTCACTCAAACCGAAAAATGTTAGAGCTTTGGCAATGATCTCCACGATCGTTGATTGGAATAGGTTTTTGACATCCTAGAGAAGGTATGTTTCAAGTTTCGTGAAGTTTAGAGTTGTGGATCAAAAGTTCGACCAAGTTGTGATTTTGAGTTTAGGTTGATTTTACTGTTCATCGGGCTGGAGGTCAGACCGCCCCTTGGAAAGGTTAGATCGCCCTATGGAGAGGTCAGACTGCTAGGCTGAGACGTATGACCACCCAACTCTTTATGAATTGAGTTTTTGATGTTTTTGGTTGTTTTGCTTCGGGGTTTTGATTTGATTCAATACAAGTCTTCCACTGTACTTGTACATTGATTTTCATAGCTCTCATAGCTATTGGAGTGAAAATCGTGTGGAATCTGATCAAGGTGAAAAGGAGATAGTGCTCCTATTCACCCCACCCCTCTAGTCGCCTTTTCGGTCCAACAAGTGGTATCAGAGACCGGTTAGTTCACTCTTGATCTTAACCGCTCACTAAACTTGGCGATGGAGAAGTACTCCACCAAGTCGTATGTCTTTGATGGGCTCGACTATGCCTATTAGAAGAATCGCATGCGTGTCTACCTTCAGAGTGAAGGTCAAGCCATATGGGAGGTTGTTCGAGCTCCACTCGTTTTGCCCGAGATTACTACGCCGGCTTCAGCAGCCCTCTTGGCTAACAAACATAAGGCAAAGAACCTCCTATATACCGAGCTTGGTAGATAGGAGTATGACAGGATCTATCATCTTGAGACTGCGCACAAGATTTGGCACACCCTCGAAACCTACCATGAGGGTTTGTCCCAAATCAAGCAAGTGCGCTAGACGGTTTTCAAGCGAGAATACAACAAGTTCGAGATGCGTCCTAGATAGAGCATCGATGATGTATTCACTCGCTTCAACAAGGTGCTTAATCAGCTGAGAGCGGTCGACATCGAATATTCTCAGTCTGAGAATGCCACCTACCTCTTGGTTGTAATCAACACCAAGGAGTGGGATATGAAGGCTACTGCCATTGAGGAGAATGTCAATCTCTTTAATCTCACTTTGGAGTTTCTCTATAGCAAGCTCAAGACTCATGAGATCAAGAGGGTTGATCATCCTAAGAAGAAGAACATAGCTTTAATGGATGACCCTCTTAAGAGAACTTCTGATGGCTTTTCTGAATTTTCCTCTGGATTTTCACTTGTTTGTTTTTCTGCAATCCATGAAGAGGAACTTGAGAGTATTCCCGAGGCTAAGTTAGCCCTCCTAGCCAAAAAATTCACACAGGCCTATAACAATGTGAGAAATAAGAAGAGAGGTGGCCCTGTGACACGCTATGAGTGTGGAGAGCTCTACCATATATGGGCGAACTGCCCCAAACTAAAAGGGAAGAGCAACCATAAGGAGGAGAAGGCAACTTGGAGGAAGCCTCAAGGGAACAAGTCTAAGTTTGATTCTGCCAAGCTCATGAAGGCCGCTCACCGGGTCCTTGCTGCTTTTGGAGAGCAATCCATAAGCGATGTGGACTCTGGGAGCGAGGAGGACAAAGAGGAGGAGCTCCCTCAAGACAAGAAGAAAGGGAAGGCAAAGGACTTCACCAGCATGTGCTTCATGGCAACTCCGTCGACATCAATGACATCGATAGGGTACCTCTATCCTATGGAGTTCTCTCTACTAGATGTGATACCATCTTTGAGCAACTGCTTAGCCAGGATAAGGCGTTAGAGTTCACCATGGCTAGGAATAAGGACTTAGAGTCACAAGTTGATAATTCCACACTAGAACTTGTGAATGCTAAGAATCTTGATGCTGATGAATGTTCATCCTGCCATACTTTACACTCTGAACTTGCTAAATTACAAACTGCTCATGATGTTACCTTGCACCAACTAGAAAATGTTAGGACTGAGTTAATTAAAGTTAAATCTGCTCTATGTGAAAAATGCTTAGAATCTAGTAAGTTAGTCGCTTCTGATAAGACTGAGTCTAGCAGTTGATCTTTCTGCTTAGAATGTGAACATGAAGTAAAAGACATATTAGAAGCAGTTAGAGCTAAGTATGCCAAGCTTAAGGGTAAAATTAATTATGCTCCTTGTGCTTCATCTGAAGCCCTTAAGCTTGAAGTTGCTATTCATAAGGAGAAGCATGCTAGAGCCATTAAGGCCAAAACTTGTGAATCATGTTTTAACCTTGGAAAAGAGAATGCTTATGTTAAGAATACATTAGAAAAATTCTCTAAGGGTAAGAAACAGTTAAACATGGTTTTTGACAAATCCAAAACTCCTTATAAGAAGCAAGGGTTAGGATACAACTTTGCCCAAGACAAGTCCAAGTCAAATATCATGCAAGTCTTGAAAAATAGCTTAGTTGAGTTCAAAACCCAACCTGCAAAAACCATTTTTAAATCTGTAAGTTTTTCCCAACCATCTGTTGAGTCAAAAGGTGTTTCTCCCAGTGGTACCAAGTACCATTGCACCTATTGCAAAAAGGATAGGCATTTGCTTGAGTTCTGTTGGCGTAGGTTGAAAAATACTAGGAAAAATCTTGTTAGAATTTCATCTCATCAACCTAGAGCCTTCATGAGACATAGTCATCTAGAAAAGAAGAAACCTACACTAGGATTTATTTCACATGCTCATCATCTTCATGTTCCTAGACAGGATGCTTCTCATGTTTTTGTAACCATTACTCATGATAGAGCCTCAAGTAAGATCAAGGCTAGCAATTCTGCTGTTTATACTACTCGCAGATGTGTGTCTTAGTACTGGATTCCCAAGTCATGTTTAACTAACCCCAGTATTGAGAAACATCGATTTTCTGTGTCTTGATTTTCAGGATTGCCGCGGAAGGGGGAAGAACACGTGGTTCGTCGACTCCGGCTGTTCACGCCACATGACCAAAGACTCAAGATGGTTCACATCCTTCACGCGATCGACAGGTGATGACTTCATCACCTTTGGAGATGATACACAAGGGCGGATTGAAGGAATGGGATCAATCAGAGTGAACGACAAGTTCATTCTTAAGGATGTCACCCTTGTGGACAAACTAAGGTACAATTTGCTTTCTGTCTCGCAGCTTCTTGATGATGGCCATGAGACTATATTTAATAAAAATACTTGTCATGTGCTTGACTCAGCTGGTGAGCTTGTTTTTAGGATTTCTAGAGTTGGTAGGATCTTTGGAGCAGACTTTTCTGAGTCTCTTGCTGTATCTCTCAAATGTTTGATTATATCTTCTTCTGAGTTCTGACTTTGGCACCATCGTTTGGGACACATTGGTTTTGATTATCTAACGCGAGTTAACAGCCTTGATCTCATGAGAGGTTTGCTCAAACTCAACGCCATCAAGAATGTTGTATGTGCGCCCTGTAGGCATGGCAAGTAAGTTGCTGCCTAAGATCATCTTGATCATATTCTACCCGCGAGTAAGTTTTTGGATCATATTTTGATTTTGACTTGGTTTTGAAGCAATCTTCACTCAAACCGAAAAAGGTTGAAACTTTGGCAATGATCTTTACGATCGTTGATTGGAATAGGTTCCTGACATCCTAAAAAAGGTATGTTTCAAGTTTCGTGACGTTTGAAGTTGTGGATCAAAAGTTAGACCAATTTGTGATTTTGAGTTCGGGCTGATTTTACTGTTCATCGGGTTGGAGGTTAGACCACCCCTTGGAGAGGTCAGACCGCCTCATGGAGAGGACAGACCGCTAGGCTAACAGGTCTGACTGCCCAACTCTTTATGAATTGAGTTTTTGATGTTTTTGGTTGTTTTGCTTCGGGGTTTTGATTGGATTCAATACAAGTCTTCCACTATGCTTGTACATTGATCTTCATAGCTCTCATAGCTATTGGAGTGAAAATCGTGTTGAATCCGATCAAGGTGAAAAAGAGACAGTGCTCCTATTCACCCCCCTCTAGTCGCCTTTTCGGTCCAACAGTCTTCTACTACACCACTGATTTCTTATACAAGATTTTTCATTCTGGTTTCCAGAACTAACCTGACAAAATAAACTGTAGAATCATATCTGCATGTGCTTAAGAATTTGTGCCAGCTGAACTTAGGGAACTCTTATAGTCTTATGTCAAATCTCTAAGAATTGGTGCCAGCTGAACTCAAGGAACTCGTATTCCAATCTACTTCTTTTGGAAGGCTGCTTAATTCTAGGGAAAGGATTATACTATCCACATTAATTATTCTTGTATGTTGTTGTATTCTTCTATGAATGTTGCCTTTGTATTCTTGAAACGTTTTTTGCCTGTCATATATTTCAGCTGATGGATTGTATATGATAATACATTGATTTCGATTTCTTAAGCAGTATCTCAAGGTTCTTGCGATTTGTTGTTTTTAGTACTCACGTCCTAATTGGGGGATTATTGTGTGGTTCGGTGTGTCTTGATCAAAGGAAGATTGTCGATGACAACAGAAGACCGAATCAATCCATGTAATTAAAGAGAGTCGAAGAACTATGTTGGAGACAGAAGAACTTGGTGTGTCAATTCTTCAGACCTTCATCAACAACGGCGATCCATCGTTGCATGCTCATACCATTGTATGTATTATGTCATAACTGTTTAATTTACTATTTGGGTTTACTTTTTTGGTAATGTTAGATGAGCCATCATTGGATCTACTACATGTTTATTATGTTCATCATTCCAACCATCCCGGGTTGTTTTCTGGCTTTGCAGGTAGATCAGCTGCAATAATTTTACCTAGCAAAACATAGGGATAAGAATGCTACAAGATTCTTGATTTGATTGACGTACTCTATCTTGGCTCTACTTATATACTATAGTAAGTTAAGTTTACCATTTGTTTGCTTCATGCAGGATGTATTATAAAAATTAAAAGGTAGTGGTTCTAGTCAATTTAACATTCTATTAGGTGCATCAACTCTGAAAATGTCTTCAATTTGTATAATTTATTATTTGATTTTAATTACTATCCAAAGTTAGAGCTTTGTTATGATACCCATTCTCCCTTTTTATAGTGCATATGAACACATTGTGTTGGTATAATATAGAGATGTAGCTGAGGTGTGTGACATATCTTTGTATGCAAGTATACATTTGCATGTTATCCTTTCCTCTAATTATTTTTGGTGTTGATTTGGCAAAATTGCCTACCCTCCAAATAAATATTGTGAGGACTGACTGACTCAGCTGATACTGACATATCCACACATAGAAATGCTATTTGGCATTATCAGTTCATGCTGCAACTCAACTGGTCATCATGTGTCAAAACATGAAGAATCATAGACCAAAGAATCATTTCAGTAGTCACTGTTTTGCATATTTTCAATAGTGCTTATTTCATCTCCAGGGCAGATATTATTCGGCATCATTGTCGAATGGGCCAGCAGAACCTCTTCGTATTGATTCTTTAATGAAAATTCCATATATGACAAGTTGACGGTTTTCCTATGCGTACAAATCTGCAACAGAACCTCTTCGTATTGATTCTTTAATGAGAATTGATCTTTGGACCGACGAAGAATTTTGCATGCAAATGTAGGTTGGATCAGCTATGAAAACAGGATTCTGGACAATGGTGGACATGGCAAGCGGGCGGTACCTTTGGTGGACCCTTGTTTCACCACCGGCAAAATGTGAATCTGAGAAGGCGCGGTGATGAACCTTTGTTATTTATATCATATTTTGTTGATTGGGGGATAGAGGGAAAAATTGCTATTCTTTGTGGTGGTTTCATGTTGGTGTTGATGTGCAATACAGTGGCAATTGTAACACGGGGATTATGTGTCACAGTAAATGTGCAAAATTGTTCATGTTTGAGCCTTATGTTGTATAAAACTATAATTTGGGGGGCAATGATGTGGGAGTATGGACTTTGGACATGAGATTTGGATTAAAGTTTGCATGTTATGTCTTTCCACTAAATTCATGGTTAAAATGTGTGGCTTGAAGCATATGAAAAATATGTGTAATTAGAATCTAGAAGTTTATGAAAAAATTGACTGGATTGAGCTTTCTTTTGTTGAATTGATATTTCATTATAGGTTTATTCAATTGATAACTATTCCCGAGTGTCCTTGGTTGATATACACTCGGGAAAGTATTCTGTTAATTCCCCGAGTGTCCTTGGCTAACATACACTCGAGAAAAACCAAATATTCCCGAGTGTCCTTGGTCGACATGCACTCAGGAAAGTATTTCGTTACGGTGGGTAAACCCGTTGTGCGAACTATTCTCCTGAGTGTTGTATGTTTTCCGAGTGTATGTCCTAACACTCGGGAAGTTATTTTTCCCCAGTGTAACTCTCAGGAACACTTGAGAAACCAGTTTTTACCTGACTAAACGATCTCGAGTGTTTTTCCCCGATGGCCGACCTTCGGGAATTAGTTTCCCGAGTGTTTTGGGGACTTTCCTGAGTGTTTCGGGCACTCGGAAAAGTAACGGATTCTAGTATCAGTCATGCTATGTACCGAATTGCGCCATTTATGGTTTTCAGATCGCGCAAGACGGCCGACCTTCGGGAATTAGTTTTCCGTGTTTTGAGTGTTTCAGGCACTCAGAAAAGTAACAGATTCTGGTATCAGTCATGCTACGTACCGAATTGCGCCATTTAAGGTTTTCAGATTGCGCAATGCATGTGCACGTTGTCCAGCTCCTAATCAATACTCTGTCCTATGCAACACAGAGAATTTTAGCCTCCAATTGTAGTACTAAATATAATTTGTACAAAACCAGGAACTAATTTGTGGCACACGTACGATGGGGCTTATGGGGCTTCGCATTAGCTTCCCAGCTGTCCCAAAGCCTCCACGGTAGTTGGCTTCTAACTTGATTGTATACTCCAGAAGTCCAAAGTCCAAATATGCTTCATATTCTTTTCAAGGACCAACCGCCCTTTTTTTTTTCTGCACAACAAGTACGAGACTCCCAATTTAGTACAGTGGTTTGCCAAAGTGCAAATAAAATAGAACGTGCCACACTGCCACCTTACATGAATGCATGCATCAATCTTCCTCTGTTTTAATTAATCAAGCAAGTAATCATTTGATCTCCTTGCAAGAATTAAGGCACAAGAAATCAGAATGGCCAAGGCCAAAGGAAGAAACAAAAGGGCACCACTTTACTTTGTGGCCGTATTATATCTTCTTCTTCCCCTGCCTAGCTACCTATCTCTCCCTGCTCAATGATTTACAGAGGCATCCAACAGTGCCCTTTTAGATTCTTCTCTAACCTCCGAGCTCAATTTTTATACTTGAGGTCCACACGTACGCTAATATTCAAAGTTTATACAATAGAAGAGTGGTTAAAGATAACTTGCTCATGTTCGTCAATTAGCAGGATTTGATTCCCATGGAAGGCACCAATCAACATTGCAATCATGGGGACAACACCAAATTAATGCCTCAACATCGCACTTTTTTAATTAAAAAACAAAGAAGGGGAGTTGTACTATATATTGAAGAAAATTTGTAGGATTTTTTGTTGTTTTAAATTTCATCTTAAGCCCATCGGTGATTAGAAAATTTTCAGGACTTTAGGGCAATGAGAGGGCAGCAAGTTTTTAATTAACTAATTAATTACTAGAGGAATCGACGACAAAGCTACGCTACATGCTTCCATGACGTGTTTCATGTCGTTAATCAGTACTGCCTCGTTTTAAAAAAGTAAGCACGGATTAGTTTGGTGGCTAATCAGGGTTGCGGGGAAAGATAGAGACAGCAAAGAAAAGCAAAAGTAAAAGATTACTAGATCAAAAGTATTTAGCAAAACTCTGGCTTGACAGCAACGTATGGAATTTTTTTTATTAAATAACCTTTTTTTGAATTTTATTTTAAAGTTAACCCCGGCGCACTTTATTTCCAATTTTGACCTCTTTGGTCACGCCACCATCCGTGACGTGACAAAATAACATTTATCACGCCAAACCATATGCGATCAAACTCTTGTCACGCCCTTTGGAAGTGGCGTAGACGATGATATTGGTCACGCCACAACCAATGGCGTGACAAAAAGTGCTATTTTGGGGACTTATTCTGGCGCGTGATAGTGTTGTTTTGTCACGCCACCACCTGTGGTGTGACCAAAGGGGTCAGAATTAGAAATAAAGTACGTCGGGGGTTAACTTTAAAATAAAATTCAAAAAAAAGTTAATTAATAAAAAAAGTTCCAACGTATGTATGCCTGGTTTTTCTAATGGTGTGCACTTTTCAACGGGATTGTAGCTAGCAGGGCCTCAAAATTTTTTTCCTAATATAGCCTGAATACCATGGTCAATAGCAATTCTAGCCTCCTGTCTAATTAAAACAAAAAATAGCACCGCAGAGCCGCGCGGACGCACCACGTGTTCTAGTCCATGCCCTAGGACCTGGAACCGTCGTCTGTGCCATGAGGGAACGAACAAGGCAAGTCCAGCCCAGGGGCACGATTTTGACCAAGTCTGGCCCAAGGGGCTAGGACAAGCAAAATCCAGCCCCTATGGGCTAGGACAAGCCAAATCCAACCCCCATGGGGTTTAGGTTTCAAAAATTGTGAACAGTGGTTGGTACTTTTGACACTGTTTGTCACTATTTGAATACTATTTAACACTTTAAAAAAATTAATCGATAGCACTTTTTTTCTTTGTTAATTTCATGTTTTTTACCTCACACTCGCAACTTTAAATGTATTATCACATGTACTACCAAAAAAATTCCACTAATTTTTTACATGAACTCAGGACACAACACAGCACACACAGCGTCAAACTTAGGTGTCAACCATCGCCGTTGTAACTTGGGTGCACCCATGCTTGGTGCAGGAGCGTGGACACCCATTCCCATGTTTGGTGTTGGATTTGTTACATGTGATAATACATAGAAAATCAGGCATAAAAGGAATACGTGTGATTTAATGCACCCCATTTCATGCGGTCTATTTGGAATGCGACCTATTCTATGAGCGTATCATGTAGACACTGCCAGAGATGATATTCTTTGTTAATTTGTTGGTTTAATGTGGATGAGATTTTTAAATGTTGTACTGTACCACATACTAGATAAGCTTATCTATGAACTAGCTGAGAGAAATACTTGGCATACAGATCATATAATACCATAACCATACCCTTTGACTCGTGTGCAAATGTGCGAGAGCGTGATTGCGACGGTGACACGAGCAAGTAGGGGGACAACCTAACCCTAGTAGCAATGGCACCAGGCCACTACCATCTATTGACTCACTGAGCCACCAAGGGCAACGAAGGGTGGCTGTGGTGACGATTGACATCCAAGTTTGATGTTGTGTGTGTTGTACTACGCCGTGATTTCATGTAAAAAAATTTGTAGAAATTTTTTTGGTGCTACATGTGATAATACATTTGAAACTACGAGTCTGAGGTAAAAAAAATATGAAGAAAATACAAAGAAAAAAGTGCTCTCGACTGATTTTTTTAATTGTTTAATAGTGTTTTAAATATAGTGTTAAGATAGTATTCAAATAATGCTAAAACAATGTTCACAATTTTTGAAACCTAAACATCATGCCCTTAGGGGCCGGACTTGGCTTGTCCTAGCCCCTAAGGGCCAAACTTGGCCAAAACCATGCCCCTGGGGCCAGACTTGCCTTATTCATGCTCCCAGGGCACGGACGATAGGTTTCGGGCCCCTAGGGCACGGCTAGGGCATGTGGCACATCCGCGCGGCTCCGTTGTGCTATTTTCGACTTTGATTAGACTAGGGGGTTAGAATTGCTATTGATCGCGACATTTGAGTTGTATTAGCCAAAAACTCACCAAAAGTAATTCAATTCCACACAAATATTATTCCAAATTTTGATCTCAACTGTGTATAGTCTACAGCTCTGCAACGTGTAACTTACAATGTGTTCGCTTCAAACACCAATAGGGGTGGAAAAAAGCTCGAAACTCGCAAGTCAGCTCGGCACGAACTCATGCCATAAACAAGTCAAGTCTAGTAGTCATTTCTGCTTGTTTGCTTAACGAGCTGAGCCCAAGCCAGCTCGAGAGTTGCTCATTAGGCTCAATTAAATCAATACTCAAACCAGCAAGCAGCAACAAGCCCAGACCAACAACAACATTTAGGGTCTGTTTGATAGGCTCCAGCTCCTAGATTCTCAATCGAAGTGGTAGGAGCCCAGCCAAACGCCTTAGCTCCTCTTTTTTTTAGAATTTAGATCACCTTAGAAGTGGAGTGGGATTGAAGTAGAAAACTCGGAGCGACCTCTGGACCGCTCCGCGCAAGAATCAGCACACCCATTACGAAAATACCCCTCAAATTGAGGTGTATTTACCCACATTTTGCCACCGCATATAATGCTCGATTCGGCCACTCCCATCGCCCCTTCCCATTAATTTCTCTTCACTCTCCCATAGAAATTTTTTTATTAACTAATCCTTTTTTAAAATTTATTTTAAAGTTAACCCCCAGCGAACTTTATTTCTAATTCTGACCTCTTTGGTCATGCCACTATCTGTAGCATGACAAAACAACGTTGTCACATGATAGGATAAATCCGCTAAATAGCATTTTTTATCACTCCACTGGTCATGGCATGACCAAACAACACTGTCACACCACTAGTCGTGGCATAACAAGAGCTTGCCAGATACAAGTTAGCGTGACAGTATTGTTTTATCACTCCACGGTTAATAGTGTGATCAAAGAGATCAGAATTGGAAATAAAGTTCGTCAGTGTTAACTTTATAAAAAGATTTAAAAAGGGTTAATTAATATAAAAAAATTCTCCGATACGGCTCTCTCTCGACGGCATGGAACCGTAGAGGCGCCGCCTCCGGAGTGACTCGCTGCTGGCCGGAAGCCCCTCGTCGCCGGCCCCAACTCCCTCTTCGACGATCGCGCTCGACCTCGCCGCCAGCCGCAGACATCCTCACCCCCCGCCCCCGATCCTGTTGCAGCCGGTATGTGAGTCTCTTCAACCACTCCAGCCTCCAGAAGCTTCTAGAACCCCAGGAGCCACACAGTACAAGTCATTGTGCACTGTTTGCTTACCAGCCGGAGATGGCCGGAGGCAGGCAGCACGCCGGGAAGGGAGGTCTGCCTCAATAACTGCAACACGGCGGCTAAGGCTCGCTAGACTGCTACATTTCTCTGTCCCCTCCTCCACCCCCAAACTCCACAGGTGAATAATCCATAATTCCAAGATTAAAGTTCTCAGGTGATGCGGCGAGGAATCCTTTTTGGATCTTCCTTAGATTTTTCCCATTCCGTGGTCCAGCGCCGGCGCTCACCACCTGTTCGACGCAATGCCTTAGAAACAAGAAACCGTCTGCCGCAGGTGCAAGGAGATGCCTATGACGCGCTACGATGGTGGGACCAACGCCCTTCCAGACGAGGTCCTGCAGCATGTGTTGTCGTTCCTACCATTGCCGAAGGCGCCTACGTGCTCGCCAGGCGTTGGCGCCACCTCTGGAAGTCCAAGCCCATTCTGCGCATCACCGACGAGGGGAGGACGCTCAACCGGCGGGGTTTCAAGAAGTTGAACAGGTTTGTGAACCACGTGCTGCTCCTCCGTGACCGCAGCGTGCCTCTGCATGTGTGTGAGATAGAGCTCGATACTTTCCGGAGACAGCATGAACCACAGATCAACTTATGAATCCGGCATGCTCTGTTGTGCCAACCTAGAAAACTCAGGTTCATTTGGTCTGTGTTAACGATTTCTTTAAGTTGGGCGACCTGCCTCTCATCTCTCGGCACTTGACGAGGTTGGAGCTTTGCAGTGTAGTGTTAAAAGACGACTTTCTCAATTTTTCGAGTTGCCCAACACTGGAGGAGCTATGGATGAGCGGTTGCTTCTTTGAAGCTGACATGATCTCGTCCCAATCCCTAAAACGTCTGACCATCATTGACTGTTTTTTTTTTCCGAATGTTCGGACTCGAATTTCCATCCCAAGTCTTGTTACACATGAGTTAACTGGATGTTGGGGGGAGACTCCTTTGCTTGAAAGCGTGTCATCATTAGTAGCAACATTTGTTAAACTCGCCGTCTGTGATGATCATTGTACAAATTTGCTTGGTTTTTTTGTACCAGCAGTTCATATCCGTAGCTGTGAATACAAGGGTATGGTTTTGTTGGTTCCAAAATTTGGAATTAGTGCTGTTGTTGTTGTTCAATTAGTCAAACTAGTGTGTGCATGTTGTTCATGTACCCTCTCTGCATGATGTTCTTGCTGTTCAATTATGCTGCTGCCAGTCCCCGATATGAATGATGCCTAGTACAAAATAATTTCAGATGGGTGGAAATGGTGAATAGAGTGATGAGAACCTCAGGATAGAACCGGTTGATACAACATTATGCGGTCTTTTTTGTAGGGAATGTGCGGTTTTTGTTAGCACGCAATTACCTGTGAACACTTATATATATATATATATATGAGTAAAGTCCATTACCGGTCCTTAAACTTTTTATGCTGTGTCATTCCGGTCTATAGACTTTCAAAGTGTGTCATCCCGGTCCCTAAACACTGTTTGGGTCTCAAACATAGCCCTCTTGCTTAGGCACAGTAATGGCACACTTTGAAAGTCTATGGACCGGATGACACAAAGATAAAAAGTTTAAGGACTAATTTGAGACCCAAAGCAGTGTTTAGGGACCGGATGACACACTTTGAAAGTCTATAGACCGGGATGACACAAACATAAAAAGTTTAAGGACCGTAATGGACTTTACTATATATATATATATATATATATATATATATATATATATATATATATACATATATATATTCATGTGGTAAGTCTATTTTATCCTATGGACAATTCCATGTTAGTGGTGCTTCGTGCAAACTCGTAATTAATCGGTTTTATTATTGATATGAAATGCATCTCTCATTACATTCGTATGGTATCCCATTCAAATAGACTACAGGCCAGTGTCGAAAAATGTGTACAAAATTTTCAAAAATTTATGTATAGGTAGAAAGGAGTATGAATCAAATAGACTTGAAGTGCTAAAATCAGGGGTACATTGGTATTTTTCCCTCCAATCCTCTTTTTCAGGGTTTGTGGAGCCAACTTTATGCCAAACACTTCCCTCAACCATCTTTAGATTCTCATATGAGTGGATTCTAAGAGAATCAATAGCAGAAGTTAAAAAAACAGAATCTAGAGCTCTACCAAACAGGACCTTAGGCCCATTACGCATACCGTTGACACCAGCATTCAATCGTGCAACCCCTTACCGGCTCGTCTCCTCCGCTACAAAGCCGCCTCACTCCAGCCAATCGGTGTTGACCCCCTGCGGCTGCCTCCTCCTCGGTAAGTGTCATGAACACACGATCTCCTTTGTTTGGTAGTGATTGGTGAATGATGGCATGATATTGATTTGTGTATATGTCACTACTAGTAACTAATTATTTCTTATGGATTTCTTAACGAGCCAGCTCGAGCCCTTTGATCGAGCCGAACCGAACTGAGCACCATTTTTTTTTCTCATTTTCTTAACGAAGCGGACCGAGCCATGTTGGTTAACTAGTTTGACCGAGACAAGCCTGCTCCTTGTCCACTCCTAGACACCTCTTCTGAGCCCATAGCAATCACGATAGATGTTGGTTGTCTTACCAGTTGGATTAGCAAAGTTCACCAGCCTGCTTTGTTCCTATCACAGATTTGACGGATGCTAGCTCGATCGGTGGACGCAGCACGGCTGCATGGTAGGCCAAATAGATACACCCTCACAGAGACGGAAGAAACTGTCAAAAATGCGGGAAACATTTTAATTTTAAATATTAATAGGAGGTATATATTGCAAAACTCGTAGCTAACAGTAGCAGGCAAATCAAATTTGTACTTCAATATATACACAAAAATATAATTATAATAAAATCGATCGTTCGCACGAACAACTTACAATAGGGCTTGATGAGGAATAGGAAGCAGCGGTCACGTAGATACGCTGTCTAGAAACCATATTGCCACCCCGTGCAGGTACTCTCTGCGGCAACAGTTCGAAGATAGCCGTTGACCCTCCTCGATGCATGCCGAGAAAGACTGGCGAGATTCGGCAACTCAATACACCAGCACAGCTTTCCAGAGAAAAAAAGAAGAAGAATAGGGAGGAATTCGGTATAGAATTCTAGACATCTCCATGCACTATGGCAGCCAATTCTAAGTCATGAGTGGGGTAATTGGCTTCATGAGGCTTCAATTGGCTTGAAGCATATGCTACTACCTTTCTTTCTTGCATCAAAACACAACCGAGACCTTGTCGAGATCGTCCTGAAGAATCTCAAATCCTTAGAATATCGAGCAAAATCAACCTTTGGGACGGTGGTCAAACGCTTCTTTAGTTTCTGAAAACTCTGCTCACATTCTGGTGTCCAAGCAAATTTCTTTTCCTTCTTCAGTAATTGGGTAAGGGGTCTTGCTATTCTTGAGAAACCTTCTATAAATCGGCGGTAGTAACCCGCCATTCCAAGGAAACTTCTGATCTGAGGTACTGACTTGGGTGACTTCCAGTTGAGCACATCCTGGACTTTACTGGGGTTGACAGCAACTCCTTCTGCAGATATGAAGTGCCCCAAAAAGGTAACTTCCTTCATCCAAAACTCACACTTGTTGAATTTAGCGTAGAGTTGGTGATCTCTAAGCTTATTCAAGACCAAGCGAAGGTGCTCTTCATGCTCTTCTTCACTTTTAGAGTATACTAGGATATCGTCGATAAAGACAATGACAAACTTATCTAGATACTCCATGAATACTTTATTCATCAAGTTCATAAACTAAGCCGGGGCATTAGTCAATCCGAAAGACATGACCGTACACTCATACAGTCCATATCGGGTTGAGAAAGCTGTCTTGAGAATATCTTCTTGGTGAATCTTCAACTGATGGTATCCTGACCTTAAATCTATCTTGGAGAACACTCCAGCTCCTTTTAGCTGGTCAAACAAATCGTCAATCCTAGGCAGGGGATACTTGTTCTTGATGGTGACTTCATTGAGTAAACGATAGTCCACACACATCCGCTGGGTACCATCCTTTTTAGGGACAAAGATCACTGGGGCTCCCCAGGGTGAGGAACTTGGTCGGATAAATCCTTTATCTTGCATTTCTTCAATCTGCTTCTTTAGCTCAACTAAGTCATCAACCGGCAAACGGTAGGGCCTCTTGGAAATGGGTGCAGTTCCTGGAACTAGATTGATGACAAACTCAAGATCCCTGTCCGGAGGCATCCCAGGTAACTCATCCGGAAAGACATCTGAAAATCCTTTGACCATTGGCACATCTTCCAAAGATATAGCACTGACACTGCAGACTAAGGCTCCATCATGCTTTTCTACGGAGGCTTCAAATTTTACCTTGGTTCCAACTGGATCAACCAAAGTGATGCTTCTACCACCACAATCTAAAATTGCTTGGTGATTAGTAAGCCAATCCATACCCAAGATCATATATAGGGACTTGGTGTCGATGATTATGAGGTCGGCTTCAAATTCCACCCCTTCTATGGTTATTTTTACTTTTTGGCAACCTTGGTTCGTACTTAACTCCAAACCAGGAGATTGAACCAATAAAGCAATTTTAAGAGTCGAAACCTCCAACTGATGCTTTGTAGTAAAAATCCGAGAAACAAACGAATGTGTAGCTCCAGAATCAAACAAAAGCAGTAGCAGTCTTTGAATTTACTAGGAACTTACCCAAAGATGACGTCCGAGGCGGTCAGGCTTCCTCCTTGTGACATGATTTACGGCCTCTCCCAAAGGATCGAGAGGACTTGGTGGTCTGTTGGAGTCCGAGGTACTCCACGTTCGCTCCTGGTATAGGAGTTCTGGTCGGAGTAGCTCCCGAGTTGGATCTGACAGATGATGATCCTTGCTTCAGGGGACAATTGCTGGCATTATGTCCCAGTTGCTAACAGTTGTAACAGGTGATGCCTGCGGCATAATTGTTGTTTCTTGGCTGCTGATTGTTGGTATTGTTGTTGTTGTTGTTAGAGCTACGGAAACTGGGAGTAGCTGGGCGAGGGGCTGTTGCTGGGGCCCTGAATGTAGCAGGAGGGGCAAAGTGGGCAGGATGTGGTGCATTCATTCTGGCTTTCTATGGATGACCTTGTTGTGCACCATGCTGCATCATCTTTCTCTTATGAGATTCTGCAAGTTCGCGACGCGACTCTTCTATAAGCATAGCCTTGTTTACTAATTGCTGGAAATTTGCATAGTCGTTGCCAACGACTTGAACCTTTAAGCTAGGGTTGAGTCCTCGCTTAAAACGCTTCTGACGTGCATCATCGGTGGCAACATCCTCTTGAGCATAGCGTGAGAGTTGAGTGAACTTGTTGAGGTATTCACTTATTGACTGGTTCCCTTGTTTCAGCTCACGAAACTCATTTTTCTTCATTTCTACTTTTCCGTCAGGAATATGAGAGTGGCGGAAGGCTTCTGAGAATTCGGTCCAAGTGATACTCTGATGGTTTGCATGGGCGGCGCAGTAGTTCTCCCACCATTCTGCTGCAGTGCCTTCCAGCTAGTGTGATGCATACAAGACTTTCTCACAGTCGTCACATCGGGTAATGATGAGCTTCTTTTCTGTAGAGCGCAACCAGTCGTCTGCATCCAAAGGCTCGGAGGAGCTGGAGAAGGTTGGTGGATGGGTCCTCATAAATTCTGCTAGCTTTGAGTGGGGGAAAACTGGTGGTGGTGGCGGCGGCAACATGGCAGCTGCTTGGTTGCTTTGGTTCATCATTGCTAGTAGAGTGGCTGCGGTCTGGTTCTGTTGAGCCATTATTTGATTCATATTTTGCATCATTGCACTCATCAGCTGTGTTTGGGCTACTATGAACTGACCCAAACCCTGATCTGCTGTGGCTACTGGAGGAGGTGGTGGTGGCGGCATGTTGAGATCCACCAGGTCAGTTGAGCTTGCGATGTTGTGGTGCTGGGCCATCTGCACAAATCTTCTCAGGTTTAATAGACGAGAGGAAGAAATCACGATAGGGAAGAGGGAAAAGCACAAAGACGAGTAAGAAAAAGGGAGAAAGACGAGACAACCTAATTGGGGAAAGCGGTTTAACCCAACGAACAATAGCCAGAAAGCTACAAAAGGCAACAACACTTAAGCCACAGATCCTATCTATCGGACTAAACGATACTGAAATTGAAAAGGGGTAACTACACTACTAATCTATCTTATAGGGGTGGGCGACTTCAAGCAAAGCTCGATCCTATAGAGATTATCGAGATAAGAGGGTCACTTTACATTCAGAAACAAAGTTCAGAAAAGATAAGAAGTCAGATTCTGATAATGAGATGAGGAGAGATTAGCATAAGATGAGGAAGAATAGAGTAAGATGAGAGAAGAATACTATTCAAGTTAATTGTTGGTTTGATTTATAAAATAAAATTTTGAAGTCTTGACTAAACGACCATGCTAACTATGGTTACGTCCTATAGTTGATATGGCTCTGATACCACCTTTGTCGGGACCCCGAGTATACAACCTCGGGACCCTCTGTGTATTCTGAACTAGTCCCATGATCAGTAGCTAGCTCACACAGTTGCAACATTGGTGTAATCATAACCATACAACCAAACTATAGATGAAGCAGACAAATTAATAGTATTTAGCAAAAAGACCTTATGGTCAAGTCTTACAACTTTCACCACGCAAGGCTTAGCAACAAAAGATAGCTTACAGCGGAAACCAAACAACTGGTGGAGGTCACCCAATATGCCCACCGGCAATCGAGTAGAGGACGCGATATAATTCGCATAGTCTTCAAAGTAGTCTTCCTCGTAGAACTCGTTGCTTCCTGGTTCTTCTTCGGCGACTGATCAACCTAGAGGGCATAAAGCCGTGAGTACTTTGAATGTACTCAGCAAGTCGCAGAGAAATGTATGCAAGTAATATTCATGCAAGGTTTGACAAGGATAACTTTATGGCTATTTTGCAGAAAGCAATATTTAACAGTAAATACAGTAACTATATTGCAAAGCACCATTTAAAAGAATAATACATAAGTAATCAATTTTCTTTGAAACAACTAGTGAACAACATGTTCACTTCCCAACCATCAACCATCTACAAGATTCGACCAACCCATTCCAACATTTTCGATAAAAGTCTACCCCTTGCGTGAAATCACCAGGCATGTCCATAACCGGGGACACGGCTATTCGAATAGTTTTACACTCTGCAGAGGTTGTACAGCTTGACCCACAAGACACGAATTCTCTAGTTTGTTCGGCATATATCTATGCCACCGCCCACCTCCTTAGGTAAGCAGTCTAGAGCACGTGACAAGGCATTTACAAAGTTCTGTTTTGACTCAGTTCTGCCCGCTAAGGTTTCGCTGTTCTGGCCCCAACCAAGACAAAACCGAACCAAAACATTGCTAATTAGTTAGCCAGGTCTATCCTAGTCTAGACATGTGGTTGTACGGTTAAGGCCCAGATCAATGGTTCAAGTTTAAGTCCTTAGTTGGCTGCTCAAACGAGACGTTCCGCATCCCAATGTGATTCCACACCCACCTTTACCACCACCCATTCGTCCGAGCATAAATCAATTTTGTTCAACCCGGCCAAATGACAATCCTTGCCATAGCACAACATCTTTTACCAATAGTGGCTCCGCCACGGTTTTATAATTCTTTTAGTCGAATTCAATCATTCTTGAGTATGTGATCATGAACCTACCATATAACTAAAGCATTGGCTAAGCATAATATGGTACCCATGTTGGTATTTTGTAGGACCGGAAAGGCGACTAGAGGGGGGGTGAATAGGAGCTCAAACAATTTTTCTTTTAAAGATTAAATTCAACACAAATTTCACTCCAATAGCTATGAGAGCTATGAAGATCAATAGATAAGTACAATGGAAGACTTATGTTGAATCCACTCCAAACCCCCAAGCATAGCAATCAACAAACTCAAAGATGTGCTGAAGAATCAGAAATCGGTACAACCGCAGGCAAACGGGCGGTACTACCAATGATCGGTAAAACCGCAATTATAAGGGCGGTTCTATCGATGATCGGTACAACCGCAATTATAAGGGCGGTTCTACCGATTGTCCTGGAACAGCCCAACGACGAAAACTAAAACTGGCATAACTTTTGAACCACTTGGCCAAACTCTACGAGATTTGAAACACACCTTCCTATGGAGGTTAGGAACCTATTCTAAGCAAAGATTGACTAGATCCACGTCAAAGTTTCAATCTTTTTCAATTTGAATGAAGTTTGTTTCAAAACCGAGTCAAGAACCAAAGCATGATCTAAATCTTGCTCGTGCGTAAAGAATGATCAAGATGATCTTAGATGCACTCCCACATATCACAGCAAGCAAGATCACCACAGAGACTCGAGGGAAAACTAACAAGACATAAAAAACACAACATCATCAAATAAAGAAAGCAAGAACAAAGGATAAACTCATCTTTGAGAAACTTGTTTGGATTGATTTGTGTTTGATGGATGTTTACAGCCACTCCATCCTGGAGGACAAAGCTCAACCAAGGAGCACACAATCAATCCACTCCCTAGAACCCTAAGCCTCTCCTTTCCTCTCTAAGCCCTAAGAAAAACTAGGGTTTTCAAATGAAATGCTTGGGGGGCTGTTTGACAGCACCCCCTCCTATTTATAGTGAGGCCTAGCTTCTAGAAGAGTTAACCCTAATAGGCTCACGTTAAGGCCCAACACAAACGGGACACACGCACGCATCTTAAAGTGTCGTCTTCATCTTCTCTTAACCTAAAACACTTCTCCAGGCACTGTCTTGCGCCACGGTTTAGTCCAAGGTCACAAAGGCGGTATTTGGTAAAATTACCAAAATACCCCTTCTTGATCTTTCTCCGAAGACCAAGTCCAATCTTGGTGAAGCACTCACCTGCTTCGCCACATGTAGGTTGGTCAACGGCTCTCATCATGTCGGCAAGTCTCTCCCGTCCGGCTCCCGCTGAAACCATCATAACACTTGCACTGACCCCCGCGCCGCTTGATCCAACCCGTCACACCGAACTGCCTGTTCGGTCACCTTTGTCCATTTTGCGCCATGCTTGAGTCGATTGATCTCACCCGGCGTCCTCGATCGTTCTGAACCTTAGCTCTCCAAGCTTAGACCCGATCATCCTCGCCGTTGACCGTCGTTGACCTCCAAGCGTCCTGCACAACAATAGACAAAGAAATCGATTCCGAGAACAAGTTCTTCACCACTTGACCCACGTTAGTCAAAACATGCATCATGCAACACATATGCACTGAAACCCATGAACTTGACCTAACGAATAACCATTTCTCCCAATAGGTTGACAATCTCAACAAATTCGGTACAACCACCATGTTACCAAAGAAGATTACCGATCTTCTATCGCATCGCTCAATAACAAATGATCGTTCGATTTCCCATGAAGACCAGAACTCCACAAAACATCTTCTCTGGAATTAACCTACTGCCATATATCAATCAGTACAACTACACTCCGGTACTACCGCCATTGAACTTGCAGTCGTACTATTCTACGGTCGTACCACGCTTTAAACGCTGGTACTACCAATTCTCATGATACTTTGCTGAAAACAACACTTTCGACAAAACTTCAAAGCTATTGCCAATTGTCTCATCATCCTAAGATCATGAGAATGTCCCCATGATATCCACAATCTCCCCCTTGATGTACACATTGGCATTTTCCAAAAATTTAAGTTTTGAGGTTTGAGAAAGAAAAACTAAATGTTTTCGCGCAAAGGCACAATTTGGTCCAAATGCAAGAGAAGGCAATGGAAATGACCAAGTTGGCTTCAGAAAGTAACGGCAAGTGGGAAAAGGCAGAAGAAGACATGAAAGCTTCAAATTCCAGAGAAGAGTCAAAGAACTCACTTAAGGTCCATAAGAAAGAACAATTGTTCAATTTGACCGTTGATCAATGTGAGGAAGCACAAATTGCAAATCAAATTTAGAAATGGCAATAAGATCGCAAAAATGCATATGAGATGCTCCCCCTCACTGTGATCCTCAAAACCTCATGCAAATTTTCTTTTTACCATTTCTCCCCCTTTGACAATGGATTCATCAAGGTGCATAAAGGAAGATAGAGCATAAATAACATGAAATGGCTGCAATTTATTCAATTTTTAACACAGGGAGCCATGAAAATTATCCATGAGGACTGTACAAGTATTACACCAAGCCATACTATGTGAAGAAGCTTCTTTCTATCATGGCAAAACATGTACAGCAAAACTAAGGCCAAAATAGCAATAATCTAAAATTAAATGAATTGTAAGCATAGCAAGTTGCTCAAGATCATGGTTTAGCTATAGGTATCCAAAAATGAGTCAAGTCATGTTTATAAGCAAAATGGAGCCCAGAAACTAGAAAATGAGTCAATTTTGAGCGCTATGAGTTCAATTAAGAATCAATTTGTTCAAGCATTTGGAATTTAGCACATTGAGAATTTTGCTAAAAAATTTTGGTTTTATCTTAGTAAAGCAAGTCCTGGACTTAGGAGCCATCCACAACTGCCTCCTAAGCTTCAACCAATTGACAATTTGTTTTCTTAGCATTGTGCTAGATGTCAAGCCTTGCCGCGACCATCCCAAGCAATAAGCTTAAGAGAGTGGTCTAGGTCATCCAAAACTCCCCCTGAGTTCATGCCCAGTGCAATGGCAAGCCGTCTCAAGAGAAAGAATTGGTGAGATCAGTTTTTTCGCACAGAAAAACTCATTTTTCATTTGCTTGACTTAAGAACTATCATAGCTCAATTTAAAGCTCAAAGTAAGTTCAAGACTTAATTTAGCCTATATAACATGGCGTGAATCATGAGAAGATCACTATAGCAAAACTAGTCACAAGATTCAACAAGTCATATTTTGATTCGATTTTCTCACAGATAAAAAACTAGCATGGCAAAAGCTAAGCTATACAAGAAAAGCCATAAAAGAAATCTAGCAAACTAGCACAAGATATGGCAAGGTATAAAGTATGAAATCAAGTCATACAAGGATAATAAACAAGACTCCGTAAGATTATATTATAATGCAAGTTGCTGAATTTTAAAATGCATTATGGTACAATGAATGCAAAAAGAGCAAACCCCCCCTCAAAACAGGCCAAGAGGACTAATAACCCCCAATTCTCATCGTAAAGAAGAAAAACGAGAAGAATCAAGAGCCTTAGTGAAAATATCCGCGACCTGCTGCTTAGACTCTACAAAATAAAGCACAACATCACCCTTCTCTACATGGTCTCTAAGGAAATGATATCGAATATCAATGTGCTTGGTCCTAGAGTGTTGCACTAGGTTTTTGGCAATGTTTATGGCACTAGTGTTATCACAGAAAAGAGGAACACTATCCAAAAATAACCCATAATCCCGCAGAGTAGATAAGATCCAGAGAACCTGAGAGCAACTACTAGCTGCAGCTACATACTCAGTCTCGGCGGTGGACTGTGCAACAGAGGACTGTTTCCTAGAAGACCAAGAGATAAGAGAGGTGCCTAAGAAATGACAAGTGCCAGAAGTACCTATCCACTCTACACCCCGCAAAATCAGCATCAGAAAAAGCCCGAATAGAGAGAGCAGAATCATAAGAATACCAAAGTCCAAAGTCAAGAGTGTCCTGGAGGTACCTGAAAATGCGACGCACTGCTTGACGATGTGAAGCACGAGGGGAAGCCTGAAATCGAGCGCACAGACACACAACAAACTGTATGTCCGGCCTCGACGCCGTGAGGTAGAGAAGAAAGTCAATCATGCTATGGTACTCCTTCTGGTCCACAGGCTCTCTATCCTTATCAAGGTCCAACACGGTGGATGTAGCAATGGGAGTAGACATTGGCCTACTACTTCCCATATCGAAGCGCTGAAGAAGGTCCTTTGTATACTTGCTTTGATGAATGAAGATGCCTTCTTTCAGTTGCTTGACTTGAAGACCAAGGAAGAAGGTCAGTTCGCCCATCATGCTCATCTCGAATTCCCTGCTCATAGAATCTGAAAATCTGGACACCAAAGCATGAGAAGAACCACGGAATATAATATCATCTACATAAATCTGAACCAATAAAAAGTCACTGCCATGCCTGAGAGTGAACAAGGTTTTATCTACTATTCCCATTTTGAAATTATTTTTAAGTAAGAAACTCTTAAGCCTATCATACCAAGCTCTAGGGGCTTGCTTCAATCCATACAAGGCTTTGGAGAGCTTAAACACATGGTTTGGGAATTTGAGATTTTTAAAACCAAGAGGTTGCTTGACAAAGACCTCTTCTTCTATGAAGCCATTAAGGAAAGCACTCTTGACATCCATTTGATAAAGCTTAAAGCCCTTAGATGTCGCGAATGCTAGCAAAATGCGAATGGCTTCTAATCTAGCTACAGGAGCAAAGGTCTCCTCAAAGTCTAAGCCTTCTACCTGGGAATAACCTTGAGCTACAAGCCTAGCCTTATTGCGAACTACCAACCCATCCTCACTTTGCTTATTTTTGAAAACCCATTTTGTTCCAATTACATTATGATTAGGTGGAGGTTCAACTAAGGTCCAGACTTTGTTTCTTTCAAAATTTTCAAGCTCTTCATGTATGGCATTGACCCAAGAGGAATCAGATAAAGCATGGGTGACATCTCGGGGTTCAAAAGACGCGACAAAAGCAGAATGTGCATGAGAATCTGGAGAAATAAACCTAGAGCGAGTGACTCGCTCATGAAGATCCCCAATCATCTACTCAGATGGATGTTGTCGCTGAATGTGAAGAGGAGGTCCAGGTGCAGAAGTGGCCTCTACCTCATGAGCTGTGGAGGTAGGAGCAGAGCCACTCACATCGTCGGTGAAGGTAGGAGGAGGCTGCTCAGCTAAAACTGGAGAAGTAGAAGCAGGCTCTCCAACCATCTCAGAAGTGGCTGGAGGATGGATTGGGTCCTCATTCTCAGAGTCATCATCGACGAAGATACTCTTAGAACCCTGTGAACCTGCATCATCGGGTCTAGTACCAGGACTAGCCTCATCAAAAGTGACTTCGCAAGTCTCAACAATTTTGTTAGTATCTAAATTAAACACACGATAGCCACGAAAATGAGCAGGATATCCAAGAAAATACCATCAGAACATCTTGATTCAAATTTATCCAAGTTGCCATGTATAAGAATGAAACACTTGCAACCAAAAATCTTGAAATGAGAGACTTTAGGCCTATGACCAAATCTAAGCTCAAAAGAAGTCTTGCCAATCACAGATCTCAAGAAAACCCTATTTGACACATAACAAGCAGTAGAGATCGCCTCAGCCCAAAACCTCCTAGGTGTACTATGCTCATTTAGCATGGTCCTAGCCATCTCTACAAGGGTCCTGTTCTTCCTCTCTACAACACCATTCTGCTGGGGAACTCTAGGTGAAAAGAATTGGTGCTCAATTCCCCTATCAGTGCAGAAAGTGGCAAAGGAAGAGTTATTGAATTATATTCCATTGTCACTCCTAATGACTCTCAAAGCTCTAGGAAGATCAACAGCTAATCTAAGGACCAATTCTCTAAAATAGCCAAAAGCCTCGTCCTTAGAAACCAGAAAATAAACCCATGAATACCTGGAGAAATCATCCACAATCACAAGCACATACCATTTCCTACCTGCAAACTGGACTCTAGAAGGACCAACAGTGTCTAAGTGCAAGAGCTGACCTGGTCCATCAGTCATCACTAAAGTAAGAGATGGATGAGAAGCAGAAACCATCTTACCATGTCTACAGGGTGTGCACACAAGATCTTTGATAGGCTTAAGTCTAGGCAAACCTCTAATCAAGTCCTTGCTACTGATCCTGGTCAAATGATCAAAGCCTATATGTCCAAGCCTACGATGCCACAAAACTAGATCATGAGAGACAGAAGTCACAAGACATCTAGGACTGGAAGCAGAAGAGATACTGAAATCAGCACAAAAGATCCTCTCAAACCTAGATATCCCAAAGACATGCTCACTCGAGGAGTCTAGAACTCTACACTCACCACTCTTGAACCTCACTTCCAAACCCTCATCAAGAAGCTGAGAAACAGATAGCAGATTATACCTCAGCGTACTTACCAAAGCGACGTCCTTAAGCATGAATTTGTTATTGACGCGCATTGTGCCCTTAGTTGTCACGGTCCCGGTAGAAGCATCCCCAAATGTGATCAATTCATTGCCAGATGCACGTGTGAGGGAGGAGAACTATCTAGAATCTCCAATCATGTGTCGAGAACACCTGGAATCAACAAGCCATATGTCCTCCTTCCTCGCACGACGGACCTACAGAGCACGAACAGGAAACATCTGTGCCTCAGTACTGGGGTTAGTGATAAAAGACTTGGGAATCAGTACTGAGTCACACGATGCTTAGGCAAAGCAGTAGAAGCAACAATAAAATGGTTAGAGGAATAATCATAAGAATGCACACGAGAACCACCTAGACCTATCCGAATCGACCTACCAAAAGGTCAGTACTCCTCCTGTCTAGATGCTACCCGTGGTCTCTCCTCACGATATCCTAACCCAAAATGCTGCCTAGAGCCACCAAAAGAGTCAAAGAAGTCATCTACGAACTTAGGCCTATATCTAGTAGAAAAAATAGGCTGCTTGGCTCTAGAGACTGTCACAGATGAGAGAACTCCTCTAATGGTCCTCAAGGCACTCATCCTCTTCTTCCTCTCAATCTTGGCTCTGTGGAAGCAGAACTCAACGATGTGGCTATCCTTCTTACAGAAGGTGCAATGGTACTTGACCTTTTGAGGGGTATGACCTGATGAAGTAGAAGCACATGTCTTGCTTGAAGGGGTTTGGGCAAAACCTACAGATCTAAAGACTACCTTAGATGGCTCAGGGGGTTCTACCTCAAACATATCACTCTCAACAGCTCTCACAATCTTAGGTGGCTGGTTCTTGGAATGCTCTAAAGAATTAAAACCTTGGTCACTTTTCTTTACACTCCCCTTAGATTGGTCGAGGATCATGTTGAGGTTTTCTTCTTCCCACTAGAAAATCTCTCAAGGGTCTTTTTGAGGTAATCATTTTCTTTGGCTAGGTCCTTATAGGTGACACACCTATTTGACTTGATTGTCCTAGCAAACTTTTCTTTAACAAGAGTTACCTCAACCCTTAAAGCCTCACAAAACACACAAGAGGCATTCTCAATGCTACTTACTTACTCTTTGAATTTGACCCTAAACGCTTCTTGTATCTTATCTAAATTTGTCCCAACTTCAGTACAAAAAGCACAAAAAGCAGAATCAACAACTTTCTTGGATGCAGTCATGGACATGGATTGTTCAATTTTAGCGTTCTCCTCTAGAGTCTTGTTTAGAGCTTCATTCTCCATTGTGAGTTTAAGGCAATTATCACATGATGCTGATTTAGAATGGAGAACCATTTCAGTCATTTCTTTCATTTTAATCTTATTATCCTCACAATGAGAGCAAGTGTGACTAGCATCAAATTTTAGCAATTCTTTTGTAGCGCTATCCAATTTTAATTCAAGCAAAGCACAATTTGAGCAAGGTAAAGGAATAGCATCTAGAGCAGTCACATCTAGAGCAACAACATCCATACACACAGGATTAGACTTGAGATATTCTAGTTCATCAAGAGCATCTTTAAGTTGATTCGCAACAGAGGAATGAGCAGATTTCATATTGGTCAATTTATTATGCAAGCTAGAGCAAGAATCAAAAACATCAACATGATTAATGGATTTGAGCCTAACAACTTCTAGGTTCAAATTATCAATCATAGTATCCTGTCGCTTAATTATTTTAGCTTGCTTCTTTAGTTTTTGTTCAGCAACGACCAAGGCACGTTTCATATCATTGAGTGAAGGACATACCTCATCGGGATCGCTGAAAGGGTCGTCGTCGTTGGAGGAGTCGACGTCGTGCAAGTCCTTGGCCATAAAGCACATGTGTAAGATCGAGGTGGCCGACTAGAGGGGGGGTGAATAGGCGTTTTAAAAACTTCTTTTAACTAAAACCGATTTCTAATGCGGAAGCTAAACAAATACGGTTTTGCACAATTAAAACCTAAATCAACTAGGTTCAACTAAGTGCACCAACAATATGAGACTATATAAATGATAGCAATCATACACATACAATTAAGCAATTTAAATACAAGTAATGTAAATTGCACAATGTAGAGCACAAGTAATCAAACCACAATGACACGTCGATGTTTTACCGTGGTGATCGAAGACTTGCCGGTCTCCCCTAATCCACGTTGAGGGAAACCCAAACCAATTGGGCCGGCTCCACGAATTAAGCCTTCCTCCAAGGTATCAACACCTTGCTTCACTAGGGTTGCTCCTTCCTCCACTCCGGAGATGGCGAGCACCACACCACTCACAAACCGCCCGGGTCTTCTCACAATCTTCTTTGAGAAGCTCACCGGCGCAACGATGCTACCACGCCGTCTAGGTGTCGGCAAACACCAAGAGTAACAAGTCTCTAACTTTCACTTGAGCCAATCAAGTATCAAAGCTCTATGGATACGAAATCCACGACCTAAGGCAACACATGCACTTAGGGTTTGCTCTCAATCACTCACTAAGTGCAACACATGCACACTAGAGTAGAGAGGGCAGCTCTTGCTCAAAAGGAATGAGTAAGGCACTTGCAACACATGCCAAGTCCTTCACAATATCACTAGCCCGCTTCCACACACGGCCAAGGTGGGTATATATAGCCCACACAAACAAACTAGCCGTTGGAAGCAAGTCCCAAAAAATAACGGGACAATCGGTAATACCGCCAACTAATGGCCGGTACTACCGCGAGCTCAGTAACGGCTATAAAACTAGCCGTTGCAAAGGGCTCCAGTACTACTGCCAACATATACGCGGTAGTTCCGCTTCAACGGTAATACCGCACAAAGCACTGCGGTACTACCGCGCAACCAAGAGAGTAACTTATGCTCGCGAAATCGGCTAAGGACCAAAATGCATCGGTTTTGGAAAAAATGTACCGCCAACACAGGTACGGTAGTTCCGCAAGCCGGTCATACCGCTCACAAAGAGCCGGTACTACCGCGCTACTCCAGAGCGATTCAAGTTCAAATTGCATCGCTACTGGAAATTCCATACCGCACGCAAAACGCCGGTCCTACCGATGTGCGGTAGTACCGCGCACACAGCGCCGGTATTACCGCTCCACTTGCGCGCAGATCAACACATGATCTTGACACGTGGACGACTGGGATCAAAAGGGCTGTTCGGACAGAGGGTTTTAACCGTTGGATTCAAGAGCCGTTCAGACGGTCCGAACGCTTACGCTAATCTGGACCGTTAGATCAAGATCTAACGCCTCATGCGCGGTGCTCCGAACGTCCTCCGGTAGTACCGCCAAACACGGCCGGTACTACCGCTTCACGGTAGTTCCGCAACACATGCCGGTACTACCGAAGTTCAACAGAGAGCAAAGTTTGCCTTCGTTTCAACTCAATTTTGCAAAACATATTTGCCAAATTGATACGTGATGCAAGCACAAGACAAAGGCATGATTCTCAACAAGTTGTAAAACACATTTGCCAACTTTTAGAATCAATACCACAAGGAATAAGGTACATGGACTTAAACAATTTGCAAAACACATTCGCAAACTAAGTCACATGCTACAAGGACTAAACATGAGCCACAACTATTTGTAAAACACATTCACAAATATTGGCAACATGTTAAACAAGGATAAGGTACATGGACTACAACTATTTGCAAAACACATTTGCAAACTAGTCACATGCTACAACAAATAAGCACTTAGCTTAAACTATTTGCAAACCACATTCGCAAATAGCAGCATCCTTTAAAGAGCATAGAGCAACCAAGATGAGCTAGCAACACATGACTAACTCAGGCTACTAGTCAAAGACCCCTCTTAATAGTACGGCGACCTATACTAGCAATCCGGTCTCTCAACCAAACACCGAGACCGGTAAAAGCCTAGGAACACATCCTTAGCCCTAGCTAGCCATACCTTTGCCTTTAGCAACTTCTTGAAGCTTGATGATGTACATCCTTGCTTCAACTCCGGGTTCTTGACTTGATGCTCATCAACGTATGACGACATCCTTTGCTTGCCCTTCATCAACACATGATGAAGCTTCTTTTGACTTGATCAACACATGATCATATCTTCTTCATGAATATCATCGACACAAGATGATTTCCTTCATCTTGAACTTGATGCACATCAACACATGATGCATCCTTTACACCAAGCTCTTGACTTGATGACCATCAACATATGATGTCATCCCAAACTGTCAACCACATGGAACATAACCTATTTCACACAACTCATAGAAAATGTTAGTTCCAACAATATGATTATCATTAATTACCACACCATACCATTAGCTCATAATGGTTTGGGACAAGATATCGCAATCTTTCCCTCTTTGGCAATTGATGATAATTACTTCAATAGCAAATAATTGAATATAAATTGGTATGAGTATATAAGCACTACACAAGTTGTATATACTCATATGAATATATATAACTACACAAGTTATATATACTCAAAGGATATATGAGCACACATGTCTCATATACACACATGAATATATTAACTGCACGAGTTATATATATTCAAAGATATGTGAGTGCACAAGAACTACACAAGTTATGCTATACTCACATACAAGTATATTTAGACTACACAAGTGTTATATACTCACAAGAATATGTTAACTACACAAGTTAAATGTATTCGAGGATATGTGAATTATAATGTCGAAATGCATACCTTTTTGATTTTCACCTTTATATCCAAATGAGACTAAACATGATATAATAAATAGAAGAGTTAGTCTCACAATTAGGTTTATCATTAATCACCAAAACATCAGTAACACATAATGGCAGGTCTAGATTCTTCAACATGTCAGTGAAATCCTGAGCCTTCTTCTTGCCATGAGAATCATCGTCGTCGTCCTCCGTCCCCGAATCCACATCGCTCATATCAACACTCTCAAGAGTGGTAAGGACTCGGCTGATGAACTTGCGATAGTTGGGCTTCTTGACTTTCGCATCCTTAGCTTGAGAACGCCTCCTAGAGTCCTTCTCCACCTTGCCCTTCAGCTTGGGGCACTTGGAGCGAATGTGGTTTGGCTCACCACACTCAAAGCAAGTGACAGGTCCACCTTTCCTTCTGTTCCTCACCTTGTTGTAAACTCTCGAGAATTTCGTGGATATGAGGGCTAAATCATCCTCAGGTAACTTCTCTAGCTGCTCATCGCTCAAAGAGTGCAAAGCGGACAATGAAAATCCAGATGAACCAAAATCCAAAGAATCAGAAGAGCTACCCTTAGATGGGTCGACCACTAATGCCATCTGCTCTATCTTGGGGAGACGCAAGATGAAGTCAATCTCATACGTCTTCAACCTCGAGTAGAGCTTATCCATAGTAAGCTCACCCATGACAGTGTTGTCATTGATGGAAGTGATCTTCATCCCCTAGACCTTCACATCAAGAGCACCCAAAAGCTGACGAGCATTCTCAGACTCAGTGAACACAAGATCCACAGCACGAAGATCATGAAGGATTTTGGAAAACCTTCCCCACAACTCATCCAAAGATTCACCAGGCCTTTGTTCGATCTTTGGGTATTCTTTCTTAAGCTAGTTCTGTCTCACTTCCTTGATCGCAGTAGATCCCTCGTGGTAATCACAGAGGGTCTTCCAGATCTCATGAGCAGACCTCAAATGAGCGACACGCTCAAACTCAAATCGACTAAGTCTTTGAATCAAGAAGTTTCGAGCCTTGCTATTAGCCTCAACATCTGGAGTGATCACATCATTGTTGTAGGTGTAAAAACCAAACACGAGTGAGGGGGTGGACGTCGGCCCTCTGAAGGGCCGTCGTCCACGAGGGTAAAAAATGACACGAGGATTTATACAGGTTCGGGGGTCCGAGAGGACCGCCCTACTCCTGTCGGTGAGCCAACGGGGGGTTACCTCCGGAGAGGGAGCCCCCGAGGGCTCACCAGTTTGAACATATCTCTTTATTGCTCAAGAGAGCCCCCCCTCTTGAAAGGAGGGATACATGGGGTATTTATAGGCTCCCAAGCATGTACAAATGACCAAACTACCCCTTGGGGGATAGCTACACTATGAGTACAAGCGAGGGGCATTATAGTCTTTCATGAGTACAATAGCATTTCTCGGGTCTGTATGCGTGTCTTCTGAGAGGCGGGCCTCGTCATTATGACAGATGAATTATTCTTCCAACACTAGCCCCCCTGCCCCTTGGTGTTTTGGGGGAACGCCAGAGGGGCAGTCTTGAATTGCCTTCTATACGGAGGTTGATATTCCAAAAAAGCTCTGGAGGTTTTGAATGGTAGTTGCATTCCGGCGGGCGAGGATCCTCCGGTCTTGTGGGCGTTGCAGGGCGCATGGTGAATGCTTCGGAGGCACGAGGAGCTCTGAGGACGCCAGGTGGCCGGCGAGAAGCCGCGCGAAGTGATGGAGACGTCGAGGGGGGCCGTGCAAGGCGGTATTCACTCTGGAGGTGCGGGGAGAACTCCGGAGGGGCGAGGTGTTGTAGACGTCGAGGGGCCGCACGGGGACGCACGAGGCGACGGACGAGTAGGCACGTGACTCGAACGGAAAGGCGCTCGAGGGCTACTCAAACTCCCAACGCATGCTGCGGCGGCCCGTCCTCACAGAGGCTCCAGGAAAGGTGAGCATCCGGTCTCTCTTCTTGATTTCTTGTTCGTAGAAGGTGCGGGTGCGCGCATGGCGATGTGAATGGGGTGTGCAGAGTGCGAGGCATGGTGCGCGAGCGTCTTAGATCTTTGAAGCGCAGCGCAGGCGCCAGGCGCGTAGAGTGCGAACGCAGGCGAGGGCGCCAGACGCCGGCGCCGGCACTGAGTTGATAGGGTGTTCTTGTGCAGTCTGCCTCCATTTGTTTTTATTGGAATCAACCAAAAGTGCATGTACATGCTTAATTAGTGCATCTTGTTCTTGGTTTGGCAGAAACCAATCCAAGGTGCATGCACAATACCAGCATTAGTGCATCTTGTCCTTGGTCCAAAGAGATGAACTGCATAAACCTCTTTTCTCTTATATAAGGGTCCCACTGTCCCTGATTTGATGCTCTGTGTGTGGTTGTTTTTCCCACGTGAGGTGTCTCCTTGTGCCTTCATGTGAAACAATGAAAGTTTATTTAATGCCATGAAGACATGCTATGCCATAGAGCAGTTCGTGGGAATCCAATGCTATGGAGCAGTCCGTGGGAATCCAAGTGCCTTTCCTTCTCTATTTCTTTATCTTTTCACAGCCGAAAGCACTTGCGGCCTCTTTCTTATCTTCTCAGCCACATGTCTTCTCAGCCGAAATGTCTTCATTCCTCTTTCTTCTCTCAAATCTCTCTTTCTCCCTCAAGCCACGGGGGGGGGGAGCTCTGGCTCGGCAGGCACTGGCCCGCCCGCCCATGGCGCGTCGCTTCCACCGCCACCTCGGTCTCGCGCCGCCCGGGCTGCGGCCTCGGCCTATGCCATGCTGCTCGCTCGGCTCGGCCGACCCTCTTCCTCCCGTGGCGCCCGCCGCCGGCCCGGTCGCCGCCCGCTTTGACGCGCGCCTCCTCCTCCTCGGCTCCCCGGAGGCCGGATGCTTGGACGGGCGGGATGAAGAAGAAGCAGCAGCAAGAAGCGCACCTTAAGCGCAGCAGCGGCTGGCTGGCGGTCGCCATCGCCGCAGCGCATCGCCCATGGCGAAGCCAGCGTCCGCGGAGGCTATCTTGTTTATGGCGGCAAAGCAGCGGCGGCCGCCGCCTCGAAGTTCTCGAGTGCTCGCTGCGGCATCGGGCATGAGCGCCGGACCGTGGGGCTCGAAAGTAGCCAGTGGGCGTGCGGCGATCGCGGAGGAGGCGGGGTTCTCGCCGCTGCGTGGCGCCCGCCGAGGGGCAACGCGCCGAGCCGAGGGTCGCACCCGGCGCATCGCGGCAACGGCTCGCGCGCACATCGCAGACACGGCGAGGCAAGAAGGGCGCCAACCAGACGCCATGGTTGTTCGGGAGGTATACTAACGCTGTTCGTGGAGAAAAATCGGCAAGGAAGGCCAGATCGACCGACGGCGCCCGGATCTAGGCTTTGTTGTCTCCGCGGCCTCGGGCGCGACGGCTGATGGCGGCGCTGCTGGGCGCATCACGCGAGCGGCGGCGCGCGAGCGGCGGCTGACCGGCGATAGCTCCGGTGCTAGTCTTTGCTCGAGGTCTTGGCCTCGAGCGGCCTCGGGTGTCGTGCGCGCGCACTGCGCTTCGTGGAGGTGCGGTGACGGTGGTCGGCGTTGGGCCCGGGCCAGCGGCATCAGGCCGTTCCATTCCTGTTTCGGTGGTGCACGCCACCCGTTCGACGAAATGTCGCCGCCTCTATTGACGCATGTTTTTTTTTCTCTTGTGTATGAACAGTGATCGCAGATGTGTTTTGCCCATGTGTATACGTGCAGTTTGTTAGTTTGTGTTTGCTTGTTGACGGTGAAAAATAAGGCTCGGGTGCGAGGCCCCGAGGTCCCGAGGCCCCGAGACTTCAAGGGTCCCGAGGCCCCGAGGGCACGAAGGACCGAGGCTTCGAGGGTCCCGAGGCCCCGAGGGCACGAAGGCATGAAGGCGCGAGGTTTCGAGAATCCCGAGGCATCGAGGCCCCGAGGGCACGAAGGCACGAGACTTCGAGGGTCCCGAGGCCCCGAGGGCACGAGGGCACGAAGACGCGAGGCTTCGAGGATCCAGAGGCCCCGAGGCCCCGAGGGTACGAGGGTGCAAGGCTTCGAGGGTCCCGAGGGCCCGAGGGCCCGAGGGTACGAGGGTGCGAGGCTTCGAGGGTCCCGAGGCCCCGAGGCCCGAGGGCACGAGGCACGAGGCCCCGAGAGCGTGAGGCCCCAAGGCCCGATGGCGCGAGGCCTCGAGGGCATGCGAGGGCGCGACGCCACGAGTCTTGGCGCAAGACAGGCACAGGCACCATGAGGGCCCGGATGTATGTGATCGTTTGTCTTGGTTGAGCTTGTAATGTCTGCATAATACAAAGATCAAAACTGAAAACTCCAACTTTCTATGTTCTCTTTTCTCGAGGACTCGGCCGGAGAAAAGCGCTTGATCGGCGACTAGTCTTCGGAGAACCATTTGCTGCACATCGCCAGCACTTTCGGACATCCATTGCCGCGGGCGCCGCGAGAGCGCGGGGCACCGGGTGTAGTCAAGGATGTCTGCGTAACAAGTGCATGTAGCGTGCGAGTATCCAACAGGCCTCAAACCACTTCTAGTGGGTTGGTGGCTAGCGCTGAGGCGAGGGCTCACGACGCCTTTGTGCGAGACTTGTCAAGTATAGATCATTTTCGATGGGACGTGGTGGATTCTCGACAATGTAGTTTCTGTCCCTTGGGCGCTTGTAAGGGCGCCAAAGGGGCAAATAAGAATGCTTGGGTGTGAGGGCACACGCGAAGGCACGCGAGGGCTTCGGGCATGAGGGCACGCGCGAAGGCGCACGCGAGGGTACGCGAGGACACGCGAAGGCGCACGCGAGGGTACACGAGGGCGCACGAGGGTGCCGATGCGAGGGCACACGAAGGCACGTGAGGAGGCAAGGTGGCCCGATGTCGACGAAGGCGCCTCTGGCGGCCCTCGCGCCACACGGTCGTCTTGAAAGGTGCCCCGAGGCCGGGGCTTGTGCGGAGGCGAGTTGGTAGGATTCCTCAACATTCTAGCCCCCTGCCCCTTGGGTGCCTGCAAGGACGCCCGAGGGGCAAAGAAGAATGCCGAGGTCTTGTATCTTGTTGATGAATATGCTTGGCCAAAGACTTGACCAAATTCCGATTTTGACGGGAATGCTGGCGCCGAGACTTTGCCAAATTTTGACTTCGGTCAACATGAGGCACGAGAGCTGAGGAATATGCACAAGGGCACCCGTGACTTAGCCAATTTTGGCTTGGTGGGTATGTGGGTGCCCAAAGACTTAAGCTTATTTTCTACTCCATATCGCGTGAGTGCTCCACGTGAGGGCAGGTACTAAATTGACGCTTCTCGTTGGCCCTTCGTGTGGGGTGGCTTTTGTTGCTCCATCCTCAAGATGAAGTATTGAATCTTTGAGGCACCCCATCGAGGCACAACCCTCGTAGGGGGGTGCATCCAAACGGCTTCAAGCAGCAAGGTCATAGACGAAGACCAGCCCACAAGCCTGACCTTCTAGGCGGCGGCGCGATCGTGTGGCTTGTGTAAGGCGGTCGCGGATGAGAGGCCACCAAGCCGAGGCATAGCCTTCAGGGCAGGCGGCGCGTCAAAGTGAAGCCCATGTAGGCAGAGTCTTAGACGCGAGGCCGCCGAGCCGAGGCATAGCCTTCGAGGCCGGCGGTGCGTCGAAGCGGAGCCTATGCAAACGAAGTTTTGGACGCTAGGCCGCCGAGCCGAGGCATAGCCTTCGAGGCCGGCGGTGCGTCGAAGCGGAGCCTATGTAGACGAAGTCTTGAACGCGAGGTCGCGAAGCGAGGCATAACTTCGAGGGCGGCGGTGCGTCGAAGTGAAGCCCATGTAGGCAGAGTCTTAGACGCGAGGCCGCCGAGCCGAGGCATAGCCTTCGAGGCCCGCGGTGCGTCGAAGCGGAGCCTATGCAAACGAAGTTTTGGACGCTAGGCCACCGAGCCGAGGCATAGCCTTCGAGGCCGGCGGTGCGTCGAAGCGGAGCCTATGTAGACGAAGTCTTGAACGCGAGGCCGCCGAGCGGAGGCATAGCCTTCGAGGGCGGCGGTGCGTCGAAGGGAAGCCCATGTAGGCGAAGTCTCAGACGCGAGGCCGCCGAGCCGAGGCCTAGCCTTTGAGGCCGGCGGTGCGTCGCAGCGAAGCCTTTGTAGGTGAAGTCTGGGACGCGAGGCCGTCGAGCCGAGGCATAGCCTTCGAGGCGGACGGCACGTCGGAGTGATGCCTAAGTAGGCGAAGTCTTGGACGCGAGGCCGCCGAGCTGAGGCATATCTTTCAAGGCAGGCGGCGCGTCGCAGCGAAGCCTTTGTAGGTGAAGTCTGGGACGCGAGGCCGTCGAGCCGAGGCATAGCCTTCGAGGCGGACGGCACGTCGGAGTGATGCTTAAGTAGGCGAAGTTGTCCACCTCTTGCTCCGCGGCTTGGTGAGAGTTGTCGAAGTAGAACTCCTCAGAATGGTCGCGGTTCGAGCTAGAAACATTGCAGTGACGGGCAGATAACACGAGCGTCTCTGCGGGGAAGAGAGAATGATTAACACTTATTTCTTGTAGCAAGATAACATTCATTTGACATGAGCATTGATCGAAGTGTTGCTACGCATCGCTTCAGATACTAAGATCTCTGAGATGGTAGCCTTATACGAGCATGATAGTCCTTGATCGATATTCGAGTCAGGTCGATGATAGATGATTTGAGCTGCCTATGAAACTGAGTCATGGACATATCGAAGGGGTGCCCACGAGGCTAAGTCGTGGGGCACCGAATGGCCCACAGGGGTGGTAGCCCCCCAGTGGACTTGGAGGCACCCATGAGGCTAACTCATGTGTATCTTGAAGGTAAGTCACGGGCACATCTGTGCCGTCCACGAGGCTAAGGCGTGGGGCACCGAATGGCCACTAGGGATGGTAGCCCCCCAGTGGACTTGGAGGTGCCCATGAGGCTAACTCATGGGCACCTTAGACGTGCGCCCCTGACAGTAAGTCACGGGCACATCTGTGCCGTCCACGAGGCTAAGGCGTGGGGCACCAAATGTCCACTAGGGATGGTAGCCCCCTAGTGGATTTGGAGGTGCCCATGAGGCTAACTCATGGGCACCTTAGACGTGTGCCCCGACAAGAAGTCATGGGTACATCTGCGTCGGCCCACGAGGCTAAGTCGTGGGGGCACTGAACTATGAGGGCAATGAAGCCCTTTTACCCCGTATGTGGGTTTTTTGTTATGATCGGGAATGGATGACAATAGTTAACCCTTGCGAAGCAATGGAGCTAGGCATGCGGGGACCCAGAGGTCGTTCGGCGCGTGGGCTGGAGTCTAAGGGGGACGAGTCCTCAACACATCCATCAACTTGGTACTGGACCAAATTTGTCGCTCATGCCCTAAGTCTAGTAGGACACGAGCCGCCATGGTGGAGGCGACGGACGCCCAAGTCACCATGGACTTTTGTTAGGGGAGACCACGGAGGTCATACGCCCTACGCACTACGAGAGTGGTCACTCATGCCCTAGGGCGATGGGACCTGAACCGCCATGGTGGAGGCGATTTAACGCCTGTGCCACCATGGACTTTGCTAGGGGAGACCGGAGGTCGTGA
The DNA here is from genome assembly GCA_036346405.1 of Phyllostachys edulis. Classification (NCBI taxonomy): domain Eukaryota; kingdom Viridiplantae; phylum Streptophyta; class Magnoliopsida; order Poales; family Poaceae; genus Phyllostachys; species Phyllostachys edulis. The sequence goes on along the minus strand of CM070560.1, from coordinate 47,648,553 downwards.
CGCCTATGCACCACAGGGGTGGTCGCCATGCCCTAGATCCGTGGGACATGAGCTGCCATAGTGAGGCGATGGGACGCCTGTGCCACTATGGACTTTGCCGGGGAGACCGCGGAGGTCGTGACGCCCTATGCACCACGGGTGGTCGCCATGCCCTAGATCCCGTAGGACATGAGCTGCCATAGTGGAGGCGATGGACGCCCAGGCCACTATGGACTTTTGCCAGGGGAGACCGCGGAGGTCGTACGCCCTATGCACCACGGGGGTGGTCGCTCATGCCCTAGATCCCGTAGGACATGAGCTGCCATAGTGGAGGCGATGGACGCCCAGGCCACCATGGACTTTTGCCAGGGGAGACCGCGGAGGTCGTACGCCCTATGCACCACGGGGGTGGTCGCTCATGCCCTAGGTCCTGTAGGACATGAGCTGCCATAGTGGAGGCGATGGACGCCCAGGCCACCATGGACTTTTGCCAGGGGAGACCGCGGAGGTCGTACGCCCTATGCGCCACGAGGGTGAAATCCCTTGGAGGGAAAGTGTCTTGAGAGCCCATACGAGATTTATATGTCGGGATTGTCCCATAACAGTAGCGTGTTAAGGGGCAGGCCTCGTAGCGAACCTTCATCGCTCGTGCCGCATGAACGTCATGCGTCCCAGGGGTGAAGGTTGGCCTTAGAATCCTTATCCTTCTGGCTGCCCCAGGGCATGTAGGATGTTGCCATCCCGAGGTGGATAGCTCTGATCTCCGATGAGGGTGCTTGGTTGGGCGCCTTCAAAGAACGGATGGGTCGTCCATGAAATCATTGCTCTTCGGAGCCAGAGGTGGTTTCGTGGACTTAGAGTATTTTTGGTAGGAGACATAGCCTTTCGTTGATTAGCTACGGTCCCCACGGTCGGCGCCAATGTTGTAGGTGTAAAAACCAAACACGAGTGAGGGGTGTGGACGTCGGCCCTCTGAAGGGCCGTCGTCCACGAGGGTAAAAAATGACACGAGGATTTATACAGGTTCGGGGGTCCGAGAGGACCGCCCTACTCCTGTCGGTGAGCCAACGGGGGGTTACCTCCGGAGAGGGAGCCCCCGAGGGCTCACCAGTTTGAACATATCTCTTTATTGCTCAAGAGAGCCCCCCCTCTTGAAAGGAGGGATACATGGGGTATTTATAGGCTCCCAAGCATGTACAAATGACCAAACTACCCCTTGGGGGATAGCTACACTATGAGTACAAGCGAGGGGCATTATAGTCTTTCATGAGTACAATAGCATTTCTCGGGTCTGTATGCGTGTCTTCTGAGAGGCGGGCCTCGTCATTATGACAGATGAATTATTCTTCCAACAATCATCATTGGCTGGCACAACATAAGGATTTTGGACTTTAAGCCAAATTACGTGCCTTTGAGTCCGTTGTAGGCATGCATGCGAGCCTTCTAGTAAGCAAAATCGACTCCATCAAACACAGGTGGTTTGGTGGAATACTTGTCAGTCGTCATGGCTCCTCAGACCGGTTAAGATGTATGAGAAGAGCTAACCGTGCTCTGATACCACTTGTAGGACCGGAAAGGCGACTAGAGGGAGGGTGAATAGGAGCTCAAACAATTTTTCTTTTAAAGATTGAATTCAACACAAATTTCACTCCAATAGCTATGAGAGCTATGAAGATCAATAGATAAGTACAATGGAAGACTTATGTTGAATCCACTCCAAACCCCCAAGCATAGCAATCAACAAATTCAAAGATGTGCTGAAGAATTTGAAATCGGTACAACCACAGGCAAACGGGCGGTACTACCAATGATTGGTACAACCGCAGTTATAAGGGCGGTTCTACTAATTGTCTTGGAACAGCCCAACGACGAAAACTAAAATTGGCATAACTTTTGAATCACTTGGCCAAACTCTACGAGATTTGAAACACACCTTCCTATGGAGGTTAAGAACCTATTCCAAGTAAAGATTGACTAGATCCACGTAAAAGTTCCAACCTTTTTTCAATTTGAATGAAGTTTGTTTCAAAACCGAGTCAAGAACCAAAACATGATCTAAATCTTGCTCGTGTGTAAAGAATGATCAAGATGATCTTAGATGCACTCCCACATGTCACAGCAAGCAAGATCACTACAGAGACTCGAAGGAAAACCAACAAGACATCAAAAACACAAAATCATCAAAGAAAGAAAGCAAGAACAAAGGATAAACTCATCTTTGAGAAACTTGGTTGGATTGATTCGTGTTTGATGGATATTTACAGCCACTCCATCCTGGAGGACAAAGCTCAACCAAGGAGCACACAATCAATCCACTCCCTAGAACCCTAAGCCTCTCCTTTCCTCTCTAAGCTCTAAGACAAACTAGGGTTTTGCAAATGAAGTGCTTGGGGGCTGTTTGACAGCACCCCCTTCTATTTATAGTGAGGCCTAGCTTCTAGAAGAGTTAACCCTAATAGGCTCACGTTAAGGCCCAACACAAACGGGGTACACACACACACATCTTAAAGCGCCGTCTTCATCTTCTCTTGATCTAAACCGCTTCTCCACGTACCGTCTTGCACCGCGGTTTAGTCCAAGGTCACAAAGGCAGTATTTGGTGAAATTACCAAAATACCCCTTCTTGATCTTTCTCCGAAGACCAAGTCCAATCTTGGTGAAGCACTCACCTGCTTCGCCACGTGTAGGTTGATCAACGGCTCTCATCATGTCAGCAAGTCTCTCCCGTCCGGCTCCCGTCGAAACCACCATGGCACTTGCACCGACCCCCACGCCGCTTAATCCAACCTGTCGCACCGAACTGCCCGTTTGGTCACCTTTGTCCATTTTGCACCATGCTTGAGTCCATTGACCTCACTCGGCATCCTCGATCGTTCTGAATCTCAGCTCTCCAAGCTTAGTCCCGATCATACTCGTCGTTGACCTCTAAGCGTCCTGCACAACAATAGACAAAGAAATCGATTCCGGGAACAAGTTCTTCACAACTTGACCCACGTTAGTCAAAATATGCATCATGCAACACATATGCACTGAAACCCATGAACTTGACCTAACGAATAACCATTTCTCCCAATAGGTTGACAATCTCAACAAATTCAGTACAACCGCCATGTTACCAGCGGTACTACCGATCTTTGGTCGTACCGCTCCAATAACAGCGGTCGTTTCGATTTTCAATGAAGACCAGAACTCCACAAAACATCTTCTCTAGAATTAACCTACCACCATATATCAATCGGTACAACCGCACTCTGGTACTACCGCCATTGAACTTGCGGTCGTACCGTTCTATGGTTGTACCGCGCTTTAAACACCGGTACTATCGATTCTCCTGATACTTTGCTAAAAACAACACTTCCAACAAAACTTCAAAGCTATTGTCAATTGTCTCATCATCCTAAGATCATGAGAATATCCCCATGATATCCATATATTTCAATAATGTCCAACTAAAATAATCCATCCTAGGGTGTCCTAGGATTTATGTCATTCAATGGTACATGTCGTTCCCTAATTACCAAGGAGGCATAATGGCAATTAGGTAATTAACTAATTCCCGAAACAATTTGTTATAAAATTAGCAATGCATGTTTATATCAAACAATATACTTTTTTAAATTGGGCTCAATATAATCAAAGGTCTACGACTTGCCTTCATTGAAGAGTAGAGGTGCTTCGGTCATCGGGTCTGCGAAGTCGTCCGAAACACCGGAATCTATATGTGCGAACATAGCTAAATAAATAAAACAACTCCAAATAAAATTCAAATAAATACTAAATAAATACTAACAAGGAGATAATTAATTTAGATGAATTTAGAAATTTGAATCACTCGAATCGGAGTTCGAATGAGGAAGTTATGGCCTTCGGAAGTTGGAAAAACACAAGAAATGATAGAATTAGGGTTTTCTTGATTTTTCGGAATTAATTTTGCGAAGGAAAATCGGATAATTGCCACGTGGGCGCCACTGGACAGCCACATCAGCATAGGGGTGATGTGGCCACTGACTGGGCGTGGCATGGCACCACGTGGCCCGGCCACGTCGGACCCGAGCGGCGACGACGGAGCCAAGGCTTCGCCGTGAACAGTTGGTCTTGGCGGTAACAAGGACACCCCGGCAAGAGGGGAGTAAGGATCATGATGCGACTGGTTGAGGACGCGGCGGCATAGGAGGCGGCCGAAAGCGAGAAGGCGGCGGCTCGGGAGACTGCCCGGGACGGGGTGGCGTGCATGGGGAAGCCCTCGGTCTTGCGAACCAGTAGGTGGAGGCGGAGGCGCCAGAGGGTCCTTGGAGGCGGCGCTAGAGGCGGCGGCGCACCTCACGGCTGGCGGCGGTGCTTCGCAAAATCCGGCGAAGAGTCGACGAGAGGGGGAGAGTGAGTGGTTGGGGAAGCAAGAGGAGAGGAAGGCGCGTCCGATGCTCACTCTTATTGGCCTCAGGGTGAACCAGAGGGGGAGGACGGCGTGGAGGTCAAGTCGGCCATTAATGGCGACTTCAGTCCAGCGCGGTATGGGGAGGAGGCATGGGGCTTAGCAGGGCATGGGGGGAAGCAGGGGCGGCAGCGGGTACGGTGGAGGCGGGAGGTGACATAGCACTACAGAGATGGGACAGGGAGTAGGTGGCGGCTGCGCAAAACGCGCGAGCGGCATTGACGCCGTCGCTTGGCATGGGCGCTGTACCGCCCCGAGGAAGAAGATGACCAGGGCAAGGCTGACAGGGCGGACCCACATGGCAGCAGCAGTGAGCGCGGGAGGCATGGAAGGGCGCGGTGAAGCTAGGCCGTCCAATTCAAATCGGACGGCGTCCAGATGGAAAGGCATGACATTTGCTTGAGGAAGCCAGGGCCGGGCGCAGCGTCTTGAGGAGAAGGAGAATGGGCCGAAGGGATTCAGCCCAAGTGAATAGGAAGGAGATTTAAGGAATTTTTGAATTTAGAAAATACCAGAAAAGCAAAAACCTTTTTAGAAAATAGCTAAATCCGTCCAAAAATTCAAGAAAAATTCACAGAAATCTCTTGAATTATTTAGAACTTAGTAAAAATATTTTCAGCTTAACTTTTTCTTTTAGTTTTTGCAAATAATTATTTTTAACTTAGGGCAAAAGGAAAAACCCAATTAAGATCTAGAAAACTCAATTAAACCAACTTGAATTAGTTGAAGTTTTATTTAATTCAAATTAAATTGCTTTTAAAATTCTAAATTACAATTTAAGCTTTAGCTAAATAATAAAACCAAATGGTTAATTTTTAAAGTTTTCAAAATTTTCAAAAAGCCCAGAAAATAGGGATGTTACAGTATTATAATAACTTGTGTATGTAATTGATGCTTTAATTTTGTGATGGTATAAGTGTACTGCTCCTGGGAGGTACACAATACATCGAGAGCGGGGTATTTGATTTGCAATGCTAGGGCCAATCGGATGGTTAAGTATTACAAGCTAAATACCCTGGGTTCTCACACTCTTGCCCCGTGCATGGGTGGAACCCAGGACCTGTCAGAGAAAAACTACAGTTAGTAACTAGTGAAGTTCGAAATAAACAATCAGACGTGAGTGTTTCTTGCTAACCTGCGAACTGTGTCAGGGTACTCCTAGCACGGTGCCACGAGGACCCTCCCGCCACTTTCGGGTGAGGAGCCGTGGGGTGTGACACACCGTGGCTCACCCCCCATCCACGCACAGGTGGGTCCACCACCTCCCTTGGCCTACGGTAAGACGCTAGCTGAATGTCTCACCTCGTCTTCTCGACGAACTGGTCCATGACATCTCTAATCTCCTGCGCCATCATGCTAAAGTGCTCCCCAAGCATCATACGACGCGCGGAGGTCGCCAACTCGTTCATCTCCCACTGTAGATCGACCTATACTCGTGCATCTCACACTCGTTTAATACGTACCACGCGATGGAATACAGAGTCCGGCTGGGTGGGGTACGTGTCAGATACTGCAGCCTCGTGTCGTTGTGGGTCGTCCATGACCCTGATGTAACAAAACCTCGTCCGACTGGAGTACCACTCGATGTACTCCTCGTACATCCCGGGGATGTAGGGAGCATCTTCCTAGACGACGTCCTCCAAGGCACGGAGCCAGCCCCAAAACCAAGGGAACATTTGTTCATCCAGGAAGTCGTAGCAGGTACTTCCTTCCCAGTGTACCTATGAAAGGCAGAACGATTGTTTTGTAGGAACGTAAGACAAATGGTACAACAGAAGTAAAACGTGAACTTACTTATGGACGTTCAGCACCAGCCGCTGCCCCTAGGGGGCTGGGACCTCCTATCGTAGACTGAACTGGCACATCACCCGATGCACTGGTACTCCTCCACGAAGACATCGTTCACCAAGCACCTCCGCTTATACCAGTACATGTGGTCTCGTGTGCACAAGCTCGACAGGCCTCGGGGTGCGCGAGCGTACACCCTGTCGGGTGTGTATAGTGTCCAGATGACACAGTCATCAGTCAACTGATCGAACATCGCAATGTAGTCCAGGTAAGATGCGTGTGTAGTGATCGGAGTGAAGATGACCTCTGGAATAGAACAACGGAAACTTAGCATAAGAAATTGAATTACATTACGAAAAAGAATGAATGTTCAGAAAACTTACCCGTTGGTGACACCACACCATACCCATGGTCGGCCGGTCCTGATACGGAGGGATGCCCGATCTTCACGATGTAGGATCGTTGATAACTTTGGATCCGTGCAACATGACGAACCGATGGCACCAACCACTGTCAAAACAGCAACATGCGACAAAAGAATTCGCCCAACCACACGCTCGTGATCCCGTCTACCTGACCACACAAAGCAGACGTATCGTTGCTCTTGCAAAACACAAGGAATCATAAGAACAACGGGGTTGAGAACGCCTAATTCCCCTCTAGGTTGCACTGTGTGTCAAACCCTAGGAAGAACAAGCGTATAACTCTCTCTCAAAATAATAGATTCATATTCGTGGTACCTTTTACATGTAGTGGTGATCGGGTTATTTAACTCTCATACACGGCCAAACCTAGGGCCGGCTATGTTCTGGCTTCGGCCATCGAATACGCAACTGACTCAACTTACTAAATAAGAATTACATGACCGATTCGGCCCAAGTAATTAAAGCACGCAGGCTAACCAGACTTCCAGCACGCGTTCGGCCTTCTCTGTCTATCACGATGTAAACATACAAGTAATCACTTTAAATTGATTCGGCCTTCTCTGTCCATCACGCTGGCTAATTCCTCTCTTTCTTTATTTATCTTGACCACCATGCATTCTCTTCCTCCTTTATGTGCATGAACAGCACCATGCATTCATGCATCTTTTTAGTCAAAGCATCTCACGTAACACATGCATTCCAACTCTAAGCCAACATAAAAACAAGATGCAGCAGCAACATGTATTAATCCCTCCTGGCCAATGCACTCCTTTATTTCCTTTCAACTCATGCATTATCTTCTTTTAACGTCCCTGTTGATTAATCTTTTTAGCTCGTGCTCATGTAATAGGTCCGATCAGGATGTCCTCATCATCCTTCCCCACTTGAAAAATGAGTCGTCATCGACTTTGATTGTTCGGGTGAACAAGATGAATCCGATTGCTCCTTCCGCGGCTGAACTCCGAATATAAGAAAGGATATATGTATTCCTTCAAAGTCTTCTAAACGCATCTTCACTTTAGGCTTGTACAGATCATATATACGACTGCATATAATTAAATAAAATAGTAGTAGCTCTGTGTCTCTAAGTATGATAATTAAAGACCAAATTAAATTAGAGTTCACCTGGTAGTATTTAATGCGGCTCAATAATTCTTTCCAGTCAAATAATATATTTAACTGAAAAGTACTAAGAGTGTCTGTATCTGTATCAGGTCCACGTTGTCATCGGCGACGTACATGGTGACTGTGTAGGCTCCCAGGTCCAGTTGTGGTCATTCGATCTGGAAACGTTCGAAGGACCACAGCTAAAGAAGCAGCAGGCATCCGAAGAGAATGGAGCTGTCTTGAACCTAGTGGGACGCATCACACAGGGCACATTACGTCACGCACAGCACCACCGGGCCCTGGGCATAGGGCTGGATCTACTCTACCTCCTAGTCTACCAGCTTGCATGCGTACTGGATCATGTGCTTATTGACGCTGTCACTGTGGAACCCTAGAAACACCACCCATTCGAACAGCCATAGCAAGTAAACCTCGAAGTGCTTCCTCACCGTGTACTCAGGTGTGTCCTCTGTCATATGCTCTGGCTGCAAGAAGATAGATACACATCACTAAGTTGCACAAAGCAATTGAAGCAGAAGGACAAGAGTTACAAAAACTTATGTAAAACTGGCAGATCTACTTGGCGATGGCAGGTGGGGGTTTGCTAAACTCCTATAGCCCTTTGTTGGGCGGCAAGACCTCGAACCTTGCGAGGAACTCTGTGTGCCACATGACCGGGACGTCATGTGCCACCAGGGGAAGCCCGCGCAGGGCAACCCGTTTAGTAAGGCCACATCCTAAAGCGTCAGCGCCATCTCCTTGCACGGGTGGTGAAACGTGTGTGCCTCCGGCCTCCACTGGTCAACCAGTGCCGTCAGGAGGCACCGGTTATAAGGAAAGCGCCTCGACGTACGACCACTGCCCACGCGGTCCTGGTCATCCTTCCACATCGCCTCCACCATCCACACTAGTGGAAGGAGGTCTGCCACCCTCAACCTGTGTCGAAAGGATTAAGACCAAACGTTAGTCCACCCAAAGTAGTTAGACTACAATTGAGTACACAAATGTCACAACTACTCATATCTCGGAACCGAACAAGGGTCCACCCTCCATGCCCTCATGGGCGTGCACAGCCACAATGCGCCAAGCTCAATCGCCGCCTCGCCCTCCTAGGGAAGGATGGTACTGAGACAGCTACGGTGATGCGCATCAATGGCCTGGTCAAGCAACTCGTACGACCACTGCGCAATGTCTCCTGGGTTTGCCATACCTGAAAATTCAGTGCATACATTGTAAATACTACGAAATATATACAAAAAGAAATAAGAAGCGACATATCTAATTAATTCAATTATTGCACGATTAGCGACACATAGGAAACTGATCTACACACAACTGTATCGACATATAAATTTTTAGAGGTATCTTGACATGTACAGATAGAAAGTAAAATTAAGGTCACAATGTTTTAATTAACGTCTACATTCCGTATTTAGCTACTCTGGATTTCTTAGTGGATTTTTAGAGCTGTCTTACTGTTTTCCTAGTTTTAAAAATATTTTTGGCATAAACATAATATTTACCGTGCACAAATTGAAACCAAAATTAAGTTAGAATTATTTTGATTATGCTCTACATACCTTATGTAGCTACTCTGCAATTTTTACAGATTTTTATCTTGCTACTTTCCTTGTTTAAAAAGTATCTCCAGTATTTATGAAATATTTACTGTGTACAAATGGAAACAAAAGTTAAGTTCACAATATTTTAATTTAGCTTTGCTTACCCTATGTACCTATTCTAGATTTCTTAGAGAATTTTTGGAGGTGTCTTGCTATTTTCCTAGTTTAAAAACTATTTTCGGCATTAACATAATATTTACTATGTGCAAATGGAAACCAAAATTAAGTTTGGATTATTTTGATTAAGCTCTACATACCCTATTTAGCTACACTGCAATTTTTATAGATTTTCCCTGTTTGGAAAGTCTCTCCAACATTTACAAAATATTTACCGTGTACAAATGAAAACAAAAAATAAGTTCACAATATTTTAATTCAACTCTACATACCCTATGTATCTACTCTTGATTTTTTTAGAGGATTTTTATAGGTGTTTTGCTATTTTCCTAGTTTAAAAAGTATTTTCGGCATTAACAGAATATTTACCGTGCACAAATGAAAACCAAAATTAAGTTAGGATTATTTTGATTAAGCTCTACATACCCTATTTAGCTACTCTGCAATTTTTACATATTTTTAATATGTATCTTGTTATTTTTATAGCTGTCTTCCTGTTTTCCTGGTTTAAAAATTATTTTCGGCGTTAACAAAATATTTACCGTGTAAAAATAAAAATCTACAAAGTTTTCATAGTATTTTTGTGGATTTATTCTAAATCGTTCGAGTACTGCAATATAAATAATATATATACGATTAACTAAACTATACACAGCTACAATGATGTACTACATCAAACAACAATACAGCTAAAATTATCTAATCCATTGAATTTAATGTCCCTATTTTTATTTGCTAACCTACAAGGTTTCGAATTTATGTACAAAGTTACAAGAATATTTATCTGCAAAATAGACAACCAGATATGCTGCTCCGTCTCTCTCTCCTCTGCTAGGAACTGACATGGTTTCACTATGTCTCTTCTCTCCCCTCTCTCTCTCTCTTCTCTTTTTTCGGAATTAAAATGACTTTTCCACCGGATTTTGGGGGTTTATATAGCTAGTTCCTGTCGTCAGTTCAACTGGCGACAAGAACCCACCATTTCAACTAGGGATTTACACACTCTTCAATGCAAATTGCCAGTTGAAATGACGACAGGCAGTTGGAAGGACAACTGACAATAAATAGATTCCTATCACTATTTGAAATGGTGACAGGAGCCACCATTTCAAATGACTACAGACACCTATTTTATTTAAAAAAAACGACTATTTTTTAATTATCTTTTAAATTAATATTATTTAAAAAATTCAACAATCAAGCACGGAAATAAAAGTCTGGGAGCAAACGAATCTGAACAAACCTGTAGCAGCTTGGGAAGAGGGCATTGGGGTGGACCAACAGGGAAATCCGATGCTACATATGTGGGCTAGGGAGAGGGACGGTGGTGATGGAGCGGTCTAGGACGACGGTCGTCGGTAATGAAGCTGATGGGGAGGAGGGGCAACATGGAGGAGTGCCGCGGGCGACCTTGGATCTGAGCCGGAGGAGGGAGAGAGAGGAAGGGATAAGGTGCAGGGATCTGAATCGAGATGAGTGGAATAAGAGGAAGAGGAAAATGAAGGGATAAGATGAAGATAGAGATAGATCAGATGTGTTGGATGGCTTAAATCGGACAGAGTCAAAAGTTGTATGGTTGGTTGGCTATAGCGTTTTCTGGTACCTGATCAAAAGTAAAGTAAAATGCAGGCGCGACGTGGGAAGCGATAAATTGATCGTATATATGGGCTGATGTTATGGTCGGTACTCGATGATCAAAAGCACAAGACATCCGAGGCATCCCTGCTGATTGGGCGGCACACACGTGCCGGCACGCACTGCACAACAGCAGTGTACGTCCCAGGTATAATGAGCTAGCTAGGTGTAAGCTTGGCACGAGAACACGCGTGATGTACTTTTTTTTCTCGATTAAGACGATCGCGTACACCACAACATATACACGAGTGTATCTCTTTAGTATATGGCTAAACAGACGGACACGAATCAAATCCTGCGTGTTTTTTTTTTTTGCATGCGTTGCGTCAATCATAACGGGACGTGCAGGCACGCATCTTTCTATATAAAAGTTGGCGGACTCTGAGCTCAGTCAGGCTATCCACGTCGTCTCGTTTTTGTGGGCCGTTAGATTTCCGCGCCGCTCTTCGTCGCCGTTCGATCCCACGAGGTCTTCGCGTCCTTCTGCTTGCGCATCTCTCCCTCAGCGCCGCCACAGCTCCACAGCTCTTCCGTGCTTCTTTCCTCTTGCCTTGCGCCCCATGCTGTCTCCTCCTCCTGTTCCCCTTCCTCTCCTTGTCCGATTCTACTGCGGTCCCGCACCCACGCTGTCCTCGCCGCTGAGGCTGAGGGAGCGAGCCACCCATCCATCGCACTCTCTCTTCTCCCTTTGCCCTACCCTTGGTCGACTGCCCCAAAATCCCCTAGCACAAACCGTCGCCGCCGCCTGCCCCTGCTGGATTCCCCCCAAATCCTTTGCCACAGTCCGCCTCTGCTCGCTCCTATGGTGCCTCCTACGCCATCGGTCGGCAGGGCACCATCCCATCTAGCGTGTCCCCAGCCTCACCCGGCCGCTCGTCTCCCTTTTGCCGCGGCCGTTGCTTTCCCCGATCCGATCCCAACCCACCAAAGTGGCAGCCGAGGAGGAGGTGGAAAAGACCAACCAACGATCGGGAAGGGGTCTGCGCCGTCGGGGTCGGCACGGCACCAGCGACGGCGCGACACCAGTAGTTCCGCGCCCACGCCAAGACCCACATCGATGACCTCGAGGACATGCTCTCCGGCCTCCAGTCTGCCCGCAAGGAGGCCCGCTTTACCGACGCCGCCGTCCTCGAGGCCCAGCTCCACCAGATGCTCGGCAAGTGCCGCGCCGAGCCCAGCGTTCCCTCCCCCACATCCTCCCTCCAGGAAATAAGGAACTTTAGGGAACAACACTTCTCAATTTTTCATGTTTTCCCCGTTTATTGTAGTCATCAGTCTTCAATTTGAAGGAATCAGAGATCTGCATAGCATAAATTTTGATGAATTCCTCAACATTTTTTTATTACAGGTGCCGGCGCTAATGGGCTACTCCATCATCCTGCCCCTCGCCTTCCTCGTCGGCATTCACCACCTCGGTATGCTACCTCACTACCCCCAGGTAGCTAGCTAGCTAGGCTCCTCTTCAAGATGTCAAGCGCAAGGATGTTGTTCTTCAAGATGTCGGGCGCAAGGACTGGGATAGTGCGCTGCGGTACGCGCGGCGGCTGCGGGAGGTCGAGCACAGGGAGGTGGAGTGGTGGCTGATGGAGGTGCTGCTGCACAAGCTAAAGGGGGACCTCGCCGAGGCCGAGCGGCTCTTCAAGGAGGTCCCGGCGGAAAAGCCCCTCCTCGTCCGGGCTCTCTATGTGGGTACGGTGCTTTCTCGGTGCACTAACTACAGTTCTTGTAGATATGACGATTACATTATTCACATGCTATTGTTGTTGTTTTCTGCCTGTCTATCTTGGTGGTGATCATACATGTTGAAGAATTGAGAAATCACATTGGTAGTGGTAGTAGCGATTGCAATGGCAACATCGGTGATTGATGGAAGAATATTTGTGCCATGAGCATTGTTGCAATTTGCTGCAATTGTTTCTAATCTATGCGAGGCTTGTGCTTGGAAGTCCTGAAAAAAAATATCAAGAAGGAAAAAAACAATTGCAATTTGTAACACTTGCCTTAGGTAACCGACTTGGATGCTAGCGTTTCCAAATGTAGGAGGATTTGTGAGAGTCCTTCCATGGAATGTTTTTTGGTGGCAACGTGTGGATTTGCATTGATTTAAGAGAGAAAAAATATGTCTTGCCTTTTGTGAAGTTGAAATAGTTGTTTTTCTATGCATACCATATAAAGACTGCAGCAGCTCTTATTTTTTACTATATATTGGATTACAACATATGTGCAATTGATTAATCCTTGGTTCGCAAAAATTCACTACGCAAATGTTCCCTTTGCATTTGTGTTTCAGGCTTTTGCGGCGCGCAACGCTGCAACTAGGCATTCTGGTTTTATAAGAAGAATACATTATACATGCTATCACTCATTATCAAAACTCAAGCCTTTAAGAGTTAAACTCGCTCTTTACTATAGTCCCTTTTTTATGTGATATTACAAACATAGCTCATGTTTTCTTGACTCTTCACATTTCACATTCTTGTAGGGACTCGCACTATGTACGCACAGAAGACTGTACTGAAGCCTTGTTTATGCCTGGCACTGAGACTGTCCTATCTCCTTTCTTCTCGTTTCTTTTAAGAACTAACCTAAATCTATGTGTTAATTACTATTATGACTGCTATTTGGCGCTTTCTCTAGCTTCTGTGCTTAGATATCTGCTTTTACATAATAAAATTCAGGGTCTTTGACACGAATATGGTGCATTCCAAATGTTTAAGTCAGCCCAGACATTTTTCTGTGCTTCTAATCTATTGTGTAAAACTGATTCTTTGTCATTTTCTATTGATGTAAGATTCTGTATTAATCTATCACCTATTCTTTTTCTGAAATTACATCATCCATACACCGATCTCTTGCTAAGAGTTGTATTAAATATTTGTTTAGGTTACATTATCAAATGAGTAGACTCAACCTACAATATTACATGGTGATGATTTTTCTGCTTCTGTAGAAGACAACTCTACAAAGCGGCATAGCACTGTTAAGGGAATATCCTTTCGTATTTCGGTATGTTAAACAACAAGTTGTGTGTTATTCATCTGGTACTTAGCTATGTCTTTTTTGCCTCCAGATTTCTCAATTATTTCAATGTTCCTTCATAGACAATTTATCATGCTTGTTTTTTCATGTAGGTGTTTGAACAGATGCCTGTCACACTCCTAATTAGAGGTTCATTATTGAATAAAGCACTGTCAGGTACCCTTTGTTTTTCATGTGAAAATGTGTTTTTTTGTCCAATCATGCAGACACACCTTTATTGGTTTACTTCAAGCGATGAACTGCTTCTATATTTTAAATTTTATATATAACTACACTCGCTTCTCCAGTCCAGCCCAGATAGATCCCCTGATGCCTGCATGTTGAACTGTCTATATCATTTTCCTGTTCTCCTATGGAAGGGTTGATTCAAATGGAGCCCTCTATGATGCCTCAAAGGCTAAAAGCACTAGACATGAGCTCTGAAACTTGATTCTCTATCTCTGCTAATTCTTGCGTCTCTAAAGGATGAACCCTATCCTCCATGCTTTATGTCTAGATTGAGACTCATCAAACTACATCCCATTGTTTAAACTCATTGTGTAGCACCTCCTATAGTTTTATCAAACATTGAGCGGTATTTGGAATGCTTGCTACCTATATCAAATTCGATAGTTAAGGAAACCTGTTTCGTCTTGGATGAAACTTCTGCTCAATTTTGTTGTAGTTTTCTTTTGTTTTATCTTGGATAAAACTTCTACCAAAGATTGAGCACATTAGTAAACGGCACCTTAGTTTTACAGAATAGTAAACGACACATTATTTTTACAGAGTATACATGTTGCAGTTTTAATGTGCAACACACCATATATCTTCATAACAACCGCCATAGATAAAACTTGAATTCATGTAAAGGACCTCAAGGCATATGCATATGTTTATTACTACGGATATATAGATGTTTTATTACTGCATGTTTAGATAGACTCAGGCCATATTTACTAAAAAGATATCATCGGCTGTTCCTTAGTCCTAATCAAAGTCTCAGGTCTTCAGCTCCACGGGCCGGTTTCTAGTATAATCTAATCCATTAGTAATTTGATCGATCACGACGCAACGTTCATCCGACATGCACACTGTATATATCGCAATCAATATATAGTACAGTACATACATGTCGCGGTACCGTCACAACCAACCGACACATATCTAACCATGCCTCCTTTCGCCAAAGCAAACAAAAGGGTGCATAATACGACCTTTTGCGAAAGAAACGATCGACGGGGCAGCTAGAGAAACTGATGGAGTCTTTAAAACGTACGTGGAAATGTAGATAAAGAAAAAGCATCATGATATGATGCGTAAACGCTCTAGTATACCAGTCTACGAGAGTGCGTGCTTGCGTAGTCTGTATGTGTGCATGTCCACTACAAGAAAACTCCTTTGCAGAGACGTTTTTCAAAAAAAAAAAAATCTAAAATAAAGAGTTATACAGTTTAGAGACATTTTTTAGAGACACTTTAAAGATTGCCACTAAATTTCGTATGTTAGAGACGGTTTTAACACGTTTTCGAGATACATATAAAGTTTTATCTTGTGGAGATGTTTTTGAAACGCTCTCTAATTTGTCAAAAGGTTATGTTGTGTAAAGACATTATTTTGAGATGTTTTTCAACTCACTAGAGGCTTTTTTTCGGTGGTTGATATGCGTTAAAAATAACAACATATAAATATTGCAACACGTGAGGTTGTGAGGTTAAGATAACTGTGTGACAAATCTAAAAGAAATATTTAAGTTCGAGTTCTAGTATCGACCTTTCCGGGAGCCGAGAGCGTTTATAAGGCATTTTCGAAAACCACATGTTCCGACCTTGAATTAGACGTTAGTCATTAATCACGCGTGCGCCAAGCGTCAAGACACCACGGGATGGGCGTAGGTACAATCTGCCGTGTCGTGTCCTCTTCGGCAAATCAACCGATCGACACTAATTAGCTTGGTCGAGACAGGAGACACGCGTGCGTGCATTTGTGCTACTATATATGCATGCATGCATGTGCGGTGAGGTAGAAGAAAAAAAGTTGCAAACAATGCGCCAGTGCGACATGCGCATGTTTTCGTGTACCTACTCCTTTGGGCAACGGAGTCGGCATCTTCCATAAATCCATCGTTCCATTCATCATCTAGCTTGTGCCAAAACAAACAGACGCATGCATGATCCATACTAGTACTGTCTGAGCTGGGCCGCGGTACTAGCTAGCTATCTAGAGCTTGTGCTAGAGACTAGAGTATGACCGGATCTGGATGCACGCATGGGATCACCGAGCTCACGTTGGGAGTTATGTGCAGTCGCCGTTCTACTAGCTGTCATGTACGCACTTGCCGTGCCAGCTGATGCACGGAGTGATCCATTGTACACTGCTTTGTAAAACGATGATTGAGAGAGAAGATTGAATAGCTTCGCACAGCCCAATGTCTGGCGCTTGCCCTTGCTTATATTGCCGGACGGTAGACAGTCCGAGTCGTATACGTTGAGGAATAATCGCTGGCGAGTCTAGTTCGAGCGATTACCTTATAGGCAAGTATAGAATCGTAAAAATAATACAAAAACATAAGAAAAAAAATAGTAGATTGAACACAGAGATATAGTGAGCTTTTTGCTTCTCTTTATTCCTTCTTCAATAGATCAATCGTTTATAATGAATAGCACCCCCTATTTATAGGCTAGAGACCCTGCTAGGGTTTGGGATAGGAAGCCCATACATGGGCCGGCTTCTGGGCCAAGCCCATACTTTCTTAACACTCCCCCTTGGGTACACATCCTTACATGTTCATGCCTTGTCAAAACTCTATAAAAACCTAGTGTGAAAAATTTGGAGAAAGAGCACATGATACAAGTTCTGCAGCGTTGCACGAATCGCCTCATTAAAAACCTTAGCCGAGAAACTTCAGGAAAACTCATCAAGGGAAAAAGGGTACAATCCGCCCAATTTCATTTAATCTCCATGATTTACTCTTTGGGTACTCGATCTTCGTAATCAAGTTTCAATAATGAGTTCATGAAGATTCTCCCTCTGAATTCTGCACTTCTCTAAGTCTCATCATTACAATTCCACGTATGCACCTTTCAAAGCTAAATGCTGGAAGTAACTTAGCGAATAAATCTGCAAGATTTTCACATGACTTAATATGCAATATTTTAATTTCATCCATCTTTTGCAATTCATGAGCATAGAAGAACATGGGGTTGATATGCTTTATGAGATGATTCTTCACATAACTCATCTGCACTTGTGCAACACAAGCTGCATTGTCTTCATAGATAATAGTGGGGGTTTATACGGCATTCAATCCACATAACTGCTGGATGTGGTGAATCATCTGCCAAAGCCAAACACATTCTCGTAAGGCCTCGTACAGTGCTATGATTTCCGAGTGGTTCATCGAAGTCGATACAAGACTCTGCTCAGACAATTTTTATGGAATTGCAGTTCCACTATATAAGAATACATAAACTGTTTGTGACTTAGCTGTATGCGGGTTCTACAGGTACCCGACATATGCATAGCCATTCCTATTCAGGTCTTAGATCTTTATGTAGAACAAACCAAGTTCTTTGCTTCCTTGGAAGTATCGGAAGATGTCATTCATTCCCTACCAATACCTTTGGTAGGTTTTGCACTATACCTTACTAATAGGTTAACAGCAAATGCAATGGCCGATATAGTACAATTTGCTAAATACATGAGTGCTCCTATTGCACTTAAGTATGGGAATTTCGGTCCCAGGACTTCTTCCCCCCTCTTCTTTAGGTCTGTACGGGTCTTTGTCTTCCTGCAAAGATCTCTCGACCATTGGCAATTTCAAAGGGTATGCCTTTCAAAATCAAACATTTCTAACACCTTCTGAGTGTAGGTTGACTGATGCGCTAAAATCCCTTTAGGGGTATGCTCAAGCTGCAAGCCTAGGCAATATTTGGTTTTACCCAATTCTTTCATTTTGAACTCTGACTCCATGTAAGAGCTTGATTTCTTAATATCTTCCAGGGTTCCAACGATATTTAGATTATCTTCATACACTGAGATTATACAAAATCCATCCTGAGATCATCGTATAAATACACAGGGATTATTCTTATTGTTCATGTAGCCTTTCTTGTATAGAAAATCACTTCAAGCGATTATACCACATCTCGACTGATTGCTTAACTTCGTACAGTGACTTTTTGAGTTTCACACTATACAGATTTCTATTTGCTCTGTCTTGATTCGAGATAGGGATACATTCAGGTATCTTCATATAAATTTCCGAATCCAATATTCCATAAAGGTATGCTGTTACAACATCCATCAATTTCACTTTTAACTTCAAGTTTACTACCATTAAGATTAAATATCTAAAGGGCGGTTCTGCCCATGACCGGGGAATAGGTTTCTTCATAAACAACTCCTGGATGTTGAGTGAAACTTTATGCAACAAGCCTTACTTTACTTTATTATTTTTATTTCTGTTTCGAACAAATACCCACTTATGTCCTACGGGGTGCACATAGGGAGGTGTGTAGCTAACAGGCCCAAACACATTTCTTTTTAGGGGTAATTAGGTCAATAACATCGCGTTAGAGCGTAATCGGAGAAATGACACTCCGTTCTCCTCGGGTTGGAAAATAACATCGCGAATATTGAAAAATTAGACAAATGACATCCTGGCCAGTTACCACCGTTTTCAGAATTTTTTTAATTTAGAAACTAAGCTCAAAAAATTATCAATTGTTTTGTGGAGTCTCCCGACACAGTTTAATTGCTTGTGTATTTTTTTCAAAACTTTATATATTCTGATTTTGTCTCTAAAATTCATTTAATTATACTGTTTATATGAATTTTCTAATATAGAAAATAAGGTCCAAACATTATGAATTTTTTAGGCTCCTTACATAGTGGACTTGATTATGTAATTTTTCTAAAATTTTACAAAATTAAGTAATGCAATTTTATAATGTTTCATAATGTAAAGACATCATGAAATTATATTAATTAATTTTGTAAAAATTCTAGAACAATTACACAATCAAGTCCACTATGTAAGGAGCCCTAAAAATTTTCCTAATATTTGGACCTCATTTTCTATATTAGAAAATTCCTACAAATAGTATAATTAAATGAATTTTAGAGACAAAATCAAAATGTATAAAGTTTTGAAAAAAAATATAAAAGCAATTAAACCATGTCGGAGACTCCACAAAAAATTGATAATTTTTGAGCTCGCTTATATTTAAAAATTCGAAACAGAGGTAATCGCTAGGATGTCATTTGTCTAATTTTCGTTGTTCGCGATGTTATTTTCCAACCCGAAGAGAACGGAGTGTCATTCCTCCTATTACGCTCTAATGCGATGTCATTGACCTAATTACCCCTTCTTTTTATTCGGAGATAATAATTCTGCTTCTATTGCATTTTTCCAATCTTCCCAATCTGATCTTTTCTTTCATTCAACGAGCGATACAGACTTTGGATCAAGATCAATGATTGTGGCAATTTTCTTTGCAAAATCAATGTCGACATTGGATGTTGTCTTATTCATAGATTCTCCTGAAGTCACAAAGTTTATAGCTATTTCTTCAAGGGACGATTCTTCTAATGCTTTTACTTGCTCACCGCTGCATTCAATTACGGGGACAAGTCCCTTTAGTGTTTTAGCTTCGATGTGTGCGCACATATCTATACTGATGTCTCTCTTCATAGGGATGTTCAATTCTAGTATACATTTCCATGAGTCGAGAGCGTTTATGAGGCATTTTCAAAAATCACACGTTCCAAGCTCGAATTAGACGTTAGTCATCAGCCACGCGTGCGCCATGCGTCAAGACACCACGGGATGGGCGTAGCTACAATCTGCCGTGTCGTGTCCTCTTCGGCAAATCAACCGAGCGACACTAATTAGCTTGGTCGAGACAGGCGACACGCGTGCGTGCATTTGTGCTACTATATATGCATGCATGCATGCATGTGCGGTGAGGAAGAAAAAAGAAGTTGCAAACAATGCGCCAATGCGACATGTGCATGTTTTCGTGTACCTACTCCTTTGGGCAACGGAGTCGGCATCTTCCATAAATCCATCGTTCCATTCATCATCTAGCTTGTGCCAAAACAAACAGACGCATGCATGATCCATACTAGTACTGTCTGAGCTGGGCGACGGTACTAGCTAGCTAGCTAGAGCTTGTGCTAGAGACTAGAGTATGACCGGATCTGGATGGACGCATGGGATCACCGAGCTCACGTTGGAGTTATGTGCAGTAGCCGTTCTACTAGCTGTCATGTACGCACTTGCCGTGCCAGCTGATGCACGGAGTGATCCATTGTACACATGCTTTGTAAAACGATGATTGAGAGAGCAGATTGAATAGCTTCGCACAGCCCAATGTCTGGCGCTTGCCCTTGCTTATATTGCCGGACGGTAGACAGTCCGAGTCGTATACGTTGAGGAATAATCGCTCACGAGTTCAGTTCGAGCGATTACCTTATAGGCAAGTATAGAATCGTAAAAATAATACAAAAACATAAGAAAAAAAATAGTAGATTGAACACAGAGATACACGCCTTCATCAAAAATAACATTTCTAGATATGTAGATACGACCAGTGGCGATACACAAACATTTGTATCCTTTATGATAGGACTATACCCAAGGAAAACACACCATGTGGAACGAAACTGAAGCTTTCGTTGATTATATGGTCGAAGATGTGGCCAACAGGCACATCCAAAAGCTCTAAGACAGGAGTAATCTGGCTTAGTCCCAAAAATTCATTCTAAAAGAGTGGATAAATTAATGACTTTACTAGGAAGACGATTTATAAGAAAAGTGGTTGTTTGGAAGGCAACATCTCAAAACTTCATAGGCATGGAAGCATGCGTCAAAAGAGATAACCCAACTTCAACGACATGCCTATGTTTTCACTCAGTAGCACCATTCTGCTCATGCGCATAAGGACAAGAAACTTGATGGATTATACCTATTTGATTAAAAGAACCATGGAGTTGTTTATACTCCTCCACAATCAGTTTGCATACAAATGATCCGTTTATCAAGGAGTTGTTCAACATGTTTTTGAAATTGAACAAAAAAAATTCAAGACATCAGCTTTACCTTTCAGAAGATATATCCAAGTGAATTTACTATAGTCATCAATAAAACTCACATAATACTTATGCCCTTCAACAGAAGTAGGAGCAGGCCCCTAAACATCATAGAACATGAGTTCTAAAGGAGATGACGACATACTGGTAGACCTAGGATAGGGTAACTGATGACTTTTTGCTTGTTGACAAGCATCACAAACGAACACTTTATTTGAAATATCTGGACAAGGTAACTGATTTGACCTAATGACTTGTTGAACGATTGAAAAGGAAGGATGCCCTAGACGACCATGCCAATGTTCTTGAATAGTTATGATGGCAGTCAACCATTTCTTAGTGGATGTCGAACTGGGATGTAGAGGATAAAGACCACCCTCACATTTGCCTTGGAAAAGAGTTTTCTTCGTTTGCAGATCCTTGATAAGAAAACAATTAGGATGAAATTCAAAGAACACATTATTGTTTGAGGTGAGACGATGAACTGAAATGAGATTTTTCAAAGTTCTAGGAACATGAAGGACATTCTTTAGATGCAAATCCTTACTAGGAGTTATAATTTTTGAGTGACCAACATGACTAATGAACATACCTAATCCGTTTGTCATTTGAACTTTATCCTTGCCGGTGTATTTTTGATGCATAGTCAGTCGGTTCAGATCGTTGGTAATATGATTGGTGGCGCCCGTATCAGTATACCAATCAGTATCAACATTATAGGCGGTTGTTGCAGCAACAGCTGTGCGTGTTTCATCTGCTGGATAGGAGTGATCGAAATGATGATAACACTTGAGCGCAACATGACCATGTTTTCCACAGACTTGGCATGTCAGTCGATTGGAACTGTTGTTCGGTCGGTTGAAATTGTTGTTCCTTGAGCCTTCACCTTGTCGGTCATGGTTGTCACGACCACCACCTCGACCACGTTCTCGACCATGGCCACTCCTACCACCACGAGAGATGATGTTGGTCGAAGCCCCTGGAACCTAAATACCAGAATTTTGGATATCAAGCTTCATCTCAAAAGTAAGAAGGTGTGCATAAACGTCATTGAGGCTCATCGTATCAGCTCTAGTGGTGATTGATGTCACCAGAGGATTGTAGTCAGCGTCCAATCCTGCAAGGATATATGAGATGAGTTCTTCATCTCTCAAGGGTTGTCCTGCAGATGCCATCGTGTCTGCAAGGGTCTTCATCTTGGCAAAATATTCTACACTAGACATATCTTTCTTGTGTGTGTTCGACAGTTGCATTCGAACCTGCATGATCCTTGCCCGAGATTGGGAAGAGAACATGTGCTCAAGAGCTGACCACACTTCGGCTGAGGTTGATAAGAACAACACTTGCGCAAGAACTTCAGGCGATAGGGATGACAGAAGTGGACTCAATACGAGTTGACTTTGTTGAACCCAAACTTGGTAAGCTGGATTTGGCACCACCCGAACTTCATCGCCGATCGTGAGGGATGCGGAGCTCGAACTAGACATGATGAGGTAGAAGAGGATGGCTCTGATACCATGTAAAACAATGATACAGAGAAAAGCTTGAATAGCTTCGCACAGCCCAATGCCTGGCGCTTGCCCTTGCTTATATTGCCGGATGGTAAACAGTCCGAGTTAGGGGCGGATCTGGGCCTCGGGCAGGGTGGGCTATAGCCCGAGGCCCAGAGAAAATAGCAATAGAAAAAAAATTTACATGTAGATTGAAAACAGTCGGCACAGTGATTTAGCCCGAGGCCCAGCCGCCCAGCTGCTGAAGCCGGCCTAGCCCACGCCCGACGCCTCCTTCCCCCAATCGGCCAATCCCCCACTCCATCCGGCCAGGCGGCCACCAGTGAGGCCTCCTTCCCCCAATCCCCCACTCCATCCCAAATTCCCAATCCCCTCGCGACCTCGCTCGCCCGCCGCCGCCGCCCGCCGCCCCTCCCGGCTCCCTCTGAGCCCTCCCTCACGCGGTCACGCCAGGCGCCGCGCCCACGCGCCCTCCGTCGGTCCGTCTCCGCCCAGTGCAGCGCCCATGGCCCCGGGCCATCCTCGACGGCGAGTCGGCGACGCAGCGTCAACCAGCGCCTTAGGTGGCGGCTGTGGTTCTTCTCGGCCGCCGATGACCGTGCTCTTCCCTCGACGCAGCGGCGCAGGCTCCCTCGACGGTCGACGCAACACCTCCAGGCTCTAGGGCTGCTCCAGGGCTCCCTCGACGGTCACGGCAGAACTGCTCCCCACTCCAGCCTCCAGTCCAAGCCTCCAGCCTTGTGGGGAGTAGGGAGGAGGAGAGCCGGGCGGTGGGATACGGCGAGGCGGAGGCAATCCATTGGAGGCACCAGGCAGCCAGGCAGACGGCGGGCAGCAATCGGCCGAGTGGGAGGAAGCGGCGACCGGCGACCGGCTTTGGCTTTGAGGCTTTGAGGAGAGGACCGAGAGGTAATGAGAATATGAGATCGTGACTGGCTTCCATGCGGACCATGCCCTTGAGCAGATCTTCCAGGGATGCTTCGCCAGCTTCAGTTGACACATGACGACCTTGTTGATGAGCTGGTTGAATAATTTGTAGAAGAATGTCTCTCATAAGCACCTTGACATCAAATCTCTGGGACACAGTTACAAAAGCTTGACATTGAAAACGTCCATTTGTTGCAGATTGACTTTGGTATGTTGTCATAGCAAGAGTTGTCTTGCCCAAACCACCAAAACCGAATATAGGTATCACCCGTAATTTTTGATATGTTCCTCCATCAACCACTACACAAGACTCTCCTGATGAGGTTCAATGCCTACAAGCTGTTTTCTCTCCAGAAAGAGTGCAGTAATGTGGGCATCAAGATTTAAAAGATTAGCTGGGGTGTCATAAGCAGCCATGCTATTAGCAGCAGCTCCAAAAATTAACTCCAGGGTATGGACATGGTCGTAGACTTGTAGTTGCTTGAGCCTTGAGTTATGCAAGCAGTGGGTGAGTAGTCTTTTGCCCATTTGCTCTTATAGCCTTACACAAGAAGGTTGCAACTGATGTTTCTTAATTTTGATCTGCAGGAAAAACTTCATCTAGAAAATATCGAAGCCAGTGCTGCTGTCTTGAGCAAAATAGCTGTTGATTGGAAGGAGGTGTCTCCTAAGCTCAGCTCTGAAGCTCTTAAGGCAACTGTGAAGAACCTAAAAGTTAAGGTATGCTAAGTGCTTAATTGTATAAATCGTTGTGTTGTGCACAAAGTGCTTGATGCTTTTTTATGTCAAAATGATATATGTTCTCAGTCGAGGGCAGTCAGGGGCTGAAGGCATTGCCACTATTAACCATATGCAAAGCCAAGCTAATTGGAAATTGCAAAACAAAGGTAAATGACTCTATATTAGACCTTGAATTAGCTCTCTGTAAGTGCATATTGTTAATAAGTGCATTTCTTATTTAGGAATTAGAGATATAAAATGAAGAAGGGCAAGATATTGTCATCTTCGTTATTTAGGTACTTAATTTGTATCTCTAAGATGTTATATTATTTATATTTTGCCATATTTTTTATTATATTTTATGTTGAAGCATTTTTTAAAAAAAGTTTCATGTCAATGAAGCATTTGTGCCTTTTTTTTGTTATTTTTAGTGTGGGTAGAAATTAGCATTAGTTTTAAGATGTTAGCCTTTTAGAATTTAGCCCGAGATGTGATCAAATCCTAGATCCGTCACTGGTCCGAGTCGTATACAATACAGCTGATCTGAATCAGGCATTGATATGACAACATGTTATACACGGAAAGGATTTGTACGAGGAAAGGATTCTATCCAGAGGAAGGTTCATATACATGATCAGAATCTCTCTTAACATGCTCTGCAATCTCCTGTGCGAAAAACTGTGTGCGTACGTGCTAGCCAACAAGCAGAAAACGTCTAAGTAGTTACTAGTTGCCTAGCTAGAGCAGCCTGGCCCTGATGGCAGCAGAGATCGTTTTTTTAAGTCGCCATCATGAGTAAGATTCAATTTGACTCTGCCGTTCGAGTAGGAGTGGACGAGCAGTATCTGATGGACTCATGCTTATATGTGTGGTGGTGCACGTTGCTCGCTAGCGCTAAAGCCGGCGAGCGCACACATGAACTTTTGCCCAGGTTTTTCCCGTGGCAGCTTCGTTGCTCTTATTTTGATGCGCCTGTCACGCCCAACGACAACAACTTGAGTGCACTGTTCCTTTGACAATGGCACTGGCATGGGCCCATGGTGCAAGTGAGGCAAGCCGAGTCGACCTGGTATGGCCTTGTCAAGTCTGTGTCCGCGCCGGTCCAACTCCAATAAGGCGACGAGCCGAGCCCACGCGAAAACACACGATAAAGGCCATTTTGCCATCGAATCAGGTAGCCTTCTAGCCTTGAGGGCTAGGACGCCTCGTTCCCCGCGGCCCAATCCACAGCCTAGGTTCACGTAGCACCCAACCACATGGGTGGGGTTCCGCCCCTAGCGGCACGGCCGAGGATTTACGTCAGGCGTCCAAAATCTTGCGGGCCTAGCGGTGTCAAATCCCAACTTTTCTCGGCCGGTTTTGGTGGACTGAGTCCAGCCCTAAATAGGCGGTCTGGCCCTTGTTTTTGGTTTGTGGGCTTGGTTGGCCCAAACTTGCTAGG
Organism: Phyllostachys edulis; assembly: GCA_036346405.1. Taxonomy (NCBI): domain Eukaryota; kingdom Viridiplantae; phylum Streptophyta; class Magnoliopsida; order Poales; family Poaceae; genus Phyllostachys; species Phyllostachys edulis. The sequence continues at coordinate 47,622,736 of CM070560.1, read as the reverse complement.
AAAGTCTCAACAAAATGGCTATTCATTTTTGACATAAGCTATTTTTTTGCGAGGGAAAAGAGAAAAAAAATACAACAAATGATTTCACAACATTTTTTTTACGTATGATTTCACAACATCAGACATAGTTTAGTTCTGACAAGAATAAACAAATACATAGTTCAAATCTTCTTGAGTATAAGGTTTGGCTTCAGATTTCATATTCAACTTAATGATTACGCGAGGCATTGAGGGCTTGAGGCTTGCGAGAAATTAGAACTGACAAAAATGACAAGAGTAGCAATAAATCAGAGAGAAATCAAAGGAGAGCAAACAAATCGGAGAGATAAAAAAAAATTGCTCAAGTGAGACAAACAAATCAGAGGACAACAAACAAGTCAAGAACAAAATAAAGCTCTAGACAAATTTTCTATGAACCGGGAACCAAAACGGCCACCTTTCATCTAATCTAGTAGTCACCCACACAATGCATACATACCTAACGAGAAGGTTGTGGGAGCGATGATTGCTGGAACTTGGAGGCGACAGCCGGGCAACTAGGTGGAGGCGCGGACGACGTTGCTGGCTTAGGAGTAGAGCAGCTTGAAATAGACAGGATCGACTGTGAATCCAGCGGCGGCGGCACGCCGGCGCGTCCTCTCCTTCTTCCTTCCTCTCTCAGCCCTTTTTCTGTTGATGAGTGGCGGTGCTGCACACTGCGCTCTGTCACATTTTCTTATCTGCAAGCGCACTGCCATCTCGGGCAGCCAGTGCGATGTTGGGCTTGGTGGTCAGGTTGAGAGTGTTGGGCCAGTGGATGAGGAATTGAAGATGCAATGTAGTTCCCTTCAGGCCAGCCTAACCGGGGTTCGAAGGGCAGAGCAGTGGGCCGGGTCGGATGAAGCGGGCATGGGTGTATCTACACCGTGACCGTGCCCGTTTGCTTGTCGGTCAGAGGTTTCATCCTACGAACATGCCTACGGTGTAACACCCTAAAAATTCTAGGAATAAAAATACGGGATTTTTTAAACTCTTTGGTCTTGTATGGTCTGTTGTTGTTTTGTTCGCATGCCTGAAAATTTGATGTCTAAAAGACAATGTTGTAAAAGTAAAAGTAAAACTAACTGAAATATCGTATGCTAGTAAATCTTCTGAAAAGATTCTCTAGAATAAAAATCCAAAGTGAAATCATGCTCCAAAAATTAATCTATCAATTTTGTTTTTTCCTCTTTATCTTTTCTTCCTCTCTTTCTTTCTCCTATTCCTTTGACCGAGCCAGTTGGGCCACGTTGTTGCAACCCAACCAATTCTCACCAAACCGGCTTATTTGTTGCTAGTTCTCGAAAGCAAACAAACGGTAGCCTCATTTCGACCACCTTCTCCCTCTTCCTTTCTTCCATGCGTCGCCATTTACGCCGAAGTGCCGGTATGCATCGTCGATGTCCTCTGTAGCATTACAGTACCGCAACCAGCGCGGGTCACCTGCTCAATCCAACCTATACTTGTTGCCACTATGCCGCCCACCATGTCGCGTCTAGGGCGCTGCTTCCACACAGCATTGTCGACAGCCACCTCGTCGCTCGCGCCACCTTGCGCTCTCCACCCTCCCCCTCTTACCTATAAAGGCCACCCTGAAGCTTCCCTACTTCCTTCCCAGGCCATTCTCCTCCTTCCCACTCTTCTCACCAAGTGAAAACACAAAGGAAGTGGCGAGCTCCCGCTTCGGCCACAGCGCCGCCGTCACCTCCTCGCCACTCCGGTGAACTCTCCCCCTCGTCGCCCGCGTCACCGTGCGTTCCGGAGCCTAGGGAGTCTTTCCCCTTGTGAGGACCGGGAAATTTCGGCTTGAAATGCTTAGTCTTCCAATTGACTCTAACATTGCAAACAAAATATCACGTGCCTCGAGATACATGTACTTCCCAAGAACTTGCAGTACACATACCCCTTTACAAAATTATGCATCAATTCCATTCAACACATAGAACCGAAGCACAACTAAGCAAAAACAAAAAATATACAATATAGATTATTACAAAAGGGGCCGACCGGCCAAATAACAGCTAAAGAGTTAAACAAACAGCGGAAGCAAAAGCCATAAGATGGTGATAAACAAGAGCCAATTAGTGTGCCTTTAACCCACAAGGCAACCAACTGGGCTACCAACCTAGTCGTCAAACCCACCGCACAGCTCACAAAAGTGGATCCCTTGGGGATCAACTTCCTCCTCTGCAACATTTAGTTAAGCAAAGCAAATGAGTACAAAAATGTACTTGCAAGACTTATGTGTAGTGTAACAGTCTATACATAGCTACATGCAAGCTTATTTAAGTGGAGGAGGCTCTAGACTCATTTTCAGCATAAAGCAAGTTTTCATTTGTAATAATGTAATAGATTTAAAGCAGTTTTATAATCTGTTTTTATTTGACAAAAACAGTGAGATACAAGTAACAAGAATAAAAGACATCCTGGAAGTGGCTAACCCACTAGCCACCACAACAATAGCATGAATTCCCCATTCATACCACCCACATCAAGTTTTAATTAAATGTTATAATCTAGTTCTTGCATGACCTTACCAAGCATGTCTATACCCTAGGACGAGGCTATTCGAATAGTTTGAACCCTGCAGGGGTGTACCAATGTACCCACACGTCAGACCGCCTTTTTGTCACATGATTAAGCACACTTCCGAAGGTATGCCGGCACGGCTAAATCCTACGAGACATTTCCAATATTGTGCAGTAACTACGAGCCGTCCGTATGGATAGAAACCCATACGTTGAGACATAATTATTGTAAAGCCAAAAGTCAACTACCACTATAGGGTAAAGCTCCCGGACAACTACAATGCCCTTCGGTGTGGAGAACCTAAATAGGATTCCACTCTCGCTCACCCAACACATAACCACAAGTTTCTTTTTCAATACCACACACACACCACCTCCTGCGACTCGAAGCTAACACACGCCAAAGTACTAAGTCAAGAGAGGTCCCATATCCCCCTCGTGTGGTTAGCACGCAATAATCGCTTGGCTTAGTGACACAAGTAACTCGGTCCTTGTTGACCCGCACCATTCCACCACACCATAAGATCACACCATCAACCATTGTGCCCAAGTCTCAAACATTTCATTTTCAGTTTCAGTTTTTGACTTTACAAAGTAACAAAGCACAAAGTGCTGAGCATAATGGTAATAATAATCTTGTGTGATCAAAGTTATCGACTAAGTCGATAACCGCCTAATTCTACCGGAAGCTAAGCATTTCTAAGCATGACACCGTAAAGACAATAAAAGAGCATAATTCAACCAACGGGCTCTAATTCACTGGCGAGATTAATATCTTAAGTTTAGTGGCAGGGGATGAACAATTTAAGGGAAACCATGCAATAGGATTAGCTACCTCTAATCGGTAAAATTAACTTTGACACAAAAGCATGCATACATACAATTTGTAAACAAAGTATTAGACTTTGAAAGTAATGGGATTATTATGATCAAACTGCTTGCCTTGATGGAGTTTCTCAGTTTGCTACAGAGGAGCACTTTCGTTATCAACGAACTCGTCAGCACCGAACGAAAAGAACGAAAAGAACCGATAAGAACGAAGAACACCGAAAAGACTCAAAAATCAAAGTTAACCAAAACCCATGAAATTTACACAGAAGGTAGATCATGATTTTTAAGGAATTTAGCAACAAGAATCAATCGAATTGGATACTTGATACTAAAGTTATTGCTAAAACAAAATCTGTCTGTTGGAAAAAGACTGAAAATTCATCTCGGGTACTATTCATCCGAAATTAAATTTTTGGCACAAAGTTCCAGAGAGGTGGTGCACCTAAAATTTTTATGGTAAATATAGCACCTCATAAGATGAACAACACAATTTGATTCACCTCATTTGGAGCTAGGATGCATTTTATATGATTTTTCAAAGACATGAAAAAGAGCACAAAACAAATGCAACCACAAGAGCTTTAAAAATAGTAGCATGACTAAATCCTATTCTAAAATTAAGCACACTAATAGAGGAAGCCAACAAACTTGGTTTCACTCAAAAAGGAGTTACAGAGAATTACTTATGCATTTTTCAAGTTAAATGAATTTTTAAAGCATAAATATAGCTAAACCGAAATTAAATCCATTAACAAATTTTTCTGGAGCAAAACTAAGCTTCCAACCATTTTTAGATTAAAGCTTAGTTAAAACTAGAGCTAACAAAATTTGAATCAACCGAAAAGGATTTAAAATGAATTAGTTATGCAATTTTAAAGTTTATTACAATTTTCAGTTCAGAAATAAAGCTTACCGGGCTTTTGAAATAAAAAAAACTCAAAGGAAACACGCGGCAAAACGTGGGCCTTTGATTTGAAATCAGACGGCCCACGTGAAATAAAACGCACAGCCGCGTGCGCACAAGATGCAAACGAAACCGTTGGATCTAGATCCAACGGTCCTCGTTGATCGAACCTTCGGATGTCCGAAAGTTCAAATGAACGTGGGTCGTCGATCTCACGATGAGCGGCTGAGAGCGAAGCAATGTTCGGATGGTCTGAACGTTCACGCAATCTCAGCTGTTGATCAAGAATCGAACGGCCAAGGCTACGGGGAGGTCCGGGAGTCCGAAGGTCCCGCAGATCTCAACCGTAGATCTAAGAATGGACGGCTGACGTTCGGTGGTCTGAACGTTCACAGCGATCTAGATCATTGGATCTAGATCGGACGGTGAAGGTTCAATGGTGCAACGCCCACGTGATCCTGGTAGTAGATCAAGAAATGAGCTACCGAGGTTCGATTGGTCCGAACGTTCATAGCGATCTAGGCCGTTGATTTTTGATCCAATGGTCCACGATGAACACAGTTCAGCGCACGCGCCCGAGAGGGTTTTAATGAGGTTGGGCCCACTGTCAGCGACTATAGGCCACACACAGGTTCTTTAAACTTGTACGGGGTTTAAAGAGTGCGGGACCCACCCGACAGCGACACAGAGGCACACTTAAGACAGCCAATTAATTCTAAGCATTGATTAACAGTGATTAATTGATGATTAGCATTTAATTAACTGGAGCTTTGTCTAAATATGACAATGACACTGTCGTTCCCGTCCGACAAAACCCGAGGGACTTCTACGGCTCACCGCCGGCGGCTCCGGCCACGGCAGCGTGAACCAAGGACAGCGACGGGTGCGCAATAGCACAGCGCACACGCCGGTACCACTCATGATGGCGGCGGTGACCTAGAACGGCGGCAAGCCGGCGAGAGGCGGCGGTGACCAACACGGCCGAAAGCGAAAAGCAAAAGAAAGCTCCGCATTGTTCTGAGAAGCGGGTGCCCAAGCCTCTAAGGACTAATAAGAAGCTACCTGAGCACAGAGAAGCTTCAAAGAAGGAGTGAGGAGCTCCGGCGACGAGAGACCTTGCCGGCGCCGAAGAAGAAGAAGCGGAGAGGACATACTGAGCGACAAGAGAACAACCGGATCAAGGGGTTAGCTCCAAAATAGCTTAAGGGTGGTCCATGAGCAATGAATTGGAGAACAGAACCACTTATCGTAGATGGGGACGAAAGGGGATGCACACGGCCGAAAAGAGGGCAAAACTCAATTCAAGCTCAATCCTGTAAGGGCAACTTAAATTGAGTTAGGGGATAAGCTCAAGGTGATGAGAGGCTTACGACGAAGCAAAGAGATTAGAAAGAGAGCCACTGGAACACTGTCGACGATGAGGGAGCTCCGCGGCCGGCAATGGAGGATTTGGGGATTTTGGTGGTTTGAGCTTGCTTGAGCCGAGAGGAAGCAAGGCAAACCAAGGTGGTGTTTAAAGGAGGCCAAGGAAGAGCTTGAGGGGCTTAAATAGCTAGAGGAGCAAGGGGTTTAGCAAAGCACAGCTCCATGGTGAACCACGGTCTATGCCTCTGCCATGGACGCGCAAAGCAAGTGGAGTGCAGAGGAAGGAAGACTTAGGGGCCGAAAGCACTAGCGGCATTTAATGCTTGCAGCAAAGAGCCGTTTGAAGGACTCCATGGAGGTGACCCTACACTACCACCCCTCTGCCCATGCGCTGGCCATGGCGCACGCGAGCCAGAGGAAGAAGGAGAACAGGTGCGGGCCCACATGTCATTGAGTCCAACCAAAGTGGCTTGAGTCCAAATGACAATTGGGTTGAGCCAGACCACAAGCAATCCAACGGTTGGATCAAGATCCAATGGCTAAAAGGGGCTGGCTTGCTTTAAGTGGGTTGGGTTCAACTGATGGGCTCGGTTGGACCCAAACCCAACAGGAAAAGACTTTAGGGTTTTTGAATTAAGCTGAAACTTTGAAGAATTTTTAGAGGTAGCAAACTAACTCCACAAATTCTGAAATTTTGACTGGAGGTTTCTAGCTCCAGGATAAACCTTGTGTAAATTTTCCAGAGGTTTTTATGCATAGCATTTTTCTCCAGAAATTTATCAAAGTTTGTTCTAGGGTTTGACCAAGAGTCAAACTGGTTTGACTGCCTCTTAAAAATTATCAAAAAATTTCTAAAAATTATGAAATTTTTCAGAGGAGTCACACAGCAGCTCTAGAACCAAGGAAAAATATTTCCATAGGTTGACTACAAACTTTTCTTAAAAGTTTAAAAAGGGTCATGACTTTAGTCAATAAGAGATTTTGGTTTTTGAATTCCACAATTCCTTTAAAAGAATTACAGAAAAGTTCAAAAACTTTAAGATGCAAGAAAAGTTTTAATTTCTACTCATTTTCTTACATTTGAAACACACACCCAGATTTGGGATGTTACATCCCTCAACTGATTTCACTTTTCATTTGCAGGAGCTAGCCGGCGACCCCTTCTTCCCCACTTCTGGCCAAAAATGTCAAATCCGTCGCCACACTGTCTCCAGTGAGTCGTCTCCCAATTCCTCCCTCCCCGACCATCTCCTCACATCCCTCGTGCTTTCCCATGACTCACGACTCCCCTCCTTTCTCACATCGCCACGGCCGTGGCCCAACTCGCTAGCGACAAGTACGACCGCGGGTACCCTAGAACCTCGTTGCTCGGTCAAGCGAGCATGTGTCTCAGAGCAGAGTTATTATGACCGAATCTTGGTCGGTTAGGGCATCATTAGGACAATCAGCGATTAATATTGAATTAATGAAGTTCTGTTACATTGCCGTGTGGGCCTAGAGCCATTAATAAGGAGTAGTTAAAGTTGAATTTTTACTGTGCGTCAATGACAGCCGGGCCCCGCCACTTAAGTGCGCAGTATATGCCAAGTCCATGGGCCGACACAGTAGCTATGGACCCTCGGTCCATGTACTATTCTCATAGGTCGAGTCCATGATAGTTGGGCCCAACCTGTCATTCCCTAGTGATTTTTCCAAAACAAAAGGAAAAGGAAGTCTCTCTCTTCTTTTTATTTTCTAGGATTTAAATTAGGATTAGACTTCAGAGAGCCCGTTCTCACTTGTTTCAACTCCAAATCGAATGATTTTTATTTCTAAATTTGTCTAAATTCAAACCCTACCCAACCAAACTAAAAACACCTATTTTGGAGTTCATTTGAATTTTTGAATGCAATTTGAATCCTTATGTGCTTATTTGAACTTTGGTTATTTTTGTGTGCATAGATGTCGAAGCTTCCGAAGAACCTCAAGACAACCAAGACCAAGAGCAGCAATACCTAAAACAAGGCGAGTCAACACTTTGATCATATCGCACCTAATTTCAAAATGCAGTTATATTGTTTTAAAGTAGGAAATTGCATTTCTATAATTTATACAACTATATTGGTCTAGCTCATAGTTAATGCCTTAATAATACTTGTGTATAAATTTTCAATCCTTGAACTTGGACACTATCCTTTGTCAACCTAAAATTAATGGTTTACATACTAGTTAATAAGTATGTATCTAAGTTTCATGCTTAACCTTGCTTAGATACATTGTCATGTGGGCAATGAATTGCCCCGGCATCAATTAAACATTTGAAAATGAGATTGGGCAGTCGAAGCTGGAGCATGGCTGGTATGTTGGACAAGAAAGGTATTTTCTAAACAAAGAAAAACCAAAAATAGATTTCGACTTGGGCGGTTGGAAAGCATGGCGGGTGCTGGGAAAGAGCACGACGGTGGGGATATAGGGAAGTACCGCAAGAGTCAATAAAGGACCGAGTTCTTATGATGACCTCTCGTGTAAAAATAGTGCAACCACAAGTCTATAATGGGTGCGACCTTGCTAACTAATTTGTTCGCCTCAGCGTGGCTTCACCACTGGTGAGTGTGTGGCGTGGGTATGGGTAGAAGCCATAGAGAAACTACACGGCGCAAATGGGAGACCTCCTGGGGGCGAGGCCCAAGGAGGTGATACCTAGCGGTGTGGTGTTGCATTGAGGTTGGGCATTGTAAAAGCCTTGTGACAATCATCTTAGTCGCACACCTATGGAAGTGTGTCAAGACGGACATTATAAGTTGATTGTCTCTTGTGGGTAAAATGTACAAACTCTGCAGAGTATGAAAAACTATCCGGATAGCCGTGCCCACGGTCAAGGGCGGTGTTGGGAACTTGATTGAACTAGCTTTCATTTTTATAAAATAATTTGCGGGTGGAATGAAAAGTTGGGTTGGAACCCAGAGATTTGAGATGGCCTGGTCGAGGACCAGTGAACGCGATGTAACCCGAGAAAAGAACATGAGCATAGGGTGGAAAGAGCCACTCAATGGTATAGGAGGTTGGAACCTCCACCAGTACTTTACAACAAAACTCGGTTTTATCAAAACTTGTGTTAGTTAAAATGCTAAGTCTTAGGAATTGCTTACTGCTATTCTAATTTAAACTTAGCTTTGTGCAAATAAAAGAACTATGAACCTCCCTTTGATTAACCTAGCCTGTATAATAATTGCATTCTGTGTGTTAGCTCGCGAGTACGGTTGTGTGCTCAGGCTTGCTTAATATTATCTTTCAGAGCTGTTTGATCAAGACCCGTATGCCTACCACATGGCATCTGGACCGGATGATGGAGAAAATGGAGAAGCTTAGGCCGAAACCCCCAGTCACTTGCCTGTAGGTAGAGTGAATGGATCCACCTTTCTCTTTTGCTTCTGCTCTTGTCCCTTCTTTCTGTATTATAGAACTATGTGTACTATGGTGGCCTGCTTGGCCCTTTTGTAAGACTGTGGCCGTACAGTCTGCTTATGTAATAAAGTGTGTTGTTGTATAATGAATGTGATGTATGTGAATGAACCAACAATGTATCTGTGTGTGCTATCTTCTGATCCAGGGAATGTCACAGTTGTACACGGTGGATCCCGAGTTACAAATTTGGGGTCCGACACACGATCACAAAAGAAAGAACATATCCACCTCTATTAGGGTTTTCGTCTACGGGTAATCGGGTTATCGGACAAGATTGGCATCCATAATCATGAGCAATTAGCCTATCACCTTAATACAACAGTTGAATAATTTGAACACAATAATACGGGTATGCACTTATTCAGGACCCCAAACATGGAAGATAGAAGATAATGGCAAGTTGTCGCATTTGTTGTCTTATTTTTCCTTTTAGCTACTGGCCCAGCAAATCTAAGAACGACATTAATTGGCATGTAAAACAAAGGAAATTCGGTAACAACATCAGTTTACTATATGCCTTTTGTGTTAGTACTAGGTACAAACCATTGTCATTTTAACAAAGGAAACCTAGACATCATATTCAATGCTTAGGCTAACTTACAACCCCTATTCTTGCACCCACCTTACCACTTTGTGTAGAACATCTCTTCAAGATTGCACCTTCTAGTGTCAGAAAAACCATAATATTAAGTCTCATATGATCACTTAGCACTAATCCTACAAAATCTATTTCACAGACGCAAATTGTTTCTTATAAAATGACAAATAAGCATGTGCAACATGAATCCATCAACTTGATATGTCTTCTTTCGATCCTTTGATGCACACATAATATATTAATGTGCTAACACTTAAGCAAATGAAAGGACAAAACAACACCACCGCATAGAGAGAGAGAACATACTAGCATTAGTTGCATTACCACAATACTTAAGAAACGTCTTACTACAATCGATATAAGTCCAACAAAATTTCCAAAGGAGTTTCAGGTTCATCATTCACAACATAACATACTTATTTGATGAAATAAAATAGGATAGCTAAGGTTCAACGATGACTGAAAATACTAGTTGAAGACTTGTTCTTCTTATCTTCACCTTCCGCGTGATGCATGCATTGAACCTGGAATGCAAATTGTACATGATATAAATCCTTTATTCTTGATAGAGAAAGAACTTGGGAATTGAAAGTACGTGAGGCACCAATCACCTGAACCATGGTCCTTCAAAAGGCATCACTACCAAAGTGCACCTCATCATCCAAGTTCCAAAGACTATCTGCTGCCACATCATCTGGTTGAAGGCTAAGCGTTGGTTCATCTAGGATCTCCTCAAGAGCAGCAAAGTTCAACTTCATCTCATCATCAAAAGCAACCAGATCCTGTGGAAGAGTGGTCATGCTATCGTCCAAAATAGGCACAACAAAACCATCATTGGTCCTCGTCCTCTTTAGCATTCCATTAGAAGCAGGCTCATTAAACACTAGGGGGTCAGCATTTGGAGCAAAGAGGGTGCTGGTATCCACGGTGTCATTACATAACTCAACATTAGAAGCACCAGATAAGAACTTTATTTGATCATAGAACATTTTCATCCCTAGGATCTCAGAAGGCACATCAGGCTTCATTGAAGTGAGGAAGTTGAAATCGTTAGCAGGCATGAAAGGAGCATTGTCTCCACTAAAGCTTGTTGTCGAGAGCAGCTCATTGTTGGTGTTATTTTGGAAGCTCATGGTCTTATCGGAGGTTAGCCTTGTTGTAGCTAGCATTTCTGGATTTTTAGTAGCAAGTAGGTTTGGAATGGTCTTCGCGGCTATGGATGGTGCTTCGTCAGGGAAGTTCACCTTTGCCTTGTTGCCATGGATCTTGCGGGCCTCAACATCATATGCCCTAGCTGCATCTTCAGCAGTTTTAAAGGTCCCTAACCAGACACGAACTCCCTTGCTTGCATCACGGATTTCAGCAGCCCATTTGCCCCATGGGCGTTGGCGAATGCCAATATACTGGCTCTTGTGCTTACGGGTTGCCACCATGCCAGAAGTTCCATCCAACTGAACTGGAGTTGCAGTGATTACACCATCTACATTCAAGAGTTTTATATCACATCTATTAGGAAAAGGTTTGGAAAAAATAAGTTTGAACATAATGATTCATGTAGATTTACCTTCCTTTCTCCTTAAAAATAAACACTTATTAATAATGAGGCACATAAAGACTATCACATTTGATGTACAATATGTATAAATAATTAGATGTGAATCATACAGAGTGTGTCACAATCAAACCATTTGTCGCATGTAAGATCTAGTTTCAAAAATGATCACGAGAAAACATACAACAATATATCCTAAAATTATTGCTTCGGATAATCACCACCTAGATCCAATCAAGAAAATTATCACAGTCACACCTTTATTGTGCTAGATTCTACCTTCTGCACTACAGGGCAACAAGAATACCCTAAATCGCATATCTCACTGCTAAGATACATGAAACATACGTAAAAGACATAATCTTAATGCATCACTAACCTTTTCCTGGGAGAGCAGAGGTAGCATTCTCCTTCGATGGTGATGAAGAAACCAGAAAGATATCACCACAGCTACAGAATGCTAGCAAGTTGCCATCATTCTCCTTCTTGTCAAATGAGTGTGAGAATGCTTGGAAGTCAGCCTCGAAGTCCTCCTCATACTCAAAAAGCTTCCTCCACCTCCTTAGCTGTAGATGTTTTAACCCTTTATTTGTAGTTGCAGACACCGGTGTCATCCCAGCAATATCAGCGAGGACGTGGCCGCCACACATTGTGAATCTCACAGGTTCTGGAATTCTGTAAGATGGGGAGAGAGGGAGAGAGAGAGAGATAGAGAGAGAGAGAGATGATATTATTGATTGGTGTGAGGGGAGAGTCAAATTAAGGGGGTATTTATAGCTGGAAGAGGGTGGGGCAGCTATGACAGTTTGTGTATCTTTTACCCATGGCAATAAATGACTTTTGTGGGCCGTTGAGATACTATTGATAGACACCTATGTGAACATTTTAACATGTGTTGTGGCTGCATTTATGGCAGATTTTCCTTGTAAAGACAACTCTACATGAAGATTTTGTAAGAGATATGATATTAATTTTTATGAAATATAATATTTCTAATTTATTTTATCAATTTTTTATAATGTGTATTTTGTGTAGCTATTGTACTTCGTTCTCTAAAACCAATATTTTTGAACAAGGGTTGTGAACTTGGGTGTTTTTCTATGTGCGTGTTTTTTTAATGTAGATTTGTTTTTTTTTTTGAAAGGAATAAAGGTGATGCATAACGAGTACTGTGAATTCTCACACAGTGTGTTGTTTCTAGAGTCATAATTGCGATATTTAGCAATGCATGATGTGTGTTACTAATGCTGACACAACATGATGTTTTTGGAATTGTACATACAATTTTGGTAACTCATATCTTTTCAGAAACAATATTTGGTCAAGCGTAGTGGATCTTAAGATGATTGCAATAAATCACGTGATGTAAGGAGAGTAGTTTAATCTTGCATGTCAACCTGCCATATGGAATATATTTCTTTTGTGGTTACTTTATTGTTTTGATCACTAGTTCCCTCTTCATGTGTAGTTTTAACAAATCATGTTTGAGGAGGGTGTGCAGTTTAATCAAGTTAGGTGCGTGAAATTAATTGATTTTTCTACAATTGCTTTTACTTCGTCTAGTTGTTCATTTTCCGTCTAGTCTCCCGTGTCTAGTTTAGAAGAAATGGGAGATGCATGGTGATCAAACATAGGAATGTGTTGGCATTGATCATGCTAGGAAGGAATTTATTACTTGTAAAATTGCTTTTGTATTAGTTCCCTATTATTTCATCTCTATTTTATTTTGTAGATTATTCTCTTCGGCGATCATGTTAGAAAAAGATATTCATGCTGATTATTTCTCGATCGATGTGTCAATCTTGATGCCGCAAAAAGTAACTAAATAAATTTCTAGATCCTCCGTATTAAAAGCCACATGCACTGTGATATGTGGATCATCTTGATTATGAAAGGGCATTGTTATATGTCTAGATACAAGTTTATCATTGTCCCGTGGCAAATTCACCTATACGTTATGACTTATGATTAGTAGAGTACACCAATCCATCAACTTAGACATTAGACACCATGGTCTCGATTGACTTATTTTGTTTGTGTATTTATATTGCACAACACAATAGTAGGAGTGATTGAAACTGGAAGGAAAATATCCATTTGACCCCCTGAAGTATCGCGCTCCGGACACTTAACCCACTCACCTAAAAAACCTGCCCTTTGACCCCTCACGTTGCAAAACCAATGCACTTAACCCCCTGTGGTGGTTTCAAAGTTGGTTTTGCCACCATGGCGAGTGATGTGGTTGTGACGTGGCGATGACTCTGAAAATAAAAGTTAGAAAATTTTATTGCACTATGGGGCCCACATGTCAGTGTTCCTCAATCTCTCTCTCGCCCCCTGCTCTCCACTACTTCCCACATCGGCGACATAGAAGCGACAGCGAGGGTCGGGCATGGGCAAAATGGAATGAGGGCAGCGAGGTGAGTAGCTAGGTGGCCATGGCCCGGCTTGAGATGGTCGGTGGCATTCTAACTGTGGTGTACAACGGCGCAAAGGGAATCAGGGGCGAGCGCGAAGGGGTCGAGGGCGCGACGTGGAGCCGGCCTAGGGTGCGGTGCGGAGGGGGTCGGGGCGAGCATGGAGGGAGTCAGGGACATAGCGCGGAGCCGACCTAGGGACGAGCTAGGGCGTGCCCGGAGGCAGCCGAAGGCACAACGCGAAGGGGGTCAGGGGCGAGTGCGGAAGAGGTTGAGGGCGAGCGGGAAGGGAGTCGGGGGAGTGACACGAAGCTGTCGTGGACGCGGCACGGAGCCAGCCTAGGGGCGGGTGAGGGCCATTGCCGAGCACTGTCATCAAACACCGTATTCGAGCGCCACCCACATCCACTGGCCTTGTGGCCACGGCTTAGATCCGGTTGGATCTGGGCTCTCCTGCTCAGATCTAGCAGAGGCCGGAGGGGAGGGACAGAGGTGGTTATGAGCGAAGCTGCGAAAGATGGCACTAGTGGCCGTCGAAGGTGAGGGAGGGCACCAACGAGCAGAGAGACGAGGGAGAAAGCCGGTGAGGGAGAAAGAGAGGACGTGGGGAAGAGGAAGATAGAGGGAGGTGATGCTAAAGAGCGAGCACAGTAGATGAGGGGGCGGCGCCGTCGGTGTGTGGGGGGAGAGAGAGGATAGGATTGAGGAGAGAGAGGGCAAAGTGTTCTTTTATGCCACCTCACCTTGCCAACACAGTAGTCCATGTGGCGAAACCAGGTTGATTGCGTGCCACGTAGGCAATACCACCGAGCAAAACAGCCTCAAAGGGTTAAGTCCACTAGTTTTGCAACGTGAGGGGGTCAAAGAGTCAGTTTTTTAGGTAAGGGGGTTAAGTTTCCGGAGCGCGATACTTCAGGGGGTCAAATAGACATTTTCCAAACTAAAAGTTGAACTTTGCTTGTCTTCATTTGTCTGCTTTTATATAGTTTATATTTTGTTATTGTTGGTTTAATGGGATGATAACTGTTATGCTAATTCAAATTTACACACTATGTGATGGTCTAACCCAAATAGGATAGCTATCATACCAAATATGTTATCTATGGCCCTCATCACAAAAACAAAAAAAAGTTCTCTGTGGCCGATATGAGTGTAGGTTTACAGTTAGGCTTGGAAATTAATTTGAGGCCTGATGGCAAAGTTAGGCCAAGTCTAGTTGTTTTTAGAGAGAAAAAAGTCTATCTCAGCCCCTCAACTCTTTCCGTCGTCTAACTTTCGTCTTTCATTTCAAGCACCATTTAGAATCCATCCCCAACTAGCAAAACCATGAAAATCACGTCCCTAGGAAAATATCATAGGAGGTTGACACCACGCCAGCTACCACATCATCACCTAGGCCCTACACGTCATCATTAATTACCTCCTCTTCCTCATCTGTCTCTCCCCTTTTTTCCTTTCCGTCTTCCTCATTTTTATTCTTTTCTTTCCTCCTCTCTTCTACTGAGCGATGCGAGTCCGGCACAAAGCCATGCACTCGCTCCCCATCGGTGTCTCCTAACGCATCCACAAAATGTTGCTGCTTGCCCAAGTTGCTCCAATGTTGCGCAACACATCCGCAACCACCCAGCGGTGCTGCTGTAGCTCCATCTCCTTCCCTTTGCTAAGAGAGTTGCGACATGGCACAACAACTCCCTTTCATCCTTCTTTCAATGTAGAAGCTGCAAATCCACCACTACACCTTCGTTCCTCTCTTAGTCGTGTAAGCAGACACAGCTAGTCCACCGACCACTGCAATATCCAAAACCCCCTCCGCTATCCTCCCAAAATTATGCCCACCACTACCATCTACATCTCCTTACGACCTCACTAGACCCCCTGTTTCCTAACAACCTCATTAGAGTACCGCTGACAACCCGTTGCGCTGTTGGATCCATCACCTCGCCCAACGTCCTACCTCCTGCAACCAACGATCTTTGCCTCCTCATTGGAGCCTCCCCGTTAGTGAGCCTATCACTCTACATGTCACCTTTACCCCCCCCCCCACTAGGCCTCCTCCTAGAGGGCCATCATGACCTCCTCCTTGGTCGATTTGGCCAGAGCTCCACCGCTATCCACCAACATCGAGCTTCTTCTTGTTGTGGTTGCTAATGCCATCGTCATCTGTTTTGGCCACCGCCGCCTTGCCCCTCTACAGAAAAGAGGGAGGGAGAGGAGGAAAATGGGATAACATGTGGGTCAAGTGATGTTGTGGTAGCCAACATGGCAAAAACCACCCATAATACCTGCATAGGGACGTGATTTGCATGGTTTGCCAGTTGGGGATGGGTTATAAATAGTATTGGACATGAGGGACGAAAATTAGACAACGAAAAGAACTGAGACTACAGATGGACTTTTCCCCTTTTTATATATAATGGGGATAGCAATCCTGCCTAGCCAATAGGATTGGGCCTAGCATAAAAACAATCAAATTTTATGGTGGCCCAACTCATGTTTTGTTTCAAGGAGTAGTAGACTACTTGTAATTGTAGTCATGTAAGAATTTAACAAATGGAGAAAGGGCAACAAAATATTATGAGAAAAATGAAACATGTCAATATCCAACCCCTTACTCTAGGTCTTCAGCCCAGTTAGAAATAGGTACCAACATATTCAAAGCATATTATCATTACTATAGATAATACTTAACAAGCATCTTATTACATGTCGGGACCCCGGATCACTGAATCCGAGCTCTCTCTGTATTTTGAACTAGTCACATAATCAGTAACTAGTTCACATAGTTGCAACATCGATGAAATCATATCTATACAACAAAATATCTAAGAAGCAGACAACTTAATACTACTTAGCAGCAAAAGGGCCTTATGGTCAAGGTTTTATAGAGTTTGTCACGCAAGGCTTAAGACAACAGAGTAAACTTGTAGAGAAAATATTGTAAACTTGTGGTAGCCATCCGACATACCCACAGGCAATCGAGTGGAGAACGCGATCTAGTTCGCAAGGTCTTCAAGGTACTACTCCTTGTAGAACTCTGAGTTCTCTAGGTCTTCCTTAGTGACTGGTCAACAAATGGCGCAAAGCCGTGAGGACTTTAAAGTACTCAATAAGTCGTAGGGAAATATGTGCAAATAGTATTCATGCAAGGCTTGAACAAGGATAGCTTTATGGCTATTTTGCAGAAAGCAGTATTGACAGTAAATACAGTAAATAGATGGAAAAGCATAATTTAAAAGATTAAATATGTAAGTAAACAAGTTCTTTGAAACAACTGGTGAACACTCGTTCACTTCCCAACCAAACCAACATCCAGATCGTTTCCTAACCAAACCATTCCAACATTTTTGAGAAAATCTACCCCTCATGTGAAATCACCAAGCATTGTCCATAACCAGGGACATAGCTATTCGAATAGTTTTACACTCTGCAGAGGATGTATAGCTTGACCCACATGAGATAATCAACTTGTAATGTCCGTTTAACACACTTTCGGGGTGTGCGACTAAGTGATTATCACAAGGCTTTTACAAAGCTCTGTTTTGACCTGGTTCTATTCGCTAAGGATTCGCCATTTTGGGCCCCCTCTTGCGTTGCTTATCAACCCAAACAGAACCAAATCAAAGTATTGCTAATTAGTCGGCCAGGTCTACCCCACTCTGGACATGTGGTTGTACGTTATGATCTAGATCAATGGTACACAAAGTTAAGTCCTTAGTGACTACTCAAGCGAGGCAACCACATCTCAAATTTGTCCCCTTTACTGCACGATCATTCACCTGGGTATGAAATAATTTTGGTTCAACACGACCAATTGATAACCCTTGCCATGGCACAATAATTTTAATAATAGTGGCCTCGCCACAATTCCATATTTCATTTAGTCAAGATTAATCATTTCGGAACATGTGCTCGTGAATCCCATCGCGACTAAGCATGATACGATACCCATGTTGGTACTAAAAATATTCCCAACTAGAATTAACCCAACCTATGGTGTCCAAGGGTACATATCATTCACAATTATTCAAGGAGGCATACAGTCGATTAGGTATTTAACTATTCCTGAAAGCAATTATTATAAAACTAGCAATGCATGTTGATATAAATCAATATAATTTTATAAAATGGATACGACATGATCAAAGGTCTACGACTTACCTTCGTTGAAGGTTTGAATTGCTTCGGCAGATGGTTCCAGGAATTCTTCAGAAATGTCGGAATCTACACGCGCGAAAAGAGCCAAATAAATACAACAAATCCAAATGAAATCCAAAAATTAAAAAAATTAGAACTAAAAGGAAGGGGCTAAATTTAGATGAATTTAGAAATGAGAATCAATGGAATCGGAGTTCGTGTGAAGGAGAACGAACATACTGAAGTTTGACTTCACATGAAATGATAGAAAATTCCGTGGAGAGAGAAACTTTGATTGAACTCTGTTGTGCTTATTTTTGTTGACAGAGAACAAAGGAATAGAGGATGGCAAGGGGGTCCATTAGCAGAGAAAGCAAGAGAGAAATAAATGAGAGGAGAATGACACAGAGGGCCCACTTGGAAGACAACCAAAGAAATGAAAGACAGAAGGAAGAAAACAGTAGAAGCAAAAGCTTCTAGGCGGCTTGCTGGCGGCAGCAGCTGCTAGAGGAGAGGACGGCGACCAGCGGGTACTATGAAAATGGAATCCCACGAGGTCGAGGAAGCCAAGGGTGGTGGTGGCGCGGCCGGAGGAGGTCCAACGCGGTGGCGACGCGGCAAGGAGCGCACGACGGCGAGATGCACGGGGCTCTAGCGAACCGGCGATGCTTCGGAGGAAAGGAAGAGAGCACAGCGTAGAACGTGGAGCAACGAAATCAACGGAGTGGACGATGGAGGTGGGGAGTGGTCGATGGCGCCGGGAACGGAGGTGGAAGGGATTTCGGCTGACGACGAGAAAATCTCGACTGCGGAGAAGAGGAGAGAGGGGAGGGGGTGAAACTTGGGGAAGGGGGGAGGAGACCGAGGGGCACGCCGTGACGCAGTTGGCATGGAGAATGGATGACCGGAGAGGGAGGAACAGGGAGGAGGCGCTCCGGCCGGCAACGGGGAAGAAATAGAAATGGCAAGGTGCTTCGATTGGGGGGCTCCAGGGGAGGGAAGGGGGTAGAGGAGTTGGTGCACGCTTTTTATAGAGAGGGAGGGGGCAAGGCGGCATGGGGAGCGTAGGTGCACGGCAGCTAGAGCAGCACAATAGGGCCAGGGCGACGCGTGCGGGAGCCATAGCGCGACTAGGAGTGGGGGCGGATCCGAGGGCACGGGCACGAGATGGGATGGTGCAGGCACAGGATTCACAGCAGGATTCCAGGGCACAAAAGGCGTTACGCTAGTCAACGGGAGGAAAACGGTCTGGAGGTTGAAGATGACGAGGAAAAGAAAAGAGGGAAGAGAGAGAAAAGAGAATGAAGGAAAAGAAAAAGGAGAAAAAGAAAGAAAAAAAGGGAAAAGGAAAAGAATCAACTAGGAAATTCAAATTTTGAATTCAGAGATTTTTGGCGACGAGCTTGAATTTGAAGAAAAAAAAAGGAAAAGGAGAAAAAGAAAGAAAATGCAAAAAATAAAATAAATTAGGAAAATCCAAGAAAATTTTATAAAATTCTTTGGAACCTTAAAAGACCGAATAAAATAGTTTTGGATTTAATTGGAGTTTGTTTTAATCATTTAAAATGTTTTTCATTCTCAAATTTAATTTAAGCTTTATTAAATTCAATAAAATGCAAAAAAACTCCAAAAGAAATCCCCACTTTAAATTAAATAATTTAAATTCAATTTTTACAACAAATAAAATAAATTTTGGAAAAACCGAAAAGAAATAAAATAAATCAAAGTTGCAAGAAACAACAAAGAACTTGGAGAATCTAAGAAAACCCAAAAATTAAATAAACTAGTTTTGAACTTAATTGAAGTTTGATTTATTCATATTAAATTGTTTTAATTTTTGAAATTCTCAAATTAAGCTTTTGACAATTCAAGAAAATTAAATGGTTCTTTTTATTTTGAAATTTTTGAAAAGGCCCGAAAATTAGGATGTTACATTACAATAGACATAAAACCAATCAAGTTACCACAACAAACTGGATTTCACAACTAGACTTGGGGTAATAACCCAAACTGATACACAATATAAGGAAGACACAAACCACACAAAAACAATACATATTTATCCGATAATAGGTAATGGCACAAATAAATTTCAACCAACAAGTGAATAAAGCAAAAGGCTATGTCTTTTATCTTCTTCCCTAGCCTCGCCATGCTTGCACAAAACCTAAAAATGCATACCAAGCAATATATAAATACTTTGTTTACACCAAACTAGAAATCAATAGTAAAAACCACACAGAATTGATAGAGTAACCATTAACAATAAGGATTAAAGTATGTCTTACCACTTGTTGGTATGCGTAAGACACCATCCACCTGATCCATTGTCCTTCAATAGGCACTAGTGAAGGGTAGTTGGTCACCAAAGTTCCACATATTGATATCAGCTACCACATCCTAAACAACATCATCCTATAGAAAGGATGGAATTGGTTCGTCTGGGATCTCCTCAATGGTAGGCAAGTTTAGTTTTATATCCCAACACTATCAACAGACATATCCAAGGGAAGATTGGGCAATCCATTTCCCAAATCACGAACAACTACACCATCATCATTGCTCATCAACTTCGGTAGACTGTAAAATGATAGCCCATTTTACACTGGAATGTTAGCAGGTGGACCATAGAAAGCTAGTTCATTGAACACTTGTATGTTAGCAAGTGGACCATGAAAAGCTAGTTCATTGAGCACCAGCTTGTTAGCAAATGGAAAGAAAGAGCTTGTATTCGGTGTCCTAGCCTCATTTACCAATTCAATGTCAAAAGAACCAATTGAAAAGCTATAGGGATCTGAGAACGTGCTCATCCCCAAGATCTCAAAAGGAACATGAGGCTTTGTCTCAGTGAGGAAGCCAAAGTCCTCGATAAGCATAAATGGAGCATTGTTGCCACTAAAGTTCCCCATTGAGAACAAGTCATTGTAGGAATTATTCACAAAGCTCATGGACTGGTTGGCGTTTAGATTCTCAACTTGAATTAGTATTGTTGGCTTTGCAACAACAATTGTCTTAGGAATGGTGTCTGTGATCTCTGATAGACCTTCACTGGGGAAGTTAACCTTTGCCTTCTTCCCTCGTATCTTACGGGCCTCAGCATCATAAGCCCTAGCTGCATCTTCTGGTGTGTTAAAGGTACCAAACCAGACACAAACACCCTTTCTAGGATCATGGATTGTGGCAGCCCATTTGCCCCAAGGGCACTGGCGGATGCCCTTATACTAACTCTTGCGCATGCACTTTGGCCTTTTAGTGGTTGATCCATCAAACTGAATTGGATTTGGCATGATTATAGCATCTACATACAAAAGTGACTATGATATATTAGTATGTCTCATATGGTAATAAAAAGTTAGGAGCAAAAAGGTAGTAATGAAATACTAAACATCAATAAATAATAGCTTATTAATGGGAACAACTCATTACATATGAATTTCATTAATTATTAATGGAATAAAATCTTAAAATTTATAAGGCTCATGTCAATTGGAAGAGTACGAAATATACCATTAGACATAATCACAGAGCCAAGAAGACACTCTAAAGAGTCTAGCACAAGTAAAACAACATGTGAAAAGAAACAAACTAGTTTGCAAAATATTCTAAAAAAAGAAACATTGTTTATTTATTTCTAACAAGTAATCCATTTAACAGTAATATTATTTATAACATACTCTAGCATGTTAGCGACCTGGCGTTGTACATGCATGTCACTGTTCCACCATTGCATGTACACGCTGCATGTGAGCTAGCGGCCCGGCTGGCTCGGTCCACTACCGTTGGCCTCGCCAACTTCTTCCTAGTTTCTAGCCACTTCTGGTTACGCACGTTGTGCATTTTGTAATGTATATATACTGGTTAATACAAGGATAAGCATCGTGGTCCATTGTATTCCCATTCTACATCTCCACATGGTATCAGACGCTTCCACTCCTAGACCGTGAGCCACCTACACTCTTCTGCTGCCATCTCCATCTCCCCAATCTTCTTCACCCTCACTGCTCTCTCTCCCTCGTCACCATGAGCCTCCTAACTGACACCTCCACCATCGGAACACTCCACTCCGACACCCTCGGCGCCCACTCCTCCGGCACACAGGGTACTCTCAACTCCGGCTCGCATGGCACCCTTGCACCGCTTGCCGCCGTGCCGGCCGCCCCAGCTCACAACCTCCAGCACATCAACATCAAACAGCTTGTGCCGATCGTCCTCGACCTCCAGGCCTCCAACTACACACCGTGGAGCACACTGTTCGACACTATCTTCAGCAAATTCGGTGTCGCCCACCACATCGCTGGCTCTGATGATCACCACGATGATCCACTCTGGGTCTAGAATGACTTTACCATAGTCTTATGGCTCTACACCACAATCAGTATGGAGATCCTGAACATCGTCATCGCGCCCCGCGACACAGCGTACGCTGTCTGGCAGAAGCTAGAAAATCTTTTCCATGACAACAAGATGACCAGGGTGGTGTACCTTGACGTTGAGTTCTGCAGCCTCCAGCAGGGCAACATGTCCATCACGTCCTACTACTCGTGTCTCAAGACACTCACCAACAGCCTCCGCGCCGTCAATAAGGAAGTCACCGACCAGAACCTTGTTCTCAACATGCTTCGGGGCCTCAGCCCGACGTACAAGCACACCATCCCTATTCTCACTATGCAGGTTCTGCTACCCTCCTTTCAAAGTGTGTGGTCATTTCTCATTCTCGAAGAAACCCACGAGCTGCAATATGGGATGCCAACAGGATCTACGCTACACGCCTCCATGCACCCACCACCTGCTCCTACCAGCTATCCCTCCCCTGGCCCTGGCTCCAAGCCGAAGCACAAGAACAAAGTCGGGAAGGGCAAGTCCTACGACCGCGGGTCGTCCAACTCTGGTAGCCGCGCCTGCCCCGGCATCATACCCATGGACCGGCATGGTCCATGCCTAGACCATGCTATGGCGTCCTCATGTTCCCGGCGCCAGTGTCCTCGGCCCACGCCCCAGTGCTCCTCTGTCGCCGCACGCCTTCACCGGCGCCTCCATGCTCGGCACGCCGGTGACGCAGTCTGCGCCGCTCTACAACCCCAACCAGGCATGGGACCAATCACGCCTCGTCAGCGCCCTCACCAACATGTCTCTCTAGCAACCTGTACCTGGCACCAACGAGTGGTACCTCAACACAAGCGCCACCTTCCACATGTCTTGTCGTCTGGTAATCTCTCATCCCCTCACCCTTATACTTATTCTCGCATTGTTGTTGGCAATGGCTCAACATTGCCAGTCACGCATACTAGTCACCTCTCTATTCCCACCAGTTCCACTCCCTTACAACTTCCCAATGTCTTAGTCTCCCCCAACCTTATTAAGAATCTCATTTCGTTTAGAGCTCTAACTCGTGATAATCGTATATCCATTGAATTTGATCATCTTGGTTTTTCTATTAAGGACTGATGCACCCAGAAGGTGATCCTTCGATGTGATTCCTCGGGTGATCTCTACTGCATAGCTCCGCCATGCGACGTCGCACCTTCACCTAGCTGCCTCCACACCACCACTGTCTCCATCGACCTGTGGCACCAGCGTCTTGGCCATCCGGGGCGTGCCAACTTATCTAGGACGTTATGTTCATTTCCTTCCAATTGTAACAACAAAATCATGCACACCTGTCATGCGTGTTGCCTAGGGAAACATATTCATTTAACTTTTCCAAATTCTAGTTCACTTTCATATGTACCCTTTTAGCTTGTACATTGTGATGTTTGGACATCACCCATCCCTAGCCTTTCTGGCTATCAATACTATTTGGTTTTGCTTGATGATTTTAGTCACTTTGCATAGACATTCCCTCTTCGGCGAAAATCAGACGTTCTCTCCACCATTCATCATTTCCACATGTTCGTTCGCCACCACTTCCACCTACCCATCCTCTCCATTCAAGCTGACAATGGCCGTGACTTTGACAACATTGTGTCCCGCATGTTCCTCTCCACACATGGCATTGCTCTTCGTCTATCATGCCCATCAAAATGGTCGCGCGGAATGCATACTTCGCACCATCAACGACACCATCTGCACCCTTCTCTTCCATGCGCGTATGTCGTCTTCCTTCTGGGTGGAAGCCATCACCACCGCCACCTTCCTCCTCAACCGCCGGCTATGTCGACCACACCAACTAACCACCTCATTCGAGCTTCCATACAGTGTCCCACCCGATTACACGGCACTACGGGTATTCGGTTGCCTCTGCTATCCAAACACCACGTCCACGTCTCCGCATAAATTGGCCCCCTAATCCACTACATGCGCTTTCCTTGGCTACTCCCCCAAACATAAAGGGTTATGTTGCTACAATCGTGCCATTGGTCGTGTCATCGTGTCGCGGCACATTTACTTCGATGAGTCCACCTTCCCGTTCCAGTCAACCAACGAATCATCTCAACCTCCAGCCTTGGATTTCCTCGATGAGCCCTACCCAACTCACCTCATCCCGATCCATTGCGCTGACCCCCGCAAGCACTACGGCGGGGTGCACCAGCCGCTCGCTCACTCCCCTCGCACCCCACACCTCCACCGGCCCATCTGACCCGGGCGCCCCTGGTACATCTACACCCCCACCACTCCAGCCATGTCAACAACTACGCCATCCACACGCGACACGTCTTGTTCTCCTGAGCCTAGCATCATGCAGCCTTCACACAAACCACTCGTCGCCCCGTCACACCTGATGATCACTCGCACCAAGGATGGCATCTGCCAACCTAACCCCAAATACGCCAATCTCGCCACCTCATCAACCATCTCTCCCATCCCAAAGACCATACGTTCGGCTTTACGTGACCCCCATTGGCTAGCTGTGATGCAGGAAGAGTACAGGGCGTTGCTAGATAATCAGACATGGACACTCGTCCCTCGACCGCCAGGAGTGAATGTGGTGACCAGCAAGTGGCTGTTTCGGCATAAGCTACGTGCCGACGGATCCCTGGAGCGCTACAAGGCAAGATGGGTTGTACGGGGCTTCTCCCAGCACCCTGGAGTGGACATTGACAAAACGTTCAGTCCGGTGGTGAAATATGCCACAATCCGAACTGTTCTCAACATCGTCGTCACCCGCAACTGGCTCGTTCATCAAATGGATGTCAACAACGCCTTCTTGCACAGCTACCTCACCGAGTGTATCTACTGCCAGCAGCCTGTGGGGTTTGTCGACTCCGATCGTGCGGACCACGTCTACCACCTGTCCAAGTCGCTCTATGGGCTTAAACAGGCACCGCGGGTGTGGTACGAATGGTTCGTCAGCTTCATCCGCTCACTCAGCTTCTCCTCCACCAAGTCTGACCTGTCACTGTTCGTCTACCAGCGCGCCACGACACTGTTGTTATTCCTCTATACGTGGACGACATCGTGCTTATGGCATCAACCACAGGGCTGCTCCAGCTACTTACCGTACGCCTCCGTTCCGAGTTTTCCATGAAATACCTCACACCGTTACACTTCTTCCTCGGCATTAGTGTCACGCGATCGCCGACATGCTTCTTCCTATCGCAAGGCAAGTATGCAGAAGAACTCTTGGAGCGCGCCAATATGACTACCTGCAAGTTGGTCAGCACACGCGTGGACACCAATGCCAAGGTGTCTTCCTCTTCTGGCACACCAATCTCCGATGCCTCCGAGCACCGTAGCATTGTCTGCGCCCTCTAGTACCTTAGAATGACACTCCCGGACATCATGTACGCTGTCCAACAGGTGTGCCTAGACATGCATGACCCACGGGATTGTCACATGGCACTCGTCAAGCGTATCCTTCGGTACGTGCGTGGCACCACTGACTACGGTCTTCAGATTCACAACTCTGCCAACCTCTACATCGTCGCCTACTCCGACGCAGATTGGGTGGGCTGTCCCGATACAAGGCGGGACACGTCCGGCTATACCGTCTTCCTTAGTGACTCCCTCGTGTAGTGGTCATCCAAGCGACAACCAACCGTGTTGCGCTCCAGCACGGAGGCGGAGTACCGCACCATCGCGAACTTGGTCGCCGAGTGTTGTTGGCTACAACCACTACTAAGCAAGCTGCACATCACCATCTACAAGGCAACTATCGTGTACTGCGACAACATCTCGGCTGTCTACATGACCGCGAACCCCGTTCATCATCGCCGAACAAAACACATCGAGTTGGACATCCACTTCGTGTGAGAGAAGGTTGCCCTTGGCCAACTCCAGGCGCTTCACGTACCGACAATGCATTAGTTCGCTGATGTGCTGATGAAGAGACTACCGACGGCCGTGTTCCAGGAATTTCGTTCTAGCTTGTGCATCCGGCCATCGGACGCTCAACCTACGACGGGGTGTTAGTGACCTGACACTGTACATGCATGGCACTATTCCACCATTGCATGTACACGCTACACGTTAACTAGAGGCTCGGCTGGCTCGGTCCAATACCGTTGGCGAGCCTCGCCAACTAATTCCTAGTTTCTAGCCACTTTTGATTATGCACGTTGTGCATCTTGTAATGTACATATATTGGTTAATACAAGGACAAGCATCGTGGTGCATTGTATTCCCATTCTACATCTCCACATAGCAAATTTTAGTTGCATCAAGGGACTAAAGATGTAAGCCGGTAGCATATCTAGTGGACATGAGCTGCTCTGTGAACATGTGGACATAAGCCATCCGAGCGCTCCATCGTGAAAGCTGCGGCACTAATTTTGCCCGCCTCGAACGCAAGGATCGCAATTTCTAGATTCATGTCGACAGCACCTCGCTCCTTTCGCGATTCCCCCCATCCTAGTCCTCTGTTCACAGAGCTCCTTCTCTTCCGCGCTAGAGTTCGCCCCCCTGAGTCGCCGCCACCACTGCGTCATGCCGCTAACTTCGTCCCCTTCACCCCTCCTCCCGATCCCCAATCCTCCATTCACTTTCCGCCTAGGGTTCGAAGGCCCCCGAGTCGCACCGCGCCACCGCCCCAGTCGTCTCTCCCTACGCCGAGTTCCCCAGTTACCTGCACCCTACACCACCCCCTGCCCTCTACGCTAGGTCCTCCACTGGCTAGTGCCCCCTACGCCAGGTCCTCCACTGCCTAGCTTTGATTTCCTTCATAATGGATCATGTAGTT
The DNA here is from genome assembly GCA_036346405.1 of Phyllostachys edulis. NCBI lineage: Eukaryota > Viridiplantae > Streptophyta > Magnoliopsida > Poales > Poaceae > Phyllostachys > Phyllostachys edulis. The sequence continues at coordinate 47,595,830 of CM070560.1, read as the reverse complement.
CACAATTGATATGAACTGTGTATAACTCGAATTGTGGATTGTTTATCTTCGTTTTGATGTGCAGCCGCATGGATGAAATGGAAGATGTGAGCAGCTCCGTACGGGCACTAGCTTTGCCTAGTCCCGAAATGGCCGATGCACACTCTCTCATTGCGATATCTGTTTGTAAAACCCCTCAAAAGGCGGCTAGCATCCCATTCTGCGTGAATGTGCGCACAATTTGTTAATTTGCATGATTAATATCGTTCTTAGGCTAAATCATCCTTACCGCTGCAGGGAACGTCATCCACACCGGTAGTTACTGACGATTTGACAACTGTCAAGGGGATGAGGACGCATTCCTTGAGTTTTACAAAGCATATGCCCATGTTGCGGGCTTCTCCGTTCGTATTGGACAGTGGACGACTACGAATAGGGTGTTGCAATGGAGATGATACTATTGTGCCAGACGTGGCTGGAAGGAAGAAAGAGGTAAGGAGAAGGTGGAGGTCAAAGTAAAGAGGACATATGATTCTAAATTGAGTAGGTACGGTTGTGAGGCCATGTTTAGTACCAAACGGACTAAGGACAATAAGTTCAGATTAGAGACATTTGTAGAAGTGCATAACCATGGTTTTGTTTCACCTAGTAAGTAGCACTTGATACGTTCTAATAGACAAGTAAATGAGAAGGCTAATACTACATTGTTCGCTTGCCATCAAGCTAGCATTGGGAATTTTGGGGCATTTAGATATCTTCGTGTAGGTGAGGGTGCATTTCAGAATGTAGGATGTACAAGGAGGGACTTGCAAAATTATCATCGTACTTTGAGAGAGAGTATAAAATCATCAGATGCTCAGATATTGCTTGATAATCTAGCTAAAAAGAACGAGAATCATTCTGCATTTTATTTTGACTATGTTATTAACGACAAGGGTAGGTTGGTGCATGTGTTTTGGGCAGATGCAACCTGTAGGAAGAACTATGTTCATTTTGGAGAGTTGATCTCATTCGATACGACATATAATACAAACCAATACGACATGACATTTGCACCATTCATGGGAGTGAATAACCATAGTGGATGTGTTCTATTTGGGGTTGCATTGCTGCTCAATCAGACGATTGAAACTTTCAAATGGTTGTTCCATACTTTCTTAAGATGTATGGGAGGTGTTGCACCTAGACTTATAATAACTGACGAAGATGCGGCCATGAAGAAGGCAATTGAGCATGTCTTCCCAACTAGCACGCATAGGTTATGCATGTGGCACATATTGAACAAACTTCCAACTAATATAAGGCCAGATTTGAGGGATAACCAAATATTTTATAGTTGTGTCAATTGATGTGTGTATCCCTCAGAAACTCCCAAAGAATTTGAGTCACAGTGGGCAGCTATTATTTCTGAGTTTGATTTGGAAGATATGAGTGGTTCGCTGGTCGGTATAGTATTCGGGCATCTTGGGTACTAGCCTACTTTATGGACGTACTCTTGGTAGGAATTCTTAGAACAACTTCAAGGTCTGAAAGCGCCTATTCTTTTTTCAATCGCTTTATTGGTTACAAACATGCTTTGGTTGAGTTCTAGATCTGGTTCAACACTACAGTGGATGAACAAAGGCAAAAGGAGTGTGAGGACCCCGGTTTATTAGGCTTGTAATACTTAGTCATCCATTGACCCTAGCATTACAAACATAATAATCCGTGTCTTCGAGATATGTATACTTCCCAGAATGCAGTATACACACCCCTTTACAAAATCATGCATCAATTCCATTCAAGACATAGAACCAAAGCACGACTAGAATAAAAGACATACAACCTATAGAGTTATTACAAAAGGGGCCGACCGGCCAAATACAACAATAAAGATAACACAGCGGAAGCAACATGCCATAAGATGGCGATAAACAAAAGAGAGCCACAAGGTTTGCCTTTAGCCCACAAGGCAACCAACCAAGACGCCTAGCTCGATTCCCAACCCATGCACATCTCACAAAAGTAAAGCCCTTTGGACCCTACCTCCTCTGCAACAAAGTTATTAAGCAAAGCAAATGAGTACAAAAATGTACTCGCAAGACTGACGTGTAATATAACAGAACTATAGTTTAACTACATGCCAGCTTTATTTAAGTGTATGAGGCTTTGGACTTATTTTAGCATAAAGCAAGTTTTCATTTGCAATATTTAAATAGATTCCAAAGCAATTTGGCAATTCATTTTAAATTTGCAAGTAACAACGAGACAAGTAACAAATAACAACAGCTAGATGGCAACAACAATCCTGGAAGTGACTAACCCAATAGCCACCACAATAGTATGAACATCCATTCATACCAACCCATCAAGTTTTAATTAAATGTTGTAGTCTAGTTCTTGCACGACCTTACCAAGCATGTCCATAACCTAGGACGAGGCTATTCGAATAGTTTTAACCTTGCAAGGGTGTACCAATGTACCCACACGTCAGACCGCCTTTTCGCCAAGCTATTTAGCACAGTTCCTTTGGTATGCCGGCACGGCTAAGTCCTACGAGGCATTTCCAATGAATGATGCTAGTTAAGAGTCGCGATAACCCGTAAGGTAGGAGACATCGCCCACCAAGCAAAGAATGCGGTGCTCTTTCCTTATAAAACAGTTTTACTCACCTACGACCCACAACTAACACCTCCCAAAGTACTTAGCCAAGAGGGGTTCCCAATACCCTCGTGTGGTTAGCACGCATAAGCGCTTGGCTTAGTGACACAAGTAACTCGATTCTTGGGGACCTGGGCACCATTCCATTCACACCCAACATATCACACCAACATCCATTGTTCCCAAGTCAATAACAGCCTGTTTTCATTTTTATTTTGTTTGTTAACAAAGCACAAGATGAACATAATGGAATAATAATTTTAGTGTGATCAAGGTCATCGACATAATGTCGACAACCGCCCATTTCTACCGTTATCTAAGCATTTCTAAGCATTATCAACGTAAACTACTAAGTGATAAGAGTCCATCCATCGAACTCTATATCACAGCAAGATAATCCTAAGCTTAGTAGTAGAGAATGAACATTTTACCTACAGGAGATGCATCTATAGGCTCAACTAATCGATAATTTAACACAAAGTAGCAATGCATACATATAAGTGAAACAAAGTATTAACTTTAAAGTAATGGGACATTAATGGGACATGATCAAACTGCTTGCCTTGCTGTGGCTGGTCACTGTGCTGCAGAGAATCACTCACGGGATCAACCCACTCGTCGGCACCTAATCGAAAAGGCGAAAAGAATCGATAAGAACGACGAAAATGACAAAGACAGCACAACAAACCAACTCCAAATGCTCTAAAATTTCTACAGAAGCAAGAGGATGATTTTTAGGGAATTTAGCAAAAAGAACCAATTGATTTGGATTCTCAATGCAAAAGATATGAGCACAACAATTCTGCTCAGCCCTAAAAATACCAAACTGCTACTATTCACTAATTTAATTATTTGGCGACATTTTCTGGAAAAGTGGTGATACTAAGATTTTTACAGTAGAACAAGCACCTTATGAGATGAATAACCCAATTGAGTTCACCTCATTTGGAGCTATTACGCATTTTCTATAATTTTACAAAGACAAGAACTTGAACAAAATTAAAATGCACAAGTAAACTTTTTGGAACAAAATTAAAATGCACAAGTAAACTTTTTGGAAACCATAACTTGATCAAAACTAATTTTACAGTAAAGTTCAATAGTAGAGGAAACCAACAAAGTTGGTTTCACTCAAAAATAGTTTACAGAGAAATAGTTATGCATTTTACAAGTTAGAAGGATTTCTAATATAGCAATTAAGGCCTACACATGTTTATATCTATTTTTAGATTTTTCTGTAGCAAAATCAAGACTAAAACCATTTTTAATTTAAAGTTTAGGTAATAACAGAATTAACAAAATTGATTTCAACTAAAAAGGAGTTAAAATGAATTTGTTATGCATTCTTCAATTTATCTGGAATTTTTAATACATTTAATAAAGCTGAAAAAGGAGTAAAACTTATTTTCATATTTTTCTGGAGTCATATCAATCTTGAAACTATTTTTAGATTAAACTTTAGTTCATAACAGAATGGTTAAAAGTGGAAACAACCGAAAATGAAATATTATGAAATAGTTATTCAATTTCAAAGTTTATTGCATTTTTCAGTTGTAAAATAAACCTACCGGGAATTACATAAACCTTTACCGCAAAGAAAATGGCGTAGCCCAATCTGGGCCCTAGATTCCAGATCCTACGGCCCACAGCGCGGTGCGCACATCGCACAGCTCATGGTCCGATCGGCCCAACGCACTGGAGCCGCCAGATCTTGATCCCACGGTCCACGGGGTGGTCCGAACAGCGCAACGAGTCCCCGCCGTCGGATCTTGATCCACGGCCCACAGAAGTGGTCCGAACGTTCAAATGAACGTGGGCCTTTGATCTCACGAAGGAGGGCTGGGATTGAAGGGGCATCCGGAGCGGTCCGAACTGCCCACTCGCTCAGGGCCGTTGATTTAGAGATGGAGGGCCCATAACGAACCAAGTTCAATCGCTCATTGAGAGAGAGAGAATGGCAGGCCCACCCGACAAAGGATTGGGCGCGTGTGTTAAAACGCTGGGTTTTAAAGCCGGGGACCACCCGACAGTGAGAGAAGGACCCGAGGAGGTTTTTTAAAACGCGCTTAACGCACAGGAGCACGGGCCCACAAGTAAGTGAGACAAAGAGGCGGGTTAAGGCACATTAATTACTGTAATTAATGTTTAATCATTATTAACTCATGATTAGTATTAATTATGTCTGAATTGATTGTAACAGTGCCCGGTAGGGTTTTAAATACCCTGGGCCCACTGTTAGTGGCTGTTAAGCCCGTTTTAGGACATAATTAATGCTAAGCACTTAATTAACCCATGATCAATGATGATTAGCAATTAATAGTGCATTAATCCAGTCTTAATGATTTGAACAAATTGGGAAGGGTTTTAAAGTATTGGGGTTTTAAGGGCCACGGGCCCACAGGTAAGTGACATAGGGGCCGGTTTTAAGACATGCATTAAACACTAACTAATCATTTACAGTTAATACCCAATGATTAGCGCAATTAATACCGTATCTTAGCCCTAACGCAAAACGGCACAGGACCTCCCGTCTGACAAAATGCCGAGAGGCTTCCCTGGCTTGTCACCGACGGCTCCGGCCACGGCGGCGCGAGCCAAGGGCATGAATGGGTCCGCAATAACCTCGCGGACCCCATGGAGGTGACCTCGCCGGCGGTGGTGGCGCAAATCGCCGGCGAGCCGGAGATGATGATGATGACCGGTTCGGCCAAAAAAGGAAAACAGCAAAAGAGCTCCACATTGTTCTGAGAAGCGGGTGCCATGGCTCCTAGGGGCAATTAGCAAAGTACCTTAGCCCAGTGGAGGCAAGGAGGAAGCCGGAGGAGCTCCGGCGACTTTGAACTTTGCCGGCTCCGAGGAAGAAAACGAGGAAATGGTGCCCTGAGCAAAAGAACACACATGGATGGTGAGATTAGCTCCAAGACAGCTCACAGAGGGTCTATGAGCAAGTAATTAGGAGATGGAGCACTCACCGGACCTGGAGAAGGAAGGGGGTGCTCACTGTTGACTAGACCCAAACTTCGATTTCCAGTTGCCTCTGTAGAAGCAAGCCAAAATTAAGTTAGGGTTATTGTCCAGGGAGGTGAGAGCATCATGCTGCAACACAGAGAGGAGAGGGAAAGCCACTGGAACACAAGCTTCACCGAGGTGCTCAAGCTCCAACAATGGCGGCCGATTGATTTTGGGGGTGGTTTGAGCTCCACAAACACAGTGAGTGCTAGCCAAGCTCAAGGGGTGTTTAAAGAGTGCTACAGAAGAGCTAGAAGGTTTATATAGACAAAGGGGGGCTCGGGTGAAGCAATGGCCACGTCCATGGTGGGCATAGCTCACGGCCAGGTCCAGGGCAAACCGAGTGGGTGGCTTGCAGAGGAAGGGTGGCATTGGGGAAGGCTCTCTGGCTTGCATTAAATGCCTACTGCAAAGAGTCGTTGTGAGGTGACAATGCAATGGCCTCAACCCACGCATGCTCTGGTCATGGCGGCCTGGTTTGCACGGCAAAGGTGGGAGATGACCCATGTAGCTTGCGGCCCCACTTGCAAGTGACTCAAATAAAGTGGTTCAAGCCAGGTGCAGCCGAATTGGTTCAGCCCAACCATAAGTCAGGGTCGGTTGGACCAAACCCTAAACAGGAATTAGGCTTTAGGGTTTTGGATTTGACCTGGGATTTTGAAGAATTTTTAGAGAGAGCAATTCAACTCCAAAAATTCTGAAATTTTAACTGGAGGTTTCTGATATGAGGATTAACCTCCCATAAAATTTCCAGAGGTTTTTGTGCATTGCAGTTTTCTCCAGAAATTCCAGAAGGTTAACAGCTAGGGTTTGACCAGCTTTGACTTGGTTTGACTTGCCTCCAAAATTATTCAAATAATTTCTAAAAATTATGAGAAAATTCAGAGGTGCTACAAGTCATCCAAAGAACCCATGAAAAATATTTACAAGGGTTTGGCACAAGATTTTTACAAGGAGGTTTTTGATAGGAGTCAATTGGAGAGTTTGATTTTTGGGTTTTGATTTTTCATAATTCCTTTGCAAGAATTACAGATTTGGTCAAGTACTTCCAAATGAAGAAAAAGTTTTAATTTATACTCATTTTCTTACCTTTGAAACACAAACCTAAATTTGGGATGTTACAAGGAGCTAAGAGAAGACCATGCCACCTTTCACACTAAGCTTTAGTGGAAGACACCATGGGCAATAGAGCTGCATTGCATAGAAGTGTTCACACATATGGTGTTCGCTATATGTCAGAAGGAGGTTATTGCGGCCAGGGACAAGTGTGTTGTTGAGAGCACGGCGCAAGTATGTGACCTTAAAGTAACAGCAGTCAATGAGGATGGCAAGAAGGTAAGAAAAGTCACCTGTGACACTAACACCATGATTGTCCAGTGCACTTGTATGTTGTTTGGCACTCATGGAATTCCTTGTCGTCACATTATCCTCATATTACGAGGTGCATTGCTGAATGAGCTTCCAATTCATTATGTTTTGAAAAGGTGGACTACAAATTTCAAGAGGGAGGTTGTGTTCAATGAGAATGGCAATGTTCTTGAGTAAAAACCAAAAGATCCCACGGAGGAACAAATGAAAAGGTTAGCTTCGGAGATGCGCAAGGACTTAGAAAGAATTGATACATCGAGCTACACCTTCAGTACCGTACATGCAGAATGTGAGAGGAAAACTTAAAACGTTTATGCATGACATAAACTAGGAAATTTTTGCCCAACCACAAAGTAGAGTGGAAGAAGTTGAAGCATATCTTGGGTGTGGCATCTCTCATGACATCAATATATTGCCGCAAGCTGACAATCTCACTAGAGGGAAATGCAAGAAGAATCGGCTTGGGAGAGCAAACAGAAGAAGTTGAAGGGAAAGGTAGCTCGCATGTGCAGGACTTGCAATGAGATCAGCACCCATGACAGCCGCAGTTGCCCTTTAAGGAAACAAGCAAATAATGTAATGTAGCATTTTAATTTCTTTCACTTCACTTGTGGTTCCTCTTATTACATACTAACTCAAAATGTGTGTGTGTGTTTTCAGTGGACTGCCCTTTAAGGTGACTACAATGCAGTAATGAAGTGAAGTGATCTGCAATGCAGTAATGAAGTGATCTGCAATGCAGTCTGAATTCTGCCATAATCTTCCTAGAGTTCTTAATTCTGTTGTGATATTCCTGGAGTTCTGTAATCTATTGTAATCTTGAAGTTCTGTAATCTCAATCTGTTGTAGCATGCTGTAATCTGCAATGAAGTAATGAATCTGCTTTATGAAATGTTGTCTAAATGTTATATGAAATACAGTCTGAATTCTATACTGAATGGCAATCTGAATTCTGTCTGAATTGTTGTTTGATTGTGGTCTGAATCTTGTTTGAAATGCTATATGAAGTGTTGTCTAAATGTTATATGAAATGTAGTATGAATTCTATACTGAATTACAATCTGAATTTTGTCTGAATTGTTGTCTGATTGTGGTCTGAATTGTTCTCTGAAATTAAGTACTGAAATGTGGGATGAATTGTGATCTACAATGTTGTCTGACTGTTGTCTGGGTGCTGTCCAAAATGTTGTACAAATGCTATCTGAAATGTTGTTACAACTCCACTAAAATGTTATCTGTAATCTGCAATGTTGACTGATCGTTGTCTGATTGTAATATGCAATGTTGTCTGATTGTTGTGTGACTGCTGTCCAGAATGTACACCACAAACATCCATAATCCAGCCTCCATATTGTTTCTACAAGAATCCACAATCCAAAATGTATCTAGAATCCATACTTGTGAGTCCAAAATGCAGATTTCAGGTTTCAGCCCTTCTCTAGTTGCTATCTACCAACTTTTCAGACAAGATTTCAGACAAATTTCAGATTTTAGACAACATTTCAGACAGAATTGAGACAACATTTCAGACATAATTAAGACAACTTTTCAGTACAATTGAGACAACATTTTAGTACATAGTTGAGACAACAATTCATATTTCAGCAACACAGATTGCCAATCTTCCTAGGTTAGTTGTCAAACTACATATTACATTACATAAGAATACTACATAATAGAATTACAAACTCATTTGCCAATCTTCCTAATGCAAATTCCTACTAGCAAGAATAAAAATGCAACAACAATCATTTTCAACTTTTCATCCATAATAGTGGATTTCTTGATTGATTTGTTGATCTGGTCCAATGAGGTTTTCATCACAGCTAATTATTCCAATACATGGTGGTTGACTTGGAAAACCACTTCCTTTCCATTGCTCAACTTCACAGGATAATCATCTCCTCTCTCCTATTCCACCAGATGCATCCCACTCAAATGGCTCATGTATTGGTCTTTCCACATGAAAGTGTCGCACCCCCTGGCATACATCTAGACCAAAAGAAACCACCCAATTTCATCATCAAAAAGCAAAAAGTGCAAACGCACAGCAATACAAAAAACCAAATTTGAACATCAAAATCAAGAGAAAACGGTGCTTCTTACAGCATCGTTTCTAAGGCATTTGTAGTACTCTTTTCCTTGATTCTTCGAGCTCCCGGAGACGGCCCAGATCATCTTCGCATGGCCCTTTGGGCATGGCACAAGAGGTAGCCCACTGCTAGGCGCTGTCGCTATCGCTGACCACTCGGAGTGCGCCTCCGCGTGCGCTATCTTCTTCTCCATGGTGCAGCAACGCGCGAGGGAGCGGCGCTCAAGGGCGGAGGCGCAGAGGGTCGCCTGTTTGTCGAAGCGTACCACAGGCCCTAACCCTAGACTCGATTTGGGGGAGGGAAGCCCTGGTGGGAGTGAGGCGAAGGCGCACAGAACACAAGGGGGAGGCGGAGAGGCGCTCAAGGGCTAGAGGAGTGGCACCGCCACAGTCCCCTTGGCTGATTTGGGATGAGGGCGAGAGGAATTGGGGATCAAGAGTGTCGGGGATGAAGGATCGGGGAATGGACTACAATGCGCTTTCTCACTCGTTTGGGGGGACGCAAAATTGGCGCTCGCTCACCCTGCGCCACAGCCTTGGCGATGGAGCATTCAGATGGCTTATGTCCACATGTTCACAGAGCAGCTCATGTCTACCAGATATGCCGCCAAAGATGTATGACTACAACAAGCTACAAAGGTGCTAGCGAACGTTACTGACTTCTGACTACGGCTTTTAAAAAACGGAGTTTGCCAGGATGCGTGGAATTACCTAATTTAATAGCCAGAGGAATTCGCTCCCTCCCGCCAGGGCCACGTCGCTCGAAAAAATTGACTCGTCTGATCGCGCCTCAATGCGCTCGCGCCCGCCCGATCCGACGTGGTGCGCTCAGTGATAACGCGCAGTGCTCGCTCAGCCACGTCGCCCAGGCAACTGTGGCGTCGTGAACCGTCTCGCACTCTCGCTCCTTTCGTCTCCTCTCTCGCGTTATCCTGCAGCGCATCTCCCCCTTTCCTCTTCCTCCCTTGCCCTCCCCGGTCTCCCTTATCCGTCACCACAGTGGTCTCCCTCTTCCTCCCTCCAGCCCCCTCGGCCTCCCTACTCAGCTGCTGCTTCCTCTTCCTCCCTCCCATCCCCTCGGGCTCCCTACACAGCCGCTGCATCGGCGGCGTCCCTCGCTCCTCCCGTTTTCGCACTTGGTCCGTCCCGTGCGTGGTTCCTCCCCCTCGCCCTACCCAGCTGTTGCTCCCTCTTCCTCCCTCCTGCCCCCTCGGGCTCCCTATGCAGCCACTGCGTCGGCGCCATCCCTCACTCCTCATGTTTTCGCTCTTGGTCCGTCCCGTGCGCAGCTCCTCTCCTCGCTCCTCCCGTCTCCTTGATTGATCTCCCTCTTCCTCCATCGCCGCTTCCCAACCCGCCGGATCTGCTCCACGCACTCCTCCTCCTTCTTGCTCCGGCGGGTCTGCTTGGTCTGGCCACGTCCTTAGTTCAGTTCATGGTCTTGCTTCCTCCCCTGGATTCTTTACCCCTTTTTCGTCGTCGTAGCCTCTCTTTGCCGACTTCCCCTCGTGCCTGCTTTACATCGCGCGAGAGCCAGTGCTTTGCTTAGGGTTCCTTTCGATGTCGTAGTCTGGCCGTGCCATAGGTTCGTTCGCACCACTCGCTTCATCCCCCAACTCGTTTTGTGCGCCGTCGTAGCCTTATTGAAGGTGGCTTCTTTTCGAACGCGTTCATCTTCCTTTCTTCATGCTCCAGTGCCCTCCCCTGGAATCGGGCTCTTTTGTCATTGCTCCGGTTATCCCCCACAGCCCACAGATCTGTTTTGCTTTCGCGTTTTTAACCCTCTTCGTGTTTGCAGCTTGCTTATGGCTGCTTCCTGCCGAGTTCCCCTCTTAGGATTGCCGCCCTTTCATCATCTTTCGGTTCCCTCCACTGGATTCAGATTGCTTTGTCCCTGTTATGATCCCCTCCTACATATGACACCAAAGGATTCGATGTTCAGCGCACCTCCTACAAGATTCGGTGTGATTTTCCCCTTTTTAAGTGGGTAGCGTGCGACTAGTGGTGTTTCTTGATAGGGTTGGCTTCAGGGAGGGAGGGAGGGGAGGCGGAATGGAACCGGCGATGGGGGTGGGGATGGGGCTGGGCGACCCGCAAGTGGACTATGTCTCGATCGCGGCGGTGGGGTTGTTCGTGGCCCTCATGTGCGTCTGTACCTGCTCGAGGAGTTTCCATGTGTGTTTTTGATGGGGTTGTGTTACTTCTTGAGATTTTGGGTCATTAGATTGTGGTGTGTGGGTTCACAGGGGCTAGGCACTGCCGCGGTGATCTTGATGGTGTCGAGCGGGGAGCACTAGCGCGTACTGGTGTTCAGTGAGGATTTGTTCTTCGTATACTTGCTCCCGCCGATCATATTCAATGCAGGATATGCAGTTTTACGCCAATCATAGTATTGCTATGGTTCTCTATGTTTACGGTTAGAAGGAATCATGGCTTTGGAAAGAAAATGGAAAGAATGAACACGGTGGACATTAGTTAGGAATGATCATCTTCTAACTTTAGTAATTGCAGTTGAATGGAGCTGTTGTTATCACATTTTAGATTGAAATTAATTTTGCTAATTAAGGCGTTGGACAAATTGTCGGGTGCATACATATTCAGTTCACTGGTCTTTGAATGAGGAAATATTACTATTTTTAGAGCAACAAGAAAGTGTGATACTAAATTAAATCTCCAAGTACATCACTGAAAACTTAGCTCAAGCAGCTAGGTGATGTATGACTCACAATTCCTCTTTTTTCTTTCCCTAAGCCAGGTTCCAAGTGAAGAACAAACAATTCTTCTGTAACTTTATGACTATTACATTGTTTGGTGTAGTTGGGACCTTGATCTCTTTCACTATAATATCCCTTGGTAGGTTTTACCCCTCTTTAAATTTTGCTCAACATGTTGCTTTGTACTCACCTAGCCCACTTGCATATTCTATCACAGGTGCTCTAGGATTAATATCAAGGCTGAACATAGGTGCCCTTGAGCTTGGAGACTATCTCGGTTAATTCTTTAACCTAAAATATAAGCATTTCCATTGCTTGTATGTGGTTCTTGGTTTTGACTCCTTCTGCATGTGAACTTTTTCAGCACTTGGGGTAGTATTCTCGGCAACAGACTCCGTATGCACCTTGCAGGTGTTAAACCAAGATGAGAGGTAAATTAATTACACTTTCTATTGTTACTACTTACTAATAAATGCATACATTGTATAGCCAACAACAATCACCTATTTTTACATCTCACAGGGCGTATACTATGCGTGTACCATCACAGTTACATGTTTGACACCAGGCCAACGTTGGTGGACTGTGCCACAAATCAGCTGCACCAGATGGAATGTTTTATAAGTGCTCAAACCCAAACTGCACATCAACACATGCAGATCCTAGGTAAGCTTACTATTGCTTATACCATAATTAGTTATGATTCTACCACTTACCTAAATAACTAAAGTTCTTACTATTCTTATGCTTTCATATACAAGATATCGTATTTCTTTGATTGGCTCAGATGGCAGTGATGAAGCTGAATTTGCACTCTTTGGAAAAATTAGGCAGCAGATCGTACGAAAACCGATCTTCAGTTTACTTCGTGTAGATCGTCCTATACATGAGCCTCAACATGAAATGCTCGCTACTGCTCGTGCAACGAATGAGATACCCAGTGACATTGCTGCCATTGTATCACAAAAGTATAGGTTTGTGGTTTCATTCACTGATAAAAGCTTCATGTGGCAGTGTCCATCATTCCAGGTTCATAGAATTGATACTGCGTTTGGTAGACAACTACACTCTTCGCTTTTGTACGCAAGTTCTTCCTCTTCACACCCAACTACTACAAAATACATCTCTCTCATTCAACAAACAACCCCTTTTACCGAGACTGAACTAAGGCCATCATCTGCTGCACAAAAGGCCATACAGATAGCTGAATTAACAATAGACCCATCACAGCAACCAGTGACTGTTGAGGTAACCTATGATCCATTCAACCTAATATTTAAGATTACAGTACTTCTTCATTGATTGTTAAATAAAATTGCTACATTAGGTTTCCCAAAAAAAAACATAACCCTTAATATTACTGTTAGTAGTTCGCAGTAGATGAAACGCCTAATTAGCCTTCTCATATTTGACGGTTTCTTAGTTTAATAAACATTGTGCCTATGTATTTCATTTTATAAAACGTCGATCTTACCTTCTAGATATATTAGATTTCTATTATTTTCTAAGCTTTAGGATGCTATTGTGATTTGAGTTCATATTATACATCGGATCCAACTCACTGTTCCTACTAAAAAACACAATATAGCAATTCATATCATTACTTTTACCTTATCTTTAACAATAGTTTTCATAACACAGTTACTATTAACAGTACTCCGTAATTTATACATCGATTCGACAGTACTATCACCGTCATATTCCATTATTTGCATTTAGGCCATATCTTAATTGCTGCAGCTTACGATTTCAGAACGTGAACTATCATCTCAAACATAAATACATCTTTACAGACACCTTCATTTAAGCTTTCATTAATATAATTTAATCTTATCCCCTCAAAAAAATAATACAACATCAAGTTATAACATTATACTGTTATTTTAGTTCATGCTACTCCACTAGCGTTTAACAAATTCCTTAGTTGCTGCACCTTTCAATTTCAAAAAAGAACTATCACCTTAGACATATAAAGATCTGCATATACATCTTCACCTAGGCTTTCATTAATGTAATTCAATCTGAGCCCTTCTAAAAAATACTAAAACAGCAAACTATATCTTAAGATTGTTATCTTAATTCGTAATATGCATATACATTACTACTACTATTGGCCATCCTCGGTAAAACCTAAAAGATCGGTATTTATGAATTCTCTTTAACAATATCTTTAATAGCAACATCACCATTATAAATGTTTAGATTTACCCTTTCCCCTTTAGCATTGCTGTAATCAATATAATACATTACATTTACTTAGTACAGCCTTTATTAGTTACATTTGCCTTTTTAAATATCCTATCTCTCATTCTATCTCCTATACACCAAATATGATTAGTGTACTTCTCATTAATTATTTCCTTTGACCTTGGTATGCTAAATTCATACTTACCAAAACAGCTTGATGATGATCAGCCTGAAAAATGCCTTGCTCAGTTGCCAAACAAAGTGCTATGTCCAGCGCTCCAACTAGGTATTTATTTTCCTGACTGAAAAGATCAATATGCTAGTGGCAAATACTTGGGGCTTGGTACCATGCTTGCCTTTTACGCTTTGACTTTTCTTTATTGTTTTCCATCGCAGTAGAGATGCTATCCCTATATCACATCATGTTCGAAAGAGTCTATTTACTAACACAGCATCGACAGAGCACACCACTGGCCCAGAGGTAAAACTCAAATTAGTAGATGCAGAGAAAGCTCCTGATCATGTGCTATCTAAAAACAAATTCACATATTTCCATAATAAATGGCTCTTTAATTCTATAACTGCTATTCAGCCCATTCATGTATATAAACACATAGCTAAACATACCTTCTTTTTTCTCGCTCAATAGAGTTTACAAAATATATTCCAATACTATTTTCAATACTTACGGTAACATATCAGCCGCATTCGCGCATATTACAAAAAATATTAAATGCATAGACCAAAAAACAAATTGTAGGCCACTTTACAACTATGTTGTTCGCTAACTTACACTACCAGGAAACGGGTATTCCCTTACGGTTTAAAACCGTCAGTAAAATAGGAAAACCCGTCGGGTTTAATTTCTCGACGGTTACCGTCAGCAAACCTCTCGACCCTAGTGGTAAGGAAAATTCACTTTGGTCGACGGTTGCCGTCGTGAAATGAAACTCGACGGTTTTACCGTCAAGAAAACGGTAATTTTCCGAGGGCCAAACCGTGAGGAAAATTTATTTCGCTGACGGTTATGTGACCCGTCAAGAAAATTATATATTTTACTGACCGTTCTGATGACCTGTCAAGAAAATGTTTTGCACTCACGGTTTGCTTTGTCAAGAAAATTAGATATTTTCTCGACGATTCGATGACCCGTCAAGAAAATGTTTTGCTCGACGGTTTATACGTCAAGAAAATTGATTCCGAATGCCAAAAATATATCCTAACAGCTTTTACCGTCATAAAATTGTTTTGGCGTAAAAGCAGATGATTCTGGTTGGCAGCAGCAGATAGAAATTAGCAGACAATAAAATGGATATCTGAATCATATAATCAAATCACAACACCATCTAATCAAACATTATAATTAATGAACAAACATTCATGTTCACTAGCACATGCATACCAACATTCATAAACTTCACCTCCAAATTGGTTCATCCATCCAAAAGACATCTAAAGTGAAGTACCATATACAAAAGTCACAAAAGTCCACATTTCCTTTACATTCAAGTTCAACTAGTCAAGAACTACTAGAGATCGCTGAAAGTCGCGGAATAGCAGCATGGTTGGTGTCGCCATCAATGTCGCCACTGTTGTTGTCCTGTCGTTCACATCGGCGTTACCATCGACAAAGAAATCATCCGGTTGTGAGCCCGCATGGGAGGATCCATCCATCCCTTCTTTGCAAGTTGAAAACATTATGTCAACTTGAGTAGGTGAGTTGAGGATGAAATCAATTAATGACCGCTAATTGGTGTCCTTTTATTTTTAGTTCGATTTAGCATCCCTTCAACAGAGGAAAGAAATTAATGTGGTAATATGCAAGAGAATAAGTTCCTAAAAGCAAGCAAACCATCACCTAAAAATGAAGTGCTTGTTCTGAAATATTTTGAAGCATCAATCTCAAAAGCACCAGTAAACCTTTACTCAAGAATATGTAAGCTTAAAATAGTCAGCTTAAGAACATGTGACACTTGGCATATACTCAAGATTAGTTTAGCCTCGTAAACAACTCACAAGTATGGGTGTACTAACTAGTACAAAAATCATTTGCCACCTTACCATCAACTATAAGTAAATGAGATTCAGGTTATGCCCATGTTTAGAACATTCAACATGAATCCACTCGCTCCTTCTTTGTCTTTGCTTGTTGACGATCGACACACCAAAAAATATTAGTTATCTAGTACAAATGGTCCTCCATATGACAAAGGTGACAGATGAAAAGTACCACTTGAAGTCGAACTATGCAACAAGGCAAAATAATAGTTCGTAGGGAATTTTGTTTGTACACAATGCAATAATTGTAGGTATTAAACGATATTACCTGTGCTTGTGTAGGTGTTCCACGGCGTAGCATCTCTGCTGGTGGTTGTTCGCCTATCTTCTCAAAAAGCATCTACAGTTGAAAAGTACCATTTGAAGTTGAACTATACAATCTGTACTAACCATACAATGCAAACAAAGACATATATGTGCAATCTGTACTAACATGGCATTTGGACCAGCATTGAGCAAAACCATGTAATATGCCGATTAATATCACCAACAGAACACATTTGGACCAACATTGAGCATTCAGCAAATCAGTGAAAAATCACATAAAGGGAATGGCAATAGTGCTAGTATATTAGCTAATGATCTGCTTTTGAGCAAAACCAAACTTGCCACATCGATCTTTATAGTTCTGTTCTTCATTTGAACTTCATACTTCCAGGTAGCCAACTGATAAAAACAAACAGTTAATTAATTTATTAATTGTATGTACTAAAATACAGTATACATGTATAGGGAGAAGTAGAACAAATTATGCCTAGTCATTTTAAATTCATTATTATGAAATAAAGATCATGTATATTCCTTTAGAAGAGAAAATTAGAATAAATTCATTATTATATCGACAAGTTATTATATGACATAATACAAAATTGTATTCGACAATCAAATTTAGTACACCTTAGTTACTTCAAATATATTGGGTTTTAAACAATATTTTTGGTGGGTTGAGCCTCACTTTGTATTCCTTTTTAGGTAGATTTAGTTTTGAAATACTTTGAAGGACTATCTCAGTATGCTTCTTGGTGTGGGTTTGCTTTGGCCATTTTGCGTTGGGAAAATGCCCTTTTGCATGCAGACCTAAGGTGACCCATGATTGACTACATTTGATCCAATCCATACTAGATATTCTTGTAAGCTAGTTAACATTATCTTCGATGTTTGAAAGTCCTTAGGCGAGACTAAGTTTGTTTGATCTTGAATTCTTTACTAGTACCAAGCTGACTTTGTTTGATGCTGAATTCTTTACTAGTACCAAGCTAGGTATGTACATGCATAGCTACATGTCAAATGGTGAAGACTCTGAAACCATTTTTTACAAAGTTAAAAAAAACAGTGCATCTGCTATTTTAAACCACTCAATACGGGTGCTTGAACTTCTCCATGCAAAGGCTGTATCTAGCTTCTATTGGAAAGGAAACAACAGCGAATAAAAAGCTAGTCCATTAATTTTTGTCGGAGCCTAGCATATATAATAATATAATTTTGAACATTCTAACCATACATATATACCCTATAACTAATTCACTAGAAAATGCATCAAATTATAGTTTACTGATTAGATGATACTTGTTATTAAAAAAACTAGTCAAAAGTTCAACTCCAATGAAGTTGCGGATTAAATAAAGCTATTTTATTTAGTTAGTAATTCTAACTGTTTGTCTGAAATTTGCTGTCATGAAATCGTTAGCAACATAAGAACAAGAATTGCATTTTATTTAGTAACATGAAAACGTTTACCCTATACAAAATCAAAGGTTGAAAAACATAAGATTAACAAAGCACCGTCGTACAATTTAAAGGCCTATTTCAACATATATAGAGTTATAGAGTCAATTTGAGGTCACCTTACTAATACAAACAAGAATTGCATTTTATTTAGTATATGTGCCAAACTGACAATCTTAAAATTGTTAACAAAATCAACTTTTTGTTAAGTTCAGATGACATTTTATCAAAATATTAGAGAGAGAGAGAGAGCGCGCCGCTCCATCATCGTCGACGGTAGGGTTGCCAACTTGCCACAACAACACACCAACACACCAAGCTGCAGCAAGCAAATACCAAGGGGAAGCAAATACCAGGCACACAAACTGAAAGGAGTGCACAAACTAGAAGAAGATAAACATGTATAGAAACAGAATGAATCATCCTTTATCTATCCTTCCTGTCCAGAAGATCATTATTAATTAGAGAATGAATCATAGTTAATTTTGAGGACTACTCTATCTTTTGTTGCAATTCCACTCCAGATAAATTCTACGAAAGATGAAGCTTCTCATCACATGAAGAGAGCAAAAGTCGCACTTTTGGTGAAGAGTTCTAATTTTAGTAGTGTGATTCTATACACGCCTACTCTCATCACATGCGAATATGTATGCACCAGTTTATGAAACTAACATGTATAGAAACAGAATGGCAAATTGGTCTCTCACAAGCACAACTCATGTGCACACTCATGGATAATGCATTGGTATGACCACAATGTGTGTGAATGAACATTATTACCAAGATCATCTGGCGGTGAACTTCTTGTGTCTGGAGTAGTTCTTGATTATGTCGAACCACATTTCGATAAGCGGTGGAATTGGATGGCCTGATGTTTCTTGATTTGGCAGCTACTAGAACAGCATTCTTCTTGATAGCACCATTCGCTATTGGTACACGGCCATGGGGCATGCCACCGTTGATGTTGTACAATATGCTTCCATCGAGTGGTTGCTGCTCCCAATCATCTTTGTATTGAGCCGCAGCAGCAGCAGAATAATCATCCTAGAACAAAAGCAACATTTAAGCATCTTTCCTGAAAGCTAAGTTCACTTGTAAGAATACAAACAAGGGAGCACTTACAATGTATTTTTGTGCTTTGTGGCTGCTGACTGGACCACTACTACCACTACTATCCACATTTTTCATACCTAACTTCATCACAGCATATGTGTTTAGCCAAGTAGCCTTCTGTGGTCCATATTTGTGTTCCTACAATATGGTGAAACTCTAGGTTATAGCCTTGAATAGTGTTATAAGTTGTAATGCGACATATTTTGTTAATTGTCATGGTCTAAAAAGCTTGATTCATACCAGGTATTGTTGGGTCTCCATGTATGGTCGCGAACCTCCTCGATTTTGAGCAACATCGTCAGATTTCAACCGTGCTTCCTGGCCTCTCTTTCGTTTTGTCTTGAATTGCTCGGTGCACCAATTACGACAAAGATGTGGCCATACTATGTCATTGCACCACCAAATCTTGCCGTCCAAGTATTGCTCATACTGGAGTTCCCTTGGACGTGCCAACACGTTGTCAATATCCTCTCCTTGTTTTCTGTAGTACTCCTTGACTGCATCAACACGAGCTTGATACATCATCTGCTTCACACGGTCCACAACATAATTTTCAAACACAAGATCTGCTACTTCCTTGTCGTTTATGCTGACTTCAAACAAATGCTACAAAGGGGACAAGGGTAGTTACTAGTTAGTAGTCGACTAAAGTATTTACGTATATGAACTAACAAGTAAATATTAGTTACCCAAAACTCTTGCTTTACTCGATCTGCGGCAGTTATTCCCTCATCGTCTTCATTGACATAATAATCATCCCATGTCAATGCAGGACGGGTATTGAAGATAGTACCATGCTCATCCTTGTCGTCCACAACACCTGGGTACTCATGTTTGAGAATAACTCCAAGCTGTGCTTGATATGTGTAGTCTTTCTTGGGCTGGTAATTGGTATACTTGAATTGCCTACACAAGAATTAACCACGACAAGGTATGCAGCAAAATATAACTGGTGTGAGCCATCATAACCTCCTTTTTTTCCAAAAAAGAGATCAAAATATAATGCATCAATGCAGTTTGTACTCACTTGTCACCCTCAGGTATTAGGGCGATCTTGCCGGCACACGACGGCATATGTAATTTGGTCCGCGACTTCTTCTTTCTCCCCCATTGTTGAGCAACTTCATTGCTTCTTTGGGAGCCATTGCCACCGCAATTACTGCCAGCACCACTCGTCCTTTGCGAAATGTTGTCACTATTGTTGGTACCAGAAGCACTTCTCCTCTCCGAGGTACAACCTCCAGGTTGGCGACCTCCACGTCGACCTCCTTGAATATGACTCATATCCTACATTGTTAAAATATGATGTTAGTGCCAATTTATCAATATTTAGATATACAAAGCATGAAATAAAATGCAATCAAATGACCATTTGTTAGCACCACATGGAAAATCAAAACAAAGAGATAGCATGAAACAGAGAACAAGTTAATTGGTAGTTCCAATAGTCCAGCTCCAAACATCAAACAAACATGTACAAACTACACAAGGTATTTTGCAAGAAACAATTGAAGCACAACAACAAAAAATTTAGAAATCATTTGGATCATAAGTTGGAGGTTGGAGCTCCTCATCTTCATCTTCCTCATCTTCATCCTCATCGTATTCATCTTCATGTTCAACAATTTCTTTTTGAGGATCAACATTCTGGTGTTGCAAAATTTCCAAATCTCTTGGATTTGTTTTTTCGTCTGAGATCAACGGAAGTGTAATTTCGAAGTCATTTCCTAAGTCGATGACAAAGGTGCCTTGCAAACCATCCTCCTGATAGAACTCCATTTGTTGTATTGGTCCTTCAGGAGGGTTGAAACCACCATCGGTGCTATTTGGAGGAATATATCCATGTGGGGCTACATGATATGTAACCCACCATTCCAATATATCTGGTCTAGTCTTACACGGGTACGGCAGGTAATAGACTTGTGTAACTTGACTTGCCAAGACAAATGGATCAAAATTTGAAAGCCTAGATGTGTGATTGACCTCTATCAAGCCCAAATTTTCAGTTCGCCTAACTCCATTTGGTGTTGGGTCAAACCAATGGCAATCAAATAAAACCAGCTCAAGATGCATACTGCCTTCCCAAGTAATTTTTATGATGTCTTCAATGACACCGTAATACTCCAACATATTGTTGTTCTCGTCAACACTAGACACACAAACACCACTGTTAGTTGTAGTCAGTCCAGATTTTCCGCTCTCATACTTTGATGAGTGAAATCTGTATCCATTCACATCATAGCATCCATAAGTGGCAACTCTTGTGCGAAAACCGTAAGACATTTGGCGTAAGGTATTAGAAATGGTAGATAACTTCATACACTGCAAATAAATAATTAATTGTATTAGCTTTAGGTGATTTCAGATTGCTACAAAGATGTTTCTCAAGTGTTGACAATAATTACTTGAGTTTTGAACCAATCAAAAAAATTCAGCCCAGGATGCATAGGGCGGCTCGATTTCCAACCATTTAACCTTAAATCCCGAAGTTGCTTTTTCGTTGGTTTCATTCTGCTCTTCCAATGTTCTTTACAAAATTTACTACATAAAAAGAGTTAGTTATAATTACGTAAATATAATTAAAGAAATGTGAGTTGGGTTGCATAATTTCAGCACATACACGAAGTAATCATCCATCTCTGGCACATTTGTCAATATGTACAAGAAAGCAACCTTGTACTCTTCTGTTGTGAGATCACGACAGCCACGATGGCTAATGCATCGACCCTGGTATTGAAATATGACAAGGTCACATAAACTTTGAAATGTGGAGGCACCATCATCGTACCGAGGTGTCTTGTTTCTAATTGACCGAACTTTAGGGTTAAAATATAGTGATAGAAAATTTGTAGCCTCCTGAACTAGGTAAGCCTCAACAATAGAACCCTCAACTCGAGCCTTATTCCGCACTTTCTTCCTAATTTTTTGTATGTACCTACATAGAGTAAACCAATTAATTACATATATCATTAGGATAGAAAGATAAAATAGTGGTATTACTTATTTTACCTCTCATATGGGTACATCCAGCGGGCCAGGACAGGGCCTCCTAGTCGAGCCTCATAAGGAAGATGTATGATTAGATGTTGCATAGGATTAAAGAACCCAGGAGGAAATATTTTCTCTAGTTTGCATAGAAGCACTGCAACATTACATTCTAGTGAGGTTATGTCATCCTTGCTAATCTCTTTAGCACACAACTTCCTATAGAAAAACTTAGCTCACCAAACATAGCCATATATTTTCGGGAAGGAAGCCACGGAATGCAACTGGTAGCAAACGTTCCATGAATATATGGAAGTCATGACTTTTGAGGCCAAATATCTTCCTTTGTAAAAGGTTAACACCTCGCCTAATATTGGATGCATATCCATCGGGAAACTTCAATATTTGAAACCACTTAAGGATGGTTGTCTTGTCATTATTATTGATGCAAAAAGGTGCCCTAGGCTTGTGCCACTTCCCATTGTTCTTGACTCCAAGTGCGATGAAGGGCGGTGACAAATCTCGGCTAAATCTTGTCGGCCTTCACATTATCCTTGGTCTTATCGGGTATGTCAAAGCATGTGTTCCATATAGCTTCAGCTACATTTTTCTCATTGTGCATCACATCAATGTTGTGTCGAAGCTTTAATTTATTGAAGTATGGAAGTTGCCAAAAGCAACTTTTGTGGGTCCAATGGTGAAGTTTACCAAAGTTTTTCGTATCACCTACAAACTTGTCTATTTGGGCTTCGACTTCCTCTCCCCTTAAATGCCTAGGTGCCTCCTCAAGCACTACTGTGTTCTTTCGAAATGCATTACCTTGGGTTCTGAATTCATGGTCTCTAGGTAGGAAGCGTCTATGACAATCAAACCAGCAAGCCTTGCGACCATTACAGAGTTGAAATGCTTTACCGTCACACAAGCATTCTGGACACGCAAACGAACTATGTGTGCTCCAACCAGCAAACATACCATATGCAGGAAATCATGGGCCGACCATAGATATGCTCCCGCATTGTAAAGTTTTGCTTAAGTGAAGCATCCCATATTTGTACCCCCTCCCACAACTTGATAAGATCGTCAACTAAAGGTTGTAATAGAATATTTAATTTTTTCCCAGGATGTTCAGGGCCGGGGATAACAAGGCCAAGGAATATGTACTCCGGCTTCAAGAGCATGCCCGGTGAAATATTTAATGGAGCCACAAACACTCGCCAACATGAGTAAGGAGCAGCACCCAAACTAAATGGTGTGAAACCATCGGTTGCTATAGCAAGACGCACATTTCTAGGATCACTTGCAAAGTTTGGGAAGTCCTCGTCAAATTGTTGCCAAGCTTCCCCATCACATGGGTGCACCATCTTACCAGACGTTGGTGACTATGTGACCGCATTAGCTTTCTTTGTCTCCTTGTGTGCATACAACCTTTGTAGTCTATCTATAATGGGGAGGTACCGTAATACTTTACGTGGGACTTTATTATAGCCTACCTCGTAGCGAGAGGTATCACATAAGTCACACTTGTCTTTATGCTCATTGTCTTTCGATAAAGCATGCGATTATTATAGCACACATCAATTTTCACATAAGGCATTCCGAGACCCTCTAACAACTTTTTGAGCGGTAGAAGTCCTCGGACAACTTAGACTCTGGAGGCAAAAGTTCATGAATTATCGTAATACATCGTCATAGTGTGCAATTGACATATTGTATTGTGACTTCATAGCTAGCAAACGAGCGGCAGCATGAGCAGACTTGAGTGTGTTGTGTTCTCATGGACTAGTTAAATCGGCGCTTAGCGACCATTCTATAGAAAGCTTTGGCGAGGCCGTTGGCTCCTCATCGATTCGGTGGATGGTCACCGCCTAGGTCAATCAACAGATTGTCCATCCGATTACATTCATTGATTTCCTCGTGATCTATTGAAGGGTCGTGTTCATCATGTGTTGTCCATGTTTGATAGTTTGACCTAAACCCATGTTTACTTAAGTGCAACTCTACAATTTGCTCTGTTGTGCCTAAAATACTTCTGCACATTGCACATGGACACTTAATGGTGTCACCTTCAACTTCCTAGGATTTGAGAACGCATGATCTAAGGCGTGTAGTTTGTTCAATCCATTCATTTGAGGGAGCTTTACCACGCCGCCACCACTATACATCCATTCATGGTGCGCCATGAAATAGTTACGTGTGTACAACAAGAATATATTAGGTACAAAATTATTTTTATTAAAACTAGGTATGTTGCATCATCTTGTACAAATATCCTATAGTGTTGAGCCCAATTTAAGATTAAACCACCATGGCATATAGCAATTTATTAGACAAGATTCTATACTATGACCCGATTGACTAAGCAATATCAATCTTATTCTCGTGATTACCAAGATTAGAACATTTGCACATAATTAATAATATAGCAATCAATGAGAAGAGTAGAAAGGAGCTTACCAATAATAGTTGTTAGCAAACAAAGGATTAGAACATTTGCACATAGTTAAATGCATTATATTACTCATTAAACCAATGCGGCGAACACATTACACATTACAACAATCCACATGCATGTGTTGATCCACCACTCCACTTATAATCAAAGGAATCATTTCAAGAACCAACCAAATCAAAGAACATTACAATAACAAGTGTTCAAGTATCCAAATGAATGCACGACAATATAGAAAGAAAATCCATACCCCAGGGAACTACTTGTTGCGGATGTGCAGATGTGGGTACGCCTGCAATAGCACAAACAAAGGAGAAAGACCATACATCAGATTCGGTCCATAGCTAATCCAAATCCCAAATCCAACTCCTTTGTTGTGGCTTTTCAGTTCTAACAAGTGAGGTACTACATAAAGTCCCTTGATTTTGTCACTTGGAACCATCAAATTTGCGTATGACATGCATCTTTAAGTAAGAGTCTTCTCCGGCACCCAAAGTCAAGAACAAAAAGGAGATATGTAGTGCTATAGGCATGCAAACTAATATACCTAACGAATTGCTTGTCAACTTAACTTACTACGCGCCCTTCATTTTCTAGCTAAAGCATGTGATCAATAGTGCTTTGCTGTATACCACATAGAGTTATTACTAAACATGTGAAAGATTGAAAGGTTAGAATTAAGTGGCAAACTATGTACTAGCTAGTACTATTATTGGTTTACAAACGTGCTCAAAATGCATGGATGGAATCTAAGGATTCTATTTTACCTACGATTGTAGCTATATATGGATGTCCTTTAATTTCGAAATTTATTTCCTACGAACGTACATACATATTCTCATTCTATTTACATGCTTGAACGTTATCTGTATCACCTTTAGTTTTCAAAAGATATAAGATGGCACGTATGCTTTCAAGGCACATTATGCAAGTACGCGGTTTGGCATTCTTCATGGTAGCAAATTCTTGTTAAGTTTGCAGTTTTTGTAACTCTAGTTAATTAGTACGTTGTATATTAAGTACAGTTCCATGGTAGATGTGAAAATACATATGAAAGAAAAACGTTGAATCTCTATATATGGGCATCGATGCTGGTATCATGCATGCATATCACCCTTCACAATTTTAAGCGTCACTACAGCGTCGCTAGAGATAGTACCATCACAGCATCACAAGTGATGCTGCTGCACAACTATTTTTAACATGCAAACTCCATCATGAGCTGTCCGATCAATACGAGGACGGTTGTTATTTGTCTTATTTAGACTCCACAGGGAAGCTGATATCAATAGTGCCCCAAGAACAAATTCAGCAAACACGATCTGTTCTCATATTGTTGGATGGCTTATAACGGAGTTCACATGTTAGCACCGAGAAATTTGTTCACCTTGTACACTCATTTAAGCTGCGTCATGACAAATAAAAAGTCATAGGGGCGGAACATAGGAACAAGCCTCAAATTACGAGTCAAATTCAACACAACATCTACATGAATATCACTTCTCTCTCTTGAATCGGATCCTCACGAACACGGAAAAAGAATAGAATTATGAAGGCCATTGTTTATCTTCATTCATTGGTCATTAGTAGAACTACTAAATGGGAGAAGACGAACCTTGAGGGTTACATCTGAGATCACCGGGACAATTACCCTCTGGATCCGCTCCACCGATCTAGTCACTTTTATAATATCATCATCATCCGCACTGCACGAACAAAATAATGTTCAAGGACATTTAGTAACAGAATAAGTTCATGTGGGTACAAGTAAAGTTAACGTCAACTACTTGAAACCTACGGGCACTATATCGAGCCGGACTGTTTTTGTTCTGGCACAATTTTCTTTCCTTTGCAAGACTTGCGAAGTCCTAACAAACATAATAACATTGTAATCACCGGTTCCACGACAATTAATCGAAATTTGGACACTGCATGTAAAGCATATAATTGACAAGCATAACTGCAAAGCTCAAATACATATCCTATTTCATATAGAAGAACAGAGCTAAAAAATTTGCACGATGAAGGGAAAATGATTTTGGACTTACTTTTAGAACAACATCTCCCGTGAGAGTTGGAACTTGAACAGTCCCTCCCAAAATTGCCTATAAAACATGAATGAAATTAATTCAAATCTGCATACTTGTAAAAATCTCATGAGAACAATTGTGCAGGACTGCAGGAGATGCCTACTAGACAACCTCTGAGGCGGCGGGAGGCGGCTTGAGGCGGCGAGGAGGCGCGGGAGGCGCGGGCGTGGAGGCGGGCGGGAGGCGGTGAGGCGGCGAGGCGGGGAGGGCGTGGCGGGGTGGCGTCTTGGGCGGCGGAGGCGGCGGGAGGCGGGAGGCGTGAGGAGGCGGGTGGAGGTGGGCAAGGGCGGGAGTGAGGCGGGCGGTGGAGTCAGTTCTTGGGTGGAGTCGAGGCGGGGGAGGTGGAGCTGGGCGGCGTGAGTCAGGCGGGGTGGAGATGGATGAGGAAGCTTGCTAGGGATTTTGAGGCGTCTGTTCGGGGGGAGAAATGCGTATAGGTTTTAATTTCCCCAAGCATTATTTTGACGGTGCGCTGTACACGTCAGGAAAATTCCTTCCGCGTGGCATAGTAAAAATAGGCGCGGCGGTCTGGCGCGTGAGGCAAATTTGCCCGCTCGAAAATCCCAAAAAGCGCCAACTATAGGCCTGACGGGGTGAGCTAGTCAGAAAAATGCATTTTTCCTGATGGTTGTGTTTTACCTGTCAGAATAATAGATTTTGCTTATGGTTTATGGTACCCGTCAGTAAAAAATATAATATTTCTGACGTATTTATAATTCCCGTCAGTAAAATGCTAATCCCATACGGTTTCTACGGGCCCGTCAGGAAATTTATAAACCGTAAGGGAATACCCGTTTTCTGGTAGTGTTATACCTAATTTTATTGTCATCACCATCCGAAAATTAATGTACAATATTATGTACACATACTTATCACTGAACCACTTGGGGCCTAAAAATTGTCCTCACAACTTTCACACAAGGAACATACAACTGACAAATCAAAGTCTATTGAAGAAAAGATACTATCTGACAAAGCTACACAGCCTCTTCCAGTTAAAAGGTTATTCCACTTCATCAGTCCTCTCACAGAATGTATAGCACTGTTATTCAATTACTTTCATCCAATTTCTTCAACATAACACTACAGCCAAAGCTCACGTGCAGATCAGCATCAATAGCTGGACAATCCACACAAAAAAAAGACTCCAGACAGTAAAACAGATAAAGAATGATACCAACACTTTACTGAGGCCAGAAACTAGTGAATTAGGGACAATAATTCACCAATTCAGCACAGTACGTATAGTTCTTATGCACCGGTATATTTGCCATTACACCTTACACCTACTTTAGCATTGGTAAACAGGTTCTTTCAACAACATATGATACACCAGCTACTTACCAAGCAACGCCCGAGGATTTTGCTCTACCAAACTGCCTATTAGTATCTAGCATATATAATTTGTGCTTAATGTCTTTTCATATGTACGCTACTAGTTGCCCAAATACTTATGTAAATATTATCGCTTAACTTAAACTACTCACTTTTATCAACGCAGCAGTACGAACGCTCTGTAGATCAACTCTTGCTGTTATGTTTTGTAAGGACACAATATACAGAAAAAGGTTATGTTTGCTATGGCCTATGGGAAATACCCCCTTTTGTTGTATAGCTACTTCGGTACTTATGCGGCTTTAATGTTATTAGCACCTACTGAATGAACAAATGCTAGCTTTTACATGCTTCTAGTTCAGCAGACTTCATCATCTATTCAGATTATCAAATGACAGCAAATGCAAAAAAAAAAAAAGGAGAAAAAAAGGCATCTATAAATGACCATGCCCGTGCCAGTTGGCGCAGGTTACCTTCTAGTGTGTATTAATGGCGATGAAACATGTGATTGTGAGGATTAATCATGTAAGGAGGGATTTATTGTTTATACCTTTAATTATGTATTTTGGTGCATATGCTCCTCTTCTGTTTAGTTTTATTGTCTTTCAGTTAGGTGTTTGGTGTCGTGGAGATCGGGCGATACATGCATGGTGATGGTGATGATGCTAGGAGGAATTGATTGATTCCACGATTTGCTTCGCTAATTTGTACCATTTGTTCCTACTTTTTAATATCTATAGTGTAGCCTCATTTAGCATTTATGTCGGAAAAGGCAGACGTTCCGTGACAGTTGACTATCAATTGATTTGGAATTTGGGATTTCTTGGCATGCAAAAAAAGTAACCGAACAACTTTTGAAAGATTCGAAATCAAAAAGTGTGACGTGTTACAGCAAGAGATCTACGTATAGGTTCCATAGGACGCATTACACGCCACACCTATAATAGGTGTTAACGTCAATAGAAATGAGAAGTATGTGAGGGTTTTGTTTTCTCTTCCGATTTATTCTTTTAGATGAAGGTGATGCTTTTACTCGTAATTGTTTGAAATAACATTGACATTAATAAAACATGGTGGTTCAAAAAACCACACTTGACGCGCAGACATGTTTTGCTAAATTGTGGACATCCCCGTTGAAACCGGAAAGAAATTCTCTGCCCTCTGCTAGATCAAGAGGGATGGACGATGGATGAGGATGGGCCAGCGGGGACTCCCCGCCTCCCCGTGCCCTCCCCCACCATATTTATTTATGGCTAATTCCTTATATGTCACCGAAAGTTGGTCTTATCCCTTATATATCACCCACTGTGTCATTGACATGTGGACCTTGACTCCACATATCAATGACATAATCAGATATTGATGCCAAATTTCAGTGGCATATAAAGAATTAATCCTATTTATTTCTGTTGAAACCCCTGCATTCATGGTGGAGCTCCAGCAATGGGTTTTGTTTTATCAGTCATCATCGGTTTGCACTGTACAATACATGGAAAGGTAATACAACCATCTCTCTCTCTTTTATTTTGAACGATTGGCAATAATTGCTCAGCCCGGTGTGACAATAGGGGTAGACTAGTATTGGAATTACTTGAGACCCTATTGGCAATTTTTGCATAGTCTATTTATATCCTTCGTATAAAAAAGTCACCGTGTTCTTCTTCCAACCTAGACAAGGCCAAAACAAATTGGGTCCTTCGTGGGCCTTACTCATAGTTTGCTCAGATTACGTCTTTGAAGATGTTCAGTAGGCCTAAACCGAAGCCAAGTACAGAAGCTATGGCCTGTTGTGTTATTTGTGTATATAGCTCAACCCATCTAGGAAGAAATAAGCCAGCCGGCCTAATTCTACCTAGGTTGGCCAGTCATGAATAATCCAACTCAACTATGTTGAACTGGGCCGGGTCGACCGAGATCTTCCTTTTCCAAACTAAGCGTAACCAAACCCAATATGGGCCCAACAATATAATCCATAGAGCTTTTTTTATTCGGCCATGTAAACGGAAGCTGGACCCTTTATTTGCAGAAATCGAGAAACAGCTCAGCCCATGACAGGACCCATGGGACTTAACCCCGTGAGAGAGCCGCCGACCCATCACCCATGGCACTATTTCCAGATTCATCAACCTATCAATTTTCAGCATTTTCAAGGTAGGAACCAGTGGAAACATCGCGCAGGGATCACGGCCCATTATCCATCCCAGAAGCCCCAAAACCCCAGAAACGAAACCATATGCATGTGCCCCCCTGAACTTTCAAGTTTTCGACTCCTGGTCGCTGCCAGAACGACAGAGGAGGGTTCGAGCCCGCGTGTCCATACGTTGCCCCTACCCTGCCATACGAAGCAGGGGAAAGAATCGTCTCGTCTCGCGTCCAGTACCCAGCGGTAACACACTACACACTACAATCCAAAGTTTTTGTTTTTTTTTTCTTTCCTAAATGGTAATATTGGCATCATGATTAACAAAAACGGCGTTCTTGCTATCGTAATTCCAAAAATAGCATAACGGACACGCCAGCTCTCCACACACGTCCAAATCCGACTCTCAGGGGGCCGGACGTGATCTCCACAGCTCCCTCAGGGGCCGAACACCCCCTATGCCGCCACGGTGCCGCTGCGACTCTCCTCGCACCCGAACGAGCCGCGTCCGTGCCCCTAGTGCACTGTCGTGCGCCCACCCATGTGGCCGCACCACAGCTGTGCGTCTCGCTCCTCCCGCGCCTGGACGAACCGCCATGTCCTCGCTGTCGTACCTTGGAGGCACGGTATTGCGCCAACAATATAGTGATGCTCTGTCGCCGCATCTTGTCACGTCCATCATCGCCCATGCCTTTACATGCATGCAACGAAAGGCCGCGCGCAGGAGGGAATCTGATTCCTCCCATCGCTTCGCGGTCGACCGTGATTTGTGTGTTGTGCGGCTATAAATTCCGAGTCGACTGCGAGAGACTTCGCTCACTCTCATACTTGGTTGCTCTCTCATTTGCAGCCTCGCCCGATTTCTTTTTCGCCAATGATTAATGATTGTTTAGAGCAGTCATTAGCGGTCATATTAGCATGTAATTTTTTATCGTATGTATTTTCTTTATTAACTATGTAGTTAGTTAATTAGTCATAATTAATTTTGTGGTGGTTAAATAGTTGCGATTAATTAGTCGCAATTAATTAGTCATAGTTATTTTTTGTTAGTTAATTAGTTGTCGTTAATTAAGCGTAATTAATTTAGTCATTATCATGTAGTTGTAATTAATCAATTAGTTGCGATTAATTAAGTCATAATTAATTTACTCGCATTTAATTAGTCATAATTACTTTAGTGGCCTTATTAAGTCATAATTATTTATTTTAAATTAATTTTGGGTCATTAATATTAGTTGAAATTAATTTAGTGGTATTTGATTAATCATAATTAATTTAGTCCTAATTAATCTAGTTGTCATTACCTAGTTGTAACTATTTATTTCTAATTTATTTGTAATAATTAATTAGTCATTATTAATTTAGTGATATTTAATTACTCATATTAATTTAGTGCATTACTTAATTAGTCATAATTATTTTGTCGCAAATAATTAAGTTTTAATTAATTACGTATTTAATTTAGTCGTAGTTAATTATTCTATATTAATCACGTTGTTTGTATTTACTTGTAATTATTTATATTAGTCATCATCATTTAGTCGTAATTAATGAATTTAGTCGTAATTAATCTAATTGTCATTATTTAGTTGTAATATTATTTATTTGCAATTAATTTGTGGTAATCAAGTTTTAAGTAATTAATTTCTTGGTATTAAATTACTCATAGTTAATTTAGTCGTAAATTATTAATTTGTGGTAATTCATCGTCATTATTAATTTATTCGCTAATAATCGGTGACTTTCATCTCTTACAAGTCATGGCTTTACCGGAGCTACCGAAACCCTTCTACAACAAGCATCAGCGGTGCAAATTGTGGATCATCGGGGACGCAGATGACCCTCCACCCCTTGTGCTTTGGTCTGAGAAGCATTACTGACAGCTCAACGCTCGCTACGTCCCAATACTTAGGGATAGCCCTGTGGCGTCACTCGGACATGGCTGAGGAATTTCAGTCAACGCCCAACGGATGCACCTGCCAAGGTTGTTAGGACGCACCTCGTCGCTTACCTTCTTCATCTCTTCGGTTGGGCCCTGTTTCCCACCACACATGACGATTGGGTGTAACCTAGCTTCATCCGCATCGCCGAGTCTTTAGTTGACACGGAGGTTGGGCGATGCCCAGTACAGTTGGGGATCAGCCGTCCTTTGCGCCACATATAGGGCTTGTGTGATGCTTCGCGGCGCGACACTGGTTTGAAACCAGTCCTTGCCATCTGCTACGTGCTCCTGTGGCTATGGAGTTGGGAGCACTTCCCTGTTGGGCGGCCCTTCATCTGGATAGCAGTGCATTTGTACCTCGAGTTGCGCGACGCGATAAATGGGCCCACTATGGGCACCCGGTGGACTGCTACCAAGTTACGCTAGGCCAAGGACAAACCGGTGAGGTGCTACCCAGTGTTTCACAACGAGTTCAAGTCGTTACACGACAACGACATCATATGGACTCCATAGAGCCTAGATTTCGTGAACACGATAGCGTCGTACGGACTATCCGTGCAATGCACGTAGGACGTCGGATTATGGGCAATGACCTATCACCTGGTGTTTACCCATATGGTGAAGCCTTACATGCCGCAGTGCGTATGTCCCGACGGCAGGATCCTGCAGCGAGCCGTCCACTAGTGAGTCCAACTCCAGCCGAGTAACGTTTACAATTCATACCTACATCTGTTGTTCTGACATCGATCCTTCTCGAATGCAGGCAATCGAGGGCGGGCCGATATGCTTAGGACTGGCAAACAGTCCAGTATGAGTGGGTTACGACTTGGACGGAGACGACGCACAATGATGTCCTACAGAAGCAGCGACCGTATGACATACTGACATACCGTCAGTATATCAAGTGGTACGTACCACGGTGGTGCACCAGACTCACCCGTCCTCCACCAGAGCATATGGAGCAGGTCACACACAAGGAGAGGCTCGTCACTCGTTCGATCGACATAGCGCTTCGCAGCGTGACGACACCATAAAACATTAACAACCTTTGCTCGCTTCATTGATGATGTTTGTATTATTTGTTATTGAACAAGTGTGGTCTGTCACTTCAATTTGAACGGATGTAGTCGATTGCAAGCGCATCCGAGGCTGCCATCCGTAGCCTAAAGCACACTGTACTGGGGCTTCTCAGCACTATCAAGTACATCTTCGCGGAGTCCAAGAATATAATAAAGAACATGAGCTGCGGTCGGTCGAGAGACGACATCCTACATGCTGCGCACCGAGTGGGCCGACCGTGCTCACCTGCTAGGTCATCACGGCCAAGTCGTAGTGCTCCTCGTCGGTCATCCGCACCACAGATTGGCGGGGAGGTAAGTCATGTACAAATTCACATCCTAGTTTTTTATTACGCCTTAGGTTGTGCTATCATGTCGTCTTCCAGCCGCACATCCGTCGGGATGCATCAATTCTGTCGTTCGCACCCTCTACTCAGACTGGTGCTCCCCCCTTGGTCATCCGCACTTCACATCGTGGAGATACGAGATGTTCAGCTTAGGTCATGGATATTGATTTCGCCTAATATCATTCCATCTTGCAACCTTCAGTTGAGCATGGGGGTGACGGCCATCCGTCAACCGATGAGGAGGCGACCATCCCAGCTACTGCTAGGGAGCAGTACACGGTGCTAGTGTTTGGACCATGGCACCCAGGGCGCCCACCCCTGTCATATGTTAACCAGTACAGAGTACCGTACCAAGCCCAGAGCTCCTCCGCACCAAGGGAGGTGTAGACATCATACCTGGGGGTTGGAGGGAGAGGTAGGCAGCTGGGGGTGGAGGAGGATGGAGCTAGTGGGAGGAGGTACAGGACGGTTGTTGGCCCATGAAGTGGGATACTAATGCATGTATGTGAGTAAAGACAATAATGCCCATGTGCTCGTCGTGCCTCATCGCCCACAGGCCACAGCCACCGCTAGGGCTCAGTCTCAATCCAAACGAAAGAAAGGGGAGGAACAAATCGGTACAACTAAAAGAAGGAGAGTATGAATGAAGGGAAAAATGTATTTTCCTATTGGCTGACAACCCTCCATGTATTAGGATGGCACTTAGTATGTATATGTGTCATGTCATGTAGACTAAGGTCCTTTTTGGGCTCAAAAAGAGAAATTTGATGACCTATTTAGCCTTTTTCAAAGTTGAGAGACGAAAATAAGTCTAGGAGAAAACTTTGAGGACCAAATTGGATATTCACCCGTTTTATAACCTTGCACCATCAGTCTCAGCAAACCACACCTTCGTATTAGAGAGTGTTTGGAACGGTTGGGCTTTCCTGAAAAGAGACTTCTAGGCGTACTCTGAGGATGAACAGTTCTTGGGCTAAGCAATTTGGTGAAGAAGTTTGTTGTTTGGTCAGTTCGGTTTTAGGTATGTTGGCTGCAGCTTCTGAGATAGGAAATATCTGAAATGCCCCTGAGGACAGTAACGGCTTGTTTGATGCCATTTAATGCAATTAACAACATTTAACAAGAATTAACGACAGTTGACAATAATTAACGATGCGATAATTAACGATGACTATCGCAATTAGCGCAATTGATCGCATTTGACGACGATTATCGCAATATACCACAATTTAGCACAATTAGTGCCACAAACCACAATTAACCTATACAACTACCGCAATTAACAACAATTAACCCAATTAACGATAATTATTACAATATAGAATTATTACATAAACAATTACAATAAATAATCAATACATTAAACAATTATTACAATTAACAATTATTAAAAACAATCATTACATAAGTATTTAATTTACAACAGAAAAAGAACGAAAAAACAAAGAAAAAAGAAAAGCTAGGGTTGGGTCGGTGGCGGTGGCGGTGCCGGAGGAGGCCGACGGTGGTGGGCGAGAAATGTCCGAAATGCCCTAGAGGCAATCATAGAGATGATTATATTTCCTTATGTTCATAATATTGGATAAAATGCTATCTTATTCCGAGAATAATATTGTTAATATTGATTATCAAGTATGTGACTTGATTGTGAAACTCTATATTTCTGCGATAATTATTCTTATACGATCCCTGGTCGGAAACATATGAAGACACATATGAATAGACTAGCATATGTATTGGTTGATGACTATGTTTCACGGGTCATGGATATGGAGATATCAAACCAATAATATGGACACATGTTAGAGAACATGATGTTGGATTAGACCCACCTTGAGACACTATTGAGATTGTTATGATTCTATGTGTCGTTAGTTGGTCTCAACCTGGTCGTAAGGAGTTACGAACTGGTCATGACCAAATATGAACTAGTCGTATAGAGATAAGACCTGGTCGTAGACTAGTCGAGCGTAATCACAGAGTGGTCGTAACCTAGTCGTAAGGAGTTCTGAATCGTCAGTCAAATATAGAGATAAGACACAGTAAGTAAGTGATGAGGATCCAGTCGTAGATCATATTGCATCAAGGTTCGTCCGATATAATTTATGTGTATTCGAGAATCGCTATGTTACGCTAGGAAACCGCTGACGACTCGTGGTCGAAAGGGTTTCGAGTCACAACCGACACGCATGAACCTCTGGTCACACACTTAGCAGGTTGGAACAAACCAAGACGGATCTGATTCGTCAAATGTGTTCGGATAAGATCCATCACGAGCACTATATAAGGAAATGCACGAGGCTGTTGGGCGTTATAAGTTTTTTGACACCACCAAAACCCTAGCCGCCATCTTCCTGAGAGCTCTACCGTGCGACTTGGTGCTAGTACATCGATGTATGGTTGTTCCTTCCCTGGATGTGTGGATACCGTAGAGGCGCTACTGCGACTGTTGCGCTTGAGGATGATCCACGATCTTCGCAAGGGACTGCAGACGTTGCTGGAGGAGACGATCAACTCGCGAGGACGCTGGACGATCGACTACGACAACTATATCGACGCGCTCTACGTTGGACCAGGCTGCTCCAACCCCTTCTTCCGCTGCTCTGCGCGTCTGGTGGTAACGATCTATGATCATCTACTTGCTTGGCTTCCTGGATTGCGTGGTAGAAAAATTTTGTTTGTTGCTATCGTAGCCTACCCGTGGCCCAACACGGTTGTGTTGCAGGGCTGAACGGCTGGGCTGAAACGGTTTGGTGTTTGGCTATCTGGCTTTTAGGTAGGCTGGCTTCTGCTTCGAGATGTAAAATATCTGAAATGCCCCTATGGACAGTAACAGCTTATTTGATGTCGTTTAACACAATTAATAACATTTAATAAGAACTAACAACAGTTGACGACTATTAACGACGCTAAACGCAATTAACGACATCTATCGCAAATGACGAGAACTACCGCAATAAACGACTACTACTACAATTGACGATGATTACCGCAATTGATCGCATTCAACGACGATTAACAACAACATACCGTAAACAACGTAATATACCGCGATTAACGACAATATACCACAAACAATGTAATAAACCACAATTAATGTATTTAACGATAATTATTACAATAAATATTTATTACAACAAATAATTATTACAATATACATTTACAGTGAATAGTGAACAAATTAAATTTACAACCGAAAAGAGAGAGAGAGAAGAGCCGATGACGACGCCGGGAGAGGAGGGCGCCGTGGGAGGCCAGCGCTGGGGGAGGAGGCCGGCACAGGGGGAGAGGACTTGGGCGGCGGGGTCGACGGAGGAGGCTGGTCGCCGGGCCAACGCGAGGAAGAGGGAGGAGGGCGGCCGCCGACGAAGGAGGGAGGTGGAGGAGGGTGGCTGCAGGCGGAGAAGGAGGGAGGTGGACGAGGGCAGCGGTGGGCAAGATCCACGCACGGAGGGAGGAGGGCAGGGGAGGAGGGAGGTGCAAGCGACGTCACGGCGGCATGGGAGGAGGTGGGGGCCGGCGGGGAGGAGGAGGAGGGGCTCGGAGGGAGGAACGTAGGGGAAGAGGGAGGAGTAGCAGGGGCTCGTAGGGGGGAGCCGGTGGAGGAGTTGGATTATTTATGTGATGGCAAAAGTGGGGTAATAATCTAGGAAGTTTAGGGGCAAATTCGGAAGAGGGTGGTGGGAAGCCGCGGGAAGCTACCCGTGGCGACTTTCGGTTTTTTCACGTTAAGACGGCTTCCGGCTTTGGAAAAATGGTTGTAAAAAGCCGGCCATTTGGAACGGCTTCCAGCTTTTCTGGAACATAATCATCGAACAATCTGACACTCTTTTATATGTCATAGCCTACAATCCATTCTATTAAGTCATAGGAGTATTAGTTATGCACATATTGACAATTTGCATGAGGATGGTATGATAGGAATTCAGCAGCGTGGAAGTTCATAAGGCAACTACGCCATTGTTAACAAGTAAAACTTCACTTTGATAGGAATTTTATCGAACAGGAGACATGAATCTACACTAAGACATACAGGTTCATAATATACACATACCGATTCACTAATGACTTGTTTAGCTTTGCAAATTGCAAACTAAGGCGCCATCTCTTGATTCAGCTGCAAAGCAAGACCTTTGAATGGGATCAGATACCTGAAAACATCATAAACCACTATTAAACAAGGGCAAATTTGAAAGGATATTAATATGAGGAGTCTCAGGTTGAATCAAGCTGATTTCGCATCAAGGAAGAGACTAAATGACAACAAAAGCCATACCTCATCAAGTTGCACACAGTAAACGGAAAATATTAATAAGCCATACAGATAGACTTGCATAGTGCATACAGCATCAAACCTAGTCACATGATACAATTACCAAATCCCCTGATATCTTTACCTTATCGGTGCAAAATTTGGTACACTTTGAAACACAACCACATGCATCACCGTATTTGGATCCAATCAAGACGGCAAAGGGAGAAGAGAAGGGGTGTGTACGTGAAATCGACATAGACGTTGGCGTCGCGGTGGGAGAAGGACGCGAAGGTGTCGATGAAGGCGAAGAGCGGGCGGCCGCCGGGCCCAATGTCGAGCACGGGGTCATATGTCAGCGACAGTGGATCGGTGGGCAGCTCGAACTCGGCGTCAAGGTCGTCGCTCGCCACGGAGGATCTTGAAATCGCCCGCCATGGCGTCCTCGGAGGCCACACCGGGGTCCTGGCGGACCTTGCCTTGGTTCGTCAGGACACCGCCGGCTGTTCCGCCTTCGCCTTCCCGTAGGAGCAGGAGGCGAGGAGGAGGGATGCCAGGGCGGCGGGCGAGCGGCGAGCCAAAGAAGGACTTGGCGGGGAAGGCAAGGCCGGCGGGGAGCTTCTTGGCGAGAGCGCAAGGGAGAGGCGACAAGAGCGCGAGGGAGCCCTAGCCCTTCTCCTAGCTGCGAAGGATTGGGGGATGTGAGGGGATGTAGACAGTGCGAAGGGGAAGGGGGTAGTTGAGGAGCATTTTGCGGGTAATTTCTCTCAACTTCTAGGGGTATTTTTTATTGTAAGTCCACAGCTCCTCACTTGGAGTAAGGTTTTACCTGCTCTTAAAATTTGTACTAGAGGCTACTCCAACTCCAAAAATTTTGTGAAGTTAGCCCGTTTAGTACAGCTCCACCTACTCCAACTACGAAACTGAGAGTTGAAGTCATATCAAACAGGGCCTTAGTATCCTGACCCGCTTCTTACAGACAAGTATCTAACTAATCGAAACATTCGCTAACACCGGTCGAATCAGGTCCACAAGTGCATTTTTCCTATCTAATATACCGGAGTAACAAGCTGTAATTACCAATTAGCGCGATGGGATCGCTTACCAAACACCCCTCAAAAGTCTGTGTGGCCACTAGCAACTTCAAGAGATGATTTCTGTTCCGGAAACTGTCATTACTAGCAGCATGTTCTGCATAATCACAAGCTTCATTTGTCGTCTGCACTCTGCGCGGGCTTTGCCTTTCCTGCCATTATGTCACGGTAATTGCTTACAGCAAGGCCTTTAGGAAAAGGGATGCCTCGGACGCAATTGCACTCCGGTTGACTAGCCCTACCACTGCCTTTCCCTTCTTCCTTCCCTCCATCTCCTTCCAAAATTTAAAGGCCGAAGACGAATTGAAAGCAGGATACTACTCCAGTCTCCAAGTACCAAGTACACACTGCCCCCATTTCTCACACGTCCATGTGAGGTCAGGTGAGGACCATAGCATAGATCAGCTCCTAGCTTCTTTACAACACATCATTAAACCACTTAAAAACCCTCACATTGCAGACATTGTACCACTGCAAAACCACAGAATGACATGCTTCATAAAAGAGAGAAAAAAGAAGAGAAGATATGGGGGGAAAGAAGGGGAGACGAAGATCAAAGAACCCTGAGAACCCTGAGCTAGAGTTCCAGTATAGCTTAAGCTTATACAGATGTTCAAGATGTATAGTAGTAGTACTAAATACTAATACCCTTATGGTCCAAGGAGCAATGCCGACTTAGAACAACACTGAGATCGTGTTTGCTTCACTCACTCGATCGATTGCTTCATCAGCTTTTGCCTACTGCAAAGGCGCTTGCACCGTGACGACGATAGGGCTATTCACGGTGTGCCTCCCGTCGCTCCATGTCACCGCCCCGCTCCTCACCTGCGAGCTCCCGGGCTCCATCTTCTTCACGGGCGCCGCGGCCTCCACCCGCACCGTGAAGCTCAGCTTCTGCCCGTCGCGCCGGAACGTTAGCTGCCTCGGCTGCACGGTCACCGTGCTCCCCTCGGGCGCCCTGATCGTCGCGCGGTAGACCGACCGACCGCCACCGACGTTCGTCACCGTCCTGATGAAGTGGGTCTTCATTGTCGCCCTGCTGCCGTCCGCGACGAACGTGGTGGATAGAGACGGGTAGTTGAGGTTGCCGGCGTGACCCGCGCGCCGCGCGCCGCGGCAGTCCACCTGGCGCCGCGTGATTGCCCGGATATTCTGTTCGGTGTAGTTCAGGTTGCAGAGGAAGTTGATGTAGTCCGCGGGGGTGATGTCGTAGACGATGCCGGGGTCCATGGCGCGCATCGGGTCGACGTTCCCGGCGCCAAAGTCGAACACGTCGGCCACGTTGCCGGTGGACTCGTCCACCATGGTGCCGTTGCTGTTGTCCTTGATGTAGGCTGTGGTCATGAGCGCCGACTTGATCGCGGCAGGGCTCCAGGTAGGGTGCGCGGCCTTGAGCAATGCGGCGAGGCCGGAGACGTGCGGGCAAGCCATGGATGTGCCCGAGAGGATGTTGAATTCTGTGCGGCGGCCGTCGGAGGGAATGCCAGCCGGGCCGACGCCGCTGGGCCATGCGGCGAGGATGTTGAGGCCAGGGGCTATCAAGTCGGGTTTGAGTATCTCCGGGGATTGGGGGTTCGGCCCACGCGCCGAGAACGCGGCCACCACCGGCGCCGGGTGCACGCCGAGATGGGTGCCTTCGAAGAGGATGGTGCCCGTGGCCGGCTTCTGCTGAGTGGATGACGCAATGTACTTACGGAGCTTCTCACCGGCTGCCGCGCCGACGGCGGTGGCGGGCAGGACGTGGCAGTCGGCTACAAGGCCCTCGCCGTCGAACACCCCGTTGGCGAGCACCATCCCGACGCCCCCCGCGCGGTGAACCACGTCTCCCTTGGCGGCGCGCAAGTTCACGCCGCGGTCGCACACCACGATCTTGCCGCGCACGGCGGCTGGGTCCAGCGAGC
Source organism: Phyllostachys edulis (assembly GCA_036346405.1). Lineage (NCBI taxonomy): Eukaryota > Viridiplantae > Streptophyta > Magnoliopsida > Poales > Poaceae > Phyllostachys > Phyllostachys edulis. The sequence goes on along the minus strand of CM070560.1, from coordinate 47,555,352 downwards.
CTTCCAGGCACATCGACGCCGAGTAGCCGTCAGCGGCGGACGAGGCTGCGCCGCTGCTTGTCCCGGCATAAACCAGCTCGTACATCTTGCCAGACTCGAGCGCGGGCCCGCCGTACACACTCACGCCGTCGAGCACTTGGCCGTTGCCGAGCCGCACGTTGGCCGGGAAGGCGCGGTCCATGGACCCAGCGCCTACGGTGGCCATCCAGGGCGCCACATTGGTCACCGTGAGCCCACCGGGACCGCCATTGCCGCCCGAAGCCGACACAACGATCCCAGCCTCGGTAGCGCCGAACGCCCCAATGGCGATGGCGTCGAGGTAGTACGGCACGACGACGCCGCCGACGCTGAGCGAGATGACGTGGACACCGTCGGCGACGGCGGCGTCGAAGGCCGCGAGGATGTCGGAGTCGAAGCAGCCGCCAACCCAGCACACCTTGTACGCCGCGAGGCGCGCCTTGGGCGCCATCCCGGCGGCCACGCCGCGCGCGTAGCCGAGGGTGGACGCCGGGAACACGTAGCGCCCCGCGGCGATGGAGGCGGTGTGGGTCCCGTGCCCGTCGGTGTCGAGCGGCGACCTGACCTCGGCCGTCTCGTTCATCCGGCCGGAGGTGGCCTCGTAGCCCGCGGAGAAGAACCGCGCGCCGACAAGCTTGCGGTTGCAGGAGTTGGGCGGGAACCCGGGACCCGACGCGCACACCCCGCGCCAGTTGGGCGGCACAGGGCCGAGCCCCCGGTCGTGGAAGCTGCGGTGGGTGGGCGAGATGCCGGTGTCTATAATGGCGATGACGAGATCGGCGCCGAAGTTGGAATCCGCCAGGAGCGCGGACGGCGGGGAGGACAGGAGCCCAAGGAACCGCGGGGAGCGCGTGGTGGCGAGGCGGCGGACGCGCTCCGGCACCACGGCCGCCACCCCAGGAGCACCCGCCAGCGCCGCCGCCGCCGCCGGCGACATCCGCGCCGAGAACCCATAGAAGGCCGCGGTGTAGGTGTGGATTAGCGGGCCGCCCTTCGGCCACTCCCCACCGCCGGACGCCGCCAGCAACGCCGACTCGTACCAGTGCGCGTGCGTCGGGAAGGCAAACGGCTTCGCATCAGCATCCATCCGCACAATGTACGTCCTCTCCTTTCCTCCACCTCCGCCGCCGCCACCGCCGCCGCCGGAAACTCCCACCACGACGGCAAGAACTAGCAGCAGCAGAAGAGGGCGTGTCGCCAACACCATCGCGCGTAATGGCGGATCGGAGAAGAGAAGGGATTGGGGATGGGGGGAGTGGAGTGGAGCAAAGCGAAGGGGAAAGCGCAAAGCGAGCAGCGCCTCGGGTAAAGAAGAGGCAGGCAGGGCGGTGGGGGTGGTGGTGGTGGTGGTGCCGGTGCGGTGCGGGGTGGCCGTGCCGTGCCGTGCCGAGAAGCGTCGCAAGGGTGGATGGGCCAGCCCCCGTGTTTGGACTTTGGATTGGTTGCTTGTTCGTATGCGCCGGTGTATGCTGGTCACGGGTTGAAACCTGAAAGCTTGGAATAGGTAGATTTAGCGTGTGAATTTGGTGGGATTCACCATGCAGGGCGTGCGCCTACTGATATGATTGATAGTAGTCGCAAGACTTAGAGGCTGCTTGGATGGATACCTGAAGCTGCGCTACCTGGTCTCCTGCCCTTCTGGATGCTGCCCGCGCTCAGCTTGGTTCGGTCCCTGGCTCCCAGGCGTAGGAAATGGGCGCCTGGGAGCCAGCCTGCCTGGATGTTTGTTGCTTGGCTCGATCTGCGTTGATTATTTGATCCAACGGTCTATTTTTTATTTATCAATTCCAGGCACATACTTCCAACCAAACAACTCATCTCCGGTTTTTTGCCAGCAAAACCATCTACTTTCCAGGCTACATCTAGGCACCACTTTTTTCCAGGCATGAAGTCCAGGGCACCAACCAAACAGGCCCTTATAGCTTCTCCAAGATACTTAAAAACTACCGAAAATGTTTTAGGGAGCTCCCTGCAGGGAAACATGTGGACATCTCTCCTTGACGTAGACATAGAGCAAACGCATGTTCGTATCAGGAACGGTGAACTTTTATTAGCAGTGCTTCTACGCTCTCTCAAAAATAAAAAGAATAGCACGAATCTTGAAGCACGGGTTGCATGTCAGACCCTAATTGTGTTTTTTTTACAGAAAATGCTTCATGTACTACGACCTCTGGGTCAGGCGCGCCACCCCATCGGCCGTGGGCGATCAAGGGCCCACCGCCTCGAGCGCCTCCGCCCGCCTCCTCCTCCATGCATCCCTCCTCCGCCCGCTCGGTCACCACGTGCGTCGTACACGTGTACGACAATAAGTCAACGTGTGTATAGCTACTGTTTTTTGGAGAACCAACTCCCGTGATTTCAATAAACATATTTCAATCAAAGGCTGAGACGAACAAAGCCAATATTCCATGATTTTCATGAAAGAGAGCAAGAGAGCACAAAACTAGGTGAAAACCTAAACATGATCTAAAGGCTTACTCATGGATGAAAGATGGTCAAGATGATCTTAAATCAGATCCACAAGTCCTAGCAAGCTAGATCACAGCAAAATACCGAGGCAAAACCCCTAGAAAACAAGAACCCCAAAATCACAAAACGAGAAGAAGAACAAGACAGGACTCATCTTTGCATGAATTGATTGGATTGATATTGAGGATTGAAGGTTTGCATCCACTCCACCATGGAGGACAAAATTTCACTCATGAGCACACAATCCCACAATCTTTCCCTCAATACATCTCTATCAAACTCTAGCCTCCTCTAGTATCTCTACTTTTCCCAAATCAAAATTAGGGTTTCAAGACTTGCTTGGATGGATGTGCAAATCCTGCACCACCTATTTTATAGTGGAGGCTAGGTCCAGAGATAAAAACCTATCAGGCATCCATTAAGCCCACACACAAGCGGGTCTCACACTCACGCACGCTTCTCAAAGCGGATGACGGTCCGGATCTCCCGAATCCATTTTTCGTGATCTTGTCCATCTCATGACCTAAAATGCTTCTCCTTTGCGTCGTCTTGCGTCGCGGTTTTTTAAGGTCATCAACCCAATTTTTTATGAAGATACCAAAATACCCCTTCTCGATCCTTCTCCATAACCGAGTCTTATCATCGTGAAGTAATCCCATACTTAACCATGCGTAGGTTCTATGAGAGCCGCCGGGCAATTTAATTTGTAATGCTTAACCTTTGCATTGGTTCCAGCATTACAAACCAAATTTCCTCGCTCTTGGTGTATATGCACTTCCCAGAAAATGCAGTACACATACACTGTACAAAATTTAAGTATCAACTCCATACACAACATATTACATTATTGAAGTCTTCATAATTTACAACATTTACATCATACAAAAGAGAGTTTGCAGCGAAAAGGATGCCATAAGATGGCTAAACACAACACCAATCAGTTTGCCCTTACCCACAAGGCAACTGACAGGAAACGTCTAAGCTAGTCGTCCAAAGTGTAGTCGGCCTCACACTCGTCAACCCCTTGGGGGTCAACCTCCTCTGTAGTAAACAAGCAAAGCATTTGAGTACAAAAACGTACTCAGCAAGACTTACGATTAGCAAACCTATACATAGCTATATGCAAGCTTAATTCAAAGGAGAAGGCTTTAGGGTTCATTTTCAACATAAAGCAACCATTTATTTGCAATAGTTAATAGATTGAAAGCAATTTTATCAATTCGGTTTTTAATGAATCAAATAATAATGTGACAAAAATAATAAGCATAAGTAACAACCTAGAGATGACTTACCACAGCCACCACAACAATAGTATGAATTACCCATTCGTACCACCCAATTTCAAGTTTTACCAAAATGTTATAGTCTAACTCTCGAAAGACCTCCCCAAGCGTGTCCATAACCAAGGACTTAGCTTTTCGAAAAGATTAAACCCTGCAGGGGTGTACAACTTTACCCACATGTCATACCGCCTTTTTGCCACGCGATAAAAGCACACTTCCTTAGGTATGCCAACACGGCTAAGTCCTATGAGACGTTTTCCAATGGAATGAGTTAATTAAGAGTCGCACGTATGGGGGTTAACCCTCTATGAACCGCCCACTACCGAGCTCCTACAGAGGACCCATACGTTGTGTTAGAGACATTGGCCCAGCCGTAGCAATTGCCAATGCTCCTCGGGCGAGGGAACCGACCTGGAACCTCTCGACCCGTCACATACTCGACACAGTAATAACACTTTTCTTTTATTCACCTAAACCTACCACCAACAACTCATTAATTAACAATCCCCAGAGTACTGAGTCAAGAGGGTTCCCATAAGCCCTCATGTGGATACACGCAATAATGCTTAGTTTAGTGGGACGAGATGTTCGGTCCTTGTTGATTCAGGCACACAACCACACACCCCACAATCACACCAACAACCATGTGCCCGAATCTAAATCCTTTTCATTTTCAATTTTAGTTTTTCCAAATAAGATATAAACATGAGTACCCTGACTCAGATAGATAAAGTGATGTTGTAATGACCACCGCCGAAGCGATGATCCCCAGACTACCGTTCTAAGCATGGCTAAGCGACAACCACTCGAATACTACAATATAGAGTGACTAGAGCCCAACCATTGTGCCCTAAATCACAACTATAACCTAGGCTTAGTACTAAAAGATGGATATTTTGCCTACAGTTTAGTTTAACTATTTAGGTGAACTATCGCAACTAATAAAATACTTGACAACATAGCATGCATACATACAGTTGAAACATTTGAAATATTAACATGCGAAATATAATGGGATCAACGTGCATTAATGAAAAACTGCTTGCCTTGCTGAAGAAAGTCCACTTGCTGTTGAGGATCACTCTTGTATTCAATAGTATTGTTGGTACCTATCGATCGAACAAAAGAACGAATAAGAACGAATAACACTGGAACAAACAAACACAAATATTTTTGCATAAACAGAAAGATTATGATTTTAGAAAAATTTATAAACAAAAATCATTTTATTTGGAGTTAAGAAGAATTTTCTAGGAATTTTCCAAGTTCAAAAGGATTTTTAAAGTAACAATTAATCCTAATTGGAGACTCAATCTAACACCAACATTTTCTGTGGTAGAGACAGGTTCAAAAACCTAATTCATAATAAAGTAAAAAAAAGAATAAAAACCAACAAAATTGGTTTCACTCAATTTGGAGTTAAAATGGAATAGATATGAATCTTGGAAGTTTATTGAATTATCAGTGCAAGCATAATTCAATTCGGAAAATCAAAAGGGAATTAATCCTTTTGACACTCGGGTTGAGCCGACCCACGGTCACTGACCAATGGGGCTCGAATGAGGCGTTGACTGGGTTAGCTTGACCAGCCAGGCCAAGAGCGACGTTGAAGGCGTACTTCTAGAATACGTTTTCCATTTCAGAAAACGTATTTTAAGAAATGCGCAAAATCCTAATCAGCCGAGACGGCCCAGATGTCAATGACTAGGAGATTCAAAAAGATTCAATTAGATCTCTAATTACACTTAACCTGGACAGGGCCCACCTGTTATACTAATACCTAAACCCGATTAACCCTAATGACTTCAACCTTAATGACGCCGGCGGCTCGACGGTGGTTCGCGCATGGGCACGACGGTGAGGAGGATGATCTGGCAATTGAGTGGGTCTCCAGGCTCAATGAAGATGGGCACGGGTGAGCACGGACTCGGCGAAACTGGTGACGCTGGCCCGGGTGCTCGAGGAGGCCGGCGGCGAGGTGGCGGCGACCAGGGGCGGAGATGAAGGCGGGGCCTTCGCAGATAAGGCGCCTCGGTGATGTCGAAGCCCCGGGGAAGCGCGCGTCGGGTGCGCCTTGATCCCAGGAGCAAAACGCCCAAGGTCTTGTTGCCAATGGAGACCGGACGCGGCCGAATTAACGGCGGCGACGGAGGACTGAGTTTGGAGAAGCAAAATCAATTGCGGGTGAGAGAGGGCAAAAGGGAGCAAATTGATAGGCTCTAAAGGTTAAATAATGGCCGGCGATGCTTCCCGCGCGGACACGTGTGCTCTACGTGGCACAAAAGGGTGTCGTAGCCGCCATGCACAGCGCCAGCGCGCGCGGCTTCAGCGGCGACGAAGACGAAGGCGGTCCCGACAAGTGGGTCCTGCCCGTCGGCGACCCAAAGAAAATAAGGTGCTCCCACCGGATCGCCTCAACACTTGTACTGGCCCAAGCCACCTGATGCAACCCATTGCACCAAACTTCTCGTTCAGACATTCTTATCCATTTTGTGCCTTGCTTGAGACCAACCACTTCACCCGGTATCCTCAATCGTTCTGGACTTTGATTCCACCAAACCAAGCCCCAATCAACCTTGTCGTTGACCGTAGTTGACTCCAAGCGTCCCTGAACAGCTATAGATTAAGAAATCAATTTTGGGCACAAGTTCTTCGCAACTTGACCCACGTTAGCCAAAATATGCATCATGCAACACATGTGCACTAATTCCATTACTTTGGTCAATTCCCAAAAATCGAGCACACCTCACTATGCTTGAACTCGGCATGGCCGGTCAGACCACCAACCTCTGGCCAGTCTGACCGCCAACCAACGGTCGATCAGACTGCTTCTCAATTCTAGAAAATAATATTCTCTGGACTTTTCGGCAAAACTCTATCTAGTTTTGCATCTAGTATCTCTTTTCAATGACACCTAGTGCAAATACATCCTCAGATACTCCCACATAAGTGGTTGGTGTCTATTTTTCCAAAAGGTTGCACCACTGATCAAACCACCGCCCATGGCCAGTCAGACCGCCCGGCCATGGCCGGTCAAACCGCTGGTCACCTGACAATAGGGCGACAATCTTGCAAAACTTAGAGTTTGCTCCCCAAACTCCTCAACGACATTGCGAATTGTTCTCCACCTAGACTAAGACCAAACCACATGGTCTCTACAGTGTCCCGCCTTAGGGTCAATGCTGGCGTAGCGCGCGCATGTCGGCGAAGCGAGCCGACGTGCCTGCCCCATCCGTGGTCGGCGGTCAAGGTTGAGGCAGCCCCCGTGTGTCGCTGGTGCGACGTAGTGGTCGGCTCGGCTACAACACGGTGTTAACTCGAGGTTGTCATCGTTCAAGTCGGCAAAAGTGTGGCGCTGGATCTAGACTGGCAATGATGATAGTTTCTAGATCCGGTGTTGTTGTTGCTTTGTTGTCTTCCTCGCGCTCGACTCGATGGGCGTTATGTCAACGGTTGCAACAGAATGGGTTTCCTCCTCAATGTGGTTGGTCAGGCCTTGCCTTGGTCGCGTGTGGCTGGGCGGGCCTGGTCGCGATCGGGGGACGCGTCTTGTTGGGTAGCATGTCGGTGGCTCCAGCAGATTGGATGTCCTCCTCGGTGTGGCTAGCCGAGCCTAGCCTCGGCCGCGTGTGGGTGTGCGCGTGGCTAACCGGGCCTAGTCGCAGCGGCGCGAGGGGTGAGTAGGTCAGCAGTTGGCAGGGCTACAGAGGCAAGGACGTCCTCCTCAGCGTGTCTGGCCTTGGCCGTGGATGGATGTGCGTCTTGGTAGGCTACGCGTTGGGGGCAGCAACGGTTTGGGCGTCCTCCTCGGGGTGGCTGGTTGGGCTTGGTCTCGGTCGAGCGTGGCTGGCTAGGCCTGGTCGTAGCCACACGAGGGTGAGTGGCCCGACGTTCCTTTTTTCTTTCCGCGTGTCATCTTTTCGTCGTCGTGTGAGTGGAGGGACCGGCCCCTCCCCCTTCTTCCGGAAGTTGTCTTGTCGGGCGTCCTTTTGTTGTTTTGTGCTAGCTGTGGCTCCACATGCTTTTGTTTATGGCTTGTCATGCTTTGTCGTCTAGTGTTGAGCTGGTGCTGGCGTAGTCAAAGGTGTGGCGTGCCTTGGTGTGGCTGCTACCATGGTGAGCACCCTGGTGTTGATAGCTACATCTCAAACCCATGCAAGAGTTGTAGTTTCTCCAGTTTTGTGATTTGCCTCGTAGATGGCAAGCCATAGACTTCGTTGTTTGTGGGAGGGCTATGTTATTGCTCCTCCATTAGGTATTTGCCTTGTGGATGCACTTGGTGCTTTGGTAGGAGTTTCGTTTTGGGACTCTTGCCCGGTCTAAGTGTCTCCGCCCTCGTTGTCGGTGTTCTTGATGTAGCCTTTAGAGTCGGTGTATTTCTCTTCTTCTTGAAATGAATGATAGAGTTCCTGGTCTTGTTTAAAAAAAAAGTGTTTGTGTGTGTTAGTTTTTCGGACATAAGTAAAACACCCCTATTTAGGCTTTTGTAGGCCAGTAGGAAACTTTATTTAGGCCATTTAGGCCCAACCAAATGTGACAGGTAGGCACTTGGGCTGGCTCGGCCAAAGCCCATACCAGGGTGGGTAGCATATCGAGCTTGGCCCAGTTAAGCTAGCCCATAGTTTTCCGTTCGAAAACGGAAATTTACAACAGGCTACGTTCGCCTAATCCAGTTTGATTATCAAAGTTTGGAGTGCTTGCCCAAGCCTACCCGTAAACCTAGTTTGTCATGCCACACACCTGGCGCTCGGACCCCTCTATCGTCCTGACCAGTGGCCACCAATATCTCTAACCAACTATTCATGCGTAGAAAACAAGCTAACATAGAAACCTTTGAACCGTAAAAGCACGTAAACAATTCATCTCACGTGGTCATCTAAAGCCCAGTACTCCCTCCGTTCTTTTTTCCCTCCATACTTTTTGAAGTGACGCCAAAAATATTTAGATTGGCTACATAAAAACTATATCATTAAATTTGTTATTAAAAATACTTTCATAATATTATAATTTTATTAGTATATATTAAGATAAAGGTGTAAAAATAACAGTGAAAATCACCTAGTCAAATATGCCATAAAAAAACGGAGCTAGTACATAAATACACATGGCACTAGACTGAATTTTTTATATTAATTAATCCTTTTTTTAATTTTATTTTAAAGTTAACCCCTGATGCACTTTATTTCCAACTCTGACGCCATGGATGGTGGCGTGACAGTGTTGTTTAGTCACGCCACCAGGTGGTGGCCAAAAGTGCTATTTGGCGGACTTATCTCATGGCGTGACAGCATTATTTTGTCACGCCATGGGTGGTGGCGTGACCAAAATGGTCAGAATTGGAAATAAAGTGCGTCGAGGGTTAACTTTAAAATAAAAATTAAAAAAAGTTAATTAATAAAAAAAGTTCCACTAGACTCCCCGCCATCTTAGCCACAGCCTTCTCTAGCCAATAAGCAAGCTTACATAAAACTTTTTTGTGTTGGTGATATGCTCTAAGATGCAATCATGGAGATGATTGTATCATGTCTATGTTTATGAATTATAGAATAAATATTATTATATTCCTTAATTTAACTATCATTTATAAAAATTAACAAGTATATATGTGACTTGTTGGTGAATCTCTTTGATAGTTGTATAATGTCATTCTAAAAGTATCTCTGGTCGGAGGTCATTGGTCAAGACACTAGTAACTTATCAACCAGCATATGTATTGATTGATGATCATGTTTCGTCTGTTATAGATATGGGGATATCGAAGTAATAATGTGAACACGCGATAAAGAACATGATTTTGGATTGACCCACTTTGAGACACTATTGAGATTGTTATGATTCTATGTGTCATCAATTAGTCTCAAACAATGATGATGCATAAATCCTTAGACCTGAGATCAATATGGTTTCCTACATGTGTAACGGTACATTTAGGGGTTACCAAACGCTACTCTATAACTGGGCAATTATAAATATAGCTTTTGGGTATGATGTGAAACATACGGAGCGATGTGACTGGGCGGATATGGGATTTGGCTCTCCTAGCATAACAGGAGATACATCTCCGGGGCCCTTGATGTGCTCGGATAAAGGAAGTGCATGGCCGTGCCAGTAGTGGTCGAAGAGTCGGCCACACGAAGTTATCTGTCACTACTTGTGTCGGGAAAGGACTGGAACGTCGTCCTCTCTAATAAAAAAACTTAGCACGCAAGTGATGCTCAAGAGCACTGCTTGCGTCGGGAAAGGACTGGAACGTCGCCGTCTCCCATCGAAAAAACTTAGCGCTCGAGTGATGCTCGAGAGCGTTGCTTTCGCTGGGAGAGGACTAGAACGTCTCCATTTCCCATTGAAAAAACTTGGCGCTCGAGGGATGCTCGAGAGCGCTGCCTTCGTCAGGAAAGGACTGGAACGTCGTTGTCTTCAATCGAAAAAACTTAGCACTCGAGTGATGCTCGAGAGCGCTGCTTGCGTCGGGAGAGGACTGGAACGTTGTCTTCTCCTATCAAAAAAACTTAGCGCTCGAGTGATGCTCGAGAGCACTGCTTGCGTCGGGAGAGGACTGGAACGTCGTCATCTCCCATCGGAAAAACTTAGTCCTCGAGTGATGCTCGAGTGCGCTGCTTTCGTTGGGAGAGGACTGGAACCTCGTCGTCTCCCATCGAAAAAAACTTAGCGTTCAAGGGATGCTCGAGAGTGTTGCTCATGTAAGAAGTGGACTTGATGTCACAGCCTTGATCCTATCCATGCTTGTATTCTAGGCTGTGTTGTACAAGAAAGGAAAAAAAATGCCCCTGTGGCGGTTAGAAATTAACACTTTGCTCCAAGAGGAGAGGATTACACACCCAACATTAAGAGATGGGGGGTTAGCTCTCAGCCTAGTGAGGAGAAGATTTCCTCGACTCGACGGGTGAGGGTTGGGATCAACTTAGCCTAGAGGATGAGGATTCGATTCAGCCTTGGAAGGTGAGGATTCGACTCAGCCCCTAGGGGTGAGGATGGGATCGACTCGGCCCTGGAGGGTAAGGATTCGACTCAGCTCTTGGGGGTGAGGATGGGATCGACTCAATCCTGGAGTGTGAGGATTCAACTTAGCCCCTGAGGGAGAGGATTCGACTCACCCCATGAGGGTGAGGATTTTGCAATGAGGATGCTTGAAGGGATAGAAGATGGCATGGGCTAGGTGCGCCCATCATGGCGCCTTACACTCACCTCCATCGAGCGTCCAGAGTCGGTACAGTTTTGGCTAAGTTGCGTGAATTACCTTATAGGGCTATTCCCGCTCTGAGCTTGATTCACCATTGAGGTTTGTGTTTGCTGCCTTCTTGATGAACACCGTCCTAGATGAGGCTTGGACGTATGACACTTTTATTGGCTTTTGCCACAGTTGCTTTGTTTTGCTTGAAGTTGTGGGTTGTTTCTTGTCCCGACTGGCCAAACGGTTCCAACGAGTCCCGTAGGTGTCGTCGTATGGCGACATCGATATCCTGATGTAGCGAGAGGGAGCCCCTACTCACGACGACCTCTATCGGAGTGAAAGCTAGTTTGGGTCGAGGGAGTCGATTCCCGTTGGGATAAAGTCGTCGAGGTGCAATGGCGCTGGCCGAGGTGAAACTCGTTCCGCTTGAATGGAGCCCCTCGGTGCTTGTTGAGGCGAAGTCGTTGAACCAGAGGGGTGACGCGCGAGGCTGAGATGTGTCATCGTCACACGAAGGGGTTGTGTGCTGATTCACAATGTGGAGGTGCGTTGACATCACGCGAAGCCGTGCTGTACCGACGTGAGAGGTTGAGATGTGCTGACGTTGCATGAAGTCGGAATGCCCTTGGGTCATTGATGCGCGCTCGAGGTTGTGAAGTCGAGATGTGTCGGGGATGCGCGAAGTCGAGGTGCACTGATGTGCGAGTTGGAGATACGTCGACGTCGCACAAAGCCGGGATGCACTCAGGGTCGTTGAGACGCGCCCTAGGACGTGAAGTCAAGATGTGTTGGCAATGCACGAAGCCGAGGTGTGCGGACATCGTGAGAAGTAGAGATGCACCCGAGGTTGCGTCGAGGCTTGAGGCTGAGGCGCGTCGACGACGCTCGAAGCCGAAGCTAGCCCGTGGCCGCGTCGACAGTTGAGGCTAGGGCGCGTCGATGACACTCGGAGCCGAATTGGCGCCCAAAGTTGCGTCGACGACACTAGAAGCTGAAGTGCGCCCGGGGTTGCGTCAAAACTTGAGGCTGAGGCTCATCGATGACACTCGACACCGAAGTGCACTCGGGGTTGCGTCTATGCTGAGGCTGAAAGCATCTATACCCTAAAAATAATTTCGGTAATTAATGTCAACAATGTATTATGTGACTAATATGCGTGCTAAAATGTTTTAAGTTTTAGTCCCGGAGTTTAAATGATGACATGAAGAAAGCAATGCAAAGATGGTAAAAGATTGACATGGCTCAAAGCAAAGGTTTCATATAGCCCAAGGATCATTTTGTAGTTTTTACCGGTCTCAGTGTTTAGAGAAAAGATCGGTTTTGTAGGCTAGTTGCCGTACTATAAAGAGAGATCATGGCTAGTAGCTTGAAAGTTTATTTTGTGTCATATTGATCAATTGGGAGTTATTCATTGCATTCAAATTTGCTTCTGGAAATTCTTCAGTGAAAATCGGTATGACCGCACCTAATGAGCGGTACTACTGCATGTCGGTAGTACCGAATTCTAGTTGACGACACGTTTATTCCAGAGAGCTTGTTTTAGGAGTTTTCATCTCCTCTGACAATCATTATGATCGCATTTCCTGAGCAATACTACCGGAGTGCAGTAGTACCGGTTTTTACATGGCAGTACGTTATTTCCAGATAGAGTGTTTTTGGTTGTTTCTTTAACCACTGAAAATCGGTAGTTCCGTTCTAGCCAAGCGGTACTACCGCCCTGCGGTAATACTGGATTCTAGTTGGCGGTAATATCACAACTTTTTTTTGTAACAGCTAGTTTAGAGCATTAAATGCAACAGTTCCGACTGTTGATCATGAAGAGCGGTAGTATTAAATTTGCTCAGCGGTACTACCACAAATGCTGATTTTTTTTTCTGAGAAAAGCCTCAAATGGCTAGTTGGTGAGGGTTATAAATACCTCCCTACCTACCTCTAGTTGAGAACCTTTGGCCACATTGAATACATTTGAGGCTTTGGTGCACTCTCCTCTACTCAATTGCATTTATTTCACATTTTAAGGTAGTTGAGAGCATTCAAGTGCATTGCATCATTAGTTGATCACTTTAGCACTTGATAATCTTCAAGCAAGCGCTGCTATTTGTTACTCTTGGTGCTTGCCGGCACCTAGACGGTTTGGAGATGATTTGTGCGGTGATCTCTTCAAGAAGAGTGTGAAGAGGCCCGTCAACGGTTGTGATTGGTTTGGAACTCACCATCTTCGGAGTGGAGGAAGAGCATCCATAGTGAAATCGAGGTGTTAAGGCTTAATTTGTAGAGTTGATCCAATTCGTTTGGACTTACCTCAACGTGGACTAGTGAAGACTGGCAAGTCTTCGATACCACGGGAAAAAGGTCAAGTGTCCACATTGCAGTTTTCCTCTCTTGTCTTTACGTTTTTGTATTTATATTTCTAGCTCCTACTTGTGTAGAATTCTTGCTAGAATTGTTTTAGTTTAATCTTGAGTTGTCTTAGCTATTGATCATAGCTCTTAAATTTGTGCTAGTATTTCTTCTTTAAGACCACAATTATCAAAATTATCAATTAGAGCACAAGATTTTTTATAACCTCCTATTCACCCCCTCTAATTGGTCACCCTTGATCCTACAGCGTCGACGACACTCGACGTAGAAGTGGCGCCCAGTGTTGTGTCGTTGCTTGAGGCTGAGGCGCATCGATGACACTCTATGCCGAAGTGCGCCCGAGGTTGCGTCGATGCTTGAGATTGAGGCGCGTCGACAACACTCAAAGTCGAAGTGGCACCCGGGGTTGCGTCGATGCTTGAGGCTGAGGCGCATCGACGACACTCGAAGCCGAAGTGGCGCCCGGGGTTGCGTCAACGACACTCGAAGCCGAAGTGGCGCCTGGAGTTGCGTCGAAGCTTAAGGCTAAGGTGCGTCGACGACACTCGATAGTGAAGTGTGCCCGGGCTGCATCGATGCTTGAGGCTGAGGGGCATCGACGATAATCAAAGCTGAAGTGGCACCCGGGGTTGCGTCAACGCTTGAGGCTGAGGTGCGTCGACGACACTCGAAGCTAAAGTGGTACCCAGCATTGTGTCGACAACACTCGACGCCGAAGTGGCACCCGGGGTTGTGTCGACGACACTCGAAGCCGAAGTGGCGCTCGAGGTTGCGTCGAAGCTTGAGGCTGAGGTGCGTCGATGACACTCGATGTCGAAGTGGCGCCCGGGATTGCGTCGACGACACGCGAAGCGAAGTGGAACCCGAGGTTGCGTCAAAGCTTGAGGCTGAGGCGCATCGACGACACTCGACGCCGAAGTGCGCCCAGGGTTGCATCGATGACACTTGAAGTCGAAGTGGATCCCGGGGTTGCGTCAATGCTTGAGGCTGAGGCATGTCAATGACACTCGATGACGAAGTGCACCTGGGGATGCGTCGATGCTTGAGGCCGAGGCGCATCATCGATGCTTGAAGCCGAAGTTAGACCATGGCCACGTCGACGCTTGAAGCTGAGGCACATCAATGACGCTCGAAGTCGAGGTGTGCCCGTGGTTGCGTCAAGGCTTGAGGCTGAGATGCGTCGACGACGCTCGAAGCCGAAGTTAGACCATGGCCGTGACGATGCTCGAGGCCGAGATGCATCAATGATGCTCGAAGCCAAAGTTAGCCTATGGACGTGTCGACGCTTGAGGCTGAGATGTGTCGATGACGCGTGAAGCCGAAGTTAGCCTATGGCCGCGTCGACGCTTGAGGCTGAGGCACATCGAGGACGCTCTAAGCCGAGGTGCATCGATGCGCGAGATCGAGAAGTGTTGACGTCGCGTGAAGCCGAGATGCACCTGGGGTCCCGTTGATGCTGAAGGCTAGGATGTGTCGATGATGCACAACAGCGAGGTACATCGACGCACGTGGTTATGATGTGCTGATGACGTAGGAGTCCCTGGCTCTCGAGACCGACTGGGGGAGCCATAACGAGAAATGTAAGTATAATAGCAGTGGGGAATGCAAAGTCATTCAAAAAGGTTGAGATGTGGCGGCGACGCCGAGGTGCACTCGGGGTTTTCGAGATGCTCTCAAGGCCACGAAGTAGAGATGTGTTGACTACGCGCGAAGTGTGGTGCATCTTGGTTGGCGTCGATGCTTGAGGATGAGACGTATCGATGGCGATGACACCGAGGTGTGCCGACACGCGAGGTCACGATGACGCCCTCGCCCAGTGTGTTGGTTATGTCACTGTCTTCCTCTTAGGCAGTCTGGCTTCTTGTTTAGTCCTAACTAATGATGTCAACTGTCGTAGATACGCGTCTAGACAGTAGATTTGTGGCACGCCCCGTCGGCTGCGTCGACCTCTGAGAATGCGTAAGTGGGGGACGAAGCGTAAGTATGCACGGAAAACACTCAACTTGTATTGCTCAAGTGTGGAATAATGTGCAAAATGGTCTCCTCCCTCGTGTTACAATGTGGTCCTATTTATAGGATAGGAGGGGAAAAGAAGGTGAGGTTACATAAATGACCCTATTTTTAGGGAAACCCTAGGGCTAACTCCGTCTTTTCCGGTCGAGTGGGGTTGCCCATGCCGGGCCCACCGGCTGATGCTGCACGTGCCGGCTACGTAGAGGGCTTCACGCTTGCCAGCTGCGTAGAGAGGCTCGGTTACGAAACCAAGGCCATGTAGGTGTCGACCTGGGCCGCGGGGACCCCTCTCCAAACACTCCACCCACAGCACCCCCTGCTTCGGAAGAAGCAGTCGAGAATCTACCAATTATCATGGTCACCGAAGAGATCATCACTCGATTGGGAGATGCGATTCAATGTGCTATTTGCTGGGAAAAGATGGTTATGGAATGTAATGTGCTAGAGATGCCCTGCAAGCATCTTTTCCATGCTCCATGCCTCAAGTCATGGCTGGTGATGATATCTCCAGAGATCCTGCTATATATTGATCACTAGATAGACCTGAATATGTGTATATATAGTACAGATCAATTGAGGTATCATGTTCATTTTTCTTTGCAAGGTAAGAATGACTCCTACCCAATTTGCCGCCACTACTACAGAAATGCAAATATCGACGCCGATCACGCACGGTTCGTCAAACCGCCTCAGATAAACACAATCTCGACGGTTTTGTTTACCCACCGTCGTGTTATTTCTTCGCGCTAAAACCGTCAGGAAGAGGTCATATCACAACGGTTCATGTTTGGAACCGTCGTGAAGTATCACAGCGGTTCGACAAAACCGCCTCGTGATATTACCCAATATCACGACGGTTTTGGTTTAACCGCTCGTGATACTTCACGACGGTTCCAAACATGAACCGCTCGTGATATGACCTCTTCACGCACGGTTTAGGTTAAAAACCGCCCGTGATAATTAACTCATCACGCACGGTGCAAAGGTACATATATAGCTCCCGACCAACAGTAGTCTTCTTGATCTCTATCTCTGGCGCTACTGATGAGGTCCATCGCCGCCTGCGTGCGGTTTGAGTATCG
The DNA here is from genome assembly GCA_036346405.1 of Phyllostachys edulis. NCBI lineage: Eukaryota > Viridiplantae > Streptophyta > Magnoliopsida > Poales > Poaceae > Phyllostachys > Phyllostachys edulis. The sequence goes on along the minus strand of CM070560.1, from coordinate 47,538,934 downwards.
CCTCGCACCGAGGCCGCCCGCTTCGTGTGGTCCATTTTAGCTATTGTCGCCGAGGAGCTTGCCGCCGCCGCCTCTGTTCACCGATCGACAACCAGCCGCCTTGGACCTTCCCCGACTTCATTGACACCTTCCTCGTGATCGAGGTGAGCTACTAGAGCATAAACATCCTTTAATTTGAGTAGTTTGACGTTTACGCCAAATCGCTAGTTCGAGCGCCGCCAGGACATCACCGTCGGTTCGCCTCAGGCGACCTTAGGGCCGAGCCACGACTATTAGCAATGCGATGTCACCCTAAGCCCAGTTTGAGCTTCAAATCCTACTGTTTTTAATCATTTAGTTAATAAACTAACGAGTCTATGACATGTGGGACCGCCATAGATTTTATAAATAAAATCATGAAATAAAAAATGAGTCATTGACAAGTAGGGCCCACATGTAAGTTAATAAAATCCGGAAAAATGTAAAAATGAAAAAACGTAATTAAGCCTCAGAAAATACGCTTTCAAGTCACCCTTTTATTTATTTTCGTGGTTTTCAATACGAACCGTGTGATGGACCGAAGTCGATGTCGCCGAGAACCGTGTGAGTGAAGAGTACATTAATGGGCGGTTCCGCTTACAAGAGCCGCCGAGGAGGATATGTTGAATAAGTGGGCGGAATATATGTCCGTCCATGCATTGACTACGAGAATCAAGATGTTTAACAACCGAGCGCAGATCGAAGCACACTTGATTCAAGGGGTTTCAAAAAGGGTTATACATGTTGGACCACCACGGTGAAGAGCATATTATACAGAAGTCAATGATATGCATATTACGAAGTCAACGATATCTTGCGAATGATGTCGATTGTGGTTCCGATTCGGATAGGCCGCACGATGACAATCTAGATCGGATGCTTCATGATGCGTAAGGGAACCGTGATGAGAGGGAGTATGTTCAATTCGGGGCTTGATGGAGGACTCAAGAAACCTTTGTTCCCTGCCGCAAGTCGGAATACACAAGGTTGTCATCCGTGCTTAAACCATGAAATTGAAGGCAAGCAACGGTTGGTCCGACAAGAGTTTCACTGAGTGTTAGGTCTCTTAGCGGACATGCTTAGGAGGGACATGAGTTGCCCAAAACCACCTACAAAGCCAAGAAGGTTCTTTGTCCATTGGGAATGGAAGTAGAAAGAATACATGTATGTCCGAACGACTGTATCCTCTACCGTAACGAGTATACAAACATGCATGTATGTCCGGTGTGCAACGCATCCCGATACAAGCGTAAGAATCAATCAGATGACGATGAGGGAATCGAGGTGAAGAAAGGATCTCCTGCTAAGGTGGCGTGGTATCTTCCTGTAATTCTCCGTTTGAAACGGTTTTTTGCGAACCCAAAGAATGCAAAACTGCTGTATTGGCACTCAGAGGAGCGTAAGAATGACGGAAAGTTAAGACACCCTACTGATTCCGCCTAGTGGAGAAACATCGATAGGAGGTTTGCAGACTTCGGTGCGGAACCAAGGAATATAAGGTTTGGATTGAGTACAGATGGAATGAATCCTTTCAGTAACATGAGCAGCCGACATAGCACTTGGCCCGTGACGCTCTGTATCTACAACCTTCCTCCTTGGTTGTATATGAAGCGGAAGTATATTTTGTTATTGATACTTATCCAAGGGCCGAAGCAACCTGGGAATGATATTGATGTGTAACTAGCACCATTGATGGAAGATCTAAAAATACTGTGGATTGAAGGGGTACATGTATGGGATGCGTACAAACGAGAGAACTTCACTTTACGTTCCTTGTTGTTCTGCACCATAAATGATTATCTTGCCCTTGCTAATCTGTCGGGCCAGAGTACAAAAGGGGCCAAAGCCTGTACTCACTGCTTAGATGATACCGAGAGTGTGTGGCTGAATCACTCGCGTAAAACCGTGTACATGCGTCATCGTAGGTTCCTTCGGAGGGCTCACCCATACCGCAGGATGAAGAAACAATTTGACGGAGAGAAAGAGGACAATTCAGCTCCAAGGCATTTAAGCGGAAAAGAGGTCTATGATATGGTTAAGGATTTAGATGTTGTTCTTGGAAAGGGATGTAAATCGAGGACCCGTAAGAAGAACATGTGGAAGAAGAGATCAATATTTTGGGACTTACCTTATTGGGAGCACCTAGAAGTTCGCCTTCGCATCGACGTCATGCACGAGAGAAGAATGTATGTGATGACTTGATTGGTCTCTTCTTGAACATTCGTGACAAAACAAAGGATGGTGTCAACGCGCGGCTTGACTTGGTTAATATGGACATCGACTGAGTTAGCACCAACAAGGACCGATAAAGACGAACGTACCTTCCCCCTGCTTGTTACACTCTGTCTAAGGCCGAGAGAACCGAGCTGTGCGGTGCTTGCATGGTGTGAAAGTTCAGTCCGATTACTCCGCCAATATGAAGAAACTTGTTTCGATGGAAGATTTGAAGTTAATTGGCATGAAGTCTCATGATTGTCACGTGTTGATGACACAAATGCTCCTGTTGCAATTAGAAGTATTTTGCCGATCAAGGTCCAGAGACAATCATGAGGTCACGTTATTTCTTTAACACAATTGCTCGAAGGTCATCGATCCCGAAGGACTAGATGCTCTGCAGACGAGGTGGTGACGACTCTATGTGATCTTGAGATGTATTTCCCTCCGTCGTTTTTCGATATCATGGTCCATCTCATTGTTCATATTGTGAGGAGATAAAGATGTGCGGGCCCGTGTTCCACGTAGCATGTACCCGCTCGAGAGGTTCATGGGAATTCTCAAGTCATATGTACGGAATCGATCTCGCCGAGGGCAAGATCGTTGAAGGTTATGCAACCGAAGAGGTCATTGAGTTCGTGGTCGATTACATGGCTCAGTCGAACCGATAGGTGTGCCTCGATCTCGCCATGAGGGAGGCTGGAGGGTATCGGGACCATCGGAAGGAAAGCAATCACTCCGGATATGGATGCGTATGCTCAAGCCCATTTCATGGTCTTGCAACACATGGTGAAGTGTCCCGATATCGACCAAAGACAAGGACGTGCTTGAATGTAATCCGGTGCGGCCGGATGTTTGGATCACGAGACAATACAATGCAGCGGTTCAACCAATGGTTGAAGGAGCGACTTGCTAGGAGCTCGTCAAGTGATATCTTGACATGGTTGGCAAAAGGGCCAACATTTACTGCTTGTAACATGGCGAGGATACGACATAAATGGGTACACATTCTATACGCAGCTCGGGATATAAAAAGCACTAACGTAGCAGCGGTGTCCGTGATAGATGCATTCAAGACCGATGGGTCGAGGAGCTCCTACTATGGGCAAATAGAGGAGATATGGGAGCTCGACTACATGCTTTTCAAGATCCCCTATTTGGTGCCGTTGGGTCCATCTCCCACGGTGAAGGTCGACAAATGCGGCATCACTACCGTGGACCTCGAACGTGTCGATACAAAGACGAACCATTCTGATCTTGGCTAACCAAGTTGTTCAAGTCTTCTATGTTACCGACCGGCAAATAAGAAGTGCCACATAGTTCTTCATGAAAAAAGGAGGATTGTCGGAGTTGAGAATGTAGTGGACGAGGAAGAATACAATCAATTTGACGAGTTGCCTCCTTTAGGAAACGGCATAAGGGTCGAGGAAGAAGAACGTGACGAAACTAGCTACATACGCGTCGATCATCATGAAGGGCTAATTTTTAAAGATTAATTGAACAATGTGTGTATATATATGTACGTTCTGATGAATGGTTAATTTTAGTTCATTTGAGTTAATTAATTGATTTGTATTGTGAAATGGATGTGATTGTTTCTCAAATGAATGTGAATTGGATGTATATACATGTACTTGTTGTCTTTTCTGCTTGTTTCAGAGGGCATGGCTAGCATTTCCTGAGGCTAGCCAATAAACAGATCTAGATATTAACCAATACAAAATAATATCACAGACGGTTTGAACTACAAACCGTCTTACATCACATATCACAGACGGTTGTTTATTAAAACCGCTCAGGATACCTATCGCTGCGGTTCTAAGTTAGAACCGCTCAGTGATAGGTATCACTGCACAGTTCTAACTTAGAACCGCTCTGTGATGTCCATCTCTATTTATATTCGGACTCTAGCTAGGGTTTGCGCGCTACCGCCACTCTCAAACGATTAAGTTTCTCAACTCCTCTCGCTCCCTCCTCCCCCGAGCCCGTCGCCGCCGTCCTCGACGCCGCCTCCTTGAGTCCCGGCGTGACTCCTCCCCGATCCCGTCGACGTCGCCTCCTCCTCCCGGCGCTCCTCCCCGAGCTCGCCGAGCCTCCTCCTACAGCCCAGCCGCGCCTCCCCGAGCCCGTCGCCTCCTCCCCCCCGAGCCCGCCGCCTCCCCCCTCCGAGCCAGCTGGCCCCCCTTCGACGCCCAAAGGTAACCAATGCCGAGTTGTCAATCCCGATGCCCTTTCCCTAACTATTTCTATCAATAATCTATCATGGTCCTCATGATAATTGTACTTGTTTTAGAAATTTGTATTTATTCTAGTCATTATTCATATGGTATTTGTTTTGATATCGCTACTAGAATATATTGCAATGTGGTGTAGTGGGCTTGAGATGAATGCTCTGTGATGATAATAGTCTTGTATCGAAATTGTTTTGATAATCGGGTTTGTACTTGAGCTCTAATTGGAATGCTTACTCTACATCGATAGCAATATCAAAATGTTAAATCTTAGCTTTATCTTCGATTTCATTTGTTCACATGATGTTCTATTTCTTGTGAAGATGTCTTCCGCTCATTCTTCGTCATAAATCGCCTCATGTGTCCGATGATGCACCATCCTCTCGAACAATATCCAACCGCTGTAGAAGAAGAGGAATATCGAAAAGGCCGGGGCCGATTTACCATCACGGAGGTCGATCAGTCTGGGACCCCTATCAATCCTCGCCGAGCAGCGTCCACATTCTGAAGAACGGTCGGAAGAGTTGCACAGGAACGGGTCAAGATCACCTACGATTCGTGGAAGGTGGTGCCCGGACCACTGAAAACTGCTGTGCTGGCGGATATTCTCGCATCGTTCGAGATACTAGTAGAACACCTGGACTCCGTGCGATGACACGCGTTGCTACAGGCGTGCAAAGCATGGAAGAACTTCAAGAGCACGCTTGTCAAGAACTACGTGGAGAAGGATCTGAGGGCGCCCTTCCACAAGTATCCATTCTTGGAAGAGTCCTGTGCCGAGTTTGTGGCGAAGAAGACGACAGATGAATTTAGGAGTGAAAGTGCGGCGCACACAGCCCTCCAGGCAAAAAACAAGCACCCCCACAGACTCGGCACCGCTGGGTATGCGGGTAAAGCCCCGATATGGAGGGATCAGAACAGCGAGCAAAAGCTGCTCAATGTCTCCCGCTATTTCCCGAGATCACTGATGTGCACTCCCGACAGTGGTTATTTGCGAGGTTATGTATTGGGTCTACGGGGGAAGCGTACTTTCCAAACCCCAAAGACCAGGAAGTGTCCCAGTGCCTGGTAAGATATCGAACTACCTAGTTTGTAATTACTCCATAACTTCATAGGAAGTGAAATGACATGTCGGGCTATTGCAGATAACGCTGAGTGCACAATCTTCCCAAGGCTCATTTCAGGCAGACAGGGAGAAAGATATACTCTCTTGGCCCGAGGAAACAGTGAGCATCCGGGTTGCACGAGAGGCGCTGGTGTTTTTGTTACATGGGAACAATGGTTCCAAGCGGACTCCGGATCGTACCGGAGTAGGAAGAGAGCCAAAGCCGAGCGCGATGCAAAGCTACGAGAGGATCTTCGTGCATCCCTCAGAGATGAGCTCACTGAAAAAATCAGAGAGGAGGTCACTGAAAAAATCAGACATGAGGTCACTCAATCCTTCAGATTGGAGATTCGTGCATCCGAGCAAAAGCAGATAGAGACCTTTGAGGAAAGGATTAGGGGATTGCAACTCCCAAATCAGTTGCAAGCCCCTGCCCCTACTGTGCTAGCCAGCCCCCCCAAACTTCCGAGTAGCTGCGCGTCCAACCCTAACCCTACCCCAATAGGTGACGACAGATTTCTCGTCGATGACATCTAGGTAATAATTATTATCTCTGGAATGCTCGATCCATTGATAGGCCTGTTGGAGTAGCTAATTTTGTATCGTTATGTACGTAGGTGGCTATGAAGTGCAAGCTCCAAGTGAGATATGTCTCTGTTGCCCTAGATGCTGCTTGGGGCCAGGTGTATCCATCCGGTGTCGGAGCTTTGGTGCACGGTGCAAATCTAGCGTCGGGTTTCGCAAAAGTGAATGTGGACGGTGTTTGTGCCAATTTCGAGGCCATCCCACTGAAAATTCCCCCAAACGATGAGGTCATGACTCTAGGGCAAGCCGTTGGAACATTCATCCAAAGGGCCCAAGGAGGACATCCGCCGAGCTACTCGCCGGTGTCAACTTCACGGAATGTCCCGCAGAACGGCATCAAGTCCACGGACCGACCGCACCGGTTACTCGCTGACCGACACGGCAAGGGCCCGCTGCATCACATGCATCTACACCTCGTGCTCAATAGACTCTTGTGAAGTCGATCTATACAAAGCGAGGAAGAAGGGCAAGGGCAAATCAAGACGATCGACTCTCTCCGATATCCCTTCTTGCCGCTGGTCGGAAATTAAGCTAGGCGAGCCGTTGCTCGAGAAGTTAGACGACCCTACCCTAGGACCGGATTGCACGGAATTGCATACATGGTACATGGAGCGATCCAACAAGCCGCTGATCAACGACGCCGGGTTTCACCGCAAGTTCAAGGAGGATCATTTTAACCACGTGCATCAAGACGATGTCTTCACGGTGACCTTCGACGACTTGTTCTGTCTCTTCAACCTCGACGAGCTCGACGCCTCACTCATACGATGTCGACAATCGTAAGTGTGTACAATCACGGTCAATGTTCGTAATACCGATAAATGTTATATATAACTCCTTGCTTTTGTATAATAGATACATGATCTCCGGTCGAAAGAAGGAAATCGCCGGTAGGTTTCCTCGACCCACACATTGTCTCCGAGCAAAGCATCACGGCGAATGCAACATTCGTCGAGAATTACGTTATAGATTTTTTTCATGGCTCGCCGCAACAAGGAATTCATACTTTTGCCCTACAACCAGAAGTAAGTGTTGCACTACTGGCTATACTTGTTGATTTGTACTTTATAAGCAACACGAACTTAGGTTTAATGACCATGCTGACATACCTGTGTAGTTACCACTGGATTCTAATTGTAATTATACCAAAACGGAAATGCTTAATATACCTAGATTCCCTACAGAGGGTCACTCACAACTTCACAATTATCCGGAATTTAATCATCAGGTAAACACATTTCCTCCATAGAAACTCTATTGTAGTCTTTCCTTCCTTTACAATGGCTAAGGCTAACTTATTGGAGTCACGTAGGGTGTTCAACGTGTTACATGCTAGAGGATGGAATATCAAGGAAGGACGTCGTCACATGATCAAAATTCTAGCTAGTACACTTGCTAGCTAGTACACATTAATCCTATATAATATTTTTGCGGTAGTAATGCCTCTCGAACTACTATGTTTGCCACAATATGCAACTACTCATCGGTTCCGCGATCACCAATGATCCTTAGATTTGTCAATCTTTGAACAATTATTCCATACATACTTACCAATTTATATAAGCACGAATTTAATCTTCCCATCGACAAAGTTGCGACCATCGACAAAATCATGGAACAGAGCGAGCTCATAAAAGTTCGATCATACCTTGCGTCATTCCTGAACAGACAGGTCATAAATTCAGATGGGAGTTTCCACAGTATAGATTGAACTTGATTGGGATAGATTGAACTTAATGGTACATGTGTGTAAATTAATGTACATTAATGGTTAAAGTTAAATTGATTTGTGAATTGGATGTGCTTGTTTCTGAAATGAATGCAATTTTGATGTGCTTCTGAAATGAATGCGAATTGGATGTGCTTGTTTCAAAGGGCATGACTAGCATTTCCTAAGGCTAGTCAATAAACAGAAATAGATTTAGCAATGCAAAAGACAACCAAGGCGAATCCCAGATGAAACCATCTGTGATAAGTCGACTACCACGAGGCGATGCAGTAGATAAAACCATTCGTGATAGTCTACTACCACGCAGCGGTTTCATCTGCACCGTCTGTGGTAGAATGAGTATCACGACGGTTTCATCTACGCACCGTCTGTGATAGTATGTATTACGACGGTTCGAAAACCGCCTCTGTGATGACCTCATGCATTACTGACCCATAAACTCAGACGGCTCACGAAACCGTCTGTGATGGTGCTTTTGAACCGTTTGTGATGGTCTTTTCTGTAGTAGTGCGCTATGAAGTGAAGACTGATGACATTACATATGAAAGCTGGAAAGAGCGTTCGCGCGAAGCAGTGGAAGAGATGATGGCAGCGGCAAATGCTGGAAGGTCTGGAGGATCAAGTCAAATCAGCCAACAATTGAAGGGCCAACAATTAAGGGCCATTATATTGCATTGAAGAATGTCATTGATCTATCTTGAATGCAGTTTCCCTGTAGAAATTGCATCGCTCAATAGTTAAGCGCAAATGTTTTTTCTATGTTTCGTCAAAGAATCGTCGCGCTACATCTGTTGTGGATAAATAAGGCCTGAGATAGCCTAAGGAAGTGTTGCTTGTTTTGTAATAAACGGGGCATTAGGACCCTTTTGGAGAATGATTTAGAGCTTTGCATCGCAAATTTTCAGCCCTATAATATGCTATGCATTATTACTATGGGAATGGAAAGAAATCTATAAAATGGAGTAACTCCCAAAATAATAACTTATTTTTGTTCCATTACCATAGTGGTTGATTTTAGATCAGTTAAGCTCCTCTAACCCCATTATTAGATGAAATTCTAGTTTAAGATTGTATCACCTGCTCCTATTATGTAACACAAACCAACCTCTGCATTGCCACGAGACAAATACATGCAACCTAGTTTAATAGCGCCTGATCTATACCCTCTCATGAACTATATTGGTAGTATAGCTGTGGTTGGTTGCAAATGAGGCTATCAAATTGCTTTAAAATTATGCTTTTCATATTTTCTAGATAGTACTGTGGTAATGACATTTTTTACTATTTTATTGACAGTATTATGTGTTGAGAAAACAAAAGGGGTCACAAATCCAAATAATTTCTCATTTTAGTACTAAACTTTCGCAAAATTTAACAACACACAGCTCAACTTTCACACAATAGTTTTATCAAGGCAATTTTATGATAATGCGTCACAGCACAGTTCAGCAAAATCAAGCTTAGCTTAATCAAAGCAAGGCACAGGAGGTTGCATATAAATTAGCAGACCACATTTCAATCTCTATCTAGAGCATACCACTGGCCTAGCTCATGTGATCGGGAGTGGTGAAAAACCGCATGCATGTTTCACATAAGAGACAATAGAAGAAACAATAGTACAAACTAGCATCATCCATATAGATCCTCATTCTCCAGAGCAGCCGTCGTGTATCAGCTCCCACGGCTTCCCACATCCATAGCAGAACTCAAAGCCACACCTGCCATGGGATCAAACCACAAATTAATACATATGAAATACCAATAATATATTAATTAGCCTATTTCATGGCCTCCCCTCCATGCCCCCCGGGGGTTTATCCCCTAGGATGCCTCTGTCCTACACATCTATCAAGAAGCAAGTGTAATTTACTGGTTTGACCAGTGGCGGAGATGGGCCTCGGACCTCCGGGGCAATGGCCGAGGCCCATCTCAGATTATCACGTGAAATATTGTAAGAAAACAAAAAATTTCTATGTATATGAAACAACAAGTTGGCGCATGGCTAGGTCGGCCTGAGGTCTGACCATGAGCTGGCTACGCTCTTGGGTTCGACCGAATGCTCCTATCTCTGGGCAAAGATCGTGTGAGTGTGCAGTTATGCTTCGGGTGCTTTGCCATGGAATAGATCACTCAGTTCCCCTTCTTTTCCGGTGCACTCGCTTTGTATCTCCGACACACAAGGAAGGACGCGGTGGGAAGAAAGCTGCCCTAGCCTGTGTCTGGTAGATCATTCCGCTTTAATCTATACAAAGTACTGTAGTAATTAAGTTATTTTTCTTCACTGTAAACTCCGTACCACTACTTACACAGCACAAGTCGATTTATAGCTCCAAAATTGGAGAAGCATATCTACGTGTTTATATATTACTATAGTACGTACCTGCATGTGATGTGCAGGCAGCCACAGGACTTCTCGATGTAGAACCTGCAGCGCGGGCAGCGCTTCCACTTGCACTCGCGGGCGGCCTCCACCAGCAGTAGGTCCTCCCGGCCGCGCTCCCCCTCGCCGAGCCGCTCGAACTCGGCGCAGCTCACGCCGGCGTGCCACGGCACGCCGCACCGCGCGCAGAACAGCCGCCTGCACCCCTGGCACTCCGACTGCGTCACGCATTCCTCCTCGGATTCGCCGTCGTCGTCGGCCACCATCATCTCGGAGCAGTCGGGGAAGGGGCAGTATGTCCGCCGCGCGCCGAGGAACATGGACTCGCAGAGCGCGGCGCACCACCTCTCGAACACGTCGCCCGGTAGTGCGCCGAGGCACAGCTCCGGGTCGAGCGCGCCAGCGCAGGACGCGTCGGGGCACTGCACGGTGGCGGCGCCTTCCTCGACCTTGGCGCGGACGTGGCCCGCGAGGCACGCGCGGCAGAAGGCGTGCGCGCAGCCGCTGCCGCCGCGGTGGACCTCGGAGGGCGCCATGGGCTCCATGCAGATGCTGCAGGGGTGCTGCTGCTCCTGTCCCGCGGCTTCCGCCATTGCCGTGGCGCGAGCCTTTGGAGGGGAGGTGAGAAGTTTTGATGAGATAGCTGGTGTGTTGAACTGCTAATACAGCAAGACTACGGTTACGGTGGATACGAACAGTTAGGAAGAATCTCTCTCTTCGCGAGTAACAAATGGGAGTGTATCTGTTGGTTTCCCAAGACGTGTTTAACGCTGCTGCTTCCCAGCAGAGTCTCTTTTGTTTCAAGCTATGCATGCGAATGAATATACGCTGCATGCGAATCAGTTTTTGATGATATACTATATGAAGCTATCAAAGATTAAACAACAAAAAACTCTACTGAAGGCTTAGTTGTTTAAACACTAATTTTGTGGGCCGCCTACCAACAAGCAGCAATTAAAGTCTTAGATTGAAACAATCTATGGAATGGTTGTTTCACTCTCTCTTTAGCAAGCTAAGATGTAGATGCTTGCTGTTGGTTTAAAGCCGGATTTTGATACATCGCGCGATGTAATTTGCATTTGCAAACCGCCATTTTTTGGGTTGAGAGTTCCTTTAAACGGAGATAGCATAGATATGCATGCATGGAATCGTAACAGTTTAAGAGCATCTACAACAATCCACCTCAATTACTAGAGATTGTCACATCGACTTTTAGATGATGTGGAGGAGAGAAGATGAGGAGAGAAGGTGAAGCTGTTTCTACATGAAGAAACTATCAGATTGTTAATACCAAGACATAAGAAACAACAAAAAACTCTATTGGAGGCTTAGTTGTTACCTAAACACACTCATTTTGTGGGTCTCACTGCCTACCAACAAAAATCTACCGGATCTTGTGCAGCCCGTCTTCTAGACTTCCCCCGTAGATGATATGATAAATGAGTCAAAACATATAGGCCACAAAGTTGTACCACATTGTTGATCATCAAGAATCATGCACACTTGTAGCAATTAAAGTCTTAGATACAAGTTTAATAAATAATCCATTGGAATACTTGTTTCTTTTTATTAGATTGAGTACTTTCTCTCTTCTTAGTAACAAACTAAGAAACAAACTATTGTAGATGCTCTAACAGCTGATTTTGCCTGTGGCAGAAAGACGTGCATGCACTAGCTAATGTGCAAAATTTTCGGTATATTTTCGGGATACCGAGTCGGCCATTTTGGGATGTAAAGCAATTTTTTTCCATAGAGATGGATCAAATTGTATTCTCACTTGTAATTTGTAAATACAACAAAGTGGAAATAGGGGACGTGTTGTTTCCTGATTACTTTATTTTAGGAGAGTTAGGCTAAGAACAAACTGTCGCCTTTTCCGCAGAAAAACAAACAAACGGTCACCTTTGACCAAACCTATCTATACCGTTTCGGTACTAGCCGGTATAGCCGATATATATCATTTACCATCTAAAACAGTACAGGGTAGCCCTGCGTTTCGTATCGCCTTGATACCGGTCAATACCGGCTCAATACCGGTCATACCGGCTTCAATACCAGACAATGACGGCCATACCAGTGGAATTGAAAATACCGTCTATTAAACTTATTGAAGTATATGTTATATTTCATCGTACTACTACGTATTTAGAGTACTATTACAGATGAAATTTAGTTTACATACAATTAAACATATATATACTTATAAACATATATTATTATATTAAACTCCAAAACAGTACATCGGTATGGGTCGATACGGAATATACCATTCTAAAAGCCAAATTGGTATGACCTTCGGAATGGTATCGACAAGTATGCCTTTGACCCTTGTGCTTCCTAGTACTCGGAAACGGCTCCTCTGACTTAGAAGAGGCACATCACGCGGTGACTTATCGAGGCCGATATACCGTCCAAAGCTATGTCAATATTTTTCAGTCAAAGTCAAAGTCAAAGTCTCTATAAAAAGCTGACCCTATATATTAAGGACCCACCTTATAACGGTTATATACATACAACCATGATTAAAAAGAAGCTTAATCTATTTTATTATGATCAAATTGGCCAGGCTCATAGACACTATACAACTAGTCATATGATTTGGTCACCTCGAGAGCAAAAGTGCCACGTCGATCAGTGCAAGTTGTGAAATGGGAGAATACGGAGCGCCTCACTGAATAGGTGACGATTCTCACTAAAAGTAAAGTACCCGGCCCTAGCACTACGCATTAGTACGCTTTTGCTAAAAGAAAGACATAATTAAAAGATGCTAGCTCCTCGAACTTTCTTTATAGCGCCATCTAATCTTTTCAGATTCGTATTCTAGAAGGGACATGCATGCATCTCTAGAAGTCATTATGTACCGAAGTCTTGAGTGTACAATAGCTATTCTCCAACCCACCGTGCTAGACCGAGTCACCTCCCACAGCGAGTTGCGCGGACTCTTTTTTTTTTGGACACGGACCCACGATCCCGCTACGCATAACGCCACCTATGTGAAAGTAATTGTGATGCCCATTATATGCCCTTTATCATCTCTCGGCAGACTTTTTTTTTTCTCAAGACTAATTGTGATAACTATTCTACTGCCTCATCGTGACTCAACGGACTTTTGTTTCTAGAGCCACCAACCCACAACACCCCCATGCGATACGTCACATCTAGCAATAACCCTCGTAATATATGTGAAGTATTTTTTGTGACACATTTTACTGCTGTAACAACTCTCGGTGGGTTTTTTTTAACAATTTTTTTAAATCCCCAGAGGGCATGGGGGGAGGGGGTGGTTACGGACCATGCGCCGGTAAAGTCTAAAGAGTCGTACAGTAGATTAGTGAGTACAATGGAAGCATCTTATTTTTTTGGCAGCAATTTGTAATATACACATAAGTAAAAGCAACTGCATATGATAGTAATTCCAGAGGCGAGGGATAGTCGCATTTTACCTATATGGGCACAGCGTTTTGGGTTCTCCACTCCTATCTCTACGCAGGGGTGGGGGCCACAGACATATGCAGTACAGCGGATGTGACAGCAAAGTCTAACTAGACATGTAGTAAGATTGCGGGTACAGACGTTCAGGGTCAATCCCCCAACGTCTCAGCCCACGTGAATGATATCATATGGCCAGCGCTGCAATACGCGAGGTGTGCCAGTAATTTCAATCTAGATATCTAGTAAATTTGTTACGACGGTAAAAGCATCTTCATATAGCAGTAAATTTTAATGTGTATGGAAGTAAATGTGTTATCCATTTTTTACTTGCTTAGGCCCGCGACTTTGGTGTTCTCTGCTATAGTCTCTACACTTGCAGTAAACTAAAATGAGTTGCCCAGTAAATTGAGGGTACTCAACAGTAAATTAGAATGCAATAGGGCTTCTTCATTAGATATTCGGCCAAATAGCGCGGCCAATCGCACTTTACAAAAGACCATCTATTTTTACATCACAAATGATAAAAAAAAAAGGAAGGTAAAAAAAAGAAGATTCTAGTGGCTAAGGTAGGACCCTATTTAGCCTTCAAATCTTCGTAAGTCTTCTCGTCGGCTTCGGTGGTGATGGGATCAGCGACGGTCTGATCAAACACCTCCACTTACTTTCTTGCGCGCTTGATTCGCGCTTCTAGCCTAATGACTCCAAAGACAATTTCATGGTAGCCCAAAGGCTAGCAACCCTGGCTTCTTCCGACTCGCCGAGGTCAACTTGCTCTCCATGCATCCGGATGGCGTCCTCGACCCTTCGGGTTGCATCCTCGGTGTAGACCATTAGTTCCACATGACGATCTCCACGATGATGTTTACCCACCAGATGTCAAAGAACATCGTATTGGTCCACCAGAGGAGGATCTCTAGCTGGCGGATGAAGGCCTCTATGCTCTATGGTAGATCAGAGGCCGGAGAACACATGACATCCCACACCAAAGGCTTGTCCGCAGCTTGGACCAGGTTGCAGTCAGAGAGCTACACGTAGACAAGCGTGATGTAGGCTAGCATGGCCAACACAAGAGGAGACGTTGGTGCCAGAGAGAAAGAAGAGGTTTGTGAGAAATCCCTTTCGGAAGGGATGTCTATTTATAAAACAGATACTAAAGCCAATGCGGGAGAAAAAGAGATACATCGGAAGCCGTAGCGACATTGGTTCGTTTAAACGAGTAATAAAGTAATGTGGTATCGTTTTTTTTTTACGCACGATAATTTCGAACAAACCAAATGGCAGTAATATGACGAGACGTCTATAGTCAAAGAGCTCATACATAACAGTAGATCAACTAATGTCACGGCATGTTTGTTTTTATCTACCACCTACACACAGTAATCAACGGCAGTGTTGCTATTAATGAAAAGAATCACCAATTCTGAACTAAGTTGCTCTCTCGTTCTACCATCTTTGTATCTTCTGATTTATCATGCAAACTCTCAGATTCGTCCGTGTCAACATATCGCTGGCGTTTGATCATCAGCACGGCCACGCGACAGCGACTGAATCGGATGTAGGAGATATATATCATCCCCAAGTCTCCATCTGCATTGTGGGCGGAGGAGAAAAGGTGGGCAGAGCGCCCCATTAGCGAACGGCGAGGTGAGTGGGGAGAAGGACAGGGGCGGACAGTCGGAGGCGTGAGTGGGTCACAGGATCACAGCCATGGAAGAGGAGAGGGAGAGGAGAGGGAGAGGTTGAGGAAGAGGAGAGGGAGAAGAGAAGGGTAGGGACTGACAGCTGGGTCCCACTATTTTTTCCTTTATTTATTTGCTGACTCTAATGACTGCTGCCACGTCAGCCAAAACCGGATTGGAATGGATACAAAGGTAAAATACCTGGTACCGATAGTTAAAGAGGGTGAGTTACTGGTTTGGTATTTGAATATTGAATTTTAGACAAACATGATAGCCGATGGAGTAAAATAGACCTGTTCCTTTCTGAAAAGAGTGCTTACGAATGTATGGCAAAAGTGAGATAGTTAAATCGGATGGTTGTGATGTTTTTGGCGCACACTACAGTAATGCATCGGCAAACTACTTCCATGGTTGCTGAAATACAATGCCAACACAACAACAATTGGCAATCAATAGAAGAACCACAGTCGACAGAGTAAAACATAAACAATTTTTTGAGCCTGAATGAGCTTTGTATAGCTAAAACATGACATCAAGACAGATATATATGACATATAGCATTCTAGCTTCAGATCATCATCAGTGAGTCTCACAGTCTCACAGGTACTAATACTATTTCGAAAGACAGATTCGCTTCCTTCACATATCACTCTGTGTTGCAAATAGAATGAGTACCCCCCCACTGCTTGCCACATCCATAGCAGAACTCGAAGCCACACCTGCAAAATTTCACAACCATCATGCAAAAGCCATGCAAATGTAACAAACAGCAACGATAATACTCTACCTGCAGGTAATGTGCAGGCAACCGTCGACTTTCTCCACGAAGAACTCGCACCTGGGGCATCTCTTCCACTTCTTCCCCTTGGCCATCTCCAGCAGCATCATGTCCTCCTTGCCCCTGTCCCCCTTCCCGAGCTTCCGGTACTCGGCGCAGTCGGCGCCGGCGTGCCACGGCACGCCGCACTGCGCGCAGAAGAGCCGCCTGCAGATCGGGCATTCCGATTCTGTGACGTCGGCGCCGTCGCCGTCGTCCACCACCATCATCGCCGAGCAGTCCTTGAAGGGGCAGTAGGCCCTCTTGGCACCGAGCAACATGGACTCGCACAGCGCGGCGCCCCACCGCTCGAAGACCTCCCGGGGGAGCATGCCCTGGCAGAGCGCCGGGTCGAGGACGCCGGCGCAGCCCTCCTCGGGGCACTTGACGTCGGCGATCATGTCCTGGATCTTGGCGCCGATGTAGCCGGCGAGGCAGGCGGCGCAAAAGGCGTGCGCGCAGCCGCGGCTGGCGCGGAGCGCGTCCGAGGGTGGCACCGCGTCCAAGCAGATCTTGCAGAAGACGAACGTGCTGGCAGCAGCGTTGGACCGAGACGACGAGGACGACGACGAAGAGGCGCCAGCGGAGGAGCACTCACCTATGACAACAACGGACGTCGCGCTGCTGTTGGTGGCAGTGTGACGCATCGGGAGCGAGGATCGCGCCGTGGCAGCCGCGATGGCGGAGGACATGATCACCTCCTGAAGCTGGAGCTCGGCGGCGTACTTCTCGTCGGATATCGGGAAGAGCTCGTCGTCTTCGGCGACGTCGGCGTCGCTCCGGCCGTGGGCGAGGGCAGAGAAATAGAAGTCGTCGACAAGGCCAGTGAGATTGGCGTTGGAAGACTCGGATGCCATTTCTTCGTGCGAGGTGAGGATCTCATCGTCTTCCGTCAGTCGTTGGAGAGATTAAATAGCCACTCCGCGGTTAATTTGGAAAGCTAGAGAGTCGTTTTGGTATCGGGCGTGATCAGAATTTGGAAGGGCTGGCGATGGTTTTGAGGCTCATACTGTTCCGGATGGAAAACAATTTCGTTTTGAAAAAAAAAATCGGAGGGGAACGAATCGAACAAAATTACCGAAATTTTGGTGGGTTTTCAAATTGGACGAAATTTGGACTTGAAATTTGGACAAAATTTTACCGAATTTTGTCCAAAATCAAATTTATGATGTAATTTATCCAAATTCAAATATTTCTGATTTTTTTTGAACGAATTGAAAATATTTCGAGGGGTGGCGAAATCACCGAAATTTCAGCGAAATTAATTCCCTGCTCCTGATACGCCTTCAATACAACATTTCTCCGTATGAGAATGCACAGTACATTTATACTCAGTACTACTGTAGTATTGTTTGCCTGAGGAGAAATACCGGGTGATGAGCTGAAGATATACGTACGTAGAAAGTTCAACTCCGGGAGATTTCAAGACCAGGTGAATGTTCAGAAAACGAATTCAGAAACTTGCAGCCTTGCAGGACCGTATGAGAATGCACAGTACATTTATACTCAGTACTACTGTAGTATTGTTTGCCTGAGGAGAAATACCGGGTGATGAGCCGAAGATATACGTACGTAGAAAGTTCAACTCCGGGAGATTTCAAGACCAGGTGAATGTTCAGAAAACGAATTCAGAAACTTGCAGCCTTGCAGGACGAGCAACCAAACACTGACATTTAAGCCTTGGAGAGCTGTTTGAAGTGACCTTCACCTTCTCCTTTGCTTGCTTCCTTGGCTCAAATCGGCAGCATCGGTGATGTTAGTGCTGCTGCCATCTGAATCAAGGTCATCTGAATCAAGGTGAGAAGAGAGGAAGATCAGAGGGGAGAATTCACCATTGGCTTGCTTCTGAAATGGTTTTAGTTTTCCCTTCGTGTGATCGAAAGGACTTTTTGTCCCTCGAAACCATCGAGTGAAACATTGCAATTGACTGGTTGAGGTGGTCTCATGCGACTGACACTTAAGTGGGCATGTGTCAAGAGGAATGTGCATTTGGGCCATTTTGTACAATCGAATTAGACAAGGGACTGATTTGCAATTTTGTTATGAGTAAAATCACTTCACTTTTCCACTAACTGACTGCTAGTTTGAAGACTGGATTTTTTTGGGAGGGTTTAAATGGTGTTTTCAGCTGAACATTGGTTCTCAGAAAGTGTTTTATACTGTTTTGTAAATCTGCAAAATTACAGATGTTTCTCTGTGAAATATATGGACAGCTATGATGAGGTAGAGCCGGGGGTCGTGCCGTGCCGGGGGCACGACGGGCTTCGGGCTGTGCTGGCAAGCACCACCACCTCATCGTGACATGTCGTGCAGGCACGACTCGCCTCCGGCGAAACCCAAACACGCCCTAGGGGATGACGGGTCACCGTCGTGTCGTGCCGACCCAAGCATGGCCCTATTGGACGCATGGAGGTGGAGCCGTAGACGCCGCTGCCATCGGAACGTCGCTCGTGGTAACCACCGTGGAGCTCCATACGCGTGCGCCAAATGGAGGCAAGAAAAGAGGAAGGGTGCGCCGTGCGGCCGTGGTCATCTCACTTGGGGCCCTAGGTGGCCAACGTCACCGTGGCCTGTGGAGGAACAACGCCCTCTAGAGCTGCTGTCGTTGTGGCCGCCGCTGTTGCCAAGGGCGCCCGTGTGCCACCTCCGCCATCCATGCCCACCCGCCCTCGCCACTTGGATATGGAGGTAGCGCTTGGAAGGAGGGAGGCGACACGTGGAGAGGGTGGGAGGCAGGCAACTTGGACTGAGGAGGGGAGGGAGGCGGTGCATGGGGAAGAAGAAGAGAAACAAAGGTAGGCAGGAGGCGTGCAGGGAGGAAGAAAAGAAAGAAAGGAAAGGGAAAAGGAAGAAAATGAAAGAAAAGGAAGAAAGTAAAGGGGAAAAGAAGAAAAGTAAAGGAAAAGAAGAAAAGGCTGCGATGGTGTTCACTTTCTACTGGTCAGGTGTACTCCATAAAAAATACAAGAGATACAGAATTGACGAAGAAAAATAAGGAATTGTACAAAAATTGATGATGGAAAATAATGCAGTGGACTGTAGGCACACAAATATTTAGGAGAAAAGGAACTAAACGATAGTCACCATTGGGTACAGATACAAAGTTACTGCCCCATTAAAAACCTTACACCAAGTGTTGGGTACCTCGGTAAGGAAAAGAGTACAGTAACTGTATATATATATGTATTAACTACTCCCCAATATCGAGATCGTTCATATGTTCCATATTATCGTATGCTTGCACAATATCAGGATCCTCCAATTGATACTGATGTCGCTCTTTTGTCAACTCTCAGTCCTTTAATTAGGATGGTGATTCCTCCACCATCTTGGGCATGAGGGACGACCTCCTTTCTTCAATTATTATTCCTACTATGCCGAACATCGCTTCTGAAGAAACGGAGGACACTAGAACCAGTAGAACATCTCGTGCGAAATAACACAACATAGGGAATATCTACTTGTTGTTCTTCCACCACTCAAGCAAGTCTACCTTGTCTCCACTATAAAGATTAGGATCGATGTTTGCAAAATCATATTCCAGGTAGTGGTTCAGCTCTGAGGTAAAATTCTACTTGGGGGCACCTGAGACTAAGAGTATGAAGAATTAGACTTGCCATTTAGCTTTTTCACATGTGGGCTGACACGCTTTGTCTTGCCTTGATGTGTTTGCTGTGAGGCCTTACATGTCATGCTGCTGCCAAGCTTGTTATGATAAAAGCAAAAAATACGATCAAATTCGTTTTTGACATGTTCGAAAGCTTTGCAGAAATCAAGGCCGAGACACTCACCTATTCTCTACATAGCAATCTTCAAACCTGCTAACTTTTTTTGTAGGATTCAAAATGATAGAAAATAAATATAGGTGTGAAATAAATCCAAAATATTCAACAAAATTTTCCTCCATTGTTGCAACAACATGGACTAAAAGGATAGGTCCCTAGATTTAGCAAACTTGTTTGCAATTAGCCAAATATAATCTATAACTAAATAAGAGGTAGGTTACTAAATACCAGATAGAGTAGGTTACTAAATACCAGATAGAGTCTTAGTTGCTTTGTAAAAAAAAACTCTCATAAATGACTAACAATTTCCCAATCTGAGTTTGTAACTATCAACTTATTACTCTGAGAGTTAGCATTGACAAAGACATATATAATATGTTCAGACCTTCTTCAGCATGATGTATGTCGAGTTCCACCTCACCTTCATGTCAAGACCAAATTTTGTTGGGGTCTTGTCGTTGGCTATGTAGTACTCTGTGAACTTGGCTACCACTTGTGTTGAACTTGAAAGATAACGAAGGGCGTCACGGATATTGTAAAATAAACGCCAATCTTCTCCATACCGTCTTGCACAACGAGGTTCAGGATATGACATACCCATCTCTGGTGGAGAACATATACACCGATATATGTCTGCAACCTTGGGTTGAGGATGTTCATAGCCGTCGTATTTGGCGATGCATTACCAAAAGTTATAGAAACAATCTTATTTTCTATTTAAAAATCCTCAAGTACCCCTAGTATGTGCTCGGCAATGGCTTCTCCCGCATGTTATTCAAAAATTAACTTAAACCCTATAACTCTCTTGTTTAGCTTGTATTTTTCATCTAAATAATGAGCTACAATACTAAGGTAGGAAGTTCTCTGGTGCGATGATGTCCAAATATCCAAAGTTAAAGCAAAAGAGTACTGAACTTTCAGCAATATTTTCTTTAGTGCTGCTAGCTCCCTACTATATACATCTCTAAAATATCAAATGAGGTAGTTCTCCTACTGACATGTTGGTACTGTGGAAAAAAGGCACGTTGGATCATTCTTTCGAACGAGCGCCTTTCACCCATCCTAATCGGTTGATCTTCCAAAACAATGTATCTAGCAATTTCTTCATAGGGCATAATGAGGGTTGTATGTTCAAGAACTTACTGAGCCATCAGCCTCAAAGTTCAGCTGTGTCTGGACTCCTCCACCTAGCGTGTGTGCTCCCATCCTTTTTCAAGCATGCTTTGTAGTACCAGTTCAAGTGCCCCATCCCTCCACCTATACGAGCAGTTAATTGAGCTTTGTAATAATTACAAGTTGCGATGTCTATCATTTGGTTGTCTTGAATTTCCTCGCTCTAGGTCATGTGCTTCTAGCACTCCGCCCTTCGCCCGATGTTGTTGGTGCCGAGCGTGGACCCACCAATATTGCCATCTGCGGGCGGGTAGAGAAGTTTGGCGTTTCCATCGGGTCTGAATTGTGTTGGTACTCCTCATAGCGCTCCGTACCATCCATATGACGATCTTCCATGCCATAGTCTCCAATGCTTGGGGAGCGCCGACGAGCACCTATGGGAGAGGCGGCAAGAGGAGGACTAGTGGAGCAGTGGCGGGAGCGTCCGTGGCTGTGCCCCGCTACTGCCTTCGTGCTACAACTCCTCAATAGCATAGCGCTACCGAGTGTGGACTTCATGTTTTGACTCATTGGTGGCATACTTTCTATTGTATAGACTATTGAGAGTTTGAGATTATTGAGTAGAGCACTAGAGCAAATAGAGAATCTGAGAAGAGAAGATGTGCTTCAGCCAGCCGTGAAAAAATGAGCAAAGAGCGAATAAGAGAAAATAAGTTGTGATTCGGTGGTGAAGAAATGAGCAGATGAGTTCAGTTTTATAGGCACAGAGAGGAAGAATCTCGCATCTACCCGTAACCTTCTTTCACTGCTCCATCTTGTCACCAGAATGGGGCAAACGACTGTTGCCTCTCTCCCTCCCCGCCTGTTGCTTCTTTGTCACTGCCAATAGTCTTATCACTGGTCATGTTTGCATCCTCATCCCCTATGGCCGCTCCACACCTCCCCGGCGCCCCCTCATCCCCATTCCCCAGTGGCCGCTTGCCTGCTCCCCACCGCCCCGGCGCCTCCTCATCCCCGCCCACCCTGCTCCTCACAGGCCTCGTCTACCTCTCGGGCTCTGCCGGCCTCGCCTCCACCTCACGGCGCCAGCGACCCCACACTCTCGGGCTCCTTCGTACTCCACCTCATGGTGCTGGCAACCCCGTCCCCACCCTTCGAGACCCCTCGGGCGCCTCTGGCTCCGCCCTTGCACACGGGCTCTTCCCCCTTTGCGCCACACCGACCTCTGGCGCGACGGCTCCACCTCGCGGCATCGACCACCTTGTGTAGCTTTGGACCCCTCGCACGGCCTCGCTTCGCTCCAACTCCCCTCGCACGGCCGCCCATGGCGCGACCGACCTCCACCTCGCATGGGCCATGATGTGCGGTCTGGGCGGGGCGGCGAGGCAGAGGCAGTGGAGGCGACCGTGAGGTGGCGATGGACGGGTGGAGGCGGGTGCGCAAGCGGGAGTGGCGAGGCCTTGGCCGCCGTCGGCAGTGGAGGCAGAGGATGCAAGCGAGGGTGATGAGGCAGAGGACATGGGCGGGGCGAGGGCGACGACCACGACGACTCAGCGAAAGTGCGCTCCGCTCCCTCTCCTCTGTGTCGCTATCATGCCACGTGCCGCCACTATGCCTCCGTGCTGCTTTCGTGCTGGGCCGGCCCAACTAGTCGTGCTGTGCCGCCGAACAAGCCCTACCCTTAGGCCTAGCCCGACCAGGCCCACCATGTGGCGTGGCGTGTTGGCCAGGCCTCGGCTCAGCCCGACCCAACTCCCAGGTCTATGTTGTGGTCAACAATTTTACAATTTGATTGTGCATTTTGAAGTTTGCTAACCCTTTTTGGACCGTGCCGCAAATCTATGTCTTTTCCAAAAAAAAGGAAGCTTATTCATATAAAATTGCTTTCTTCTTTCTATTGTGCAAATTTTGGATTTGTGCCTTTATAAAGATATTATGAACTTTTTTTAAAATGTGCAAAGGATTGTTTTTCAAAAGGAAGGAGATTATGCACTTTTTTCAAAATGTACAGAAGGATTTTTTTTTGAAGGGGTGCAGCTGGTTATCGTAGCTTGAGGCTTAACAACAATTAGAGCATGTACATCTCGTAACATCTAAAGTAGGTGATAAGGTGGACACATCACCTCTCTCCACAAAGACTATTGTTAGCTACTTTTATTTTAACCCTTAGCACTACCTATAGGTGCTAAAGTCAGATGTTTAGCTAAACAAACGTTCAAGTTTTCAAAAATTAGCACCAATATCCAAGGTTTGCTTCGATGCTGTGCAATCCATTTCCTGATAGGAATTTGCAACAAAGAGTGTTTGATTACACCATAAAAACATATGAATTTTTCCAAAAGCATTGAGCAAATGTTTAGTTTCCTATGGAATTGAGAACATGCGAAAATATTCCATAGAATTGTGCCATTTCAATCTTACAAACCACAAAACAACCTATATAGGAAAAATTCCTAAGGATTATAATCCTCCAAAAATCATTTGAAAAATCAAAGAGACCCTTAAGGCTCGGTGAATGAAGCTAACATGCCACTGACCAAAGCTTTGTGAAGAAGGGAAATGCCGAACGTTCGGAGGAAGGCAACTAACTATCTTATCTTAACTAATAAAAGAAAGAGTTTATCCCCGCGCAGACAATGTCCTTTCTCTCGTACGCGTGGTTGGCCTCTCCCACCTCTCCCAAATTTCTCATCAAGGCACACCAACATGTGGACCCAACCTAACAGGGACAAGGTCCCGTCCCACCATCCCCCAGTGACTCACAGACATATCCATGCCCTCACTTCTTCCGTAACTACCCAAACTGTCACCGCCCGACTTCTTCACATGCACACATTGAAATTCGTCGCTGTCCCACTCCTCCTTGTTTTGCACTGCGACTCGCCACCTACGCCTGTCCGGCATTCGCTTTGTGCCTCAGAGACCCCGCCCCCTTGGACACTCAGTCTGTGGGTTGCAACGAGGATGTGCACGAAGATAAGGGGATCCGATAGCGTAGGAGGCGTCGGCGCGAGGAGGTAACACCGGCGACGGGAGGAGGTAGCGGGGAGGGGAGGTGGCGTTGAGAACGGGAGAAGACACCAGGAGGGAAGGGAGGAGAGAGGGAGGCGGTACCTTGAAGGAGAAGTGGCGGCGGCGGGGAAGAGAGGGAAGGCAGCGAGACAAATGGGGAAGAGGCAGAGACAAAGATATCCTCCCCTTGCCATGCCGCCGTCTCGAGTTCACCACACCGTGTCCTCTTCATCCTAACCCCGCTACGCCACCGTCGTCTCCTGTTCCTCGCTGGCCGAGCAAACATCGCCACCTCCTCGCTTACCACCGCGGCGCTGCCACCACCTCCTCCCCCGGCCTCCCACCTCCTCGCCGCAATATGCCTGGCGAGGGCTGAAGAGACCAATGGCCGTGAGAACCGATTCTTGGCTTGGGATCAGAGTGGAAGAAGGTGACCATTGACGCAGTAGTCTCTTCTTTGTCACCAAGAATGATGAAAATGGGCAAAGACGTCGGAGAGAGAAATTTGCATCAACTTCAACTTCCAAATGTAAACAATCTATAAGCTCAAAATTTTAATTTCCAGGTAGTAGTAGGAGGTGATACATTAGGTGGTTAATATTTCTGTTTATATGTGTATGAAAGAAAAATGATATTTACTATACGGCTTAGGCTTAGGATCTCGTATGCTGATATGTATTATTCTTTTTTGGGATTCCGTTGTAACACATAGACACTCACCTAGTCCAAATTGAAAACAGACCTAGAAGTGCATATGCAATTTTTTGGGATCCAAAGCGAGGGCAACAACCGACTTTGGTATCAAAACCCTCCGCCACGAGTATTTTTTTGGGATGTGAACTGTTCTAGCGAGGAGAAAACGAGAATATTATACTAGGCGGTCAGGAACTCCACACCACACCGTCAGCACACGAAGGATACCCCAAATTATGCCCGTGCAATCACCCACCGGAACCAAAGCCAAACCGAGTGAGTGAGGAACCGATCAAACAGGCAGCCAAGGCAGATTCGATCGGGCAAAAAGGGCAGCAAAGAAACCCAGCGCGCCAAGGCCCCAAGGCGGCGTCGGATCGGCACAAGGCATCGATCCAAAAACGAAACAAATCATTTCTCTCACTCTCTCTCACACACAATTTTTCTTTCTTTCAATCCCATTTCGAAAACCTAATTTAATCCACACTCTTGTTTTATTCCTCCGCGCCAGCAGCAGCGGCAGCAGTAATGAATCATCGTCATCGTCGTCGTCGCCGCGCCGAGAAAAAGAAGCGCAGGAAAGAACCAGAAGAGGATAACACATCAAGCGACGCGCGGCTATGTGAGGAGGCGGATCCGCGAGAAGATTCCGCACCCACGCGCCTACCAAACGATCCCCCAAGTCCGAGTGGTTCGTCCCGTGCTCTGCTCTCCCCCACCAATCAAAATCCAATCTTGCAGCCGCAGTTTGGTGGATTTTTTTTTTTGGTTTGTTCTTTGGATCCCTACTTGCTCGGTTATTTATTGGGCTCCTTGCTAATCCACGGAGATTAAGACGGGAGGGGAGGGTTGGTGGCTTTGTTGGTTTTAATTTACTCTCTTCTTTTTGGAGATTCTTTTCCGGGGTGGTGTAGTGTAATGCTTGTTTGACTGGATTGGATTGGATTGGATCGGGACGGACTCGCGTGCAATTCACCACCCCAGCTGCGGCCGCGTGTTTCCCTATAGATTTGCGCTGCGCTGCGGCTAAATTAGGGTTCCGTGCTCTCGCCCCACCACTTTACCCTTTCTTCGTCGCCCCCCCAAATCGACGAATCCTTCCTGTTCCCCCCTTCCGCCTCTGGCGGCGGTGCAGAATCCCGGGGGTTTTCAGCTCTGGTTCGTCGATTTGGTCTCTTTGGTATGGTCGCCTGGTCCGATTTGGTGCTTGTCTGTGGGTTTTGGTTTGAATTTTTCGAGGTTTGATTGGTTGTTAGTTGGTGTTGCAGGGTTCTTCAATGGTGGCATGAGTTGAGTCCGGGAGCTGCTCCTTTTTTTTTTGGTTCGGCCATGTCTCAAATCCAGAGCACCTCGCGGCAGAACTGCGCGCTCCTCGTCGTGCTGTGCGGGAAGTACGCCGAGAAGCAACGGACGCCGGCTCGTCTGGTGCCCGAGGCGAAGCGGGTGCGGCTGTCCTACCCCTTCCCGGAGCTCGTCTCGTCTGGGAGGTTGGAGGTCAGTTGGTTTTTGCTGTTTAGTGTGGAGATGGATTTTGTTTGTGAGTTCTCAAGAAGGGGAGGTTTGGGAATGCAGGTGCACGCGCTGATCAATCCCACAGTCAAGCAGTTTCGAGAGGCACAGTGGGCGGTGCAGCCCAACTTGTTGTACCTCCAGGGGCAGCAGCTTGAGAATGAGAAGGAGATTGGTACACTTGTCTGGGGAGATGCTGATGTGTCTGACCCGCAGATGTTTAGCTCGCTCATCAGCCCTCCATTTCCGACCATAGTAAGCTCCAAAATTTAATTGAGTAGTTTGTTTGTTTTCTATGCACTTTGCTGTGTCATCATTTCTTACCTGGCTGGCAACGACAAAACTAAGTGCACATTAGTTCGTAGTTGTGTGATGAACCCTGAGATGGGAAGCTCAGCAACACAATCTCGTTATCATATGGAGATATTCTTGTCTCACAATATGGCTATCATGATCTGTGCTTAGTAAGTGATAAGATCCTAAAAGTCTAACACTGTGTTTGTTTTTATCATCGTATGTTTAAGGTTTCACACAAATTGTTTACTTGTTATACGTTCTTGCCCATGTTTTGGTTGCCTGGATGAAACTGGGTGCTTATAGCTTATAAGGGTAGTTATTGTGTTGGTTTTGTAGAAGGCAAAATGTTCTGGTATTTTAGCTTTAGCCTGAAAGTGGAGAAGCACATGGCCTGGATCGGAAGTAATCAATGTACGAGAGTCAAAATGTTTCTCTATCTTCTCTAGTAACTCTTTGTATGTTTTTGTGTTTGAAACATATATTAGAACCAGGGATGGGAAAACCATTCGAAACAGGCCAGTTACACCAATTCTTGGATTCCCTGGCAAGGGTTGAAATTTGACTAAATGGACTCAAAGACATCTCAGTGTTTTGGCAAGTTTCCACTGGAAGATGGCTGGTTTCTGGCCTAGTTGGGCTGGGGGTTGCTATTGTTTTGAATAGTGTATTGCTGGTGCATTTGCAAAAATAAAGTAGCTACTTGTATATATATGAAATAGAAGGAAAATGCTTACCTTGTTGCGATCACAAAAATATCTGGGGTTTAGAGTTTTTCCTTTTCAATAGGATTTAACCCTCCTTTTTGGAGCAAATGGTTGAATATTCCCCTATCCCTTCTTACTTTAACCGATTGTATTCCATATGGAATAAGAGGAGAAGAAAAGCATTCTACGATCCCCCAAGGGACCCTTTTTTAAAAAAAGGGAAAGCTCTTCCTTGAATTTACTTTAGTTTTATTCCTTTTTTGAACCCCAACCAAAGTTGATTCGAAGACGAGCCACTTCAATTATCCTGTTAAGTTCTATCTTATGCCTTTCCCTATTTCATCCCGTAAAGTTCCACGCTTGCAGTTTGGTCAAGAAAGTTGACCTAATAACAAACAAGGCAAACATTGATTATGAATCTATTAGGCACTGTTTTCAGACAATCAAGATAGCTAGGTGGGATAACCTCTTGGATTATTTAATAGGCAAAGGAAAGAAATATGGAATGTCCCAACTCCCAAAGCATATTTAGTATTCTTTCTTCCAAAAAGCCAATTAGGATGTAGGAGATGCAACAATCGGGGACAAAAGATTTTTTGGGTGGGTTGTTGCGATATAATATCTGGGGCTTAGAGTTTTTTTTTGTTATTCTTATGCTGTCATGCACTGTTTTCAGACAATTAAGATTGCTATGTGGGATAACCTCATGGCGTATTTAATAGGCAAAGGAATGAAATATGGGATGCCTTAAAGCATATTTAGTACACTTTCTTCCAAAAAGTCAATTAAGATTTAGGAGGTGCAACAAACTGAAAAAGGGATTTTTGGGTAGCTGTGTTTGCAAATAAATGAATGCCAAGGAAAGTTGAAATATGTCACTAAAGTGGCACTACATGCTATCTGCTATAGTGGCTGGTGCAGCCCATTTAGCCCTGCTACTGTGCGTACTCACCCAAACAGCTGTGTTGTAGCTGCCATGTCCATACTACACTATAACTGCATTGTACCACTGCTAAAGCATGCTATCTAAACCACTAGGTGTTAGGCTAAAAACATTATATGGCCAGGAGCCATTGAGAATCTTGAATTGTCAACCCTCAGCCTCAGGCAGCTGTGTCTGGAACTATTTCTTTAGCTCTGGTTGTAGCCATGCTTCTTTTAAAGCCACATTTACTGATCAGTGTTAGTAGCGATGCAGTCTGTACAATTTGGTTGATAAAGTTGTTCAGATTGCTCTTTGAAAAGTATACTGATATTTCCCATCTAAAAAAAGGTATACCAATATTTCAGTTGAGTGGTTGATATTGTCACCTTAAACTGCTGAATTTAATTTGTATTGTTGAGGTTTTGATTTAGACCAATATAACTGGTACATAATTTCATTGCTTGTGGATTAGATGCTTTAACATTTACTTGTGTAACCTTCCTTTCCTTGTTTAAGCATCTTTGTTTTCATCTTGTGTTTGACTTACTGCTGGTTTTGCTGTTTACTTTCATGAACATTGTTTTTGGTGAATTTCCTTGTAGCTACTAATCTTACCGTTTAAGCATTAATACAGGTTTATTTGGAAGTTCCTATCGGGGAAAAGCTTGCTCAATCACTACATTCAAAGGTACCTTGTTTTCCAATAATTTTACCTCTTCTCAAGGAGCTGATTCTTATTGTACATTTCTGACTTAGTTGGAGATTGCTGCATAGACGTGTCATTCTCGTTCTTTGTAACTTTCATCAACCTTTTGTCCTTTTATTCCTTGTTTTTTAATTTTGCATAAATGTTGATCCTTGAGTTTAGCTTGTTTTGAAAAATATAGTTGTTGACATGTTGTACTGATTGTCGGGATGTTTATATGCCTTTAATATCCAAAGATTACCATTTTTTGGGGGCTTTTTGACTGTTAAAATTTCATTTCTCACTGTTACTGAGCTAAATTTCCCTAAAACTATTGACTACTCTGCTATTTACTTTGTAGTTTTGGTTCTAATTTTGGAATGCAATGTTGACATTCTTTCATTCAGGGGATTCCATACGTGATATATTGGAGGAACTCATTTTCATCTTATGCAGCATCTCATTTTCGCCATGCCTTGATGTCAGTCGTTCAAAGGTATCAGCATCATGAATGTAGACATGTAGTCCATCTGTTCCATGTAGTTTTGTTTCACAACTAATAATTGAGTATTCCTGGATGTAGTTCTTGCAGCCATACATGGGATGCTTTTCAGCTTGCACATGCCTCTTTTCGACTGTACTGCGTAAGAAATAACCATGTGCAAAGTGTTAAGCTTGGGCCTCGCCTGCTAGGGGATGCTCCAAAGATAAATATCATGCCTCCCGAGAATGACATGGCTGAGGAAGAAGGTAGCTCTGAAGCTTTTCCAGCTATAAAAATTTATGACGAAGATGTGAACATGAATTTTCTTGTCTGTGGAGTGCCATGCACCCTGGTAAGCTTCAGTGAATATAGTCCAAATTTTCTTATACCATTTGATGTTTCCTTATTCCAAGTTTCCAACCAATGATTATACAACCACCTCTTTTGTAGGATGCGTGTTTGTTGGGCTCACTAGAAGATGGCTTGAATGCTCTGTTGAATATTGAAGTACGGACCCATCCTTCTAGTTACCAAGTCCCTTTTATTTGTTTCTTTTACTGCTATGTCTAGATCCGAATAGAAGTACTAAGTTCTGAATAGATTTTTACACCAAAGATCTACTTCATGGAACTGCTGGGAGTATGTGATGCTAACTTAGTAAATTATAAATTTTGCTGCATGTAATATTCTAAATAGCAGCCACTATGACCTTGTAAGCAGTAGTGTACAAGGTAGCACGAGGCCCAATAAGTCACAGTGGAGTGATTATGATACAAAACTACATGATATATTTAGATATCAGTATATCACTTGTTGAGTTTATTTAGTTTATCTAAAATATACACACTATAGCATTGTATACGTGAATATTTATATATTTTGAATTATTAAACTGCATAAAAGGGCACATATTGTGTAATCTCTCAAGGTGGGGTGACTGCTCACTAGCTGCTTACATTTGTTTAGAACATTGATTGAATGCTTGTTGTTCTAAGTTTATTCAATAGACATGCATTTTCACGGGGAATCCACAATAAAATATATGATGTGTACTTGTGTAGTGAAGGCTTGCGTATTCAAAGTGCTAATTGAACAACTTGGTTCAGGCTTTTTGTTTATTAAACAGCAAAAACGTTGTAAGTGGGCTGCCCTATGGACAACCATGTAATATGAATATAACTGAAATTCTGGATATCTTCATTTCTTTTCCTTGCTTTTCTTAATTGTTTACTGGTTTATTAAATATTCTAAGAAGTCTTGAGTATTGTATTTTACTATATTTGATGATAGGGCCTGTTAATGCTTGATTTTTCTTTTATTTTTTCAGATTCGTGGGAGTAAACTCCAGAACCGAGTCAGGTATCTCAACTGCTGTATATTATATAATTTATATTAAGCAACATATCTGATAATTTGTGGCAATTTAAATGCTATAACTCATAAACATGTCATTTTTGTATTGTATTCTTGCTTTAGTAATCATATTGATAATTTTCTTGACTACAGAAAGTTTTATAGCTCAAACCTAATGACATATCAAATTAACTAATGAATCTTGATTTGTGCTCTCTATTAAGATTAATTAAAGGGTAACTGAGGTTACATTCCTCTAAAAATAAAACTTAATGGTAATAGAGATTCAATATTTCCATTGATTATCTGGTACGTTGTGGGCATGCCACTATATTTCCCCTATGTCCATTACTCGTAACATTTTAGATGATGCTACTTTTCTTTACATTGCAGTTCTCATTGTTAATTGCATGGTTTGCCAGAAATGTTTATTTCGTTGAGAGCAGAACCTTACAACATTTCTCTTTGCAGTGCTCCTCCTCCACCTCTTCAAGCTGAAACTCTTTCACGTGGGGTGGTTACAATGCGTTGTGATATCACAACGTGCAGTTCTTCACACATTTCACTTCTCGTTTCTGGCAGCGCACAAACTTGTTTCGATGATCAGGTATCAATTTCTGCAATTATGGAGCATTTTGTAGTCTTTAGCATGATGTGTGCAGAGTCATATTCTGCTTCACAATGTATACAGCTTTTGGAGAGCCATATCAAGAATGAAATTATTGAGAAGAGCCAGTTAGTTCGTGCTCTCTCAAATAGCGAGGATAACAAGCCATCTTCAGCTGAGCCACTGACTTCCATGTCCATGGCATGTGGAGCTTCTACTTTTGAAGTCTGGATGACCCTCCCTAAGTGGGCAGCACAGGTTATTTTTCTTCCAAAATTTCAGAAGATGCGTTAAATAGACTATAACATTTGTTCAAATGTGTGACATTTTACCCAATTCTGTTTCCAACTTTCCATTATCATTTGGTGCAAACCTTTTCGATATCAAGTTTCATTTTTTTGGATGATAAATTCTACCCCCTCTGTTTCCAAATATGTTGTTTTAGCCTGTACTGCGAGAAATAAGACATGAAGGAAAATGAGCATGGTAGCCTTATATAATGCTCTTGTATTTTGTACTCCCAAACTTTGTTTATTACTCAATTCCTAGAGTTTCTGCTTTTCTCTTGGCAAAGTAAACTTCATTTGGGGTTGTTATTAAGGGAGTGGTATGTAGGAAAAAAATGCTATGAATGTACATAAAAATTGTAGAGCCTTGTCCTTTTGTTTTGGCTTCTAGACTTGTCCTGGAGTATTGGGAGGCTTTCTATATTAGGGAGTTGTTTTGATTGTTTAAGTGCCTGCTTTCCTGTGGGTACTAGTTATGTTAGTTACCCCAATGTTTTACTGTAAACTGTAGTCCCTGTTCTTCCTCTGCTATCGGCTGTACTTTGGATTTATTAGTAAAGCTGGGTGATGCTGTTTTTTTGGAAACAGTAGTAATTTGCACTCTAATGCATAGATCGATTATAAGGACTCTATTTTCTTTGCTCTGTCACTAATTTTCCCCGAGAGCACTGTTCTGTTACGAAAGGATTGAGCTGCCCGAACCATATAGTGGTTTAGTTATGTATGATTGGTTCCTCGTTCATTACTGACTGAAGATTGTTTAACGTTCTAGGTTTTGAAACATCTTGCTCCAGAAATCTCTTACAAAAGCTTGGTTGCACTTGGAATTGCTTGTGTAAATGGCACACCAGTATCTTCATTTGATAGGCAAGATGCAGATCAACTTCTTTTCTTTTGCACAAACCAATGCAAAGATCAAGCTATTGAAAACGGACCATATGCCCATCTGCCAAGATGGTCAGCGTCCCTTACTAAGGAGAGAATGAAAGGAAGTCTAGAGTCAAAACCAAATACTTTTGGTGCAAATGGAGTTGGAGAGAACAAAAAACATCTGCTGAAAGGGTCTTCACTATCATCAGTCAAGCCAAGGCTGAAGCCTGCAACATTGAGGCCCATTCCTCACTCTCCCATGCGACAAATGCATCCTTTTATGGGTTTCCCTCAGTCTATCATTCATGATGTTAGTCAAGTTAAGCCTAGTTTGCCAGCACCTCCACCAGTAAAGCATAAGCCAGTACCTCTTGCTCCAGCAACTCAAAGAAAATCATCATCTGGGCCATCGTGTGCTCAACCAGCAATTCCATTGAATCCTCTGCCAATGAAGAAACATGGGTGCGATCGGTTGCCTATCCGAATTTGCTCTGAAGTACGGTTCTTAGACCCCCCAAATTTTATGCTGAAATGACTTCCAAAGTAATTTGTCTAAAACGAATGTTCCCTTGTCTTTTGCAGGAAGACTTCTTGAAAGATGTCAGGTTGTTTATACTGCAGAGGGGCCACACCCGACTCGTACCTCAAGGAGGATTGGCCGAATTTCCCGATGCAATTCTAAATGCAAAGCGCCTTGATTTATATAACTTGTACAAAGAGGTGGCTCTGCAGTTCTGCTATTTTCACGCATTGGTTATGGGGCTGAAAAATTGGTGATATAATTATTTCCCTGACAAATATGCTGATTGATAATTCAGGTGGTATCCAGAGGTGGCTTTTATGTAGGCAACGGTATAAATTGGAAAGGTCAAGTCTTTTCAAAGATGCGCAACCATACTGTTACAAACAAAATGACGGTAAGTATCTACTTGATATTCTAGTTCTGATGGTAACCTACTTAGTTTTACTCCGCTATTGCTCAGCCTGTAAGAAACACATTTTTATTTTGGCACTGATTCGGCTATGATATGGGGATGGTGCCAATTATTTCTTTCCTTTTGAAATTTATTATTTCTGGGAAGTTAGCTGCTATCTGGCCATCTGGTTCATTTGCCTACTTATGAGATGCTAAATGTGCTCTAATCATGTACATTTTTTGCATTCACATATAGGGTGTTGGAAACACGTTAAAAAGACATTATGAGACATATTTGTTGGAATACGAACTTTCACATGACGATGTCGATGGGGAATGTTGCTTGCTTTGCCACAGGTTTGAGGATATGATTTTCTTCTAGTATGTCTGCTTTCACGCTCTTTTCTATATCAGTAGAATCTAACATGTTCCTTTTATGTATTTCCAGTAGCTCTCCAGGTGATTGGGTGAACTGTGGGTTATGCGGTGAGTGGGCCCACTTTGGGTGCGATAGACGGCATGGGCTAGGCACTTTCAAGGTAGAAAAACACTTGCTGATCCTGAACTACCATATTATTTTCCTTTCAAGAATTTCAAATTTTAGGTTATGGATTGATCTGAGCTGCTGTGGTAACAGGACTATGCGAAGACAGATGGGTTGGAATACATCTGCCCCCACTGTAGCCTTGCAAACTATAACAAGAAGCCGCCACCACCTGAGAGAGTAGCCAATGGCTTTGCGAATATGGTATCTACGTCTCGAAATGTTTAATTCTTATCCCTCTTTCTTTTTGCGTTTTTGTCCCACATTTTGGGGCAGACGGGGCTGGTAGAGAATAGGGCTTTGTATTGTTGGTCTGTATTATCTCATTAATCTGGTTTACTTAGTGTGAAAAGTTAATATATAGCTTGTAACCAATGACAACTAAGCAAAGTTCCAAGTCAGTTGATCAGGTTAATTGTCTTTTCTATTCCCGTGCCAGTTGTAGCATCTCGGGCTCTCAGCACATTTTGAGTAATATTGGTAACCAGGGGAGAAACTATGTGCCTAGCGTAGGAAAATCGTTTAATTTTTGTTCCTTATTTGCAAAACCGGTTAGAACATGTCATTAAAATGTCCACATCATGCAAATCTCGTCTATTGGCAGGTACTATGGGTGGTTTTGTCCTACATGGTATCCAAATCTTTCCCAACAATCCCCTACCACTTGGCCACGGGCCATACATGTCAGTCAATGCCCCTTCTTCCCCACAACAGTGAACTGAGAGAGGTAGAGCAGGGCAGCACTATGGGAGGTGGCGTACCCACACCGCACCTTGTCTCGTGCACACCGTGACCCATGCGATGCATCTTTGGCTGCTTGCTTACCCACATCGTTGCATGCACAACGTCCTAGTTCACCCACGCCCGTGCATGCCTTGTGCCTCCCAGTACGCCACACCGCACCCTGTCTCGTGCACGCCGTGGCCCTACGACGCATCTTTGGCCGCTTGCTCACCCACATCGCTGCGTGCACACCGTCCTAGTTCACGTGCCTCGTGCTCTGTCAGCACCTTGTCGTCATCTCACCCGCTCCTCTTCCTACTCTATCCCTCCCTCTCCTTCCTCTCAATCTTAGAAGGAGCAGAGCACATCACTGCCATAGTCACCGAGCTCCACAGTGCTCCAACTCCATAACTAGTGAGTCAATCCAAAATCCAGTCGCATCACATTGTGTTCCACCCCTCACATGCTCTTTCCCCTTTGTTGACTCCTCCTTTCAAGTTCCAGCTGAGCCGAGTCAAGCTTTGCCCTACCGTTAGTCGAGAACACCGTCACATTGCCGATCTCCTCCATCATTAAGCCTCCCCTCAATTCCTTGAAACCTTAGCATTCTCATCTTTCCAGGATGCTCATGCGCTCGTCAATTGCAGCTTCCCGCTATCGTTGAGCCATCACCATGGTCCTACACTGCCGCCGCTGTGGTCCACTGTCGCAGCCAAAGATGCATCGGCCTTTTCTGGAAAATTTAAACTCAATTCAAATCTCCCGCGCGCCTTTGGGCCGAATCCACACCGGCCCATTTCTTCGCACCCCATTCCAGCCCACGCCAACGTGCCCGCTCTCCTCGCGCGCCGGGCCGCTGTGCGGCCTTTCTTCCACCTCGCTACCGCTCGCGCTCAGAAGGCCTCTGGCCGCCCACGACGCGGCAAAACACCTCAAGGCTACCACGGAGACGATCGAGTCGCCTTGGCCTCACCGCTTCCACCCATTGGTTTGCTTCGCCTAGGAGTCATCGCCGCGCGAGATACTTGCGAAAATCTGAGCCCGGCCACGACTTCCCGTCGAGCATCTTGTCCTCGTCTCACCTCTTGAAGACTCCCCTACTGTGTCAAAACACTTAGCTTCCATCACCGTTTCCATTTTTTCCCTCGCTAGTAAGTTTCTTTCACTATATCGGTCGGAACACATCGTCACCCCAAGCTCCAGTGCGCGTGCTCCGCCGTGGCCCAAGCTTATCCCGGTGAACCAACCCCACGACATGCACGTCAGTCTGTGCCACCTTGCTTACTTACTCAAACCCCTCACTCCTTCCTTCCACTGCAGCGTAGCTCCCCAACCGCGTCATTTTCCCCAAGTCTGGCACCACTGTTGCCGCTGGAGATCTCCATGCCTGGTGAGCCCCTGACTGCTCCATGGCCAGCTTGAGCTTCACCTCACCTCTCTAAACCCACTCGCGTGGTCCCTTGCGTACTATTGTCGCATAATCGAGCCATCGAGACCTCCTTGTCATTGCTGCCTTTAAGATCGACACCTTCTCTTCTCCGGTGAGTTCTCGACCGCACCAAGGTCGTTTTCCTCATCTATGCGATCTCCTGAAGCTATTTTCGCGCTCCATTTCAGCACATTTCCTTCGATGAGCTTTGCTATCGTGTACACCGCCACCGCCGCCTCTGTTCACTAACAACCAGCCGCCTTGGACCTTCCCCGACCTCGGTGACACCCCCTACGTGATCGTGGTAAGCTACTAGAGCATAAGCATCCTTCAATTAGAGTAGATCGAGGCGTTTATGCCATTTTCACTAGTAGTGCCCATGGCGCCACTGCGGAACATCACCGCCGGCTCGCCTTAGGCGACCCTAGGGCCCCGAGCCACGACCCTTAGCTATGCAAAGGTCCCCTGATCCTATTTTGAGCTCCAAGTCCCGCCGCCTTCACCCCTGGCGCCAATGTCGTGTTGGACACAAAGCACTCCGCCGCATCTCAGCACCATTATGCTGCCTTCGTCTACCTCGCTGGCCATCTTCACCACCCATGGCGTCGCCATGACCCCATCTTCCCATTTCTGAGCTTCCCCGAGCCTTTCCGCGCCTATGGGCCCCACGTGATTAGGAGTTAATTAGCGCCAAATGAC
Source organism: Phyllostachys edulis (assembly GCA_036346405.1). Lineage (NCBI taxonomy): Eukaryota > Viridiplantae > Streptophyta > Magnoliopsida > Poales > Poaceae > Phyllostachys > Phyllostachys edulis. The sequence continues at coordinate 47,502,109 of CM070560.1, read as the reverse complement.
AGAAGTTAAAGTTACTAAGTCACTGATATGTGGGACCGGCTGAAAAGATAATCACAAATCTAATTTAAAACACGTTTAGTAAATGAGTCACTGACATGCGAGACCCATGTACAATTTTTGGTTTTTAAACACGTTTTAAAGCCGAGAGGCTGACAAGTGGACCCCACATATCAGAGGATTAAAAATCAAATTAGATTTTATCATTTAGTTAATATTTAATGAGTCCATCACTGTTTTCGTAAATAGAATCAAAAATTAAAAACCCAAGAGACTAACATGTAGGCCCCATTTGTAAGTAAATGATTTTTAGAAAAATGGAAAAGTTGTCTTCAGTATAAAGGAAATAAGTCTTCTCTATTGGAAAGCGTAAATTTCAGAAAATACGCTTTTGATGTCACCCTTTTTATTATTTCAGGATTTTTCAAACCGAGCAAAATTAAAACGTTAATAACTTTTGCATATGAACTCCAAATTGAAGGAATCTTTTTATTAATTCATCTAAAATCATGCTCTGTCTGCATATGCAAAAATATTTAGATTTTGTTGCTGTTGAAATTATTTTACTATTTGTGATTTGTTATCGGCTCTTTTGAATAGACGTCGGAAACGCGAATGAAATATTCGACGACCCTACATCCTCATACTCAGAGGTACCAGAGCAAGGCAAACACCTCCTTTGCCCATGTTGATCCCATTATTTCAATTATTATATTTCATTTCGCAAAATCTGTTATGCATGCATGTATGTTTGGCTAAAAATTGCTATGTTTGGGGGATAATGGTAGTTAAATTCCTATCGAATGCATGATCCTCCTTGATATATTGATATCCTTATTGTTGTAGCCTTTAGGATATGGTTTAGACAATGAATAATGTCAATTTGGGTATTTCGATTAGGAATGTTGAATAGATACTTAGCCGGGTTCTAGTTTCGCTAAAATTGAATAATGGATGAAAACATGAGTATGGATTTGGGAGATTTTGAAATATGGTCCAGAAGGACTGCCTCTATTATTTTGTCTGAAAATGAAAATAAAAAACTTAGCTTGTGATGCGGGCAAGTTATATTATAAACTGAGAAGTGTGAGAGGTGTATCAAACAAGTAGATAGGGTAAGGACCGAATGTTAGTATATCCAAACTAAGCGTAAGCGTACAACCATACGACTGAAATGGGCGGTCTTAGCTAATTAAGTTTTCTAGGTCTAGTCTTGCATGTTGGTAGGCCACAGTAGTATAAGCATGTTCGGGTAGGCTTGCTCGAATGGGCTTCCTTCATTGAGGCATTGGGAACAAAGCTTTACGATATAACAACGAATGCCTCACTGAGACGGGGGTACCTGGGTGAAGTGAGGGTGTTCATTTATCAGGCTAGTACAAGGTTAGGTCTAGGTGAAGTAAAAGCTTCGTTACAAACTCTAGACTGCTTACCAATGGTTAGTGAGCGGTGATGTCGACGGATGCCAAATAAACTAGAGAGCTCGTATCATGTAGGTAAAGTTGTATACCTCTGCAGAGTGTAAATCTATTTAAATAGCCGTACTCACGATGATGAGCGTGCTAAGTGTCATTTTGACGGGTATAGTCTCTATATTTGCAAAAACCGGTCTTATTGGACAAGTATTGGGATGATTTTGTTATTGTTAACTTGAGTGCCATGTCTATGACGGAGAATGAAATGATGATCACAACCGAGGAGGGTTGTGAGTTTACTTTTATTATGTCACCTACTTGCTATTTCATTATCAGTCAATTGCTTTGTAAAACTTTTGTTTAGGACGAAAAGCCAAAGCCGTCCCAAACACCCCTATATTTGAACCGGATTCTGTTCTGCTTTACCAATTCTGCTCACATGTATGCATGATGCATCTATCGCGCTATAATAACGTGAACATAAAGATGCCCACATAAAATCTCCAAGCATATATATATATATATATATATATATATATATATATATATATATATATATATATATATAAATAAAACTCTAGGTCTCAATTCGTATAATTAGCTCGCTTCCTGGCTGCTCATCCTAAGCGTGAGATGAACCACAACCTACTTATCGAATCGACACATCGGAGTGTGTAATTTGCTTCATGCCAACCCTCCAAGTGTTTGTAGAATCCTCCTAAACCACGGCCTCAGAAGTAATAGCAGTATAACTGAACTTGAAGTTATTAATTACAAGCATGTAATTGTCTACAACGAGGATATAATAATCCTCATTTAATTATTTATCTGTAATTCATATTATGGATAATAAGGACGTCATATGGTCCTTGAGTATACCCCTTGATATTCATAAGGGAGAAGCTGGAGGTCGTAAGTTCTTCTACAACCACCCCGTAGTCGTAGGTCCTCCTACGACTACCCCATAGTCGTAAGTCCTTCTACGACTATCCCGTGATCGTAAGTTCTACTACGATCAGTCTGTGGTCGTAAGATCTTCTACGACTACCACCTGGTCGTAAGCTCTTCTACGACCAGTCCCTAGTCGATAGGGCTTACAGACATGTGGGCCTAGTCGACCAGAGAATCTTTCGCACCATATTTGAAGATATAGGCAGTAAACTATGCTGTTATTATCTGGAATAATGACACGATTTAAACTCCCTGTTATGGTGATAACTGCTTGGCAACGTGGGAACATTACTACTCCCACAATAACCTCCAGTAACGGCTCCATGATCTGGAACATTAAGGTGGCCTTTAGACTGAAGATACAACGTCACACTTCGAGGACTGTATAAAAGGCAGAATCATCAGGATGAGGGGAGAGGATCAGAGGGCAATCAGAAACACAATCAGGAGCACAAGACGTAACACTCTAGTCTTTCTCTTGATCTTGTAATCCAGCATACTCAATACATACACACAGGAGTAGGGTTGTTATTCTCCCAGGAGAAGGCCCGAACCTATATAAAAATCCCCGTGTCTTCCTCTCCGCGTGATTTTGAGCCTAGGGGAGCCCCCGAATCAAACAATCTTTACGTAAGTTCGGTTCTAAAACACCGACAGTTGGCGCCGACCGTGGGGATCTTTTAGTCATCCGCTTTTCTTTGTTTGTTCAACTCTCATGCTCTCTTGGAAGGAGAGTGGAACGAGGAGAATTGGTTCGACTTGGCCGATTACGCAGATATCGACATGGATGCTGGTTTCGACTATGAGCCAAGTACTGCGTCATCCGATGGTGATGTCGCCTCCGGAGATCATTCTCCAGGAGACCATCCCGCCGATGGAGTTGAGGAGGGATCCTTATCCCCCACAACGTTATGTCCAGATGAGGAACCAACTTCCTCAGAGGGCAAGGGTCCATCCGACCACAACAATGACTGTTCCAAGGCAGGCTCAGAGCATGGCAAGGGTTCCCCCTCCAAATGTTCAAGTCCATCTGAGGTAGTCTGACCTGGCACGACAAGTTTTGGAAGTCATAATTCCAGACCTCCATCAGCATCTGGTGATCCTCTCTCCGGTTAGCCCAGCCAAGGATGTGATCAAACATGCTTCTCTTGCGAGTTCGACCATCCCAACACAGGGCTCACCTACGGACGGAGACGGCTATAACCCAGAATTCCCCTTCCTGGAGGGGTTTACTTCAAGCCGCCAGATGGTGTCATTCGACTACTCCTCAAGCGAGGAGGCCTCAAGTGCAGGTGGAGATCATCAACGGGAGGTCTTCGTCCTTCCCGCAGGTAGCAATAACTCTCCTAGAGACAGGACTGAGGACGCTCCCGACGATCATACCCTACGACCACTCGTGGCAATGACAAGAACACCTCCGGCGATGAACAGAGTCAATACTCTGATGAGCGTGCGGGAAATCCTCGAGATCATCGTACTTCACTGAGACAAGCTCAAGGATCAGGTATAGACGATTCTAAAACAATCCAACGGAAACGAGTTGCAGCTCAGAGAAATCTGTCTGGGTGCGCTCAATACCAGCCGGAAGAAGCTCAAGAACTCCAACATATCAATGATCTGTTCGAGAATCCGTCCCGAGAACTTGCTTGAGCGCCCGGCTACGACCTCTTCACCGAAGAGATCGCACGAAGGCTACAAAGCACGATGAGCAAGCTCGAACACCCCCGACGACATCATTTTGGAAGTCGTAGCTGTACAACTCCTTTAGCTTCTAGTCATTCGAATAACTCACCGCATGGAGAACACCGCAAATTGTGTTGTTCCCCAAACCGAAAAAGGGTTCCTCGAACGCCTGATGACCAAAAAGCTCTCAGGAGAGGTGATCATTCACCACTCTGACCTAGAGGTCTGCAACAGCAGATAAAATACGAGGAGTATTACCCTCGTAGGACCGAGACTTATCGTAAATCAGATTCGCCCATTGTCAGGTATCATCGTGTACGATCGCCTGGCGACATCAACCCCTATTTCTTGCAAAGAAGGCGTTACGATGTAATTACCGGATGTCGGGCATTCTCATCTAACCTCCGAGCAGTTCACTGGCCGCCGCAGTTTCGACCAGAGAACATGGAGAAGTTTGATGGGTCTCAAAATCCCATCGAGTTTTTTCAAATCTACACGACTACTGTCCGAGCAACAGGAGGAGGAGAGCGTGTCATGGCGAATTACCTTCCGATTGTGCTCGAAGGGTCTGCTTGATCGTGGTTGTTAAACCAACCACTCGAGTCGATCTACTCGTGGCAAAACCTCTACAACCTTCTACTAGCCAATTTCCAGGGCACCTACCATCGCCCCGGGAAGGAGGACGACCTGCATATGATAAGACAGAACGACCATGAGACACTACGCCAATTCATCAGGCGTTTCAATCAGGTTCACAATTTAATTTATGAGGTTTCTGACTCATCTGTTATCAGAGCCTTTAAGCAGGGAGTCCGCAGCAGAAAAATTACAGAAGGCATCGCTTTGAATCCTCCGGCTACGGTCGCTGAACTCTTTGAGATGGCTGATCGGTATGCGACTGCTGCTAAAGCAGTTGAGTGGACCAAAATCATCGATCGAGATGACAAGCATCCTCAAGAGGCCGACGAAAGTAGTAAGAAGAAGGATAAAAGGCCAACAAATCCAAGAACAAGGCAAAGCGCCAAAAGCTTCAAGCCAATAGTTCTAAGGAGGTTCTGGCCGTAAACGATAAGGAGCCACGAAGTTCCAAGCAATACTCCGATCGAGGCAAAGGTAAGTGCCTTGAACGGAAGAATGATAGGCCTAGGTGGTGCCCTTCCCATAAAAATGAAGGACACAACCTTCGTAACTGCCGAGTTTTCCAACGGAAACTCAAGGACTACTACAACGGCAAAGGACCACTTCCTACCCTTCAAGTGGTAGGGCAAGCTAGTGGTTGTACACAGTCAGACGACAATGAGGAGATGCCGTTTCAAGATCCTAAGCACACCATCGAGCACATCTTTAGGGGATCATTGTGTGGATATCATGGGGATATGTGCACGATCTTAGGATGATGCTTCAATTGGCAATGTCGTTAATGGTTTGTCGAAACACGAGTTTTCGTCAAAGTTTAATGTGTCTTTGTCATTAAAGTCGGTCGACCGACGTTGGGCACGCTGGGTCGAGCCGGCCACGGCCAGCCAGCCTTTCAATGGCGGTCTGACCGGGCTCTTGCTGTTCATCAGCCAATCGGTGGCGATGAGTTTGTGGTTAGGTCAAGTTCATGGGTTTCATGGCATATGTGTTGCATGATGCATGTCTTAACTAACGTGGGTCAAGTTGTGAAAAACTTGTTCTCGGAATCGATTTCTTTGTCTATTGTTGTGCAAAGTTGCTTGGAGGTCAATGACACCAATCCATGAGGATGATTGGGACTAAGCTTGGAGAGCCGAGGTCCGACCGATCGGGATGCCGTAAGGTCAATGGAGTCAAGCATGGCGAAGAGGGATAAAGGTGACCGAATCTGGGCAGGCTCAAAGGCGACGGAGTTGGACTCTGCTGGGGTTTGCAAGTGCCATGGTGGTTTCATGGGAGTCGGATAGAGAGACTTGCCGACATGATGAGAGCCGCTGGATCAACCTACACGTGGCGAAGCATGGAAGTGCTTCACTAAGATGGGACTCGGTCTTTGCAAAGATCGAGAAGGGTATTTTGGTAATTTTACCAAATACCGCTTTGGTGACCTTTTTGCCAACTCGGCGCAAGACGATGCATGATGAAGCAAATTAGGTCAAGAGGAGATGAAGACGACGCTTTAAAATGCGTGCATGTGTGACCCGTTTGTGTGTGGGCCTTAACGGGAGCCCATTAGAGTTAATGCTTCTAGAAGGTCTAAGCTCCACTATAAATAGAGGAGGGAGGTGGCTGCACCCCCTTTAACCCTTTCATTGTTTTGAAACCCTAGTTTGCTTAGAGAGAAGATTAGTAGAGGTTAGGGTTCTAGAGAGTTGGATTTGATTTCGTGCTCATGTATTGAGTCTTTGTACTCCATTGATAGAGTGGCTGTAAACCAATACCATATCAAATCAATCCAAGGAAAGATTGCTCAAAGATGTGTCTATTTGCTTTCCTTCTCTCTATTTGATGATTTTGAGTCTCTCTTTGATCCGTGAGTTTTTGCTTGGTTTCTTAGCTTGATCTAACTTGCTGTGACATGTGGGAACCTATCTAGGGTCATCTTTATCATCAATCACCCACGAGCAAGTCTCTAGATCATATTTCGATTTTAACTCGGTTTTAGAGCACACGTCGTTCAAACTGAAAAAGATAGGAACTTTGGTATGGATCTCTACGATCCTTAATTGGAATAGGTTCCTAATATCTTTTCAAAGGTGTGTCTCAAGTTTCGTAGAGTTTGGCCGCATAGATCAAAAGTTAGACCGATTTGAGTTTGATTTTTCTGCCGTTTCTTCATCTGCTCGGTCGCGCGGCCACCCACACCTCACTGTTGGCTGGCCATGCATGCGATCATCCGTAATAGCCGGGCCGGCCATCCATGGTCCGTTAGTCGACCTTTGACCGTCGTTTAGTCCGGCCTCCGGTTAGTCCACACTTTGGCCGTTGATCAGACCGCCCTCTGGATTAGGGTTTTGGTTTTTAGTCTTTTGCATTAAGGTTTTGATTTGGATTCAATACAAGTCTTCCACTGTACTTGTAGATTGATCTTCATAGCTTCCATAACTACTGGAGTGGCATTTGTGTTGAATCCGATCTTTATGAAAAAGTGAGCGTGCTCCTATTTACCCCCTCTAGTCGCCTTTTTGGTCCAACAGTGGTATCGAGCCTGCTAGTTCAATCTTGATCTTAACCGTCACCGAACTTGGCGATGGATAAGTACTCACTGCCGCATGTCTTCGGCGGCTCGACTATGTCTATTGAAGAATCGATGCAGTCTTCCTTGAGAGCGAAAGACAAGCTATATGAGAGGTTGTTCGAGCCCCGCTTGTTTTGTCCGAAGTTGTTTTGCCGGCTTCAACAGCCCTCTTGGCTAACAACAACAAGGCAAAGAACCTTCTATATGCTGGGCTTGGTAGACAGGAGTACGATAGGATTTGCAACATTAAGACCGCACATGAGATTTGGCACACCATCGAAACTTATCATGAGGGATCGTCCCAGATCAAGCAAGTGCGCCAGACGGTCTACAAGCGAGAGTATAACAAATTCGAGATGCGTCCTGGTGAGAGCATCGATGATATTTTTACTCGCTTTAACAAGGTGATAAATCAGATGAGAGCTGTTGACATTGAGTACTCTCAATCTGAGAATGCCACCCACCTCTTGGCTGCAATCAACACCAAGGAGTGGGAGATGAAGGCTACTGCCAATGAGAAGAACGTCGATCTCTCTAGTCTCACTTTGGAGCTGCTTTATAGCAAGTTCAAGACTCATGAGATCAAGAGAGACAGTCTTCCTAAGAAGGATAATATGGCTTTGGTGGCTGATCCTCTCAAAGGGACTCTTGATGGTTCTTCTGAGTCTTCTTCGGTTTTTTTCTTGTGTTTATCTCGCTATTTAAGGAGAAGAGTTTGAGAGTCTTCCGAGGTCGATTTAGCTCTTTTAGTCAAGAAAGTCACACGGCATATAACAATGTTAGAAACAAGAAGAGAGGTGGCCCCGTGACGTGCTATGAGTGTTGAGAGCTATATCATATCCCGCAAACCGCCCCAAGTCGAAAGGTAAGAGTAACCACAAGGAGAAAAAGCCGCTTTGAAGAAGCCTCAAGGAACAAGCCCAAGTACACATCGCTAAGCTTATGAAGGCCGCCACCGTCCTTGCCGCTTTGGAGAGCAATCCATGAGCGATGTGGACTCCGGAGCAAGGAGGATAAGGAGGAGGAGCTCCTCAAGACAAGAGAGGAAGGCCAAGGATTTCACCCCAGATAAAGCTTATGGTTTACATCGCCGACATTAATGACAACGATGAGGTACCTTCCTCCTATGATGTTCTTTTTCGCTAGATGCGATTTACATGTTTGAGCAACTCATGAGTCAGGATAAGGCCTTAGAGTTTACCATGGCTAGGAATAAGGATTTAGAATCACAAGTAGATAATTTGACATTATAACTTGCAAATGCTAAGACTCTTGATGATGATGAATGCTCATCCTGCCATGCGTTACATTCTAAACTGTCCAAATTGCAATATGCTCATGATATTGCTTTGCACCAACTTGAAAATGCTAGGACTGAGCTAATTGATGTTAAATCTACTCCCTGTGAAAAATACTTAGAGTCTAGCAAGTTGGATGCCTCTGGTAATGTCAAATCTAGCTTTTGCTATTTCTGTTTAGAACGTGAACATGAAGTTAAAGACATTCTAGAAGCAGTTAGAGCTAAATATGCCAAGCTTAAGGACACAATTGAGTCTACACCTTGTGCCTCATGTGCAGCCTATAAGCTTGAAGTTGCTTTTCTTAAGGAGAAACATGCTAGAGCCATTAAGGTCAAGACTTGTGATTCATGTGTTAACTTTGGAAAAGAAAATACTTACCTTAAGGACACACTAGAAAAATTCTCTAAAGGTAAGAAACAGTTAAACATGATTCTGGACACGTCTAAATCTCCTTATAAGAAGTAAGGGTTAGGATACAACTCTGCCCAGGACAAATCCAAGCCTAATGTCAATTAGGTCTTGGAAAATAGCTTAGTTGAATTCACAACCCAACCTGAAAAAATAATTTTCAAATATGCAGATTTTGTTCAACCTTCTTTTGAGCCAAAAGGTGCTTCTCCCAATGGTACCAAATACCATTGCACCTATTGGAAGAAGAGTGGACATTTGGTTGAGTTCTGTTAGCATAGGTTGAAAAATGCTAAGAAAAATCTTGCTAGAATTCCATCTCATCAACCTAGAGCTCTTATGAGACATAGTCATTTAGAAAGGAAGAAACCTGGACTAGGATTTGTTTCACATGCTCATCATCATAATGTTCCTAGACAGGATGCTTCTCATGTTTGTGTAACCATTACTCATTACGGGGATTTGCCCAATCTCCCCCGACGGCCAATGCTGTCCAATGGCCTCAATCCACTTTACAAATTCCTTCCTCGGGATCTTCTCAGAGTCGACCAAAGCTCCAATTTTGGCCGCATCCATCTCCTATTCAGCCCAAGGGGAACCGATTCCGACCATTTCTCCCAAAAGCCGAAGGTTTGGATTTAGAAAGATTGGGGAAGAAGGCTCGATTTGGTTGGCGGCGGAGAACTCAAAAGCTTGAACAATAAGAGCGATTTGGGGGAAGATAAAAAACCTTATCCTCACCCACGGTGGAAATTTATAACCGCACGCCTGAAGTCGAAAAGACATGGTTACCCAATTGTTGCTAGCGCTTCGGGAACCGCTCCAACAGATAGACTTGAGGGAGTCGATTGGGATTTTTAAAATTGTCTGCTCGAGGAAATCAGGTCAGTCTTCACACCTCAAGTGAAATTACCCTCTTGACCAAGTCCTTTCTGGTCAAGTATAACAGCGATTGGGAAGATTTTACTTCCAACCACAGTACTGTGACCACTCGGTGATCATTAGATCTCCTATGACCACCCTGTAAGTCGCAAGATTATTCCACAACTTTCTTGACCAAGTAAATTTCTGGTCAAATGAAACACTAGTCGAAGAGTCTTTCCTTCGACCACCTCTCTACGACCATCTACTGGTCGTAAGACCGCTTCATCGCTCCTTCTTCAAGTAAGTTATTTTCGCTAAGTCGGGGCTAGATGACGAGGATATAACAATCCTCATTTAATCATTTATCTATAATTCATATTATGGATAATAATGACGCCATATAACTCTTGAGTATACCCCTTAATGTTCATAAGGGAGAAGCTAGAGGTCGTAAGTTCTCCTACGACCACCCTGTAGTCGTGGGTCTTCCTACGACTACCCCATAGTCATAAGCCCTTCTACGACTATCCTTGTGATCGTAAGCTCTACTATGATCGATCTGCGGGTCGAGGCTCTCCCACGACCACTCACCGGTCGTAAGCCCTTCTACGCATCAGTTTAGTCGACAAGACTCACGCACATGTGGGCCTAGTCGATTAGGGAATTTTATGTACCGTATCCAGGATACGAGCCATTAATCGCGGCCGTTATTCCTGGAATAACAAAGACGATTTAACTCCTTGTTATGATGATAATTGCTCGGCGACGCATTACCCCGTAATAACCTCTGGTAACAGCTCCACGATCTGGTGCGTTAATATAACCTTTATATTAAAGATCCAACGACGCACCTTGGGGACGGTATAAAAGGCAAGGATCATCAGGGCAAGAGAGAGAGAGAGAGAGAGAGAGAGAGAGAGAAGATTAGAAGCACAATACTCTAGTCTTCGATTCCATTCTCAGAATCCAAAGATACTCAATACATACACACGTAGTAGGGTTGTTATTCTCCCGTGAGAAGGCCCAACTCAGATAAAAATCCTCGTGTTCCATCTCTATGTGATTTTGAGCCTAGAGGAACCCCGAATCAAACAATCTTTACGTAAGTTCGGTCTTAAAACACCGACAAGCGTGATTACTCGGTTTGGAGTCCCAAGTCGAATAATCACAGATAATGGTAAACAATTTTTGAGCGCAAAATTTCAAGAATTTTGTGACGAGTTCGGTACCAAGTTGTGTTATGCTTCTGTTGCCCATCCCCAAAGCAATGGGGTAGTCCAAAGAGCGAATGGCCAAATAATGCAGGAATTAAAACTCGAGTCTTCGACCAGCTTGTTAAGCACTCTGGGGCTTGGGTACAAGAATTACCCTCAATATTATGGGTAGTTCGCGACGATCGCTAGCTCCGCAATAAGGCTAAACACCTTTTTTCCTAGTTTTCGTCGGGCCATGCTTCCACCGTAACTAAAGATCGTGTCTACAAGGGTCGAGAGTTTCAATGACTCACTTAAGAACAACTTCAAGCGGATGGCATTAACTCGTCAAGAGAAGAGAAATCAAGCCTTAATCCGCTCAAATAGCCTACCAAGAAGCCTCAGGCAAATACTATGAGGTCCAACCTCGCAGACCTTCATCAGAGGTGACTTGGTATTGAGGAAAATTCAATCCTAGTCTAATCGGAACAAACTTTCCCCCAAGTGGAAAGGTCCTTACATAGTAGTCCAAGTTATGCGACCAAGTTCGGTGCGACTGGCAATGGAAGACGGCCAGATTCTCTCTAATTCTTGGAATATCGACCAGTTACGCAAATTTTATGTGTAATCGATCAACACTACAATAAAGCATCATGTTCTTTCTATCTTTATTGTTTTACTTTGAGTAGTGCTTTGACAATTTTTTCAACCATACCCTGGTCGAAGGTCCGCCTACGACCAGTTCCTAGTCGTAAGCTATTCTACGACAATACACTGGTCGTAAGACATTCTATGACCAGTACCCAGTTCATCTTTACACTGGTCGAAAGGATGGTAATATCACCTAGTCGAAGCCTTTCCTCTCTGCATGTGGTCCCGCCTACTAGAAGGAACTTCCTAGTGTTGACTCGTTCCTCCCCTTTTGCTACCAACACAAAGAGCTTGGGTTTAAAATATGGTCGAAATAATGGCAAGCCGACTCTTAGTACCTCAGTTTATTTCTTCATTCATTTTTGAAAAATAAATTAAGCCAAGTACACTTTTCAAATTTGCTTAACTACTTTTGGTAAACTCGCTTCGTTTTAACTGGTCGGAGGAAGTTGCAACACCTAGTCGAAGACTTTCCTCTCTGCACGTGGTCCTGCCCACTAGAAGGAACTTCCTAGCGTCGTCCTGCTTCTAACTCTTGCTACCTGAGCGAACCTACTGAGTGCATTGGAATAAGTTGAACGAATTTTTAAGGAACTCCAGGCGTTTATCTAACTCAAGTTGATAGTTCTTGATTTGATTAATCTAGTCGGAGATGGTAACATCACCTAGTCGAAGCCTTTCCTCTCTTTACGTGGTCCTGCCCACTAGAAGGAACTTCCTAGTGTCGACTCGTTCCTACTCTTTCGACCAGTGCATGATAATTGTGATTGAAAAACTACAAGTTAGCTAAACCTCTCTTTTTAAGAAAACCCTTTTCACACTATTTACTTGGTTTATCTAAATAAACCAAGCAAATAGTCGGGGGCTAGGATGAAGCTATTAACTTAACTTCAATTCTTAGTCTTGCTCTTTTTCCATTCATTATCTTATGAGTTACTAACTGCTCGACAAGACGATTTTCAGGAAGAAGGAAGGATTATATATCAACAGCAACAAAAATTTGTCTTTACATGACTCAGGACTCTGGTACAGACTACTCTGACGAAGGAGATCCTATTTGCATATCGTCCGTGACTTCCTCGACGATCGGTTGCATTTCCGTCATTAACCACCCCGCTTCTGCTTCAGAGCAGTCGAAGTTGTCTATGATGGGTTGCAAATTAAGGTTGGAGTCGTGAGCTTTAAGTTTTGCTAAAACAAAACTTATTCCCTCTTTGACCGCCTCCTTTATCGAATCGACTTGGTTCATCTTCAGAGTAGTTACCAACTCTTGCAAAGTTCCGACTTGATCGCCAATGGCACTCAAGTGAGCTATCGTCGTGTCTTCACGAGGAGTGATCCCCTCAGCATGAAGCCCACCGAGTACATTGTTCAGAAGAGAGACATTGTTTTGAAGATTGATCTTCAAAAACTTCATTTCCTCCTAATTGCGAGTCGAAGCCTCGCGAAGTCATTTTATTTCTACTGCTTGCTTTGAAAAGAATAAGACTAGTCAGATAAAATAACCTCGAAAGGAAAACATGACCAATCACAGGTAAAGATTTGCTTACTAACTAGTCGAGAATCTAACTTCTTGACTTCTTCAGCATGAGGGGCAGTGCTCTTTATATAGCGCTCCTCCCACGATTGGACCTCTTGGTCTTTTTCTGAAAAGGAATAAGAGTCAGAGAAAGAAAAGAAGGTCATAAGTGGTCTTAAGTTCAACACTTACCGTTTACTCGTCCCTGCAACCTTTGGATTGCAGAGTTTGCCTCCTGAAGCTTATTCAGGAGGTCTTCATTCTTCTCACTTAGCCTTTTCGTCTCGACTTTCTCATAGTCGAGAGAATCAGCTAAGGTCTTCTCGTCGCTCTTGAACCTACGAAGGAAAAGAGTAGACGTCAATATAAAACAAGCAGTCGTAAGTTCTTCTACGACCAAGACCTAGTCGTAAGTCTTTCTGCGACATTACCTTGGTCGTAAGTCCTTCTACAACCAGTACCTAGTCGTAATCTTTTCTACGACCAGAACCTAATCGTAAGCCTTTCTACGATCAGTACCTAGTCGTAAGATTTTCTACGATAATCCCCATAAGTAGTGTGTAAGTGGTCGAAACTACAAAAAGTAGTTACTTACCACCTCTTTGCCTGCTCGCAGAGTTCCGCTTTTTCTTGTCGCAGTTGGACAAGTTGCCTGTTGGATTCAACAACAGTAACAATTTGCTCCAACGCTTTCTGCATAAAGAAAGACAGTAAGAAGTGAGAAGAGACATGTATGTGAATACCAAGCAATAGGTACTTACATTCATAGTCATTTGAGCAAACGAAGACACTACCCTCGTGGGGTTCCTCAACTCATCAATCTCTCGAACTCGGTCCTACCATACCTTTTCAAGACGCTCGTCGTGAAAAACATCCCCTCCGTTGGGAATGTCCTTAGGGTGAGGGACGCGAGCATGGGATCTGATGACAGAAGATCCCACAACGGAAGACGGGCCAAAGAACTCAGAACAGAAGTTGGCATATTCTTCGTCTTCTGACTCGGTAACGCCAGCTCCTCTTTGAGGACCAGGTGGAACGTCTGTGACGACTTCCTTCCCAGCGCGATGGCCTGATGCCTCCGTAGTATCAGACGCTGCCTTTGCCTCGGCCTCTATGACCATTTCTGTGGTCGTAGCCACTTTCGGCTCTACGACCACTCTAATGGTCGTAGCCACTTCAGCAACAACAGCCTCTTCCACCATTCGGATGGTGGACGACTCTTCGACCACCGCTACTGTCATTTCTCTGGTTGCCGGAGAAACAACAGTGGGTTCCTCGATAGGAACATCCTTGATGGTTAGAGGAGTCGAGCTAAGATCATAAAAAGGAAAAACACGTGAGGTGGTAAAAAGCGAAAGATAAATGCTGTTCTTACACTTTTGTCTCTTTACATACCTTCGAGTGCCGGACTTGATCTTGAACTTGGAAGAAACCTTCCATAAGGAAGATTTCTTTGACTTCTTCTCAACCACGTCTGGTCGAGACTCAGGTTGAGGAACGGCCACGACCACGTCTGGTCATCGGTCTTGAACGAGCGCCATCGCTCCATGAGCTTCTTGGCTCTTCGGGTGGTCGAGATCAGTCTCAACCACCTTAAGGGCAACACTGCCCTCGACCACGGGTACTACAGGTGCAACAGTTTCCTTCACAAAAGACATGATACTCTTCTAGTTCTCCTTTTCTAGTCGCTTGATAAAGTCGCGGGAGGCAGAAACTATAAAAGTTTTATTGTCATAGTAGAAGGGTACCTTGGTCTTGGGGGCTTTATGTTTGAATACTTCGGCTACTCCTGCAACCATTGCTTTCTCTGCAGCAGCCATGTCCGCAACAAATTTCGCAAAAGGTGCAGACAAAGTAGTGGAACTCAAACTTGCGCCCTCCTTGTCGGCGACTTGCATGAGCCACCGCCTCTTGGTTTGAGGAGCATCTGCTTGCTCGGCAGCCACACCAACGACCATCAGGTCGACTTCTCCGTCGTTCCGATGGTTCTCCATGCCTACTTTTTGCAGAAATCGAAAAGAGAGATATTACAAAGCAGTCGTAAGTTTTTCTACGATCATCACCTTGTCGTAAGCTTTTCTATAACAACCCCCTGGTCGTAAGCTTTTCTACGACTAGTACCTGATCGTAGGCTTTTTCTACGATCAGTACCCAGTCGTAAGTTCTTCTACGACTACAAAGTCCTAAAGATGAAATCAGTTCTTGATTACCTTTAGGCACTCTATCTTGTCCTCTGCGGGTAGGTCCGCTAGGATTTGAGGAACCGCCACGTCCGATGGCGGGGACTTCTCACAAATGAGCTTAACCCGAGAGTCAATCTCCTCTTGCGAGAGGTTTACAAGAGCAAGTAAACTTTCAATAAGCCAAGTCTAAAATTAACAGAAAGAAGGCTAAGCCGGAAGTTTACTTACCCTCCTCGTAATCCCTGGTCGGGTCTTGCGGCCCTGAGTACCTCCATATTGGATGAGCCCTCTTCTTCAGAGGACTGATGCGGTGCGTGATGAAATCCTTCACCACGTGCCATCCGGTAAGCCCCTCTTTCAAGTAAGTTATTTTCACTTGAAGCTTGGGGGCTAGATGACAAGGATATAATAATCCTCATTTAATTATTTATCTGTAATTCATATTATGGATAATAATGACATCATATGGTCCTTGAGTATACCCCTTGATATTCATAAGAGAGAAGCTGGAGGTTGTAAGTTCTTTTAGGACCACCCCGTAGTTGTAGGTCCTCCTATGACTACCCCATGGTCGTAAGTCCTTCTATGATTATCCCGTGATCGTAAGTTTTACTACGATCAGTTTGTGGTCGTAAGATCTTCTACGACCACCACCTGGTCGTAAGCTCTTCTACGACCAATCCCTAGTCGATAATGCTTACAGACATGTAGGCCTAGTCGACTAGGGAATCTTCCGTGCCATATTTAAAGATATGGGCTGTTAACTACACTGTTATTCTCTGGAATAATGGCACGATTTAAACTTCCTATTATGGTGATAACTGTCTGGCAACGTGGGAACGTTACTACTCCCACAATAACCTCCAGTAACGGCTCCACGATCTAGAACATTGAGGCGGCCTTTAGACTGAAGATACAACGGCACACTTCGAGGACTGTATAAAAGGCAGAATCATCAGGACGAGGGGAGAGGATCAGAGGGCAATCAGAAACACAATCAGGAGCACAAGACGCAACACTCTAGTATTTCTCTTGATCTTGTAATCCAGCATACTCAATACATACACACAAGAGTAGGGTTGTTATTCTCCTAGGAGA
The DNA here is from genome assembly GCA_036346405.1 of Phyllostachys edulis. NCBI lineage: Eukaryota > Viridiplantae > Streptophyta > Magnoliopsida > Poales > Poaceae > Phyllostachys > Phyllostachys edulis. The sequence goes on along the minus strand of CM070560.1, from coordinate 47,485,650 downwards.
AGGCCCAAACCTGTATAAAAATCCCCGTGTCTCCCTCTCAATGTGATTTTGAGCCTAGGGGAACCCCCGAATCAAACAATCTTTACGTAAGTTCGATTCTAAAACACCGACACAAATAACACCCAAGGAGCGAGCGAGCTAGCTAAATTCAGACCTCGAGTTAGCTAACAAGGGACTACATATATATATATATATATATATATATATATATATATATATATATATGAAAATGGTATGACACTCATGGAGTACGTACTCCCACCTCTTATATACCACTTAAATCATATGATGATACCTCTATCAATTTAAGTGTACTCCAATAACGATTATAAGATACCCTACAGTGAGTTCCATGAAAAAATCATTAAAATCCACCTTTTATAGCAAAGTTTGTGTATATACTTCTTTTATATATGAAAAAGGGTATATAACAAAAATAAAGGGTTCCAATGAAAAGTTTTCAATCAAGTCGTATTGGAGTATCTTATAATTGATATTTAAGTATACTGGAAGTGATAAAGAAGTATAATATCTTCGTTTAAGTGGTATATTGAAAGTGGGAGTAGATACTCCTAGGAGTACGAAACGGGCGTCATATACATACATACATACATACATACATACATACATACATACATACATACATACATACATACATACATACATACATACATAGGACGCAATGGAATAACAAATTAATAAATAATTGATGAACACGGTTACAGAAGCACATAAGATTCGCTATGTGTATGGGTATACACACCAACTAATAAATAATTGATGATCAGAGGCACTAGCTAGGTAAAAATTCTAGAAATCTACGTAACAAATTAGCCTAACCTTTACAAATATCAAAAGTTAACTGCAGCTTTCAAAAGCAGAATACCATGTAGGAACATACCATAAGATTAATTACATGTACAAAAATTTGTATGGCTATAGACTGATAAACTAAAGATCAAAGTGCCAGCAGTTAGCAATTCATTAGAACTCAAATATGAACTAATTATCAGTTCAATTTCAGCATAGGACTATTAACATCATTGAGCAGTTCAACAGAGCATACAAATACCAATTTACAATACCTCCTAGTACTAGGCACAGACAAATCACACAGATTGAATATATCCAATAGCACATCATTTAAACAAAATGATATGGACATTCATCTAAAAGCTTATATCCTACACAGCTACACTACACTTATATATCTAAATCTTCTAAAAAATCAACAAAAAAATGACTAGAACTTTCATCTGTTCTTGCATCTGTTCAACAGTTATCCTAAAAATTTGACTAGAAAAATTCAAGCCTGCATACCACACCATTATCAGTATGCATCTGCAGACCACACCATTATTCAAGCACACAATCTAACTCCCCACAATATGAAAATCTACATTGCAAGCACAAGTATGAAACTCCCCAGATGAGGGTACACCGAGGATGGGGTAGAAGATGCCGACTGACCTCACAGGGGAAGAAGTCGTGTGAGCCGGGGAAGAAGAGGTCACCGGGAAGGAAGAGCCACTGCCGAGGAGGAGCCGCCATCGAGGACGAGGGAGCCGCCGCCCTGGCCGTCGCCGCCAGATGCGAAGGGGTGGGGGAAGCGTGGAGCCAGATGCGCATGGGTGAGGAGGATGCGAACGGATGAGGGCAAACCCTAGAGTCTGAATATAAATAGGTTTGGACATCACAGACGATTTTAAAGTAGAACCGTCTGTGATAAATACACATCATAGACGGTTCCAATAAATAACCATCTGTGATGAATATAAATAGGGGGACATCACAGACGGTTCTAAAGTAGAACCATCTGTGATAAAAATTGAAGATAAAGAGACTTTAGAAAATACCATATCCTTTTTACATCACAGACGATAAAAAAGGATCAACGATCCTATCTTAGCCTTCAAATCTTCGTAAGCCTTCTCGTCGGCTTCAGTGGTGGCGGGATCAGCGACTGTCTAATCAAACGCCTCCACCTGCTTTCTTGCACGCTCGATTTGCACTTGTAGCCGTTCGGATTCCATAACCAAGTCCATGATAGCCAGAGGCCATCAACCCTGGTCTCCTTCGTCTCGGTGAGGTTGACTCGCTATCTTGCCATCTGGATGTCGTCCTCGACTCTCCGGGTTGCATCCTTGGTGCGGACCAAGTAGTTCCAGAGGACGATCTCCACGATGAGGTTTACTCGCCGGATGCCGGATACCCTCGCATTGGTCTATCGGAGGAGGAGCTACAGTCAATAGATGATGGCCGCTATGGTCTTCGGTAGATCGGAGGGCCTAGAACAGATGACATTGCGAACGGAAAGCTTGTTCGTTGCTTGGGTCAGGTTACAACCAGAGAGGTGCGAGTAGACAAGCACAATGTAGGCCAATACGGCCTGGCACGAGAGGGGAAGCCATTTGGAGTTTGTGGAGAAAGGGGATCAATGAGGTTCGTGAGAAATCCCTTTCAGAAATGGATGTCTATTTATAAAACAAGTACTAAAGCCGGCGTGAGAGACGAAGAGATACATTGGGAGTCGTAGACATTGGTGCATTTAAACGAGCAATCGGATGACGAGAAGTATCATAGACGATGTCGGGTGGGGAGAGGAATGGGCAAGAGTAAGGGTGCTGGGGAGGGGAACGGGCGAGTGACGAGTAAGGGCACATTACAGATGTATCTATTATAGAACCGTCTATGATAAATAATTATCAAAGACGATTCTTATTAAGAACCATCTGTGACGTCTGTAATTATCATAGAAGGTTCTTGTTAAGAACCGTCTGTGAATTATCACAGATGGTTCTAATTAAAAACCGTCTGTGATAATTACGTATCATAGCCGGTTCTAGCCATCGCTACATACCATAGACGGTTCTTATTAACAACCGTTTGTGATAATTACAACACAGACGGTTCTACAGGAACCGTCTGTGATAAGACGTCCAGTATAGCCTGTTTTGTAGTAGTGTATGTCAGTCATAAAGTCTGCTCACAAATAGCGTCACGTTCTGACTCATCGATCCTATAGCAGTGTGAATCTTATTAAGCCGACCGTACATCTAGTTCGTGCTTAAGGAGAAAAAGTGGTGGGGGTGGGGCGGGGTGGGGAGTGGGTTAAAAAAAGAATCGAGAAGGTGATAGTTTGCTGATATGGAAAAGCCCTTAATTATTTGCTCACCAATATTTACCGAGCGCGACTAGCGCTCGAACGTACGAGCGCTAGCGTCGTACGCCCGAGCGCCAACATGGTTGTGTGCTAGATGCAACAAAAATGTTGAACGTGTGCAACATATCAAAAATTCACATGCATCATTTCAACGGGCCGCAACATTTTTTTTCAATGGGTCGCAACATCTCAAAGAACAGTATGCAACATTTTTTTGAACGGCTCGCAACATCAGAACAATTCACCAGTTTTGCAACAAAAATCAGAAGAAAAGGAAGGGGAAATGGGATCAATCGGACGACGAGGACGGCATCCCCACCACTGGCTTCCGGAACGATGACTATGCTGGGCTCGCCACGCTGGAGTCGAACAGGATGTGCGGCACCTTGAGGCGCCGCACCCGCAGAGCCCTCATCGAAGCAGGCTGCATGTCGCTGCCGAACCAAAACCTGTTCGCCTCCTCACCCACGCCCGTCACCCTGAGCTCTGAGCTCAGGCACCAAGACAGCGCCGGTGCAGCTCCATGCCGCCACAAGCCGCTGCTGCAAGTGAGGAGGAGGACAAGGAGGGTGGTGGCGACAACCACAAGGGAGGCAGTGGTTCTTGCCCATGGCGAAAGCCCAAAGAGGAAAAGGGAGCTTGTGTGGTTTGTTGTTTGGGGAAGCAAATGGGGGGGGGAGACGATTTGGAGATGGCGTGGGAAAAAAAAGCCGGGGAAAAGTGAAGTGAAAGAATGAGTGGTCAGGAGAGCGTGTGGGAAAAAACAGCCAGGAGGAAAGTGAAGTGAAATAATTAGTGGCTAGGAGACACTACTATTACCCATATTTACCTGCTACTGTCAGTATGGGTAGGCGCTCATGGATATGCGTGCTAGATGCAATCACGCGCGTAAGGGCATCTCCAATAGTTTGTCTCTAATACCCTCCATGTCGCCTTGAGACAATATTAGAGACAACTATTCCAATAGTTTGTCTCTTAGGTTGTCTCTAACACCTTCATAAGCATTTAAGCATTGCATGAATCAAATAACCACACTAATCAACACTAACTTCAATCTTTGTGACTTACATGTGTTGTTTGGTTACATCTACCTATATAAACAAGCAGCAATTCTAACACCAAGTAGTGCCATCCTCAGAACCTGTTAATGATGGTGACTCTACACTCTGCAGGGAAACAAACAATGAAAAATGAGCTTATATTGAGCTTCTGTTGATCAATGATTGATAAACTTAAGAGTATCGATTCAGACTTTGGAAGTCTGAGAATGATCCAAACAGAGTCAAACAAATCGAAGTGTCAACATATTATATGGCTCCGGGCAACATATTATTTTCGGTCTTCCTCGAAAGAACAAGAATGTACTTCTTTTATATTGAGTTTCGATGCACACTTAGAATGACAATGATCAACATTTGGGACATACGTATGATGACATCCTTTTCCAGATATACTTGCCTGTGTTTATACGATATAAGGGGGTGGGGAAAGGTGAGTTTTGTTGTTCAACTTATGTATGCTAGCGACTCTTTGAGGCAACGTGGCCAACAATGAATACCATACCGGTTCAAGAGAATCCATATCGTAAAAGCCATATCGCTTTCTTCACAAATCTCTGGACCGACTTGAAAGACCATGGGTGATGAACCGGAATAACATGATCTCGCTTATACGCGTTGCAAGCGAGTTGATCGATCACCCACTTCAAAGCTTCCTAACACCGTGAAATTAACATTGATAAGATCCACTTGGAAGTAAATAGAGGTGAATAAATTAATTAATAAATTGCATCTAATCGAGAAATATTTCAGATTATTTCTCTATCAACCGAACCAAGAAAAGGCATTATAGATAGTGATAGAAAATTGAGTTCGTGCAATGTTGTCTATCATTATGATTTTTGGTATATTTGGGGACACAAGTTTAATATTCTTTACTATTGAATGCCAAAGTTGCCGTGAGGAAGGAACAAAATTTTAGTTTCACGAAGGAATTATCCTACACAAACATTAGCTTGTCCATGTACCTATCCTACAACTAACACTAGCTGAAAATTAAACCTTGAGAGATGCTCCCACACCCTATAAAGTGCCTTGCATTCTTGTTTATCCAAAGAAGAAGTAATGGCGATTGTTGTAAAGAATGTTATGTAGAAAATGTCCGCTTCTTCTTACGCTGAACCCCGATAACATTCTTGAAGTCTTTGTGATTCGGGAGCAATGAGATCAGCCCACGACCGATAGTCAATAGAATGTTGCATATGTGAATGGGAAACAATTCAGATGTTGAAAACAAATGGAATAAGTTCAAAATTGAGAATGCTACAAGATTATTAGGTGTACAAATATTTAACAAAGCCATGTTGTAAAACTGACGCTTTAATCGGTAACATGAAAGAGATGATAAATTTGAACAATTAGCTTAAACCCATGCAAATAAGCATTAATCTTATAATCATAACTAGGCAGGTGCAGCGGAATGCAAAGTGGGCGGAATCTGGGCGAGGCGGCGAGTGTGGGCGCAGAGCAGTGCGGCGGAATGCAAAGAGGCGAGGCGGCGAAGCGTGGGCGGTAGTCTTTGGAGTGGGGTGACCGAGAAGCGACGGCCAACGGAGGTCATGGAGTCTTGCGGCGGTGATGGCTCTGCTCCTAGCCCAGCGCCGCCACGCCGATCGGCGTTGAAGTTGCTCTAGTAGACCTGAAGGCGTGACGCCGGCCAGCGCCTGTGGTAAACATTTTCGGTTTGAATTTTATTTAAGCAGCAATAGAAATGGGTGAAATTTTGAAAATTTCAGATGAAATTTCGGTAGTTTTCAGCCAAACAGGTTTGATCAAACTTGAATTTTAAAATTTAAAAAATTCCAAAAAGCAAAAAGAGTGGAGTGGCCATCGAAGGGAAAGAGGTTACCACTGGGCCATGTTCTTCTTTGTGGAATATTAGCTTCTTTTACCTTCTTCAACCCTCAAATTCAAACAAAACCGATTTTTTTGAACGAATTCAATTCCTTTCGGAAGGGGACGAAATGAGCGAAATTTCCGAAATTTCGGCGAAATCTCGCCGAAATTGTGAACCCTGGGCTCCCCATAGAGCCGGGCCTCCTCCTCCCTCCGGATCGCGGCGTCGAGGTCGCCAGGGGCAGCGGAGGACGCGGAGGGGCGTGGGGAGGAAAAATCGCGCGGGCGCAGGGAAGGAAAAGGGCGCGGTGCTTGTGCGCGTGGATCCACCGAGAAGAAGAGATGCGTGAGCAAGTGACGATGCCCTACAACAGAGAAAATCATTCGTCGCGAAGCCTCGTTTCACGTTAAGCGACGGTCGTCTCAGAAACGACAATTTGGTTCTCTCTCTTCTTTTACTCTTCGCCATGTCATCAAAAAGTCTATGTGGCATCTCTTAGAGATAAGCAAAATAGACTATTGGAGATGCCATAAAGAGAACAGAGCAAAGAACGAGTGAGGAAATCAATCCACGCACAAACAATTTAACTCCCAAACTCTGTAGATATTGTGATTAATCCACACCCCCAAAAAAACACATGGGCCATGGCGTTTCTTTCTCGAGAAGAAAAGGAAAGAGAATCACCTCGACCAACACTATCTCTCTATCATCTAATTAATGACTAACATGCATCGAAAAGAACGAAACTAGCTATCAGATCAACCAATTAACTTCAAAAACTCCTGCATTCATGCATGCATGCGTCTTCACGATGCATATCGTCTAAACCCCTCGGAAGTTTTCGCCGTCTCGTCGATCTGATTCTCATCAACCTTTCTTGGACAAGAGCAGCCGAGCCGGAGGTCGGCGGCGTCGACGTCGTCGAAGTGGTTCTCCGGCATCCAGCAGCCCGTCTTGGGGTCCCTCATCCAGAAGAACTCCTCCTTCTTGGGTGCATCCACCGCCGCCGCCGACACCCTCGCCGTGCCGGCGGCGGCAGGGTCTTGCCGCGCCACCGCCGCGGCCGCCGCTGCAGCGTACGACCGGCGGCCGCAGTTACTTACCGCCGCGAGCTGGCCGGCGAGCCGGGACGAGAGGAAAACGCGCGCTGCCATCGTTGCTCGGGTGATGCTAGCTTGCATGGAACTGCAATGGCCGTGCTAGGGTTTTGGGAGACGCGCGCGCGGGTGGCTACGCGCACGTACGTATACGCGTGCATTTATAGGCTCGAGTAAGCCCGAGTCCAAGTCGGAAACGGACTCGACTACAAGAGCGCTACTGCGCTAGACCTGATTTTAAAAACAGAAATACTAGAAAAGCTATAGCGTTTTTCATCCAAGCAGCAACGATATAGCAGGTCTCTGTCCGATCTATCCGATCTAAATCATTCAACGCACCAGATTTTCCTTAACCTCCTCTTTATCCCTTTGGTTTCTCCTTCCTCTCACTCCATTCCTCTCGATGGAGCCACCTTATCACTTCCTCTTCCTCTTGCTCTCCTCTCTCTCTCAATCGGATCTAAAATGGTTGGCGAAGGAGAAACCGGCGGTGACGAGATCAAAGGACGGCGCAGCTTTCGCAGTGAGGTGGCGGGATGGCTTGTTGCAGGAGTTAGAGGTGGCAAGGTCGGAGGAGCAGCCATGGCTCACGGCCGAAGGAGGGCCAGATGACGGTGCGGTCACGGCCAGGGGAGGCGGCGCTGCTTCATGGAGAGGCAATGGTGCGGCTCGCCACCAAAGGCAGAGGCAGCACGATAGCTAGCCGAGGGGTAGGCGTGCCTCTGAATATGTTTGAAACTTGTTTGGTTTTGTTTGAATTTTGGATTTTTTTAGTGAAACTTTGCTGAAACTTGTTGAAATCTACATGGAACTTTTCACGGAACACGTTAAAACCTTTTTAAAACTTTTTTCATGAAACACGAAACATCATGAAACCTCAAACCTGATACGTCATGAAACCTCAAACTTGAAACGTTATGAAACCTGAAACCGCATGAAACCTGAAACCGAAAACCTTATAAAACCTGAAACTTGAAACATCGAGAAACCTTATGAAACTCTATGAAACTGCTACTCTATTTGATACCAGTTCATGTCTTTGTCCCTTTTTTTTCCGAGGAAAAGAGAGATTTATTTAATCAAGGAAAGCATCGAGAAGGGACACCAGCAAGCCAGGCAACACAACTTTTAACACGTAAAGCATGCTGAGCTAGTACTTAATGAGCTATCCTATTTTGATCACTCTTAACTTTGGTAGGACGAACATCAACCATTGTAGACATCAACTCCTTGCAATCTTTAATTAAGTCAGCCATATAAGATCTATCCAGCGATGGAGACGAGAGGCCGGTCAGAGTCAAGACACGCTGAACAATCGGTCTCAAGAGTTGCTGGTCTATTACACCATTGACGGGCCAGAGTCCAGAGGGATCCTCATGGCAGGCTGTAAATTCAGCCTCTTCTGTCGACACACAGGACGAGATGATACGCAAGGACGAGGAATCAGATGACCCTTCTCATCGCAAAAAACAACTCCACCTGCTGCTTCATTTGTAGCTTTCACAAAGCCACCATCCACATTGATTTTAATCCCAGACTGTCAGGTAGTTCCCAGGGATAACAGGAACAATAGGCACTACTTTAATTCTGCGAGACGGCAGAAAAAAGCAATAATTTGTCCTTCCCTCGCAAAAAAACAGAAGAAGCAATAATTTGCCCTTCACATCATCAGCTTCTCTGGTTGTCAGATTTGCTACAGTATATTCCGAAAAGCTTCCAGAGATCGAACTGTTCTCTCAGTCGAGTAGCGTTCGCCTCCATGCGTAGCCTCCCTCTCCTCCCTACTCAGTTCATCAAGCAGCAACACGAACCACTTGGGTCCATTATAAACAAGGAGTTTCTTCTGAGGAACAGGCCAGCAATCACGCATACCTTCGACTGTTGCCTGAGCATGGGGGCAGGCCAGACCGTACCGTCAGGCTGTGCACTATGATAAACTGCACAGGGCCCCACTAATTAAGGGCCCCCATTTTTGGCCTAACCTTTAATTATTATTGGTTAATCTTGGTATTAGTACTCAACAATTGATTGAGTTAACTGAGCAGAACATAGTTGATCCATGCATGTCTTCTCACCTTCCTCTCTCTTCATTTCCCTTGTGTTGTCGCAGAAACATAGCTACTAGTGTCTCCTAATTCTCATAATCAAAATAAACTCTTCTTCTTAATTCTCATCCCGACCTTGGTGTCAAATACCGCGTGTTTCTTTGTGAGTTCAAGTCCTGAAGCACACAATTTTCCTCTCTATCTTGTGTTATTGTCGTGTACTCTTGATCTTTGTACTTCACCATCGTAGGGCTCTAGTGATATGCCGCCTGGTCACCGCAATGGGTTATCTCTGCTGTGTCGAGGTCTTCAGCCATAATGCCCGGTTGCGATCGCGTCTTGATGTCATTCTTAAATTATTGATACTACTCCATTTATTGTTGCAATTTAATCTTGTATTTGTGCATATAGTTGGTGTTCTGTTTTTTCAACCATGCTAATTTCCTAGAAATTAACTTTGATAATAATGTTGATAAGGTTCATGTTGAGTACTGTACAATGTTGAATAGGCTAGCTAACCTAAGTGGTAACATTGATAATATTGATGTTCACTTTAGACCTAACTACAATTTTTAGCACAGAACCCTGGGGCATGCACACACCGCATGGAAAGCGGTTTCCGGTGCATTTCCACGTATCACACACGTATCCTCTTCAATGATGTGCTGCTGAACCTTATTCACATTTGTCGCTAGGGCGTTCAATTTATAAGCACTTTTAACAGCGAAGATGCCTGTTTTTTCGAAGTGCCATGCTGAAACATCTTCGGTACTTCGTCTTGGTATCTTCAACTTGAGAATTTCATCCATATCAGCAGGTAAGAACTCCTGCCTGACAATTTCAGCAATCCACTCCCGGTTTACTGGGTCAGTGAGGTCTGACACCCACCTAATACGCGAGCGTCTGCGTCTGGCGATCGGTTTTAGAGAGAAATCCCGGGGCAGCCAGTAGTTGTCACGCCAAACTCTTGACTTTGTCACCCGAACCAATGCGCCATATAGTCCCCTTTTACAACAGTTCAATACCATGTTCAATTGCATGCCAAGTGCTCGAAGAGTTCCCAGTAAACACCGTATCAATCAGATTTCCATTGGGAAAGTATTTGTCTTCCAGTAAACGGGCACTGAGGCTATCAGGATAGTAAATGAGTCACCAGGATTGTCTTGCGAGCAAAGCCGGGTTAAAAAGCCACAGATCCCGAAAGCCTAAGGGCATATACCAGTGGCGGACCCAGGATTAATTTTTAGATATGATGGTGTCGCAAGCGCGAATCAAAGCGTATTACCTAAAAGCAAAATAACATATGCAATGCAAATTATATTGCAATCGCACCAATACGAGCATATGACACTAAATGGTATTAATAAGCGCATGGATTGGACTGAAAATTGCTCCGAAGAGAGTATATTATGAAAAATAGAGCAAAATGCAAGGCGCATGGATTGGACTGAAAATTGCTTCCGGACTCAAGAATGTACTCTATGGATAACTACTAACAAATAATCATAAAGATTGTATGTCTAGGTTGATAGAAAGCAGGTACATATCTCCCTTCTCCCACTTGGGGGAAGTCTACAAAATATCATCGTTTAGATGTCTTGTATGAAATCCAACATAAATATGATCTAAAACAGAAAATTACATTTCCAATTATCCTAAAACTGTGTTTTTGAAGCTTGTAGAAACCACTTTATTTCAAAAATTCGCTTGTAGAGGTGCTGAATTTAGAACCACTGCAATTGTCACCAATACAGCCGGTCAACCTGAATTTTACCTATTTAGCTCAAAGATTTGCTGTCCTAGCTTGGCAAAGTTGCAAGCTATCCCTACATCTGCATAACACTAGCACACCAACACAAATACACAATCCCACCCTGGACCAAGAAAGCTAGAAGCAGCTCCTCATCTGCACGTAGAGGAGCAGGTCGACAACGAAGTTCTTTGGGTACCGACCCCGTCATAACGCAGCAGTCACATGGGTTTGCCACCGCCACGTCATTGTTCCCATTGCTCCTCTCTTCCTGCCCACCAAATTACACACTAGTAAGCACCTCAAACACACACACACACACACACACACACACACACACACACACACACACACACACACACACACACACACACACACACAAAGGCACGGTCTTCAAGCTAAGCACAGCTCACCAGCTCTGACGAGGATTAAAACCTCTATGTATTAATTTAAATACATAGAAAGACCATACGTCTCCATGGTCGTAACCCATAAAACTAGCGACCCCACTGGTCATAAGTATTTCAGAGGTTACACGATGGGTATCCTGGTCGGACTAGGTTCCGACCAGGTGGCTGCTCGGAAATGTTATGAACAGGTACCAATAACCGTATGATGAATGGAACACGTGCTAAACATCCCATAACTTACGATGACATACAAGACTCTGACGATAAATCACCTTGCGGTTAAATGTCTCACAAATACTTAACCGCAAGGCACTTAGCACATTGTTAACTACCTTGAACCTCCAACCAGTTGTAACGTTTCATCAGAGCGTCTTCTCGAGGGTAATGCGTCCCTTCGGGAGTTATTTAATGGTGAAGCGCAGAAGAGCGAGGAGGAGAGAACAAACAAACAACGAAGGCAACACGAAGCGAAGCGGTAGTATTGATACATTGATGTAATTGGAGATAGTCCCTAGTCAAGTCTTGTAAACCTAGTTCATATAAATAAAGAGCGGCCCTATTCTCTTGAAGATACTCTCGTCATTTTCCTCCTTTTATTTTCATAAGATCGCGATTTGATAAATCGGCAATTTGGCGCCGTCCGTGGGGAAGAAGGCGTAAGTTTTTCAAAAAAACTTTTGCTCGTACAAATCATCACCCAAATTCCAAAGCAATCACCAATGCGAGTATGCGGAGTTTGGGGCGAGGAGAATTGTTTCGACTTGGCGGACTCGCCGACCTCGACATGGAAGGATGCATTCGTGCCATGGAGGAAAATGGCGATCATCCTCATCTTCCTCCTCCGGCTCGCATATCACCGGCGATAGCGAGATCGATCGGATGGGCGAGATGCGCCACCGTTACCGATGGCGCAATCGGAGAACCCGCCATTCGATCGATTCGAATGTCGGGGATCTCTTCAAGCCCGCCTTCGGCCGAAGCAAAGCAGTGAAGAAATTTCAGCACCTTCACTCGAGAATCTCTATACCCTCGATGAAATTATGGTGAAAGATACTCTCCTACAACCTGGCGATTCGAGTCAACCGACATCTGTAGCGGTGTCAATGAAGCCTCCATCGGTCATAAACCACATGGGGATAATCACGCTCGACAGATACGATCGGCGATCGCGAATCGGTGAGAAACCTCGAGGTGCTCATCTCCGACCGCTCTCCGTCGTGGAAACTTGGCGAAGCCCCGATAAGCTCTCCATTAATTACGATGGAAGCTCATCGGAAGATCAATCTTTGGAGGCATGAGGTCAGCGATCGGAGATGAGAATCAAGATGCCTTGCACGGTCCTACACTCTCTACCACGCCATCACGTGTTATTAGAGATGATCCGGGCCGTCAAGCACCAACTGCCGGAGGCCAAGGAACTGATCGACGTCCATCAACTAATTCGCCTGGCACTGCCCCACCTAGAATAGTTGATAGGGCAGATCAAATCCGAGGGTCGGGTGAGGGTTCAGGTTTGCGTACACCTACTACCAGTCTGAACCTCCCGAGACCTTCGGTAACTGTACAAAACTTGCAACGCGTTCAAGATATATTAAATAATTCTGATCCTGCTTTAGCAGAAACTCCAGGTTTTGTACAGCTTGTAGGCCAGGTATCCGAAATTCTCCAGCAGACCATGCAGCGTACTGAGGCATATCGGGAACAAAGGGTTTCAGGGAGTCAAACTATGACTTCATCTCAACGTTCCTCCCTCAGCCGGGGACAGCATGGTCATACTCGGGAGCAATCGATGCCAAGGCTTTCTCGACGATTCCGACCAAGGAGTCATGAGGGGAGAAGGTTATTTCACGAAGCCACTCCCCCATCACGTCGAGAAGAACCATCGCTCGGATCGGATGATCTTCGGCATCGTCTCAATCAAGTAAGCGGTCGTAGACATCATACCAATGTCCATGACCGGATCGGCACACCGGAGTTCCAGCGTTCCAACCTTAGGAACCGGTCTCCGACCGATTACAATCCGGCACCTTCTGAGAAGGCGTCATGAATCAATCACGAGTTGTAGGGCTTTCTCTGCGGGGCTCCAAGGCGTGCGTTAGCCTAACCGGTTCCGACCGCCAATTTGGACAAGTTTAACGGAACTCAAAATCCGTTGGAATTTCTCCAAATCTATACCATCGCCATCGAGCTCTTTGGAGGCGGCGAGAATGTGATGGCCAACTATTTACCCACCGTGCTCGAAGGATCGCGGTCGTGGTTGTTGAACCAACGGTCGGAACAATCTATACTTGGGAGCAACTCTGTGACCTTCGATTATGAATTTCGAGTGCGTACAATGCATACTCGAAAGGAGGATGATCTCCACCGAATTCGGCAAGGCTCGATGAGATCTCGTTAATACATCAAGAGGTTTAGCCAAGTTCGCAACTCTATTCGAGGTCGCGAGAATCTTACATTATTGGGCCTTCAAAAGCAGTCGAGGAATCGGCGGTTTCACGGAGGACATAGCAATGAACCCCCAAGGACAACCGTTGAGCTTTTTGATATGGCCGACATGTATGCCACCGCCAGCGAAGCAATCGAGTGGTGCGAAGCCATTGATCCGAAAGACAAGATTCCTCAGCCCGGCCTGGACAAATCAGAGAAAAAGAACAAGAAATCTCTCAAGAAAAAGAAGAACCGCAGATCCGACGACAAGGAGGTCCTAGCCGTTCTGGATAAATTCATGAAGGGCAAAAAGGACTACACCGGTCGGGGCAAAACGAAAGCTCAGGCGAAGGATCCTAAAAAGAAGAAGTGGTGTCCACTTCACGGTGACGAGGGCATGATCTACGACTGTCGAGTTTGGCAAAAGAAATTGGAAGATTATTATGCGGTGATGGACCATTTCCGCAATACGTAACCCGGGAAGCGAGCTCCAAAATGGACAAGGATGGCGGCGAAGAGATGGAGTACCGGGATCCCCAACACACGATCAACATGATTTTTGGAGGATCTTCTTCATATGAATCCAAGCGTCATCGAAGGCCGTGGGCGGAGATCAACCTCGTCGAATCCCGAACACTATCAAGCCATCGAAGTGGTCGGACATTGCAATTTCCTTCAGCAAAGATGATTGCCCCATTCCTTCGACTCGACCGGTAGGTTCCCTATTGTTGTTGAACCAACCATTAATAATTGTAGGGTTAATCGAGTCTTGGTAGATGGAGGTAGTTCTTTGAATATATTATTTTAGGGAGCTTTAGAAGAAATCACAGTCCCGTGTCAAAGGTGAAACCGGTGAAATATGCTTTTCATGGCATAGTTCCTGGCTCCACCGCTAAGCCGATAGGACAAGTTTCCTTACCGGTTACATTCGGAAGGCCGGATAACTTCCGAACGGAAAAAATTTCGTTTGATGTGGTAAACTTTGAATCCGCATACAACGGAATTCTTGGTCAACCGGCGTTAGCAAAATTCTTGATAGCCACGCATTACGGTTATCAAAGTTTGAAAATGCCGGGGCCTAAAGGAGTCATCACTGTTCGGGGTGATCGTAAAATAACTTATGCATGTGATCGAAAATCCTTAGGCGGTCGATGAACTCCCGACCGAGAGAGGCTAATTCATCGCCATGCGAGGCCAAGCACACAAGACCGAAGATGACACCAAAACCCTCCGACTAGACAAAAGAGGTATACCTCGACAAAGGCACTTCTCCGGACAGCGCCAAGTCGTTACTCGACGAAGATCTGGCCCACCTGCCGCAAGATTACGGCCTGAACAAGGCTCGATCCTAAATAGGAAGAGTCGCTCGTCTCTTTCCTCCGAACAAATCGGGGCGTATTCGCCTGGCGGCGTCCGATATGCCCGAGTCCCCGAGGTGATCGAGCAGGCTAGCTCTCGGCTGATAAAAAACCGATCAAGCGAAGCTGCGGCGTTTGCACTGATCGGAAGGAGGCAATCGGTCGAGATTGACAAGCTCCTCAAAATTGGATTCATTCGTGAAGTCAACCACCCTCGGTGGCTTGCTAATCTGTAATGGTTAAAAAGAATAATGGGAAATGGCGAATGTGTATTGACTTTCTGAGATCTTAATAAAGCTTGTCAGAAGGGCGATTTTCCCCTTCCACGCATTGATCGGCTAGTAGATTCTACCTCTGGGTGCGAATTACTAAGTTTTTAGATCGTATTCGTGGTACCACCAGTTAGTATGTGTAAAAAGGATGAAGAAAACTTCCTTCATCACTCCATATAGCACTTATTGTTATGTTAAGATGCCGTTCGGTCTCAAAAAATTTGGTGCAACTTTTCAAAGGTTAATGCAAAAACCTTTAGTCATAAATAGGTCGGAATTTAGAAGCTTACGTTGATGATCGGTCGTAAAGACCACCAACGCTAACAATCACATCTCGACTTACAAGAAACTTTCGACAACCCGAGAAGGCATAACCTCAAAATTTGAATCAGGAAAAGTGTGTGTTAGGAGTTTCTGCTGGAAAATTGCTTGGTTTCCTAGTCTCGGCTAGAGGTATCGGCGAATCCAATAAAGATAGCGACCATCGACGGATCGACCTCCGACCACCAAGAGGAAGTCGAAAAACTAACCTATCAGTATGGCGGCTAAGTCGTTTCATAGCAAGGTTAGGAGAAAAAGGGTTACCTTTCTTTAAGCTTCTCGGAAACATGGGAGTTTTGAATGGACTAGAGAGGCAAGCGATGCCTTTGAAGAACTAAAAAGTACCTTACAAGTGCCCTGGTTTTAGTCTCTCCGAGATCGGAGAAACTTGCTAATGTATGTGGCGGCAACTCCACAAGCATGGCGGTGTCTTGGTCGTGGAAAGAGATAATATTCAACGACCGATTTATTACGTGGCGAGGTCTTACATGGACCAAAGGAAAGGTACCCACAGTACAAAAGTTGCTCTATGGTCTCCTTATGTCTTCAAGGAAGCTAAGGCATTACTTCGAGCCCACAAAGTGGTCGTACCAACAGATATCCCTTGGTCAAGTCCTTGAAGCGAGGAATCATCGGGACGAATAGCAAAATGGGCGGTTGAGCTAGGGCGTTCGACCTCCATTTCATTTCACGACAGCGATAAAATCTCGAGCGAGAGCGAAATTCATTGCGAATGGACAAACCTGAACCCACCCAAGGCCCGTCTATGAGCACCACGAGGAGTGGACAATGTACTTTGACGGTTCTTTGATGTTAAAAGGGTCGGGGTGGAGTGATCTGATATCCTCTTGGTGAACACATCAAATCGCCATCGATTAAATTTTTCGCCACAAATAATATGGCGAGAATATGAAGGTTCTTGGCGGGACTTGACGAGCTCGTTAAGCTCTCGGATTCGCAGATTGCTAGTGAAAGGCGATTCTCAACTAGTAGCGAATCAAATAGGGAAAGAGTATCAATGCTCAAGTACCAAGATGTCATCTTATCTGGCGGAAGTCGAAAACTTCGAAAAGCACTTCTTCGGTTTTCGGATCAACATATTCCTAGAAAGGAAAACTTTCTCGCGGAACCGGTTAGCACGGATGGCCTCCACAAGGTCAACCGTCCGCTTGGAGTTTTTCTCGAGCAACTCGATTCACCCTCGGTAGTCGAGCCTTGAGAACATACATGATTCTTCTGATCGAACAAACCGATCAAAAGGACATGGATGCTCCACAGTCGTTGACGGTTGGCGTATCACGATCAAGGTAGAGATTGGATGACATCGATCTACAATTATCTTGACATGACATAATTAGGAAGATGATGTAGAGGCCGATCGTGTAGCATGAAAAACCAAATCATACACTCTAATTGAGCGTACCTTGTACAAGCGAGGATCTCATGGAGTGTTGATGAGATGCATATCTCAAGCGGATGGCATTAAGTTGCTAACGAAATCCATGAAGAGTCATGGAGCACATCATTCCTACAGAACTCTGGTCGGTAAAGCCTTCAGGCAAGGATACTACTGGCCAACTGCCCTTCATGATGCAAAAGAACTTGTGACGAAGTGCGTACAATGTCAGTTTCATAGCAGACTAGTACATCAGCCGGCACAAGCCTTACAAACAATTCCTCTTTCTTGGCCTTTTGCAACCTGGGGACTAGACATTCTGGGACCTTTCCCCAGAGCACCCGGGGGCTTCGAATTCCTTTTCGTCATGATTGACACGTTTACAAAATGGATCGAGGCCGAGCCGGTTGTTAAAATAACAACTGAGGCCGCTAAGAGATTCCTAATGAAAAATGTGATCACACGATTTGGTGTACCTAGTCGTATAATCACAGATAATGGCGCCCAGTTCACTAGCAGTCAATTTCAAGAATTCTGTGATGAACTTGGTGTAAAAGTTCATTTTGCTTACATTGCTCATCCACGAACAGCAGGCGATTAAGCGGCTAATGGTATCATTATGCAAGGGATCAAACGCCGAGTATTCGACCGATTAATCAAGCGATCGGGAGCTTGGGTTCAAGAACTCCGTCAGTATTATGGGCGTTCGAACCACGACCGATCGTGCGGCCGTGAAACACCATTCTTTTTGGTTTACTGGGTGAAGCCATGCTTCCTCCGAACTCAAAATTGGCTCTGCTTTCGAATTGATCGCTTTAGAAAACGATCGAGAATGAGCGAAGACTTGGCGGCGTCAATTTCCTTGAAGCAGCGAAACCAAGCCCTTATGCGATCGGCGGTCTACCAACAAGCCATGCGAAGGTACCATAGTCGTAAGGTGCAACCTCGCATGACCTTCTTTGTAGGTGATCTGGCTCTCGAGAAAAATTGAGCCGTGCAAATCGCAATAAACTTTCCCCAAATGGGAAGGTCCTTACTGCGTGGTCGAAGTTACAGACCGAGGTTCCGTCTGTTGGCTATGTATCGATGGGCAAATTTTGTCAAGTTCTTGGAACATTGATCAATTGCGTAAGTTCTATGTTTAATTATTGCTTTCATTTCTTTAAATTTCAATAAATTCATTTACTTTCTACAAATAATAATAAGTAACATTGCTTATATATATATATACCTATAAATTTGGTCGTATATGGTTGTCAATTTAAACCGGTTAGAAGACAATTTTTTCTCTCTAATATCCTTTTTAAAGGATCTCTATTACTCTCTGCAACGATTTCTAAGTAAATGCGCAGTATTTGTCCTAGACGTGAGCATTTTACCACGCACGACAACATTCTTTTCTTCAAGAAATATATGAGTAATCGGAGCATTATACAAATAACTTTCCATCTTGAGCGATATGCTTAAAGATTTTGGAGGTTATATTTCACTATTTCAAGATTACATTACGCTCATATCGCTCTTGGTGGGACACGAAAAGCCTCCTAGTCGAAGTCTCTCCTTTTTCGACGTGGTCACCTTGCCTAATGGAAGGAGCTTCCTAGCGACGGTCCTTTTCTTACGATCCTCGCTACGATCGGATAGAGAGTGCGAACACGTTTGCGAAATATGATATATGAATTCAGATCTAAAGCATTCCTTGAGACTGGACTTTAGGATAATAGATATGAACAAAGTTCACTTATAATATTCTTTGCATTCATTTTGCATTTCTCTTTATGTCGCAATACAAGGTCTTTTATCCAACCATATATTACTTTTTGCTTGGTATTTCGATCATGGCAAACAAGGATCTCTAACTAAGCGAAGTCATAAGCTGGTTCCGACCACAATGATTTCCTAATGTTGGTACGATCAGTTTTGACTTCATATCGGTACATACCTTCAAAATTATGGTTTCAACTTTTTATTCTCTTTCTTGGCTACCTGCTTGCATAGTAATGTTCTTCTACTATGAAGCAATTCGCTAGGAGGTATGTGAGAATTTATAAAATAGTCAAACAGGATAAAACAAAGGCATTGTTAACTGACATAAAAGGTAAGTCTTACACATATTCAATATTTTTACACCCTTTTTGCAGGAATCTACTCTAGAAATATTCCCAGACTAATTACTGCTTGATGGAGATCCGATTTCCATTTCCTCTACTACTTTATCTCCAAGTGGCTTGAGTTTTTCCATGAACTTGGTTGCCTCCTCAGAGAGGCGATTGAAGTCATCTTGACGACTTGGAAATCAATAGAGGGTCGGAAGCTTTCAGTTTTGCCAAAGCAAAACTAACTCCACTAGCAACGCCTGTTTTCATGGCTTGGCATAGTTCTTAGAGTAGTCTTGAGCAAAGTTGTTAAGATCCTCTAGAAGTTGACCAAAATAGTTCATTTTCTCTCTTGGATCTCTTAAGGTAGGCGAGCTTGATCCTCGATCTCATATCAAAAATCATCTTGTTCAAAAATATAGTCTTTTCATCTAGACTTTGAATGAGAGTTGCCTCCTTGTCTTGCTCAAATTTCAGAGTTTTCTCTACTCTGACCAAAATTTGTTTTTGCTCTGCAAGAGTAAAATGGGTGATAAGCAAAAAATAATTAGCGGAAAATAATAAGTCAAGTCTACGACCTATTACCTTCAATTCTTTTGTTAAGATTTTCCTTGTCGATCGTAGCCTCGGCGATCGAGGTCCTTAGC
The DNA here is from genome assembly GCA_036346405.1 of Phyllostachys edulis. Lineage (NCBI taxonomy): Eukaryota > Viridiplantae > Streptophyta > Magnoliopsida > Poales > Poaceae > Phyllostachys > Phyllostachys edulis. The sequence continues at coordinate 47,465,773 of CM070560.1, read as the reverse complement.
TTTGATTTCTTCTTCAAGCGAGGCGTCTTGGCTCTCTCGGCCAAGATCTCTTCTTTATTTTCTCCAAATCTATCAAATACAATAAGGAGAATAATTAACAAAGGACTAAGCATTGGAGAAAGAAAAAAGGCTAAGGGAAAATTCTTACTTTCTAATTGAGTGTTTACGCTCCAAATCTTTAATCCATTGGGTCATCCTCAGACCCAAGACAAAGTTCTCGACCATATGCTATTCAAATAGCATTTTCCTCTTTAAAAAATCTGTCTAAAAGACTTTTTAGAGAGATTATGAACCGGTCGAGAGACTTACCCGGATTGCCAAATCATTGTATCCACCAAAAATGGAGTCGAGGATGCATTTTGATTTGATGGTCCGATATCTTTCCCCACGCCTCGTCAAGCTCCTTATCCTCAATGAATCGGGGCGAAAAGGAACTTGTCGAGTTGAGGAGAGTTACCAACAATGGTCGGAACTGTTGAGGGCCTTTAGGGGCATCTACCTCGCATGAAGGAGTTAGGACCACCAATGGATCCAACTCAAGCTGTTGGCCTTGGCCTTTGCTCGGGGCTTTTCCGACCACCTTTTCCTCGGGAACTTTTTCTGGGAAGTGGTATGCTCATGGACCTCTTGGTATTGGGTCCTCGAAGGAACACAGTGGAAACAACAGGAACTCCAGAGGACCTATACTAAGCAAATAAGGAAGTTAAAAAGAGAAGGAGAGATGCATCAAATCAAAGAAATTATTAAAGGTATGTTCTTATCGACCACTTTCATTTGGGCGTACCTAGTTAATTTCCGGATTTAACTTTGAAAGCAGCGAGTAAAATCTGCTGAATCTCCTTCCTTTTCTTTTCTTGACCTGCGGTTCTAAACCGCAGATTGGCCAAATCATTGTATTATCCAACAGAATATCGATCACGATGTTTTCGATCATCTCGTCAAAAGCAACGTCCTTGATGACCTGGTCGGACGGAGTAGTTTGCTTGCCTCCATATCGCTTGTTCGGCAACAAGAATAACCGCAGTCGTTAACGACCGATCTGGGGTCGGCAACCTCGTGGTCGCGTCTTTGGTGGCCTTGACCTTCTCCACCTAAACCAACAAATGAATTTGGTTAAGTGATGAAATCTTTTATCTAAACTATATGTATATATCTTTTGAAATGTTACATTACCTCGGAGATCCATCCTCTTCCGGTGCATCCAGGCGCGAGTCGGTTGGAACAATGGTGGGATGTTTATCCTCACCGGTGTGTGCAATTCGCAACCCGACCAGCTACAAAAACAGAGCATGATCAAAAAACCCGATCGGAGAATATATATATATATATATATGTGTGCATGATAAAAGATTTGTTACCTCAAGCCTTGTTATTCTCTCTTCAACAGAGACTATGGCCAAGATCTCAGGAAATCCAGCCTTTTCTCCAGGCTCTCCTGCGCAGATCAGCCTAATCCTTTCTCTAACTTCCTCGGAGGAAAGAACTTCAAAAGAAGAGAGAAAATAAGATAAGAACATGTTTTAAGGTAATACATTAATCCAATGAAAATACTAGTTGGAGTTATCTCAAATACTTACCACCTCCTGAGATAGCTTCATCACGACCAATGGACCAGATCAGGGAGTGAGTCCGAAGCTTTAATGGGTTTATTTGACGTTTGGTGAAATCTCTCACCACATGCCAAGAGGTCAAGCCCTTGACTCGTAGGTCGTAGATGGCATCCACCCATCGCCCGACCACTCCTGTCTTCTCCACGGTCTTTCTCCATTTGGGATTTTTCGTTGCTCTCATTCCGGCGAAATAGAGGCCGTCGTCCCTCGTAACCGTCATATAGAACCAGTTTTTCTTCCATGACGACCACGAGGATTTTGAGTACATATGAATGTACTCATCGGCCTTCCGACGTGAAGACGCAATGTACATTCCCCGAGTCTCCGTGAGATCTCCCCATCACCATTCGGTAAAAATACTTGAAGAGCCTCAAACTTGAGGCAATCCGTGTATGCTTCACACAAATATGTGAAGATCTTGATGTTGGCAATGGAGTTTGGGGCCAAATTCACTAATTCCACTCCATAGAATTCAAGAACACGGAGAAGGAATTTGTGTCTCGCAATCTCAATCTCGGCCCACATTCGATGTAGGCGAGGAAAACGGAATTTCCTCATCTTCGCGACTTGGGAAATGCTCTCCAAAAGCTGATCTCCATCTGATCAAATTCTTGTCCGGAAGCATTCCGATCTTCTCCAAAGCTTCAAGCTTTTTCTTGCTCAACTCCGACGGCAACCACTTTGTGATTTGCTCGACATGATGAAAATCCTTGAGGATGAGCGAGAACTCGCAGGAGATTTTGTGGTCGGAAGAACAAGAAAAGGAAGGACGAAGATTTTTGTCTGGATGAAAGAGATCAGAAAAGGGGATCTGGAAGCATAAGGAATCCAAAAAGTCTAGCGATGGGGATTTTATAGCCTCGGGTCTTTCGAATTACGATCGGAGTTTATCCATAAAAGTCTGAACGGCAAAAAGCTTCTTTTTTGCCCAACGGACAGAGAAATTCTTCGGTTCCCAAGGCAAGTTCTCAACTTTAAAATGAACACAAAATCACCTCGGATGTCACGACATTAAATGGTGGTCTGCCCGATATGAATTCATCGGGGGAAGGCGTTCACATGACCTGTTCATTTAAAGTTCGGGGGCTAGCTGACGAGGATTAAAACCTCTATGTATTAATTTAAATACATAGAAAGACCATACGTCTCCATGGTCGTAACCCATAAAACTAGCAACCCCACTGGTCGTAAGTATTTTAGAGGTTACACGATGGGTATCCTGGTCGGACTAGGTTCCGACCAGGTGGCTGCTCGGAAATGTTATGAACAGGTACCAATAACCGTATGATGAATGGAACACGTGCTAAACATCCCATAACTTACGATGACATACAAGACTCTGACGATAAATCACCTTACGGTTAAATGTCTCACAAATACTTAACCGCAAGGCACTTAGCACATTGTTAACTACCTTGAACCTCCAACCAGTTGTAACGTTTCATCAGAGACGTCTTCTCCAGGGGTAACTGTCGTCCCTTCGGGAGTTATTTAATGGTGAAGCGCAGAAGACGAGGAGGGAGAGAACAGCAAACAACAGAAGGCAACACAGAAGCCGAAGTAGTAGTATTCAGTACATTCAGTGTAATTGGTGATAGTCCCTAGTCAAGTCTTGTAAACCTAGTTCATATAAATAAAGAGCAGCCCCCATTCTCTTCGAAGATACTCTACGTTATTTTCCTCCTTTTATTTTCATAAGATCGGCGATTTGATCGTCGACAAGCTCGATGGGCCAGAGCTCGAGGCTGGGAGGTTGGGAGGCGGAGGCGCCTAGAGCAGCGTCACCCGGCGTGGCGGTGCCTTGAGCCCTCGAGCCTCGCCCTCGCTTCGGCGCCCGCGCTCTGTGCCTCCGTCCGTCCGTCGCCCAGCCCAGCCTTGACCGCGCTCACCGATCGCCGCCTCGCCCACCTCGCTGTGCCCTTATTGGCCGTCTCGCCCAAGGCCGATTGGATCTAGTGCTGGATTTGTGTTTCGATAGTGAGAGTGAGGCGTGAGGTGAGGAGAGGCTGAAGCGATGTTGTAGTGGGGCACTTAGGCCGGCACTTCAAAGACTTGGGTGGTGGGTCATGATCAAGAAGACTGCGCTATGGGCCGCAGAATTGCCGACCCATGCGCCTAGGCAGCAACTCCTTGAATTTTTTTAAAATAATATTTTTTTGAAAGATAATTACAAAAATATATGGTCACCCCAAAAATTACAAAAAAATGTCACTGTCGCCAGTTTAACTGGCGACAGATGGCGATAGGGACTCTCTCGCCCCTCTGTTGCCCGTTTAGGTACCTGTCGCCAGTTCAGGAACCTATTGCTAGTTCAACTGGCAACAGTTTTCTGTCACCATTTGAACTGGTGACAGGAAGACTAACCCTATAAAACCCTCTTGAAACCCTAAAATTCGGCACATGACTCATTTTTATTAAAAAAAAAGAGAAGGAGAGAAGATTAGAGGGGAGGAGAGAAGCTAGCGAAGCACTGCCCGTCCGATTGCCTACCTCTCGGGTAATTTTTTTTAACCGAATGGATTATATAGTTTTAGATGTACGGTTACGTAGCGCAGTACATTTTACATAATACTTTTCGGTGGGTAGTCTAGTTTTAGATATTCGATTAATCGTGGAAATGTTCTTTATGGTGCAGTGCTTCCAATATGTCCGACGTCGCCAATTTCAAAATTTACTATAGTCAAGGGACTATTATGGAGGGTCCCAAGGGGATTGATTTGTGTTATTTCCAATCGACGACCGTGCCCCTACCAAGACCAGAGCAGCGTACATGGGGCGCAATGATGCGGTGGTTGTTCCACACATTCCAAGTGAACCGTGGTGTGTGTACGATTTGAGATTGAGTTGGCTTGCCCCACGGGTAGGACAACCCACATATTGGGAGTTAGTGCAGCTGAAGGGAACAAATTCATGGCAATCATATGTACGCATGATGAGGGAGGGAGGGTGGAAATTGGTCCTTCTGGTCCAAGCATATGCCAAACCCACTCCACCCGCAGCTGAACAAGAAGGAGGTGCTGACGCCGAAGAAGAAGTCAGGGACTCCAGCCACAGCGCGACACACACAATGGCTGAAGCTCCTGGAGTTGCTGATGCTGTTGATGAAGACCCTGCGGAAGTAGCTCCTACGGTCAGGCAACCTAGTGGTCTTGCTGATGAGGGTGAGGAGGTGGAAGCCGTAGTGCAAAGGATGGATCTCAAAGATCAAGACTAAATGGCATTGTTTGAAGATGAAGGTTCCGACGATGAGGATGATGTGGACCAGCAGGCGGTTCTATCCGACTGGAACACATACTAGTTCGAGAACCGCGTCATCAACGAAGGCTCCCGTGAGCCGTGGGAGTACGACTAGAGTGAGGTCAGGCTAGGAGCTATGTACAAATGCAAGGAGGCCGTGCAGGACGCGGTCAAATTCTGGGCCTTATCGGTGCGGCGCACATTCAAAGTCGTTAAGTCTACCCCAAGATTCTATGACGTGAAGTGTGGCATAGAGGGATGCCCTTGGTAAGTGCACACATTTCAGCCTAAGTGGGACACCTACTGGAAGAGCTCTATAGTGGTCCCTCACACATGCGTCGTTTCTGAGTTTGTGCAATCCCATCGGAACCTGTCATCAGGCTTCATCACCAACCTCATGTACAGTGAGATCGTGGATAATCTAGATTTTGAGCCATGATCCGTCATTCAGGCGATTGAGGCAAGGTTCCAGTACACAATCAGCTATGCTAAGACTTGGAGGGCAAAACAGAAGGCATTGGAATCAAGGTGGGGCACGTTCAAGGATTCCTACCATAATCTCCCTGGGCAACTTTGAGTCATACAAGACAGAAATCCTGGCACCTATATAGACATTCAAGACGCCACGCACCTGAAGTGGGCCAATAAGAGGGTACTGCAACGAGCATTCTTCGCGTTTGGTCCATGTATCAATGCATTCCGGCACTATTGTCCAATCTTATGCGGAGATGACACATTCTTGACTGGAAAGTACAAGGGCGTAGCGACGAACGGGAACAATCAAGTTCTTCCCGTGGCATTCGCTTTCGTTGAAAGCGAGAACACTGACAGCTAGTTGTGGTTCCTGTAGAATGTGAGGATTTCTGTTGTGTAAGGCCGTCCCAACGTATGCCTCATACATGATCGACATGCAGGCCTACTGCGTGTAATAACCCAGCTGCAACAAGGAGATAACGTACCACTTGCATGGCCGGATCTGTAGAGCGGTGGTGCATGAGGCACTTGGGTGCAAACTTCTACAAGCGATTCATAACAAAGACTTGATAAACTGTTCAGCGGTACGTGCAACCTGAATCAAAGAACGGAAGTTCGAAGAACTTTGGAAGATTCTGGATGAGCGGACCAAGATGCACATAAGGGAGGCAGTGAGAAGGGTCGCCCCAAGCGCTGACCAGGCCCCCGAAGCATTGCCATAGCTACCCACAGATGCTCCCAGATTGACGATGAGGGGGGGGGGGGCGCAGGTGAAATGTTTCTCGGACTGGATTGAGCATGAGCCTAGGGAGAAGTGGTCGTTGCTACATGACAGGGGTGGTGCTCGATATGGTGTCACGACAACTAATCTAGCCAAGGTGTACAACTGGGTCATGCACGGCGTAAGATGCCTCCCTTTGATTGGTATTGTGGAGGCAATTCTCCGCGGTATGACGAACTACTTTGTTGATAGAAACAACAATGCATCGCTCGCCATGGCAAATGATAGAATACTCTACTCCGCCATGGTCACCAAGTACATAGAGGAGAAGAGCAAGAAGGGTGAGATGCACTGGGCATTCAAGATGGGCATAAGGAGCTTCGCCGAGATAATGTGCGAGGATAAAGGACGCCATGATTTAAGCTGCGAGGTCACCCACGAGTGCACGCTATGCCGCTGTAGTTGTATATGCACTTGCAACAAGCCCCTTCTTCTGCATAGGCCCTGCTCCCATGTCATAGCCACATGTTCGACAGTGGCGTAGCATCCCGGTCAGTACCTCTCTGACTATTTCACCAAGGAGGCGGTGATGCAAACCTGGACTGGGGAGATGTATGGTTACACTGTGGTTGGTCATTTCACTGGCCATCCGATCTAGGGAGCAACTAATTTGGGCCACGAACATTGATAGGCTCAAGGGAAAGGTTGGCCAGCGACAGGTGCGACGCATCAGGAACGACATGACGAAGCAGAAACCGGACGTCATACGAAGAAGTGCTCTATTTGCAAGAAGTCTGGGCACACCTTCAAGAAATGTCCCACGAGAAATCTTCAGGAAAAAGGAGACATCGGCACTCCGGACGTCGCCACGGGGACTTCATTCAGTCACCCGACTCGAGGCAGTCCACATGGGGGACGTTGAGGTTGTGACCACGAGAAAGCATGAACAGTAGTAATATGTTATTGCCAATGTTCTGAATTATCATTTTGATTAAGTGCTATGACGTTTTACTGAATATTATGTAATATCTGTGTGATTTATCGTAGTTTTGATAGCAATGTCAGGTTCACATTTGTTTCCTTACATAATATGCAGTACATGTACATAAGCAAGTGTATGAATTCCAGGGCGCATCGTAATATCACTTACCTTCCTACTTACGAATCATTGATACCTTAATTGTCGTCGTAAAATTCTTCAGAAACTCACCACACTAGAACAACATACGATGATCAAAAAATGTTATTGCGAGTCTAATAGATTTCATACTGTTCAAAATCTATGAAAATCACAAGTAGACAAATCAGATTAGGGTTTGAGGTACCTGTCACCAGTTCAACTGGTGACAGGTACCCTGGACCAGCGACAGGGATGCGATAGGGTCCCTATCGCTAGTTCTGTCGCCAGTTGAACTGGCGATAGTGACACCTTTTTTGTAATTTTTTGGAGGGACTATGTATTTTTGTAATTATTTTTTAAAAAATATTATTTTAAAAAAAATCCGCAACTCCTTACTCCTTTGCCCTTTGCCTAGGCAGCAACATCTTCTCCGATGCCGGTGGGAGCCTAGGAGGGAGAAAATACCGGGGGTAGGGTGTTTCGGCGACGGGAAGAAGCTCTGGCGGATGCCAGACCTTGCCAGAATGGCAGGTCCGCCCCTGGCATATACAATGATATAGGCAACTATTGTCTATAATACTTCTCCATGTCATCTGTGGACAACGCTAAGACAACTCCTATAATAGGTTGTCTTTTTACATGTCTCTATAGACAGCTCCTCCATATATAACGTGCCTTGTTTCTCATCAACTACTGCATAAGAGACGGTCTAATTCTACATGCCTCCCTCTTTCATCCACATCATCTTGTGGCTTACATTGCAAGACTTACAGACAACTGATGTCACACTATTGTACATGCCCTAATCCCCCATTACACTTAGGCCAAACTATCTTCTGCCAAGAACATCAATGCATCTCCCTGTTCCCATTTTCAGCTCCCCACCAGTTTTGCTGAATTAACTGTTCAAAATATTCATAGATACTCACCGACTGCTTAAACATGCCTATAGTATAGGTGGTTATTGCTTGAGCTACAGATTTGATCATCACCTCTTGCCCGGCCGTAGACAAATGCTTTATCACTCCAATCAGCTAACCTTTTACCAAAAAGCTCTCTCAGCGGTTGGAAACATCACTTTTCATACGGCCCTCGGTTTCGTACAGCCCTCCGTTAGTCAAACCGAGGTACCTAGTGTTGAGTTACGGGTAGGCTACGATAGCTACAAATCGAAATTTCAACCATGCAAACCAGGAAGCCAAGCAAGTAGATGATCATAGATCGTTACCACCGGACGCGTAGAGCGGTGGAAGAAGGGTTGGAGCAGCCTGGTCCAACGTAGAGCGCGTCGATGTAGTGGTCGTAGTCGATCGTCCAGCATCGAGCATGTCGGTGCGGTGGTCGTGGTCGATCGTCTCCTCCAGCAACCTCTGCAGTTCCTTATGAAGACCGCGGATCGTCCTCAAGCGCAACAGCAATCGCAGTAGTGCCTCTACGGTATCCACATGTCCAGGGAAGGAACAACCATGCGCCGGTATGCTAGCACCAAGTCGCACGGCAGAGCTCTTAGGAAGATGGTGGCTAGGGTTTCGGTAGAACAACTCAACTCACGACTTTCGTGTGTCTCGTCTGTTATCTTCACCCGTACCTCCCAATAGCCTCATGCATCTCCTTATATAGTGCTCGTGACGGATCCTATTCGAACACATTTGACGAATCGTATCTGTGCTGGTTTGTTCCAACCCGTTAAGTGTGTGACCCGTTAGGTTCATGCGTAATTGGTTGTGACTCGGAAACCCTTTCCGATCACGAGTCGTTAGCGGTTCCTAGCAGGACATAACGATTCCCGAATACACACAAATTATATCGGACGAACCTTAGTGCAACATGATCTACGACCAAGTCCCCATCACTTACGACCAGGTCCTATCTCTATACGACCAGTTCGTATTTGGTCACGACCAGGTTTCGACAACTCTGTGATTTCGTTCGACCAGTCTACGACCAGCTCGTATCTCCATACAATCAGTTCGTAGCTGATCGAACTAAGCGACCTACTCGTGTATTCTCCCTTTGCCTCATGATGTCTGGTTGAACTCCAGGTGAGATGTTGTGTCATCCATGGACTATTCAATACTTTCTCGATCGAGTGTCGGATAACTTTACGTGGTCGAACACTTCGACCACTAATGGCATGGCCATGCACTTTCTTTATCCGACCACAACGAGGGGCCTAGAGACATCTCTCCTATTATGTTAGGAGGGGCAAATCCCATATCCGACCAGTCACATCCCTCCGCATGTTTCATAGCATACCCGAAAGCTACCTTTATAACTACCCGATTCACAGTAGCGGTTGGTAACCCCTAAAGTGCTATTACACATGTAGGAACCATGCTGATCTCAGGTCTAAGGATTATACATCATCATTGCTTGAGACCAAATGACGACACATAGAATCATAACAATGTCAATAGTGTTTCAAGGTGGGTCAATCCAACCCCATGTTCTCCAACATGTGTTCACATTATTGATTTGATATCCCTATATCTATGACCGGTGAAACATGGTCATCAATCAATACATGTGCTAGTCATATAGTCACTAGTGTCCTGCCGAGTGACATTTGACCAGGGATTCATTTAGAACGACATCATATAAGTTAAGAGTTTCACCAACAAGTCACATACTTGTTAATCTTCATAACCAATGATTCATTCAAGGAACAGGATAACATATTAGCCAATTAACACATAAACATAGACGTGAGATCATCATCTCTATGATTGCCTCTAGGGCATATCTCCAACACTTAGGGGCTGTTTGGTTTGTTATCCTTGCAAATCAAACCAAATATTGATAAAACTAATGAAAATTGGCTACTGTTTGGTTTGCTATCAAAATTTAGTAATGTCTATAAAAATTTAGTAACACCAACGAAATCCGATGTCATACACGAGCAATCTAAGGGCGAGAAAATCACTCATCAAAATTTTGATAACATTAAAATTAGGCTTAGCCATGATCCAACCAACGCTCTTTATATCAAAATTTTGGTTTGGCTTATTTTGGCCATCAACCAAACAACCCCTTAGCCTCGAAAACCCACGATCCACTAAAGTTCACCACGAACAAGATCCCTGGTTTCAGGAGGGCGTTTGGAAGGGTTAACTAACAGACCCGTGGTAGCAGCAAAGATCCTAATTATTGAGGAACCGTCGCTGGCGAGTCCAGTCCGATCGATCACCTCATAAACAAGCGTGGAATCAGATCAAACAATGCAAGAACAAATAGTAGATTGAACACACAGGGAGACAAATGTGTAAGGGGTATTATTTTATTCCTTCATCAAGCGATCAGCCTTTTACAATAACTAGCACCCCCTATTTATAGTCTAGAGACCCTGCTAGGGTTTTGGATGGGGCGCCCACCCATGGGCCAGTCACTGGGCCAAGCCCACGGTTTCCCAACACTCCCCCTTGGGCACCCATCCTCACATGTTCATGCATCGTCAAAACTCCATAAAAACCCAATGGAAAAAATTTGGAGAAAGAGTACATGACACACGTTCTACTGCGTTACACGAATTGCCTCGTTAAAAACCTTAGCTAAGAAACTTCAGGAAAGCTCGTCAAGGGAAAAAGAATACAATCCACCCAATTTCATTTAATCTCTGGGATTTATTCTTTGGGTACTCGATTTTCGTGATCAAGTTTCAATATTGAGTTCGTGAAGATTCTCCCCCTGAATTCTGCACTTCTCTAAGTCTCATCATTCCAATTCCACACATGCACCTTTCAAAGCTAGATGCTGGAAGTAACTTAGTGAATAAATCTGCAAGATTTTCACATGACTTAGTATGTAGTATTTTAATTTCGTCCATCTTTTGGAATTCATGAGCATAGAAGAACTTGGGGTTGATATGCTTTGTGAGTTGACTCTTCACATAACTCACCTGCACTTGTGAAACACAAGCTGCGTTATGTTCATAGATAATAGTAGGGGTTTGCGCGGTATTAAATCCACATGACTGCTAGTTGTGGTGAATCATCCATTGAAGCCAAGCACATTCTCGTGAGGCCTCGTACAGTGCTATTATTTTTGAGTGGTTCATCGAAGTCGATACAACGATTTCCATGAAATTGTAGTTCTACCACATAGGAATACATAGCTTGTTTGCGACTTGACTGTATGCGGGTCCGACAGGTATCGCTATCTGCATAGCCATTCATAGACATGTCTTGGTTCTTTCTGTAGAACAGACTAAGGTCTTTGCTTCCTTGGAGGTATCGGAAGATATCCTTTATCCCTTGCCAATACCTTTTGGTAGGTTCTGTACTATACCTTGCTAGTAGGTTTACGGTAAATGAGATGTCCTGTCTAGTACAATTTGCTAAATACATGAGTGCCCCTACTACACTTAAGTACAAGAATTTCGGTCCCAGGACTTCCCCCCTCTTCTCTATGTCTGTATGGATCCTTGTCTTGCTGCAAAGATCTCCCGACTATTTGCACTTTCGAAGGGTATGCCTTTTCAAAGCCGAACCTTTCTAACACCTTTTGAGTGTAGGTTGACTGATGCACTAATATCTCTTCAGGGGCATGCTCAGGCTGCAAGCCTAGGCAATATTTGGTTTTACCAAATCTTTCATTTCGAACTGCGACTCTAGGTAAGAGCTTGCTTAAATATCTTCTAGGGTTCTGATGATGTTCAGATCATATACATACATTGAGATTATACAAAATCCATCTTGGGATCGTCATATAAATACATAGGGACAATTCTCATTGTTCGTGTAGCATGTTTTTGCATAGGAAATTGCTTCAAGCGATTATACCGTATCCTGCCTGATTGCTTAAGTCCGTACAGTGACTTTCTGAGTTTTACACTATACAAATTCCTATTTGCTCTGTCTTGGTTCGGAACAGGGATACATTCAGGTAACTTCATATAAATGTCTGAATCTAAATTTTCATAAAGGTATGCAGTTACCACATCTATCAATTTCATTTCTAAATCCAAGTTTACTGCTATTGAGATTAAATATCTAAAGGTAGTTTTGCCAATATCTAAAGGTAGTTCTGCCCATGACCGGAGAATATGTTTCTTCATAATCAACTCCTGGACGTTGAGTGAAACCTTATGCAACGTGCCTTACTTATTTTCATTTCTCTTTCGAATAAATACCCACTTATACACTACAGGGTGCACATAGGGAGGCGTGTGGCTTACAGGCCTAAACACTACTCTTTTATTCAGAGATAATAATTTAGTTTCTATTGCCTTCTTCTAATCTTCTCAATCTAATCTTAAATTCAGTGAGCGATGCAGACTCTGGATCAAGATTGATGATTGTGGCAATTTTCTTTGCAAAATAAATATCGACATTGGCTATTGTCTTATTTATGGACTCTCCCGTGGTCGCCAAGTTTATAGCTATTTTTTCATGGGGCGATTCTTCTAATGCTTCTACTTGCCCACCGCTGCTTCCAATTACGGGGGCAAGTCCCTTTAGTTTTTCAGCTCCGGTGTGTGCACACATCCATGCTGATATCTCCCTTCGTGGAAATGTTCAAGTCCGGCATGCCTTTTCTGAAGGTTCCATACTGGTGCTAGGTCTCAATTGGCTCTCCTTCTGGTTCTAGGGAACTTCAGTGATCGGTTGTGTCAAGTCCTTCTTATCCTTTTTTCACCAGACGTCCCCGGTTACTTGGGATTCAAGAGGCCGGAGTTCTCGTCCTTTTCTGAGGCCTTAGGATGGGATTATGGATACCTTCAATTTTCTTCGGTATTTCAACCATCTCTGGTGCATTGCGTGTAGGCACATACGACTTGGTCATGCTCTTCAAATCACTAAAGTGGTCAAGCAGTTGATTCACTAATGCTTGCAAATCAATTATCTTCTAGACTTCAATTGTCTTCTGGACTTCAATTGTCTTCTGGACTTCAATTGTCTTCTGAACTTCAATTATCTTCTGGACTTCTCTTGTCTTCTAGACTTCAATTATCTTCTGGACTTCTCTATTTGCTTCATTAGTGCGCGGGTCATGTGCATGGTTTCCCGTGGCTTGCCATGTTATTTTCCGATATTTTTCATCAAGGGGTTGATTTCACCCTAATGACGGGAAACTATCCTCATCTAATATACTATCAGCGAATTAGGCAGTATACAAATCTCCTGTCATAGGGTCCAAATACTTGATTATGGATGATGTCTCATAACCAACGTATATCCCATACTTGCGGAGGGGGCCCATTGCAGTTCGATGTGGTGGTGGTATAGGTACATAAATCTTGCAACCAAATATGCAAAGATGAGAAATTTTTGGTGCTGACCTTTGCGCTAGTTGCATAGGTGAATGGATGTTATATGCCGACGGTCTAAAATTACTGAGAATTGTTGCGTACAGGACTACGTGTCCCCAATATGTAGTTGGTAAATTATAATTATACAAAAATATGTTAGTCCATTTTGGGTGTGGATATGCGGTATAAAATGCCCATCGTTAATTCCCATTGCCATGCAATAATCATCAAATGCCTTCGAAATAAATTTTCCGGCGTTGTCCATTCTGAGAGACTTCACATGATGATCAGGGAAGTTAATTTTAATTTTAATTATCTGTGAGATTAGCTTTGTAAAAGCATGGTTTCTCATAGACAATAAACATACATGCGACCATTTTGGGGAAGCATTGATGAGCACCAAAAAAAAACCTAAATGGCACTGACAGGGGCTGTATAGGACCGCAAAAATCTCCCTAGATACGGTCCAACAAATGCAGGGACTTCATCACTCACTTTCAGAGCAGAAGGTCTAGTAATTAATTTCCCGACGGCATATGCGGGGCACACAAAATCTTCCTGATTCGAGGAATTCATTACATCGATATTATGTCCCTATGAATTGTTAATTATAATTCTCATCATTCTAAGACCTGGATGTCCTAATCTATCATGCCAGAGACAGAAAAATTCAGAGCTTCTAAATATGGGTTTCAGGGCAATATAGGATGCGGGTGCCTTAATATTAGTGTAGTATAGCCCAGTTTCATATGAAGGAAGTTGTTTTAATACCCTTTTCCACTTTCTTCATGCTTTGTAATGAGCAGGTATTCCTTACCATCCTCTTCTTCAATCTCTACGTGGAAACCGTTAGCGCGAATATCCTTAAGAGTTCTAGTTGATTCTGGGTACAACAAGGCTTCTTTAATGACCAAAGTTGTGCCTTATCGAGAGTATAATTGTGGCCCTTCCTAAGCCTATTATACAAGTATCGTTGCCCGCGATTATCGTAAGACTACCAATATTCTTGCTGATCGACTGAAAAAATTTCGTCTCTCTCAAGATGGTATTCGTTGTGCCGCTATCCGCTAAGAACACTTCCTCCATAGGGCGCTACACACGTTCTGATACTTCAAATACCAAAACATAACGCGCTATTATAAATACGAGAAATATAAGCCTTGAAAGACTTATCAAAAGAATTTAATGCTTTGCTCTCCTAGAGCTTGGAACCATTATTCAAAAGATAAAATAATTCAATGTTCTGTTTCAATCACAAACTGCAAGTTACTATAAAAAGATCCAAGTGCAATGCGTGCACTAGATCGAATCAGTGAAGTATTCAGAAACTTCTGCCTCAATATGCTCCATAACGATCTTCTCCTCTTGGGCAATTACGGCTACGACCGCTGCAATGTCCAAAGGAGGGGTGATGGGGGCTACTACTGGGCTGTCCACATCCATGAGTGCAACTAATGGTTGTGGATCCTACTTGCCTACAATGGCGAGGTGTGCCTCATGCTGTCCTTTGCCCTTCTTCTTAGACTAGAAAACATCAATAACATGTGATCCACGACCTTACCCTTCATGCCCGTCCCCTTTGTGAGAGGCTTCCTCACCTTGTAGCAGATAGCATTAGCTTCATGACCAACATTGCCACTAGGCAATTGTGAGATGTAGTTCTTCCTTAGAACATCATCTTGAGCTTCCGCAACTTGCATGATGTTAATCCATTCGGCATACTCCTTGTAGCCGTCTTGACGATAGTTGCGTGCGGATTGCACCGCAATTGGGTGAAAGGTAGAGAGTGTCTTCTTAATCTTCTGCTTATCCGTGATTACCTTACCACAGAGTTGAAGACTGATACAAATTCTGGCCATGCTGGGCCAGCTCTTCAAACTCGCGATTCGTGATGCTAGTCATCTCCATATTTATGCAAAGAGTTCATAAGATTATTGTTGGTAATTTACATAAAATGGTTGCAAAATTCTCATAATGCTCTTCAAACTCCCGGTTCGTGATTCTGTATTTTTCTATGCATTTTTCATGATTTACTGCTATTTCTAGTGATTAAAAGTAATATAAACAATCACAGATAATCAAAACAGTAAATACAATAAATAAATTGCATAGAAATAATAATAACAGAGTTAAACATGCTTCAAATGCTCAAAATGATACAAAATTTGGATTCCTAAGGCACTTTTTTGCTGGAATATGAACTTTTGGTGAATTCTACAATTCTGAGGGTTAAACTGCTAATTTCCTATTCAGAGAAAAAAATTCACGCAATTTTCCAATTTTCAGGGAGGTTTCCACAAAATTTTCTTATCCGCGAAATTTTCTCATAATTTTTAGAACTCCGAGGGTCTTATTGCAAATTTTTGGGATTTTTCTTTTCCTTCCCCTCTTTTTTCTTTTCCCGAATTCCTCTTTCTGGCTGGACCTTTCCTTCTTTGGGCCGATGCTTGGCCCACTTCGGCCCATTGGCCGACGGCTTCATATGGGCACTAGGATTTCCCCTAGCGCCACTAGAGAGTGGCGGCCACGCATAAAGGGCCCGTCTTGAGGCGCGATGGCGGTGGCGAGCACGGCGTGGTCGGCCGCAGTCTGGCCCGCGACTCGGCAAGCGATCGGCCTTCTGGCGGCGGCGGAGCACACGGGTGGAGCCTTTTATGGGCGGTGGCTTCAAGTCTGAGCGGCAGCGCATGAGCACATGGCCCGGAGCTTTTGCGGTGGCGGCGGCTTCAAGTGTGGCGGGCCAGCGGGAGCATGCGACGCGGAGCCCTTACGAGGAGAGCTTCAAGCAGCAGGCGGTGTGGCGGCCAGCGACTCAAGCAGCCAGCGCCACGGGTTCCGTCGGACGTCTTTGGTGTGTGTGGGATGGGTTGGGTTGCGGTCGAGGCGGTGGCACTGACTCGGTGGTGGTGGCGGCGTGTACGCGCTTGGGTGGCGTGATGAGACCGACGCCGACGCGGCCGACATGGTCAAGGCTGCGTCGGCGGTTTTCTTGTTCATCCATGAAGTGCAATCAACAATCCCTCCTTTCAATTAATCATCAGATCGACATTGTGCCGACGACTCTGGGCGGCTCATGGAGATTAGAGGAAATTTGCAATCTACAAACTATAGTGCAATCGTCATCTCATTGTTTCATGCAACCTACCGATCGGCTTGGCCGACGACTTTAAATCGGCTCGCGGTAGATTAGAGCGGATTTGCACCGTAGGAAATAATATAGAAAGCCAAATTTGTGGAATTGAAAGCGATATAGAAAAACGATTCGATCTAGGAGCATCGTGCTTCGACGGTTACCTTTCGATCCGAGTAGAGTAGGTCTAGAGGTAGGCCGGAGTCGATCGTGCTGATAACGTATTGAGAAACTGTCGCTGGTGAGTCCAGACCGATCGATCATCTAGTGGACAAGTGTGGAATCACATCAAACAATGTAAGAACAAATAGTAGATTGAATACACATAGCGACAAAGATGTAGGGTGTATTCTTCTTCTTTATTCCTTCATCAAGCGATCAGTCTTTTACAATGACTAGCACCTCTAGTTTATAGTCTAGAGACTCTACCAGGATTTTAGATAGAGCGCCCACCTATGAACCGATTGTTAGACTAAGCCATGGTTTTCCAACACTAATAACATCTTTTGTTCTTCGCGCTTGATCCACATCCCCTTGAAAAAAAAAAGCTATCATCCGCGAACAAATATGCGGGGCTCGCCGGCAAGGAGCCCTCAACTGTCGAGGGTGGATCTCCTCGTACTTGTCTTTCTCCTGGTTGGGGCTGACATGCATACAAGCACGAATCTTATTATACTCCCTCTGTTATTTTCCGGATGTTGTTTTAGAATACCTGTAGCCAACATTTTAAAACTTTGACAGCTAATATATACACAAAAAATATTTATGTTTATCATGTTAAAATGATGCTAGTTGATCTGTCATAATTCATGTCATTATATTTTAAAATAATTTTTACTAACATATAATAAAAAATTTAATGGCCAAAGCTGTGTACCGTAGATGTGTACCGTAGATCGTGTCAATGTCTAGAGTGACAAATAAAACAGAAACGAGGTAGCATGCATATTCCGAATCGATTTATGAGCATAAAGAGAATCAATCTAATAATCTATCGGTGAATGTTATTAATGGGAAAGGCTCAACAGCTAACGGTATTTTTTTTTATTGCGGCTCACGCTTAACAGGCATGAGCATGAATGACTACTTGGAGAACAAGCAGGAAGCTCAAGTCGTCTTTTCTTTTAGAGTATCTTGAACAGTAGATGAGTAATGAATGAAACAGTAGATGAGTAATGAATGAAACAGAAGATGTTGCGGGCTCGTTTTTGGTGCTCGGCTGTGGGCCTTCCGCTTTACACGACTATATGTAGTGTACCCATTGCCTCTTGTGGGCTTTCAACGTTTGCACATTGTAGATCTGGCCCATTTAATTGGCAGCTAGCACTACTGCAGGAAAGAAAAGTTATTCACAAATGGTTCAAAAACGTCATCACAGATGGTTTCATGAGCCGTCTGAGTTTATAGATCAGCAATGACACGAGGGCATCACAGACGGTTTTCGAACCGTCTGTGATGCATATCATAGACGTTTATTAACTCAGAACCATCTGTGATAGCTAATGTATCATGAGCGGTTTGTAGATGAAACCGTTTGTGCTGGTCTTTCTCTATAAAGTTTCCAAGCGTTATATATATATATATATATATATATATATATATATATATATATATATATATATATATATATATATATATATATATATATATATATATATATATAGTTTGTGTGTGCAATGAGCTTATATCACTGCCTATAGTCTCTACATCACGTAGGATTTAAATTGATTGTAGATGAAAAAGAATAAAGAGAGAGAAATGTGTTATATACAATCCTGTAGCCGACTGTATCACCAGAACAAAAGAGGAAATATCTTAGGTCCATGAGAGCATTAAAAAATTATGTCATCTATAAAGACAAGTGAAAATACAACCCATTGTATGAGCACTCTATAGTGTTGTCTATAGGTGACATAGAGAATTGCTATAAACAGGAGCTGTCTGTACTATTGTATATGTCCTAAGCATTTGCGCCTATGTATCGATTCTTCCTAGCAAGTTGTCTGATGCCACAGCATCCTTTTAACTGCAAATCGATTCTTCCCCAATTCCTTTAGGTATCAAATTCGATCGGCATCATTTTAGCTACTAGTGTTCGGAATCCATCTATTCCCCCGGTCATACGTTGGACACAACTGAGTGACTGAGTGAAACCTAACAAATCACATAGCAATAGATATATGCAGAATCTCCTCTTGTTCTCGATCTTCACTTTCTTCCATCCATCTAAAATCAATTGGATGTGTGGTAACAAGAGCAAGTTACACCGATCCTTCTGCAGGATTAACTGCAACATGCACAAAAAAAACCCTACCCCAATCGACTTGTTTTTTCCCATCTCTCATCGTCGTCGTCTCCACTGCATGCGTACATGCATCTAGATCTGTTGATTGATTATTAACTTGTCCGGCCACCTCTCAAAAGTAGCAGCTGCCAAGTACTACTACTCTCACTTAGTAATTAAGAAGAGAGGATCAGTACATCATGCATCATATATGATATATACTTGGCCGCTATTATGTTGGCTGGCTTGCGCTACTACGCACCGGCCGGCTAAGCTACGGCTAGTGTCTTCCTCGGCCTGCCTCGGATGGGCGTGTGGTGAGGGCTGTGGTGGTGAGCCACGCCTCGCCGCTCCTTGCTGACCGCCTCGCGCTCGCGCGACTCGTCCACGAGGATCTGCTGCCACCGGCACTCCTCGCTGCAAAACCCCTTGTCACCTCTGCACATGCGCATGCAGATCCCGGTGCGCGCGAGCACGTCATGCATGCAACACACACACAAAGTTCATCAGACACATGCATGCATGCATCGTCAGGGCTAGCTAGCTTGTGGCATGCATGAATGATGTGTATCAGGTTGTTGTTAGCTAGGTTCGGTACCTATACATGTAGATGTCCTTGTTAGGGCTCAGCTCCCTCCGGCACAGGGTGCAGGCCTTGAGGAAGCTGCAAGAAACGGTGTGGCGCCCTGCCGCGACCTCCGGGGCGCGCGGCGGCCTGACCATCTGCTTCAAAACTATGTTCGCGTGTGCGTGCGCGTGCCGGCCGTGGTGGTGGTGGCCGCCGTGCTGATGGTGCACGAGGATCTGGAGCCCGACGACGAGGCCCTCGCGCACGCGCCGGCCGCCGCCGCCGACCATGGCCGCCCCGACGAGGCTGCCGCAGTGGTACTGAGCGCCACCCTCCTCCCCGACTTGGAAGATGCTCTGGCTTCTTGGAAGCATGGCGGTGGTGGTGGAGGTGGGAGGAGGGTGGAATCACCTCACTTGAGGTGGTGACCACTTCAGGCCAGCAGCTATATAGGCGTGTAGCGTAGGGGAGAGAGAGAGAGGGGATGAGAGGGGTGTGAAGGGGGGAGAAAATGCAGTGGGACAGGTCTTATCGTGAGGCTCCGCCTCATCATCGTCTATCATCTTCTCTTCTCTGATCTAACGGCTCAAGGGGTGTCCCGCCCCGTAGGATTTTCTTCCGTACGAAGGGGAGAGGAGTGATGGATATTTAAAATCACTTGACGTCCACGAAAGGTTTTCAGATCACTGCTTCCACATGGCCCAATAGAAGAAGCATCATTGGGGCTTGGGCCCCAGTGTTTATGGGGTTGTAGTATTGTTGATGGGATCCGTATCCTCTGTGTCGTTAGTTCAACTGATGTGGGTATGCGGCTGAAACCTGATGACAGGAATGATCCATAACGAACAAGTCTTGTACTAGTTAAGGTAGCTCCACACTGCTGAAAATGGCAGGAGCAACTGCGTCCAAGACCACAGTAACTCCTTTTCACTTAACCAACTGCAAATGCCGTGAGGTTAATTAATGTAATATAGCAATAGTCTATATCTATACCTGACAATATTATACCTGGTACACAATAACATTAATCGTTTGACAATAAAATCTCAAATAAAAGTCTCAGCGCTTTCAGATATATATTGGCCGCGGTTTAGAGGTGTTTGGTATGACTGCAGTTTTTCTAAAAGGCATCTTAAATTTGGGTGAAGGGTTGTAGAAATTTGAGCAATTTGGTGAAATAAGATGTTTGATGTTTGACAGTCTAACTTTTAGGTAGGCTGGCTGGAGTTTCTGAGTTAAAAAAATATCTGAAATGCCTCGAGGCAAATGATGACTTGTTTGATACCGTTTAACGACAACTAACGACAATTGACGGTACTTTACGACAACTACCAATAATTAACGACAATCCACACAAAAGTAGATCTTAATGACAATTGACAAAAATTAACGACAATTTGCACAAAGTAAATCTTAACGACAATTGATCTAATTCCATGCTTGCACAAGTAATCAATTCAATGATTACATAAATAATTCATTGAGGATTGCGACATTTATATCAGAAAAACAAGAAAAAAAAAGAAAATCAAACAATTTTAAAAATAAAAAGAACTTCATGGGTGGAGGGGAAGAGGGTGGCGGCGGTGTGGGAGGAGGAGGACGGCGCAGAGGAGGAGGAGGAGGAGGCAACCATGACGGTGGTCGAGGAGGAGGAGCGAGGCAAAGGATCTTGCCATGAGGAGGAGGCGGGCGGGAGGAGGTGGGCGACTAGGGTTAGGGTTCCAGAGGAGGGGTTTTGTTCAGTGGCAAGGAGCGGGTAAATAACTCCCAACTCTAGGGGAAATCTCGGAAGGCAATCCCGTCGAAGCCGTGGGAAGCTGCCCCCGGGCGTCTTCCGCCTTCCGCACATTGTAAACGGTTTCTGGCTTAAGGAAAAGCGGTTTAAGAAGGCCGCCCGTTTGAGACAGCTTCTGGTATTTCCGAGTGAAAGTTGAAGCCAAAGCTGTCTCAAACATGCCTTTAATCATTTACTCCTTTTGAAGCATTAATTCTTTTTTGAGACGTTGAAAGTATTAATTCTGAAAAGATGTGAAAGGTACAAAGGATATGTAAGAAGGTATGCCCGTATATTGAATACGTTGGTCCATTTGACTACGATTTCATTCTTTTTTTCCTGTTTCCCTTGGATCAACGATATTTTGATTTACTCAACCATGCCTTTGCTTTTCTTGAATTTCTTGTGGAACACGAAATTTTGTCTTGCACACAAATATATAATTGAGGTTGTGACACTTTACACTTTCCTTTGAAATCTCTTTTTGTTTACTTAACCACAAGTGAAACCTTTTTGAAAAGACACAGAAGATGGCCGGACCACTAATTAATGAAAAATGTTTAATAAATCGCACAAAGAAAAAAACAATGAATTATGTGAGATGAGAATATTACAGCGATCACTTAACCCCATTAGAGAAATGAGATCAGGTCAAGTGGTCCTAGAGGGCAGTCCTAATAATTCAGCGAGAAACGATGATATTTTTGAAGTAATCTGTTCCCCACTCATATGGGCTATGCATGTCATGTCTTGCTATTCAGTAGGTACAATGATGAGAAAACACAACTCTGTCGTATTATTTCATGCAAGTACAATGGTCAATGTAGAACAGAAAGATGCTTGTACCAGTGCACATGCTGGTCATATATAACTGGTCCTGTTGGTGAAGTTTTGTGATGATAGCATTGAGAGAAAATGTTGTGAATCATGCATACAACAGATTACATGGCTCGCAATCATCGTCGTACCTCCTACCTGCCAAATGACCTATTTTGTCAGTACATGTACAATTATCGAGGAAAACCGTTGAGTACGTGTGACTCGTATCATGACCAGCTAGGGCTCGGAGACAGACCAGGCCAAACGGGCCGTCGGTCCGGCACAATACGGCATGGGTTCGATATGGTATGTTTAGGCATAGCTTATTTCGGCTCGACTACTATTTGTGTCTTATCGGTTCAGTCCACAGACCGGGATGGTGGCTCAAGCATGGTTTATCGGACATTCGTGCTGTGCCGGACCGGTCCGAGCTTGTTTTAGCTTGTCGGGCTAAATGTGGTCCGTTTAGCCCGTCAAAACAAAAAAATCCAAAAAAAAAATTCCAAAAAATTAGAAAAATGTGCAGAATTCAGAAGTAGACATGAAAATTTAAAAAAAAACTGAGATAATCATATTGAAAATGTAATAAAGAGCTTTATTAATGTCCAACTGGCTGCATCGTTAAAACCTTTCCAAGTAAAAACTCAAAAATGAGAAAACCTTGGCAAAGGAAAAAGAGTACAACCTATAGCTCTACAATCCTACATACATGATACATCTTTGTTCTATGTGTCGGTGTCATTGTCTAAGTACATATTTTCGAACACCACTTACAACTCTGGATTTTCCACAGAGTGTTGTGTTCGTGAATCAGCTTGTTCTCAGTCCTTCACAGTTAGAAGGATCTCCACCATCTCACTTGTGAGACTTGTTCTTCTCTCCTCCAATATTCTTTCAGAAAGACTGAAAGTAGACTCGGAGGAAACCGTAGAGATAGGAACAGTTAACACATCACGTGCAAGTATGGATAGCACAGGATATGTTAACTTATGGGCTTGCCACCATTGCAAGATGTTGAAGCCTTCTGAGTTGAAATCCACCATATCGTTGTCCAAATAGGTGAATAGTTCTCCGCTCCTTGTGGGTCTTAGCTGAGCAGGTGTTGGTGTAGAAGAAGAAGACCTGGACCTGGACTTGAACCTGGAGGAAGAGGCACCGAAGATCGTGCCTTACATATTTGTTTTCCCACTTGAGGTGGGGGCTACTGGAGGTCGTTGCGAACGGACCCCCCGAAACCTATTTTCATACCTTTGGTAAACCTTGTATAACCGAGAACAAACTTCTGCAAAATAGTCAGTATATTCTAGCCCCGTAGCATCACTAAGAAGATCAAGTACAGTACCAAATGCATCAATTTTAGCTCTAGGATCTAAAAGAAATGCAAATACATATAGGTAAGAGATTTCTCTCCAATATTTAAGGTATTTAGATTTCATGGAAATAACAACATCACGTAAAACCAAGTCATTTTCAAATATTTTCAATTAAGTAGCAATCCGTAAAATAGTATGCACAATGATAGGAGATGTTGGATAGTAGGCAGCGAACAAAGCAACAGTTGCCTCATAAATATTTTCTAAAAACGACAATATCTTCTCAGCAACGAACAAATGTTGCGTAGTTAATAGTATATATAGTACCATCAGTGCTAGGATAGTGTGTTTCAATAAAAAACAGAAAAAGTGCTCTTGTATGGTAAAAGATTCTTAAGCATGAGGTAAGTAGAGTTCCACATTACCTCCATATCCAAACCGAACTTTCTTGGACGTACACCCATCACCCTGTAAAAGTTCTTATATTGTGCTATTCTTACGTTAGAATTATTTAAGAAAAAAATCACATCGCGAAAAGCTTTAATATACGGACTCAACCTCTTCAAATCACATTTGACTATAAGGTTGATAATATGATAAGCGCATCATTGATATAGCAAGAAGGAATCGGCATATGTACTCAACACTGGAGTAAGAATGTCCATGGCCCTAGAGTTTCAAGCGGTGTTGTCTAAAGTAATTGCGAATATTTTGTTTGCAAGACCAATGTCTTCCACGACTTTGATAATACAGTTCATAATATTCTCCCCCGTGTGTGCTACATCAATTAATTTCAAAGCTATAATCCTTTTCTCCATTACCCAGTCGTCATTAATATAATGTGCAACTACACTAAGGTAATCCTCCCTAGCCCGACCACTCCACATGTCCGAGGTCAGGGCCACCGAAAATGTGCACGCACTAAATAGTTCATTTATTTTATTACGATGTTCATTATAGTATTTCACTAGATCCCTAGTTGTTGTCTGTCTAGAAACGGAAGAAAATCTAGGATTATGCGCAGTCCTAATGTAATTTTGGAAAGATGCAAACTCGCCAAAACCTAACGGTAAATCCTCAGAAGCAATTAAACGACAGAGAGATTGGCGGGCTACCTGAGGATTGTAGTCCCAGCTAGATACCGTACGTCGGGGTTGTATTGCAGCTGCGTCTGCCTCATCATCAATCCTTGCTTGGTTCGACATCTTGTAGCATGTCTAAGCAAGTGCCCCGTTCCACTTGTAGACTTTGTAGACAATTCATGGTGACAAATTTTACAAATAGCATATGGTACCTCATTTCCCGCTGCGCCTTGCTTGGTTGTCCTGTCGAAATTCTCCCACACTCCCGATGTAGACGGTCTCGACCTCTTTGCTCCGGTTGCCGTGGAGCCTGATGCTGCGGTGGAGCCTGATGATGGAACTCCACCTTGCTCCTCCGGTGAAACCTTCGGTTGGTTTGAGGCAGCCGCAGCCGCCTCCATGGACGCAATTTCCTCCGGTGAAAGTCTGTAATCACCACGAGCAAAGCTATCATAAGGACTGTCCATAATGAAAACTGCCAAATCGAAACTAACACTATTACTACTTTCATCTTAGCATAATAAGAACTAACAATAAAAGTATCACAAAAATAGTATTGTACCTCTTTCGCTGACTTCCTGCCGAAAATTGAAATTTCCAAATTTTGGCACAATTTTTTTGAATTTTGCCAAATTAGCTCAACACGGTTTTGAATTTGCACAACACAATTTCAAAGAGAGAATGGAGAGTGAAGGGGTGTTGAATGAGGGGGGGGGTATGGTGGCTATTTATAAAAAAAATTCGGGAGTTTTTGAAATTTTTTTGCTATTTTTTAAGACCCCAACGGTCAAAAACAGTAAAAAAAAAATAAATGGCTAAAATCTCCAACGGCCATTTTTTCTAGCCGTGCCATGCCTAAACACTGACCACGAACTGAGACAGACTGCGGCCGCCTCCCTTGCCCAAACCGCGCCCCCCGTCCCTTCTTCTTCTCTCCCACCCAAGCCTCGCCGTCCACACCCCGGCCGCCGTCTTGCCCGCCCGCCTCCTCGTCGCCTTGCTGCCCCGCCGCCTCCTCTCCACCCGCCGCCCCCCGCCTCCTCGCCACCTAGTCCTCGCCTCCTCACCGCCCCGCCGCCTCCTCACCTCCTCGCCGCCTCACCACCTCCTTAGCTCCTCGCCTCCCCGTCGCCTCCTCGCCTCCGAGCCGTCGCCACCGCGTCAGTGTTGGCCTCCATGGACGGGTGCGTCATGGGTGGCTCCTCGCCTCCTCATCTGCAACGTCGCTGGCGCCACTGAACCGTCTCCTTGTCCTCGCCACCGAGCCGCCTCTTTCCCTCCCGGTCCTGCGTTTCGCCACGTTCCACTCCGCTTCGGCCTCCTCCCGCGCCACCGGGTGCCAACCGTTCTTCTTCTTCTCCTCCGGTCCACCCACGCCCTCGCTTTTCTTCCTCCACGCTGGCGCTGGCCTTGCGCCGCTTAGTTCACCGGGCAGTCGGCCGTCTTGTGCTGCACTGGCACAGTCTTATTCATCATGCGTGGTTGGCCGCCCACCGTGCAAGGTGGCGACCTAAAGGCACTTTGGCTCTTGTTTTGGTCGGCCTGACCCATGAACAAGTGTGGGTGTCTTGCTGGTGCCTAAGCGGGGCCTCTGATGTCGTGCCTCGTGCCAACCCGGTAGGCCCGACCCATTTGGCTAGCTCTACTCAGAGATGTGGCCTACAATGATTCTTATCCTAATCCTATTAGGATTATGATTTGTACTTTCTTTTGGAGGAGAACTAGAGGGTATTATATAAAGCCACGAGGGGTGGCCATGGAGAATACAAGTCATAAACCAACTCATCCAAAGTAAAAGGTACCTGCACGAGAGGATTAGAGATTATGTTATTCTTTAGCACTAGATTCTTGTACACTACTACAAAAAGGCTAATACTGGACGCCTCATCATAGACAGTTGACCAAAACCGTCGGTATTAAATACAATCACAGACGGTTTTAGTTTAGCGACTGTCTGTGTTACTGGTTGAGCTAAAAACCGTCTACGAAGAGGTAATATCACAGACGATTTATGTTGAAAACCATATGTGAAGTATCACAGACGGTTCTAAACAAGACCCGTCTGTGATAGTACTAAATATCATAGACGGTTTTTAATAAGAACCGTCTGTGATATGTTCAAAGCCGCTTCGGCTCCCGCGCGATGCGTCGACTCTTCGTCTCGCGCATTGATGTTACGACGCGTCTCTTCGTCTCGTGCGCCGACATTACTACTTGTTTTATAAGAATGATCATCCAGCACCGAAGTTGAATTCCCACCTAGCTAGCTCTACTCTTTTTCACACCCTCCATCGATCAACAAGTAGAGTTAAAAAAACACAATGGCTCCCACTCTTCCCCCTAACACCTGCGTTGATGGCCTTCCGATCCATCCTATACGAGCACCTCGCCGATCAGTTGGCGGTTCTTTGTGGAAGGATACTATGCTAATGATGTCCTCCTCCCACGGAGAGGTTCTACCAGGGCACGTGATGGCGACGTGTCTGCAGTCTAGATGACCTCCTTGTAACATCCCAAAAATTTGGTCTGTTTTAAAGTTTTAAAGGAAAATAACCATTTGGATTTTTCCTGGTAAAGTTAAAAGCTTAATTGGAATTTTTAGAGTTCAAAAACAATTTAATGTGATTAATGTCAACATCAACTATTATCAAAATTATTTTATTTGGATTTTATGAGCTTGGATATATTTTCTAGAATTTTTTTGAGCTCATTTGCTATTTTCTAAGTTTTATTTGGAGTTCTTGCTATTTTCTAAAAAGAAAAACTATATAAAATCTCAGATTTGCCTCTTGGGCCGAAATCCATTCTTTCAGCCCATTCCATTTCTTTTTCCTTGGCCCACCTTCGTTCTTTTCTTCCGAGCCAGCCGTGCGCTAGCAGTGTAGCCGAAGCACCAAGCCACTTGGCCGTTTCCGTTCACGTGCGCCTTGGCCTGTGTCCGTGTTCTTCCGTGCCAACCAAAGGCCGCTCGCCATTTCCTTTTGTGCCAACAGCCCGTGCGGGCGTGCCTTGGGCAAAGCTCATGCACAGGAGCAAGTCAGCCCAGCCGGCCCGGTTGGTTCTTTTTTCCTTTCCTTGTGCTCGCGTGAGCCCAGCCAAGTGCTGGCCAGTGTTTTCCTTTTTCTCTTTGACTCACTGCGTGGTGGCCCCACGTTTTCTAGCTTGTCTTCTTCAACCTCAGGACTCTTTGAGTCCGTTTTGCACACGCTTGGCGCCGCCGGCTCCTCATGGGACTCCTCCCCATCTAACCCTATTTAAGGAGCTCCACCGCGTCATGATCTTCGCCCGGCCTTCCTCCACCAAAGCCCTAAGATATTCTCCCCGGTATCATCTTCGTTGCGCCGCATTAGCCGAAGGACCACGCCGCCGTCTGAGCCGTTCCTCGCTGAATTTCTTCGCCATCGGTGCCTCCCCACCCGTGCTGTCTTCGCCTGCGGGATTGCATCGACGTGGTCTACGCCGTGCTCGCACTATCTTCGCCCGAGGACCTCTGCATCGCCGTCGACCCCGTCGTTCCGAATCTGTCCGCGCCGCCCCTTGCCAATCTGCTGTTTTGGGTGAGCTCCTGTACTATCTGCGTGCGTCATGTCGTGCCCCGGCCCCTTCTCATCCAATTACTTCCATCCCCGAAGCTTCCTTCGTCGCGGGTTGCCCTCACCGCCGCAGGCTTTGCAGCGCCAGCCATGGCTGCTCCTCGCCTCTCGGTTTTCTCCTTGGCCGATGTGGCAATCCACCTCCCCTTCCTGTCAGCAGCCACCTAGGCCCTTTTAGCTTATGTGGCGTCCTATTCATCGTTTGGTCAGTTGCCATGTGGCTAACCAATCTCCACACCGATCCAAACGGTCCATGGATCCAGTTCACCATGCACCAACTCTATGACCAGTGGGACCCACTTGCCAATTCCTTTTTCCTTTATTTCTTTTCAGCCGAAAAGGCTTTGATGATGTAAGCTGACGTCATAAGTTATTTTTTCCTTCGGAGAAATAATTCAGTAAATCGCTAAATCTGATTTTCATCAATTTATGTGATTTCAATCTTCCAAAGTCCATATCTTTTGCATCTGAACTCCGATTGAGTCCATTCAAATTCCTAAATTCATCTAAATTCAAG
Source organism: Phyllostachys edulis (assembly GCA_036346405.1). Lineage (NCBI taxonomy): Eukaryota > Viridiplantae > Streptophyta > Magnoliopsida > Poales > Poaceae > Phyllostachys > Phyllostachys edulis. The sequence continues at coordinate 47,437,281 of CM070560.1, read as the reverse complement.
ATCTAGCTATCTAAGATTTTTATTTAATTTTTGGAGTTTATTTGCTCTCTGTTATTTATTTATTTTGTTTATTTGCTTGTTTGCGATTAGACGTTGATACTTCGGGAAGCTTTGAGCAAGGAGGAGCATATCAAGATCAAGATCAATCCCAGGATTTATTCCAAGGAAAACCGTAGTCCTTTGATCATATTGAACCTATGATTTCAAAAGTATATTGTTTTATACAATTGCATGCTATTTTTATACAAATTGTTTGTGGTTTAGTTATTACCTATTGTCATTATGCCTCCTTTGATTATTTGAATGCCATGAATCCTTTGTTACCCTAGCGTGGATAATTTTAGTTGGACATATTCATATTGCCAACATGGGTATCGTATAGATGCTTAGTTTAGCTTAGATACGATGGGTTTATCATCACATGTGTCATAATGATTAATCTTGACTTAATGATATATGGAATCGTGGTGGTGAGCCACTCTTGTTAAAATTTGTGGGTACCATGACGGGGTGAGTCATGGGTCTTGGTTAAACAAAATGGTTTTCACTCGGGCGAGTGGTTGGTGGATAGTGGGGGTGTGGATGGAACACGGATTGGGTTTGTGGTAGTCTCGCCTGAGTAATTTGTCAAGGACTTAATCTTGTGCGCCATTGAACTGGGCCTTAACCGTACAACCACATGTCTAGTATGGGATGGACTCGCTAACTAATTAGCAATGTCTTAATTTGGTTACTCGTGGATAGTGTGAGTTATGGGAAAGACATATTCTCACGGAGGCGCAAGAGGGGGGCCCTGTTTGGTCGGATAAAGACATTCAGTGTTGAAACCTTAGCGGACAGAACTAGGTTAAGAAGGAGCTTTGTAAAGGCCTTGTCACATGCTCTAGACTGCTTACCTAAGGTAGTGAGAAGTGGTATCGACGGATGCCAAACAAACTAGAGAAGTCGTGTCATGTGGGGAAAGCTGTACAACCTCTGTAGAGTGTAAAACTATTCGAATAGCCGTGTCCGCGGTTATGGACGTGCTCGGGGATTTCACACGGGAGATAGAGTATTTTATAAAATGAGTCGGAGTGTGGATGGGAAGTTCACTTGATGAATATAATATTTGTTTGGTGAACATGTCATTCACTTGGTGGTTTGTGTCGATTGGTGAATAGGGGATTCACTTATCTTTGGTTTGGTTGGGAAGTGAATGGGAAGTTCACTAGTTGTTTCAAAGAAATTATTTAATTACTTATTATTGTTTTCAACTACGCATTCCAATCTATTTATTGTATTTATCGTAAATGTTGCTTTCTGCAAAAGAACCATACAGCTAACCTTGTCAAGCCATGCATGAATATTATTTGCATACATTTCCCTACGGTTGCTGAGTACATTCAAAAGTACTCATGGCTCTTGCCCTCGGATTGATCCGCAGTTGAAGAATACCAGGCTGCTCAGGAGTTCTTTCAGAAGGAGGACTATGAAGGTTTTGCGGATTAGGATGCGTTCTCCACTCGATTGACTGTGGGCATGTTGATTAGCCATTTGAAGAGTTTCGTTCTGCTGCAAGAGTTTATTTGTTTCTTTAGCCCTGCGTGGCAAGTTAAGTAAACGTTGACCATAAGGTCCAGTTATTATTATTATTTGTTACTTTGAGATCTTTTTAGTTAAATCGAATAAATGGATGGTATTTCATCACTGTTTCCTGTGTGAGCTAGCTACTGATCTGGGACTAGTTCGAAAAACACAGAGGGTTCCTGAGATGCATTTTCGGGTCCCGACACTCCTCCACCGTGTCTTCCGGGTGGTCTGCAGTTTCGGGCGAGCTAACCTTGCCATTGATGTGGTCCTCGAAAACGAGGTTGCACGTCTCCAGGACGATAGCCGTCGCTTGGACGGCTACATCGAGACGACGACCGATCGGGTCGACCATGCCGAGACACCTCAAGTGAGGGAAGAGAGCCTCTGGGCACATTTCTACTTGGTCCTTGAGTCAGAGCGGCTTTGGGCTACTCTTGAACGAGCGCGTCAACGAGTGGACATGTTTCAGGGAACCTACGCTGACCCCAAACCCTCTGATGCCGAAGACGTCGCCTACGAAGAATTGATCACAGAGATAGTAGGCTACTTGGGCCGCTAGAAAAACTTGTTCTTTTTTATTTCTATTTTTTTAATGTTTTGTAAGAAGCGACTGACCACGCTGTTTGGCCATATGTAAATACAAAAAATGATTAAAAAATCTGGTTCGGAGTTGAAGTTACTATCTATGTTGAACATGCACGTACTGAACATTTTTTAGCTATAGATGGAACTATCACAGACGGTTTAGTAGAACAAGCCGTCTGTGAAATGTATCACAGACGGTTGTAAAATAAAACCGTCTGTGATATTTCTTAAAATCACCAATGGTATTTGCTTAAAACCGTTTGTGATACTATCACATATGGTTTTAAATTAGAATCGTTTGTGATATCAAACCCTATTTATATTCAGACTCTAGTGTTTGCTCGCGCCCCCCACTCAAACGATTAAGTTTCCTCCTCGAGCCCGGCGCGCCTCCTCCCCCGAGCCCGCCGCCTCCCCGAGCACGAGTCGCCGCCTCCCCGAACCCGGCGCCCCTCCTCCCCTGAGCCTGTTGCTGCCGTCCTCGACACCGCCTCCTCCCCAGAGCCCACTAGCTCCTCCCCGAGCACGAGCGGCCGTCTTCCCGAACCCGGCGCCCCTCTTCCCCCGAGCCTGGCGCGCCGTCTCCCCGAGTCCGTCTCCTCCCCTCCCCCGAGCATGCGCCGCCTCCTGCTCGAGCCCGGTGTGGTGAGTATTGAAGCATACTGAAATTTGTGTGCTCTATTGGAGCGTACTTTCGGTTGGTTAATTGATTGAACCTTTGTGTGGTTTGTGTTACTTTTGCTTATATGCTGTGCTATTAGATATATTCAATCTGCTCTGTGTGGTAGTGCTAGTATAGAAATGTTGGTTGGGGAAGAGTGCTTCTTCTCCTAGCAGGCAATCCAAACTCCAGTATGGCACCAAGTTCATGCAAAAAAGATAGCATACTTCCTAAATTACAAGCTTCGATAATTTTTTCTTTCTAGTGCAAACAATTAGTTCATTTTGCAAACAAGAAGGCCTAGCAGTGCTAGGCACAGAGTGTGGTAGTAGCTGTGCATTCGTCTGTGCCTAGCACTGGGAGGTATTGCAAATTGGTATTTGTATGCTCTATTGAACTGCTCAATGATGTTAATAGTTTTATGCTGAAATTGAATTGATAATTAGTTCATATTTGAGATCTAATGAATTGCTAACTGCTATCACTTTGATCTTCAGTTTATCAGTTGTAGCTTTTGGTTTTGCTTAGCTGAATTGAACCTTTTGGTTCTATGTTCTCTACCAGTCATCTTTGCTTCCTCCTATGTTAGCCAAATGGCATTGTTGATGAACTTGTGAATTGTGTTCCTTTACATGAATGAATGAATGAATGTTACACCCTATGCATGTTGTTCTGAGTTGCCATACACATAGAGAATCTTATGATAATATATTCATTCATGTTAGAATTTCTATTTCTTGTGGAGATGTCATTCGCTCATTTTCCGTCATCGTCGCCTTATGCGTATGATGCGTCATCCTCTCGTTAACCTCTTCACCTGCCTTTCGCCATTCATTTCACCTTTGTATGTGTAACCTTGTTCATACCGGTCAAGTTCTCCTCCCTTGCGTTCGAGGGTCCTACCATTCCATTCCTGATATCTTCTCTATAAAATCTCTAAGCAGTGGATTCTACAAGCACTTGGAGGATTGGCATGAAGCAAATCATACACTCCAGTGTGTCAGGTTCGATAAAGTAGGCCGTGGTTCACCTGCACGTGAACCACGGCCTACTTTATCGAACCTGACACACTGGAGTGTGTGATTTGCTTCATGCCAATCCTCCAAGTGCTTGTAGAATCCACTGCTCGGAGATTTTATAGAGAAGAGATCAGGAATAGAATGGTAGGACCTTGGGACGCAAGTGAGGAGAACTTGATCGGCACGAACACAGTTACACAGACAAAGGTGACATGAATGCTATCACAGACGATTCCTTAGGATAAACCGTCTGTGATACATAAGCTATCATAGACGGTTTGTAGATGAAATTGCGTGATACCAACTATCACGATGCGGTTACGAAGTTAATAAGCTGCGTGATGACCTCATGTCATTACTGACCCATAAACTCAGATGGCTTATGAAACCATCTGTGATGACGTTTTTTAACCGTCTGTGATGACCTATTCTGTAGTAGTGGTATAGGGCAAGGATCTAAGGGTCCTAAAGGTTCAAGGGGGGTTGTGAGAGAGCGATAACCCCTTATACTCTTTTGAGGTTGTGCTTAAGAAATTTGTGGTCGGCTTCGCCAAATCTCTCTATCTCTCTCATTGTGGTTATTTTGTCGCCGTTATTTGGTTCTCTCTACGAGATTTATCTACATCGTTCTTGATATCGTGCACGCTCGTACCGTATCTCGCAACTCTGATCTGATTTGGGGGCTACTGCGCATAAGAAAGGGTATTAGAGTAGAGTATAACAAATGGTATCAAGCCAAAGCTAGATTAATCAGATTTATGAGAAGGTATGGAAAGTGTGAGTTGGCACAAAATCAACATCGATGTCTACGACGTGGAATCAAGTGGAGAAATTTAACGGCGAAGGAAATTTCAACGTGTAGCAATGTGTGGTGAAGGATGTCCTTATCCAACAAGGGTTAATCGGTGCTCTTGAAAGAGACAAACTAGAAAAGACGTCTGTTGAAGAATGGAAGGTGGTGGAGCAAAAGGCTGTCAGTACAATCCGTCTAGTCTCTCCGATGAGGTAAAGTACTCGATGATTAAGGAAAATTCACTGATGAAATTATGGAGTGACTTAGAAGAATTGTATATAGCAAAGTCGCTGCCAAACTGATGGGTGCTGAAGCGGCAACTATACATGTTGCGCATGGAGGAAGGAACTTGGTTCATTGACCATCTCAATATCTTCAACAAGCTTATCACATAGCTGACTAGTTTGGATGAGAAAATTGAGGAGAACGACAAGGTCATCATATTGGCGCCATCTCTACCACCATCATGGGAGCATTTGGTGATGATTATTCTCGTCAAGAAAAACACTCTCAACTTTAATGAGGCAGTGGCATATCTATTAGAGGTGTAGTCGTTGAAGAGGTCATCGGATTCTTCATCCTCAGGTGATCAAGCATTGACTGCTGTAGGTGTTGTAGGCAAAAGCAAAAGTCACAGTAAGAAGAAGAGCAAGAGCAAAGGTACATGTGTGTGCTATCTATGTGACGAGTAAGGTCATATGATAAAGGACTGTCTAAGTTTGAAGCAAATGTGGGGAGCATGCTCAGCGGCGGTAGCAAAAGGTGATTCAGATGTACTAGTCGTAAGTCAATCAAGTACTTCTCAGAGTTGGATATTACATTCAGGTTGTTGCTTCCATATATGTTCAGCAAGGGAGATGTTTGATGGAGGATTTCTACGTCCGGCACATAAAACTGTTCACTTAGCGGATTGCAAAGAGTATGCAATTACTAAGATGAGAACGGTTACATTGGAGATGTATAATGGAGCACATCGCATATTGACGAGAGTTCGGTATGTTTTTGGCTTAAAAATAATATAATAACTGTGAGGTTGCTTGAACTCAGATTGTGAGGTATCACTTCGAGGTGGAGTCATACAAGTTACTTGCAAAGGGCAGGTAATCATGAAAAATATCTGGAGCAATGGAGGATACTGATTGATGGGTAATCATCGGTGAAGAGAAACCAATTGGAGGTTTGATAAAATCCTGATCAGGAGAAGAAAACCGTGTCATCAGCGGTAGGTACTCATCTCTCATCTGTGGTTATGTGCGGAACTGCAAAGATGATTGCAAAATCTAGCAGGCACGAAGGCGAAGGTGCAAGCTGTTAGAAGAAGGAATGCGTGGCGGGACCAACCACATGGTACCGATAAGCAGGTGGAGCTCGGAGGCGGTACAAACCTATGGCATGGAGGAATGTAGGAATAGGAGGTGTGGTCAACCAAACTACACAACAATGTAGCTCTCAGATGGAGGGTCTAGATAGGCTACCCTAGACATAGACACGTACATTGCAGTGATGTACATGGTCTTGTGATGAGGCACTCCCCAAGGTGGGAGGAAAAAAATTGGAAAACCAAAAATAGCAGAGTCGGCTTGGAGAGAGTTCTTGGAGGAGCACGGTGACTTCAAATGATAGGAGTCAATGTGAAAATTGTTGAGTATGTGTGACTCATATTCTATCATATTAGGATTAGGATTTCTACTTCTTTTTCGAGGAGAACTAGGGGGCACTATATAAAGTCATGAGGGATGGTCATATAGAACACAAGCTACAAACCAACTCATTCAAAGCAAGAGATGCACGAGCGGATTATAGACTAGGTTATTCTTCAGCACTAGATTCTTATATGGGAAAGGACCTGAGAGTCTTAAAAGGTTCGAGAGAGTTGTGAGAGAGTGACAATCCCTTGTACTATTTTGAGGTAGTGCTTAATGAATTTACGGTCGGCTTTGCCGAATCTTTCTCTCTCACTGTGATTATTTCGTCGCCGTTATTTGATTCTCTCTACGAGATTCATCTACTTCGTTCTTGATATTGTGCATGCTTGTGTCGTATCTCGCAACTCTGATATGATCTGAAGACTGTTGCGTATGAGGGTATGCATGTGCAATGAGGATCATATTGCCATGGCTAGCTGTAGTTAGGGGTGTCAACAAGTTGAGCTCAATCCTAATCGAGCAGTTTAAGCTGAAGGATGATGATGGGCTTGAGCTTGATCCGATTTGAGCTTGATCCTAGCTCGAGTCGAATTCGAATAGAATGTGGAACTCGACCTATTTCGACTACCCTGGTTGTAGTAACCTATTACAGTTAAACCATGACAAGTTGACCTAAGTCTTTATGAGAGTATATAATTGATCCAGCACCGCAACTCTATAGTAAATTAATAGATGCGCACAATACATTTTGAAGACGATTGTATAGTGTTGATTTAATTTGCTGTGTGAGTGCAGTGCTGCAACTAATGTTTCTCGGCGACAAAAAGAGCAACGCACTAGGCGAGGATTCCAAAAGGGCATGTACGTGAAGAATCTTCCCCTTTTCTTTTGGCCCCAACACAGGATGCGAAACTTGATTTTTTTTGAAAAAAATATTATTAATTTAAAATATAATTAAAAAAGTTGATTTTTTTTTCCAAAAATAGGTGTCTGTCGTCATTTGACCTAGCGACAGGAACCTATTTACTGCCAGTCACCGTTCCAACAGCCTGTTGCCATTTCAACTGACGATTTGCATTGAAGAGTTTGTAAATCGCCAGTTGAAATGGCGACAAGAACCCTGTCGCCCAAGGGTTCCTATCGCCAGTTCAACTGGTGACATGAACTGGCTATATATACCTCTAAAATTCGGTGGAAAAGTTATTTTAATTCTGAAAAAAGAGAAGAGAGAGAGAGAGAGAGAAAAGAGAGAAGGAGAAGGGAGAAGCACTACAAGAAAAACAGACATACAACAACACATAACTCACAACGAAAAACACATACGTTGCGGAACCAACTTATTCACCAAACATAAAGCTGGCTCGGCCCCCCACCTTCCACGCCCATCGCCTCCCACGTCTAAAAAAACTGCTCGACTCCCATCTAAACCCAAACGTCCGATCTTTCCTTCCTCCCTTATCCCTTCCGCTTTGGCGCTTCATCTTTCCCCTAAAAATCCCCTTCACCTCCTTCGTCTTGGTTCCCAACAGCGCTGCTACACCGCCATAGGTAAGACTCGAGCCCCTTGATGAGTCGATCCCTCAGAATTTTCTCTCCGCGGCTCGAATTTTCCGAAGGGGTGAGATTTTCGAGATCTTGAGTTGCTTCGCCATCGCGAATGTGAGGCGCAATGACGAATAACATTCTCCAAAATTACCGCAGACAGTCTCATCGGGATTTTTTACTGGCGGATCTGGTGGCGGCGTCGCCGTGGAGGAGGACCACACCGCCGCCAGACGAGTGAGGCGGTCATCATGGGGCCAAGTCGTGGCCCATGTTGGAGGAGGTGACGCAGAAGGTCGCGAGTGGAGGCATGGGCGAAGCCATGGAGGGCAATCTTGGTGCCGTGACCGGTGAGGTGGAGCGCGCCACGATGGTCGCCGCTGTGCCAGCCGACGATGAACCCTCCGTCAAGGTACAATCCGTGGGCTCAATAGACCCCTTTCTTCCCTGGTGGTTTGAGATATCTTGAATGTTAATTGCGAGCTTTTCTTGATGTATGCTGGTACACGCAGGTCGTGGTGCGAGTGCGGCCGACGGTGAGCCGGCCGATAGACGGAAAGGATCTGTGGTTCGTGCACAAGACCTCCCCAGAATCCAAGGCGTAAGGCCCTTCTTGATCTGTCGATCGTAGAAATTTGACTTGATCTGTGAAATCCTTGTTGTCTTACTATTGTTCTTTCTTGTGAAGATGCAAGTGAACTCACCGGAGAAGCAGACTAGCTACCAATGCCAGTGCTCCTTCCTCGAGGTGTGTAGTAAAATGCTCGTTCTCAACTGAACTAAAAAGTGCATCTAGATGTGGTTTCCAGAAGTGAGATTTATTGAACAATGCTTTCAGAACTGAAATGAGAAATCGAATTCTATCTTCTTTGCATGCTTATGGACAGTGGATGTCAGTCAGATCTTGATGAAGGTATAAGTACAATGACTTCCAATTCATGTCGTTCTCTGTATATGCTTATGGACAGTGGGTGCTTTGGTCATGAATGGTCCTTTTGATGTGTATTCACATAACCCTTCTTCATTATGAACTTACGATATACATGTTTTCCTTTTGTAATCTGCTTGGTTTGGCAGGTCATGAGTGTCAAGGCTCTTGGAATAGCCTTGAAACTAACATTTTCAGGGATGAACCAGCTAGTCTATCCACAAACATGGGTGTTCACACTTGTTGTAATTGCTTGCATAGTAACACAGATGAACTATCTGAACAAGGTATGATCAATGTTTATATTCACGGATAGTTATGGGCACTATAAGAGAATGATTTTCACACGTAGCATAGACTGAATAAAAATGGTTGCTATGTGCATATCATATACATCTATGATCTGTCTTCTACTACATTACTTTCAACTTGATAGTTTACTTTTGCAGGCCCTTGACACGTTCAATACTGCAGTTGTTTCGCCCATATATTATATGATGTTTACATCCTTGACCATTTTGGCCAGTGTAATAATGTTAAAGGTAACAGCTTTTGAGCAATTTATCTGTTAACATGATTGTACATCAAACATTGCTTAGTCTTCAGTCTTTAGCCAGCAAAGTTGACATAATAAATTAATTCATGAATCTTGTTTATTCTGAGAATATACAAGAAGTATACTGGATATCAATCTTTACTTTGAATGAGTCAGCCACTGGAATCCAAGGGTTTGCTATCATGTCTAAGGGTTTGCTATGCTGAGGAAAATCTAAATATTTAGTTCTCACAACTGAATCAAATACATGAATGATTTTGATGGTCCATATAGAACTGCTGTAGCTTTTTCTGTTACCATTTGAACTTCTTTGAAGTTGGTTCAATTCATATGAATCTGAATTGGCTCTATTCTATACAGATTTCTTTCCTGTCAATTAACATCGATTCTTGTAAGAACTTATTAACCATTTTTATGGAACATTACTGAAAAATATATGAAACCGAAGAATGGCAGGATGTCACTTATTAAATTAGAAAGCCATCACTTTCGAGTTCATGTGTATACTTGCTTTGTTACTGGAAGTTGGAGTAACACTCTAGCTATTGAGCCTCCAGCTAGAATTAGAGGCCCACTTCAGATATGTGACAAATCAATTCATGCATCTCCACCGAAACATATTGGTTTAGATGAAGAGTAGGAATATTGATCATCATACAATATCTTTAATTTTTGGGACTGCTTTTTTCCTAAAATGGTTAAGCAGTAAATGCATTGTTATTGACAACAGCTTTTCTGACTCCAGGTTTTTGATCTTACGGTTGTGAAGCCTTCTAACTTTGTGGAATATGCTTTGGCTTGTTTGGAACAACTTGCTAACTCTGGGGATCATAGTGCAAGGTCCTACAAGCTTGCGATTAATTATTGGGAATTGCTACTCTATGTATGTACATGCCAATTGTTTGGAATAGTTGGAATGTTACATTTTACTTTAATAATGCACTAACAAAACTGTATTTCTGTTTTCAGATTGAGAAGATATGTTGATGGTTTGGACTGTTCGACAAACTTGTGTGTAGAATAGAGTATACAGGGGAATGAAGAAATTTTTTATAGAACCACGGGGGTATAGAGAACCAAGACTTTTCACTAAAAGTATAGACATGTACTTACATTTATGTTTTAGGGCATATTATGTTATTAGATCATGATGGTACCAACTGTGCATGTCTCGAGTCTAGACTTGTGAAGCCAGTTGGAAATTCTTTGTAATGAAACATTTTTTTGTTGATGTCAATGAAATTTTTTTGTTATACACTTTGATATGTGTGTTTTATTTAACTTCGTGGGCCCTAATTGATAAGCCTAGCCTGGACATGAAAATGACACCTTTTGCAATGATTAGATGCGTTGTAAACAATCCTAGAAGCGATTTGCTAGTGTCCAATGCCAACGCATATATATGTTGCCACTATATCAAAATATGCGTTGCAACCTTACAACACTTTTATTTACATGTTACCAACGCTTGTATATGTGTTGTCACAGACCTTGGCAACGGCCTCAATGGCAACGCATACTAAATGCGTTGGTATAGACCATAACAACATTTATTTGGACTTCTACCAACGCATATATGCGTTGCTAGAGGGGTGTTCATGTTGTAATGAAGAGACGTAGCGAAGCCTTGTCGGTTCCTAACGGATGAGAGAGAGACAGAGCAGTAGATCTGGTCGTCTATTTTGCAGGTAAATATTCTTGCAACTTTGTACATAAATTCAAAACTTTGTAGGTTAGCAAATAAAAATAGCGACATAGAATTCAATGGATTAGATAATTTTAGCTGTATTGCTGTTTGATGTAGTACAATATTTTAGCTTGTATAGTTTAGTTCATCGTATAAATGTTATTTATGTCGTAGTACTCGAACGATTTAGAATAAATCTGCATAAATACTAAGAAAACTTCGTAGGTTTTCATTTTTACACGGTAAATATTTTGTTAATGCTGAAAATACTTTTTAAACCAGGAAAATAGGAAGACACCTCTAAAAATAGCAAGATACCTATTAAAAATATATAAAAATTGCAAGTAGCTAAGTAGGGTATGTAGAACTTAATCAAAATAATCCCAACTTAATTTTGGTTTCCATTTGTGCATGATAAATATTTTGTTAATGCCGAAAATACTTTTTAAGTTAGGAAAATAGCAAGACACCTCTAAAAGTTCTCTAAGAAATCTAGAGTAGGTACATAGGATATGTAGAGCTGAATTAAAATATTGTGAACTTAACTTTTGTTTCTATTTGTACGAGGTAAATATTTCATAAATGACGGAGACACTTTTTAAACAAGGAAAATAGCAAGATACCTATTAAAAATTTGTAAAAATTACAGAGTAACTAAATAGGGTACGTAGAGCTTAATCAAAATAATCCCAACTTAATTTTGGTTTCCATTTGTGCAAGGTAAATATTTTGTTAATGCCGAAAGTACTTTTTAAACTAGGAAAGTAGCAAGACACCTCTAAAAATTGTAGAAAAATATCCGAAGTTGCTACATTGGTTATGTAGAGCTGAACTAAAACATTGTGGACCTAATTTTTATTTCCATTTGTACACAGTAAATATTTTGTAAATGCTGGAGACACTTTTCAAACAAGAAAAGTAGCAAGATTCCTATAAAAAAATATATAAAAATTGCAGAGTAGCTAAATAGGGTATGTAGAGCTTAATCAAAATAATCCCAACTTAATTTTGATTTCTATTTGTGCACGATAAATATTCTGTTAATGTCGCTTCTTATTACTTTTTTTAATATGTTTCGTAGTATTTACAATATATGCAATGAATTTTCAGGTATGGTGGACCTAGGAGATCTACGCAGTGGTCGTACGAGTTGCTTGACCTGACCATTAACACACATCACCGTAGCCACCTTAGTACAATCCTCCCTCAGGAGGGCGAGGCGGCGATTGAGCTTGGCGAACCCACCTGTGCGTGGACGGGGGGTGAGCCACGGTGCGTCACGCCCCACGGCTCCTTACCCGGACGTGGCGGGCGGCTCATAGGACCATGTTGGGAGTACCTTGACACAGTTCATAGGTCAGTATGAATCACGTCTAGTTGTTTATTTCGAACTCCACTAGTTACTAATGATAATTACCTCTGGCCGGTCCTGAGTTCCACCCGTAAATGGGGTAGAAGTACGTGGAGCTCCGCTACCTTCGTGCGATGAGGTATGTCTATCTTGTTTGCATGCACAACGTCCTATTTCATCATTTTCGCAATGTTTATAAGCATAACATACTGTTTCACAGCTCGTACACCCCTTTGGGACGAGGAGCTGGTGTTGCACAAGGAGTCATGCTTCTGGGACTTCGATTTCGACTAGGGTGGCGGTGGGCCTTCGCACGAAGAGAGTAGCTAGGTCTCCAAGGGGGCTTCACAGCTGCACGGTGTGCCCGGAGTGAGCCAGCCAACGCAACACTCTCTCGTGACACCCTCTCAGGCTACTCACGCTGGTAGGGTGTCTCGCCCGCCTGAGCCTTTAACCTACTCGTACCAGCGCCCGCAGCTGCCTCTCTTGAGGCTAGGAGCCGCACGTGGTGTACGCCCCAAGAGGGCCCACGAGTAGATATTTGTTCTTGTAAATATCAGTCATGTCAAGTAAATATAAATTTATCTACAACTTACATTATGTTAGCCTCGTGTTTCGATACTATTTATTCTTGTGTCTACAGGTAACCATGTGAGGGAGTGTAAGATCGAGGAGGCCGACTAGAAGGGGGTGAATAGGCGGTTTTAAAAACTTCTTTGGCAAAAATATATTTCTAATGCAGAAGCTAACAACAATACGGTTTTACACAATTAAAGTCTAAATCAACTAGTCTTTACTAAGTGCACCAACAACAATATACTATTGATAATGATAGCAAACATAAGAAGACATGTAAGCAATTTAATACAAGGAATGTAGATTGCACAAAGTAAAACACAAGAAAACAAACCACAAGGACTCAATGATGTTTTACCGTAGTATTCGAAGACTTGCCGGTCTCTCCTAATCCATGTTGAGGTAAGCCCAAACTAATTGGTCCGGCTCCACAAATTAAGCCAAACACCTCCGAGGTAAGTCCAACCACTTGGACCGGCTCCAACGCGAACCAACACCTTGATCCACTCGGGGTTGCTCTTCCTCCACTTCGGAGATGGCGAGCACCAAACCACTCACAACCGCTCGGGTCTTCTCACAACCTTCTTTGAGAAGATCACTGACGCAACTTCTCCAAGCAGTCTAGGTGTCGGCAAACACCAAGAGTAACAAGTCGAAGACACTCACTTGAATGAATCAAGTGTCTAAGCTCAATGGATACACAATCCACTACCTAATGCAATACATACACTTAGGGTTGCTCTCTAAGCTCACTAAGTGCAACACATGCACATAAGAGATAAGAGGGCTTGCTCTTTGCTCAAGGAATGAATAACACCAGCAACAACACCTTTCACAACCAGCCAAGGTGGGTATTTATAGCCCACACACAAAAAACTAGCCGTTGAATGTAAAGTATAGAGAAACAGGGATAAACCGGTCTGATCACCAACTAACAGCTGGTCAGACCGCCAGAGCTCCAACGGCTATAAAACTAGCCGTTGGGCACACATCCGGTCTGACCGCCAACCAATGGCCGGTCAAACCGAACCACACCGGTCAGACCGCCATAGGGGCGGTCAGACCGCTCCACAAAGGAGCAAGCCAGATCCAGAAAAAGCACCTCCCTAGAAAAAACATACTGTCAACAAAAGATCGGTACTACCACACTCCGGTATTACCGCTGAACAAATGCGGTCATACTGCTAACCAGGGGGCCAATCAGACGGGCCAACACATGGCGGTTAGACCGGACTCCCCACCGGCCGATCGCGCTATCAAGGTCAAACCGCCACCATAAGGACCAATCGCTCGTCCGAACGCTCTAAGAATTGCCCAATGACCTGCGGTCAGACCGCTAGAGCTGAGAGAGAGATTTTGCACGTCGCTTCAACTCAATTTGTAAAACACATTTGCCAATTGATGCACAATGCAAACAAGAGTTATAAGCGAGATTCTCAACAAGTTACAAAACACATTTGCCAACTTTTAGAATCACACCACAAGGAATAAGGTACATGGACTTAAACCATTTGCAAAACACATTCGCAAACTAAAGTCACATGCTACAATGATTATGCATGAGCCTCGACTATTTGCAAAACACATTCGCAAATATTGGCAACATGCTAACAAGAGCTAGAGCCAGCACAACGAGCTATCAACATATGACACTCTTAAGCTACTAGTCAAGACCCCCTCTTAATAGTACGACAACCTATACTAGCAATCCGGTCTTCCAACCAAACACCAAGATCGATAAAAGACTACGAATGCATCCTTAGCCCTAGCTAGCCATACATTTGCCTTCAACATCCTCTTGAAGCTTGATGACACACATCTTCACTTCAAGTCCGGGTTCTTGACTTTGATAATCATCAACACATAATGATCTCCTTTAATTCAAGTTCTTGATACGGATCAATACATGATGCATCTTCTTCTTGAATCTTGACTTGATAACGATCAACTCATGATGTCATCTAAAATCTCTATCATCATGGGACATAACCTATTCATCCAACTCATGGAAAATATTAGTCCCACAACATGATTATCATCAATTACCACAGCATACCATTAACTCATAATGGTGGGACAAGATACTCCAATCTTTCCCTCTTTGGTAATTGGTGACAACCATCACAATTGCAAATAATTGAATATAAGGTTATATGAGTACATATGAACTACACAAGTTTTGTATACTCATTTGATATATTTCAAAGTAAAGATATATATATATATATATATATATATATATATATATATATATATATATATATATATAGATAAGAAATATGGATCAATACTAATGAAATCACAAAACATAGAGTGAACTCCCCCTAAATGTGTGCATACACAAACGTGTAAATAAGGACATATGCACATATTCAAGTTAACCTTTTAGTAGAGTTCAACCTATATTTTGGATTCGAGGAATGCAACAAGATATAAAAATATGATGTCGAATGCATACCTCTTGATTTTCACCTTTTTTTTATCCAATTGAGACTAAGCAATAGATATAACAATAGAAGTGTTTGTCTCATAAATAGATTTATCATTAATAACCAAAATACTCCATTAACTCATAATGACGGGTCTAGATTCTTCAGGGAGTCAGCATCGCGAAACCCCACCTTTTCAGACCGCACTGGGTCATGCCACACTCTGCCACTTTTGCGGACCGAGATGACAACACACTTCGATGCTACCTTTCCGCATTGAAAAGACCACACTCCGCCAAGCCCCCTTTTGAGACCAAAAAGACCGCACCCGGTCACGCCACACACTGCCACTTTTGTAGACTGAGATGACAACACACTTCGATGCTACCTTTCCACACCGAAAAGACCACACTCCGCCACGCCCCCCTTTTTAGACTGAAAAGAACGCACCATGACACGCCAGAAACTGTCACTTTTGCAGACCGAGATGACAACACACTACAACGCTACCTTTTTAAACTGAAAAGGCCACACTCTGCCATGCCACCTTTTCAGACCGAAAAGAACGCACCATGACACGCCACAAACTGTCACTTTTGCAAACCGAGATGACAACACACTACAACGCTACCTTTGTAGATCGAAAATACCACACTTCGTCATACCACATTTTCAGACCGAAAAGACTCATTATAAAAGGAGGGGAAGAGAACTGGAGGAGAAGAGTGTTGGACGAGAACACTGCACCACCACACCTAACACTTCACCAAAGCTTGGTTCACACAACTGAGAGGAAGGAAATGTCGGACTCGTCGGCGAACTTCTACGTGAAAATGCCATAGAAGCGCAAGTGGCTTGCCGAGAAGGCTAAACCCTACCTGAATTATTCTATGAAGGATGCGCTTGTACCATCGGAGTTCCCACGCCCGCAACATGTGTGCGAAGAACCGACTAAGATCATCCAGTCCACATACTCGGCGACGACCGCCTGGGCGTACTACATGTGCGGGAACGTCCTCGTAAGCGAATCTTGCACACACATACATTTTTCACATCTTATATTCCATTCCGCAAATCCCTAACTACATTAGTGTATAATGACAACCGGAGATGCGATGTAACTTCTTCCAATGGATCGACGACCCGTACATGTACGATAGGGCGTTCATCGAGCAGAAGTACATATGGAACTATGCGATGCGAAGTGAGACCTTCAAATGCTGGAAACCTTACGTACCCGACCCTAATGAAAAAGCATCGGAGGAGCCTAGGAAAGCAGGGTGGTGGTGGAGGACCCCCCGAATAGGAAGCTGAGTACGACAGGGCCAAGTGCGGCGCACAAGGGTAAAGCTCCTACTAGTGAGATCAGCAGCTGTCCTAGCGCTCCCCGTCACCCGGTCGCAGTCCGAATAGAAGATGTAGGTTATGTTCAGTTTGCATCTTGATTATTAATTTGGCCCTACGTTGTGCTATCCTAACATCATTCAATCGTCCAGCCCGTCTCGTAGAACATTGTTGACTTCGAGTTTGGCCACCACCATGGGCAGTGCAGAGATAAGGAGAAGGGACCGGTGGGCCGCTAGGACTGATCAATTTTGTTCCAATCAACTTTTTTTTTTGGATTCCAAAAAGGCGTACATGTATCATAGGTGTATTTCGGTTTGTTGATTCGTGCATGTTGGCGTTTCTAATGTACGTAACCAAACCCAACGCGCCATGTATTTCACAATTAAATTACGAAGTCTTTCAAACCTAAAACTCTTTTTCCAAATATTTCGACTATTAAATATTATGTAATCTTTTCCCCAAGGAATCGGTTCCACGAACAATACAATCAGGACAACAACGCGCACGGCAACCCTAAACCCATTTTTTTTGCTCCAAAGGGGGCTATTTGTGTTATTGTGCCACCGAACTCGCATTCCAAATTGTGTCGTCGATCTCACATTCTCTAGTTTACATTTCGTTATCTTCTCCAATTTCGGATTCCGAGCTACGTGGATATTTCAAGGTATTACAAAAAACTACGTGAAATATACTAAATCTTTAGGCTGGATTCTCTACATATAAAAAAAATATAGGACCCTGTCGGTATTCCAATTGGCGACAGTATTCCTGTCGCCAATTGAACTGGTGAAATCATGCTGTCGCTAGTTCAATTGACGACAGGAACTTCTCCGTACTGTTCTAATTGGCGATAGGGATACTATCACAAATTGGAATGGCGACAATGACCTATATTTATAAAAAAAATTTGCTATTTTTTGTAATTATCTTTTAAATTAATATTATTTAAAAAAATTTATGCCAAACTCTTGTACTTACGCAGGATCATGCAGCCTTACCGTAACTAGTTACATGATGCTTCGAGTTAAGGTGATCAGTTCTATCATTGTAGCGTATGCCTGTTCATTTAACTAAACAATGCTGTGACACCAAGGTCAAAAAAGTTGTACCACATGTATCGATCTTTCTCATCTTTTCTTCGAACATTTTTTATTATTTAGTCTTTTTTTAATTTTATTTTAAAGTTAATCTCCTGCGTATTTTATTTCTAATTCTGATTCTTTTGATCACGCCACCACACGTGACGTGACAAAATAATACTATCACGCGCTAGAATAAATCGCCAAAATAGCACTTTTTATCACGCCACTGGTTATGACGTGACCAAACAACACTGTCACGCCACGGATAGTTGCGTGATAAGAGATTGCCCAGATACGGACTGGCGTGATAGTGTTATTGGGTCAGAATTGGAAATAAAGTGCGTGGGAGGTTAACTTTAAAATAAAATTTTAAAAAAGGTTAAATAATAAAAAAGTTCTCTTTTCCTCTTTGTGTCCCTTCCTTTTTGTATTTGGGTATCTGTGCTTAACAATAGAAACAAAGGCAACTCAAGACCCTCCTGCGCCCAAGTGGATGCTACGGCCTTCAATTGCTCAAATTAATCCTCCCAGATAAATCGAGAGCACTTCATACTCAAAGAGACGAGCCACGTCGCCTTTTTTTTTCCCCGTCCGATCCATCGCTTGCGTTTCTTCCCGGCGTCTCGATTGCCTCGGTTTTGCCTACTGCGTTTTTTTCGCTCCGCCTCTCTGCGTTCGATGCTTAATCGCTCGGTCATGCCGCGTTCATCGTTCCGCCGGGCGCTCCCCCACGCTATGCGATGCTTCTCTCGTTCGATGTCTTTGTCTCATGTCCAGGTCTCCCGATCTTTTCCTCCACTACATCCCTTCCTCCGCCCACTACGGCGCCCCCCTTCGCTCCTCCGCATCCGCCATCGCGCCCCGCCTCCCCCCCCACATCCGCCCCACCGCCACCCCGCCCACGCCCACGCCATCCCCTCCGCCCTTGCGCCCCCCCCTTCAGCCCCCCACGCCCCCCTCCTCCGCCCCGCCACTTCCCTCACTCGCCCCTCCCCACATCCGAGCCCGCCACCCCCCCACGCCCACGCCCACGCCACGCCTCGCCACCTCCTCCTCTTCCCGCCGCCCTCCTCCTCTTCCCTCCCCGACCCCTCCACCTTTCCTCCGCCCATGATCGCTCTCGAGTCCCTCCATGTCTCCGTCCGCCACTTTGCCTGTGAACAGACGCCGCCGCCGCCGTCTTCCCCGAGCCTAGAAAAGGGCACCACCGGCCTTCTCTACCCCTTCCTCCCCTTCACTTTCCTCCTCCATTCCCCCTGCCTCCGGAGTTCACCGCCGCTTGTATTTCGTGTGGTAGGCACCGCCACGCCACAGTCACCACGCCCAAGCATCTTGGCTCGCTCGCCCGTGCGGCCGTCGCTGGATGACGGCCGTGATTGGCCGGCCTCTACTCCCGTACCCACACTGTCCTCACCGCCGCCAGCAAGACCGCCTACAAGTTCTCCTCCTACCAGCAAGGCACGCGCTACGGACTTGAGGACGGCCGTGATTGGGGATGGGTGCCGCACGGTCGGTAATGTACCTAACATTTGTGGATCGTCTCCATAAAGAGTTTCTTTATGAAACTCTACTCAATTATGGTGTGCATTATGACAGGACATGGATATATGACAAATTTCATCATGAGATAGACCAGTTCTGCGGTGCTCATAGTTTGCAGCAAGTTTACATTGACATGTTTGACCAGGTTGGTGAATCCTTTTAGTTAATCAACTTTTCGTTCTTTCTATTATACTGTTGTGCAATATAGGAGACCTTATACCGCATTACTAGCTCACCAAAAATACATAATTTCAGATTTATGAAACAATGAAAGAAGCTATCCAAAGAGCGCTCAAGACTATGGTGTCGAATTGAAACTATCGTTGTTCGTGTTACAAAGCCTAACATACCGATAGTATTAAGAGAAATTTTGAACTTATGGAGAAGGAGCGCATAAAGGTATACACTCCATGTGGCCAGATCATATGTTACAATTGTGTCCCTGTGAACATCCATGGGCCGCTTTAGATTATAGTGAGTACTTGAGATGGTTTCGTTATTGTAACATACATATCCTCTCGATACTACAACTTGACAAATTTTGTTCAAGATTAGAAAAACGCTCTAATTGATTATTGATTGTTCATGTTGCATATATTGAGATCTAAAAATACATTTATTAAATTTGCAAACTTGAAGTCGCTTTCTTGAACGCACATATACCGTAGTACTTTTCATCAATGTTTAACTTTAGGTGCTTATCTCATGCTATCATTATAGGTCGATTTGTATTACATCCTCGAACTTTTTGCATATCATGATAGAAAAACATATCAGTGCAGATAGCAATGGCTTTGAGGATGAGCAATTCATATGCTTTTCTGATATATACTTACAATAATGATCACTTATGTTGCTTTAATACTGGGTTGTCACTGTTTTCTTTTCCTTTTTTTAATCTCCAAGTATTGATTACTGCACTCTAGACAGTTAAACAAAGGAATTACACTAAAAGGGCGACTGCACTTGAGCCCAACTTGCTTGCTGACATTTAACTGTTGCACTTTTCTTTTGTAGGCGGAATATGATACTTTTAGCAAAAAAAAACGACATAAGGACTTTCTTGCAACTGGTGATTACCTTACCACATATGGTATCAATGCATTAAGCATGCGGATGCAACGTGCTGCAACAAAAATCTTGAAAGAGTATATATTTCTTTCCCTGTTCAATATGATGTTGTGTTACCAACATGTCAGTTATTTATTCTATTACCAACATGGTCAAGATTCAACAAATAGAGAGATTTAATCCGGTTACAAATTTGCAAATAAATTATTGTTGCACTTTTACCTCATAAAATCCCTTTTAAGGAAAGCTCGATTCATCAATACTCAAGGCAATTCATGGTTATGATTCGTTAATTTGATCAATCATATATTCTAAATATTCTATACATATTTCAGATGTAAACACGTGTCATTACGAATAACCCCCTTGTGAACTAACACCTAGGAGCCTTTTCCCATTAGTCCTTGGAATCCTGTTATCATCATTTGTCACTAGCTTTAGCCGCAAAAAAAACACTTTAAATTGGGAACCATAGAGCCTACCCTTGTTCACTACAGAGGGTAGGAGCATGCTTTCACAATGCAACTGTCATACACACAATTAATCCTTCCTCTCTTTCAATCCCTCTCACTTCCATATGGGGCCCCCATGTCATACACACAATCCTACCTTGCCTGACTACTACTGAAGAAAGAACCCAACAAAGGTATATCATTCTCTCTATTTTTTTTTCTATTCCTTTCATCTTAAACAAAATATTATTACGTAATACAACTATTCTCTACTATGTCCAACGTGAAGACACCACATAGTCTGATTAGCTCCACTCTAAAAAGACTCTTTCATACGGCGTCAGCTTCTGATCAGCTAAGCATTTTTTATCTTACTCTATAATGTCTTCATATCAATTGTAACCCACTTATAAATAGTTTCCTACGCTCATACTATTCACTTACAGAATGTAGATAAACAGAGCGCATATTACCTCGAAGAACATAGCTCTTCTAACACTAGCAACAAGGCAATCAACCCCCTTGAGAAAAAAAAACACAAGATGTAAGTCACCAGAATTACCAATCTGCAAATTACTATCATAACTGCTTTATCTTTCTATTATTACTACCTGACATATCTTAAGCTCCATTACTTACTCTATTCTCTCTTCATATATTTATTCAGCTACAACCAGCTGCAAGTTCTTGACAATTTTTTTTTGTTCTTGCATCCCATTGGTTAGTTTGGTCAGCTATATGTTAAGAATATGTAGTACATAGCCCAGATGTAAACAAATCCCATTACGTTATAACTCTGCTTGCTTCAGGGCTATACTACATCAATCATAATGCATGTACTAAATAATTCTAAACTGCATCGTAC
The DNA here is from genome assembly GCA_036346405.1 of Phyllostachys edulis. Taxonomy (NCBI): domain Eukaryota; kingdom Viridiplantae; phylum Streptophyta; class Magnoliopsida; order Poales; family Poaceae; genus Phyllostachys; species Phyllostachys edulis. The sequence continues at coordinate 47,415,580 of CM070560.1, read as the reverse complement.
AAGAATGTATATGATTCCTTCATCTCTTTGTTGGTTCAATGCTACCACTACACGCATAAATATCATTGATATCACTCGAAAATCTAAATTTTATCTTGATTCACGTGAACACCAACAAAATACGTGTCATAGCAATGTCTCTATCCTTGTCATATAGAGTTAGAATCCTAATTATAATTATACTACATCCTATACAAAGTATAAACTAGGATTAGTGGCCTTTTATCAGATCGAAACATTCTTTCGTAATTGTACAGGTTGCTGCACGATTCACCAAGTTGTTCAGTGTTCAAATCCTTGGAATATTAACTTCGCCACTTTCTCGCTCAGAGCCAAAGATCACCGACAACTCTGGGAAAAGAGATGGCAAATTTTCTAGCCAGATTATCTCATATAGGAAAGAATTTTTCTGAGGTCAAGATACTCATAAAATTTGCTGGTGCTGTTGGAAATTACAATGCTAGCATGGTTGCATATCTGGAAATTGACTGACCTAAGATGGCAGAAGAGTTTGACAGATCTTTGGGTTTGGAGTTTAATTCTTATGTTACTCAGGTGATTTATATTATTTGACATTCTGTTGTTTTTTCTGTTTTTTATAGTCTTGAATGATGTTTTTTCTTTGCAGATGTAACATGACTAAGAATATTCGTGCGCCATGAACCTATATAACAGCCTTTCCACACTACTTACCTTTCTATTTAGCTAATTATGTTTCTTAAATTCTATGGTGATGATAACTATCATCATTGCTTAGTCTGATTCAGTATTGTCCTTTTTACAGATTGAGCCTCATGACTATATATCAAAGCTTTTTAATTTATTCATCCGGTTCAACAATCTATTGGTGATTTTGACAGAGACATGTGGCACTATATATCATTAGGCTACTTCAACCGTAAAGTTATAAAGAGTACCTCGTCACAATTCACCAAAGGATTCATTGTCTTTGCAAGGACAAAAAAATGTTGTTGCCTTTTAAATCACGCTTTTAACTTCATTTTCCCCAATTTGTTTCAGATACCAAAGGTTTGGTGAGGTTGGATCTTCCACCATGCCTTCATGATCTCTCTAATCCAACGCCATTTATTTACGTTATTGTGTTACTCATCTTCGCTATTCTTTTGTCTTCTCAAATCCATGTGAAATCTAGAGTTTCACCTCGAATGATTATTTTAAATTAGGATTAATGGCTCAATATATAGGCCTTCGATTTATGGACTTTATAGAGAAAGTTGCTAAATACCCGTATGCGTTCATCCCATTACTCTGCAATTGCAAAGATGGGATACCAATATGCGTGCTACAACTCTTCAAACTGAAACACCGAGGTCTGTTTTTATGAGAATCGGTTTGATTATAAGCGATGGAACTGTTACACCGGAGGGACGATTGCAATGCAAGGTATGTGATTTTCTCAAGTTTATTGTAAAATCTTGACTCCTTTTGTGTGGTTGTGTCTACGTGTGTGTTACCATGTAGTCTAAAATTCGCACAAAATAAAAAAAGTACTATTGATTCATCTCGAGATGTTATTCAGATCGTTGGTTGCTCTACTTTTACCAGTTCTCTTGGACCAATATCATTTATCTTTAATTAGATTATGAAGACCGCAACATACCTTCTTAGACTAAATCATCTCCATAGGAAAGGTCATGCTTTAGTCGATCACTTATACTAGATGCTATATTCCGAGATTCTAGATCAATGCAACCAAGATAGCCAAGATTGAGATAGAGCATTCATTTCTCTTCATGGATTTGTAACATGACTACCCATTACTACATTCCATCTGAGCAAAACGGTTGTGTAGCATGCTTTCGTTAGTAAATTCTAAAAATATAAATGTTGTCAAAATTTTAGAGGATGTCAGTTTTTCTCTCTTTTTGTTCTGGCAGATGGTAATTATTAGAATTTAGCCATTTTGCATGGTTGAATTTGCATCATAGAAGGTTAACTTATGTACATCTACAAACATAACCTGTCTAACTATTGCGACCATCTATTATTGTAATTTAAAATACCTTTGTACAATCGCCGTCGACATGTCTTAGACTCACTAAAATTACTCAAAATATACAAGATTGATCTATATACATACGAATACATCCACAATGATCCTACATCTACCTTCTATACCTGTAATGAAAAAAAAAGATCTAAAACCTGCTACAGGCGCGTTGTGCTAGGTAGACTCTTCTAATCTCTTCTCTCTTGGACTCCTCATGTGCCAACATCATATGATGCCTATTTATCTTGTACCACCTCCTCTCTAGACTCCACCCTTCTCCTTTATTAGAGTCCAGGACCTCCCTCAAGACCTCCTCCAAGACCTCCTGAGGACCCCCAAGATCTCCTCCAGTACCTCCTCTAGAACCTCCCTCAGGACCTCTTCCAGGATCTCGAAAGGGCCTCTTCCAGGACCTTCCTCAGGGCCTCCTCCAAATCTCCCCTAGGACCTCCTCTAGGACCTCTCCTAGGACCTCCAGGAGCTCCTCAGGACATCTTCCAGGACCTCCCTCAAGACCTCCTCAGGACCTCGAGGATCTCCCCCAGGACCTCCCCAAGGACCTCCCCAGACCTCCTCCAGAACCTCCCTCAGACCTCCCCAGACCTCCCTCAAGACCTCCTCCAGACCTCCTCCGGACATCTTTCAGACAACTTCCAGACCTCCTCTAGGGCCTCCTCCTCACTACCTCTTCCAAGACCCCTCAGACCTCGTGGCCTCCTCTCGAACTCCCCCAGACCTCCTCCAGAGCTCCTCAGACATCTTCCAGACCTCTAGGACCTCTGCATCTCCTCCAGATCTCGGGACCTCTTCCAGGACCTCCCCTAAGACCTCCTCCAGGACCTCCTCAGGACCTCCCCCAGGACCTCCTCTAGGACCTTCCCCAAGACCTCCTCCAGGACCTCTTCAGGACCTCCCCCAGGACCTCCTCTAGGACCTCCTCCGAACCACCCTCAGGACCTCCCCCAAGACCTCCAGAACCTCCAGCACCTCCTCCTAGAGCTCCTCAGGACATCTTCCAGGACCTCCCTTAGGACCTCCTCAGGATCGCTTCCAGGACCTCCAGGATCTCCTCCAGGACCTCAGGACCTCTTCCAGGACCTCCCCCAGGACCTCCTCCAGGATCTCCTCCGAACCTCCCTCAGGACCTCCTCTAGGACCTCCTCCAGAATCTCCAAGAACTCTAGGACCTCCTCCAGGATCTCCTCTGGACCTCGCCCAGGAGCTCCTCAGGACATCTTCCAGGACCTCCCCCAGGACCTCCAGGACCTCCCTCAGGACCTCCTCAGGAGCTCTTCCAGGACCTCCTCTAGCATCTTCTCCAGGACCTTAGGACCTGTCCAGCACCTTCTCCAGGACCACCTCAAGACCTCTTCCAGGACCTCCCCCAGACCTCCTCAGGACCTCTTCCAAGACCTCTCTCATGTGCCAACATTATATCGTGCCTATTTATCTTGTGCCACCTCGTCTCTCGACTCTACCCTCGTCCTTTGTTAGTGTCCAGGACCTCTCTCAAGGCCTCCTCCAGGACCTCCTGACGACCTCCAGGACCTCAAGGACCTCCAGGAGCTCCTCCGGACATCTTCCAGACCTCCTCCAGGACCTCTTCCAGAACCTCCCTCAAGACCTCCAGGACCTCCAGGATCTCCTCCAGGACCTCAGGACCTCTTCCAGGACCTCCCTCAGGACCCCAAGACCTCCTCCAGGATGTCCTCAGGACCTCCTCTAGGACCTCCCCCGGGACCTCCTCTAGGACCTCTTCAGGACCTTCCCCAGGACCTCCTCTAGGACCTCCTCCGAACCTCCCTCAGGACCTCCCCCAAGACCTCCAGAACCTCCAGGACCTCCTCCTAGAGCTCCTTAGGACATCTTCTAGGACCTCCCCCAAGACCTCCCACAGGACCTCCTCTAGGATCTCCTCCGAACCTCCCTCCGGACCTCCTCTAGGACCTCCGAACCTCCTCCAAGACCTCCTCTGGGACCTCCCTCAGGACCTCCTCTAGAATCTCAAGGATATGGTGCCTATTTATCTTGTGCCACCTCTCTAGACTCTACCCTTCTCCTTTGTTAGTGTCCAGGACCTCCCTCAAGACCTCCTCTAGGACCTCCTGAGGACCCCCAGGATCTCCTCCAGGACCTCCTCTAGGACCTCCCTCAGGACCTCTTCCAGGATCTCGAAAGAGCCTCCTCCAGGACCTTCCTCAGGACCTCCTCCGAATCTCCCCTAGGACCTCCTCCAGGACCTCCAGGAGCTCCTCAGAACATCATCCAGGACCTCCCTCAAGACCTCCTCCAGGACCTCCTTAGGACCTCGAGGATCTCCCCCAGGACCTCCCCAAGGACCTCCCCCAGGACCTCCTCCGAACCCCCCTCAGGACCTCCCTCAAGACCTCCTCCGGACATCTTTCAGGACAACTTCTAGGACCTCCTCTAGGGCCTCCTCACGACCTCTTCCACGACCTCCCTCAGGACCTCCAGAATCTCCTCCAGGATCTCAGGACCTCCCTCAGGATCTCCTCTAGGACCTCCTCCGAACCTCCCTCAGGACCTCCCCTCGGACCTCCTCCAGTACCTCCCTCAGGACCTCCTCTGGACCTCCCCCAGGACCTCCTCTAGGAGCTCCTCAGGACATCTTCTAGGACCTCCTCTAGGACCTCCAGAACCTCAGGACCTCTTCCAGGACCTCCCCCAAGACCTCCTCTAAGACCTCCCCCAAGACTTCCTCCAGGACCTCCTCCTAGAGCTCCTCAGGACATCTTCCAGGACCTCCCTCAGGACCTCCTTAGGATCGCTTCCAGGACCTCCTCAGCACCTCCAGGATCTCCTCCAGAACCTTAGGACCTCTTCCAGGACATCCCCCAGGATCTCCTCTGAACCTCCTGCAGGACCTCCTCTAGGACCTCTCAGGACCTCCAGGATCTCCTCCAGGATCTCAGGACCTCCCTCAGGACCTCCCCTAGGACCTCCTCCAGGAGCTCCTTAGGACATCGTCCAGGACCTCCTCTAGGACCTCCAGAATCTTCTCCAGGACCTCAAGACCTCTTCCATGACCTCCCCCAAGACCTCCTCAGGACCTCCCCTAGGACCTCCTCTAGGACCTCCTCCGAACCTCCCTCAGGACCTCCCCCGGACCTCCCCCAGGGCCTCCCCCGGGACCTCCTCCAGGACCTCAGGACCTCTTCCAGGTCCTCCCTCAGGACCTCCTCCAGGACCTTCTCCGAACCTCCCCCAGGACCTCCTCCAGGACCTCCTCAGGACCTCTTTCAGGACCTCCAGGACCTCCGAGATCTCCAGGACCTTAGGACCTCCCCTAGGACCTCCTCTAGGACCTCCTCCGAACCTTCCTCAAGACCTCTTCCAGGACCTCCAGGACCTCCCTTAGGACCTCCTCCAGACACCTGCCAGACCTCCCCAGACTCCACTCCAGACCTCCTCTGAGACCTCCTCAAGACCTCCTCTAGGACCTCCTCCAGGATCTCCCCCGAACCTCCCCCAGGACCTCCTCCGGACCTCTTCCAAGTCCTCCCTCAGGACCTCCTCAGGAGCTCTTCCAGGACCTCCTCTAGAATCTTCTCCAGGACCTCAGCACCTCTTCCAGGACCTCCCCTAGGACCTCAGGACCTTCTTGAGCCGTGTGCGCATTCAGTGCTCAAAAGTGTATTGTTTGACGACGGCGTTGGTTGTATGTGGAGTCTTTGATCTATGAATTTTGTATGGCAGCGGGAAGTGGTTATAGCAGTTCTTTTTACTCTTACTAAAAATAAACAAATTTATATAGTTGTACAAATATACCATATGTAAATTCCTTTTGTATCTATTTCCATGTCATGTTTTTTGTTATAGTTGTACAATACACTTTTGAGCATCACCAAAACACTCGCCCGGGCTACTAGTGGTTACAAATAGAGAGAAACATACAGGTAAACACGAAAAATTTATTAAGGTTCAGATTGCAGCGCAGAAGTTTTCAGGAGTAGTAGTTCATGTGATCAACAATAAGTGGAGAATAAGTGAAAAAAAACAAAAAGTAGAGAATATGGTACAGCGTGTCATCCTTAACCATCACTAGTACGGCTCGTAGAATTGGAGTCACTAGTCCAATTCAACAAAAAGTTGGGTGTTTTTTCCCAACCAAATTAATGTTAGAATTAGGTGCTAGATTTTTAGCAAAAATTCAAGCAGTGTACATCGTCCATACATTACTTTGTAAAAATACCTCATTCCTAAACAAACTAGTTTACCAAACACAAGTTGCTAATCCTAACTTGCTCATTTATTACTGCTCCATCAGTCTTTAATTGTCCATAGATTCGAGAGTACTCGTTTCGATATATTTGTTCATTACAGGAATCTAGAATGTAGTTATTATAATTTTTTCACTCTCTACCTCTACTTAAATGCTTTGGGAAAAAAAGTTAGGTGGCTGTGGTAATGATATTTAATAGAAGTATGTATAATTATTTCTCATTAAATATGTATTAGATTTAGTGCTTTCTTGATATGTGTGTACGGTGAGTATAGACAAATATAGTGAAACAAAAGGAGTAATCGATAACTAGATGTAATTAAGCATCTTAAGTTGCTCCCAATAGGCAATATCTTAGTGCAGTATCTTAGTGCATGAGGAGTGTTATGATACTATCTTCCTAATGCATGGTTTCTTATGGTGTAGTATCTTAGGTTGTTTCATTTAATTACATACATGATCTTTACTAGTATTTGAGCATTGTGGCCTATTTGTGGCATATACTAAAGCAATACATGTTTGTTGACACACACAAACGTAAATACATGGGATCGATCACAATAAATTTTATGCGTTGGATTTCGAGACCGAACCGGTATCCAGATTAGATACTAGAGTACCTTCTCTCTTTATTAACTATGGTGCCACATTATCATTTTGCCTACATGTCAGATTTAAGATACCAACTAAGGTGGAGCATTGGGAGCAGCCTTACAAAATTTGTTTCTCTAAACAGGACACCTGGCTAAGTAGGCTCATTTTCAAATACTTCATCCAGCTAGAACTCTATTTCTCTATTTGCTATTATGGCATGCATGCATGTTTGCTTCTGCTATCAAGCCACGAGGACAAAAGAAATATCTAAAAATATCTGCATGCCTTCAGTTGAAATATTAACAATCGAATATCTGACTGGGTTAGACTAAAATTTATGGGTAAATTTGTTCAGTTTGTAAAATACCATCGCGATCAAAATCGATCGAAAAATATCATCGCAAACACAGAAAACTCTAGAAAATATCATTGCCGTCACATTTTTTTGGTCCAAAACAACAATTAGAGCATTTCTTAGAGAGAGAAAATTTCATAAATACCAACATTACACATCGTAGAGAATAGTTCGAGAAAACACAGATTAAATCTGCAAAAAAGCCAAACAAAGCAAAAAAAATTCTAGGCTAAATCATAGAAATTCCTTCAGACATTTTGAACTTATAAAAATTATTTTCAACTTAAATTTGGTTTTCATTTTAACATAGTAAATAATTTTTAAAAGCTAAAAATACTTTTAAACTAGAAAAATAGCAAGATAGCTCTAAACATTCTATAAAAATCTCAGAGTAGTTAAATAGGGTATTTTGAGTTTAATTAAAGTATTATTAACTAAAATTTGGTTTTTATTTTTACATAGTAAATAATTGTTAAAGTCGATAAATACTTTTTAAATTAGAAAAATAACAAGATAGCTCTTAAAATTTCTATAAAAATTCAGAGTAGTTAAATAAGGTATTTTTCAACTTGCGAACCACTGCGATAGCATTGAACAAATTTACCCAAAATTTATTGGCCCTCACCCTATTGGCGTTGATTTTGTGTCTTTTCATGTCTCATGAGCTCCTCTTTGGGTCATGAATTAAGGCAGGTCACGGGCTCCCTAAATCTCAATCCCAACTAATCACAATAAACTGGTGAAATTGTAGATAAACCCCGATAAAAAATATATAAAAACTGAGCAGACTGAGTCCCCCTCCCCAAAGAGAGCAAGAAAATTTTGCAATGGCGTGCATAGACAGGCTAATTCTACATTTTCTGAATGACAAATTTGCAACTTTTCCAACAAAATTTTCCTTGGTCTTATTACACCGTGTGCGACTTAATTGGATTAGATGCATGATGCGTTCTTAGCCAAGCAAGGCTTCGGCTTCGTCGTGCCTGCAATTTTTCTTCTTCTTTAGGGCACGTGCGTGCATGTGAATTTTTGTTTTAAATAATCTATTTTTTATTCTAAATTACAAAAATATTCCAATGATATTTTTTTTTACAAAAATATCGTATGTCGCCCAATGGTTGGGCGACAAGGACCTATCGCTTCAACGGTTTGGCGATCGAAGTCTGTCGCCCAACCCAAAGTAGCGGTTGGCGTAATTATTACTGATCGCCTAACGGTACATGATCGCAAACTGTCGCCCAACCGTAGAGCGATCAGATGTTCCATCGCCTAACAGTGCGGCGATGGATGGCCTATATAGCCTCCTGCGGTCCTCATGAGCGATCAAGCTTACAGAGGTTAAAAGCAGTTCGACGGAGAAGAAAGAAAGGGAGAGGGAGAGAAAAAGAGAAGGAGAGGAAGAAGAGAAGACAAATTTGGATTATGAGGAGGTAAGTTTGATTTATTTTGTAATCAGTATTTTTTAAGTAGGTATTTAGTTAATTAAAATACTAGGTATAAGTAGCGTTCAGAGAAAACTATAGTTAGGAAAAAAAAAAGTAGATTTGTTGGTTTGTATGTAAGTAGAAGCTTATAAAAAACTTTAGAAAATCCTCAAACACCAAGCGCATAGTAATAAGATCCGTGCGGTGTTGACTTGAGCAGATTTTCGACAAGCCACTGTACAATCCGGACGGCGAGAATGCACTAATCGAAGATGTGAAGCAATTGGTGACGCAGACTTCTCTTTGAACCCCGAGGTGTCTGCGTCGACATACAAGGGCTTTGGAGCGGTCTTCCACTTAACATCACCGGGAGTTGAGAAGGCGACAAGACGGCGATGTGGAAGGCCTTTATAGAAGGATGTCGCCGCCGTGGATATGAGTGTGTGATACTTGTGCAACCATGCCCAAAAGAAGTCGGCAGGGCCCCTCACGGATATAATCCGGTGTTATGCGGCTGGCTGTTGCAAGATGTTGGTGAAGAAGAGGACCCTGAGGGTCAGGTTACTTAAGAGTTCAGAGAATGTTGCTTGTGATGAGCCCGACGCGCTACATATAGGAGAGGAAGATCGGCACCACATGATGAGCCTACAGACGGCCGATGAAGGAGAGCATAGGGATTACATATTGCATCAAATGGAAAGCGATGACCGGATGGCCTTGGTCAAGAGGACGCTTTACAAGAAGACGACGAGGGCAGCTCCGATGAGGACGGAGCTCCCATCCTCGAATGGAACAGATTTGACGCCGAGGGTCTATGTGCGCGACGACGAGCACGAATCGCCGTGGGAGTACCATGCCACGGAGGTTCGGTTGCACTCAATGTTTGTCGATAAGACATCCTTGCAGATGCCATTAAGTCGGGCTATGTCTATGCGGACGTTTGGTCATCAAATCTAGCTAAGAGCAAGACAAAATCAAATGCGAGCAATCCGGTTGTCCTTGGCGAGTGCACGCAAGATAGACCAAAGTATGAGACTCACTTTGGATTGTCTCAAGGTGGAGCCGCTTTTCGTGCATGCTCAGGCGTTGTTTTGTGCGAACATCGTAACATAACGTCGACATTCATAGCTAATTTGATGTATGGAGAGATAGTGGAGAAGAAGGATATGGAGGCCGTGCACATTATGGTGGCTATTGAGAAGAAATTCAAGTACAAGATCAGCTATGGGAAGGCGTGGCGCAAGCGTAGGCTATGGAAAGACGGTTTGGATCTTTTGAGGCGTCGACAACCTTCCTCGTATGCTTGAGGTGCCGCAGAGAGAAACCCGCACGCACATTGTGTGAAGGACATGCCATCTAAAATTCGCGAGGTTTTTAGTAATGCATAGGGCCTTCAGAGCCTTGATCCCTCGTGATCGAGGCTTTTAGGCATATGCTGCCCGTGATCTCGCTTGACGGACTTTTTGACCGGAAATACAAGGGCAGATCTCATCGCCATAGGCGTTGGCGGCAACAATCAAATTCGCCATTAGCCATCGCATTTGTCGAAGGTGAGAATTTTCACGGTGGTTGTGGTTCCTTCAACATCCGAGGTGGGAGTTGTTGGAGCTCGTCTGGTGTGTGCGTGATTCATGATCGCACGCCGATGTCAAGGCCATAAAAACTTCAGAAGACCGGAGGAGCCGCTCCATTGGCCGGATATGACGCGAGATGGTGTATTCGCCATTTGGGGCCAACTTCTTCAAGAAGTTCGAAGCAACCCTTGGTGAAGTTATTCAAGAGGTCGGCTATGCAGAACCAAAGTATAAATTTGACGCTTATGGGCGCCGCCGATTTAACACAAAGAGAAACACGTGGACACGAGGAACCAAGGAGCAGAGTCTCGAACCTACCGGTCCGGAGGCAGAGGACCTCGAGGAACATCGAGTGCTTCTCCCATCGGATCGAGGCACGACCATTGGACAAGTGGTCTCGCCGATGACACGGACGGGCAAGGTGCGGCATAATGACCACTAACCTTGCGGAGGTGTACAACTGGGTTCTTAGGGGCCTTCGTTTCGGCCCTCGCCGCCATCGTGGAAGGTGTTCTCGACGCACAATCGGGTATTTCAGGAGAGGCATGCAAATGCCGCACTTCATGCCATTTAACCTCAAACACCGTATTGCTCAAGATTACGCATACATGCAAAGCGAAGACACGTAAGGGCGATCGCACACGGTAATGCGTGATGGGCAATATGGAGCATCGCTTCGACGTGTTCTTGCGGATAGAGCCGGATTTGGGACGGCTCGTTCTCTTGTCACCCACGAGGTATGCCTTGGAGATCATGTCAACGAGCCTAGCAGACGTGCAACAAATGAAGCTTTACACAAGCCATGCTCTCATGTGCTCGCCGTGCATGCGGATCGCGCGTATGGACCCTTTGAACTTTGTGTCCGAGTATTTCTTGAAGGAGAGGGTGGTGCAGCGTGGATCGGCGAGCTTAGGGCTTGTGGTTGTGGGTAACTTCGCCACCTTGGATATTGCAAATAGGATCTGGATTCCGGATATTGACATGTCAAGGGCAACAAGGGTCGTCGGCAGAGTCGTCAGACACGAATGATATGGACGGCACAAGCGAGCGTTGGGTACACGCTGCGCATCGACGCCAGAGGGCTACACGACTGCATTTATGCAAGGCACCACCGGGAGTAAATCGCTATGGAAGGATGTCAAGACTTCTTAGGTGTGAAAGTGGGACCGAAATGGCAAATCGATGCACATTGTCATTTGTACTTTGTATTGTTTATGTAGCTGTTCCGTACTACCCAATTTTCATTTGATGTACGTAATGCCAGAAGACATGTATCATTTGATGTACTCTAATGTAGTTACGGTCTGCGTGTCTCCACTAAGCCATCAAAGCAAGACTATATTGCAAGTATGCCTCTTCTAGTGCAATCCCGTAAAGAACCATTCGCACCGACATTGAATCCTCCATGTTTTAAAGCATCTTCATAATCACAACGAGCGTTCTCGGCCCTTCACTCATATTCTCAGATAGGTCCATAAAGTACGACCTTCCCGCATCGAGGAGAGACTCCTTCCTCACGGTAATATCACTTACCTTTCTACTTACAACTCATTCTTGTCTCAATCGCCCTCACAAAATTCAATGAGAAAATTAGCGCACTACAACAATATACAACGATCAAAAAATGTTATTATGACTCGACAAATTTCATACCTATCATATTCTACTGAAAATAACAAAGCAGACCAACTAACGGCGTCACAACACTATTATTTTCAAAATAAATATCATGACACAATCGATTTGCTAAATTTAGTTCACCTAGAAAATGTAATATTCATTACAACTCAATTAAACAATATTTAAAAACAACAAAACAAGCTGCAGTTCTGTCGCCGAACCATTGGGCGATCGAACCGATCGCTTCAGCCACTGGACCGATCGCTCAATGGTTCGGCTGACAGAACACGTCGCCAATGACAGATGCAATCGCCAGATTGATTCGTGCGGGCAGACAGATCGATCGCCTAGCGGCAAGATCTGTCGCCCAATGGTTCGGCGCGAAACCATCGCGCGCCAATGACAGATCGACCGCCAACGATTGGCGATAGTAGAATATTTCCGTAAAAAAAAAAGTCGGTGGAATATATTTGTAATTTAGAATAAAAATAGATTATTTAAATAAAAATTCGTGCATGTCATTGCTTTATTCTCGTGGGGCTACCGGCCTACCACCTTTTCCTAAAGATCCATCAAGCTATTTCATTTTATCTCATCTCGTTACCTTTTCTTTTTAATTCTCATTTCATCTCATTACTGCAATAACGTAGGTGGTCCAAGCGATTTTTTTAATTTAATCCTTTTTTTAATATTTTAAAGTTAATCCCTCGCGAACGTTATTTCCAATTCTGACCCTTTTGGTCACGTCACCACCTGTGGCGCGATAAAACCGTACTATCACGCCACCACCCATGGTGTGACAAAACATACCACGCAAGCCCTCGGCCGCGCGCCGTGCCAACGTGGAGGGCTTGCGTGGCGTCTGTCACGCCGTGTCACATGGCGTGACAACCCTTCCTGTCACGCCTCTATACATGGCGTGACACTGGGCACTTAAAACCCGGTGAAGCCCATTTTCCCCATCTCTTCATCCAGTCGCCTCTCTACCTCCCGCGCCTCTCTACCTCCCATCGCCGCCGGCACCTCCACGCCGCCGGGTCCTCCCGCCCGGCCGCTCCTTGCGCGGGTCCTCCTCAAGGCCGCTGCCTCCCCATGGGTCCTCCCACTGTCCGGTTGCACTCCCGCTTTGCCCTCCTGTGCCGCCGCCTCCCCGTGTGAGACATCCTCCCCGACTTGGCCTCTCCCTTTGCTCTCGTGACCATTTCAGGCCGGCTGCCTCACCCGTCGTCTTGCGGCCCGACGGCTTCCTTGCCTCCCGTCGGCCCGATGTTCTCCACGCCTCGGCCCGCCCGGCCGGCGTCCTCCTCCGCGCCTCGTGACGAGTCCCGGCTGCCTCTAAGGTATTGAATACTTCCTCCGTTTGATTACTTCGCTATCTTTGTCGGTTCACCTTCAGTCCGATTTAGCATTGGTCAACTTGTCTGTGTCTGACGACACATGGGGGTCCCCTTAGAGTTGGATTTAGATTTGATATAGCATATTGGATGATGGCATGATGGTAAATTAATAATTCTGTGTATTCAGGATTTATTTTTGCAATAAAACTGTAATATGTAATCATTGATCCTTGTTGATATATCTGCACATTTGTGAATTCCAGATTCATATTATACAAGCCTTCTCATATAGGTCATGTTGATGATTAGTTATTGCATAGTTTTTGGACAAAACCATCATTTGGCATAGAAACGAAATAATCAACTGATACATTCGTTGTTTGCATTAAAATAGTTCAATTTGAAGTTACCTACTGGGCCTAGTTGCACAATAATTACTAAATTCTAATTGGTGTTGTCCATGTGTTCTAGAATTTCAGTGGTCAAATCTGTAGAGAGAAGTCATTTTCATCCATCTTTAATTGTCAAATTGCTATCAGAACCGGCTTATCTTGAGAATGTTCTCACGAAGGTCAACCCACAATGTGGTTCATTCCATTACCCTTTCACATGTTTTACATCACAGTAAGGATTTGTTTCATGCATGCACAAGACATAATACATGAGCGCCAATTGATATCTGTGGACATTGATGTGTCATAGAGTTTTCTCCAGATAGAACATCAGGAGGGATATAGACTCTTTGCACGCTTGAAATCATAATTTGCTTTATTTTAGTGATGTGTTATATCCTTTTTGGAGATCAAAAATGGTTGATATAGCTAAGTATTATAGCTCTACAAAGTGGCATATTATTAGAGAAAGCCCTTGAGCTATATAGAGAACTCAGGTGGTTTTGACTCTTGATTTTAATAGTAGTTATCATCTTTCTTCATCATTGTCATGCTAGTTAACATGACCCATGTTGCTAATTGCTCATTCAAATCATGTCTTATGGTATCAAAATTTAGGATACCAAAAGACATTCTTGCCAAAACATGATGTTCCGGTTAGAAACAATTGAGACCTGTATAATTAAAATAACTCGTCAACATTTTGGAAGTAATCAAGTGTAATTAAAGAAATGAAATATAGGCTGAAATGAAATAAAGGTTGACTTACCTCCTTTCTGCATATAAGATTTCCTGAACGAGTGGTTCGTGTCACTTCGAGCGTGTAGCTCTGGCGTACCCAGGAGCGAAGTCCTGGGCGTACTCAGGAATGAGCCCTGAGCGGTCCCAAACACGTGGTTTGGGTGGTCTCGAGAACGGGATCTCGAGCGTCATGGGCACGTGGATCCAGGGTAGTGTAGGTCGCACTCAGAGGCAAGCTCTGAGCGGTCCCAAACACGTGGTTTGGGCGGTCTCGAGAACGGGATCTCGGGCGTGACTGAGCACGAGAGACTCAGGTAGTGTAGGTTTTGGATCTTTTTGCATCTCCTTATTTCTTGGTGTTATTCGTCCACTGTGTATGGACTAACACACCTCAATTTATTGTGAAACGACCCGTAAACTTCATTTAAAAAGAGGTATTGTTCCATGATGACTGTAAACCATCATGCTCTTTACTGTAGCTACAGTAAAGTACTATCATAGTACACAACATGGAGGAAACAAGCTTTAATTATCCATATGTTTGTACCGTCAAACTGCTAGTATGTCTTAGGAAACTGAGCTTTTGTTACGTCCAATGTTGATTGTGATATTTCGTACTTGCGGTATTTTGTTCATATGCCATGCAGTACTGACTTTGCAATATTTTGATGGATGTAGATGGACAAAGTTGTACGTGTATTTATCTTGGTGGGGCCATTAGCCAAACCGAAGTTCTCACGACTTCAAGCAAGATGAAAGCGACCGCCCTTTTGTTTCACTTAATCACCGGACTTTAAAACTCTTGTGAGTAGGATTAAATCGACCTTTAGATGGGATGAGCCCGGGGTCGTTGTCAGAATGCAAGGACGATATGACGCAGGGGTGGGTTCTAAGGTGCACGTCTTGTTGGTGCCAATCCTGTCCGCCGATGATTGGGACATGTACAAGAAAATTGTGCTCGCATCTCAGGTCCGGTTGTTGGAGGTAGCGTGGAGAGGACAATCATTGTTGAGGATTTGCCAGATAATTTGGATGTGGTGAATGGCAACATGGAGGAACTAGACCCTGCTGCCCATCATTCGCGAGCCCCCCAATGGAAGAGCGACCTTCCAAAGAGTTCATTAGCGTGAGTCGTACCAACCATGTCCCCCTGTTGGTGGATCTGCCTGTATCTTCCCCGCAACGTGTTATTGACCCTGTGACTGATTTCAACGGCGCTGTCATGAACAACGAGCTTGAGGAGGAGTTGTTTCGCGATGGAACAACCCGTGAAGTGTAGTCTGACGAAGGATAGAGCTCGACCGAAGACGAGGCTCCCGCACCTCTTTTCTCCTCAGAGGAAGGCAGGGTTCTTCGTAGTGTAATGGGTGAGGTCCCGTCGGTGCATTCTTTCGATGATGTCAGTATGTTTGATAAGGCGGTTTGTGCTAATGGGTTGAAGAGCAGGGATGGCATTGCGGACCCGGAGAATGACATAATACAGAAGAACATATTGTTTCCAACCATGGAGGACATGAAGGTTTAGCTGCAAGAATACTCAGTGCGGCACCATCGTCTGTTCATAGTGCAACACTCTGATGTGAACAAAAGGTACACCGTGAGGTGCGAAAAGGGGTGCAGATGGAAGGTATGAGGCCGTAAAACAAGAGACAAGCAATGGAAAATAGCGAATGTGAAGCAGCTTCACATTTGTGGGACCGCACAAGTGTCCGGGGGAGCACCTCCAGGCGACCACAAATTTCATTGCTAGGCGTATTATGACGGTTGTGGCTGTCGATCCTAATGTGACTGTCGCCACCCTCATTGAGGTTATATACGGGTTCATTAAGTACCATGTGAAGTACGGGAAAACATGGAGGGCAAAGCAGAGAGCGATGCAGTTATTGTGGGGGTGATTGGAGGGAGTCTTATGGTTTGCTTCCTCGAATCCTAACTGCTATGCAAGCCAAGAATCTGGGCATGGTGTTTTACCCTTGGCACGGCAACTGTATGGAACTCGATGGAGGGGTTATGAAACATGTCCTTGGGAGGGTGTATTGGTCGTTTGGGCAATGCATAGAGGCCTTCAAACATTGCAGGCTTGTCTTATCTGTTGACGCTACATTCCTGACGGGGAAGTATCATGGTGCCTTGATGCTCGCTGTGGGTATTGATGCGGAGGACTAGCTGATTCCATTAACATTCACATTGATCGAGGGTGAGAACAATGCAAGCTGGGAATGGTTCCTGGATATAGTTCGTCTACGCTTCGTTGGGCCTGGACGGCAGGTTTGCATCGTCTCGGACAGGCACCACGGCATTCTGAACGCTGTGAAGAGTAGACTTGACGGACACTCGGATGTGCTACATAGGTGGTGCACGCGTCATTTAGAAGCTAATTTCTTTAAGCTATGCAGCAGGGAAGATCTCACCAAAAAGTTCAAGCAGTACTGTCACGCCATTGTATATGGCGTGACAGGACTTAGCCCCGGCGCTAACCCCCTCTTTCCACAACGCCTCTGGAACATCAAGCATTGTGGCATGGCGTGAAAGGAGGGAGGACTTTGGCCCTAACTACCGGTTGATGCCGAACAAGCATGCTCAACTGAAATGGCCGAAATGCGGACACGGGGAGGACGCTGTCGTGCAGGTCTTGGACGGCCCTTTCGATGGCGGACGACGTTTCTTCCGATGCCCACACTCTGGGGTAAATAGTTTTGTTCATGTTACTGCTAATACATCCTCCGTACTAACCGTCCCTTGCAGCAGATGGTGAAATGCAACTTTGTCCGCTGGATCGATCCTCCCCATGAACGACATGTTGCGATGCACGTGGATACATTGTGGAACCGAATCTTTGAGTTGGAGGCGCGAATTGATGATCTCAATGAGAAAATTGATGGCCTCCGCCAACAGATGCAACGCGAGAGGGGCAATGAGGAGGTCGTGAACATAGGAAGTTCCTATGATCCCACATGCTGCTGCGCCAACCCTAGCTGCATATGTGTGTGCCACTACAACGACGGCAAACCACGTCCGAGGCGCCCAACTGAACAACACTCTATGTGGGTAGTGCGAGGCACCTTCTATCATTAGGCACAGGCGGAGAAGCTTGCAAGGAAGGGAAAATGGGCCTGGTCCACGCAGTAGGTCGGACCATTCCGTGCTAGTTCCCGGAAGGTCTAATTTATTTCCTTTAAAAAAAGGCGCATATGTATCGTAGGAGTAGCTTCGGTTTGTTGCATCATGCATGATGTTGTTTCTTATGCACATAACCAAACCCTGTGCGCCATGTTATTCCAAGTCTTATTATCAAGTCTATTTTAATTCGTAACTTTAAATCTCGTCGTGTTTTCGCATTCAATTATTCGCGTAGCAAGGCATCCAACAACATGAAAAAAACGAGTTCAGGAAGTTTACGGTTTAGTCTACGACCACAAAGTTATGAAGAGTACCACCTATTATTCCACTAGGATGTCTACGCATCTTTCATAATTGTGCCTCATGTTGTACCACACAATCCACATATTAGTCTTTTTTTCCAGGATGCATTATGTATCACTTCTGGGACACGCCCTAGAAATATTGTGAAGTGTCAAAGGTTTTCAGAGCACAAAAATATTATTGGTCCACATATGTATTTACTCCCAGTTAAAAGGATAGTGTTATATTTTGTTACGTACAGAGGTCTCTATTTTCAAGTTGTGGATTATTAAATGTTACATGTACATGGTGTTATGCATCACTATATCTTCAATTGTTTTTGATCTTTCAAAAGGAAGTCCCTTTGTTATCATCTTACCACAGGTTCCAAATCTATAAATCCAAATGAAATAACTGTCATAATTTACAAACAAACTGGAAGTAGCCCCTGTCACGCCAATCTGGCTGGCGTGACACAGCACTACTGTCACGCCGTTAGTAATGGAGTGACAAAGGGTAACATTCGGACCATCTGTACGTCTTTGCCTGTTTGGACCATCCAATTGGAATCGGATGGTCCAAACGTCTCCTCCGCATCGGGCTCTGTCACGCCAAATACAAAGGCGTGACAAGGGAGACTTGTCATGCCACACATGCCACACAAGCTCCACGCTGGCATGGCGCGCAACCGAGGGCTTGTGTGGCAGCTTTGGCCACGCCGCCCTGCGTGGCGTGACAGTGTTCTTTTCTCACGCCATGGGAGGTGGCGTGACCAAATGGGTCAGAATTGGAAATAATGTTCGCAAGGGGTTAACTTTAAAATAAAATTAAAAAAGGATTAAGAAAAATATCGGTCCAAGCGTATGCTCAGCCTCAACTTGTCCCTCTCTATCCCCACCCAAAATATCTAGGAAAAAGTCTATTTTACAACCTTAAACTCTTCGAAAAGTCTGGATTTCAACCTTAAACTACAAAACCGGGTATAAGCCAACCTCCAACTCTCAAAACTGTTCATTTTACCCCCGTCAATGGAAACAGGGGCGGTTTTGGGTGACATGGCGCTGACGTGTCAATGGTTTTGACACGTAATATTCTTTTCGATGACATGGCAGCCACTTAGCAAATAAAACAAAAAATATATTTACGGGCCCACATGTCCTCCTCTCATTTTAGACAAAGCTTTTCTTTTCAACAATAGCCCATCAGAGAGCAATGGCTGCGCTAGAGCCGTCGTCGGAATGCGCGACGGCCATCGACACCGCTCAGCCTCGGAGGCCTCGCGTTGTCGTCGTCGCCTCCAGCAGTGTCGCGGCCATCAAGTTCGGGAGCCTCTTCCGTGGCCTTGCCGAGTGGGCCGACGTCCAGGCGGTGGCGACTGGATCGTCCCTGCACTTCATCGACAGGGTGTACTTCCCGAGCGACGTGGCCCTCCTCACTGATGACGACAAGTGGTCGGCCTGGAGGAAGATCGGTGACGAGGTCCTGCACATCGAGCTGCGGGGACTACGGCAATAGCGCGATGCAAGAGCCATCCGAGATCTGTAGAACTGTGAGCCCTCAGAGATCTGTAGGACTACGACAACGACGCGATGCAAGAGCCCTCCGTGGCGTGTTTCTCGTCTTCCATTTCTCAGTAAAGATCGTCGAGCACTCCGAAAATCTCCTCGCCCGGCAAGGACGACGGCCTCTCGCCGTGAAGGCTAACACCCTGTTCCTCACTTTGATCCGGCCGCCTGGATTCTTCCTCAAGCCTACCTCTTTGGTCATCACCTCACCTCCTCGAAGTCGCCCCACATCCCGTAGGCGCGTGCAGGTGTTCGTGATCGCATGTGGATGCCGGTGGTCTCGCTTCACCGCAAAACATTGGCTCGTGGCTTCCGCCATGGTCGCATTCCCATGAACCCCGCAAGAGTTGAGCAATGCTACCCACACGCACCGGCCAGCCTCATCGGCATCGCCTCAATGAGCTTGGACGTCTTCGAGCAATCCGCATGCCTGTGGAGGTCCACCATGCATGTGTAATGCTTTATGGATGTGGTGATCTTGTGCTCCGAACCATCCGATCAAACAAATGGTGGCCCTCCGACACGCCGCCTGTGTGGCTACACGCGGAGAGAACAACGATGAAAGTGACACCATCAAAGCTCAACCGTAGCTCCGCCATGTCTACAAACATCGCAAGGGCATCGCCGCACAAACCATGCATCCCGTGAATCGCCAAAGATATCGAAGTTCCAAGAAATATGGTCCCCGATCTTCATACCGTCGAACACCGTGCGGCAAGAATAAAGAACTCTACCACATTTGGCGACATGTTGATGAGCCCGTTCTCGACCAATGAAAGTGCCGGTCTAGCACGGCCTTGGTCGTGTGGGCATGTACCTCTCGACCCAACCGCAATGTTAGCAAATGACACCGGTGAAAGAACGATCGCCAGGTCACCACGTTCGGCGATAGCCACCGCCATGCATTTGCTAGAAAAGCTCCAAGGTTGCGGTCGGTGTCCCCGGACGACGCTAACTCGCCGATGACGCTCGCCCACCACGCATTGAGGCGCAACCATGCCGCCAAGACTGCTCCATCTCGACAAGCACATCAAACACTTCATCACACATCCCACCATGCGCGAACTCGTGATGAGCGATACCATGTCACGGTGTTCCTCTCCCTAGCGCCCCGTAAAACCTTCTCGGCGTTGTCCATTTCCCCGACTTGTCAGACATGCACAAGAACGAGTTAGTGACTTAACAAGTAGCCATGGACGATGCCCTTCACGACTCCATAGCCATGTATCGCCCTCCCTTTCACCAATGCGAGGTCACCGGCGTAAGGGCACGCTGAGAGCGCTACAGCCATGGACTCGCCGTTCCTGTTGTGGTGCGAAGGAGATGGTGGGGAGGTGATTTGTCTGCTTTGGTGGCAAAGTACGGCGACATGGGTGCTAAGGTGGATGAAACCGGAGTGGTTTAGGGCGGAAGGGTGTAAAGTAAATGGTTTTGAGAGTTGGAGGTTGGCATATACCCGGTTTTGTAGTTTAGGGTTGAAATCCAGACTTTTCGAAGAGTTCAACGTTGTTAAATAGACTTTTTCCAAATATCTATTATGCGAGGCAAGTACGAATGCACATCACGTGAGTCACGCAGAAATGGATTCTCTGCGGTTGTGAATAAAATTCACACTACTACAATACTATGTATATGTCACCCAATTGTTAGCTCAAGAATCAAAGGCTACAGATGTATTGGTCCGCAGAAAGCACTGGTCAAACACGGTAACATCTGTTGAGGAACCGTCGCTAGTGAGTCTAGTCCGAATGATTACCTTGTAGACAAATTCAGAATCATAAGAACAATGCAAGAACATGAGAACAGAATAATAAATTAAACACAAAGATATAGAGGGCTTCTTGCTTTTCTTTATTCCTTCATCAAGCGATCAGTCTTTTACAATGAACATCACCCCCTACTTATAGGCTAGAGACACTGCTAGGGTTTTGGGATGGGGAGCCCATACATGGGTTGGCTTCTGGGCCAAGCCTATAGTTTTCCAACACTCCCCCTTGGGCACCCATCCTCACATGTTCATGTCTCATCAAAACTCCATAAAAACCTAGTGGGAAAAATTTGGAGAAAGAGTACATAAAACACATTCTGCTATGCTGCACGAATTGCCTCATTAAAAACCTTAGCCGAGAAACTTCAGGAAAAACACGTCAAGGGAAAAAGAGTACAATCCACCCAATTTCATTTAATCTCTAGGATTTATTCTTTGGGTACTCGATCTTCGTGATCAAGTTTCAATAATGAGTTCGTGAAGATTCTCCCCCTGAATTCTGCACTCCTCTAAGTCTCATCATTCCATTTCCACATATGCATCTTTCAAAGCTAGATGCCGGAAGTGACTTAGTGAATAAATCTGTAAGATTTTCACATGACTTAGTATGCAGTATTTTAATTTCGTCTATCTTTTGCAATTCATGAGTATAGAAGAACTTGGGGTTGATATGCTTTGTGAGAGGACTCTTCACATAACCCATATGCACTTGTGCAACACAAGCTGCATTATCTGCATAGATAATAGTGGGGGTTTATGCGATATTCAATCCACACGACTGCTGGATGTGGTGAATCATCCGCCGAAGCTAAACACATTCTCATAAGGCCTCGTACAGTGCTATGATTTTTGAGTGGTTCATCGAAGTTGATACAAGGCTTTGCTTAGACGATTTTCATGAAAATACAGTTCCACCACAAAGGAATACATAACCTGTTTGCGACTTAGCTATATACGGGTTCTACAGGTACCCGACATTTGCATAGCCATTCATACTTAGGTCTTGGTTCTTTCTGTAGAACAGACCAAGTTCTTTGCCTCTTTGGAGATATCGGAAGATATCCTTCATTCCCTATCAATGCCTTTGGTAGATTCTGCATTATACCTTGCTAATAGGTTTACGGCAAATGCAATATCCGATCTAGTATAGTTTGCTAAATACATGAGTGCTCCTATTGCAGTTAAGTATGGGAATTCCGGTCCCAGGACTTCCTCCCCCTCTTCTTTAGGTCTGTATGGGTCTTTGTCTTGCTGCAAAGATCTTCCAACCATTGGCACTTTATAAGATCGAGAAGGCCGACTAGAGGGGGGGGGTGAATAGGCGGTTTTAAAATCTTTTGGCTAAAACCGAGTTTTAATGCAAAATTGTAAATCAATTCGGTTTTGCACAATTAAAGCCTAAATCAACTAGTCTTTACTAAGTGCACCAACAATATAAGTCTATTGATAATAATAGTAAGCATACAAATACATAAAAGCAATTTAATTCTAGGAATGTAAATTGCACAAAGTAAATCACTAGAGAGCAAACCACAATAACACAATGACGTTTTACCGTGGTGTTCGGAGACTTGCCGGTCTCCCCTAATCCACATTGAGGTAAGCCCAAACTAATTGGACCGGCTCCATGAATTAAGCCAAACACCTCAATTCCACTAGTGGTAGCTCTTTCCCGCTCCGGGTAGGTGAGCTCCAATCTTCACAAGACGTTGGGTCTTCTCACAAGCTTCTTGAGAAGATCACCGGACCAAGACGCCTCCACGCCATCTAGGTATCGGCAAACACCAAGTGTAATAAGCCAAACCCCTTGCTTGACTCTCACCACGTGCAACGAATGCACAAGCTCAAGTGGATACGAAATCCACCTCTAGATGCAACACATGCAACTAGAGACCTCTCTCCTTGCTCAAAAGGTGCAACCCATGCACAATTGAGAGGAAAAGCTCACACTAGCTCAAGAGAGTGAAATAGGATGCCAAGGGTTGTCTCTCAACCAGCCAAGGGGGTATTTATAACCCCTACACCAAAAACTAGCCGTTTAGAGACGAAATAGCCCAAAACTAGCCGTTACAGACTTGGTGCGGTACTACCGTTCTGTGCAGTAGTACCGCTCTTCTCATGGTGGTCGTACCACAACTCAATTTTAGCATATACGACACTCGATAAAAAGGTCATAACTTTTGACTCCGATATCGGAATTGTGTGATCTTGGACTCTATAGAAAGCTTGTTTTTTGGTGAACTTCAAATGGATATAACTTTTCAACGGTTGATCTTTTATAAAAACTTTGAACTAGAGAAATGTTTGAAATGACCAACCCTTCGAGTTTGGTATTGACAACTTTTTCAAAAACTCAATAGATTTTGATTTATGGAAATATGTCATTTAATTCAAAAACAAGATTGTACACGATCATTTTGAGGCCAAATTTGATATTTTGTTTCTAAAATAGGAATTTTTACTTCAAAAGCATTGGAAAACATTTGAAATATATATTTAAGTACTTTTATCAAGTTTTTCACAAATTTAATTCTTTTAAGCAAGATTTTTTATTTTTGACTAAAGAGGTTCTTTAAAAGGCTAAACTTGCATATCATTGACAATTTCACTCCAAAAAAATATCAAATGAAGCAAATGAGAATGAAATCATGCATTCACAAGATCCATAAATCATTTTGGGCAAATAAGTAAAATAGTTTTTCCAATATTGATACTTTACCCCTTTTTAAGTAAACCCAAAATATTTAATAAGTTTTTTACAAAGAATTAACTCCCCCTTACACAAAGGTTCCTCTTGAAAATTATTTCTTCTCCTTTGATACACAAAGGATTCTCTTCCATCTTGTCATATTCTCCTTTGTCATCTATTTGAGATATATCCATTCAAAACTCATGATGACTTCAATCTCTTTCCTTTGATCATTATTTGCAACCAAATTCTACCACTTTGATATTAAGCACAAAAAATGTCTATTTGTGGATCACACTTGAAAAATAGACTTTAAGCATCATTTGTAGATACCACATGTTGACAAGACTTAAATTTGCAAAGCTTGAACTTCTCTCGCAAAGATCTTTAAAGAAAGCATCCAAAGACAAGAGGGAAAGAGAGAATACGCTCGTACATGAAGAGTACTTGAGCTTGGTCAAGAGAGGTAAGATCGGCAACGAATGAGATTAGATACAACTTTGAAGAAATAAGTTGATATCACTTGTAAGAATACCACTTGTAACGACAAGGATGAATCTCATGCTGAGGTCAAGATGATCAATAGAAGCTACTACTTAGAAATAATACCATTTTTATGATGAAAATATCATAATGCGAACAAAATGGCATATGGAGTCAAATAGGCACTTAAGGGTAGCTAGCGAATACAACAACGATCAATTTGACCAAAGGAAACAACCAAAATAGGTTCAGAATTGGATTGAATTGAAATGGCTGTCTTGACAGATAAATCAGTAGTACCCCAATTAAATGGCCAGTAGTACCGCAAAACGGTAGTACCGCTGGAATAACGCCGGTGGTTCCGATTTTTCTGGAGCTTCAAGGATAGAACTTGAAATGGAGAAATATGCAAATGATCCTTGGTTTTGCACTCAAATAAATATATCTAGGATCATTATGCATGAGATAGAAGATAGAGACATCAATGAATATAGTTTTTATGAATTAGTCTTTTGTTTTTGCAAATGAAACTCATTTTGATGAAACTTCTTCAAAAGAGTCAAATTGAGAAAATGAAGAATTTTAGAGCATACAATTTCATGTATGAGTTATGAATACCATTGTGGACCTATTCATGTGAATAATCTTGGCTCAAATGGCAAAACTCACTTAAGTGTTAGAAAGTGACCACTTAGGTCAACATAGGATTTTGGACGAGTTTCGAAATCAAATAACCTTTTCTAGGTTGGCCTTTTGAGAATCTTTTGAATACCAAACTTTTTAAAGATGGCCAACTCTAGGATTTTCCTTTTGGAAAGATTTTTAAATTCCTTTTAGAATAGATTTTATACAAAAATCTAATTTATGTCAAAAACAAGATACTATAATTTTGGATTTTGGTTAGAAACTCTTTTTCACTTGAAATAGTTTTTTTTAACCAAAACCTTTGGGAAAACTTTGAAAATCATTTGTATACCTTTTACAACTAGTTTTTCAAGAGATTACTAATAGTTATGAAATTTTTGACTTTTGGCTAAAAAGGCTCAATTTTGAAAAACATTGCTAGCACTTAATTTATTTGGGCACACTTAGGGATGTGATATACATGTATATGAGTTAGCACTCCCCCTTAATGTGCCACAACCAACTTGCTCAAGATTTTAATAATGACGATTAAGAACAAGAGCAAGAATACCCTTTTGAAAAGTTTAATCATGAAATGCAACCTACACAAGGCATAAGGGCTAGATACTTCAATGTAAGTACTTGTTACCGAAATGGCATTGGCTTATGATATGAAGTGATCATCCTCAAGCTTGGCTCCAATTTTGCATATGGTGGAATGCACCTCTTCATGAGTGAGCCAAACCTCCAATGCTTCTCAAAGTACCTATTTAACATTTAAGCACCTTTTGGTACCCAAACTCGGTTGGGTCTTTGAATGTTAGTCACAATACTTTTGGGCACCCAAATGGCCTTAACAATAGTCTTAGGTGAACTAACACATCTAGCAATCACCCTACCATCTATAGCCTTCCTAAGCAAATAATGATCATTATAGATAATAGGCTTAGGAGTGATACCTTTGGGACAATCCTTACTAAAATGTCCCTTCTCCCGGCAATTGTAGCAAGTTTGGCTTTTGCTTTCCTTTCTTGTATTCTTATCTTGCTTATTGCCGACTTGCCTCATTTTTGATGACTTTGTCTTGTCATCCATCTTGTTTGGGCGCACCGAGGCTTTATGGCCCTTCTCATTGCATCCAAGGCACTTGACATATTTCTTCGTGTGTCTTGCATTGTGCCTTGTCTTGCTATTCTCCTTCTTGGAGATGAAGCCAATACCACTCTTGTCTTGCAAGCTTCTTTGCTTGCTCAATATATCATCGAGAGTGGCCTTCCCTTTGTAGCACTTCTCCAAGTCATTGCTCAACTTAGTGACTTGGTCCTTGAGCTCTTTGTTTTCCTCTACAAGGTTAGTCTCAACAAGCATAGAGGAAGTAGAAGCATTTTTACTAGAGCTACAAGGCATATCTAGCAAATCATCACAAGAGGTGGATATGCTAACCTTATATGAAATGCAAGAGCTAGGAGCAATACATGGCATATCATCTAGTAAATTACATACAATGCCTATATCCACCTTGGGCTTATTGAGCTCATTTAGGAGAAGAGTTTCATGTTTATTTTTTAGAACATCATAATTATTTTGAAGCAAGTTATACTCTTTCTTCAAAAATTTGAATTTTGAAACCTCTTTTCCTAAATACTCATTAAGTTCTTCAAGCATGTCCATCAACTCATCATATGAAGGCTCATCATCATTATTTATCTTTTTATTACCTTTTGCCATGAAGCAATGAGGTGATGTATATGAAGTTAAGGAATCTTCATTGTCAGAACTTGAAGTTGAGCATTCTTCTCCCGACATCCATTCTTGTATGCAATCATCACTAGTTGAGGTGGACCTTTCATAATGATCTTGAAGATGGATCCACATCTCATGAGCATTCTTGAGATTGCATATGGCATTAAATATCTCTATACTCAAAGCACTAAATAAAGTGTTAGTTGCTTGAGCATCGAGATATGAGCATTTCTCTTCCTCAATAGGTTGAGCAAGAGGATCCTTTGGAGGAGAAAAGCCCACATCTACAATCCGCCAAATTTTAGGGCTCATGGCCTTAAAATAACAAGACATGCAGATTTTTTAAATATTATAATTTGTGCCATCAAATAAAGGTGTCTCACCGAGGTACATTATATCACTAGTCGCCATCTTTTACTCTCTAGATGGTTAAGTCTAATAAATGAGAGACCAAACTCTGATACCACTTGTAAGATTGAGGAGGCTGACTAGAGGGGGGGTGAATAGGCGGTTTTAAAATCTTTTGGCTAAAACCGAGTTTTAATGCGGAATTGTAAATCAATTCAGTTTTGCACAATTAAAGTCTAAATCAACTAGTCTTTACTAAGTGCACCAACAATATAAGTCTATTGATAATGATAGTAAACATACAAAGACATAAAAGCAATTTAATTCTAGGAATGTAAATTGCACAAAGTAAATCACTAGAGAGCAAACCACAATGACACAATGATGTTTTACCGTGGTGTTCGGAGACTTGCCGGTCTCCCCTAATCCACGTTGAGGTAAGCCCAAACTAATTAGATCGGCTCCACAAATTAAGCCAAACACCTCAATTCCACTAGTGGTAGCTCTTTCTCGCTCCGGTTAGGTGAGCTCCAACCTTCACAACACGCGCGGGTCATCTCACAAGCTTCTTGAGAAGATCACCGGACCACGACGCCTCCACACCGTCTAGGTGTCGGTAAACACCAAGAGTAATAAGCCAAGCCCCTTGCTTGACTCTCACCACGTGCAACGAATGCACAAGCTCAAGTGGATACGAAATCCACCTCTAGATGCAACACATGCAACTAGAGACCTCTCTCTTTGCTCACAAGGTGCAACACATACACAATTGAGAGGAAAAGCTCACACTAGCCCAAGAGAGTGAAATGGGATGCCAAGGATTGTCTCTCAACCGGCCAAGGGGGTATTTATAACCCCTACACCAAAACTAGCTGTTTGGAGACGAAACAGCACAAAACTAGCTGTTACAGACTTGGTGCGGTACTACCGCCCTCACAAGGGCAGTATTACCGTTTTTTGTGCGGTAGTATCAAGACTTCTCATAGCGGTCGCATCATGCTCAATTTCAAAGACAGATGACACTTGGTAAAAAGGTCATAACTTTTGACTCCGATGTCGGAATTGAGTGATCTTGGACTCTATGGAAAGCTTATTTAGAGGGATACACAACCACCTATTTGATTGATCTCAAACACATTTGATCAAATCAAAAATCACAACTCCAAAGAGCCACTACCATGGTCTAAGTCCAAAGTATTAGGAACAACCAATCTTAGACCATGCCAAGGGAAAACACATGAATCCCAACAATTTGCAAAACACATTTGCAAACTTAAATCATGCCACAAGGAGTAGGTACATGGACTTCAACCATTTGCAAAACACATTTGCAAAGTATAGTCACATGCTACAAGGATTAAATGCATGAGCCTCGACTATTTGCAAAACACATTTGCCAAGGTGAGCTAGAGCAAGCGAGATTGAGCAATCAACACATGATGAGACTCGAGCTACTAGACAAGACCCCTCTTAATAGTACGGCAACGTATACTAGCAATCCGGCCTTCCAACCAAACACCAAGACCGGTAAAAGACTAGGAACACATCCTTAGCCCTAGCTAGTCATACCTTTACCTTGAGCATCTTCTTGAAGGTTGATGACGCACATCTTCACTTCAAGTCCGGGTCATCGTCTTGACATGCATTAACCCATGATGCATCCTTTACTTGACCTCCATTGACACATGATGAGTCTTCTCTTGACTTGATGATCAACTCATGATCATCTCCTCTTCGAGATCTTGATATGCATCAACACATGATGCATCCTCTTCTTGAACCTTGACTTGATGATAGTCCACTCATGATGTCATCCGAAGTCTTCGTCACCTTGGAACATAACCCATTCATCCAACTCATGGAAAATGTTAGTCCCACAATGATTAACATTAATTACAAAGATATATCTACAATAAATGCTTCTAAACAAGCCTTCGCAGAAAGGTGTGGTACTATCGCCAACTAGAATCCGGTAATACCGCTCTCCGGTCGTACTGTTTCTCATGTGTGGTACGGCGGATTTCCAACGAGAGGCACTGAACCAAAATACACCTCTATTGTTTTTATCGTACCGCCAACTAGAAATCGGAATGACCACAATGCGGTAGTACTGCTGCAAGAGCCAGTCGTACCGCATTAGCGATTAGTTGGCTGAGACATTCAGAATGCGGCAATACCGCCAAGTAAAGCGCGGTCATACCGGGTTGCGGTAGTACCGCACAACTTTCCCGGTCATACCGCCGAGCGGTAGTTCCGTCAAATAAGCTCAGGTACTACCGCACATCGGTAGTACCACTTACCAAATACGGTCATACCGATTTTCACTGAACTTTTTCCAGAAGCTTTTCGAAATGCAATGCATGACTCCTTTGTCTTGAGCCATGTCGATCTTTTATCTTCTTTGCATTTCCTTTTCATGTCATCATTCAAACTCCAGGACTAAGCCTTGAAAACACCTTAGCACACACATTAGTCCCGCAACACAATTTCAAATAATTGAATATAAAGCAATATGAGTATACCTGAACTACACAAGTTTTATACACTCAAAGGATATGTTTCAAAGTAAAGATCCTTAATGTATGTGGATAAAGGAATATGGATCAATACTAATGAAACCACAAAATATAGAGTGAACTCCCCCCTAGATGTGTGCATACATGAATGTGTAAAGAGAACATATGCACATATTCAATTTAGCCTTTTTAGTGGAGTTCAACCTATATTTTGGATTCGAGGAATGCAACAAGATATAAGAATATGATGTCGAATGCATAGCTCCATGATTTTCACCTTTTTATCCAAATAAGACTACACAATAGGTATATCAATAAAAGTGTTAGTCTCACATATAGATTTGTCATTAATCACCAAAATACTCCATTAACTCATAATGGCAGGTCTAGATTCTTCACACTTTCGATGGGTATGCCTATTCAAAATCAAACATTTTCTAACAACTTCTGAGTGTATGTTGACTGATACACTAATATCCCTTCAAGGGCATGCTCAAGCTGCAAGCCTAGGCAATATTTGGTTTTACCCAAATCTTTCATTTCGAACTCCGACTCTAGGTAAGAGCTTGCTTCCTTAATACCTTCCAGTGTTCTAATGATGTTCAGATCATCTTCATACACTGAGATTATACAAAAATCCATCCTGGGATCATTGTATAAATACACAGGGATAATTCTCATTATTCGTGTAGCCATTCTTGCATAGAAAGTCGCTTCAAGCGATTATACCACATTCTGCCTGATTGCTTAACTTGTTCGGGATAGGGATACCTTCAGGTACCTTCATATAAATGTCCAGATCCAAATTTCCATAAAGGTATGTTGTTACCACATCCATCAATTTCACTTTTAACTTCAGGTTTACTGCCATTGAGATTAAATATCTAAAGGTGGTTCCGCCCATGACCGGGGAATAGGTTTCTTCATAATCAACTCATGGTCGTTGAGTGAAACCTTGTGCAATAAGCCTTGCTTTATGTCTTACAACCTCATTGTTTTTATTTCTCTTTCGAACAAATACACATTTATGCCCTACGGAATGCACATGGGGAGGTGTGCGGCTTATAGGTCCAAACACTTCTTGCCGTTGTTTTAGAACCGAACTTACGTAAAGATTATTTGATTTGGGGGGTCTCCAAGACTCAAATCACGCAGAGAAAAAGACACGAGGATTTTTATACAGGTTCGGGCCTTCTCCGGAGAGAATAAAAACCCTACTCATGTGTGTGGATGTATTGAGTATTCTAGTTACAAATCAAGAGAAAGACCACAGTTTATTGTCTTGTACCCCCGATTGTGTTCTTCTTTCTCCTCCCTTCTTCTCCTGATGATCCTGCCTTTTATACAGTCCTCGAAGTGGACTACCATTTCTCCAGTCCGAAGGGTGCCTTAATGTTTCAGATGATGGAGCCATTACTGGAGATTATTGTGGGAGTAGTAACGTTCCCATATCGCTAGACAGTTATCACCAAGACAGAGAGTTAAATCGTGCCATTATCCTTGGGAATAACAGCGTAATTAACTAACCATATCCTCAGTTATAGTGCAGAAGATTCCCTGATCGACTAGGCCCTTATTGACTTGGGACTGGTCGTAGGGGAGCTTACGACCAGGTGGTGGTCATAGTAAAGCTTATGACCATAGGATGATCGTAGAAGGACTTAAGATCATGGAATAGTTATAGAAAGACTTACGACCATGGGATAATCGTAGAAGGACTTACGACTATGGGGTGGTCGTAGAAGAACTTACAACCTCTAGCTTCTCCCTTATGAACATTAAGTGGTATACTCAATAACCATATGACGGTATTATTATCCATAATATGAATTACAGATAAATAGTTAAATGATGATTATTAGATCCTCGTCATCTAGCCCCCCAGCTTCAAGTGAAAATAACTTATTTGAAAAAGGAGCAATAAATGATCTTACGATCAGTAGGTGGTCATAGAATGGTGGTCAAAGGAAAAACTCTTCGGCCGGTATTTCATTTGACTAGAAATTGACTTGGTCAAGAAGGTTGTAGAAATCTTATGACTTACAAGGTGGTCGTAGAAGATCTTACGACCACCAGGTGGTCGCAGTACTATAATCGAAAGCAAAATCTTTCCAATTGTTGCTTCATTTGACCAGAAATAAACTTGGTCAAGAAGGTAATTTCGCTTGAGGTGTAAAGACAGACTCGGCTTTCTCGAGCAGATAAATTTAAGAATCTCAATCGACACTCATAGACCTGTCTGTTGGAGTGGTTCCCAAAGCGGTGGCAACCGTTGGGTCGCCACGTCTTTAACTCAGGCGCATGGTTATAAATACTTACCGTGGGTGAGACTTAGGTTTTTTACATTTCCCCAAATCGCTTCCACTATTCATCGAGTTCTTACGCTCTCCCCCGTCGACGAAATTGAGCGTCCTCCTGAAATATGGCCAAAGCCACTTCCCAATGGGCCAAATCGGAGATGAACGCGACCAAGATAAAGGCTCTGGTCACCGCCGAGAAGATCCCGAGAGGTAGTTCGTCAAGTGGATTGAGGCTGCTGGGCAGCATTGGCCGTCAGGGGAGATTGGGTAGATTCTTGTCTTCCAGACGTACTGTGAGTGTGGCCTTCGCTTGCCTGCTCACCCTTTCCTCACACTTGTACTCGAACACTTCGGGGTGGAGTTGGTGAACCTCGTTTCCAATTCCATCACGATGTTAGGCGTGTTCATTTACCTGTGCGAGGCCTACTTGGGGATTCCGCCGACTTGGAGTTGTTCCAGTACTTCTACGGGATGACTCGGCTAGCGGGAATCGCCGGTAGCTGTAGTCTGAAGCTCCACGACGGGAAGTCGAAGGGGTATATTCAGATGTTCACCCGGTCATGGAAGAAGAGGTGGTTCTACTGAGAGACGACCAGTGAAGACAGCCTCTCCTTCGCCGGAAGTCCGGCCGAGAAGATTGCTTCCTGGGATTCGACTCCCAAGGATCTCGGCCGTATCGCCCCTTTCATTCAAGCCATCAAAGACTTGAAGGAAGAGGGGCTCACTGGATGGCACATGGTGAAGTATTTCATCACGCGCCGCATTAGCCCTCTGAAGAGGAGGGCTCATCCCATGTGGTGGTACTGGGGACCGCAAGACCTGACCAGATATTACGAGGAGGGTAAGTAAATTTCCAATCTTTACCTTCTTTCTGTTAATTTCGAGCTTGGTTATTGAAAGTTTACTTACTTCTGCAGATCTCTCATAAGCGGAAATTGACGTTCGAGTCAAGCTCATTTGTGATAAATCCCCGCCACCGAATGTGGTGGCACCTCAAATCCTGGCAGTCCTGTCCGCAAAGGACAAGATAGAGCATCTAAAGGTAATCATGAATTAATTTCATCTTTGGGATCTTGTAGTCGTAGAAAAACTTACGACTAGGTACTGGTTGTAGAAGAACTTACGATCAAGGTATTGTCGTAGAAAAACTGAAGAAGGGCATTGATAGGAGAGCAGTTAGAAGGTACTTGCTGAATATGAGTACGCTTCCGAAAAATTTGTTCATCGTGGATAGCAACGAACTAACTAAAATGTTCCACTCGGTCCAATAAAACCATTTGTTGAAAAGGACACTAAATGTGATGATCTCAGGCAATTGGCCTGAAGTAAAAAAGGTAATCTATGCATTCTGTAGTAAATCATCATGTTGTAAGTGATGTGATAAAGGGTTTGCTTTATGCTTAGAAGGTCACTAACAATTCAGTACTACTCTTTTTTACATTCTATATGCAATTGTTACCACAAAAGCGATGCAATGGTAAGATGTAGAACAATACTAGAATTGGAGAATTAAGAAACTTGACCTCACCCCCATCAGTGAGGTAACCACCCATTGATGTGAATGTGCTTCTATAAATACTCATGAGAAGATCACTGGCACCCTACATAATACAAAAGGCAGTTAATCACTTCATAGTGACGTGTAAATTATCCAATAGGCAATTGGAAACCTATTAAATAGAAGGAAA
The DNA here is from genome assembly GCA_036346405.1 of Phyllostachys edulis. NCBI lineage: Eukaryota > Viridiplantae > Streptophyta > Magnoliopsida > Poales > Poaceae > Phyllostachys > Phyllostachys edulis. The sequence goes on along the minus strand of CM070560.1, from coordinate 47,382,163 downwards.
AGCTGTAAAACGAACAGACCTCACAAATATCCAAAGTCGGCATGTGAGGTAGAAAGTCATTCACAACAAAGAAACACAGAAACACAAAATCATCGACAATGCGCTAAAAATTTATCTTGAAGGGAGGATCTACAATTTCAAAATCCTTCTGTAGGTATTCACGCAGCAGCCAGATGTTAAGAAACTGTTAACAAGACAATAGCTACACGCCTACAAAGCTAATCAACGACAGTTAATGATAAGGAATTGCAACTTGCAAATTTACAAAGGTGATACCGAGCTAGCAACTTCGGTAAATTTACATGCTTAAAATATATGCTAGACCAAAAAAAACTAAGCAGTAATAGAAGAATGAAAATATATTAGAACAAAAGGTGATGCACTTCAGAGTACCTGGTGCTTCCTTCTATGAACAGCAGGGAGCTATACAGAATTATTAGCCTGACCAGGGCCTCTGCATTCAGGAGCCAAATGCCCAAGCTGACCATATAGGAAGTTATTTTCATGTTGCCCTGGCACTAAAATCATCTGTAAAGTCAGTTTAATTATGTAGTTATGGAAGTACTCCAAAGTTACCCTAAAGAACATAAGAATTTAGCTGTGAGCAAAGTGGCCAAAGTCAGATGCATAAACAAACTTTTCAGCCAAAAAAAAAAGTCTTACCTCTCTTAAAATGGATCGAGAAACAGATCTCGTGAGTTTTTAGAGAAAGAATAATCAAGTCTGCATCCTGAAGAATGTGGCGGCTCCTATGTAAAGCAGAGGGAGTGTGAACAACAGCTACTTTGAATTTTGCAAGGCAACTTACAAGGACATATAAGCAATGGCGTGTATTTGGATCAAACCCTGGAAGATTTTCCGGTAGATGGATGTATGACATTATGATGTGGTCCCTCTCCCAGGAACATCAGAATCAGACAATATAACCTTCAACCAAACCCGGCATACGAATCGGTGAAAAGCAATTCGCGAGCCGAAAGAACTAAGCATTAAGAAGGAAAGAAAATACCTGGATAGGGTTGGATAGGGTGGACGATGGCGTTCACGATCGCTCCACGTGGCACACCAGATAGTGGAGCGCTGCATGCTTCGCCATTGGATTCGAGCCTATAAACTCTCGCCATAGTGGAAACTGAGATCTCGCACCGCACACCTGCCTATCAAGCAATCCCATGGATCAAAACAAGCCCGTGCCCATGGCGACCTCCTTCAACGCGGAGCTTCTCCAAGCGCACGCCGAGCTTTGGAACCTCACCTTCAGCTACCTCAAATCCATGGCGCTCGAGTGCGCCATCAAGCTCGGGATCCCCAACGCCATCCACCGCCAAGGCGGCGCCGCCTCGCTTCCCGACCTGCTCGCGGCCGTTTCAGTGCCCGAAAGCAAAAGGCCCTACCTGCCCCGCCTCATGAGGTTTCTCACCGCGACAGGTATCTTCACTCTTGATGCTCCCGCCGCAGGGGACGGCGCAACCAGCGAGGCGTCAGGAGCAGGCGTCTACTACCTCACGCCGGTGTCTCGGCTCCTCGTGGATGATGTGCGCGTCACCGGGTTCACCAGCCTTTCGCCGTTCGTGCTCTCCCAGACCACGAAGTACCACGTCTCGGCGGCTATGCACCTGCCCGATTGGTTCAAGGGCGACGACGGGGCGGCGGCGGTGGAGATGCCGTTCAAGATGGCGCACGGCACGGACATGTGGGGCGTCATGGACCGTGATGCGGAGATGAATGAGGTCTTCAGTGCCGGGATGGGGTCCGACAGCCAGCTTGCGATTGACTTCGTCGTTAGCAAATGCGGTGAGGTGTTCGAGGGTATAAGCTCACTGGTTGACGTCGGTGGCGGGACCGGCACCGCGGCGAGGGCCATCTCCAAGGCCTTCCCGCATGTCAAGTGCTCGGTGTTGGACCTCCCCAACGTGGTTGATAGCATCCCGGCTGATGGTGTGGTTGAGTATATTGCAGGTGACATGATGAATTTCATCCCACCAACTGATGCTGTGTTGCTTAAGGTATAATCCGTGCATCAACATTAAAATTTCTTTAGCAACTATTAGCTTTTAATTACTTAGAACTTGCCTTATATCAAGGATATATATGTCCTGTGTGCACTTGGCGGAAAATTTTAGTGTTTAACCAATTGAGTGTTTATTAATCACAGTATGTGCTACATGACTGGAACGATGAAGATTGCGTGAAGATTTTAACACAATGCAAAAAGGCTATACATTCTAGAGAGAAAAGGGGAAAAGTTATAGTTATTGATACAGTTGTTGGGTCTCCTTCCAAAGCCAAAGCCATGTTCGAAGCCCAAGTCTTGTTGGATCTATTGATGATGGTGATAACATCAGGTAAGGAGCGTGATGAGCTCGAATGGCGTAAGATATTCATGGATGCGGGATTTAGTCACTACAAGACGAGGCCTGTTTTGGGGTTTCTGTCAATCACCGAGCTCTATCCATAGCCATAGTAACAACATGTACATATTTGCTATATGAAGTATGCGTGTACGCATGGGAAGGCCCTATAAAATTCATTAGTTATGCTTGCACAAGCCCAATTGACTGTAATAGTGTATTTGTACGCCTCCAATGGCTTGCCATTTTACTATTCTCTGTTGCATGCCTAGATGGAAATTAATAAAATCAATACTTTATCTAGTTCTTTTGCTCTACTTTGATGGTTATTGAAACATGTTTGGTGCTCTTGCTTAGGTGTCAAAACCAGAAGAATTAACGTCTATCCTGATGGTAGACACTGGTAGGATGAAAGACACCTCCTTTGCTCAAAGGGTTGGAAATTCTCACGCTGATCCATGAAAAGCAAAATCCTAAAAACTATCTCGCTAATCTATGGAAAGCAAAATCATGAAAACCATCTCGTTAATTGAGATAAAAAAAAAGAAGAATCTACACTATTTAGCAAATCCCTATAAGGACATGTCATCCTAAAACCTTCAATCTAGTAAGGGCACTCCCAATGCTCCACTATGTACAATGTCTATATAGAATTAATTAGCATCACAACTAGGATTGACACTCAGGTGGAGGGGAAATTAAAGAAGAGAGAGAGGGGAGTAGTTGCCTTAGCAAGAACAAAGATGAAATCAGGTGGTGCTTGGAAAAATCGGGTGTTTTTTCGGTCAAATCTTTATACAGTCATATGGCTTTCGGGGGAGTTATAAGTGTGAAATTGAAAAGGTTGTGGGGAAGTAAGATCCCTCTTATAGTCAAAATTTTTTTGTGGCAAGCCTTTCAAGACAGGATTCAAACTGCTGACCAACTTATTCGGAGAGGTTGGCCTGGTGATGTGAATTGCATCCTGTGTGGGGTTAAGGAGGACACTAACCATGTGTTTTTTAATTGTTTGATGGCTAACTTTGTTTGGAATTGCATTAAAGAAATTCTTAACTGGGAATGTGTTCCTATCTCTTTTGATGATTTGCTTATGAATTGGTTGGGGAGGAGGGGAGCTAACTACTATCATGTTGACCTATTTAGTTTTGCAGCGATTGCTTGGACCCTTTGGACTACTAGGAACAAAGGGGCTTTGGAGAGAGTTTTTCCTAATCAACCTACTTCAGTCATTTTCAAACTTGTATCTTGTTTGCAGCGCTGGCAAATCCTCCTCAAAGAACCTGATAGAATGAGGATGATTCAGTTCTTGGATAGAGCAGGAAGATGGCTTCAGAACTTTAATCATCAAGTGGCAAATTATTCTCCAAGGGGCTGATATCTGTTGGTGGTTTCTGGGTTGTTTTGTGGTTGTGCTGCGTTTGTCAGTTTTTGTGTTGTTTTGAGTACTGGATGTTGGTCAGCTGGTAACCCCAGCCTCTTTTTTTTCGCCGTTCGTTACTTTCTGGTGGTTGTAAGGAAGTCTGGCTAATTAGCTTTCTATAAAAGCTGGGTATACCCCTTTTGGAAAAAAAAAAGAGGGAGTAGTTGCCCATGCAAGATATAGCTCAGACACACAATCCAACACACAAGAAACAACAAATACTTGCATTGGGGAGGATGATTGTGTCTATCTACACTATTTTGTGGGACCCACTGTATTAACTCCGTGCCACCCCATGGTTGCTCCATCGGGCCACCAACATCCACTGGCCACCACCGTCGTTGTGGAGGTCCTGGCTCATGGTAGTCCTGGGGAGAAAACGCATGGGAGAGATACAACCAAAGCTCCAACACGATTTCTCGTTGTTTCTTCGCTTTGGAGTTCGAGTTTCAGATTATATCTCTGTAGAGAAATGACTTTCTCTCTCTCTCTCTCTCTCTCTCTCTCTCTCTCTCTCCTCCATGTAAGCCAAAATCTAATATTTAGATCTATAGATACGGTCCAGAGTGGAGCATTGGGAGTTCCTTTGACGAGGATTCTTGACTAGGTCAACCTTCTCGGTCAAAGTCAAAGACTGTCAAAATAGGCCAACATGTCACAGGCTACCTCTATAATGGTTATGAAACTATACCACCGGTATTTAAAGAAAGTTTATTACCCTTTATTACGGCCCAACTAGTTGACGACCAGTTGGAGCTATGAGATGACCAGCTGTAGATATTGTCCGACCAGCTATGCGGTTTTGGATAGTTCCCAACTAGCGAATTGGTTGAAAGACACGACAGTTTCCCAAGTGACTAATGGGAAAGCAGTTATTGGTGCATCTGCTAACTTCCGACAGTTGGCTAAAAGACATGACGGTTCAAGACTCTACTGAAGAACGTGTGTGAAGATTAGACACGTCTTTAGCAGCATTAACTATCACCTCTTCAATAACTATAAGGGGTAGCCCACGTAATCTATAACAAGAGAGATTTCAATTCTTATGTTTCAATCACGATCATTCTGTAACATCTATTGTATTCTTATACAAACACACTACTACAGAAAAAGTCTTCACAGACGGTTCAAAAACGATATCACAGACGGTTTCGTAAGCCGTTTGAGTTTATGGGTCAGTGATGACATGAGGTCATCATAGACGGTTTTCGAACCATCTGTGATGCATACTATCACAGACGATTATTAACTCAAAACCGTCTGTGATGTATACTATCACAGACGGTTATTAACTCAGAAACGTCTATAATATTCGATTATCACAGACGGTTATTAACTTAGAACCGTCTGTGATATTCGACTATCACAAACGGTTTATAGATGGAACTATCCGTGATATCTTATGCATCACATACGGTTTTTCCTAAGGAACTGTCTGTGATATTCTTTTTGTATTGCTAAATCTATTTTTGTTTACTGGCTAGCCTCAGGAAATGCTAGCCATGCCCTCTGAAACAAGTAGAAACACAACAAGTACATATCCAATTCACGTTCATTTCAGAAACAAGCACATCTATTTCACATTCATTTCAAAAACAAGCACATCCATTTCATAAATCAATTAACTCAAGTGAACTAAAATTAACCATTTATGAACAAATATACACACATGTTCCATAAAGTTCAATCTTATCCCAATCAAGTTCAATCTACATTGTGGAACTTCCCGTTTGGGCTTATGACCTCAAGTATTAAAAGGCCGCAAACTGTCTTCGAATGAGTTCGAGCTGGGCCTGTTCCAATGGAGTTTCAGCGATGGTTGCAACCTGTCGCTAGGAAGATTAAAGTCGTGCATATATAAATTAATAAGTATGAAATAATTGTTGCAAGATTGGCAAACCTGTGGATCTTTGGTCATCGGGGAACGGAGGAGTAGTTCCATGTTGTGGCAAACATAGTATCCACAAGTGTTGCCCGGTGGCTGCTAGTGGCACTACAAAAATAGAATTGGTTAGTTTGAGAGGCGTTACTACAAAGTGTTATAGAATATTAATGTGTACTAGCGAACACTGGGAATTTGAAATCGTGTCGGAGGTTCACTCCCTTACATTTTCCTCCCTTTACATAGTACGTGATGAACGACCTACATAATTCCAAAAACTTAGCCTTAGCCATTGCAAAGGAAGGAAAGACTACAATAGAGTTATCTATGGAGGAAATGCGTTTACCTGTCGATTATTTTTTTGACAACTGTGAAGTTGTTATTAGACATCTTTAGGGAATCAAGGTATCTTACCTAGTTCCATTTTTATATAATTACAATTAGAATCCAGTGGTACCTACACATGGATGTCGCCATGGTCATTAAACCTAAGTTCGTGTTGCTTATAAAGTACAAATCAACAAGTATAGCCACTAGTGCAGCACTTAACCTTGGTTGTAGGGCAAAAGTATGAAATCCTTCT